>OX463778.1:23864806-25133806 GCA_949825025.1 Siphlonurus alternatus
TTTTAAAAAAGTCATTCTAGGGGTCACTACTGACCCCTGCGAGGGTCAAAGGTCAATTTTATCAACTCGCAAGTGTTTTCATGGGTTTTGTCATCGTCGATAACCCATAAAATCATATCAATTTCAACAAATTCGGAGAATTAAAAAAAAAGTCATTCTAGGGGTCAACATTGACCCCTGCGAGGGGTGAAGGGTCAATGGCAGAAAAAAAATAAGGTCACCACTGTTTTTCTCATACTCGAAAACCCCTAGTTGGAAATTTTCAGACTGAAATTCGAAAATTTGTTTATTTGATTTTCATTAACATTGTAAGCCCATAAGGTTTTGATAAAGAACGGGAACGCACCCCCCAGAAGGGGTGAAATAAGGGTGGGAAAAATTTTCACTGCCAGAACACAAAACAAAGGACCCTCGACTACCACTGTACGAAATTTGAAGTTTCTACGAGCACTTTTGCAATTCCATTTTACGAGTTACATTTGGGACACGAATTGTGGAACACTCTGTATATATATATATATATATATATATATATATATATATATATATATATATATATATATATAAAATTGTAATTGAGGGAAGAGAAAAAAGAAAAAAAAAGTATCAAATTACTCCCTCTCCTATCCCAGCAATTTATTTTAGAAAATCCTTAACTTTCCTGCTTGAAAAACCTGCAGGATTTTGGAACAAGATTTTTATTCAATTTCATTTACAGAATTTTCTATGACTCCAATAAGGATTGAGAACAATCATATTGTGAATAAAAGTGATGAATTCAAAATATTGTTGATATTAATTGTCACTCATGCTCTACTGCAATTAACCAGCAGGTAATTACAGAAAACTTGAAAGTCAACAATAATATCATAGCAAACTCTACCCGGCATGAACTCACCGCATCCTCCATGTAGTCCTGGAAGAGCTCGACAGTGACCCCCTGCTTCTCCTCGGTGGGCCCCAGCATGAGCAGGGGGGAGAAGACGAGCGTTTTGAGAGAGAGCAGCAGCTCACTGCGGTAATGCAGCATCGCTGAGCGGCAAGAGTGGGTGAGAAGAGCACCATCCTTGTCCCGCACGTGGACACACACCATGAACATTCCTGTGCAGACAATGTGAGACAAAATAAGAGACAATTAGGTAATTCATTTTATGCCACATCTGTCTGAGTTTTTTACCTTAAATGCATTTTTATGTTTCTAAATACAGTGTATTATTATTTTTACGGATATAGAGTTGTTTGCTGTTTTTGTTTACGAAGAAAAATAGCATAGCAGAGGTATATGGATGGTCAGGAGGGTAGAAAAGAGAAAGTGGAGGTCCAACTACTATGGCATTAGATGGGAGAAATTACAAAAAAAAAAATTTAAACCTGATTTATTTTGTTTAATAAAGTGAAAAAAAAATCAATATGTAATTTGTTTATATACCAAGTCTGTGCATTCTGGTCCTCCATGGGGCAGCCTAACTTACAGGGGCATGACGTCAGCGCAATCAGCTCTATATGATCAGTAGTTGAAACAAAGGGGGTATAAAAAATTGCAAAAGTATAATACATGCAGTCTTGCATTTTGGGAACTGCTCAATGTATCAAAATCGCTAATCTTCAGAGGAAAAATGAAAAAATAGCTTTTCCGAGCATGACAACGCTCTCAACTTCCCACTAGCTGCCTGAATGCAGCTGACAAAAATTTACAAACCTAAATTTTTATTTGTAGGTGACTCTGGCATATCCAGGTTGAGATACAGTCTATATTGTTGGCCAAACTTGAGGAGTTGTTGTCTTCTAGTTAGTTGAACGTGTGCAGATGGGAAACTGCAGACACCCTTGTCTGGTTCACAAGGTCTGAAATCAAATAACTTGTTTATCATCGTGTAAGTCTTGTAATGACAGGTAGTAATAATAATACATATGCACTGTTATACGTACACTCACGTTATATACATATGCATACATAATTAATTTTGTGACATAAAAACTTACTGGAATTGCAGGTGCACTGGTCTAGAGTGGGCTACAGCAGGCATGTATGCATAGTAGAAGGCGACGTAAATGAAGACAGAGATCCATAGCACAACAGTGCCGATGAGAAGAAGAGCGCCTCCTTTCAATAGAACATCTCTAAAATTGTCTACTGTGGAGTCCAAAGTCCGTTGAGTGAAAGATTGTAGCCTCTGACCAAGAAACTGCATTGTTCTACTTTTTTGACTACTTGACACTTGCTTTAATCAGAATAAATGAAACTTTACAGTGGACAAATGCATACGCAATAGATAATATAGTAAATAATGCCAGCTCTTTAACTCTTGGACAGGGTCCACATACGAATATGCTGAAAACAGGACCAGAAAGCACGTAGAATTTAAGCAAGATTAGAAGCGTAGGAACAAGTTTTATCGGAATCTATCACACAGAACTTCACCTCTTTACCTCTTCTAAACTCACTGCACTAAAACCATATTAAATTAACAAGATTTTACATGAATTTTTAGGCATCAAATACTCAAAACTTTATCTGAAATTCCATTACTTTCATCAGCTGTTCAAAAACATGCGCATTCCGTATTGCGCAACTCACTGAGATGAGAAACAGCTGATAATACAACTTTGCGTCCACAAACTTTATTTCCGCGTATATTATTCGTTTTTATAACTTTTGCGTTGTATATATTGGCTTTTATGACACAAATAGAATGGTGGAAGAAACCAGTGCCCCTAATAAACCTAAGGTAAGCAACGTTAAACATGTTGATCGTCTTCTCTCTCCTCTATGATAATCCATGATCATCAATCATCGTTGGTCCGTTGTGCAGGTTGTGCTGGACGCAGATCGCAGACCATTAATATGCATACAGTATAACAGATCTTAGTTTACCACTAAACAGCTCAGTAGACTAGACGGCGCCAGATATATGAGCCAATGAAAAGGCTAGAATGTCAGCTGGCCACCTTTTCATTGGCTGATATATCTGGCGCCGTCTAGTCTACTGAACTGTTTAGTGGTAAACTAAGATCTGTTATACTGTATATAAGCATACCCAGCATACCATGATATCCTAAATCCTACAAAGACTAAAGTACAACATATAGTGCTTAAATTAATCAAGCTATACTATATGCATACATGCATACTGTACACGTACTGTGTTTTTAATCTTAATTCTTTACATCCTTACAGGTGAAAGCAGCACGACCGAAACCAGTTGTTTTGTGGACATCTGGCGACGTGCAGAAGTGGCTTCGACGACACTGCAGTGATCTCTACGAGCAACATAGGGAAAAATTTGCCCAGGTAGCTTATACAATTTTCCTTATTATACAGGCTATACAGCATAAATAATTAAATACTGTACTGTATCATCCCTTTTTTTCTTTTTTTTTTTTTTTTACAAGGATACACCCCTAAGAGCTTACAGCTCGCGGCGGGGTACTGGGTAGGGATAAGGTAGGGAACGGATAGTGGCCATGGCCTGCATGCTACGCGTCCCAGCATTCGCTGAGGTGAGACTGAGGGAACCGTGGAAAACCTCAGTCAGGACGGACACCTCTACTTTTTCTCAATGGACCAAAGCGATGTCCAAAGCCTGGAGAACCACACACAAGTGCATCACTGCACTGGGTGGAAAGCGAGATGAATTTACCCCAGGGAGGGAGCAGCGTATTTTTTACTTGAAATGGTCACCCATCCAAGTACTAACCACGCTCGACGTAGCCTGACTTCGGTGATCTAACGAGAACCGGTCAATGCCTTTGTATTCCTTGCTTGTCTGTCTTACAGGAGAGAGGCTCTGGTTTGCTCTCATTTATTTGTTAATATATTGTATGCATAGTTCACAACAGCATCACTTTTCTATACCGTAATTATGCCTCAGTACTGTGTAATTACACTTGGAAAAATTAATATTTTACTGAAGGTTGCTTTCTTGTCTTCTTCCAACCCATCTTAATGCCTTTTGCCTTTTATATGTTAATTGTTGATTGCCGGCCATACCACCATGTGTGTACAATAATAAATACAGTCCACACTGTATGAATGTTCATGTACTTATAATACTGTACTTTGTTTGTGCAGCACGACATAACTGGTCGAACGCTCCTCCGTCTCAAGGAAAACTCTCTGGTACAACTCGGCATCACACACCCTCAGCATCGTGACGACATCTGGCGAGAAATCACAAAACTACGACTTAAGAGTGACATTCTGTACATTCGTGATTTGGAGCGAAGAGTCAACATCAACTTTGATTGACGAGTGTGTGTTGATAGTACTGATTAGCCATGATTAAGCAATTAACAAGGGTTCTTAGACCCATGTGCAGAGACACAAGTGCTGTGAGGAAAATTTGCTTAAGTAGGGTCATGTGTAGGGAGCAGACGTCACTAGCACGACAGCTGCGAGCCAAGATTCTGGCCACGGGACCTATCACGGTCTCGGAGTACATGAAGGAGGTGTTGGTGAACCCAGCCTCGGGCTACTATACCCAGCAAGAGAGCATTGGAGAGCATGGAGACTTTGTAACCTCACCAGAACTGAGCCAGCTGTTTGGAGAGGTGAGAAGAATGGTCTGCATAGAACGGAGTTTTGTCTGGAAATTAACAAAACATGACAACTTTTTCCATGCTGCCACTTCTGATTCTTTTCTTTTTATGTGCAAATATGCTTTGCAGCACGATATTCTGCCATGCTATAAATAATTCTTAGTCTCCTCACAAGGACCAGCCGCTCCCAGAAAACTGCTCATGCTTGTGTGTTGTGCAGATGATCGCTGTGTGGATCCTCAATGAGTGGCAGAAGATCGGCTCTCCCAAGCCAATGCAGCTGGTGGAGCTCGGACCGGGAAAAGGAACACTCATGGACGACGTCTTAAGAGTAAGCAAATTGCATATTAGAGAGAGTTTGTAATTTATTAGACTCCACGTCTTTGATTCTACTGAATATAATACTGTAAATTAAAGCCAGTACTGTAATTGAGATACAGTACTGTAATTGTAAATACGTACATACAATAATAATAATAATATACTAAATATATTTATTAGTTATAACTAATAATTATTGTTACAGTAGGGAAAAATACCTTCAGTATGCAACCCCGTCGTGTGTGTGAGCTTAAGTACTTAATGTTATTTCAATTAAATTAATTAATACAGTAATAAATATTAAACATACAGTATTAACTTTATAACTGCCATTTATTAAATATAACTACAGCAGCTTTAAAATACAGTACTTAGGGTACAGTACAGTTACTATAGTTAAATTAAAAGTATTGAGTACAGTATCCAAGAGTAACAGTATACAGTAGTCCAATAAAAATAAAAGTAAACAAAAAGCACAGTAGCTGTTTTTAATGTACTGTAGAGTTACAAACATTCAATTACACTTTCAGGTAACAATATATTTTTTTAACTTATTACTGTATGTTTGATACAGTAAATGGACTGGTTGTGTAGCATGTGACAGTCTGATCTTTGGTACTTGATTGAAGATTAGCATATCAATAGAATGTTTTAGGACTGCAATGCAATATAAAGAAGTGAATTTTTCAGGCAGGAAAGGATTCTCATTACTCTTTAAAATTGACTTGCTTGTGACATTCACAAGCCAAAGCGTTTTTGTTAACAAATGTTGTGGCTTCTACTACCACGTCATGAGCTAGCTTCAAAGTAAATCATGTTTGGTTATGTCAGGTGCTGGGCCAGCTGAGCGGACTGGACGGAGTCTCGGTGCATCTGGTGGAGCTCAGTCCTCGCCTGCGGTCAGAGCAGGCCCAGCGTCTGTGCTGCGAGGCCTCGCTGGGGGGAGAGAACTTTACCTGGGGGACGGCACATGCCGGCTGCTCCGTCACCTGGCACCACAGCCTCTCGGAGGTGCCGCGAGATGTTTTCACCTGCGTCCTGGCTCACGAGTTCTTTGATGCTCTGCCTGTCCACAAGCTGCAGGTACATTAACTCAACATTTTACAATGGTATTTGAGAATTTTCATACTCCTTGTGAGGTAATTAGTAAAAATCCTCATCAAAACACTAAACACAATGTTTGACGTTATCAGAAAACATCTGATGGCTGGCGGGAGGTGCTGGTCGACCTTGACCCCTCCGTGAAGGATGAGGTTGTGTTCAGATACGTCCAGTCCCGTGGCCCTACTCCCGCCTGCAACCTTTTTCCTGCCAAGGTAAGACCAGTGGAGTAAGGGAAGTGGTAGGCACAAAAATACCAGGGTATTTAAGAGATATGAGCAAATTTAATTAGGTCTCGTAAATTTAATGCTCATTGTTAAAATTATTTAACCGTAAAGAATTAGCAACGAAATTTAAAATACATATTTAATAAGAAACTTTTTTTAAAAATTACTTGCATTTGTTCCTCATCAACTGATGAAAACCTCTTTAATTGAAAATATTAAGACATCTGTGAGGCCTCTATCCTTTAAGTATTTTAAGCAAAATTACTTCTTAGTTCTTTTTTAAATAAAGGTACAGTTTTTAATCATATTTCTATCACAGTTGTTACACAGTTGAACTTAGTAATCAAGCAATCAGATTGTTAAATATGAGCCCCTACTTGCAGTCTGACGACCCTCGTGAGCACCGCGAAGTTTGCCCCGAGGCTGGGGCGCTGCTGCAGGAACTGGCGTCTCGCTTCGAGCAGGACGGAGGGTTCTTGTTGATGGCCGACTATGGACACAATGGTACTGGAGGAGACACATTCAGAGTAAGTGTCTAGTTATAGTTAGTAGAAGTGTTCTACCCTGGACGAAGCTGAAATAAGAAAACACAGGGGCAGAGAGGGTAGGTTCCAGTGGAAGCTCATGAGCTATTTTCAAATGTAATATAATTGTGCTAAAATATTCAAAAATAAATACAGTATTCACACCAGTGCATTTTATTTTTTTATGAAATTTTTTTATTTTGGTTTTGCAGCCACCTTAAGAGCTGCCACTGGTACTTCTCTAGTCTTCTCCACCCACTTCTAAAGGTCTAAGATGTCAAATTATTATTATTTTCTATTATTTGAATATTCTAATTTGTGACAGACATTCTGACCTACTTGACTCAACTAACTGGTGTTTTGGTTGCAGGGTTTCCAGCGTCACCAGCTGCATGACCCCCTGAGGGACCCTGGCTCCGCTGACCTGACTGCTGACGTGGACTTCTCCTTCCTGAAAGACTGCGTGGCTGGCCAGGCCCTCACCTTCGGGCCCCAGCCCCAAGGTGTCTTTCTGGAGCAGCTGGGCATCCACCTGAGGCTGCAGGTGGGAGACTCAAAGGTCCTTACTTTCAGTGACTTACAGTTGATTAAATGATAGTACTGTACTTAGTCAAGACTTAATAATTGTTGTCAGATAATTAAATAATAAATATATTTGGTATGACAAAATATTCAAAATTATTTTTTTAAGATATAAAACAAATACTGTACTATTTTAAATTGCTGAAGTAAAAAAAAAAAAAAAAAAAAGTCTAAAAAATAGTGATAGAAAAAATAAATAAAAATATACTGTACCCACATTCAGTTCATATTAAAAGTGAAGGCTAATGTTCTATTACAATGACAAGGACTGTCACATTTAATATTTTGGTACAGTATTATCATAATTATATACATATAATAAACTTTAAGAACTGTAATTTGGGCCCCATATATTATTTATAACTTTATAGTTATTAAGGTAGAGATAACGTCGAACAGCTGTTCGACATACTCTCCTTTGATTAACATGTAAACCTTAGCAAATTCACAAAAATTCTGAAAATTTTTTGAGAGACAGATATTAGTGCCTAAAAGCCATAGAAAAAATTTAAAAACAATTTAACGAGCGGATTTTTTTTTAATTAATTTTTTTAATTTTCAGCATAGGGCTTTCCCATGGAGAGACAAACTAAGAACTTAATTTTAAAAAATCGGCTCGTTTAATTGTTTTGAAACTTTTTCTATGGCTTTCAGGCACTACCTCTCAAAAAAATTTCAGAATTTTTGTGAATTTTCTAAGGTTTACATCTTAATCAAATGAGAAAACGTCGAACAGCTGTTCGGCATTATCTCTACCTTAAAACCTACTTTTTCCTGCTATTTTTTTATATTATTGTTTTTATGAAATATTTCAAATATTATTTTCTTTTAAAGTTTTTGATATTTTTAATGTCATGTTTCATGTTAAGAGAATCATTATGTTCCATTTTAAACTTGAGAGATGAGATTTTAAGTAGTTGTGCCTCAAGTGTTTGTTTTTTGGTGTGCAGGTGTTGTTGCAGAGTTCGGAGTTGAGCCCACAGGCACGTGAGACTCTCCAAGCTGGGGTGCACAAGCTGACAGACCCCGCGGAGATGGGCCAGAGATTTAACTTCTTCTGCATGTTCCCACAAGTGCTTGAGAAGCACCTCGCCAAGTTCCCTGTAGCAGGATTTGCAAGCAAAATATAGCAATAATAAAGTAGAAGTCTTCTGTACTGATTGCTCTTTTATTTACTTATCATTATAAATTATATAAATACTTAAACATTTTATCCAATGCCCAGCAAAGGCAAAACATGGTGTTTTGAAGGAAAACAAATGAAGGGTTCTTTTCTCGTCATTGTTTAAGGTACTTGGTGGCAGGGGAAGAGAATAGAATTTTACTTCAATAAGAGAGATAAGAGTGTACTGTTTTGCAGCTTATTCATTTTTCCTATATGGCACCAATTTTGGGGAAAAAGGTACACCCTCCCCAAACCCTCAAATCAGATAGTTCTTAAACTTATTATATAGTTAAATAAAAACAAATTTTCTGTTTGAATAAAGTATAATTGAAGATAACACATCATATTAGAGTATATAATAAAAAATATAACAGGAATTAAATTATTTTACAAAGGTAACAATTCATACATAATCTAGGATAAACTTCAACAAAAAACACCAACTGCAGAGAAGACAACAGACATTTATAAGTATGTTATCTTTTAAAAGTAAAATAAAAAGCATAAAAATTGTGCACAAAATAAATGCTTTTAAGTTTGTTAATAATGCAATTGAATCCTGATATTAAAGGCAAATAAGATTCAGACAAAATTGTCCTCCGAAAATATGGTCATTGCACGTGCAATTGTACTAGATAAGGACAATACCTTTTGTTATCAATAAACATAATAAATAACCACTGATACATCAGTGTAATAAACTTGTTATCACTATATCATATCCTGCAAAAATACTAGTGTGAAAGAAAATGCAAAATTTGGGTACATTTTACTATAACACATCACAATTTTCTGATTATAACTGATAAAAGTTCAGTTACAAATCTTGTGCGAGATCACAATACTGATACTGACTAAAATAGAAATTTTCCCATCATCATCAAAATACTTTAAGATAGATTGGACAGAAGAGGGACAGAACTAATACTTTCTTTGAAGCTGAAATGACATCATTTTGCTTGCTACTGCGCGACATATGTACTGTATACTTGGTCATTCTGCTATACTCACTGCAATAAAGCGAGATGATTTTTAAAACAACATTTATGCTACAAGTATTTTAGGTGTCTTAAAAATTCACTAATCAATACTGAGATTTAACTTATGAATCTTGTACAGATGGGTCATTTGATCAATAAATTGATCATGCATTTACGAACATACAAACTTTCTCAAATTCACCATTACATAATCAAATCTTATAATTTAAATTACACTCTAAAATATTATACCAGCTGAAATATTGCTTGAAAGCCAGCTTCCCGCTTTAAAAGATTATAGCCTACGGTTGCTTGCCGTGCTTGCCCGGCCTCAGGTGAGGTGTGCTGGACAAAGGGGTTGTTGCTGTGGTCATCAGGGGTCCTGGAAGAACTCGAGGGCCCAGACGACTGAAGGCGTCCCTCAGACCCACAATGGTCCCGGCAACACCCAGCAGAATGAGGAAGACATCAAAACCCTTATGAAGAGCACTCTGGTGGCTGCTGCAGGAAACAGAAACATAATTATGGCAGAGCTGTAGTTTATAGCCTGTGAGTCAAAAGTGCTTTAATTATATAGTAAAAGAAAGGTAGGATTTTTTTTTTTTTTTTTTTCAGAGGTGCCATGGTGCTAGTCAGATCATTCTGTGATGAGCTAGGATACAGTAAAATTGTGTAGTCTCAATGTACAACACTGTTAATAAAATGGAAATAAAAAATAATAATTATAAGTACATTAGAAAATCTGATATACTATTTAGCGAACAGACCAAGATCATGTTCTAGGTTTTGAAGTTTAAAATACTTACAGTACATATTAAATTTGTTTTAAATTACAATTACTAATTACATAATATTAATAAAATTTATATCTGACTCACCCTCTAAAGAGACAGAGATGGTAGAGTCCTGGCAGGATGAAAGCCAGCAGTGTGCAGCACGACGAACCAATGAGAGCCATCAAAGTGCCAAAGTTTGGCACCACCGTCACAATTAAACCCGTCAGCCCCACCAGCAGCAGCCGTAGTATGTTCTGTGGACAAACAGCAGGTTAGTTGCTACATCAGCAGTACATTGTTCACTGAAGAAAGTTTCTGCTTTTTGGCCTTGTATATTTGCTGTTGTAAATTTCTCCATGAAAATCATATTTGCAAACACGTAAGATAATCTTTACACAGTATTAGATAAATTTGTATAATGTTTTATTTTAAAGTAGTTTTAACTTTATTGACATCATAAGCAAAGGTATCAACATAATTCAAGTAATATCAAAGCATTGCTTGCTACTAGCTAAAAACAATAAGATAAAAATTTGTTTCCATTTCTATTGCTTATTGTTCTTTGTCAATATTGACAGAAGTCGTTTGAGACCAAACAGTGACTCACCCCCTTAGTGATGGAGGTGCAGGGTATATATCTCGCCTCGAGCAGCTCCAGTACAGGGAACATCATCACGGGGTAGGTGAGAAACAGAGAGATACACAGGCATCCAGTCACCACCGATGGGAAGTCAACACCCCCTGCACTACGAGGAAGGTTGAATGTGATGATGTCGCTCGTCTCTGAAATAACACAATAGAACTCAACTTTTCTCTTGTCAAAGCTAATACCGTGTGAATAAACCACTTTATAAATGTAATATATATGTATATGCATGACTTTTTATATAAAATAAAATATGAACCCTTTACAAGATACATATAAAGATACAGTATAACAGATCTTAGTTTACGTGTGGATTTGATTACGCGCGACGGCCATCTTGGAAGTCATAACATGGCTAAGATAGGGGGCGCCAGTCGGTCTAGACGTATAGTCTAGCCATGTCAGGCGTAAACTTAGATTTGTTTTATTGTAGCATTTATGCAGGATTTATATAAAGATTTTGACTTGGCCTTCATTCATGGAATACATCATCTATATTTGCAAAAATGTAAAAAATAAATAAATAAATAAATAAATAAATAAATAAATAAATAAATAAATAAATAAATGAATAAATAAATAAATAAATAAATAAATAAATAAATAAATAAATAAATAAATAAATAAATAAATAAATAAATAAATAAATAAATAAATAAATAAATAAAAGCTACAGTTTCACAATTTTAATGTCATAATAATTAATTCCTGCTTTGGTTATCACTGAAGGTTAGACAAGTTCCAGTATCAAATCAGTATGCTCACCTGGGCCGAAGGACAGATACCCTGAGACTCCGAAGGCAATATAGAGCAGGGTAACAGCCACCATGGAGGAGATGAAGTAGTGCTTGAACCTGTGACGCACACGTTGGGCCAACGACTGCTCCAACGACAGAATCATACCTGCCCCCTGCACGAGAATATTGATCAGTGTGTAACAGGAGTAAAGCAAAAAGAGCTATGGAATCAGGTTTAGTAAACTTTGAAGTGTAATAGCAAGCATTTATTAAATTATTACCTTATGCACAAGCATCTCTTCTTCATTATTGTGATTATTATTAACTGCATCACATTTATTTTTGTGGCATAACAAACGGTGATTCTTTGGAAAAACTCTATATCTTTATTATAATAAGTTTTTATAATATAATTTTATACCATAGATGAATTATTCAACACAGTCTTAAAGTGAGGAAACTACTATCAGACTTAATCCTCTACTGTCTTAGTTCTACTAATAATCCATATAAGCTTGTTCCAAAGGCAATCAGAAAAATGCCTTTCATTTATTGATTGATTGGTTGGTATTTTGGAACAATTGACACTTATTAGTCTCTCCCTTTTTTTTTTTTTTTTTTTTTGTACTCCCATATTGCCATATTGCCATATTACTTATTACTGCACTATCAGAATTATAGCCGAACAATAGCAAAACCATTGAGCAGAGACTTTCAATCCTATCAGATGAGATTTATGGAGGAAGTTCAAGGGCAGTCACCCGCCCATTTTTTTTAAAGAAAGGATTCATTAAACAAGGTTCTGTAACCAATTAATTTGCTATGGACTTCCTACAGTATGATTTATTCGGGACTGATAAAATAATAATTATTATAAAATAATAAGGGTGAATGCCTTAAAAGCACCCATTGACCACCACTATTCAACACAAGAGACTTAATTTCCCGTACATATCTTACAGTCAATGGAGTATCGACATCAATTTTTTTTTATTGCAGAAATGGATAGAGGGTGAAAAGTTATGCTACCCTGATTTTTTTCACATTTTTTAGAGCCCGGGAAGTATTTTTAAAAAATTATTGAAAGTCCTTTTTGTGACGTCTTGCGGCAGCAAGTCCTATCTTTTTCTTAAGGAGCGGCGTCTTGTGATGTCACAAAAAGAAATTTCAATTATTTTTTAAAAATAGTTCCATAATTTTTTAAAAATAGTTCCCGGGCTCTAAAAAATTGGAAAAAAATCAGGGTAGCATAACTTTGCACCCTCTATCCATTTCTGCAATATAAAAAAAAAATGAGGTCGATACTCCATTTTGATTCAAGAACATGAAAGTAATAGGGCCTATTTGACTATTTGTTATTAGAAAGGAAAAAGGTACTAGATTACAATGTCTTAAAGGTCAAGGCTGGGAGACTGACCTCAAAGCAGTAGATAGCAACAGCAAAGTAGAATGGAAGACCCTGTACAGAATATTCCATGGGGTGGAATCGTGCAACATCGTAGTGCTCAAAATCAAACCAGAACACAACACCAAATGCAAAGATGCTCGAAATCTGTGCACATATACTGCAAAAAGAGTAATGTACATTTTAATTAAAATCACACTTTTGAACGGTACCTAATGTCAAAACATGGGCATAAGAAAAGAAGAGGACACTCTAAAACCATGCAAATCAATTTTACATTTCACACTTTAAGTCACAGCTGATAATACCTTGATACATTACTAAATTACAATCAAATGCAAGAGGATTTGTATTATTTTATCTGTATTTCATCACTATTTGTCTCTTTGTAAAGAATAAATAAATAAATAAATAAATAAATAAATAAATAAATAAATAAATAAATAAATAAATAAATAAATAAATAAATAAATAAATAAATAAATAAATAAATAAATAAATAAATAAATAAATAAATAAATAAATAAATAAATAAATAAATAAATAAATAAATAAATAAATAAATAAATAATGCAAACAAATTTCAATATTATTTTCTACTCCGAAACCTATAACACAATTTTTGTTAGTAATACTGTACATAATATTCAAATAAAATATTATTTAAAAATTTTAAAATAACTCCCAAGCAAACTTGAACCAAATGTAAAATCCATTAAGCAATTAAGCACAAAACTTTTATTTACAATTCAGTAAATTGTTTCAGCCTCAGAAAGAATAAAAAAATCCAGCTCTCTAAACTTCTTTCTAATTTTAATAGTTCAAGTTCAAACTTTCTAGCTTTTTATTTCCTCCCCTTTTTTCCAACTTCAGTGATCTATATTCTGAGAAAAACAAAATATCTTGAAATTGATGCTGGCAGTAAGTCTTCCCCAGAGCTAATCCTCTATTAAATAGTCTCCTTCTTTGATGGACTAGAAAGTGTTGATGTTGATAGTACCTGAAGGGAGCGAGACTTCCAAGGTGTCGGGGTAGGGCGAGGAGGAAGAGCGGGGGCAGCAACATCAGCAGCCAATAGCCGTGATTGAGGCTCGGGAAGTATGAGCTGGCATTCTCCATGATAAAGATCAAGTATGCACAGCAGAACCCTGCACCGAGACAACAGCAACAATCAGCAGTTACAATGAACAACCTGCCATAAATATTTATATAGACAAAAATCAATTACATATGTGCATTTTTTTTTATTCATAGGGTATTCATACTGTCACTTACAGTAGTTACAGTGTAACTGCATTAAAGTATTTGGTGTATTTTGTAATAAGAAAAGGAAGTAATATCTCACCAATTTGGGAAATAAGAACAGGAAAGTCTACGAGTGCACGTCCTGTTTTCCCCATAGCATAAAAACCTGAAAACAAAGAAAAATCAGAATTGTTATGTAAAAATAAAAGTCAATAAAAAATATTTGCATAACAAACACTTGAACTGTAGGCATTACATTGTCTATATTGAGTACTGTACAATACTCTTATATGATACTATCCAAAATAATTTTACCATTTGAATCAATAGGTCTGTTCGAAAAAACAATCAGAAAGAACTGATTTTTATTGATGAACCTAATGTCCCTTGTACAGAAGGTTCATCAATGAAAATCGATTCTTTCTGATTGTGTATTTACGAACAGAGCTAATGTATTTTTTCAGAGCCACAAAAGTGCTATAAATGTATGTAGAGCGCGGGTACAGTACAGTACTATATATGCAAGGTATCACAAACACAGACCTGCATAATATAAAAAATTAAGGCAACATAATATGCATATTGTGCGCATACCTATGTCTCCATATGTAAGCACTTCTGGCTGCTTGCTGATAGCCCTGGGTTCTACACCATCTGTATCTTCAAGGAGCGGAATCTTAAGGTCAACCCTATCCTCACTTGGCAGTTTGACCTCAGTGTGCTTGGATTTTGGCTTGCGAGGGAAATCCAGGTTCTGCTCAATGTGGTACTTGCAGTCCACGATCATCATCATAGCCTTGACACTTATCACAGCAACCAACACCATCACAATGATGCCCTCCACAATTCCAGCCTAAGAAAAGAAATTGAATTAGATTTAACGCTCTGCGGCAAATGTGGCTAAACCACGGTGGCTCGCAATATAGTGCTCAACGGCCTCAACGCACTCTTAAATCCCCCGTAACTCTCCGCCCCCACCACCTCGGACGGCAGGGAGTTCCACTCCCTCACTGTTCGGTTTATGAAGGAATACTTTCCCACATCGCTTCCACTACCCCTGAACTCCAGCTTCCACTGATGATCCCCCCTCCCAATGTATCTACCTTTCCTAGTTCTATCGCTAAACTCGCTCCAACCTGCCATCTCCCTGTTAACTTTAAACAAATTTCCTAATCGGTTGTACCTTCTCCTTTCCTCGAGTAGCTCCCACTCCAAAGTCTGAATCATTTTCGACACGCTTTCATAATCTTTCCACACCTTTTTGTGGAAATTATTATTTATAGTATGCATACAGTATAGGGACATTCGGGGCATCAGCTCTTGATATTATATAATATATTTTTATACATATTGTAAACGAAGAGAGCTGTAAATATGCACTAATGTAGCTGTCATTGGGTTGTGTTTTGGTCTCATCTTACCTCTTTAAATGCATATGGTAATCCCAGTATTCCAGCACCAATAAAAGATATAAAAATATTTGCTAGTATTTTAATTGGACTTGTTGCACCTATAGACGAAGATGTTCCAGCTCCCGTCATTCTAATTATTAAATATTAGCACATTATATAATATTCACAACCTCCGCCCACTTTTCGCCATCAGCTGTCTGCCACCTGCTGCACAATAAAGCTTGTTCGATACTCTAAGGTTGGACTTCATATAGTTGCGCAGTCACAAAATATTGTATATGCGCAGCTATTTTTTGCTTTGAACACTTTTTACGAATAATTTTTGAGCGGCCAAATTAATCTCAAGGTTTCTGCACAATCTCTTGGCCCTCTTGGGAAACAGTAGTTTATTTTGTCATAAACGTGATTGTATGTGTTGCGTGACACGCGATAAGTAAAATTATTATGCTTGTTTTATCTCTGCCGTATTTTGAAAACTTTTATGGTCTTTCACGAGGGTTGTTTACTAATAAAACATTCAATTTCATCAAGTCCAGCAAGTGCCAATTTTACAAAAGAGGCGTGTCAAGCGGGAAAAGTGCTGAATATTTAAATAAAATGAATTACACCCGATTTATGAACCAAACTTCTTTGCGGAGACAGGTCTCACCTATTCGAGAATTAAGTATGCAAGATTTTGTACATAAAAGTTATTCATCGCCATCATCGCCATGGAAAATTTCCCACTTGCAACCTTAATTGTTAATCACCATGTCCTCTAGGTGTTTTATTCTTAATTACGGGACATGGTGATTTATAACAATAAAGGCTGCAAAGAGAAATTTAAATTTGCGAGGCGACGACTGTACACAGTAACATGTAAAGTTCTGTATCATTATTGCATGCATTTTGTGTGTAGAATTTAAGCAAAACTTAAAATTGTTTTCAAACAGTGGAATAATATACAGGGTATTTAATTAATTACTTTGATTTGAACGTTTTAAAGTGATAGTTAAGGAATGAAGTTCGATGGTAATATAGACATGTCATACATCAAATTAAAGCTCACATTTTAACATTTTCAAAACTTGCATCATAAATTACATGTGCGGACTTGTCTGTTTTTGAGACGAAAAAGAAACAAAAGTTAGCTGTTTTTTTGTTCAAATATCGGTGGTAACATGAAATTAAATGGCATTTTAATGTGACTGATCGCAACGTGAAAACTTGTCAGGATGAACGCCACATGCATCTTCAAATTTTGTCAATGAACCAGAAACAGAAATGGAATGGTTAAAACTCGTAGAGAAACCACATTTAATTGTGGTAAAAAGCGTTACCCCTGGATGGGAGAAGTGCAATTTTTATTTAAATGGTCACCCATCCAACCACAAAACAGTCTTGTGTTGCTTTATTTTGGTGATCTAAGGAAAATCGACCAAACGCATTACATATCACTCCCACACCAACCTTGCAATCCAGTGAAGGATTCAACAGTTAATTTCATGTTACCACCGATATTTGAACAAAAAAATGGCTCATTTTTGTTTCTTTTTCGTCTAAAAAAAAGACAAGTCCGCACATGTAATTTACGATGCGAGTTTTGAAATTGTTAAAATATATTAAGCTTTAATTTAGAGGTCGAGCGTGGCACAGTGCATTGACCGGTTCTCGTTAGATCACCGAAGTCAGGCTACGTCGAGCGTGGTTAGTACTTGGATGGGTGACCGTTTCAAGTAAAAAATACGCTGCTCCCTCCCTGGGGTAAATCCGTCTCGCTTTCCACCCAGTGCAGTGATGCACTTGTGTGTGGTTCCCCAGGCCTTGGACATCGCTTTGGTCCATTGAGAAAAAGTAGAGGTGTCCGTCCTGACTGAGGTTTTCCACGGTTTCCTCAGTCTCACCTCAGCGAATGCTGGGACGCGTAAGCATGCAGGCCGTGGCCACTATCCGTTCCCTACCTTATCCCTACCCAGTACCCCGCCGCGAGCTCTAAGCTCTTAGGGGTGTATCCTTGTAAAAAAAAAAAAAAAAAAAAAAAAAAAAAATTTGATGTATGACAACTCTATATTACCATCGAACTTCATTCCTTAATTATCACTTTAAAACGTTCAAATCAAAGTAAACACCCTGTATAATTATATTAATTTCCTTGGATTTCAGCAAAGTTGTATGCGGCAGCAGCTCCAGGTACAATATTCCTAGCTGGTGGAATTCCCAATGCTAGCACATTCCCGTTTGCTAAAGTGTCGATAGAATTGAAAGATGGCAAGTCGTTCACTCTTGATGGAAAAACTTTGGAAAACGCCCTTCAGTATCAGCCCACGCCTGGGTGAGTGTATAGACTACAATAATGTCTGTTGCATCGCCTAGCTGACAATGAGACATCATATTATTAAAGGTATGCTCCGTTGGTTGAGAAGCTGAAGGCCCTGCAGACTCGAGTTCACGGACTTCCCACAGACTACTGGTCGTCGAGTGAGCTTTTGGTGACAGTGGGCAGTCAGGACGGACTGTGCAAGGCTCTCGAGATGAGCCTGGAGGAGGGAGAGCCGATTTTGGTCCAGGAGCCAATCTACTCAGGAACCACTGCAATTGTGAGCTGCCCTCAAGCAAATGCAGTCAAGGACCCACCATAAAATATCATCATGTTAGAGCTTATTCTGAATATATACACAGAAGAAGCACAAACAATTAAGCATTATCACTATTGATTAATTAATTATCTTCATTTTATAAGATTAATTAAGTTATATAAACATCAACAGATATACTGTATATATAATATGCATGTTTTTCATTCAATTAATAGTTTTTAAAAATAGTTCCCAGATTCAAATTAGATACCTGAGAAAAATCAACAACAGAAGCATAATTTTGCACCCTCCAGCTCTATTCATTTATGCAATACAGTAGTTTATGAATATATAATTTTGTTTAATAAATATAATCAATTACTACAGTACATACTTTTGTCGCTGTGTAGCTGAAGGCGCTACATCCGCGGATGATCCCCATCTCCCAGGACGAGTTTGGCATCGTCCCAAACAAGTTGAGGGAAGCACTGGCCAAGGAGGGATCTCCCGCAGACATCCGTAGCAAGCAGACTGGCGTGCCCAAGGTGACTGCATGATGACGAGAGTGTTTTGCAATGTACATTAACTTAAATTTGTGGTGAAGATGGCATGTAATACTGTAGTAAAGTGTTTACCGAGATATTTTGCATTTTAGATCTTCACACATAAAAAGAACAGTTTGTAAATGCTCAAAGTCATGATCAAATCAATAATGCCTATCAATATAAATTACATGTTCTTTTCAGTGCGCTGCCCTTATGTGCACTGACTTCCTTACCCTACTGAAACTAAAATTTGCTTACAGCTTCTCTACCTGAACTCGACTGGAGCCAACCCGACAGGTGTGACTATTTCGACAGACAGAAAGAAGGAGATTTACCAGATTGCATGTGACTATGACCTTGTCATTCTGGAGGATGATCCTTACTACTTCCTACACTTCGAGAAGGTAGGTTGGCCAATGTTTGCTTGACTATTCCACGATAAAAAACTGTAAAATTATATTCAAATAAAACTTTTCAGTTTAGCAAAAATATTAGGTATCACTAGTTTGTAAATATATATATATATATATATATATATATATATATATATATATATATATATATATATATATATATATATATATATATATATATATATATATATATATATATATTGAAATTGTTCATAGAAACTAAATTTATTATTGGATTTGATATTTCTTATTTGAAATTATACGTAGTAAATACATATTCATTAATTGACAATGAGAGTACTTTGTTAATTAAGTGTTACTGTATTGGATAATTTTAATTCGCATGCAGTACACTCTGTAGTGGTAATAATAAAGAAATTTCAATAAAAAAAAAAAAAAAAATGAACTTCGTTATACAATATACAGCAGAATTTTATTCTACATTTACTTTCAGCAAATGTAGAAGTGGAATTTTTCAGAGAGATAGTCTGCTAAGTTAAGGACTTAAAATATCAAAAAGGAAAGCCCAGAAACCTCTAGCTCACTTCCTCAGGAGCATGAACTGAAGGGTTGGTCTTGCATCTGTTCTTCCAGGAGGATCCCACAAGTTTCCTGTCTCTGGACCGTGAAGGCCGTGTGCTCCGATTTGACTCCTTCTCCAAGGTGCTCAGCTCGGGCCTCCGTCTCGGCTTTGTGACGGGACCAAGGCCTCTGGTGCACCGTGTGGAGCTGCACATGCAAGCCTCTGTAATGCACGCATCCTCCCTACCTCAGGTAACGTTTCTATGGACCTAACAGGAGCATGAAGGAAAGTAATTTGGCTGTACAAATGATTGTTTTTTTAATTAGCAATGCTTATTTTTGTGTCAATTTTCTGAATCTAGAAAGAAAGAAAAAATATGTTTTATATGGTATATTTTTTTACTTCCACAAAATAAAAGTTTTGAAGACTTTAGTTTAATGGGAGTGTATTATAATAATATATAGAAGTTTAAAAAATGTTTATTACCGGGGCCTCTGTCACGTCTCACCTAAGAGGGTTTCAGGTTCTGGTAGACAACCTGCTGACAGAATGGGGCAACGAGCGGCTGACGAAGCACTTCAAGTCCATCCAAGCCTTCTACCGAGCCAGGAGGGACAGCATGGTAGCTGCAGCGGAGAAGCACCTCGCAGGTACAGCAAGTCTGCACTGAATGTCAATACAGATAGTTGGGCTGCAATGAATATTCACAATATTATGATTTTAAAATTAATAATGTGTCTGCAATAAAAATAAAGTGTCATGAACATCAAGAAAATTTACTCTACATACATTAGCATGCAGCTTTCCCATGGCATATGCATATATATACAATATGACAGACCTGCTAATGTTAATTGTTGCAATATCCTGTTTAATTCATTTGCGTGTGTGACAGGCCTAGCCGACTGGGCGGTGCCGACTGCAGGCATGTTCTTATGGCTGCAAGTGCGTGGGGTGAGCGACACGAGACGAATGGTACGCGAGGGAGGCGTGGCCCACGGAGTCATCATGGTGCCAGGCAGCTGCTTCATGGTGGATGAGGATGCACCCTGCCCCTTCATCAGAGCGTCCTTCACCATCCCCTCGCCTCAGGACATGGACGAGGTGAGGATATAAACATCTGAATGATGGAGTTCATCAGTTCATCACTGGGGTGGGGAATAATTGTTGGAAGTCACTCAATTTAAATTTATCTAGTCAGAAAACAACGAAAAATTATCCAAAATCTTTTGTTTTGTTATAATTAAAGCTCTTATTTGAAAATTATTAGCATATTATATTACAATACTACTATTCTTGCAGTATATATGTACACCAACAAATAGTCAGATATATGATGGTGTCATTTAAGTTAACAATACCTCATAATTATAAAAGAATAAAGATATACGACTACAAGAAAATTAGAATGTCCTGACATTAATAAATTATGTTTGCTTTCAGGGTTGTTCTCGGCTTGCTAAACTCATCAGGGAAGAACAGAAGACCCAGAAATAATAATATATAAAGTATATAAATTTTTATCATGATTAATAACTTTAAAATGCATGGGGAAATCTTCCATAAAATAGAACAAAATATGTTAACTCAATGATATAGTCACATTAGAATTTAACAAACAGGTGATATGTGCCTTTAATTGGTGTATTTTAAAGCCCTCTATCATCTCAATTAAGAGACAAAACTTGACTACAGTAAAAACTTGTTATCACGTTAAGTCAAGGGACCCAGGAAATTGGGTTTACCTTATATCGAGTATATACCTCATATCAAGTTTTTCCTATACCTGCAATACTAATTATCTTTTATGGGACCTTTACTCCGTTATTCAATATCGAGTTTTTACCTAATAACAATTAAGTTACATATAATAACAAGTTTTTACTGTATATATTATCATATTATATTTTTGCTACTGAATTCTACGAGGTTGCTAAGTAAAAATGAAGTGAATATATGTAAAAGCTATTATTTAAAAGTTCACAACATGAATCAGAATGAAATCTTCTTCATTTTAACAATTAAAGTGTATAAATTTTGGTTGGCACAGATTTCATAGGTATATTAATTTACAGTATATAGTATACAGAGTATACTGCTCAGTGCTTTGTATTTTTATATATATTATAAATTATCTGGAGTGATAATACTTTCTACCTTAAGGGTAAGGTAACGCCACCAATGTTAAAAAAAATCCCTCTCACAAAAATTCTGAAAAAAATTTAAAATGTTCTCCTCTATACCCCCTATCAGTACCTAAAATATCAGGTATACAAATACGATCTAGTTTTTGAGTTATAAAATTTTAAAGTTGACTACTTTAACATGGAGAAATGAAACTCCCATGTTAAATTGGTCAACTTTAAAAATTCATAACTCAAAAACTAGATCGTATTTGTATACCTGATATTTTAGCTACTGATAGGGGGTGTAGAGGAGAACATTTTAAATTTTTTTTCAGAATTTTTGTGAGAGGGATTTTTTTTAACATTGGTGGCGTTACCTTACCCTTAATTAATTATAATGATTGCAATGTAAATGATTGAATTTAGTTTTTGTTTCAAAGTATGATTTGTCAATGTTTTATAGTGTGTATAATTATTATGACTATATAACTGATTTTAAAATTTTCACAATGGGCCTGCATGAATTTTTTGCAATTAACATAATTATGTATTTACAGGGTTGTCCTTTCAAAATGTCTGATTAGCATTTGCAATGTATTTTACCAAGTATTATGTACTCAATCTTTCCTTTCTCTATATAACGCACATTGCAAGAATTATTATGTATTATTATATGTATATTGTTATGAACAAAATAAAGGTTACATTGTATTTTATTCAAGAAACAACAAGACATAATTTATACACATTACACCCTTTCAAATAATATTTTAAATGAAGACACTTAATATTTTTAAGAATATGCATTTGGAAATACTTAGTTAATTTTATCTTGAGTATTTCTATTGACGCCTACTAAACCTTACATACTGAGGACATGCAATGATATGATGGAGTTGCTATTGACTTGCCCTGCACCAGACTTTGGAATCATCTTTGGCCACTGACCCACAGAGGCTATGTACCCATTCCTTTGAGTCAAGATTCGTGCTGCAGGAACTGCCTCAAGAGTCGGGTCTGACAGGTCAGCGTTGCGAGTTTTTCACCACTAGGAGGTAATGATGCTGCGAACATGTGGATGCCCAAGATAATGATGCTGCGAACATGTGGATGCCCAAGATAACAATGCTGCTGGCTTACTCCGTAAGGGATATGAAGTCATATGTTATAATTGGATACTAACCTATAAAAATAAATTAAGCATAAATATCAAATCAACACACTTTTTTTTTTATTTATAGCACAACTTTTACAGTCCAACATAAACTTAAGCTATATTAATTTAACATTTTATTATTCTAGCATGCAAGTGATAAAAATTCTTACAAGAATCATCAGAAAATTATTATTTTAAACAGTCTAATACTGTTACATTAGATTATCATTATATTACCAGCTTTGACACTTGGCATTTATGTGACAGAACCTTTGTCTGTCAGCCATTGCCGAGCGAACAGGAATTATTGAAGTGCAGAGGTTTGCCGGTAAAGTGGATGCCATGGTGAAGAGACGGTAGAAGATGCTGCAATATCAACTTAGCAAACCAAAGATGGGATCAAATAAAATATTTAACCACAAAGAATCCTTATAAAAGAAAAGTAGAGTTGATATTGCAATATTATTTCTTTTGTGATGAAAGTGATTAAATTACAGTAGAAAAAAAAAAAACTAAAATAAAAGAATAATTCTTTTGTATGTATTTTTTTTTCTAAATATAAATGGAATTTATTAAAGCACACACATAACAAAATAATAATAAAATTATTAATAGTAGTGATAATTTCATCCTCGTAAAAATTTTATATTTCAATTATTTTTATGAATGCCTACAAAAAATGGACCCAGTAATTTCTGTAATTATTTTTCTTTCTTTTTTTTTATTGTAATATGACTATTGCCCATTAATGATATTCGTACTAAATACTAATTTTAAATTGGGCTTTGACGTAGAATAATTATATAATAATAATAATAATAATAAGTGTAACTGTAAACAATAAAAACAACGAGCAATGCCCAGGTTTGAACTACACGTAAGCTATGAGCTTGCTCTAGCCGTCCTCTCAGCTATCTCCCGGGCCTGGCTAAGTAAAGACGTCACACACACCTGTACGATGGCAGTCTTGTTGGTGTCCTTTGTAATCATTAGCAGCACAGAACTGTCGTCACGAAATGAGGTAACCCTGATAAGGCATCATGTTTTTCAGTCTTCATTAGAATGATTTGCTTAATACTTATTATTAGCCGCATTGTTATTATTATTATTTTTTTTTTTACTCAACTTGATACATTAATATTGTTGTATCTGTATTTATAACAATAATCTGCCAGTAATATGGGTGCATGATAATTATTTAGTATATTAAATAATACTTAAATAATTATTATAGAAAATAAATTAGCCAAGCCCATGAAATAGTTAAATATAGAAAAACAAAAAAAAAAAAATTTCAACTATTACACACTTACGCAACCATTATAAATAATGCACTCAAACCATTGCTGATAGCAATATAGTCCAACAACATTCTTCTTCTTTCATGCGTAAATGGCCTGGTTCATTCAGCAAACAATAACATTAACTGCACTGCACCGATATCAAGCAAAGAAGGGTTGTCAAAAAAATCTACATAGACACTTATAGTGAAATGCTTGACAGCTGAACCAGGCCTTTCGTGTCAACGAGGCTTTTACTCTTTCCTCAACTTGCGACGTCGTGGGGACTTGGAGGCGTCCAAGATTGGCTCTGGGGCAGCCTCCACCTCCTGCAACCATCAACCATCATGTATTTTTTTAAAACGTGGCCTGATGCTAAATCTATTTAACTATCAGAGAAGCTATATAATTTTTATATTAATGGTAAACCTTCAAAATTATAATATAGATACCCCATCTAATGCAATATTAACTTTAGCTACCTATCAATTTATGGAACATGTAGATTTCTAATTATAGTATACAATGTAATGAGCAAACATGAAAAGTTCAAATTAAGTAACAAGTATTTTTCAATCACCTTTGTGAATCAACAGCTTTTATGGAAATTCATTCACCCAATTGCACAGATGAGGTCTAATTTTAAGCCAGGCATAAAATTGTTGATTTCAATTATTGCAACAATCAAAATCAATAAAGTTAAGCCTGTGCAATTGAGTGATTCTATCATAATTTTTTTATTATTATTATTGCATTTTTTTTTAGATAAATAAATTACTCAATTTGTTTACAGTATTTAAAATCCTACTACAGCTGAATGATTTTTTAATTTTTAAGCTACAAGCAGAGCTACCTCAAAAATATTTAAATTCTCATCAGACTTTTAAAGTGATAATCCTTGTAATGTTTATTTGAAAACCACTATAACATGCTACTGAGAAGGAAGTATTCTTAAGGCTCACAAATGATGACCAAATAACTCCCTCTTTCTGTTGAACAATAGTGAAAAAACAACCAGATAAAGACCCCCCAAATCTCAATTTTTACTTTTGTGATTAGCTTACCTCGTCAACTTTCTCCTCCTCTTCTTCTCCTTCTTCTCCCTCCCCTTCTTCCTCATCTTCCTCGTCCTCCCCCTCCCCCTCCACTTCTTCTTCCTCAGCCTCCTGGGGAGCGTCCAGCTGACTCTTTGAGGCCGGACGTTTGGACCCTGCAGCCGCTGCCTCTGCCTCCTCCTCTTCTAGCCGAGCTGCTGCATCATCATCGGCGTTCTCAGCATCAGTCTTCTTGTTGCTGTCATCGTCCTGTGCAAAGATGTATCATTACTAGCCCTTTATAAACAGACACCTCAAAATGTCCCAGGCTTTTGTTGCAATTTTAGACACCATAATGCTAAATATGTCAAAGGATGGGTGGAGAGGGGTAGTATGTAATTTTCATTAAACGTTGCTGAAAAGAATTTGATACTGTACTGGTAATAAAAACTTACAAAGTAATGTAAAAATAAAGCCTAGAAAAATTTTTGAACCTTCCTGCATAAATGTATACGTATCAAAATGCTGCAAGTCATTGTTAGCTCTCTTGCAGCAATTGAAAAATAACAAAAACAAACGTAACCAATTATTTTTGATAAGTCTTAATTGGCAGTACATATATAAGACTTCAATTTGAAATAAAGGTAAAATAAAAAATAAAATAGAGCACACTATAAAGGTATACAGTATACCATGAATTCAAGGCAAATAATCAATGCAAGATTTTTTTCAGAACTAGTTGACAATTTGTTCACTTTTCAGGAGTAAATTTTCCTTTTCTCCAACTATGCCATTAGAATTAAAACCTATTTTTAAGGTCACCCAAAATTATTCAACATTTTAGGCAATCTGCTTAACAATTATATTTAAATATAGCAGGCAGGTACATAGCTACGCACCTCTCTGCGGTTTGGTCCTCCACAGCAGAAGATGAAGAAGGCTACGAGCGGCAGTCCTACTACCATAACGTACACGGCCCACAGCCAGGGGTGCTCCGTGGTGTAGGCAGACAGCCGCGTGAACAGCGACTCCTACAGGCAAAGCATAAACTAGCAGCAACTACTACACTACATCTCTAGCAAAATACTGCAACTCCTGCAAAGTTCTGGCAAACTACAACACTGCCCCTTGGGACAGAAGGCAGAAACATTGTGTTTGGTTACCTCCTTGACTCTCCTGTACAGATATATAACGTAGATGGTGAGGGGAATGGAGCAGTACAGAAAATAGATGGCCCACCAACCAGGTTTGTAGTTCATGGATTTCATCATTCTGCCCCAGAATGACTCCTATGACGTCAAGTAAAATACATGCATCTTTAAGATATAAAGGAAATAATTAGAGTTTTTTTAAGAGCCTAACTCATTTTCTATTTTCACCTTCTGGGACTTCAATATTTGATACCAACTGTCATTCAAAGAGAATCAAAATTCTGTTTTTAAACTTAAATTATCCTGCTAAATCTATTCCATTAATATTAATAGTGAAATGGATTGCTAATGATTAATGTAAATTTCTATAAGAAATGTTGAATTCTCCTAAATAACTTTTGGCTTATTATGCTTAGCTATTATTAAATTAAAAAACATCCAAGCATTGTGCTTCTTCATTACATCTCAAACATCAACAGGATCTTGCTCTGTACAATAAGGGCTGAACTACTATCTCTATAGCTATAGAAAAATCACCTCTGACATATTATCTTATTAAAAAACTCAAATGTACCATCTATGTATGTATTGTACTGTATATCACAACTTTTTCTGGTCACTCTGTCTCTATTCGATCCTTCTTTTATTGCTTTATAGTTTTAGTCGAACACCGCAATTTAAGACAAGAGTGGAGACAGCGTGCAGAGTTAGTTGTGAGTTTCAGTTAGCTAGTTAGTTATATTAGGGGGTCCATATTCACAAAGAGCTGAGCATCAAGTTCAGTCTAGAAATTTTCAGTATAAGATTAAGTGTTCAGTTTAGTAGAAAATAAAGTATTTAATTTTTATAATAAAATTTCTTAAATTAAAATGTACGCTGTGTGTTTGGTGAACACCCTCCTAAAGACTGTGCAATTAGTGCAGCATAAAAATGCTGTCCAACTTTATTATGACTCAGACTGTACGTACACAATACTTATTAATAGATGGTGGTAATGTTTGCTACTCGGCCACTCACCGCCTGCTTGTCGAGCTTGATACGCTTGATGTCGAAGGAGTCTGCAGCCCACTGCTCGGCCTGCTGCAGACTGTCAGTCACCAGAATGTTGTCGAACAAGATGTGATCCGACATTGTCCACAGCTCGAAGCCCACCGCTCCCTGACACAAAACAATTGGTTAGCACTCTGCAACATCTTATCTACTGCCATTAAAAATGGCCTGTCTTAGAAGAATAAAATAGTAAATTTAAAATATTATGCATGGCATCATAATTAAGTCTTCTCATCTTTTAATTTACAGTACTGTGATACCGGTTTTTAAATTTTAGAAGCAAGAGTGACTTTTTAATGTTGTGCAAGATCTTGTAAGACACCAATTAGAATTTTCAGATTCTTGCATCAAGTAAGATCTTGCATCCTAGAACGAAAACCAAGACCTCGAGTTCTTACAAGAACTTGCGAGATGTTGGCAGAATTTCTTTTTCGCAGAGAAGTACTTTGCTAGTGGTACTCACAATGGGGATCATACGGAATGGCTCGAGGTCTTCAAAGAAGTCGGGGTTGGGGATACGGCGAGGGTGCCATTTGCCCTTGTAGTTAGGGTTGTCGATGAGAGGGGGACGCCACTTGCCGCGGTATGCGGGGTTGTCAATCATGGGAGTCTTCCAGGGTCCACAACCAGGGGCAGACTCACACAGAGGGTTGGGGATCAGAGGGGCCTCCCACTCTCCATCCATTTCCACATCCCTGTAACAACAAATATCAACATGAAGACATCAGCACAAAAATTAATTTTAAAATTGCTTATCAAAATATTATTAACAACAGAACTATGAACGAAATAGTAAAAATGCATCACAAGACAAGGGATAAAAAAATCATCCTGAATTTCAGCAGTCCTTCTAACACCTATTTCAACACAATCCTTTACATTGCTCCATATCACTGAATAGAGTCTACTGCTCAGCAACCATATTGAAAGTGAAGGGGAGGTCATAATTACCAACCCTGTAGTTGTTGAGAAGTTAAATTGAATATATTATGAACTTATAGGAAATTCAAACATCTGATACGACAGAAGTCTAAGTGTAACCTCACTGGTCACATTAACAGTCTGTAAATATAGGCCACCAAAGGGAGGGAGGGACCTGTTCTTATGGTCTCACCAGTCCTCTGGCTTCTCTGCATTGGGGTCTGGGATGTTCTCTGGCTCATCTTCAAGCCAGCCAGCCGGCATGGTGGCGCTTGCATCTGGAATCTGGGCAGGGGCGTCCTCGTCCCAGTCAAAGGGCTTGCGAGCATCGGGATTTGGAATCTTCTCTCGCTCATCCCAGTCTGCAGGCTTGGTGTCCTCAGGGTCCTCAATCTCGGCAGGGGGATTCACTGGAGGTGTGAAGTCCTCTAAGAGACTGCCCTCAATTACCTCCTGATAAGCAATTAAGACTCGTTAGTACAATAAAATTATGTATCTTTTTCTTGTGTTAAGTGTCACATCGTAAGTAGAAAATTCATTTTGCATTAGTGAAAAAAAAAAAAAAAAATGGTACTGATAAAAAAAAAAAAAAAAAAATCCAGCTTCCTTACAATGGGGAGCATGTCAGGGTGGGCTAACTTACCTTGTGATCAACGAGGACCTTGTATGAGTTGTCCGGGTTCACAACAAGGGTGTACAAGTGAGGACGCTTGTCCTTGAAAGTCTCCTCTAGACGGTCCTTTGACTTCTTGCTGTGCTTCTCCTCAATGGTGCCGTTGACAGGATTCTTGTGGCGGAAAATGAAGTGAAGCTGTGGACAATCACTTTTAGTTAGACACAACATTTCTATCAAAGATCAAATATGAAGTATAAAATTAAACTTTGTCAATCTTATCTCTGTAACAAGTTACTTTAAAATAAACATGTAAGATCTTAACTAGAAACTTTAGATTCCTGCATTAGAAATTGTAAAACATTAATTAAAGACGTATTAAATAAGAGTACATGTATAGTACACAATCAATTACCAAGAATTTATTACTCTTACTCAACTTGCAGCCTTCTAGTTCTGAGCTTTGCATTGTTTATTTAACAGGCACACCTTATGGACTTGCAACTGCTGATTGTCTACCAGCTGCATAACCACCGTCTTCAAGCATACTGACAGAGAGGGCAGCGACGATACTTACTTTGTGGTCATTACCGCACTTGTCCGGTCCAAACATGATGGTGTACGGAGTTTTGTCGTGGAAGTTCTTCAAGTCCTGGTCCTTCTTTTTGGTGGAGTCAAGTGACAGAAGTTTCAAGTAAGCTCCTCCACATTCCTGATTAAAAACAGAACAGACACAATATGAGTTTTGGTGTATAAGTGGAACAAGTAGAACAATGAATGAATTTTTTCAAATTGTACACTAACTATATATATATATTTATTTTATTATTTCCATTTCTATTACTTTCAAAGAGATAGGTTACAGTACATAAGAATTACTCCTGTTTATTATGTTTATTATCCTTGATTCTCATCAAAATTAAAAAATGGATTGTTATTATTTTTATTTATTCACATTAAATACCAGTTGGAACAATGTAACTAATACAGTACCACACATAATTTGATTTAAAATCTTTAAAAAAAAAAAAAAAAAAAAAAAAAAAAAAAGGAAAGAACATTACTAACATTTATAGAATGATAAAAGAAATTCACTTTTTACAAAACAATGATAAAAAAAATAAAATTTAGAAAATATTACAATTACACTATTACAAGTAAGAATTTACACTTTCTTTATCAGATTCCCTAACAATAGCTATGTTTGTCCCACCTGTCCGTTCTGGAAGTTGACCTCGTACTGGACAACGAAGGGCCGCTCCCCAAAGTGGAAGGGCTTGTCAAGCAGGGCTGAGATGGCGGAGTGCTTGGCTTTGGACTTGAGCACCAGACCCAGGTCCCCACGCATGGCGTCACGCAGGGGAGGCTCCAGGCCCCACACCCCTGAAATAAAAGCATTACTATTAGAACCTGGCAGTAAATTGTAGATCCCACTTAAAGCACTGAGGCTCATGTTGTGAGATGCTGAGGGTGGAGGAAACCTCTCCCTTGAAAATTTTGATGTTAACAAGTACAATACAGAAACTTCTCCCGCACCATTGAAAAATAGTGACATATTGGTTTGTTGTATCACTACCATTACAATTTCAAATTTCTGCACCAATTTCATCCAATTTAATCAAGTGTTACATGCTTACAATACAATATGTTAAGATAAATTTTTCTGCAAACTAAAAAAATTGAAACATTGGATATAAGAGTTAATACAGTAATTAACAATTTTGAGTGTGTTTGGCACAATACTCTCAGTATCTTGAAGGACAGTACAGTAGTTAAAATTATTACCATCGTATTTTGCAATGAGGTCATCAGCATCATCTTTCTTGGCCTCGGAGCGCACCCATCTCTTACTGAACAAAGCTGGGTCGTCAAAGTGCTCTGCAAAGAATGCGTGGCCTTTGGTTTCAGGACTGATGTAATCATCATTATCTGGCTCCACCACAGCCTCCTGCGGCTCCTACGCAAAGAAATAAAAAATGTCATAAAATATTCAGAAACCAACGAAATGGCTGCCATTTTTAATAATTTCAAATTATGCCTCAAAGTTGATAAAAGAGTAAATTTGATATTTCTGTAAAAAAATATAAAAATTATCATACCAATTCTTCCGATACTACTACATCATCAAAGTCATCTTCTTGAGAAAGTGTTGGCACACTTGCTCCCAACAGCAAGGCTGCTAATAAACACACGTTTACTACACTCCACTGCATCTGGCGGCTGTATCTTCACCAGCAGTCCCTGAACAGTAAAACAAACAGCTAAAACATGTAAATTGATCTGGTTAATAGTTCTAATTAGTACAACGTTGCCGGCAAAATCATGGAAATTATGTATGCATACATATTTTCAGATACGCCCCCCACAAGAAGCACACTGGAGTGCTTCTCCCGATCGGAGTGCCTCTAAAGAAAGTTAAATAAAGAGCTAAATTTTGTAATTTACAATGTGTTTAATTGCTCTTTGTCGCTATCTACGTTTAGGGCACACAATAAACTCTACGTTATTGCATCAGAACACTGTAGTAATGAGATTAGAGAGCTTAAAATTGATTGAAAGTTCTAGAACCGAGCCTTCAGTTACCAAGTTTAACACATCTTATGAGAATATTGCAAGAATACTTTAACAGCAAATGCATTTCTGTTATTAAAAAATTGCTTAAATGTTCATTTTAATACTTAAAAACTACCAATAATCTTAATTAATTCAATTACCGGCAAATCTGACGACGTCCACGATGACACAACGCAAAGAGGAAACGAGGAAACAACTTTAATTTCAATGCCAACCTAACAAATTTAACAAGTCGAAATTAATAAAAATAATTTCGTTGAATAAAACATTAAAAAATGCACTGCCTGTATTTCAAAGTTTTTTTAATTAAAAGTTATACCAATTTTATGTTTTTTAGTCACATAAATCCTTAAAAATAAAAAAATATATCTCAAAATTAAAATGATATGAACTCTAGGCAGTTTGTTAATTTGTAAATTGATCGATTTGCGTGGCGGAAATTTTCAATTTATCAGCACACGGCACAGCGAAGAGCTGCCACCCCGAAGAACGTGCATGCATGGCGGGGTAATTAAATTTTTTTTCATTATCCTTTTCTTCATTTGATAATATTATTTCTATTATATAGAGTGATATAGTATTACTTAATGTATTAGGGTACTCTCAAATCTAATTAAGAAGGTCAGCGTTATATAAAAACTATATTATTAATAGTACGTTTTTGAGAATTTTTTTTTTTTACAAGGACACACCCCTAAGAGCTTACAGCTCGCGGCGGGGTACTGGGTAGGGATAAGGTAGGGGACGGATAGTGGCCACGGCCTGCATGCTTACGCGTCCCAGCATTCGCTGAGGTGAGACTGAGGGAACCGTGGAAAACCTCAGTCAGGACGCGGACACCTCTACTTTTTCTCAATGGACCAAAGCGATGTCCAAAGCCTGGGGAACCACACACAAGTGCATCACTGCACTGGGTGGAAAGCGAGATGAATTTACCCCAGGGAGGGAGCAGCGTATTTTTCGGTGATCTAACGAGAACCGGTCAATGCACTGCGCCACGCTCGACCTTCGGAGTATTACAGAAACTGATGCCATTAAAATGAACAGGCTCGGACTGGCCATAAGCCATAAGGCTGGGTCAGGGATCCCCGACTGGCCCCTCAGATTTTTATCATAGGAAAAGTGGCCTCAGACCCCCTGAAAAGTGGCCCCTGCTGCCTGTAATGCCTATATGGCCCTGACTGCATGGCCCCTTATCTAGCTTCCCAATTCCAATCCGAGCCTGAAAATGATGTATAGTTTTGCAATGTAATTGCCAATTAACGATTTGGGCATCATACAGTGCTAATATTATGCAGGTATTTCTAAATAAATAAACAGCAACTTATTTTATTTAGTTTATTGTAACTAAAAAATAAATCAATTTTGCACTGTATTTTAAAATAATTTTATAACATGCAGTGTCGTAATATAACTGAAAATTTTTTCAGCTAATTAACTTAATTTTATAGTTTGTCACACATTCATTGTAAAAATGACTCATTTAATAAAACAGTATTTATTTAACAAAATATACAACTATTTAATAATATAATAAAAACCAATCATAAAATTTAACCTGCACAAAAATAAAACACATGCAATGTACATAATATGTCAAAGTATAAAAACTAAAAACTATTATACTTTTGAATACTGTATCTTGCATAGTATGTAAAATACAGGCTGCAGAACATAGTTGTCAATATAAAATTAATAACAGGTTGAGATTACAACAATTCTACGTACCACTGCAAAAATATTATTTGACAATTTTTTTGACGAATTGTTTAGCTGGTTTAATTCAGAAGAAAAACACTCCAAAACAAGAATGAATACCATGCGGTGGAAGTATGCAATGCTCAAAATTTTTTATAGCAGAAATGGATAGAGGATGAAAAGTTATGTTACTCTGATTTTTTTCAGATTTTTTAGGGACCGGGAAGTATTGCTAAAATTGCTAAAAAGTTTTGGCGAGGTCGGGTTCGAATCCACGTCCCTCTTTGGTCCTATCTTTTATTAAGAGAGGTGGCAAGAGGCGGCACTTTTTCTGCACTTTCAATAATTTTTAAAAAATAGTTGCCGGGCTCTAAAAAATCTGAAAAAAATCAGAGTAGCATAACTTTGCACCCTCTTTCCATTTCTGCAATAAAAAAAAATTGAGGACGGTACTCCATGTTAGCATTAAATTTATCACCCGAGTAAATATAAGAACTTAGGAGAAGCAGTGCCCTCACCGCACAGCATATACACTACTGGAAACAACTCCTTTTTCTTAAGCTGTATTTGGAATAAATTTAAAATTCTGATACCAGGGGTTACTGCTAACAAAGAATCCATAATTATATCTGTTTCATATAAATATGTTTCTTCTTCATTTAAGGTGGATATTATTTCTGTCCTTTCAGTTTTTTGCATCAAAATCCAGCTGAATCAGTAGGACATAGCTGCTTCTACATTCTATCCTACTAATACAGTTTGACTTTGATACAATTCTGGAACAGGAGAAACAAAATGAAACCATGGGAAATAAATACATGCAAATTATCTATGACCAACAATGAGTACACCGTTTACTATAAAGAATGTGCAACAATATTTATCACAAAACATTCCCATTTAATTAAAACTACTAAATAATTAAATGACTAGACAGGTTTATTACCCTCTTGGAAGGTAACTTGCTTTGCATCTTTCTTTGCTTGCTCTTGGATATCCAGCGCTTTTTGTTTGAACTGCTCGGCCAGAGTCTCATCCTTGGCCACTCCGTCTCCACGCTTGTACATCTGACTCAAGTTGGCACAGGCGTACATGTTGCCTAAGTTACATGCCTTCTCAGAGTAACTTCTGGCTTGGTCCATGTTTTTCTCAAGTCCTGCTGCAGCCACGCCGGACAGGAACAGTCCACTGAGGTAGTAACAGCTGAAGGCGTTGTTACCAGTACATCCCTTCTCGAGCAAAGCCATGCCACCCTTGTAGTCCCTTGGTCGGTCAGCTGGACCTGCGCCAGGACTTGTACTGATACACATGAGACCAGCGTGAAGGCAAGAGTCTGGCTCCCCAAGCTCACAGCCACGCTTGAAGTACTTCATAGCATCATCACGGTCGGCAGATTCTTTGGAAGCTCCCTTGCCAATGAAAGTGTAGTTGGCAAACTTATAACAGCTCTTCCCATAAGAATGGTCATCACAATTGGTCTTGTATACTCTACGAGCTTTGTTGAAGTCTTTCTTTATGGCCTCTAGATAGTCTCCAAGTAGATGGCATACTGAAATATAAAACATTTGATTACTTTTCTTGTCAGTTGTCAGAAAGTAAAAATATTAGTGTATATGAGATCACCATTTTTTTTTTTTTTTTTTTTTTTTAAGATAATTATTTTGCTCAGACCTCTAAATAAAAGCTATGGAATAAGGTAATTTACAGCATATTTCTTATATTTCTCATCGCTTCACCCTGAAAAGTGGTAGTCTTCATCAAAATATCTGTGTTTGAAGCTACATGGTGATCTAATATAATAATCATACAGCTTTATTCATAAATAGTATAACAGAGTAATTGGGGATGTATATAAATAAAATCAAAAAATTAAAACATTACTCTTGTCAAAGCCTTGGGTTGCTGATTTAATAATGAGATTGTCAGCTCAGCCAATAATATGCAGGCACATTATTGAGTAAAATATTTACAACACAGTACAATACTGTACTCTTGGATTCTGTAGGGAAAATCAGCATAATAACAACACTTAATCCAATGACAAAGAGAAAAAATTATAAGTTACAGAAGGTCCTAACATACAAGTTAGCCATCTCATCTCTACTCATCTCTAGTGCCCCAATGATAATGTTATGGGGCTGGACAGGATCCGCATTTGATCTTGCGGTCAAGGCCTTGAGGGGTAACAGCGACCCTTTTATGACAACAATTTGTTTGACAGCATTTGAAAGAAAGTCATTTCAAGTAAAAATTATGCTGCTCCCTCCCTTGCATCTTGTTTTCCACCCAGTGCAGTGATGCACTTCTATGTGGTTCCCCAGGCTTTGGACATCACTTTTCTCCATTGATAAAAAAGTAGAGGTAGAGGTGTCCGTCCTCTAACTGAAGTTTTCCACAGTTCCCTCAGTCCCACCTCAGCAAATGCTGGGACTTGGAAAGGATAGTGTCCACCATTATACAGTATATCCTTTCAGACACAGATCCAGGGGGCGCGGCCTCTCACAGGGGACTTTAAAAAAGTGTCTTGTTTTTTAAATCGTACAAATTGATAACAATGTGTATTGAATTTGTGGAGTGAATCAAAGTTAGTCGCTGTGTTTCTTCTTATTTCTATATAATATATTATGCATATATATGCAAACCTTAACTGGTAATGTCGTTGTTTATGAAATCACCCATAAGGGCTGTGTGTTGACAAATTTAACTCCCCTATCGCCAGCATACATCATGCACATGTATGCATAACTTAATTATTATGTAACAAAATATATACCGGTAATAGCATAGTATCAGGCTTTCTTGCTTCTATGGTTTATACTGTATACATACCGATGTAGATTAGATTTAGATTAGATTTTAACGCTCTGCGGCAAATGTGGCTAAACCACGGTGGCTCGCAATATAGTGCTCAACGCACTCTTAAATCCCCCGTAACTCTCCGCCCCCACCACCTCGGACGGCAGGGAGTTCCACTCCCTCACTGTTCGGTTTATGAAGGAATACTTTCCCACATCGCTTCCACTACCCCTGAACTCCAGCTTCCACTGATGATCCCCCCTCCCAATGTATCTACCTTTCCTAGTTCTATCGCTAAACTCGCTCCAACCTGCCATCTCCCTGTTAACTTTAAACAAATTTCCTGATCGGTTGTACCTTCTCCTTTCCTCGAGTGGCTCCCACTCCAAAGTCTGAATCATTTTCGACACGCTTTCATAATCTTTCCACACCTTTTTGTCATCTGCAACTAATCTCCATTTTCTCATTCTACCCATAACTCTTCTAGCAGCCCTCCGCTGAACCTTTTCCAACTCCTTCTTTCCAATCTGCCTATATGGGTCCCACACACTACATGCATACTCCAGTATTGGTCTCACTAAGGTCTTATAGGCCTTGTCTCTGACAAATACAGTCGCCCCCTTCAGATTTCTCATAACAAACTCCAAATTTCTCCTTCCCTTTGACGTTACATACCTAATATGTTCATTCCAATTCAGCTCTCTCTGAAGAACCACCCCAAGGTATTTATATTTATCGTCCTCCCTAAGTACCTCGCCTCTCATTAGGTATACTGCATCTTCTTTTACTCTTTTCCTACTAAAATTAACTACCGAACATTTGCCAACATTAAGACTCATACCATTTTTGTCCACCCACCTACCTATAGTGTCTAGATCTTCCTGCAGCTTCCTCTTATCTTCCTCATTTACTATTTTCCTATACAAAACACTATCATCAGCAAACAGCCTCATTAAAGAATCTACTCTCTCCGGCAAATCTTCAGTAAAAATCAAAAACAAGATTGGTCCGAGGACGCTCCCCTGCGGAACTCCTGAGGTCACCCTAATCTCATCCGAAAAAGTTGATCCAATCTTCACTCTTTGGACCCTATCCCTTAAGAAATCCTGTATCAAGTCAACCAAACATTCATCAAGCATACACTTTCTCCTTAATTTATCTATCACGATGCTGTGCGGAACCTTATCAAAAGCCTTCTCAAAGTCCAGGAACACAGCATGCATTTCCCCTTTACTGTCTAAGCATGCAATCTGCTAGTTGCTGCACAAATACATAATAATATGTATATGCATATTATTATCCTTACAACTGTTAATGCTGTTTTATTAACCTCAACAGATGGATTAATTTTGACAGACCTCAGGGACCTGCCAGGTATTGTAATTAATACTGTAAAAATGTTGGTTATATAACAAAGTCCAGCACCTTTTATAAAAGTTTGGGTTTTGCTGATGAAGCCACAGATTAAACCTACCCTCGGGTTTGCCCTCATGATAGCAGCCAAAACGATACTCGACGCCTAGTTTATCCACGAACTCTTTCACGTCAGATTCTTGCTTTAGGTCAAAAGCCATATTAATTTACTTAATTTACTAGCAAAAACGAGACCAACATCCAAACAACAAGACTTTAGATTTGCATGCGCATGACGTCATAATAAAGTGGGCGTGTCAATAAATCAGCTGTTTGTAGTCTGAACCGCGTCTTTTTTAAAAATCCAAACTCGCGGACGAAACCCGAGACGAAAAAATAAACTACATAAGATATATTTTATCATTATATATATTATATATATTTCAATTAAAATGAAATAAATAGCAAATCATGGCAAATGACATTAGAATAAAAGCAAAGATAGTAAGGAATAAAAGTAAATAAGATTTTATTTAGTTTTCTTGTAGGATATATATTATGCATATATGCATATATTTATTATATAGATTGATAATTTCCTGCATATATATAATTAAATTAATCAGGAACTATTATAGTTTTGTTCAACTAAAAAAGTCACTTCATTTTGCTTTCAGTCACTTTTTGTTTTTGTTCATGTTTTTTTAACCAAAACTAGCTTTGATTATATTTCTTTAATTGTTAATAAAAATTAATTTAGCACGCAGATATTGAATTGCAGATAGGAATTCAGAAAAGGATTAAATTTTAAAGGATATCGAATTAATTAGAAAAACAATTTTGTTTGATGTGCACCATAAAACTTACTTCTAAGATTATAACAAAATGTTTAATTAAGCTGAAAACAGCCCTGAATAAAAAATTGCATATATTACAAAATACTAAATAATAATAATTAAGTTGTCATCTTTTTAGCATTTGCCATTCATTTAGAAACACCAAAAAAGCAGCGCGCGTTTTTTTTACGTTTTTCAATCAGTTTGTATAATATTATTCTTTCATTTTGGAGTTTTAGTTGTGGGTTGAAAATGTCTACCATGTAAACAGTTCTGTTAATAAAGTTATATAATGAATTTATGCATAAATTTTAACATAATCTTAATTTTAAATAATTTTAATAGAAGTGCATGCATGCCTATATAAAAACAATATATGTAATATAATATATATCATAACTTCATCAGATAACTTAAATTAATGCACACAATATTTTAATTATAAGTAATTAATTTAAGAGTAAAGTTTAAAAATGTATTTTATGATAAATATTTTTATTATATAATATAATTATATGTATATACTTGTATATTTTTTACATTATATTATATTATATTATATTATATTATATTATATTATATTATATTATATTATATTATATTATATTATATTATATTATATTATATTATATTATATTATATTATATTATATTATATTATATTATATTATATTATATTATATTATATTATATTAATATTAGATAAGCGCGCGTGAGCGTTTTATACAGACATGTCCAGAAATGGTGTTCCGATTTCGTGCTTAATTTTCAGTGCGATGACTTTCAGCTAGAAAACTGAAATTTGGCACACATAAAGCCAATTAAGGGTTAATTGTAAGTTCCAGGCACACGTGTTGATTTTTTTCAATAATTTTTTAATGCTGTTTTAGGGGTGGATTCACGATTTGAATTTCTTCCTTTAGGATTTCCCATGTTAATAGAAAAATTTTCTCCGATCTGCTCTAAAATTTGTTTTTAAGAGTTTCAGAGCACGCTGAATCTAATGGTGTTATTTATATAAGACATGGTGAAAACACTCCTAATGAGATAGTGACCCTTAATTACCAAGTTAAAAAGTGAAGCTATAATATCGTAATTTTGACACTGCCATTGAAACAGGCTTATTATTTTTTTATCATCGAACCCACCTTTGAATTTTCTAAATCGGAACAGGTTAAGGATTTAAATTTTAATTAGGGGTGAAAGTACCAATCTGTAACTCGATCATCCAATTAAGATTGATAACTGATAAGTAATTGCAATATATCATAAATTTTGTATTATGTTTTTAATTCAAATGTATGTATAATTCATCTATATTCTACAATCATCTACATATATATGATTAACATGTTAAGACAGTATTTTATAAATAAAATATATTACGTACTGCACATTATATACTGTATTATGCAAGCATGCATATGCATGTGCATATTATTTTTTATTTTTAATTACTCTGAAAATGGGGGGGGGGGAATCTTGGGTGCGATTCACGAAGCAGTTAGTCAGGTTTCAAACCACGTTTAACTTTGGTGGTTTAACACGTAAAACAGGTATAGTTAAACGTGGTTAAGCTAAACGTGGTTAGAAACCTGGCTAACTGCTTCGTGAATCGCACCCATAATTACTATTTGCTTTTAAAATTATAGTCTTCCAGCAATAACACTGAACTATGAGCAATAAGTATATATAATAACAAGAAGCTTAAAACAATTTATAATATTAATGAGATGCAGCAACGATATACCGTATCTACGTATAATATATAGCTAATGTTGTCAACAACTCTAATAGTAACTATTTCTTAGAACTTGTTTACCAGTACAAAGACTAAATAACCTTTTTAACATGTAATACTTAGCATGGACTTGCATGCAACCCATTAGTGATATAAGGAGGAGGAGCAACGTTTTTCCTATGCACTTGTGAAAGCTCCTTATTCAATAAAGTGTGTACTTAATAGTATGAACTTAGATGTAAGCTGCTTTAACAATATTCCAGCACTATGAACAATATCAAAGCAAACAACTTTCACCGACGAAACTTTGGTATTTGTTAAGAGTACAGGAGTATAATATTGTGAAGTATATGTTATATATATAAAGTTGGAAATTTTAATCTCGTGAAATAAACACATATTAAAAAGTAGTAAATTGAAAATTACGTAATGGTCTTATAAACATCATGCATGCATTGCATGGTCAGTGTATAATATTACCCATAAATACAGTTTAAAAAATATAAGGCTGCTATCGGAAGTGAAAGAATTAATAAGTTATAATAAAAAATGAAATCTAAATTTTGAAAATGTCATGAAACTTCTCTTTTGTACGAAATTTCAACAATTTAAATACATGCATATTCATTTATAAAGGATATTCAAAACTTGCAGCTACTTCCGGAACTAGTATCAAAGTTGCTGAACTAATTATTTCAGTCATATAATTATACACTTAAAAGCATAATAATATTTACTCTCTCGGGTGTAAAAAGTTTGAAGCCCGACGGTCCCGTAACGACCGCGGCTTGACGGCTCATAGTCACCGGTAATGGCTGACGTCCTCCACTTATTCTACTGTCATTCTTAATCCACGCTTACACGCACAGTCCATTAGTCGGTAGAGCCGGCGGAGTGCAACAATACGACGAGCCTGTCACGTAAGAACCATCTCACGTCTGAACTTTAATATACATCCAGAGAGCCAGGTGGGTTATGTTGTAAATATATATGGAAATGTCAAACTTTTAGCGTAATTGAACATTTTAATGATATTTACGTTCATTTCAACATAATATTATATACATACATAAAAAATATAATAAACAGTTGATTTTTTTTAAATTATGACAGAAAAAAATAATAAATGAATAAATGAATGAATAAATAAATAAATAAATAAATAAATAAATAAATAAATAAATAAATAAATAAATAAATAAATAAATAAATAAATAAATAAATAAATAAATTATAATTTATATATTCGAATCAACAAAACAACTTGTGGGAGGGTATGTTTTACTGCAGTGTGTTGACTCGTTTTCGTCAAATCACAGAAGCCAAGCACCTACGTAATGAATCGTGTGTGATTTGGGCCATTGCACTTTGAATCAATTGACAAAATAAACTGCATCGTATATATATATATATATATATATATATATATATATATATATATATATATATATATATATATATATATATAATGTATACGTCCTCATGCAGTGCAGGATATTATAATATTAACATCATTGATAAAATGTTCGTATTTGACAGAGTCAAAATAACAAAAACAATTATTTTTAACTTTTTTATATAACTCTGAAGTATAAATAATATTAATTAAGCTTCACTATTTATTTTTAAGACGTTTTAAAGCATGCATGTTCACACAGTTATTTAAGTCATAATAGAAATGTCATCGTCATTATTCTGAGACAATAATTATATTTAAGCAGCCACTGAGTGACGTTTGATTGTTCAGCTGACGATGCGCGCGGGGATCAATGCGCGGTAGAGGCGCCTCTGCTTTTAGTCGAGCTGCTGTGGCTCAGTTGGCGCCAGGACGCGCCACTCGTCACATCGCAGCTCCGCACACCGTTCTCCGCGAGTGCTGAGTCCCGCGTGTCGTCGTCAAGCATGCTGCGACCGGCGATCGCCCTCGCGATCCTCGCAGTGGCCGCGATCGGTGAGTCGGACTTTCCCGCTCTAGTAGGGATGGTTAATTGCAAATATCGGATATAATATTGTCAACTTTTGATCGACAACCATGTATACTGGTTCACTAGTATGTATATCAATTTCATGTTTTAATTTTCCTCTGCTTTGTTTTTCAAAGTGTTCAAGTAGGTATAATAGTTTCGAGATGATAAACAAACACTATAATAGTCTAAATTTCAATCTGCCCTAACTCAAAAGCTATATAACCGTATTCAACTACGCCCATACCGTGAGATCAGGGGGATGGCCAGCTTCACGAATGAATTGAATGTTCCAAAAATAGTAAAATCAGTAGTATAAAATATTGTATATAATATATTATATACTGTATAATATATAATTATATACTATATAAGCATATGCATGATGAAGCTCAATTCTCAAAGCTATACTGATATTATAGTAATACTATATATATAATATATAATACTATATAAGATTTCATTAATTGATCAATTAAGTTTGAAACGGTATCGAGCAATTAATTGTATAATTAATTTAATAGTTATAGTTACCAATTGAAATCATTTTTGCTGAATATATTATTCAAATTTTAATTGTTAATGTTTAATTTTTTATATGAAATTTATTAAACAAAACATAAATGACCTGCATCATTAAAAAAACACTCGCATTGAAAATAACGTTCGTTTAGTTCGGTCAGTTTTTAAGTTCATGTTAATTCTTGAATTTTTTTTTATTGAAATAATTTATAAAATTAATTTCTTTGTTTTATTGCATATCAGCATAATATTATAATTATGAGATATATAGTATAAGTACCATTGGGGTATAACCTATTAAGCCCATTAATAGCGTCGCAATTTTTTATTCACTTTTTTTTTCCCCCTTTAGAAATAAAACAATTTAGATCGCGAACTTGTTGTAAGTTATAAAAAATTAATTTCTTATTTTACGAGGCTTACCCTGAACTATTTTAAGAAGAAATTAATTAATTCATTATTAGTTTAGTAAGAATATATGAACCTTATTATTTAATTATTATAGTCTTATTAATAATAATAAATTGTAACTTGCTTTTAATAAAGACAGGCAACGATCGAGAACCTCTCAATACGCTGATCAATTTTTATTACGCCACAAATAAAATTAATTTTCCATTACGAAAATTGAGAGTACTGATATAAAACATGATTTGCGATACATTTGCATGAATGAGGATATTCAAGATATTTTATGTTTATACGTAAAGCTGAAAAAGGATAATTCATTAGTGATGTAATTAGTAATATTATTCCAGTTTATGTGCTGTTTAATGTTTCAATTATTATCGTTTATTTTTTTAGAGATAGTTATTATACTTACAAGTTTATTTGCCTTTTTTTATGAAATACATATATTTTACTGCAAACTGAATTAACAATAAAATATACTATAAAATTTATTAGTATAATGCACTTTTTTTTTTTAATAAAGAGATTAAAGAGGTTTTGTTACTCTCCATTCTTTTAGATATCAGTACAGTTTGGATTAAAACAAAATAAAATTAAAATTTCAGATAATTAAAAAGTAACAGAAAATCCAAGAATTTGTTTTAAATGATATCAAAATGTTGTATAATTTTTATACTTCAGTTCAATACAAATATTCATCATCATTTCACAAGAAATGCTAGGAATGTCCATCTTCTATACAAACTAGTTGTCGTACGTGTTGGACAAGAAGCATTTCTTCATAGGGGTGCTATCTTTTTTAACTCAATACCTACGAAAATCAGACTAACATCCCATAAAGAATTTAATTTATATGTCATGAAATTATTGCAATCTTCTAGTGATCTAAATTTTACTACTAAATTCAAATTATGAAAAAATGTACTTAATTATCTATTTTAATTATTATATACTGTCTTTTGTTAATTTGTCTATCTTATTTATGCTACTAAGTTGTCACTATGTGTCTATATCCATACAATTTGATCTAATTTTTTATATAATCACTATTTTTAATTATGATGTAGTGAATATCTGTATTTTTTTTATCTCAATTAATGTATAAAATAGTATGATTTGTATAATTTCTGCCATCTTGTTCGAAATTTTTAAATAACAAACTAACGTTTCCCGTCTATGAGTTCTAAACTTTTGGGGTTTATCTTGTATTTCTATTGTAATATGTATGTTTGAATTCTGAATAAACAATTTAAAAAAAAAATAACAATTATATGAGGTAGTGAGTAATGAGCAGTACGTACCAATTAATTTAGTGATCAAATTCTAAAAACTTCAGTTTGATATGCAATTAAATATATTTAAAATCACATCGTAGTTTAATATATTTTCTAAATTCAAATAATTCAATGATTAATTTTTAATTGAAAAAAAGCATATCACCATATTAAAATATGTAGTAAATTTTTAGTGGCTTTCAATAAGGTTACGTAATTAAAAAGTTTTGCTTCGTGTCTATGAACTATACCGAAGGTCCACAAAACTTTAAACGTATTAATTGGACGGTTCTCGATGGTTTTGTGCACATGCACGAACTTCCTGCTGCCGCCGCGAGTGTCGCCCTCTTATTTACCGCAGTCCCCTCTCGTAATTGAAATAAGCACTTTTATTACCTTAACGTGCAAGCTAAAGAATCTCTGGATTCAATTTCACGCTGAGATGATTTCGCCAATTAAATGACAAGATTAAGAGCGTTATTACGTTGATGTAAGAAAAAAAATGAAATATGAACATAAATTTGTTCTAAACAAAATTAATAATCTTTCATTGTTGTTTTTTGTTGTATTTTAAACTTTTTATCTATTCAATTTTTTAATAATGATGTTTTGCCGAGCAAGTTTCATTAATGTGAAAATGGATAAAGAATTTTGGTGGCGCCAGTGAAGCGCCAGGTCACGTATCCCTTAAGATTTGCATTGTTCGAATTAGCATAATTAGCATTAAAGAGAATATATAGATAGTTCCAAGTAAATCTAACTCATTCTTAATTAATTATCGTGATAAAAGTTGTAATGTTATTGTTTTTCTTATAACAAGATGATGAGAAAAAGTTAGTAATTAATTATATGTTGATCTCTTTTTATATACAACGTCCATAATCAACTTTCAGTGATAAAAATCCAAAGTTTTTGCATTATTTTTTTTACTAAAATTAATATTATCAACATACATAATTTTTAATCATATTATTATTGTTAACAAATGCAATTTTATATAATTAATAATTTTATTTAATAGTGGTCATAAGGAATTAAAAATATATTAAAAGGACTTGCATGTGCATGTTTTGTTAATTGTTGCTGTTAAAATGTTCAAATACACGTTGATTATACTCCTGCTACCAACCTAAATACAAAGTTTATGAACTAAATTTACAAACAGGAAGGATAGAAACCTCACACTTTCGTTTACTTCCGGAAAAAGCTTCAAATTAATTAGAATATTGTATTAATAAATATCGATGCGTTAGCAACAGCTGCACCCACAAAAATTAATAATTTATTTTATTATTAATTTTATTTTATAAATTTTTTTATTTATTTTTATTTATTTATTTTTTATCAGTTTTAAGATATGTGGCTAATAATATTTAATTTGGATCATTTACAAATCGAAAAAAGAGCTGTTTGGGAAATAAATACTTACGATCTCTCTCATAGTAATTTAAGATAGTCTTCCTCATTTTTTTTAATACTTTCTTCTGTCAAATTTCTTGTGGCTGGGAGTTGTTGTCCGTATGCATGAGACTAATTAGAGAATTACATAAATATTACTATTTTATAATAATTTCCATAGCTTGAAGCTGAAAAAATTGCAAAAGTTTTATTTCAAGTAATGAGCAATGACCTCAGTCTGCAGATATATACTCCATGTTATTTCTGCTCGCTCCCTGTAGTGCAATTATTCTTACCTCCGACCGCGGCGAGCTCGTTGCTCCTCGGTTCTCGAGAGAAAAGAGAAATGAGCTCGCGTCTGCAGATCTTCAATAAAAATCGGTACGAAATACAACATATTTCAGCTAAGGAAATATTGCCAGTCATACAATATATAGGTTTGCAGGGTTTGCTGCTTTCGGAAGAGTTGTACACTTTAGGGCAGCTAGAACGCTACCTCTGCTCCCTTTGAGAGCTTTGCCATCAAATAAGGTAAACAACACACATTTATTATGGCAGTAGAGCTTAGAATGACTTTTGCCTAAAAAAAAATGCATTTTTTTTTTCTGTTGTAGTTTAAAAGTAAATGAGGCAGGGGTAACGTTCTAACAGTTTTGAAGTGTACTTCATCACTACAGCAAAGCCTAGCTTAGCTCTTAGTGCAGGCTTTGAATAGGAGTGGTCTTCATAATCCCTAATAAATGTAATAAGCAGTACATTGCAAAGTGGCGAAGAATTAGTGCCATTGAGCATCTTAGTTTAGTATTTATAGTTCTTCGGCAGACTTAATTTCGTACCTGCTTTCATCGTTCCAGGGGGATTATATTATTTAAAAATGAGAAAATGTTGTATACCTTAATGGTAATGGTCGATATTGCTTCGCAGTGTGTTTATTATAATTTAAGGCTTCTTAACACTTACTGCCAATATCGCTCCCACAATATCTCTGAACTGACAGTAAAATATATATTGCAGTTTGCACATACGTATATTAAACTCTTTTGCAATTATTGCAATATAATATAGTACGCATCGTACATATGAATCACTATGAGCATTCATTTTGTTTTTATTTTTTAATTATATAGAAATACTTTAAATGCAATAAAATTTATGTTCTTAAGTTAATCATACTTTTTTTTTAACGACAGCATCACATAAATTTAATATTTATGATCACGGATAAAACAATCCGATGTAAGTGTGTTGACGTCTGGCAAGACTTTGCGAGTTTTTTTTTTTTTTTTTTTTGCTGGCAGGTCGCGGGGAAGAGCCGCCAGACTGACTGGTTGGCGCCGGTCTCTGGCGCCATCACCGCGGGCGCCACCGCGGGCGTCTGTTGGCAGGGGAGGACGCAGTAATCCGTGTCGATAGCGACTGTGAACCCCCCACCACCGTGATTGATGTTAACGCCGCGCAGTTGTTAACGCTTTTTTGTCGCTTCACTTACTTTTATATACTTGTGACAAATTATTATGTCACAGCTTAGCGTAGTAACAAATTCTAAGTACTTAAAATATATCTAATTTTAACATTAAAATGTTTTAATTTTTCTCAAAGAAACTGCCTTTTTTTTAAATATTATTTATTACTGGATTTATATTGTTTCTTAAAATTAGCAATTTGACGTGTATTAATTGTATCTATTTAAAGTAGAGTGTCTATCAGCTGATGTCAAAAAATGAAAACTGAGTTAGTATTTTTTTTAAATAGTTCCAGTGCTCCTATATATGGAACCGAAATCCAAAAAAATCCATCTCACATCTCCAGAAAAAAATTCCAAAGTCAGAGTGAACGCGTCGCTTAACATGGGGTCTTACCTAAAAATGACCCTCGAATATCTCGAAAAAATACACCGTTAGGTGGTATCAGGCTCGGACTGGCCATAAGAGTTGGTGAGCGATCGCTCAGTAGGCCCCCTCGGCTGGGAGACACCTACAACGTTAAAAGTAGGCCCCCACAGGGTCAAGTAGGCCCTTGATATGGGTCCATACTAGTGTTCGCTCAGTAGGCCCTTTGAGCCCAGTCCGACCCTGGGTGGTATGAAAAATATGACGATGATCTATGACCCGAGTTTTAACAGAAAAACGAATAAAAAAAATTCTCTCGAATCCATTTTTCCGTAGAAAAATAAAGAAAATTTCCCATGTTAATTCCCATAAAAGTTTTTCTTTATTTTATGACGGGAAAACGGATTCGAGAACGTATGTTTTTTAAACAACTTTTGATTAAAGCTCGAGCCATAGAACATGGCTATATTTTTTTCATACCACCTAACGGTGTATTAATTGTTTCGAGATATTCGAGGTTGTTTTTTCAGGTAAGGCCCCATGTTAAATAGCGCGTTCTCTCTGACTTTGAATTTTTTTTACTGGAGAACCTATGTGAGATGGAATTTTTTGGATTTCGGTTCCATATGTAGGAAAATACATATGAAAATACTAACTCGTTTCTTTGTCATCTTTTTTGCAGTAGACACTCTACTTTAACTATTTTTATATTAACTGTATCTATATTATAGTCTACTATATATTATATATTTATACTCATTATTCAACTTAAAAATTATTTTTGTATAGTAAAAATATAAAGCTGAAAGTGAATATCTAAGCACATTAATTACTATATCAAGTCGATGCATATGAATCATATAAAGTATATAAAGAATCAAATACATAATCATTGTGATAAAAGATCAAAAAACATTTTAAAGCTATTCTTTTCAATGCATTCTTATGACAGTGCCTAATGTTGCGTGCGGATCGTTTAACTTCCCTTCATAAGAATAAATAACATTACAAGGCATTGCGCGTTGTATATAAACTTGTATACTACCTCAACAAAGGTTGTGAAGAAAAAACAACAACTTTATGTAGTTACATACTATATATAAATTATACAGCCGAAACACTTGAAAGAAGATTCGAATTCTATAATTACAATTATTTTATTATTTTACTTGAAATCGTGTTTATGTGGCTAAATTTAATACATGTTAATTTCTCTGGTGTTCTTCTCTTTTGCTGTAGCAAAATCTAAATTTGTTCAGCTTTAGTTTATTTTTATTTACATTCAAAATTTTCATATAATAATATATACCTGCCCATAACATTTTTAGTACGCATAGTGGTGTCCTCACTTGCCATTTAAATTAAATTGTCTCCAATTTCGGAATTATCATGCAGATTTTTACTTCCAAGTGATGGTGAGTGAGGCAAGAGTAATCCATAGTGGCATTTCATGTATTTGGTCATTGTTATATCTTGTTGTTATTGTTGTTGCAGAGGTCCGGGCCAGCTGGGAAGAGTGGTGGACCTACGATGGCATCTCAGGTGAGTCTCGTCATGACATATGGTGCTCATTTAAAGCAGTACATACTGATCTAAAGCAAAATGCATAGATTAAATAATGATAATTATAAAGTTACATATTTTTTGTCAGAGTTTTCGAGTCTGGGAAGTATTTTTAAAAATTATATTAAAAATTCTGTTGTCAACTACCACTTCCCTTCTGGTATTATATTGTAAGTAAGGAGTGACGCTAGGAAAGTGCATTATCTTCAATTTCAATGTGTTTTTTACAAACCATCCCCCACACTGAAAATTTAAAAAATAATAAAAAAAATCAGCGTAATATAAGTTTTTACTCTATTTAATTTTTATGAAAAAAAAAAAATTGTCAATTAAGCATATTTGAGGTGGCCTTCCTCGGAGTGACAGTAGCTGAAATATTATAAGTCGGCCATATTGGTGAGAAAAATACATTATCACTGCTGTGATTTATTCAAGATGATTGCCACAAGATGTTGAAAGCAATAGCATCTTTCTCGCGCGAACTCGCTGAGTTCTTCATCGCTCTATGGAAATCCAGCTTAAGTGGAAAATGATGAAATGACTTTTGTTATTAAATTTGGCTGATATTGTCATGGCAACTCACGTCTTGTAAGTACACTTCATATTTTCGAATGACGATATGATTTTTTTTCTTCTTTTTGTTACTTTACGTTTTAAATTAGGCCAAGCATGAATACACACAAGCAATTTATATTGAAAATTTTATTATTAATATTACAATATTTTTGATATTATTAAAATTTTATAATAATATGTGAACGGTTGAAAATTTAATAATATTGGAAGTAAAAATATTATTACTTCAATAAAAACAAACAATAAATAATTTTCAGAATATTGAATACTGTTGGCTTCTAAAGAAGAGTTTAAGTTTTTTAATTTTTTTTTTTTCAATTTAAAAACTTTAAAAAATCAATTGAAAGTACGTGCTCAGTGATAAAGTTTCTAAAATAATCATTTATTAATGAATGTATAACAAGGCGTGTCACTATATACTGAACTAACGAAATAACAACAATACAAAATTATTGTGTTGAACTATGAATTAATTTTTATGTCTATACTCAAGTATTATTGTTTATTTTTTTGCGAATCACTCGAAAGAACTTACTCAATTTTACTCATCAATTTGTAAATAATAAATAGAAGACCATAAAAAAGGAATACAAAAAGTAAAGTCAAGTAAAGTTATTATTATAACTGTAACGATATAATTATCCTCATATTAGAACGTTAGTTGATGAAAATTAATCGTATTCAAGTTAGAATAAACATTAAATTTTGTTGTTTATAAATAATTTATTACAGTACTAAAACATCATATATCAAAGTATGGTAAACAGCTTCTACTGATATGCTATAGTATGCAACAAAATTAGGAGTATATATACTCAATATTTCCACGCATATCAGAGCTCGAATAAAAAGCCTTGGGTCGATTAAGCGACAATCAAATGGTTTAACATTCGCAGACAATCGTCGCGAGGCGATGAACTCGGGTGCGACTTGATTTCCGCATCGGCGAGGTTCCAGTTGATGGTGGTGGGTGAACGTTGGCGCGCACGGGCTGGCCGGCTCACAGCCTCACGCCTCGCTGGACTCTGATGAAACAAAGCCGGAACCAACGAGAAAACTTTTCCTATCAACTCACAATCCAAAAGTCTCTCATCTAAGTTTTCGTTTTCACGTAGATAAAAGTAATTTTTTTAAGAAATAATAATTGAGATATTTTTTTTATATAGTGTATAAAATGATTTCAATTATTAAGAAATAAAAACTTTTAAATGGTTGATTTATTGAAAAGGTATGGATAATAAAGGAAAAATTTATCTTGTTAGGGAGTTTTCTCCAGTGGAATTATAGTTGGTGTTGGGAGTGCGATATTTCTCCACACCACTCTTATTTAATCGCCCCCTTCTTTTTTTTTCTCCCTCTCTCCTGCGCCGCTGTTGGCGATAAAAAGGGGAATAAACTTTTGTAACGGCTCCATTCAGTCGCCAGCTCAATTCTTCTCCTTTACAACCCTTCTAAGTTACACATCGCGAGGCGCTTACTGCAAATGCAAAATGATAAACAAACCGTGCACTTGGTGCATCAGTAAACGGAGGGTCTTGAGTTTGATTCCAGACATCACTGATTTTTTTATGAAACGGTAGCTAAAGAACACCTGGAACATCTGGGAGGTGTTTGATGGCACGTTTCATAAATTACTGACCAATCTGACTGAGATTTCCTTGGTTCCCTCAGCTATACTATAAAGCAAATCGATTTTTAGACCATGGCTGATATACGTTTAGGAAGAAACTCACAAAATCCTAAGCAACACAAGAAGTCTGTTCGTAGATACACAATTTAATTATTAAATAATCAACTATTAGATGAATCTTATATTTCTTGTACATTTTTCGGGTCCACAAAGAGCCGGGAACTTCAAGTCGAATGTCACTTCGGTCACTATTGCAACTCTGCATCAGTACCCCAAAAAAATGTGTCCAATAAGTAATAAAAATGATATTATATGTAATATTATGTGTATGTATTACTGGTATTTAATATTTGCAGCAGCATCGTTATTGGGTAATTTATTTTAATGTATATAGGTTAAAATTATGAATGTAAAAATTTTATGTAATTATATAACACAGCAGCTAAAGTAATTAGAGAAAATCGATGTACAATGCCTTGTTAATTGTGGTTACCAGGAATGTTTACTACGTGCTTCTATATGATGTCATGTTAATGTCACCACCGCGTTGTTGTGCTTACGAAGGAATGCACGTTATATTGTTTAACCCAATAATAATTCGCAATTGGAATGCAGATGTGACTAGGATTTATGGTTAAGAATACAACTACTGCGTCACAACTTTTGAGCAAACTATTTGAAGGTATAAATTAATGTTTATTATATACATATGTCAGTAAAATATTACAACACTTGATCTTGAATGACAAGAATGTTTTTATAGTTCAGTAATTTTCGTCACCATTTTTTTTTATTATCCTGTAAGAGCGTCTGTACCGCACAACGTGTCTGCTCAAACAGTAGTCTACATTACAGGGGTTTTTAAAATACAGTTAAATTAATTTAACAATCCCTCCGTAAGTTGCCTTAGATTTAGTGTGAGAGTTCCCTAGTTGTACTATTTCAATTTAAAACTTAACAAATATTATATTATGCGTACGCAATCTTAATAGTGGAAAGATAAGAAATCTAGTAATAAGGTAATTTTAAATTAATTTTACTATAGTTAAGAATATGTTGTACTAATGAACTTGCTGCTTGGAAGTCAGTATATTATGGTTGATGAAATCAGGGTCGTCAAATTTCGTCGTAGTCGGCGACGCGTGTGTCGGTATATATAGGCAGGCAAGATGCTAGCGGGCTCCTCCTCGGAGCAGCCAAATGAGCGGGCCTGGCGCTAATGAAGTCTTCAAGTCTCCGTCGTTATACGTGAGGAAGAGGACGCCGCGTTGAAGGACGGCGGATATGCGAATGGCCCTTGACCTTCTTTTAATTATGAAGTAAAAAACTTAGGTTTTTATATTTTATCAGCTATTTTTATCACATTGAAAAAATTATAACAAAAGGAGGAGGAGTATACTTATAATCTTAGATAAAATCAATAAAAACAAGTTTATTCCGATATATATTTTTAATGTATAGTAAAAATTTATTTTCTTTATAATGTTTCGTGACTCCATAATCATTACTAAATAAATAATAATTTATATTTAAAAAGACTAAAAAGAGTGATTAAATTATATTGTACCACATGAATTATGTATTAAATTTGGTTATAATTTAAATTCTTTATATAATACAGTATATAATGTAATTAATATTAAAATTACATTGTGAATAAAAAAAAGTCATATCCATTCATACTTTCCGATTTAAATCATTCACTATTTTGGTGTAATACAATAATAGTGACTCAAATATTAACCACCGCAGAGAATTGTTAGAATTGCTTTCAAGTTATTTATGGTCTATTTGGCGTACCTGGTGCGAGTTTTGTGCCACCGTCTGCACAATTCTTCATCTTGGAAGAAAGAACTTTATTAAAGTCGTTACAATCGAAAGATATGGACCTATATACCGTATATACTGAACTTTTCTAGAATAGTTTGGTGGGTCGTTTTTAAGAACATAAAATTTTCTCTATATATATTATTATTACACATGAAATAGAACATAAATCTACAAATGGCTACAAAAAAAAAATCTTTTTATTTGAAAGCAACATTTTGTTATAATACTACTTGTATGATATCTTTATAAGAACAAATTTTTTAACTGTGTGACTGTTGAAGCATGTGCACGTATTTTTTTTTACCCGTAATCTTTTTTTTATTACAAAACTTTAAGTGTGATTCTTTCTGTGCTTGGGAAAATCCCACTTACTCAAGCTTGTGCTTTAAAGCTGTCACGCATTCTGAATTTTAATTTCAAAGAGGATGATAATATTCTCTTTATACGTTGGTTTTGTACCATAAAGCAGAAGGAAGAGGAATTATTGTGGTTACACGTCTCTCTACATATGTTCCTTTTAGTAGGCAGCAACTGACACTGGAATGCCACTAGTCTCATCTAATCCTTCGTTCTGTGCGATGACCACGGAAAGAAGAGGCACATTGTTAGGCGCTCGTCTACTGACAGAAATGTACGGAGATAAGCGCCCTCCACAATCCCCCTGATTTTTGAACCAAGGCTTTTGTAGCAAGCTGACCGCTAGCCCAGCTGCCTCAACGCCTGTCAGATTTACCCACAGTATAACCACACGCAAATTCCCTCTAGAGTAGTCTAGCTATATACCAACCAACACATTGTGCTTCGCTCTACCGGCCATGCAAAAACGGCCACAGGTGAACTGGAAATGAGCCAAATTTAACCGTTAAATATGCATATGAATCTATTAAAAAAATCTAATAATGATGATAATTAATTATCAGTTACAATTATATAATCTAGTTCAAATAAAATTATAGCAACCACTTTTTCACGTATTTCATTCATTTTTATATAATAAAAAAAAAGATAATCATTAACTTTTTTTAAAAAATTTATCCACATAAAAAAAGAAGAAAAGAGCAAACATTTTCTTTTAGTTCTTGTATTAAGGCTGGCTGTTAGTTTTCAGCGCACGTGCGATCTTATCTTAGCAGCAGCAGCAGCCAGAAAGGCGAGACCATGTATCACTGTATCGCCCCATCGTTATTGATAGCGCGGCGCGGCATTAATTGTTTACCCAGCAGCCATTTGGAGGAGAGATGCCAAAGATAGGCAGGTGTAATTTCTCACGTGCCAGTACCGAGGAGCACTTGGCTGGCAATATCTGTCATTGCTACCGCAATAATCAATAACAATCGTACAAAAACGCGAAGAAGAAGAAATAAATCGTATTTTACGGCATTGATATAATGAAAATTGCAATCAAAAATTATTTTTTTAGCAATTAATAAAAAACACACACATTTAATCTGATAAATCAACGAGTAATTTATTACAGTTTTTTCTTTTTTTTTTTTAACCTACATGGAAAATACTGAAGGAAAACAAGTTTTGTAGAAGATAACCTATTTCCAAAAAAAGAGATATTTTTTATTATTAATTGTTTGTGCTCTGATGTGCGAATTTCTTTTTTTAGGAATTTCTACATCAACAAATTTCGTGAAAAGAATTAAAACTCTTAAAAATATTTCTATTTTTACAACAAACAATATTTCTGGCCACCAACCTTTGAGATCGATAATTGTTTTTAAATTATTTTACAGTATATATTTTCAGTTCTGAAAATATATAGATATCACGACTTTACTTTTAATATATTATGGAAGTTTTATAATTTTATACAGCCAGAAACTCAAACTAATCTTTACAAATGTTAAATTAAAAAAATATATAATGAGATCAGTCGCCTTTCATTTCTGCAGGTTATTTGTTCGGTTTGTTAAAATTCCAGGAGAAATCTTACATTTAACTGTTTTTAAAACATTTTATAAATGAATAAAGAACATTATTTATATAAAAGTCTTTTGTTCACTATTTTTAACTATAGTTATTAAAATAAATTATGTAATAATATTATCTCTACTGAATATTCATATTTATTATGTATGACGAGCGTTTATATTCCCTAAAAAAATTGTTCTCGTCATTGTGAGTGCTAGAGAGAAAGGTCCAATTGTTTCCTCAAGGCCACTTAAGTTAACAATACACGCAGTTAAAGCAATTGTCTTTGGCTAAACAATTTAGCGTGGCGTTGTCAAGGCCCGTTTAGCTGCCTACCCTCGCTTATGTGATGATCCCCCGCGGCCACGCGCCATTAAGGTGAATTTACACGAGTGACGTGATACGAACCCTATGGTAGCCATCTTTATTTATGATGTTTGCTTTGAAATTTAACTCTTAAAAGAACAAAGTCATGCTGCATCACCATGTTAATTCCTCCCTGTAAATTCAAAATTTTAGCAATAAGATATTCCAAATTTTGCGTATTCATCCTCAAACAAGATAATATGTTATGGCAACAAAAATAAAAAATTCAATATTAAATTATTATGAGTCCATACATAGGTGTAATTCAAAATGAGACAGAATCGATTGAGGTGAAATTAGAGAGCAATTTGGCCACTGTTTGGTTGATTTTTGTGCTAATACGGCCACCAAAGAATCTTGTACGTCTTTCTTGCACTACTTCGCCTCACTCGATATCACTCCAATGCTTGTAATAAAGCTATCTTAAACACGATTAATTTTTCGTTGATTGTTGCTGGTGGGCTTGTGAAACTCAAATTAGTCACATAACAATAAAGATGACTTCTTCTCGTTGAGTTTAGTAATTGGTAGATACTTTCTACCTCATTGGCCCAAACCTAAGCCGAGTACTTATACGGAAACAAACGATGAAGACTTATAGTTTAAGCAGCTGATTCTATATTTGCTTTTAACAGCAATGTTGGCTAGACTTTTGAGTACATGGTCATGTGATTAAATGGGATGAATTGTGAAAGAACTGTAGATAATTACGTTGATAATTTTTTTCCTAAATTACACTCTTTATATTATATATATATTTTATGGTTTCGTGGATTTTTATTTTAAGCAGATATTAACATTTTTTTTTTTTTTTCAGTTTTTAACAAAACTCATAAAATATATGATGCAAATTTAACTAACTTGTAAGTCCTTTTTAAAAAAAATAATTAAACATGTTTACATGCTTTAAAAAAGATCGTTAAAAAAGTAATTTATTTTATTCTAGCTCACAACATTTATACTTCATAATATTTTTTTTTTCGTTACTTTAAGTTAAATATCATTAGTGGTGTGTAATTAATATTCTCTTTATTCTGTACTGGAAGCTCTCGGGAAAACTGGCTTAGTTGCAGTTCAGTGTATTTCGTTGCTCACCTGACCCATTTGTCATGGCAGTGTCGCGGAGGAGAGACCATTAGTCACGACATGCTTTGTCCGCACTAGGAATGTCGTCGGCCTCCCGGCATGACGCAAATGTGTTGTCTTTTGCATTCAACACATAAGAGAAAACACATTTCTCAAACTTAATGTACACAGAAATATATTATTGAAATGAAAATAGAAGCAGCAAGTGTGTAAGATTTAAAACAATAAGACACGAGGTAGATTGTCACATCTGACGTGTCGTCTTTTCACTTTGTTTCGTTCATATATAAGAAGCTTTTTGTTCTGACTAAAGTGCAACAAAATATTACTTTCGTTTTTATACTTTGACTAAACTTTATGGGCACTACTTGGTTGCAAATGACTCTAATTTTTTTTTATATCTTCATTGACATGAATGCGTAGTTTAATTGTGAATTAGTAACCTGCAATGTTCAACTTTATCACCCAGGTAAATAAAAAACTCGGGGGAAATTGTGTTATTGCCCAGGGTTGAAATCACAACCCTTTGATTATGACTAGTTCTATATTTTTTCCAGTATACATTATTTTTATTTAAAACGTTCCAATCGTGACTTTTTTTTCCTCATTGGCCCACTCTAAAACATGATAAAGGTAAACTGGAGTATGAAACATTAATGCAGTCAAGCAAAAATATTGTTTCAAAATTGAATTTCTTTCTTTCATTCCTTTCTCTGACAAGGTACGTTAATTTTGACTATAGTTTTTATAGAAACTCTCAAAATAAACTGTGTATTCAATGCAAAGCTTTATTATCATTTCACAGAATCATTCGTAGTTAATTGAAATTTAAAATCAAACGTTGTAACATAAACTGGCAAGAAAGCGAAAGCGGCAAGACTTAATAAAGAGGAAACTATTTCTTGAGGTAATTTATGCCCTGGAAAACACGCCACCAGGTATATTACCAGCAGTTATTTTTCAATTTGCCACGAAGTAACAGCTTGCGGTCGTAATATCTCGATCACAACACGCGCTGCTCGCTTAATTAGACGCTCTTAAAACACAACGATGACGTCACAGTCAGCTGGTATGATCTCTGACAAACTTTTTTTGTTACCAAAAGAAAAATTTCCATCGGAAGTACCCGGAAGGAGGGATTTTGACTGAAATATGAACATAAAAACTCTAAGATTTTGCAGATGATTTGAAATCCTTAGTATAAATCTTTCTGCAAAGTTTTAGTTCAAGACTAAAAGTCCAGAAACCTCTCACTTCTGGCTTTTTCCAGTGGTAATCTTTCATTTGTTGAACTGTAGTTCATTATTGACTAAAATAATAAAAAAAAAAATAGCACTAATTTTAAAATTATGTCATATAGGGAAAATAATTTTGCCTTTCGCTTAGGCAACTTGTTTAGCATTTAAATGAAGCAGGATGTATAATTAATATACAGCAGGGACAAGATGTCACAAGATAGTGTTTTTTCAATATATAAGTAGATGCCATCGAATTATTAAGTAGACAAACAGATTAATTTGTCCTGCACGGAAAATACTAAAAGAAAAAGAAAAGCTAATTTAGATTGTCTCATAGTGAAAATTTAAAATATAATAGACTTTAGATGTATGAGAGTGATTGCATGAATAATTTTTGTTCTCAACAAAGTAGGAATAATATCATACATTTCCTACAAACATCATTAAATAAAATAATAATCTATTTCAGTACAATAAAATATAATATACAATTTAAGTTGTTTTAATAGGCCTTTCAATAATGATACGTAATAGAGAATGATTCTAATATTAAAAATACACAGTATATTAATTACAAATATGAATTCAATCGGATTATTAAAAAAAAGTTTTCTTTACTACTCTTTTTTTCCTTACAAAATCAATTGCAATATGATTCTATAATGAAACATTTCATTATAACTTTGTAGCAACTTGTTTGCCTGTGCCTCTCAAGTGCAGTAGCTAATTAGACGGTCGTTGTGGAGCACTCAGAGCGCTCTATCGAGATTTTTAATCAGCCTCTTTCTCGATTCTCAGGCGGACTTGAGATAATGACTCGGTTAGAATATCTTGCGTCACTGAACCCAGATAACACATTCAAATAATGATCAATTTTTTTTTTAATATTTAAAAAAATAAGTTTGAATAGAAATTATTACATAATATTCAATATTAATTTAAAATATAATAAAAGCTACATAAAAGTTATAAAATATTTTACTATATGAAATGATAAAAAAATGTAGTTCAATGTCTTTTTTTTTTTTTTTTTTTTTTAATAATTTCAATATTAACTTTTCTCTTACAATTCGTGACCTGATTTTGTCAGGTACGTAAGTTCTTTCTACTCACAGGAAGTAACTTGTCAGTTATTAGAATTTCATCATGCATAATATATACAGTATATATTACTCATGCATAATTATTATTAAAAAATTGTAAAATAATGTTAAAAGTAAAAATTCGATTTATTACATAATATTATTAAAAAATATTTGTTTATTATTATTGCATGATATATATTTATAATTAAGTAGATGAGATAGCAGAAATGTATCTCAGCAGATTAATATTATAAAACTTCCTGTGAGATTTTTTTAATGCTTTATTGCAAATAAAATTATAATGGAAAATGTAGAAAGAATGTTTTTTTCAAATACTTTTTAGTGAGTGTACTACTTGAATATTACAGCATTCTTCTCTTGGTAAATAATAATATTTTAGTAATAATAATAATAATAAAAAAATGAGGTCTTACTCTTCATCTTTTTTGCGAGTAACACGTCCCTTGAAGATTGGTTCAATTATTACAAAAATATTTGCTCTTGGTCAGTAAACTGTGTAAAAATCTGACAATAAACTTGAGTTCGAAGAGTATTTAAAAAGATAAATATCGAATCACGTGGTGGCACTATATAACAAAAACATAGGACAAGTTTGTGATATATACATATATATATAATATACATACACATAATATATATTATATGGTTGTTATATAATATATCCTAACTCTGCTTTATATAAATTTTTATGATTCTTTTTTATTTTTGTTTTGCAATAAAATTAAAATCAGACTTCTTTAGCTTTAGCATTTTTAGTAAAGAAATTTTTATGGACCGTTCACATTAAACGTGACATTAAATTAAATCAAAATATATAATATATAATATATCAGCTGAAGTATGTTTTGTGGAAGGTTGATGATCATTGACATTAATTTATTATAAACATCTTAAATAATTTGATTTTATATCAGAGCGTATATATATGAACCTTTTATCATTTGGTGATAAGGCTCATATTTTGCCTTCAGCAAATCTCAGTTATACGATTCGATTTCATGTGTTCCATTCAGTGTTTCTACCGCCAGCAATCTATATAGAAAGTTGTATTTTTTTTTTAAAATAATACTGTATCGATGAATTCACACTCTAAAGCTGTACCTGTGTGCTGTTTTGGCAGCTACGTTGAAAACCGTATTGTATTAAGTACACATCATCCCTTCGGTTGATGGAAGGAGTTTCATACTGTTCCATCAACATGTTTGCATAACTAAGAGACAGTCGAGGTTGTGAGATTAGTTCATGAAGCCATCACGATCTGCATACGCATGAGCTACGTCTTATAACCATCGATAAAGTCAATTGTAATTTGTTCATGCAAAGGAAGCCAATAATACTTTAAAAAGTGTATGACAAAACATTTGGTAAACTTTTCTCATCATAAGTCTTATGCGCCCTGTAAGTATGGAATTAGCTGAACATTCAAACATATAATAAAATTAATTTTCACAATCTAAACGCATTACGGATATGCAAGTTTTGATACACCCATCTATTGTTGAATTTTGCACCCGGCCTATCTATATTGGTTGTATCATTGGAGATCTGTTTGTACACACAAAAGACGTGGAGGCTCTCAGGACTGAAACGTTTATTTTATACTATAAAATGAGTGCATTTGTTTCATTTCTCTCGTGGCTATTTAACTCTCTCTCTCTCTCTCTCTCTCTCTCTCTCTCTCTCTCTCTCTCTCTCTCTCTCTCTCTCTCTCTCTCTCTCTCTCTCTCTCTCTCTCTCTCTCTCTCTCTCTCTCTCTCTCTCTCTTTCACTAGCTTTATATGACTAGTACTTGGCATGCCTCCAAATGAAGCAATGATGCTATTAAGAGCAAATAGTTTATTCGATTCTGCTCCACATATCGCCATGTATGTACTGAGTCAGCCTTCGTTTTATTAATGTCATTGAGCTCTATACAAGGCTAGAGGGATAATGCCCTATACTTCTCAATGTTAAACTGTGCGCACGGTCCGGCGGGAGGAAGTGGGTGGGAGATTGCGCTTTCGTCACACATTCCAACGTATTCTCCTCAGAATTGCCAACTGCAGTGTAACTTTTAATACTTATTTTATAAGGAAACTTTCTTAGGTTGGTCAACCAGGCATTCGATAGCACCGACCACCACCCACTTTCCTCCCAGACGCCGTGCGCGCCTAAAACAGCTGATTAGCCCTCTAGCCTTGTATAGAGCTCAATGATTAATGTTTACTTCCTTGTTTAACATGGAGCTAAACAAAATGAAACACGTCATTTCAATGTGTATTTAAACAGTTTGCTTGACCTTGCAATGCAATAGGATTTAAGAATGATAAGTTGCTTATTATTAGAACAGCTGGAGTAGTTTTCTGTTTATTTTCTGCAATACTTTTCTAGTTTATTCAACGAGGGTTAAAAAGGGTAGACAAACAAGCAATTGGATGATGCAATAATTTATTTACAAAGCTTTTATTTAGGAACTAATTTAATAAGCTCTACAATTTTTTACATGAATATGATTGTTCATGCTAAAATATATAATTCTAAATTATTGTTGGTGAATTCCCCCCTCCCCCACACGTTATCGAATAAATATTATAGATTATGCATTAATATAATGTGATATTGATAGTGTTAGTTCCAAAATTAAAAAAAAAATAAAAAAAAATATACAGATTTTTTTTAAGTTAATATTATCTTCCGTCAAAGTTAATTCTTTACAATGATGTAATGAGAAATAATCCAGTCTTGTAAATAATTAATATCTGGCCTGTATAAAGTTACGTTGTTATTTATTTAATGAAGAAGACTTGGTATACAGTATATAAATTTTCCAACATCAAGTAGTTAACAGCTTACTTTATATAAATTTCTTATAGGCTAAATATATGGCTTTGTGCGTACCTCCTGTAATTGTTGTGTATGGAGTTTGTTTGCCGCGGTGCGTGGGACCAAATGGGTGACGTAAGCGGAGTTGCTGAAATCATTATTTTTAACTTTATACATTTTGTTTACTATACACCAACGCTCCAACGTGTAAAATTATATTCATGTGTTTGACAATATTTCTTTAGATGAAAATACAATATTCCAAGAAAGAAGGACAATTTTTTACTAACTCGTTTGATGTTCATTAATTGTTCACCGCGTTTCTCTGAAATATACGTATATATTTTACTTCAATATGTTTTATAAATGTTAACAGTATTGGTAATTTGAATACTTAATTAATTAATTTAATATTATAATAATATATGATTGGTTATGATAATTTACATAAAAAGTGATTTTTTTAACCTCATGTGTATTGTATATATACTTCACAGTCAATTATAAATGTCAATTAACAATGTATGTTAATTATTAATCATATCAAATATATAAAAAAAAATCCTGAATCAAACAAAACAGCTCTTGACGTACGTATAGGATTATATTAGTGATTATGGCAGAATTGGGTTGCATCAATTTTATTGACGATTACAATAAAACACTAACAAGTAAGATAAACTATTATGAACTATAGTATAATGTATAATGTACACATTGTACACTGATACTATTATATGTTAAGTTAGGAAAGAAATTTACTTTGATATGCTACTAATTTTGTTTTATTAGCCAGTTTTAAAATGACTGGGTAACTGAATATTGTTATAATTTATATTGGATTAATATTTTCAATTTTATCAATTTATTTAACTACTAGAAAATTTAAAGAAGGTTAGTTACATCATGTAAAATTTCTGATGAAAACTGTCACATGCTCTTCAAAAATATCAACCGTCTTACAATGCATGATGTTATATGAAATGTATCATGCGAGTAAAATACTCTCAAGAAAATCACTTCAACAAAATTTATTTTAAAATTTAATGCAAACAAGACTGGACCCAATTACTAACTTGTGTTACATTTTTAAAGGTTCAATAACCAAATATATTTATAACATATTGCAGTAATAATAATCCTCTATTACTTTGTGTTATTAGCTTGTTGATTTAATAGCTTGTACTTGTATGACCTGCTCACGTTTTAGTTACGCTCATTTGTTTCAGGCCCGGCTTTCTGGGGCCTCATCAACCCTCAATGGAACCTTTGCAACAAGGGTCGGCGACAGTCTCCCGTCAACGTCGAGCCTTCGGCCTTGCTTTTCGACCCGCATCTCACCCCAATCCACGTGGACAAGCATAAGGTACTCTTGACCTCTGAATGACCCCGTGTGACCCTTATTGTTCCTCATTGATACTCAAAATTAAAGGAGCAGGGTTGCAAAAACTTTTCCACATTTAAAATAACATCAGAATGCTATTTTGTCACTCTATCCCTTTATGCTGCATACCTGAGAGTGCCAAGAATAATGTTTCACTGTCTAAAAGTATAATGCATATACGTGGCTGCTAACAAGATTGAAAAAGTACCTTTTAGGATTTTAGAAACCAAGAAATCGAACGATGTATGGTAAGTCGTAAATCACAGTGGATTCAAAAAATTAATACTATACTTGAAGTTATGGAGAAAAATGTATATTTTCTCCCTTCTTTTCATCGCGTTAGAAATTTGAGGCGCGTGTTCGCTGTCGCCAATATCGCGGCAAGCTCTCAGGAAATTTAATTCGTTGTCCGCGCGTGCTACTCGTTGTAGCTTGCATAAACACGACAAGACTTGTTAGCAACATCAGATAAGCCCCCGTCCTTACCTTCCTAATTATCTTTTCTTACTTTATATATTAGCAAAAAAATTTGGTATCTTAAAAAGGAAATTAAATTTCAAGAATATATCATGTTGAACGTTTAGGAAATTTAGGTAGCACGCCTGAGAATATCACATTTAATGAAATATATTATATGAATGAAAATTAATGGCTCTACATTATATGAAAATAATTTATACTTTGACATTTTCTATTTTCTTCATTTTCTTGAAAAGTTAAATGCAACTTTTAACAAAGTCAGCAGCAACGATTAAAGAAAAATTTCCCGGTAGAAAGTTTGAGAATGGTTCAATACATTGTTTCTCTCTTGAACACACTCAATTGTTTGCGATACACTGTGCAATTTAGCTAAGCGCTCTTTCACAATTATTACTGTAAATATATGAAATATTGATTATTTTCTTAATTCTGAAAGTAAATAAATGTATGCCAGAGTGTTAAACTGTTTACATTTAAAAAAATAAGTCAATTAATTGCATTTTGCACAATATAAATAAACATTTGTATATTTCTGCTTATAAATATATACAATAATAATACTGTATTATATACTATGTATTTCCTATTATTTTTATAATATACGTTTATATACGGTATATATTATATATGATAGTATTTCCAAGAAAATCTTATTTTTTCTATATTTATATGCAGATAATAAAAGTCGCAAATTATTTTAATTGCCACTTTGGTGCTCACTTTTTGACTCCTATATGACCCCTAAATGATCTTACCTTAAAGCAATAAAATATAATATTTGAAAAACTAACTAGTAAAAGCTTTTGCTGGACGGTCAATTTTGACCTCCAAATAATCTCTGACTGTCCAGGTGATGGAATCATGTAGATGTAAAACACGGGCGAGTCAATAGTATTGCGCGTGAATGGCGACAAATACCATGGTGCTCATGTTTGATCTCTCAATGACCTTTAAATGACCTTTCACTGTCCAGGTGATGGAAATGGTGGGCCAGACGCTGCTTGGTATTGCACGTGGACAGCAATAAATATCATGGTGATCATTTTTGACCTCTGTATGACCTCTGATTGTCCAGGTGAGCGGCACCTTGTGGAACACGGGCCAGTCGCTGGTGCTGCGCGTGGACGGTGACACGAAGCACCACGTGAACATCTCGGGAGGTCCGCTCGCCTACCGCTACCAGTTCGAGGAAATCTACGTGCACTACGGCACCGAGAACCACCAGGGATCGGAGCACAGGATACATGGACATGCTTTTCCGGCTGAGGTAAGTGAATAACATCTGTCTTTGGGTATGGGAGGGACCCAGAGGTAGTGTATTGTAAACTGTCAGTCACGTGTACCAAAATACAATGAATTGATAGAGATTGCTTTTTTTTTTTGCTTAAATTAAATAGAGCATATCATAAGGAATTTATGTTTTTGTTAAAAGATAAAAAATATCGAAGGCCTCTACGTCACAAGGGAAGACTTAGATTATTATTATGTATCAATTGAGACTCTGGCATCAATATTTGCTTGTCTGAATGTCTTTATCTCTATTTCCTGTTTTTTTATGTAATTAAATTTACAATGTAAATTTTATTCATTTATCTTATAAATTAATTATCCTAACAACATGAAGCATAATACTGAGAGATTTTAAAAAAAAAGTTTAGTAGCTCAGAATATTAATTGGCAAGTAATGCATTGGTACAACATTGGATTACATTAATTTCGTTAAATAAATAATGTAAACAAAAACCTGTTTGTACTGTTAATTTTGCACATTCTGGCTAGTAACAAAACAGTCGGGATCTCATCGTATTGTCGGACTCTCTGTGTTACTTCACAAAAATAAAAGTCCGAGCTAATTCCAAAGGCTTTAAGGATTAAATCCACGTTGTTAATTTTTAATCAGTACGCCACGCCTTCTCTTTGTTTGCAAAGTTCACACACTGAATTTTTAACTCCACTATGAAATATTGATATTGTTGAACAGTGGCATTAATTTTATCCCATAACCATCGATGGTTAGGATGACTGCGTTCATTGGTAAAATATATATATGACCGAGCCCTTAACGCAATGATTTTCGAGTCTGATTTTGAATCGAATGGTCGTGAGATTGACATTTTATCTGATGGCTACAAAACAGACACTATGGTGTATCTTCAATTAATGACTGACCGTCCTGATATGAAGTTTCCATGGTTCTCTCAGTCCATGTAGGAACTCTCCAGTTTGATTAATTACACAAAATCCTAAACAACGGTAACTGTTCATGATGATCCGGGAGTAAAATCAAAATTTTCTTTTGCGCACTGTACTTCGAGAATAAACTTCTACATTTCTTCTAAATTTGACTACTACTCGTATAACATAGCGCAAAGTAAAATGTGGCAATATTATATAATTATCATCTTCTATTGAACGATCAACTAAGATATTAAATTTAACAATAAGTGCTCATGTTGGCGTTATTATCATTTTTCCATGAGTAGTACGCAATAATGCATTATTATAATAACCTCATAAAGTATGATTCTATTCAGTATACTTGTTATAGTGTATAATACATATTAGTAAAGCAGCTATATAAATGATTTTTACTTTCTATTTTTACCATTGCGATGGCATTGTAAGATAGGTGAGGACTCTGCTAAGCAAGTCGTCCTAGGCGTCAAGATTGCTGCAGCTCGGTAAATCACGCTAAGGCACTTAGCTTGCATGCGTGACTGTGCAGGGGGTCATTCGTGACGTCTGACCGCACCCAAACCTTCGCTAATCATACGATTTACGATTTCCTTGTATAAATATAGTTCAGCTGCCATAGTACTATAATAGAGTCAATGAAGCGTTTACCTTAGCATGAGGGGGGTGTTTTCTTAACATGGTTGTCAGTAGGACTCTACCTACTTTATTTTCTACATATAAGAAGGTAATAAGTGAAATACAATTTACATTGAAATTATTAGACATAATATGCTTGATAGGAGATAGGAGATAGGACGATTTACATGATTTCACTAAACACGGTTAGTGTTATTGATTTAAGTTAACGCTAGCCGTGGTTTTAAATCAAAGATAAAGCTAGTTAACATTTTTTATTAATTGAAACTACATGATATGGTGGTTCAAAACGAAAAGAGTTGGGTTAATATCCATGCATGTTTCATACTTCTCACTTTAGCACTTCCAGTTTCATGTTTTATTAATAGTTTTTGTTACACACACGCATGTAAATATGTTTATTGATTTATTTGTTTACAATAATATAGAATACAATATCAATTTTCTTTGTTTCAATTAATGTTCCAGTTTGTTTGTAATTTTAATACAGGTAGTTGATAAATTAATGGGCTTATATATATTATTATATTAAAATTATTATATCAATATTATTTATTTGTTATGTAAATCAGTGGGTATTAAATCTAAAAATAATTTATTATACACTATATAATATCCAACTTGTTTCCTGTGGGTATATTATAGATTGCACGCACGGTTTACTACAGAGAGTATTTCGTCTTTGTTTAGTTCCACAACATGGATCAATAGAGCGATAAATTATTTGAGAGACGTCGAGATTAATATTTGAATGAGGTCTATAATGATAGACGCGATTGTCTTCAGTGCTGATGCCGGCGCTTGTTGCTTAGAGAGGCGCCAATTATTTAGGAGGTGTTGTCGCCTCGCGTCAGTCAGCTGACTTAAATGTTGAATGTCAGCGTTGCTAAGACACCCTCTCCTCACTTCTCAGAACATCCATGTTAATATCAAACAGAATTACATTTCCTCTAAATTTGTCACTGGCATTGACAGAGATCTAAATAATATATAAATATATTTACATGATGAATGTATTTTCACTTAATATTATAAAAAGAATTGTTTTTATTTTTTATTTAATGAAAAACAATTAATTTTTTTCGTAATGTAAATTTATCTTTTTATTTTTTTTATGAAGTAAAATAATGAGTTTTTCATATTATTTATACATTATTATACAAACGTAAACTGTATTATATTTATATATGAATAAACATGATGTTTCAATTTTGTTGTTAATATATCGGTCCATGGATCACGTATTACGAGGAACTGTGCGATCGCTGTTTGAACAGTTTCATTCATTTGAATGCTGCATGTATGTTAGCTGGCTTGATATGTGACCGCCGGGCCGTGCAAAGTCTCTATAGCTATGGTTACATGGGAGGGCGTAGTCGGAAACAAGTCTTGTGTAACGATGGAGGTACATTTACTAATAGATTAGCATGTAACTATTATTCAATTAAAATAATACATAATCATAACTTTACATATTAAAATATACATAATACGAAAGTCAATTTTTAGTTTTTTTGTATTGCTTTGTTTTGTGTTTTTTGTATCCTTGTATCTCTATATAATTATATGAAGTATTGATGTATTAAATAAATTAAATTTAAGATTCATGTTCTGAAAATAATAATATCAACTGCATTAATAATTAATATGAATCCCTTAGCTTCAATGTTCGATATCTGTTATCTACAGTAAAGAAGGGCTATCTCTCTTGAGTTATTGTTATTAATTTATAAGAAATCTTATCTAAAAAAATGTAATTATCCAGTTTGTAAGCTTATTTGTCCATTATTCTACTAGCTTTTATTTCCAGAGATTGTGATTTCTATCAAGGGTTGCTCCTGCTTTTACTTTCATTACGGTAGTTTTTTGGCCTTTGCAGGGGTGGTAATAAATACAAATTGTTGCAAAATCTTTTGAAGAGACAATCTTTCCAATCTCACCCCTCACTTTTGCAACCCTTCATTAATTATACAAAGTAGTGTAAATGCTTAGTAAAAAATACTGAAGCAAATAATGCTAGTAAATGTGGAATTGGCCACACAATTCACACACCATGCTAAAATCGTGAGTCAGAATGAACTTGAAACAACACGAACGTTTTTTGCTATATTTTTAGGGCACTAACAGTCTATGGAGGCATGGTAAATTTGAACTTTCTTATATAATTATAGCTATAAAAACTGAATTGAATGCTCTTCGCACCTTCCCCTAAAATTATAAATCTGTATATTTTTGTCGCTTCGAGCGGTAGCGTCTTTAAATGAGTCTCATGATGTCTCGAGGTGTACACTTCATTAAAATAAAAATGTCTAATCGACTATGCTTTAAAATTGCCCATGGATGGAAATTTTTATTTGAATTGAGTATACATTATACATGAAATTTCCACCATATTATCGCATTCATGTAAAAGTAGCTCACCTCCGGTCATGAGTGTATTAACAGCAGCTGCATGTAGACGTCTGCAAATATTAATCCGAGCTGCTGCTGCTGCAACATTTAAATGACGGCGAACTACATTATCAACAATGAGGATACAATTGTCTATATATTTATAAAATTAAACAAATAATAGTGTTAGTAAACACGCTGTACTTGTCCCAGATATATCACGATCGTTATTTTATATGACAGGAAATACATTTCCAAACGTATCACGCAAACTTATGTTTTATTTTACATATATATAATGCTATTTTTACTCTGTAAGAAGAAAATAGCTTTTTATTTTATTTTACGAGTGTGTTCGCTCGATCTATGTGGGGTGGTGTCGTTTTGTTATACGGATGTACCCCTTTCCATGCCAGATAGCCGTGCAGATTTATGCGGTGTCAAGTTGTTTGCAAATACCGCTGATTTTTTTAAAAAAAATCCCACTACTCCCCACATGAACATGCTCTCTTTATTGAGGCAAACATGCCGACACAATCTGAACGGGTACCAATTTATTGGAGCACTAACATCACCTACTTCCGGAACTGTAATCTAAATCCATACTATAACAAAAAAATTATATATACAATGTATATAGCGTATGAGACAGAGAGAGAGAGAGAGAGAGAGAGAAAGAGAGAGAGAGAGAGAGAGAGAGAGAGAGAGAGAGAGAGAGAGAGAGAGAGAGAGAGAGAGAGAGAGAGAGAGAGATTTGAGAGAAACATCTATTTTATTAACTTTACAATCGATTACTTTCATGTGAAATTTGATGACGTTCAATAAAAAAATTCTATACAATTTGGGGTCACGATATTTGAAAGTATGTTACAAAAAATGGATACAAATAAGTATGGAAACCTCAGGATATCATGATATTTTTTTGTCTCTATTTTGTTTGAAGACGTTATTTTTGATGTATCATTATATAAAAGGTTTAAGGCGTAATAAACTAAAATTATTTAGCGCTCTTCTTATATATACCTCTCCCAAAATACATATATTTATTTATCTCTTAGATTTAAAGTTCCAACAAATCCGGCAAGGTCAGTTTCTAACTTTCCCGAGATGTTTTATAGAGGCTAAAACGCGTGAATTTCGTGCGTCAATTTTTTAGGAACCATTACACCGAAATTTTAAAAATAGCATTGCATGATGGGTGCATTGTGCATTCAAAGTTTCGCGGCACGATGGGTCCTTAAAATGCTTAAATCTGATTGGCTAAGCCTTTTAACGTTGCCGAGGTGTACACTTCAACAACAATAAGTTTCGTGTTGCTTCTTTTACTGCATTATTCTTGTGCATTGTGCAACGAGTTATACACTTGAAATACATTATAAAAGTAACATAGAAGTGTGTGTATTCCAAAATAAAAATAAATATTAAAAGGGCTACAAGTGGGCAAATTAGAATAATTTTAATATTTTAAAACTAGCTATTGAATAACATAATATGATAATTTTTAAACAATTTAAATTTAGTTTTCTAAAGTAAAGAAAAAAAAAGAAAAAAATTATTTAAATATCTTTAAAGAAAATTATAATTTATTTTTAAAGAGTAAAAAAACTCATTTGATTTTCATACGCTCTCTCAGTTGAGAGAAAAGTTGTTTTCAAGGGACAGGGTAAATGAACCGAAAGGGAAATAAACCGAAGGGGAAATAAACCGAAAAGGAAATAAACCGAAGAGGAAATGAACCGAAAAGAAATGAACCGAAGAGGAAATAAACCGAAATTTTTACTTGGCCACGCCCTCGCCACGCCTCCGTTTAACAAAGTGGTGGGAGGTATTGTAAAATCTGGCAACACTGTACACTTTTCGGTTTATTTCCTTTTCGGTTTATTTCCTTTTCGGTTTATTTCCTCTTCGGTTTATTTCCTTTTCGGTTTATTTCCCCTTCGGTTGATTTCCCTTTCGGTTCATTTCCTCTTCGATTTATTTACTTTTCGGTTTATTTCCTCTTCGGTTTATTTCCTCTTCGGTTTATTTCCTTTTCGGTTTATTTCCCCTTCGGTTGATTTCCCTTTCGGTTCATTTCCTTTTCGGTTCATTTCCGATTCGGTTTATTTCCTCTTCAGTTCATTTCCTCTTCGTCTCGCCATTTCCAATTCGGTTCATTTCCTTTTCGGCTCATTTCATTTTCGATTCATTTCCTTTTCAATTGAATTAAAAAAAATCTAAATGTATGAATATAGTGGTTAAAAGTTGAAAGACTATTCCGATCACTTTAACCCCAATAATGTATACACTCATCAACTTGCAAAATTTCCCTTTGCAGACATGTTAATCACCATGCCCTATGTTATTCTTATGAGACATGATGATTAATATGGCTGCAAGTGGAAATTTTCCGAGGCGACGTCGAGTGGTTAGCATGATATGCTGGCATTGAACTGTTCAAGCAACGTCGAGCACATGGATGCTAGAAACGTAAAGTGTAAAGTTAAAAAATTTGTCTGCAATGCAGGTTGCCTATTTTAAAAAATACCCGAACAGCTGATTTTCTATCCACATTTTAAGACGCCTTACAATACGGTCAAAATGGAAAAAATACTTTATATTAGAACAATGGATCATGGTGCACAACTGAGGTGGTGCCGTTGAAATCATCAGCGGTGCTGTTAATTTGACTATAAAATAATTAAAATCAAATCAAATGAGGTGTGGCCAGCTTGACGGTTTTCCAGTTACCTCAAACCTTTAAATACACAATATAAATGTGAATTGCTTCCCAATCATTGCATGGTGATGCCGTGGGTTGGTGCAGTTTATTTTAGTGGTGCATCATTACATTAATTTTAATTAATAAATCCGTCATCGCCGTCTTCGCGCGAGGCGATTGAGGTAGGGAGAACGCGCGATTTTTTCAAACTCGTATTTTTAAACTTAGAATATTTCTCAATTCTGCGGAACACTCGCAATCGCTTATTTTCTCGAATCTATACTATTGCAATGTAAAGTTCTGTTTGTATGGTTAAAGTTAAGTTATGGTTAATACACTTGTGTACTGGAGAGTTTGCATGATTTACTGGCTTTCAATATGCTGAAATAAAAATTTAAAATTGTAATAAAGTGTTACACGTGTAAGAGTAAATATTGTTACTTTTTATTTTATCATTATAATATTAATTACAGCTGATTCGTTTTGTATCACAGAGTTGAAACATGACTTTTTTTTTCGCAATTTTATTTGGACGAGAGGATACAGCTTTTACTTCTTATACAGTAAATGAGAAAAACAATACAGATATTATGAAGACGAATAATGAAGAAATTGTTAAACTTTATTAGATGCTAGGCCTCGTTTGAATTTTAAAAAGTAATCTGAGGGGATCAGTCAGTGCAGAACATGATATTTTAATTAAATATATTGCAATTTTATTCCTTATTAGTTCAACATTTCAATAATACACATTCTGTATAACATTATAATAGTTTGAGTATATATAATAGGCAAATATGCACTTACTAATTTTTTAAAGCAACTTATTATTATTTTTTTTAAGTGCTATTTTGCAGTAGAAAGGTACCCGACATAAAGTTTGTATTAACAGATTAGCATTGTAATAGTTATCAGGTCTGTTTCGTGTGCTATTTTATGTAACATTCCTCACAGAAAAATGTATTGTGCCTTTACAATGGAATGCTAATATAGTAGGAACGCTATAGTGTAATTTATTTTAAATATTTTTATTGATAAAAAACAACAATACAGTCCTATACCAAGGCCGGAAGCCTTATAGAGTATAGGTACTGTTTTACAATCATCTTATATTTTAGATTAATTAAATTATTTTATTTATGTTTATTTTAGTGTTGGTTAATAAGGGTTTAGGGTAAGAAAATTATTATATTTATAGATAATTTTTAAAAATAAATATTACGTTGATTGATTGGTTGATATTTCGGAGCAATTGACACATTTTGGTCAAGTATGCCCTAAGTGCATTAATACAGTGCATTAATACAGTATTAATACAGTATACAGTATAATATTGTATCATGTTTAATTTTTAAGGTATTTATAAGTTTTTTGTCTCTATGTTGTATTATGTACATCCACATGATAAATAAATAAATAAATAAATAAATAAATAAATAAATAAATAAATAAATAAATAAATAAATAAATAAACAGCCAAAATTTCTACGCACAGAGACATGATCCGAGTCTTATAGAGTGAATTACGCTGACGTCATGCCCCTGGTATAATAGAGGGAGCTCTCTGATCGAGGTGCGCCAGAATGCAAATAATTATATTGTGCTGGCATATAATAAACAAAGTGAATTTTGTGTTAAGTGGTTGTACCAAAAGCTATATACTAGACTTTGGTTTTTACTTAAGGATAAGATAACACGAACAATCGATTGTTGTAGTCCCATTTGATTAACATGTAAACCTTAGCAACCTCATAATAATTCTGAATTTTTTTTTGAGACAGTTTAGCACCAAAAAAATGTGTAAAAAATTTCAAAACAATCGGACGATTCAATTTTTTTAAATTAATTTTTTAAATTTTCAGTATAGGGCTTTCCCATGCATGGAGACCTAAACTAAGAAATTAATTTAAAAAAATTAAATCGTCCGATTGTTTTGAAATTTTTTCCACATTTTTTTGGTGCTAAAAACTGTCTCTCAAAAAAAATTCAGAATCATTATGAAGTTGCTATAAGGTTTACATGTAAATCAAATGGGACTTCAACAATCGATTGTTCGTGTTATCTTACCCTTAACTGCAATAAACAAAATAAATCAGGTTTAAGTACTGTAAGAATATGGAACAGTACACGGTAGAACTCTTAGAAAAAAACTCGCCACCAAAAAACTATAAGTGTATTTTTTTCCACTCAATTGTTCCTATATTTTCAAACACGATCTTGCCCAATATTCTCTTTCTCCCTCCCCTCTTTCTGCTGCGAGCAGGTAGCGACTAACTGTATCTCTCTTCCCGAGTCTCATTTAAAAATAAGCAGCAATCAAGTCTATATTATGTCCTCAGTCGCCAACTATTATAAATATGATAACATGTGAAATAAATAAATAAAATGAACTTATGAGAGGAAGTTAATTGAAAAAGAAAGAATGGAAAAAGAAATTAATCTAAATTTACTGACGAAAAGAATAGAAAAATATACCGAATTCTAAATTTTAGTTCAAATAAGTTACGAGTCTTCAGTAAAATTGTTAATACATATGTAATATGTGCACATGTATAGAATTTTACAAAAATGAAGATATAGGAAAAGGGAAGGAAATGGACCGAAAAAATAAAATGATAAAATAAATAGACACATATATTATGTGTCAATATTCTCTTTAAAAAAATAATTAAATCGAATGTTAAAAATTGAAAATGGAAAAGGAAATGAATTCAGAAGAAATGTATCGAAGAGGAAATGAACCGAAATAGGTGTGCGATGTTGCCAATAGCATTTTTATGAGCTGCGCCTTTTCTTTGAGGCGGAGCTAACCCCCTCCACGACGTTTTAAATTTCGGTTCATTTCCTCTTCGGTTTATTTCTTTTCGGTTTATTTCCCTTTCGGTTTATTTCCTTTTCGGCTGATTTCCTGTATCCCGTTTTCAAATACATAAAATATTCAGAACACAATACATCTATAAATAAAACTTCATGCGACAACTTTTCTTTGTGCATAAATCGAACAAGAAAAAAAAGGAAGTACGAAAAAAAAAAGTATAAAAATCATTGAGTATAGAAGTTTGAATTGGAAATATGACTTGACGTGACCCGGGTACAAAGCACCCTTGTAAAGGGGGTGTAAAGAGCGCCCGGAGAAAACGAGCTAACAAGGTGTTTTCAATAGATTTCTATATAGAAGAAGACGACGTTTTTTTTTCCTCTCTCTCCCTTAAAGCACTACATTTTATTTTATAATACAATATACACGTTAAAGCAACAGAGGTTGATCGTTGTAGTATTTCCAATCACAGAAGCTAGTCGTGTGTTCACTGTTCAATAATAGTTTATAATGGCATGCTAACCCTCTCTAACGTGTGTAAGGGGTGGTTTAAATTTATGTTAGATACCATGCGATTTGTCTACGGCAAGCAAGCAAGCAACCACTCTGGCTGATGACCTGATATTGGATTCACGGCCGGTCAGCTACCTGCCTTCATTCGTTACCTGTGCAACTTCACTTCTTCCAATAGAGAGAAAATACTTTCTACCTTTTACATATGAATATTTTATTATCATATGTATACGTAAGATACTACTATCATAAAGTTTAAAAAGAAAAAAAATATATTATTTTCTATTTTTATCCTTGTAAAATAAATTTATGTTATTAGCTGCTCTTATTTTTCTTGATATGAAGATTTAATATCACTATAATGTAATATCTAGTTCACAATATATTGAATTAAAATGTCATAAAAAATTTCTATAGCATTATTAAATACATTGTAGAAGTATCGTATTCATCTGAACGTTTTTATTAAAAAATTTTACTAACTTATTTCTAAGTTATAAATATATTTATATAGCAGCAAGAAATAATGAAATATTTAACCTAATTTATAATGCAACTTCAAGTAAAATGAGTGCATAGCTTTTGATATAATCAGTGAAATTAATTCAATTAAAATTACGTAATGATTTAAAATGGAGATTGTAAATATCATTGAGTTGGACTGGCAATAACTTTTACTGCATGAGGAACCTGATTATATTTTTCTTCTGAAAATTTCTGAGAGTATCCTGTAGAGTAGGCTTTCCGGCGTACACTTTTGTGCAACTGGTTGCCTACCCCCAGGCGCTTTAGACCGGACGTATATTCGCCAGCGGGTGTCGTCGTCGCGAGCGGCCCCCGGGCCACCTGTTAGTAAGGGGACCGTCCCCTCGAGGTCCCACGGGTCTCGTAGCTTTCATTTTAATTAGGCCACGTGATGGTAATTACACGCAAGCAGTAATTAAGTATGGCGTGAAGACGATGCTGGTGATAAGTTGCGCCCGCAAAGCAGCAGCAACGACGGCGCGCTAATTCAATTTCCACGTAATCCCCAACTAATACCGGTAGCGAGGAGGAGAAATTGTGTTAAGCCTGCAAGAGCTCTTCTTGTGCATACCCACAGTATAAAGAGTATAGGAGGAAGAATTTGGTAATTTTAAAGTTGATAACTTTATGAGTATACTTTTTAATTGTAATATAAAATAATGTAGAATAATATATTTAAGAATCAAAAGCTTTAATAAAAATTAATAGATTTTTTTCTTACAACCAATTTCTCAACTTTTAAAATAATGGTTATTCTTTCTAAAGTTATGAAGTTTAAGGAGAAAATGTAACGATTATAACAGCATTGTTATATTGTTAAAACACATTTTATAAAATATTTTATATAAGAGAAAACAGTACTATAAGTAACATCTGTTCATAAGGATATTAATAAGGATTTTATTATAATAAATTTATTTAAAATATATGATATTTTGCTTAAAAAGAATTCCAATATTATTTTTAATTTAAATTATCCTTAGAAGATGTGTAATTTTTCAGCCTGTAGGACGGTCAGAAAAAATAAAGAATTAATTATAAAAACTGTCAAATTTTAAATTTGTGAAAGATTTTAATGACGGTTTATTCATATTTTAAATTTGTGCAAGAATGTAATGACGGTTTAATCATGTCTAACAGCAGGTTCGTTTCTTTCTTACTTAAGCGACGAACTCATTTTGATTGTTAGAATAATTTCAATTGATATTTTAAAAAGTTTTGATTTTCAAGGATATAATATGAAATCTAAAGAAATACAAGCCAAGAAGATGGTTTATTGTGACTCTACCGACAATAATCAATGTTTACCATGCGGCTGCTGCTGTCCTCCGCTTAACTGCCGCGCTGGACTTCATAGATATCGGCTACGAAATTTAGCAAAAACTTGCCTGACGGAGGCAAGGAGGAAAGGAATGCAGCCGAAAAACGGCGTGTGCTGCATCTGTGCGTGCTGCGCAGGCAAGAAGAAGCGCAAGGTGAGCATGAAGAAACGCAAGGTGAGCATGAAGAAGCGCAAGGTGAACATGAAGAAGCGCAAGGTGAAGAACAGCAGTAAGAGGCAGTGCACCAACACGTGTCTCTATGACGAGCCGACGACTAGCACCACAGACACCAACGATAAAAATCTAAGTAGCGAGACTCCTCTCTGTGCCATGGTCGAGCCCATGGACGAGACGCCGTTAGAGATGACGTCAGAACAAGTCTTGTCAGAACAAGTCTTGTCAGAACAAGATTCGTCAGAACAAGACTCGTCAGAACAAGACTCGTCAGAACAAGACTCGTCAAAACAAGGCTTGTCAGAACAAGACTCATCAAAACAAGTCTCGTCAGAACAAGACTCCGTTTCTTGTACGTCCGACCAGCAAGAAATGCAAGACGAGCAAAGTTAGTGGTTAAATTAGCAGTATCACTGCTATTATTTTTCGGTAAATTAATTCAAAAATTGGCCCTTTTCAGGGCCACCATTTTTATCATTTAAGATCTTTTTGAGTTAAGCAATTATTAATATTTTGTGAGTTTTCTTTAATCCTATGATTTTATTAAAATATATTTTTATGTATTTGGTTCAAATTATTTTTATGGCATAAATACAAGCTATTTCAATTTCAATAGTAATAATATTATACAATAATACTCAAAATAATATTCCTCTCTTTATATGGAACAATAATGTTGAAAAAAACATGTGATAAAAAACATAAGATGGCTTTATTTAGTCTAAATTAAGAACGTCAATTCAAACCAAAGTCTTTGGCTCGATACAACAATACTTCATTAATAAAAATGTTTATTACAAATTATTGCTGGTAATATCTGTCCTATGTGTGAAAAACATTGGACATTTGTTAATTTACATGTTAACTTATGGAAAATGTTCATTACAAAAGTTTTTGTGTCTACTAGCGCCAACAATGCCATTACGCTCTGTGCTCTGGTGGCGAAATTATAGGCAATACATACTAGTATTACGTTTAACAATGAAAAAAGCTTCATGCAACAGACATTATAAACAATGTTTTACTACAACCATTGCGAGTAGAAGACTCTGATACAAACTTTGGAGGAATCGCAAAGCAGTCTGCAACATTAATTCTTGAGGGGCAAATAATTTAGACGTGCACCATCTCCAATGCGGTGATATATAGGGGTGATATAGACCGACGAGGCTGCAGAAGGCTTGGCGAGGATACTGCACTTTAGATCTGCCACGCTGGGGTAGCAGTGCCTCTCAGCACGTCAGCATACAAACATCTTGTCCTCCGGTCCGTCCTCCTCCCATATATATAACAATCCATACTGACTACTGACATTTACATTATATAAAAATTATAACAACATTCAGTATATATGTTAAAATAAAATACATTGAAATTTTTGTGTATCAATGCTTGTTATTTCATCCTCTATCTTGATGTATATAATAATTTAATTTGCTGATTAGTTTACACTTCAATTTGATTATAATTATTTTTGATTATAATTATTTTTGATAATAATAAGTTGATCTCATATCATTATAATTAATTTTTAGCAATTTTATAACAACAATGCAAGACGTTGCTAATTAATTCACGTGAAAGTTTGTATTTCTTAGTAATCAGGTAGTTAAATCAAATGAGACACAATTATTATTTTTCCGCTGGAATCGGATATTTGAAATTAATTAGATTAAATCTAAATTAGGCAAGTTAAGATCTTCACAGTGTTTTATACCTCGTGAAATGTAACATATTATGTTTGAGAAATCGACTTTTTTACTACTCAAAGAGCTGTTAGCCAAGCTTGCGACTGACAAAAATCCAAGATTAAAATATGTAACATTTGAAAATTATGCTCTGTAAAGTTTAAATTGCGTCATTGCAATCATTAGGCCTGTTCGTAAACCCTGCTCGGTGTACACTTTCTACACTCAATCGACCTTATATCGCGCGTTTATAAGGTCGATTGGGTGTAGAAAGTGTACGCCGAGCAGGGTTTACGAACAGGCCTAATATCAATTATTGAAGTGTCCATGTAATTTTCTTTAAGTCGTCCGAAATACTGAGCCTTTGTCTCAATTCTCAGTGGTTATAAGATTGAATCTTTAGGTCTTCAAGTCTATTGACCTTTTTCCCCTCTGTGTCAATAATTTACTGGAAACAACCTCTAAAGTTGACTAATTAGTGATTATTTTTTGTGACTGTGCAGTTGCAGCTGTATGGGTTCAACGCCGAGCTGTACCGTAACATGACCGAGGCTCAACACCGGCCGCACGGACTGGCAGCCATTGCTCTCATGCTTCAGGTGAGAGAACCTGCAGACCACGGGCCACTGTTCATGTAGGCAGGTCCATGGGAGGGAAGAAGATTGAGTTTGTAACGTCATTGCACAAAGTCATCCGTTTCAAAGAAGTCTTTTCTCTTCTAAAACTTCCTTGGAGTGGGTTAACCATAAAACAACTCCTTGTCTACATATTTGGTTATGGATTTAACCTTTTATTTTAAAACATTTGAGAACCCTCTTTACTTCAAGATATATATATATATGATTGAAATTAAAGTAAGTTTTTCAACTTACGAAGCATTGGCGGTATTTAAGGCACTGTGCCGCAAATGCAAGGGATGTGGGTTCGAGTCCCACCCCGGCTCGACTTTTAAATTTTCTGGCAATTTTCTTTCTTATACCTTGGCGGGTAAACACGGTTTGGGTTTAAATTAATATACATATATTATATATATATATATATATATATATATTCAGATCAATCTCTTAACTCTGTAACCCATGCACTAGGTTTAATACGATAAAATTATAAGAGATTGTATAATATAATCCCAAAGATATTGAATCAAGGCCGGCACATAAATTTCAATTTCCTTCTAAAATTGTAAGTACGACACTACAAAGTCCAATCTTTTGACGTCAATTTTGATGTTTCAGATCGGAGAGACGCCCAACCCGGAGCTGCGTCTTATCACGAGCGCTTTCAGCAAACTCACGTACAGAGGTGAGTGTAGTAACGTCACACATTGAGTGTGTACAGTGAGAATTGAATTTCACAAGTACGGTGCTATATATATAAATAATGATTTTGTGTTACTTGCAAATAAATAGAAATAAACGTTTGTTTTTAATTTACTTTAAAATGTTGCTATAAAATATTTTGGCGCAAATTTAGAAGTCTGTAGCCCACGCTAGAAACCTCACCTACGAGGGTCACATGGGAATCTGTAGTCACGTATATATGGTGCTCATGTGCCGCATATAAAAGAGATTTGCAAGAACTAAAATATTTTATTTGACTTCATAGTTTTTACTAAAAAATATATAGCAGGATTATAGTGCAGTAGAATTATTACACTTCTTTTAGAATAAAAAAAAAAAATCATATATTGTTAAAGTTATAATTTAGAAATAAAAATTAATACTTAAATATTAAAATTTATCCACATATATATTTCAGTAACAGTATTTTGTATTCTTTGTCATTCTATTTCCTTTCTAAGTATCTGCTTTTTATCTGTTGCGAAAGAAAACTACTTGCTTTTATTTTAGTATTTTTTTTCTCTTTTTTTTTTTTTCTTTCCTCTTTGCTGAGAATGAGAGAGAGAGAGAGAGAGAGAGAGAGAGAGGTTTAAAAAGAGAGAAAGAGAGGACATTTATGCCAACAAGACGCGCTCTCGTTGCTAGTCGTCGTTGCTATTCCTATTCTCAAAGAAGGCGTGGAGACACAGAGAGAAGGCGACCGAATAAAAGCGGAGTGGCTCAATAAAACACGAGGCGGCGGCGGGTGGCGCTCAAAGTCCTCTTCTCAAACGGGCGCAGCGTATCTCCGAGCACGAGGTAGCTTTTCTCTCTCCCTCCCAGTTGTATGGAGAAGTGTGGCAGTCAGGCAATCCGGGGGCGGCTCGTTAACGCCATTACGCGCGAATCAAAGGCGGATGGAATGGCAAGAGAAGCTTCTTAAGGTTCACAGAAGATGAGAAGATGCCTTATTAAAATAATGAACGTTACATATATATATTATTTTTTTTATCATACAGATTTATATATATATTATATCAAATAATATTTAAAATAATGATGATAACGTTCATCTAAGCGTCTTTTAAAAAGATAATTGACTGAATTAAAATGTTGTTATAAATGTATATTAAATTTTATTTTAAAATAAGACTTCTTGTACTTATATAAAAAAAAAATTGTGATTTTTTTTCCTTCGTTGAATTAAAATCTAATTTAAGAATTTAACATCTTTTTATATTAAGAAATTTGATAAGTTTTTAAATTTTAAGAATATTGTTCTTGACATTTTCATCTATAAAATAATTTTTAGTATAATCTCATTAACAAAATAATGCCTTGAAACTTGAAGCTCTTTATTCAATTAAACTAATATTTCCAAAGCTCTATCTCAGAAGGTTTTGATTTTTAAATTCTCGAATGTCTCGAGATAGGCGCACGTGCCGTTGTGTCACGTGTAGTTTTGATTAGTCCACGTGGACCAAACATGCAGCTGTTGTGGTAACAGAAGAACGGTTGTTTGGCCGCATGATTCATTCTAATCCTTGGACAATCATAAAATATATATTGTTGATCATTATTGTTGGAGTTAATAATGAACAAAATTTCTGTTGGATATGATAACAGCTAGTGTTTACAAGAAAACAATTAAAAAGCAATCATGCTCATTAATTAATCATTTTGATAAAAAAATAAGACAAGACAAGTAATATGGTTTTCACTTTGATTCAATTCTGGATTATTTACAAAACTTAAGTTTTAATCTTATCTTCATATTTTATAAATAAAAATAATATAATATATGTTTTTATTTAGGCTAATGCATTTTATCCACTTTAAGTTTTGTGGTCGTATATAATGTATATAGAATTCTTAAGAGACACCCCATTACTCAATTTCCAGTTTTTCCATTAAATATTTAGTTCTTTTTTTTCCCCCTTCTTTTTGCTCTTACATTTTCTAGAGAAATATTATAAGCGACATTGCTGCTTCTTATACTGTCGTGTTTTCCTTATGAATATGCAGCAGAGAGTATAAAATATGAAGTGTCATGCTTCCGACTATTTTACAGCAAAAGAATCGGACAGGTGAACAATTTTTTCTCTACTATGATGCATGGTGTTGTGTTTGGCACATTCATATATATAAATATTATTTTTCAAGTATATAATATAACAGAGAGCAATGTGCCATCAATGTTGCAAATACGACGTCCCTTCGCATGTTAAACAGGCCACATGGGGACACGCTATAACACATATTGTAAATTTTCTTTATGGTACCTCGTAGAGAAAACGAGCTCAGAAAAGTATTGTTATGATACAGGCGTCACACCATTGTTAAGGTCTTTTGTCATCTACTTTGATTTTACTTACACACAATATACAATGAAAAGAAAACAGAAAAAAAAAGAGTAGGCTCTTATAAGTCAATGTTAAAATATTATTTGGGGATGGTCCTTGAATGGGGAAGGGGAAGCCTGCTTGCTAAATTTTCAGATAAAAGGGCTTTAAAAAAATGCTCTCATGGGAAAATGTATTAAATTAATAAAACAGCCTCTCTATCACCTATATAGGAATATAAATATCTTCCTTGATCTTTCATTCCACCCACATTGTCGCGAGAGCGTTAATTAGCATAAGCTTCATTCTTAGTTAGTTAGGAAATTAGCGTTTTGTTTGAGAAAACACTGTGTTAAATTTCATGATGCTCACAGTGGGTTTATTTCATAACACTATGGGTGTTATGTGGGAGCGATGACGTCACATGGTGACGTCATGCTTCTCATTGCGGACAAAAATTGCAATGCACCTCGTTACCAAATGTTCAATTTCTCTTATCTCCTCCCCACACACTCTTTTTTTATTAAAATATAAAAAATAACTATATAGAGTAGAATTTACTTAACATTCATTCTCATTACTTCATGTAAAATAATATTTATCTTATAAAATATTTAAAAAAAAAAGAATCTTTATATTTATATAATTCTGAGCTTTATAATAATAAGACGAAGAGAAAGATGTCATAAAGTTAGCAAAGAAAGTGACTCTTTGCCAAATGAGTTCAGACAGTAGAATGAAATCTCGTCGACGAAGATGTCGAGTGTTGCACCATCTCTCCTTCTTCTTACAGTACGAGGAGAGACTCTTTCTCTGTTCTGTGTTCTGCAACGAAAGCGAAAATCCCTCCGCGACTTGTAGACGACATTTCCTGCTTCAGTGTATGTTGCTGCTGACTTTGGGTTATTTCCCAACCCGTCATGTTTCACGCGCGTCGCTAAATGGCCTTCCTTCCGTACCACCAACCACCACCACCACCCTTTCCTCTTGCTGTATAAGTCCAATGGGAAAAGGAGGTGGAGTAAGAGGGAGGGTAATAAGACCCTCCTTTTTTTTTTCTCTAAGAAAGCAAAATAAAAATACGTCATTTTTATGTGCAAAAAGAACTTGCTTGCTTGCTGTGAAAGTAACGTTTTTTGAAGGAAAGCAATAAAGTAGAAGAAGACGGTTTAAGGACGTGCTACCTCATTCTCTACATGGCTTATATATACGTTCGTTGTTAGATATTATATTTGCACCACCACCATGGTGTGTGTGTACTATACGAGAGGAACGTTAGTCCTGCTTAGTCTTGTCCCCTTGACATCGTTGAGTTGTCATCGCGAGCTGCCCACTTCATCAAGATAAATGACACAACAAACTTAAGTAAAACTTTTTTAAAAACTTTTATAACTAAAATATATATATTATTTTTTTCTCTCTATTTCTCTTCACAATAGAAGTTTTGATGAATGATGTTTACTTCAACATTTACTGACAGCAACAACAGAATTATTATTGGTGATTGATGTGTTTCTTGAGAGAATATTAACTTCTCAAGTGTTAGTATACTTTGAATATCTTTCTATATAATAAAAAATAAATATATAGAGGTAATATATATTTAATATGAAAAATATTAACCACACATTTTAAAGGTTAATTTGAAGTTTATGAGTAATATATAAATATATTATACAATATACAGCATATTGTAAACTTACAAAATGTAATAATATACGTGGTTTATTAAAATAACAAGAATTTCCAAGTATGAAATAATGTACATTGTAATAAAAAATTTAACTCCAATGGTAAAATGTACTAAGCAAATTCTTCAAAAATCCATAGATGAGATAAAATATTTACATTCATGGCTTATTGTTGGCACAATCGCAATGTTTTCTGGGCAGTTAGATTTTAAGTAATGTACAGTGCGGGCACATGCGGTGCTCTGGTTCGTCACTGAAGTCAAGTATATACTGTCAAGAATGGAGTACTTGAGTCAAGATATTACGTTGATTCCTCTCCGATGTAAATTCTTCTCTCTTTTCAACGCGTTTGTGGGTAGTTTCCCTAGCTTTGGAAAACACATTGGTTAATAAAATTAAGTACTGTGTATGCCCTAAATGAGGTTTTCTATAGTTTATTTCAGTCACACCTTAACGAACGCTGGAACATGAACTGGTAATCCTTTCCCTATATGAAAACTTCATAAATTTCAATAGCTCATGACATAGTTGTGTATTTCTAAAAAAAATATATATCACAATATCACAATTATAATAATTTCGCGATTTCATCGAGTTAAGTAAAAGTGGATTACATGAGGGATGAGGCAGTGATACGACACACACACTTGCATGAAATTTACGATTCCAAGGAAAATCATTTGCAAATTAATCCAAGCAATTAAAAGCAATTTATTTGCGATGAAAATTCCAAAAACCACACGCGAGGTCAATATGGATGGCTAGCAATACGATAGGATATCAGAGCAAGTACGTAATAATCGCATCATATCGCTATAAAAAAATCGCCCATGTAAATTCCCCCCGATATCTCGGTGACATTCTCTCTCTCACGTTCCGGCTACCTGTCCACCATCAGGCTCCCACGCGGCCGTGCGTCACCTGTCACTACGCAGTCTGCTGCCGGACACGGACCACTATATGACGTACGAGGGCTCCACCACACACCCGGGATGTTGGGAGACGGCTGTCTGGGTGATCCTCAACAAGCCAATCTACATCACCAAGCAGGAGGTGGGTGTCGCTACTTGATGATGTAGCTGGGTAATAGGGTCATATGTCATATGAAAGATTTGGATTACAAATAAATATTTTTCTCTCGGGACAGTGCAGTGTGTAAACAGATAATAAAATTTAAGAGTGACAGATAAAAAACAAATCAATTGCAATGCATTTTATATTTTATATTGTAAAAAATTTATAGTTTCTTAGAGATATATCTGAGATATGTAATCACTTCGTAACATTTATTACATATGAGTCTACAATACTAGATCCAAACTGCTACTCTTTTATTTTTATATCTATTTTTAGAAAGGTTAGTTGTTTATTTGCTCTACAGAAATATAAAACATAAAGAAAAAATTAAAAGTATTAGGCTCAAATGTCCACTCTACTTGATTTGCAGTCACTGTATCTGTATGGTGTCTGCAATACCCTTAAATATGACGTCATTTTTTTTAATACTTTCCAACAAAAATTCTTTCAAAAGACCCGCTTTCCGTGTCAAAGGCAATATCCTTGACGTCACTGGTGTCTGTTCCAGCTGTACGCGCTGCGGCGGCTGATGCAGGGGCCTGAGGAGACACCCAAGGCGCCGCTGGGTAACAATGTGAGGCCGCTGCAGCCACTGCACCACCGCACCATCAGAACCAACATTGACTTCGAGGGCAAGAACCAGCAGCTTCAAGTAGGTGGTCCTAATTTGTTTAGGATTTTAATGTCCGTTTGAACTTCACTATATTGCTATAGAATTAAATATCTACAAAGATGGCGCTAACTGGTAGCTGCATTAGCATCCTTAGTATTGAAGGCATATATGTATTAAAAATAATATGAATGGATTAATAATAATTATTAATATGAGTTGAAATATTAATTAATACAAATTTAATATTATTCTCATATAATAAGTAAGACTCAATTATATTTATAAACCCTTTTATTAAGAATCACCTTAAAATTCAAGTATTCTACGTTAAGAAACTCATTGTGACACATAATACAAACTCAATAATACAGATTGTAAAGATATTGATTCTTAATTTAACTTTATCTGTCTGTTATCATAAAACGTCGACAAGCAAATGGAATTTGAATGAGCTTATTGCTGTCAATCTGTCGTTAAAATGATCCACTTTGCGAGTGTCGGGGGAGAGTAACGAAAGTTAGCAGAAGCAGCGCTCCCCGCGGCCCTCTCTGTCACTCCGCCCTGATTACGCAGCCGGAAGTATAAGGAAGAACAAACTTTTTACTGCCGGCGTCACAGGGGAAACATACGTGTTACTGTATTATTTAACAATGGCATATTTTGATGGATTACTTAAAAGTAAGAGAATGGAAAAGGGGAAAAAAATATATATATTAATAACAATATAACTACATAAACATATGAATATGTCCAAAGCCTATAATATAGACTTTGAATATGTCATCTCGGTTTCTCGGTAGCATGATGAAACTACAAAAAGATAAATATATTCAGTGCAATAATTTGTATATATAGAAATGTGACGTAATGCGACGATACGATATAGTACTAACATGAAAAAGTATGGTATATAAATTTATATGAACCTTTTGAGATATGGTTGCAAATGGACATCATTCCATGTTGTCTACAAGAGCTTCAAGTTGTTATAATTCACGATGATCATCTAACATTCAAGTAAGGTTTATCTAATCATTTAAAATGCCAGCAAATTGTGATTGTTTATTTCTTCCGATATTAAATTATGGAAAAAGAATCAATCTAAACATTTTCCTTCGTTTATTAAATCGAAAACGCTCAATTTTAAAGTTGAGAATATCGAAAATTCAAAACAGCCTTTATACATCATGAGAAAAAATTGCTTTTATACAGATTCTTAAAAATTAACATAATATGTACCATGATATCTTACTTAATTATAGAGCGGTTATCGTATTTAGAGTACTTGCGTAGTTAGCGATATAATTCTGCAATAAATCTTGACAGCTAATGCAACCAGGATCGAGTATCGACAGCAAGACTTTTGCAAGCGTATCGGTTTGTGCAAGGCTTCGTTGTAAAAATTGCGGCACATTAGTGGGGGCCTAACGAGAGAACCCTCTTTTCATGCTTGGCGTTCATATAACGAGAGCGCAGACATTGCAAGCTATGGAGAAGGAAATATTGTAATAAGAAGGGGATCAAGTCTGTAGAGAGCCCTTGCAAATTCTCAGATAGCATAACAAAAATCTTTCCTTATATATAATATAAAATCCTTGTGTAGAATAGATGAAACCATAAAATTAACCACAAAAGACAGTAGCAGAATTTTGTGAATGTCTCTAAAGTTTAATTATAATAAAAGACAAGTTTATTAATTTTGTTAAAGAAAATCTTGAACTGTAATGTCATAAACTTTGATCTTGTTATCTCAATTTATGATGCTATAAAATCACCAGCACAGTTAATTTGAACTAAATTCATTATTTATGGTGTAGTACCCATTATATATATTATATATATGTATAGTAGGACATATTGTTAATTAATAAGACAGCTGATTTTAATGTGGTTTGTTGCAGGGTACTCCGGAGAAATGTGCTACGCGAGGAGAGGTGCTCTACAAAGGTACGTACGTGTCTGACGTCACAGACGATCACTTATAGCAAATTGAAAAACGTAACCTCGATGTATAGCTCAATAAAGACGATCCGTAACTTAATTATATTTAATACAAGACTTTATTGTACTCATTGTCGAATTATACGAATCGAGTGAAGTCTTTTCTACCCCTACTGTGTCGATTTGTATTCAATTTTTTGTAGAGGTTTTGAGATATTCTGAAATATTGTTAATAATTTAAACTGACTAATTTTGTATTGATTTTTTGTCATTAAGTTTTGATATATGTTGTAAATAATCAAGTGAATTTTTTAAACAAATTGAAATTAAGGGAAGATACCATTGATAATTTTAACACCTGTTTTAATCATACATGGATTACATTCTCTTGTTAATTAAAAATCCAAAATAACGATGGTATCCATTATTATTTTAATATACTTTACCAACACCAACCATAATTTGCAAACTCAAGCCGAATTATGTGTTCGCCTATCCAAATTTTAGCCATGAATTTTAACAATTTCTTGGGCTTTTCATCCAAGTAAAATATTGCTAACATATACAACCCATTAGGTTTTGACGCTAAACAAGTTGCCTAGCCTGTGGTGCTGATATTTGTACAGTCGTCACCTCGGAAAATTTTCCCTTGCAGCCTTGTTAATCATCATGCGCCGTTTAAAAATAACTCAGGGCATGGTGATTAATAATGCTGCAAGTGGAAATTTTTCCAAGGCGACGAGTGTACAGTACGCCGCGGCGAAAGTGACTTCCTCAACAATGCAAAGTGCATTGTTGAGGAAGCCACTTTCGACATGCAGTTGTTGACAAGATTTTTCTAATAAAAGCCTTTTTTAATTGAATTGACTTACGTGAACTTTTAACGTACATTTACAGCCAACTCTCGTCACCTGATGCAACCTGAGCGCGTGAACGTTGACCTGAACCAACTGTGAGCACCAGAGCTGGGGTGAACCATCATCATGAGGTTCGATATTGGTGTGTACGCAAGTCCTACTACAGACTTTGGGGGGTGAATTTGACTGTGATCAGCGAGTGGAATAAATGAAACTATCTTCCAGTGTCATGTGGATGTTGTCTTTAGTCAATTATGTCTCATAGTGCAATAAAAAAAAAGTATCACTCGCTCTCCCTCCTTTACATTGTTGCTGCATGTGTTTTAATAAAGAGATATTAAATAAAAAAAGAGGAGGTTCTGATGGAAATAAATGTGCCGAAGGCGAACAAACAATATAGAAATTTATATATTATATTGGAATATCGAGGAGTTGTGTTCACAATTCAGAGCTGGTTTAATGTAATATTACTTTGATTCTGTTTCATTTTTTTTAAATGTGTATAAAAATATTAAATAAATACAAAGATTTTTATGTGTATTTTTCTTCCCTCTGTAAACCCAATCGCATTTTATTGGAAGTACTACTGCCTCGAGATATTTTCTATCTACCGTACTTTTAAAACAGAAAAAGTAATGAAGGTAGTTTATTTATTTTGTAAGGCTATAATATAAGCACATCAATATCACAGAATTTATTATTTGAATTGCTAAACTCTTGACATAGATTTAGGCTTGAAACATATAGCTATACTAAAATTAATTTAGAATTTACACCGGAAGTGTAAGATTTGTGTCCCTACTTTTATTGTCATTATTTCCACGTGTATGTCAAAATAAACTTACAAAATTACAAAGTTTCAAAACTAAAATTTAATGAAGAAAAGTGGAAAGGGGTATTAAAATTTTGAATGTATAAACATGTCTAACTTGCAAAATTCATGTGAAGAATCAAGAACAGTTAAAATAAATGGAAATAAAATTAATTGATGTTAGTTTAGAAATTTGATACATATAGGAATTATATAATATACTTTTGAACTTTGTACAATAATATTTATAGCAACACAGTTTTACAAGCATGATGTTATGACGCCATACGTTCCGGAACTTCCTGTTTATATTGCATAAAAATATTTTCAGCAATTAAAGATATATCATAAATAGAGGAACCTTTCACTTCCGGTGGCTATTTCCGGATCTTCAACTTAATTTGACTTTAGTGTTGATGTACTCTTGAGGTCAGAGAGATGCTCTTACACTAAGTGCGGTCTGCAATATTGACGTTCACTCGACGTGCTTATGGCCTCCAGCACTGTTTTACTAACCTCTCCCAGCAATCTCTTAGCCCTCGGAGGCGGCTCAGGTGCGATACTCACAGATGGACGCAAAGTGGCGCGCCTGAGTGCAACACTTACCGCGAGATTACTCCGCCCTGCAGCGGCAACCTCACTTGTTGTTCACAATAAATGTCACGTACACTTTAATATCGATTATACCACTCTATTTCTAGTTTACTTTTATAAACATACTAAAAAGAGTGGTGCACATTTAGTGTAATGCAATGCAGTAAACGAGGACAAAAATAAGCATTTAAATCTTAAAATTTATTGATGGTAAAAGTTACTAACTATTGACTAAATTAGCTCATTGATAGGAATAAAATATATATAATTAGTACTAATTGTTCAATGTTATTCAAAATTAGAGTACACGCTGCACCATTTTTTTCCTTCGTACTATTTAAGACAATACCTGCATGTATTTTTATCATGCGCATTTGTACGAATAGCAAAATAGTTTATAAATATCACAAAATAAAGCCATTGTTTATTTTCTATTTATATTGTTTCTAAATAACGTCAAGATTTCCTATTTCTCGTTGATAAAAATATACCAAAATTACATTGCATCAAATTTTGACAAATTTTGGTTGCCAAAATGGCTACAATTTTTTATATTTTGTATATTAGTTTGTCATTTAAAATACCTTTATTAATATAGTAATAATAAAAAATATTGAGTTTGTTATCACACACAAAGATTAAATTTTGTACTCTATATGCCGAAATTTATATATAATATACAATTTAATTTGACGTGAGCTCCTGCTCCATTCACGCTTGCGAGAGATGTATATAGAAAGAAGCCAGCAAGAGATAAAGAATTTGATACAGTAGCAAATTTTTTTTACCCATAAGATATATATAGTATTGAAAATGTCATCAGAAGCCACACATATATTTTTATTTGAACTTCTAGTACGTTATCAAAAGGCAGCTTTTACCTTTGAAAAGTTTTTTGAAAGAGACTGAGGCGGATGGGTTGGAGGAGGGGTTGATTGGGAGGGCGGCTGATGCTGGAGTTGTGCAGCCGGCAAGCACACACTCGCGGAAACGCTGATGCGCACTTTTGTTGGCAGACGCAGGACGCTGGATGTTGAATGTAATCGCCTTATCGAGTGCTGGCGCCGCAGTCAACCTCATGAGTTAGTAGTGCAGCTGCAATGTTAAAACCATATAAATTATCCAGAATTAGCCACTTCAAGCATTTTTATAATGAAATATATGTTGAATACCTTTATTTCTATTTTGAAACTTTTTTTTTCACTCTTTTTTTTTTTTTTTTTTTTTTTACTTGCAGGCATTTAAGAATGATTTTTTTTCTCTCTTTCTGTAACTTTCAAGAACTGGTTTTTGACCAATGGCCGTAGGCTCGTATTTCATCATAATATAGCCCGCAAGACATACTAAGTTTCTTACTTAAAAAAGAATGTTCATTTCTTATTAAAAAGTTTCTTTTTTTTTTTTGTACTAATAAAAAGATTGCAAGTGAAAAGTACAAAGTTATTAATTGAGCGAGTGTTTTAGCAGATGATATTTCATTCCTCATTCTTTCTACATCTGTGTGACGTTTTACACGTGTAAAAACTTGATGTTAAACTATTTTTATGAAGAGAAACTTTTTGTTTGTAAAACAACTTTACAGGAAAATACAATAATTATCATATAATATATAATATAAGCAATAAAAAAATTGTTATAAAATATTAATTAATATGTAAAATATGTACAGTTAGCTAAATGTAGTCAGTAGTTTCATCAAAGCTTCTTGATACCAATTTTAAAAATTGTTTCCCTTTTAATTATACACTCGTACATTAAACGCTGGTATTAAACGATACAATTTGTCTAATTATTGCATACAAATTTCCCTTGCAAGAAAACTCCCTCTCCATTTATTTGTTTGCATGGAGATGAAGTTTTCTTATATAAGGAAAAATTGTATGCAAGAATTTTGTCGTGTAAATAAAGGGTGAAATTTATACATGGTGGTCTTTTGAATTAATTTTGTATTATTAACAAACATCAGTCGTATAATTTTAACAATTTTTTTTGTACTATAATTTTAAGTGAAAAATACAATTGGATTCGTTACTCTATAGTGTGAGATCAAATAGTTAGCTTTCAGGCCTCTTTATTGATAATAATATACTATATAAAAATAAAAGCTTAGTTACGTAGTATTTTTCTTACACAATACAATATCTTCTATTCTTCGAGTCGAGTGATAATGTCCACCTCCAAGCATATTTGGTGCATGCAGTAAGCCATACTTTAAGTCATCTTACAGGGAGAGAAAGGCAGCGTGCAGGAGATTTGGAGCCCCCGTGGTGCCCTGGGCTACGTTCGCTCACCCCTGTCCCCAATATTTCCAGCAAGCCCACACTCCTCCCTTCCTCCAGCCCGCAATCTTGCAAGGAAGTCCCTCTCCGCCTCCCCAGAGGAGCTCACAATAGCGGACTCGCGAGAACTGGCTTGGCAAACACGCGACGATTCATAGAAGCTGCTGTTGTTGCCTTTCATAGGGCGTAAATCTAATATGTGATAAGCTCTCTTGCATTGCAATAAAAGCAAAGCTCTTTTGAAATCTGTTGCGATTGCATTTTTTTATATGTGTATCAGAAAATAAAGTCTTGAATATTGTGTGAAAAACGAGTGTTGAAACTTGAAATAGCATGGGATTTAAAAAATGAAAAGTTTGAAATGATTATATCTCTATTTAATGTGTTCCTCAGTAAATGAAGCAGTTAATTATAAATAATTCTTGATATGAGATACAGGGGACTTAAATGACACACCACATGCAGATTAGAAGACAGAGTGAGTGCTGACGCGGCATACATTAGCGCCGGGGGTGGCGCTACTACTCACTTGTGCTGGCGCCATGCAGAACTGAGAAATATATGACTACCTCAGCAGGATTTGAGACTGGTTGAGAATTATTCTTTATGAAAAATTTCAATGACATTATATAACTATAATAATGTAATTCATATCATTTGGTTTGGATCTAAATGTGAGAATTAATTATAATTGTGCTTTTTACTTTTTTACTGCATGGTCGCAATTTGTGTCTTATTTAAAAAAAATGTGTATTGTTGTAAAAATAAAATTTTACAGTGAAATATAAAAATTCATTTGCATTATAATTTTCAGTGTTATAATTATATATAGGTAAGGAAGGTGAGAACATAAAACCTTATCAAAATTTAGCTCCGTATAAGACAGAAATCATAGGCGTGCATGGGTTACACAAAAAATCTCTACATAAGTTTTTTGTTTATAAATATTTGTTGTTGCTTTTAACAAGCAATAAATTTAACAAGCATTTAACAAAAACCTTGAATTATTAATAAAATGGTACCTGACAATATTATATACTGTATTTTTTTGTAAGTGCCTATTCAGGAAATACAATTTATAAGTTAAGGTTAAGATAAAATAGAAAATTAATAAAATGTCAAAAGTTGTAATTGAATCTATGTTACAAAATGTATCGTTTTAAAAAAATTAATAATGTACTTCCAAAAATATATTACAATAATATAGCTATTGTATGGAAAACATTAATGAACTTCAAGTTGTGATCCTGTAAAAGAGAGCTTGATATATTGTTTTTATTAAGACTCTCTAGCTAGATATCACCTAAGGCAATAATATGCGTGAAATGTGAGCTGCATAAAACTTTATATCGCTTTCAGAAATAACATTCTTTTTTATATGTAATATTACCTGTAATAATAATTCAAGATAACGAAGAAAATAAATTGTCATATAATCGTCGAAATAAAACAAAAATTCATTAAAAAAAGTTTTAATAAAATTTTGAAGGTAAAGATGGTTAAAATGATCAATCTCTTAGTCTGGAAGAATTAATTTATAAGCGAGTGAAATCCTATCACCGTATTATAGTGACACTGTCATTGAGTCGAACGGTGGGGCTTTATATTCATGAGCAACTCAATCAGCACAGAGAGGAGAGAGCGCGGCTTAGCAAGGTAGGAGAGAGAGAGAGAGAGAGAGAGAGAGAGAGAGGCTGGGTCACCTGCGCTGATCTCAGTAGCTAGGTGTTAAGCTGATTTGCAGAATCACAATGAGGAGCAAATGTATCCAGCCAGATTCACTTCACTTCGTTCTGAGGCTCAGCAGAATTAATCTAACCTTTTCACAGTAAAATACCAACTTTTTTTTGAATATATATATTTTCTTTCTAAGATAAATCTGAACATTTTTAAATTATTTCTATGTACTTTGAATATAGTCATGCTGATTTATTTTATAAAGAAAAAGAAGAGGAAATCTTATGAATTAAAGATTATATCAACAAAAGATATCGACATTTTTTATATATATATATATATATATATATATATATATATATATATATATATATATATATATATATATATATATATATATATATATATATATATATATATATATATATATATTCAGTGACAATCAATCTATCAGCTTATAAAATAACTTTTATATAATACTAGCAAATTTTTATATTTTATATAATAAAGAGATTAATTCCCCCCTCCTTTTGGGGCAACTGCAGTGACGCGATAAAGATTAATCTATTTTTGAAAGACAACTTGGGACGTCTTTGATGTATTTGAAAGCTAGGGTGGTACATAATATTAGCATATCGACGTTGTTCGTATATATAATCAAGTTATCGAGATGAGATGCAAACATCGTGGTAGAGAAATGCATCGGTGAGAAAAAAAAAACTTCCTCCGCGTGTTATGAGGTTATGTCTAAGTAAAAACAAGGGCTAATTTTCAGGTCTTCGTGCCATAATCCACAAACTCTCTCTTACAGTATAACACCACCATATAAGTTTCTTCTTTCTTTTTCAGTTTGTTTTCAAGTTTTATAACATTGTTATATAACTATATAAAGTTCCCACATTCTTATATTCTCCAATTTCATTCGTGTCAATGGAAAAAGGAGACAAAAATGTGAAACATTTGTTGCAAGAAATCTCTTTATTTTTTTCGTGTGAAATAAGACACTATAGGCCACAACTGTTTCGTGGATAAGATCGCACGATATTCACTCCTGTTTCACACGTAGGTTGATATACCTGATATGTAGAGATGGTCCTGGGTTCGATATCCCCTGGTTGTGATGAGTTATTTTTTAATTAATCAGGTAATCGGCTAATTTTGTTTTTATTTTTTTTACACACAATGTCCTATATTTTCTGACAGTGAGCAAAAAGCATTGACGGCCATGCAATTTATTGGAAGATAAATTATGTTCACCTTTACATGAAACAGCTGAAGATAGCATGAGCATTTTTTAAACAGAATGTACTCGTCGAGACAGCACGAACGTTTCCTCTGCTGTTTTTGTTAGTATTATCACACAATCTATAGAAAAATTGTGAATTTAAACTATTTTAGAACGATCAGACTTCAAGATTTTCTCTCTAAAATTTGCAAATCTACATTATCCTTTGTAACTGCAACTCCAGCAAATCGGGTCCTTGTAGTTTAATTATAAATTATCTTCAGGTAAACACAGTGGGAGAGCACGAACATCTGTCTATAGAGCTGCAGCTCCGATGTAAATACAAATTTTAAATTCTGGGAGAGGTTAAAAGGACTATCCATATCTAAACAATATAGGTTCCACGCCTCCATAGAATGCATAAAAATGACCCCAAAAAAAAAAAAAAAAAGAGAGAGAGAGAGAGATTAGGAGTAAAGTTCATGTAACGTCTTAACTCGAAGTGTATAAATATTAAAAAAACATGAAATTTAAATTTGAAATTATTATACGTTAATAATTTTTTTAATAACACTAGGATATAAAAAAAGTTTACAACTTCATCCTTATTTAATGTAAACTAGTAAAGGTTTTCCTAAATTACTTTTTAAATGTTAATGTTCTCTGGTTAAGTTAATTGTTCTTGATTAAACAAGAGAAAGTTTTCCATCCATCAAGCGGTCCTCACTTTTTTATATGAGAGGTACCCAAATTTTGTGAAGTAGGCGGCTTCGTTAGTGAGAGTGTACCGCAATTCGACGAGTCTCATTACCGCTAACGAGAGGTTGCGATGTGACCCGAGTGCAAATGTTACCAGCTGTGTATTAACACCAGAGGCGAGAGCAGCACAAACAATAATAATAATTAGAACAATTACATTATTCCAGCTTGGCTAACATTCATGAACTATAGAGGAATTCATATGATTGCTATTGCATATGTGGCATTACATGTTTTTGTATAAGCTATATTACATCATGCATTTCAATATTTTATTATAATTTTATATTTATATATTATTGAATATATGCAATGAACTATTTATTATTAAAGTATAATCAATATAATGTATTTATATATGTACTAGTTTTATTATACATTATTGAAATATGTTAAAATGTAATATTCAATTTATAAATTACATAATATCATATATTACTTCACGTTTCTATGTAATTGTGCTGTTCAAAAAGAATGTTCTACATTTGTAGTAACTGCTCATGTGTATGTTATAGTGATATCATACTGCGGTGCCTATCAAGTGTTATCTTGTAACGGGATATACAGATCCATTAATTTTTTCTTGTATTCAAAAAGCTCACATTGTTAAAAATAGTTGTAATTAATTAATAAATCAAACTGCACGAAAAGTTCAATAATCTCAATTTTAGTACAAATTTTAAATAAAAATTGAAAAATAGTTTGTGTATATGTATGAAGAACATGAAATTTTGTTCTGTTCAAAATCTGGTGTTCAGAAATGAAGTTTTTTTACTCAGACCAAGGAGTCAAGGACCATACGAAACGTTCGTGTCATGTCTTGTGGCGAATTTCTAGACTAGTTTTGATCCCTCTTCCACCCCCCTCCCATTTCCCCGATAGAGTGCATGCTCATTGGCTACTTAATTGATAAGCTCCCTCCTGAAAAAATCATATTAAGGACTTTTTTCTTGTTCTTGCAACTATACCCATTAAACTCAGAAAAATCTTATGATCTCTGTATTTATGTACTTATTTATTCGTATTAATACGTACTGTGTCGAGCTAAAAAAAAAATACTGCATAAATGCATAGAGCATTTATGAATAAACTAGTAAAAATTGTATTGCTCTGTTTTTTTTTTGTTTTTTTTTTTTTAGTCCAGGAAATTATTGAAAAAAGTTAAATTTTTGACGACTACGCCCCTTTTCTGCGTTATTAAGTGAAAACTTCTTCATATCTAAGAAAAAGATCTAACAATCATAAAATGTTGCACCAAGTCATAATTTCTCACGCTGTATGTTATTTGTAAGAATAACTTGAATATGTACACATAATAGATATTACTGATCATTCTTTATGATCATTAAATAAAATTCTCATACAAGAAGCTAAATCAAGCTAAAGTTTTACTTGTAATTTCAATTAATTGCTGTATACTTGGTGGTCCTACTCTTCCAATCTGCCGTACTGAGAATCTGTTTACCACGACGAGGAGGTAATTTCAGGACTTGCCTCCGCCGAGTGAAATTCTCTGTAAATAATTTAGGCTGCAATATGCCATAACCGGCAAACAAGCATCACAAGTCGCTCGTCACCACATTGGAGAAATCGACACAAGGGGCTTCAGAACCAGATGAATTCTGAAGAAAAAAATAGTGATAATTTGTTTTGCTTGTATTTATACAGCTGGGGTATTTCCCTTAATTTATTTGTTGGAGCTGTAGCTTCAAGATACAAAGAGCTGCAGTTATGCAATTTAAGGAAATTTATTTATTTTATTATTTCACCTGATACATTATTACATATACCATAATATATATTATAGGTAAAATGTAAGGTGAGGATAACATACAAAGTCTGTTTTTTTAATAAATATAATAAATAAGCATCATTACACACTATTTCACAGTATGTGGCAGTTATCCGTACTAAATTACAAATACTTGGTACAAGATCAACGTCAAAAGAACTACATATTATCTGTTATAAAAACTTATAAATATTTACATAAGTAGAAAGACTTAGCTGCTAAAACAAATTGTTTATTAGGATAAATGATAGACTTGATAGTTCAAGTCTTGCCGTTACCCACAAAAAATTCCCTAGGCTTCCAAAGCTTTTAAAACAAACAGAATTAAGCACTGCTGAAGTAAAACAGAGATAAAATTTAACATGGACGTTAAAAATGTGCACAATTCAAAATTGCATAAGTTTTCCTCACGAGACCCCAAATGTCCGCTTCGTTTTGGTGTTGTATATGTTGCCTAACCTCAAGGCGCTTTTACCTCCCTTTTAATAACCTCTTTTAAAATCAGAAAAATGTCAACTGCATCTAACACCCCTACCCTTTCTCTCGTTTTTGAAACCGTGGACTCGATTCACCCTTTGAACTGCCTCTATATTTAATCTCTATTTACTTCAAAATTTTTAGAAACTATAATTGTGGGAGTTATATCACAAAAATATGTAAAATCAAACTTTGTTCAAAGTGTCGGGTCATGGCTTGCGTAAGCACACAATGATTAAGCCTGTAGCTACTGCCTTTGTCTTTTTATGTTTGTCCTTTTTTTTATTAAATAAAAAAGAAACAATTATTTTAAAAGTATACGTACAAAAATAAAAAATGAAATCATTTTAGCTTTAGGCGTTCATGTCTTAATTAAATTCATCAATGTAACCGATCTTGCTCACTCATTAAGCGGCCGAGCAGCCTACATCATTATTTCAAGATTAATGAGGATTCATGGCTTCAGATAACTCCATTATTATTATTATTATTATTATTATTATTATAATTTAAAAAAAAAATCTACAAGTTTTAGCAAACCATGAGTAAGCTTCAGGATTATTTTAAATATATTTATATATAAAAAAATATGGCGTATTCATTGTAGAACCAAACGTTTTTAATCCGTTTAATAATTGAAGAGGATCGATTATTGCTGTGTGGCGGCATATTATCTGAGTGAAGGGCCGCCGGAATATTGTAATTGTCAGCGAGTAAATATTGATTGCGCGAGTACTTAGGCTTGATTACATTGACAGACTGTCGGGCATCTATTATTGAGGGAGCAAGTGAACTGTCCTTCGCTCTCTTCCCTGACTTCGCTTCATAATAATTTGTAAAATAAAAAGTTCAAATTTAAAACTTTTTTAAATATCATATTTTTGATCATTAAAATTTGATTTAACACAGTAATGAATTAAGAGTAATTAATTTCTCAACTACTATCTCTATAAAGTATTTATATCTCTCTATATATATATATGTAGAGCAGTAGCAGCACCTCGTTTGGTTTTTTGTGTACCCATTAATGAAGGCTGGTGGAGCCTAGATTGCAATTAAGCAGTCGAGAGGGCGCACTCCACAGTTCACAGCCAAGTTTCGAGTGCTACGCCTCCCTTCTGCTATGAGTTTCTGCCTCAATGATGGCACGGGGGATGCCGTTACCGCCAGAGCTCTGAAACTCAGGTTCACAGGTACAGTTCGGTGGTTAAAAGGTAGTTTTTCATAGGGTACGCATTTGCATTAATGACATTATGGCGTGGGATATATTGGTAAGAAAATATCTATCATATCTTCAACCCAAAACATTTAAATAAAAGAAAGGTCTACTTTGAAGCGAGAATATTCATGACGTCATAAAGATACTAGCACCTGATTCTTTTAATTTTGGTCTTACCTCTTCCACTTTTCCCCTGCGTCCTACAATATCCAACCCTTATATTAAGGTAAAATGAGGGAGGCACGCGTGACGTCAGTAAATTAATAGGTGATATTTGCCATTAATACATATATCTATAATATAAGAAAATCGAGCGCAAGAAGGTAAGTGGTAAAGGTTTACGAACAGGCTTTTAATACATGTTGGTAAGGGTAACGTCAAAAATTGCCCGCATCAAAGCAGTTTTTTTACCTTTTTAATTTGTTTATTCAAAGAAAAACACAATAAAATACAAAATAATTGTAAGATAGACCCTAAGAGTTTAGAAAACTCGTGTTCGGGGAACATCATTTATACATTTGTGGCAAGATGGCAAAATAATTTATTAAAAATCCTAATTAATTCTTAGAATATAAGCACATTTTTTTTACACAATAAAGAAGTTTATAGTTCACACAACAATTAAGTCACTTTTTAAGAGATTACATTCATTCACTACACATTTTACACATTCTTTTCTACAAAAATTTCAGATTTTTTTTTATTTATTTATTTATTATTTTTTTTTTAAATTTAATTTATACTTCAATACCATATAAAAAACACAGCTTTTCTTCTTAGCTAACTTTTACTAGAAGAATTCTTTCAAGTTATTTTTATTTTCTTCCACTGAAAAGCACAATATTAATGATACCTAGCTTTTACCATTTTCATTATTTCAGTTTTAAATATTACAGTTTTCTGCCTCATTTCCGCGCTGCATTTATATCTCTCTCGGCGCTGGACAAGCAAACTGTTGCAATCACGGCTGGTAATGAGGCCCGCCGGCAGAGGCGATTGAAGCTCAAACACCGTCGCTTCTGCTCGGCAGACAGAAAAATCCATGCTGCTGTAACACTTCTGACTACATTAAAGAAACGGTTTATATTAAAGTGTAACTATTTTAACAGGTGTACTTTAAATGCGAGTACTAAATTTTTGTAATTGTAATTTTGAAGTTGGAAAAATTGAAATGTTATAATTAATTTTTACGTTTTCAATAATAAAATTGAATCCTGGATCCGGCATGTTGCAGTACAGTATGGACTTTAATTTCCCGATTCTTCGTAGACCCAATTAATGTTGCTTAAGATTTTGTTGTTATTTCTTTTCTTTCTTATTATTATTTTTGTTCCCTTTTTTTTTTTTTTTAATACGCCGTAATTAGCCATGCATCCAAGCATTTGATAAAGTGAAGCTTTGTTAGCCTTTTCTTTTTCTTTTTTTGTTTGTTTGTTTGTTTGTTTGTTTTTTTTTTTTTTGTTTTTTTGTTTTTCAAGCCGAATTGACCAGGAAAAAATGAACAAAACAAATAAGGTTTTTGATACATAAACAAAACAGTATTATATATTGTAAAGCATTATAATTTCAATAGTTTTCAAATCTCTAAAAAACAAAAAAATACAACAAATATTGAAGGACTGTTAGGAATAAAAATGCATTGTTTCTTTCTAATCTAGCATAAAAAAATAAAATAAAAATATAATACTGTATGTAGTGTTATATTTTTATTAATGCATTTCATTTGTTGATAAAAATTGCATATTTTTTTTATTATATTATTAATATTATATTTTATATATATCTTATATTTACATAAAGTACTCTATGTACTATATTGAATATAAATGCAGTTCTATAACTAGATGTTATTATTAAATATTTAAATATATAGAAAATCAATGTTTATATTTAATATTGACAGATAATAATGGAAATGTTAATACCGGCAGCAGATGATTATGATTCAGCTCATGCAATTTATTGCCGAGAGATGCACCGAGGGGAGAGACAATAATGTAGCACAGCAACCTGATGAACCCCTTCTACTGGAGCTGTACGTGACCCTCGGAGCAATTGAGTGAACTGGGAGGAAACTATATTATAATTATATGGAGTATACGAGTGGTTGTAACAAACTTTTCGATTGCTGCATTAAATGTATAACATATAAATTGTTATAACTTAAGTTCACTATTAAAATAATGAGAATTATAATTGTATTTAATTTTAAATATAAAAGTAATTATAATAAATGAGTTGTAGTTCATATAACATATATTTACTGTAAATAATTATTGTAAATTCTTCCGTAAAAAGCTCAAAAATATACTGATAAGTAAAGAGTTTTATTCAGTTAAAGCATTTAGAAGCAATAAATTATATGAGATCTTCATAATTTGTTAGCTTATTTTAATATCTGTTAATAATATCATGGTTAAGTGTTGATACTTCTTTTAATTATATATAGGTCAAGTGTACTGTATACGAGTATATATATACAGCATAATGTTAGACTGTTTTAATGTGTAGATGTAATTCTTATGCATCTTCGTTCAAATTAAGTCTGAAGTGAACATATATGCTGTCTTGTACAATCGAAAAAGTCCAAATAAAAAAAATTCTAACTGCAAAAAAAAAAAAAAAAAAATGTAAATGTCAAATTTTAAAATTATTTTTCCTTTGCGCCACTGAAGTATATAATGTTAAAATTAATTAAAGGGTTCTGCAGTTGTGAACTGATGGTTCTATTTAATATGGTTTTGTTCTGTATTAAATTTGGAGGCAGATGCAATAAATACTGAATGAATAGAATGATATTTTGAAATGAAAAAAAATGTTAATATATTATTTGTTTTGTTTTTTTATGTATTTGCAGTTTATTAAGCTATTTTAGCAGACTGATGAATATTAAAATATTAGAAATATACGTATAACTTTATTTGTATAATATTATAGAAATGTAAATTTATAAAACAAATGGATTTTCATTTACTGAAATATAAAAAGAAATTAAAAATTACGATTTATGTTTTGATCTTCATATAAGTTGTACACTCGTCGCCTTGGAAAATTTCCCTCTTATACCCTTATTAATCATCATGCCCTGTGTTATTCTTACGGGGCATGGTGATTAACAAGGTAGCAAAGGGAAATTTTCCGAGGTGACGACTGTACATAACTTGTTATTATAAATAAAAGAAACATAAAATCGGTGTTTTGATACTTATTTAATTTAATTAAAGACGTTATTGCACGTATGATACACCTCGGGACGTGATGAACGTTACAACTGAATGATTTGCTGACGCTGCAGCTACAAAATATAAAGAATTCTATTTATAATTTTGAGGAAGGTAAGAACATTCAGTCTAGCCTCTGTAGATTGTGTGTCTACAAACATAGCAGAGGTAAAGTTGGTGGTGTCCATGACCTCAGACTGTTTGAACTTTTTGCTTGTCTGATTTGCTGGACAGGACTCAAAGAGATAAAAATTTATAATTTATGATTAATTAATAAGAACACCCAGTCTAGTGGTCTAGCCATACCAAAAAGTTCACAAGTCCTTCTTAGAAATGCTCACAAACAGGCGGGTAACATTCCTGCGGACCTGAGATGTATGCGGAAAACCACTTATATTTTAGTCAAGACCTACTGTTGTATAAATTATTTACTGTTAATGTATTCTGAGAGATGATATGGGTGATTTTTTATTAAAAATTTAAAACACAATTTAAATGAGGTAGGATTTTTTGGTAAATTTTAATTTAATTATGACCTATTTTTATAATTGAATGAACATTTCTTTATGTACGTACTTTAACATGATTCTGCGGTAATTTTTTTGTGTGCTTCTCTGATTGTATTCCTCTGGCAAGTGCTCAGGATGACCCAAAGTTGAAACCAGCAGCCAAATGGTGTGCCAAATGTAAGATTGTCTCATGATACACTAAATCAGTACAAAACTCTTACCGGAAGTTCAAATTTACGAGCTTCCTGTTCAGTTTTTAAATTTGGAACTACAAGAGGGGTTTCCACTGATGTTCAGTACCTCTTCGTAAAGTCTCAATAAGTTAAAAAATATTAAAATCTTGCACTTCTGGTGTCAATATTAAATTAATTTGTCTGTAGTGACGTTGAAGTTTTGTTTCGAATTGCTTTTTTTTTTTATAATGCTGACTCAAAATATTATAAATCTAGAAACATAACTATTTTATATTAAATGGTAATGTTATCTTATCTATGATCGGAATTGCAATGCTCAGAATAACATACAATTCACAATTCCATTTCTATATGACAGAAACTAAAATATTAGACATATTTTGTAACTCTGTTTATGTTACATTATACTTGCTAATTGTAAAATAATTATTAGATAATTAGTATTTTCACTTGTTAGGAAGATATTGTTGAGAAAATTTCTTGTAGTATTGCTATTACATATTACATATTTGTGATATAGGAATTTTTGATACGAACTTTGGACCGTAAGGAACATAGTACAGATGGTCTAAACTCTTGAAGGACTTTCCAGGATGAGGCGTGAAATGTTCTCCACTGCGGCGAGCAATTATTGTAAAGCAAGTTTTGTATGGTGCTCGTTAACATGGCGGCAAATGTCAAGACGAGTGTTTAATTAAATTGTAAATGAGGCAGCGAATATTCTTTCGCACTCAGCAGCTGCAAGCAGATGGAACAATGATATTATTATAAACTTTTTATCGTCGTACAAAAGGTTGTAGTAATGAAAATGAGGAAAATTAATGATATTGTTTAACTTTTTCACAGTATTAATTAAAACGATGAGTTTGAATAAGAACTTAGCACATACAAAAAAAATAGTATAAAATAATTAAACATCTTCAAGTACTTGAAAATATATGTTTATTTAACTCATTATAATAATACAGACTATATACAAAATTTGAGACGTTCAAAATTTTGTGGTAAAGATTTTTGTTTGAAAAAAGGAAGAGAAAATTATGAATTGTACTTCTGGAATGGCTTAATTATGAATAATATATAGATTAAATATGTTTATCAATGAAATTGCTGAAAACTAAAGTTTATGTATGATTAATTAGTATAGAGGAGTTCAGAGAATTCATTAGATCCATGTAAAAATTTAAACAAAATTATCTAAAATATACAAATCAATGTTCCATTTTATTTCAAGACTGTTCGATATGTAGGTGGCAATTAATTACCCAGCTGAAATGTATATGACATTTATTATTTTTAATAATTATATATTTTATGTAGCTCATTTTTTAAACACAGAAAATCACTTCATCGTATTAGTTGGAAGACTGCTATTCAGTTAAACTGATAAGAATAGCTCTATCGTCATATAATAAGAATTTTAATTATGTTATTATTTCAATATTTAACCTAAATTACAAATTAAAAAATGTGAATTTAGCACTGCTCTGTTTGAGAGCGTTGTCACGTAGTCTATGTTATATATAAGTGGTGAACTTTTCTTTAAGAAGGCTAGACTTTTCTTACCTCATACAATTGAAAACATTCATCTCTTTGTCTCTCACATCTAAGAGCGCTAGTAAATCAAACAGAAGTATCGGCAGAGTTTTATGTCGAGGTGAACGCTAATGTTAATTCTATAGTGAATTCCTGCAAATAGGTAGATTTTACTATTTAACAAAACACAATGCTTAATTTTTTTTATATTCATAATATAATTTAAAATTCAATATTATTATTATATATTAATGAGATGCAAGAATAGATTTTAAAATACAATTCAACTTACAGTTCATGCAAATTTATTTCAAATAACTTGGGGTGTAAATAATATTATAATGTCAATGTCAATTCATGTTTTACATTTCTACTCGATGGCACATTTCCAGTCTCCAATGTGATATATTTGAAATAGAAAATGTTTTATCGTTTTGTGTAAGTCAAAGCTTATATTTTACATAACGACTCAATGATCATTGTATAGCTGATTCCTATATATATATATATTTTTTTTTTTACTTTTCCGTGTTTTTTCTTCTTTTTTTTTTTTTTTTTTGTTAAAAGAAAACTTTGCTCATGATTTCAATTCCCACAGGAGCCACTGGAGAGAGAGAGAGAGAGAGAGAGAGAGAGAGAGAGAGAGAGAGAGAGAGAGAGAGAGAGAGAGAGAGAGAGAGAGAGAGAGAGAGAGAGAGAGAGAGAGAGAGAGAGAGAGAGAGAGAGAGAGACAGACAGACAGAGCAGCTTAGGTTTCAAGGAAATAAAGATTTTATCGACAGTTTAACAAAGAAGCGAGTTTTGCCGAGTCGGTTCGCGCAACACAGATTGATGGATTGCGGGCTGCTGTTTGCTGGCTCGCTCGCTCTTAGCTTGGGTCATCATTTTCTCCTTGGTTGCACATGCAGTCACTACCGCCGCGATTACCCAGTCAAATAAATCACATCAAAATGACTTAACAGTGATTATTGTTTACTTGGGATGTGAACTTATCAGGAACTCTGTCTAGTGCTATAATATTTACATTATAAAGAGAGAAATCAAGACAATTTACTTCTTAGTAAATAAATAAAAAAAAATGTTCTCCTTTCTTTGATCTCTCTAACAACAGATAAAAATACTCTGTTTATAAAATTTATTTATTTTAAATCAGTAAAATTCACTTCATATATTTTTTCTGATATTTTGCGAATAAATATTTCGATTTAAATTCATTAGTATAATATGTATGGTTTAATTTTAAGTAATTATAATAGACTTCTCCGATTATATGCAGTACAATGTCTGTTTAACTTTCTTAATTCTCTAGTTGTTGTGGATATTCAAACAGTTCTATAACCTCAGATCCATATATAGATTTACTAAAAGATTATATCTAAAGGTGTGGATTAATATGGCGATTTTTATCATGCGACGCGACGTGAATAATGCGCACTTGCTGTGACATCCATTGCGGCCATATTTGGTGATTAAAAAAAAGAGCATCGCAATTAACGCGATTTCGCTGTCGCAACCTGGCGAATTCACTTGCCGCATAGGATTTCACAGCTTGTGTGACAAAATCGTGTGGCATCGCCGTTGTCGCCATCTGAATCTGCCTTAGTCGCATAATAAAAATCGCCATGTGAATCCGCCTTTAAGAGGGTACACATTACATTAATAATTTATTTATTCACAAATGCTGGATGGTGGCAAGGAGACTGCAAACCTGAAACTCTCACAATCATCACAATTGGACCTGCATAAGAGTTTTTATTATTACATTTGGAAACAGAACCTCAAGGTACGTATTTTCATTTTTTCTTCCTTTTTTCCTCCTAAAAATCATGCTGCAAAACTCTGTGACGCCATTGTCATGCAAACATTTACACGCAAGTTAGTATAGAAAAAGACGATGCATGATTATGACGAGTTTAAAGGCATACAGGCCTCAAAATACAAATTAGACAGTCACCAAGTGGGTTTAGAGTATATAATCAACATTCGCATCATTTTTTTCCACGCGTGATGCATCCGTGCGAAGTCACAGTTCAAAGTAAGAAATTTAGTCCTTGATGACGTCACGAAGTCCTTGATGACGTCACAACTCAATGTTAATCGGTGCTAGCTGTGAGTTGTGACGTCAACAAGGACTTTCTTTACAGCGCGACTTTGCACAGACGTACCGCGCGCAGGTAAAAATAATACGAATGTTGATTATAAACTCGAGCAACACTTAATGTCTGTCTAATTTGTAATTTGAGGCCTGTATACCTTTAAGGGTGTCAGTGCAGGTTAAAAAAGTCTTAAACCAAACTGATATTACATAACTCAAGGTTGTCTATCCAAAGAAAGTTGCAATAAAAAATTTCATGCAGGTTGTCCATTGTTGTGCAAAAAAAAAAAAAAAAAAAAAAAAAAAAAAAAAAAAAAAAAAAAATCCTAATAATATAATCGCTCTTAACAGGACTTTTAAAAAATTATAATATATTTTAGATTAACTCTTATATACTGTGAAAATAACAATACTTAAAAACAGTCAATTTCGGAACTACAAAAACTTCAGCTTGACACCATTATATTAAGTACTTTAATGAGCGCACTCAGTTCTCAACATGCAAGATCATCATCGTTTGAATTCTCTTGGGCTCTCTCGGGCAAGAGAGCGCCCGGTTGTTATGTAGCTTGTAGTGCTGGCAAGGTAAAGAAGTTGTATACAATACAGGGGCTAGTCTTGACCATCGATATTGGACTGTGACCCAGCTGAGTTAATACTTAGCTTAGACGAAGTATAGCTCTTGGTACTTTGTATTATAGTTCAAGTACCGTATAGCATTGATTTCTTTTCTTTTAGCTTACTTTGCAATTCCCAGTGTTTTATATTTTATTTTTAAGTATATAAACAAAAAGTATTGACCTTATTTGTACTGTTGATACTGTAAATAAATCTATATCTTGAAACTTGAATATTTATTTTCATCCATATATTTTCTCTATATACACTGTAGTAAATTTTAGTTTTTAGTTTCACATTTTGAAGTAAAAATACTGTGAAACACAATGGTCGTAAAAGTATATACGGACGTGCACATCCGCTCACATAGAACATACAATATGTCCAGCAAAGGTCTTTTGTCTACTAAAATAAAAAACTCTGCTGTACGCATTCTTCTTGATGAAGCTTATCCAATGTTTTATAAATGTCCATTTACCATAAAGGAAGTAAAAAAAAGGCAAAGAAAAAATAAAATACCATGATACTCAGATATCAAGCAAGCAAGCATGAAAAATACTCGCTGAAAACAAGATGATTATTACATCATCAGTATATTTCAATGTAGATAAAAATTTAGTCATAATAAACAACGAGTTTTCATAATATATAACAATCCATCATTACATTGCATCGAACCATTTTTTACACAACATAACCTAACTTTTTAGCTATATCATAAAATATACTATAATGTAATCGTTTTTTTCCGTGTACTCTTATTCAAATGTGTATACTTGAACATTTATTGACGGTGTAGCGTCAAGGATGTTTTTTTGCTCTTGGTCTTCGTCTTGCTGTGGCTCAGTTGATTGATGCCGCTCTCCTCCTGGCGGTGTTTACCTTGCTAATGGTGCTCGGTGACACGTTAGCCACGCCCCCTCGTCGTCCAAGTATCGCCAAACCATCACTCACGACCACATTTACATTAAAAACCAGCAATGACATTTCAGTAACTTTTTTTTTTATATATATATTCAAAATATATTAATTACAATATATGAAGTTTATTTTATCATTATAGAGAGTAAAAATTACAATAATTGTCAAAATATATATTTTGTTATTGTTGGTGAGGAAACATTTATCCACTTCCGTACCGGACAATCATTGTGTTTGCTTATTAAAGCAATGACAAACGGGGAGCCTCCGGGGTTACCGGACAGATCGGTACGGATAGTGAAACGTTTCCCGCCATCAGCAATTTCCACTGTTGTTATTATATTTGTATCTCAAAAAATGTATCATTCAGTATTGCTGTTTGTTACTAAGAGCCTCAAGCTAATAAAGAAAAAAAATATATAGTAATATATAATAACGTATACTGTTTTGTTATTGCATTAAAATACACAAAATTTCTCTGTTACTTTTTGCTAGAGGTATAGATTTTTTTTTTTAAATGTATCAAATATTGTATAGATGTATTTTTTATTCAAGCAAGAGTCTATTAGATATTTTACAGAAGCCATCGTTTTTTTAAAAATAATTTTGAGTAGAGTAACATGGGTGACGTTATTTAATTTTGACTCACTTGTCCTGATACTTTAAAAACTGTTTCTAACAAATATGGCAGCCATAAAATTTCACAGCAAGTCATGCGCATTATTTGTACCACGTCACTCATATTTCTCCCACGTAAATTTATCTTTACATGTTGTTATATTTACCTGGTCAATAAAATATAATTAAATGGAGAGGAAGATTATTCTCATTCTTATTTCAAAAACATATTAGCTAAAAAATAGAGACCATGCATCATGTACGGGTATATTTATAATGAAAACATTTATTTGTGCTTTGAATTGTAATATTAATCAAAAATTTATACATTATTACTTAATGTATTTATTTCATAAGATATCAGGTATAATAATTTATTTGTTTTTTTAAACATTACAAAACCATATTTCATGGCTAGATCTTGCGAGTCATTAACTAAAAGCGATATAGAGACGCTAATTTCTTGAATATAATTATATATACATTTCTGCTATAAGTAGTCTGCAGTGAATATTAAGGTTTTACTAGAGAAAAAAAATACAACACAAAATAAGTAACTGTGTTGAAGTGTTTTTTTCTCTTTAGTAAATAATCGTTGCCACGAACCATTACCGCCAGTCGGGACATTAGCCAGAGCGTGGTGGATGGAAATGACTCCTCTAGGAAGAGTATCAGAATTTACTTATTGCCTCGCAACAGCAGCCTCCATTAATAACCGTGATGGAAATGAGCCAGGCTCCCCTCCATTAGCAACGGGACCGCAAAAACGTCGCTAATGAATTCTAGATGAAGCAGCAGCAGCCGAGAAGCCTATAGCTAGGATCAAGTGGTTTGCCCTCCCATACATATACCAGCAGATTGCATCGATCAGCTGTTATCAACTTGCTTCAAGATTTAATTCTCATAAGATGGCTTATTGATGTCTACACTGAAAGAAAAAGAATAATTCTAATTCAAAATTTTATAAAATTGAAAAATAAATTGATTTTATTCAGCGTCTGCAGACACTTCCTTGTTTTTGTAGTATCATTTTTTTTATACTAGAATTTTTAAAAATGGAAAGATCAAAACAATATTGGGCGCGATTCAAAGTAGTTAGCCAGGTTTTAACCAGCACGTTTAGCTTAACCACGTTTAAACTATATACCTATTTTACGTGTTAAATCATTTGGCTAAACGTGGTTAAGCTAAATGTGGATAAAAACCTGGATAACTCTTTCGTGAATCGCCCTTAATCAAACCAATTACTGAAATTCTACAGAATAATCGAAAGTGAATCACTGCAAATATCCTAATCATCATGTCTGGACAAGAATAAGTTCATATTTAACGTTGCTCTCCACACAATCCTCAAATGATATTAACAAGATATTGTGTACCTACTTATAATTTTTTTGAACCCATAGTTAGAAGTATTTTTCTCAGTGTAATCTTTCACTTATCGTACGAGCCGCTCATGTTACGTCTCCTCTCTTGGCTACCTGACTGGCTCTTCGTTGCTCCGTATTCTGTGAGCGCTCTCGTGAGTCTATCGAGTTAGCAAGAAGACGCAAAGCCTCCACTAGCTCCTCCGTACCGCTCCCCCGAGCCCGTATATACCATACAGAGAGACTCTGCATCCGAATGTTGCTAGCATTAAGAGTACAAAAAATAACAAACTCGACAGTGTTAAAATGATATACTTTAATGTTGTATTGAATTGAATATGTCAATATAGAAGATTTTCCAACTTTTCAATTACTTTGTATATAAAGTAGTTGAGATTTTTTTTTAGTTACAACTTTATAAGATGTTGTCAATTTTATATATATCACAATGCCTGAATACATTTCATGAATAACTCAATTTCTTTTGATATTTTGTACGTAAAAAAAAGTTTTGATGTATTTGTTAAAAATTCACGATGTCAGAGTCAACATTGCTTACAAATGGCCAAGTTAGACTGGGAGCACGGGTTAATCACACGGTAGGGACATCTTTGTCGACACCAAGAACGATCGGCTCCCAAGAGACGCTTATTCAATCAAAGTTGAGTAACTTTTCTCCACTGGCATGGTGGAATTAGAGGAGTCGATATAAATCACTGGTTGGGCTTAGTGCAGCCGAGCGTCTCTTCCTGTGAGTCCATCTGGGAGATTATCACGCACTGAAAATTTACTGCCGGATCTGTTTCAGTCACGCTAAAATTTTGTATAAAAACTAGAAAGTAATGTATAAAAAGTTAATAATGAGGCAAGCTAAATAGTACACATATAATATTATATAAAACTGAATTAATTTAATGAACACAAGATTTTTTCCATTTGTAACCAAATAAAAGCTGCATGCAGAAAGAATAAAAAATAGCAGTATTAAATTAATATTTGTTTCTATGATGTGCATGCAATTCATTTGACGTAAGAGTATTAATTAGCAAATTAGAAATGGTATAGACATAACCAACATATGTTGATCAAAGCAATTAATTAAGTTTGTACATTAACTGGCGTTACGAACATACCTTATAAGGGTCTACATTGTCTACAACCAATGCGTCATATTCAAAACAAATCAGCAATAAGGCTTCGTCCTAAATTTTTGTAATAGTATATAAATATATTATTGTATATAATAATTATGATTTACGTTTTACTATTAGACTTATTGTTACATTTTCATGGACCCGATATTGAACCGTGTGCTTCCGGAAATATACGATGTCAAATTAAATACATAACCCTGACAGGCTAGGTTTCTATGAAAAAATTGGCTGCCGTAAAATGCGTCATCTAAATCTTTATTTACAAGACATTTGTTTTGATTTGCATAATTTAATAAAATGACGTCCAAGTGCACTCTTGTGCTGGATGTAATTGCAAGCCTGCTAACGAAGACGTCTGTTTTTCTCGTGCGGTCAAGCACGTCTCATTCGCCGACAAAAAGTCTCTCGAGAAGGGAATTGTTTTAGCGGCCGGCACGGACGTGGCGTAAATCACAGATCGATTAGGCTTCAGACTCCATTAGATAGGTGTTGTTGCCCGCGAGTCGCAACTCCCACCGTATATAACTCCGAGACAAAGGTCATCGATGACAATTCAACCAAGCTACAGTTTCAAAAAAATACTAGAATAGCTACTTTATTTTATTGCTATTTTTTTTTTCAGAAAAAAAAAGTAGCTTTTCAAAACGACAAAAACTTCTTACTTTCAGTATAAGTATCCTTTAGTTTATAGAATTTTGTTGACTTAAATTAAAATATTATATACACCAACAAAATATATCTAGTAATGTATAATATATATACTCTATATATTATAGAAGAATTTAAGTTTTTAATATTTCGCAAAAAAATTCCTTTTCAAGATAACATAATAATATATTTATTTTAATGTTTAGTTAAATAAAGCAACGTATTTTTATGCATGATTATATAATATGTTGTATAATTTCTGACATAGTAACACAAACTTTCCTTTTTCCTGATTTGAATAAAAACATTTTAGCATAACATTTTAAAGTACAGTGTATAAAACTTTCTGAATACCTAGAAATAATTCAGATAATATAATACATTTAGTAAAGATCCCTTTACTTACTAAGTAAAGGGATCTTGCATTTAGTATTTTTTTTTTCATTAATCATATTATTTTTTTCACCATGAGTGTAAAATGCACAAGTTCAACGGGTCACAGCATGCAAAGTTACAAGTTACAAGACATTATTCACATTGATACACATGTTTTTTTATTTCGTCTCATTATTAGACTGCTTACACGAATGTTTGCACGCAACAACAACAACAGCGACGGTCAAGTCGACTGTCTGTGGCTAACAATGTCTTACGATACAGACCTCGTCGCTGTGATCTAATGAAGCCATTACCAAACCGCCCCGAGTCAACCGCCCTACCTGCTCCCCATTAGCCTTCGCAGTCAGCAAAGAGCAACACAAAAAAAAAAACAGACGAACCATCGGAGTTTCTGCCGCAGTTCCCTCTCTCTTCTTTTCTCTTGCTGCCTAAAGCATTTTAAGATACTTCGTTAAAAATAAAAATAAGAAAATATAAAATTATCTTAAACATTTTTTTGTTCATTTTTTATGATTCTCAGTTTCATTTACAAAAAATAACAAACATCTACTGTAATACTACATAAACTATCTATGCCAAATATCTTTAAAAACACACATTTTGTGAATTATAATACGCCTATACCAGAGTGTCCATGAAGTTGAAGAAATCAAGAAAATACTGATAAGGGCAATGTTTAAAAAAAAAAAAAATGAGGGCACATTTTTAAATTCACAATTTTTGTTGAGCGTTACAAACACGATGAAAACCTAACAAATATGACGACCAGTATAATCAAGGTCTCTTCTCATGTCTAGTTTACAAAAAGTGAAAGGGGCGATGGCTGATCTTGTAGCCCCTACCTCTACAGTACACCTCATCAAATACGGATTTCATAAAATCAAATGTCAGATAAAAAGCTACCAAATGACGCCAGAAAGGTGCTAGAGTGAAGGACTGGGCTCAGTTTTCATCAAAATGGGCTCAACTGGGACGAAATTCACCATCAATGTGCACCGTTGGTATATTTATAAATCTCTTCCACTTACATACTGGCGTACTGAAACGAGAAGTGTCAATAATGTAAAAAAAAAATGAGAAATAAACCCCTGCATGAGACATGATATATGCGAATAGTTTGATATTATATATGCGCCCCACAGAGTTGCACTTACTAAGTGCAACTCTGTGATGCGCCCATGTTTGAAATTAAAATTCATTGGTAACTCATATTTTTCTTGTGCTTACCCAGAAAAAGTGGAACATGGAATAGAATTCAAGAAAGAAATACTTACTTTTAAATAGTCTTTCAAGTCCCAGTGGAATATAACACTTTACTCTTTACTGTATCTACTATATAAGTTTTATATAAAATGTTTTAGAATATGAAATATATCGTATTGCCATCACTGAAATATTTTATATATAAACCTATATTTAAATTTTATTTTACTTTTCACTTGATAAAGTGAAGTAAAAATTAGATTTTACTCTACCCCCTTTTTTTTAAAAAAAAAAAAAATCTTCTATTTCCAAAAGACCACCTGATGCAAATCCAAACTTTGTGATAAGAGTTTCTTTTTCTTATCTCTAAAATTTGAAAAATAGATGGTACCATATCAAGTATATTTATATATATAGTCCGATTTTTTTTAAAGATATCCCAGAGGAACTGTATTTTTTTTATTTTTTTTTTATTTTTTTTATATTGAAAATACAGAGAGAGGCGTCAATAGGCGTCACTTATTGTTAGTGATAGAAGGATAAGACTAAAAGAAGCGTGGGTTCAAACCTGTCGTATTTTTTAGCAATACTTCCTGGTCTCTAAAAACTCTGAAAAAAATAGCAACATAATTTAGTGCCCTCTATTCATTAATTTCTGCAAAAAAAAACAAAAATCACAATTGTAGGTTTTTGATTGTATCTAGCGATATCGTATACTTTAACACATTTCTTGTAATTAAATACTTGCTATTATATGCTGTTGAGTATGTTCAGGGGTGCAGGCTAGTCTGAAATTTTGAAATCAACATGATTAAAATACATTCTGCATCCCCTCTCCCCTTCCTTTGCCCTGATTTTGTTCTTATACATAGCGGATACTGATGCTGTATAAAACGCATGGTCACTATAAAACTAAGCATTTGTTACACTATATATATTATCTAGACATTACCATCAATTCTTATATTCCTAGCGAAATGTTGTTACGATGTGGTAGTGACGGCAGCGCCGCCTGCGGGGGTCTCCAGAGTCTTTTTCTTCACGGCAGCCAAGCTATTGATGGTGCGAGGAACCAAGTTATGTGGTGCCTGAGGACACGTGAGCAGTCCCTTGTCGCTAGAGCCTCTCCCGATTGTGAACGCCTCCGAGGAGTAATATGGAGAAAATATGAGTCGTGCGTCTGGAGACCAAACCGATAAATATGAAATCCTACAGCTCTGATTATATGCTACATTGGATATGTTTTACAGCACAAAAAGTTATGTTCCTCGAATTTTCTTTTTTCAACATTTTTCATAGCTAGAAATTGTGATTTGAAATTATTTTTTTAGGTATTTAAATTCAGTCACTGGTTAGTAAAATTAAAGCTTTAACGTCAGTAGCAAAATGTAATATACCATATAATGGTAAGGTATGTTATTTCAAGTACATTAATTTTTTTAAGGTAATTGGGAAAATATCAAATTAGTACCTTTTTATGGTATTGCTGTCTTTTTTAGCTTTCTTAATTATAAGTTAACTCAAACTATCATATCAAAAATAATGCAAACTGATATTGCCGTTTTACTAGAAATTCATTAGTTTTAAGACGCATTCTTTTGTAGGCGCTTTGATTAATATATAACAAACTTTATTATTTTTTTAAATAAAGTTATAAACTATATAACTTTTATCAAGTTTAAATGATTTACATATAAAAATATTTATAATATAATAAAATTTATAAAATAGCGTAAATTTTATAGTTTAAAATCTCATTCCTCTAAAATAAATTATAATATTCAACGAAACATTTCTCTGCCGCTTTTGCTTGAGGATATCACACAACTTTCGCTGACAGCTGGCGGGAAACATTTGAATATTCATTAGGTCTCAATTAGCATAGCTTGTGCTCGACGCCCCCCTTGGGGGGAGGGGGACAGGTGACGTCCCTGTGCGCAAAGGGGGAAGTAGCTAAGTAAGCTACGCAGTTTGGGATTAAGTTGGCAATCATTGTATCATCCGTCACACAAAGTATCTCCGGAATAAATTTATCGTTCTTACCTTTATGAAATAGTAGAAATATACCGATGTAGGTTTTGATACATAATGCGAGTCACTGATGTCCCCATGGATTTATAGGAATCAATTTTTCTTAAAACGTGATTCATATTATAAATTATTTCTAGTTAAAACTAGTGAAATCTGAATTTTATGTGTTATTGCTCTGTTATACATACACCTCGACACACCACGAAAGTTACCACAGTTCTCTTTGTGACTGCAGTTTATTGAAACGTGTTAAATTGAATGTTTTTGGATGACTAGACTGACAAGTGATTATTTTTACCTCTGAATCTGTTTGAACTCCAGCAAATCATACAACGGTAACGTTTGTGCTTTCCAAAAGTGTGTTTTCAATATATGGTAAAATAGTACTTGAATTAAATGTAATGGAAATATTTTTAACATTTTTTTTAAAACAAGTGACATATTTGTGATTATGTGTTATGTATCACTCACATTAGTGATATTTATAATTATTTATGAGATTATTTTTATCAATAGTACCACTTTTACCTAAAAAAAACATGCATTATTAATTTTATAAACATTAAAGAATTTTGTATGTATATTTTTTTAAAGTTACCTTTTAGTTACATAATATATAATTCTTTTTAAGAAAAATCTTGTTATTAAATTATGTCATCATCGTGAGAGCATGCACGTATAATCCAAATTAGCTTCTCTAGACATTACTCGACGACATTGAGTTAAGGACAAAAAAGTCTCTGGTTTCCATTAGCGCGGGTAAAGGAGAAGGAGCACCATTACTGCGGCAAGTGCAGCGTGCTTTCTGAGATCACGTTGCTCTTAGTAAAACAAGGCATCTCTACCACGTAGTAGTAGCTAACTTATAGAATGCATTACTTAAATTGTATATTAGAACGTTTTATGTATATATAAAGACTTATACGCTTCATTTCTTGACCTTTCAAAGTCAATTCACGCAAGACGTAACATTGTAGGAAAGCTATATGAGACAGCAGCTATATAGATGACGGTAAGGCAGCAAAGGATGATGATGTTTTAGTGAGGAGGGATGCTTTGTGGAGCGAGAACTAACTACTACCATCCTGACGTGTTAATGTAGATAGCATGTATATTTGATGTTGGCAGATGAAATGGGATCTCTCTCTCTCTCTCTCTCTCTCTCTCTCTCTCTCTCTCTCTCTCTCTCTCTCTCTGAGGAGAAGGTACGTAAGAAGACGTCCGCCAGAGCATGCATTTCAACGCGTCAGCCCTTTACCTCTGTGCCACTCAGATCGGCACCTCAGGCAATACACAGCGGACCACAGCACCTCCGCTGACGTCATTATATTTGTCTAAAATTATTCCCGATAAAAGGATTTTTACATGGTATTTAATGTAGAGTATGAGGAAGAGAAAATTTTGCTCGACGTTGCTCCATGGAAATTCACCACATTGTCTCCAAATTGCCCAAAAATCCTTGCAAGATATAAAAAATGCATATTTTTATCATTCAAGACGTGGTAGATCCAACAAGATATATTGCAAAATGATATAATGATTATTTAATTATCAGTGCAGTGTTATAGTGAGAGGAAAAGTTCGTAAACTTAATTTATCTATCAATGAATGAAGACGTTAGCAACCTGATGAAATGAGAATAGATGTGCAGTTGCTAATTTTGATCACTAACAATGGGAGTTTCCACTCGTAATTAATAGCAGATTTAATATTTTCTAAACATAAATCATAAATAAATATAATATAGTTAATATTTTAGACGGCATAGTCACAGTTATTAGCGATGATATACACTGCACATGTATGTATCAAATGTTCATAATTATTACAGAAAAGATAAGTTACAATAATTAAAAAGTTAAAAACACGTGAATCTTGTGGTTCAATTTTTTCAAATATTATTATTACAATGCCCTCTCCATGTGTATAACATATTTATAATTTAATAATGTTTAAAAGGAATAAAATGGATAAATATACTGAAAAAATAAAGATATCCATGTACAATTGCACGTAATTAGAATAAAACAGTTATAATAGTTGTACAGTCTCATTCATCTGCTATATAATTTTGAAAAAAGTATATTTTATCAAACAGCCCAAGATTGTAAAATATTACTTTCTTCCTGTTTTATTGCGAAATATAAAAAAATGACATGTGCTAAAAAGTATAATTTGTGACGATTTATTTATGTAAAACATAATTTGCAGGTTGTGAGTTGTACAAAGTTATAATATATATTATAGTTACGTCAATGATGCAGTTCGACACAACAACTATATAATAGAGTGACTTTTATAGCTGAGTGTTACTTAATATCTTGTTTGTTTGAAGCCACAGTGAGCATCAGCCAGTTGCATAATGACTGCTGCATCTCCTCAAGTGCAGCACGCGGGACGTGCAGGGCTGCTCAATTTCCTCTCTGGAAGAGACAATGACTTTCAGAGTTAACACAACGACATGACTGCTGATGGAATTACTTCGCAACTTGTCTAACAAAAACAAGAAATTTAACTTTTTTTGTTATGTTATACCTGAAACTAACTTCTACAACTTAATCTTGTATGAATAATTAAATTTTAATGAATTCAAAATTAAACCAGATATAACATAATCTTAATTTATTATGTCATTATATACTACTATTAATTAAAGCAATTTCAAGGGCTTTAATATTGATATATAATTATAATATACGCTCAAGTATTTGACAGTTTAAAATTACATATTATGTTTAATTAAGGTGTATTTAGTGTTGGGATTTTTTTAAGAGTAACAAAATGCAAATATCGCGCACTTGCTTTGAAATCCTATGGAAACCATCTTTATTGACACCGATATTTTGACGTAACAACGCATCCGCTTGGAGATAATTATTTTACGACAAGTGAGTCAAAATCGTATTTCATAGCGCGGTTGTCACTCATGTAAATCCACCTTTAGATTTTAGATTGTCACTTAACTTCTATGTGTTTTGATATTTCAATAAAGTGCTATAGCTAACTCGTTGAGAGCTGGCTTATAGCAAGTGGCATCGATCAATGCAGGCTGGGTCAGAATTTCATTTGTGAGATGACAGTTTTGGGTTGGCCAGCTAAGTCCTCTTCTCCAACGATCCAACGGTCCGTACTGCCATTCAAGTAGGATTACGCTCTGCCGGATTTACAGGGAGAGAGACCATTCAGTGATTGAAGCTCTTTGCTGAGTAGCTTACTCAAGAAAAGACGACAAAAATCACGCTCAATAGACATTGCAAACATTGTTTTAAAAAAAGTTATATTTATAATAGTTAATTGTATATTAAATGAGATTCACAGAAAAATGTATGGACGCTACAAGTATAGCACACTACCACGGGGCGGGCTGCAAAATGTCCCGGGAGCCGTATTAACAGTGATGGATGGCGTTGCCTACGACTGAGAGCAAAACCGTGTCGTACTTTTTCCCAACCCTCCTAATTGCATGAGCCTTATGTTATTTCAAACTAACACACATGAACTTGATGATGATTTCTTTCCTATCTCTTCTCACCTCAGTATCATATACTAAAATTCCAGATGTTCTATTGATGCTATTTAACGATATGTTTCGTATTGTTGATTTTGTATGTATATATAACTGATTCTATACACCACGAGTAACGATTTGATGAAAGTTTTTTTTTTTATAAACTATGTTTTTTTCCTCTCTTTTCAAATAAGTTGGTGAATGTATATAGAGTGGTGGTGTGTGGGATGTTATCTCGAGAGATACTGCTGAAAGAGAGAGAAGAAAGACGAGCTTTATTTCGTTTATGTAGCTTTATCACTTAAAGCGATCGGTTTCATTCGCGCTGCAATCTTACAATCGTATTTTCTCTCGCGTACAAGAGAGACGAAACCCCCCCTAAGGCTACATACAGTTGAGTAGTGAGAATCTTTCTGCTCTCATTCTGATTACTATCAACCAATCACAACAATGCAATGTCTTTCAGTATAAGCCAATTAGGTAATGTTTAAATGCATACTATTTAATATACATAGTACTATGAGAGCTTTTTGAATGTGAATGTTCAGGTACAAATTAATAGCTTCAATAAAACACTTGAGTATTTTAATAGCTTCAAGTACATGTTATTACGGGGAGTGAAACTCGAGTTGGTGGTTTGCGACTTCTCCAGTGGATTATTATAGAGGTTGCAAAACGAGCGCAAGTTGGCGACCCACTTCGTCCATGCAGCTGGCCGGTGCTAAACCACTCGACACTTCATTAAAACTTTGTCGTAGTCGTTTATCGGTCAGCTAAACACCTTCTCTCTCTCTCTCTCTCTCTCTCTCTCTCTCTCGCACTGGAAACAAAAAGAAAAGCAATCACAGCTAGGCTGTTTACCATCATCTGGCCAGAGCTCTCACCACATGTGGCTTTATAATTGAGCACCCAGCATAATCGACGACCAGAAATGTCCTTGCTGTTTCATTTGTATTTCATGCAGTAATGACGTTTATAACGCCTTTATATAAAGTTGAAGTGCTGCATAAAAGTAGTACTGTAAATTCTAATTAGATTCTGTATAGTTTGCTGTTGCTTGCAAATTGTTCGTTTTTATTTTTTGTTTATTTTTTACTTGAATGGACTATAGCTTAATTAATATATTACGAGACTATATAAGATTGTTTTATTTTGTATGAAATATAATTGAGTGAATAGAAAATGCAACTACTTTCAGCAAATTATTTTTAAAATTAATTTTTAAAAAAATTCTTAATCATGTATTGTATAATTCATAAAATTATTCATTTATTTTTCATTCTTGAATCTACGTGAACTTAAAATCCGATTATTTTAATGTACTACAAAACTCATCATGGAACTGGTAGTTTTTTTTATTCAATATTATAAAATATTTTGTCGTCTATGTGTATTATCACTACGTTGTCTGATTTGGCTTAGCTGACGACGCCTAATGTTTTTTTAATGAGATATCGTCAACTGATCCAAATCAGAAATCTTCATGTGAACGGAGTTGGCTGGTAAGAAATAAGTTAGATATAAACTTATAAATAGAAGTGCTATAAGCTAAAATATAATGGGATATGTTTGAAATTAGAAGGTCCTTAAATTGTACGTACATTTGAGTTTGTGATCTTTAACTGTATCTGTGATTAAATCTCTAAAAAATTTAATTACAGTAATTGTTGCCCATTCAAAAATGAACAAAGGTAAAATAACAGTCGAGTAAATAGCCATCGCCTCGGGAACTTATAAACAAACGACGATATTTAATTAATTTGATGGTAGGAATTTTACACTATAGTGATAACAAGTTAGGTAATGTCAAATTTAAGAACTTTCGTGTTTAAATCACCCACGTGTGATAAGCAGCTTTTCTTAAGCCACAATCTTTAAAATTACACCATTTACTTATGGTAAAGATCTGGGTTTGATTCCCATCTTATTTTTTTTAAAAAAATCTCCTTATAACGTAGATAACTTAAAATGATTTTTTTTAAATTAAACAACATCGCATCGTCAAAATTTTTAAGTTTCAAAACTAATGTACTGTACAATTTAACTAGTATAAATTTTGATTTTATTTTAGTGCAATAAAAATCAATAGAAAGCTATTTATAATATATTATAGGACTTTATAACATTCAGAAAAAAAAACTGTACACTCCATTTTCATGATGACAACTTTTTTTTCTTTTAAGAAAAGGAGAATAAAAACTTACAAACTTTCATAATGGAATAAAAGAAAAACTTTTTCTTCTTTTTTTTTTCTCTCTTTCCTCTTTTTCTCTCGCTTGTTCCTGAAAAAAAAACTGTTGTATCAATAGCGAATGATTTTATCCGTGATATATATTGAATTTCATTCTCATAACGATAATGGATTGGGATGGAGGCTCATATATAAATAAAAATCTGAGGGAGATGTGTGATGTCAGTTGCAGCCTTCTATATATCTAGTTATATATGTTTGTCCAGTAGAAAGCGTTGATTTTACAGCTTGAATAAACTTGCCATGTTAAGTCAACAACTCGAAATAAGATTTGGAGGGTTGATTTTTTGTCACAATATTTTTCAGCTGCTGCCTCTCAAGTTATGACTGCAAGGAGCAGCCGTTGTCGCGCTTTATGTTCACAATTAAGGAGCTACTGGGATGGATGAACCCTGGATATTAAACGAATGATACAGGGTATGCTGTTAAAGAGGCTCATTTAGTACAGAATGTTGCACAATAAAATTTCAGCAGCCGCAGCAGCTTGCACGAATGTAGGTCTTTTTGAAACAAAATTAATTCAATTTTCTTCTTCGTCTTGAAATTAAATAAAACTGGATATATTTCACATAATATATTTAACACTTTTAAGATTTTATTGCCAAGATCATTTTAAGAAGAGCGCTTGTAAAATAGGCAAATGTTTAAACATTTCTGTGTGGCAGAACGAACGCGATTACAGGGGTTTCCGCTTCAGGGTGAAATTTGTCAAGACGAGTTTGAATTAAAACCTTTTTTAGTATTGTCAGTAAATATTATTTTATACTAAAATGGTGAATTATAAAATAAGAATACTGATGTCACCGTAATAATTGTATTACTGTGTGTATTGTGTACTGTAATGGCACCTTTTTCTTTTGTAAGACCATTTGCTGCAAAAAAATTTTTGACCCCTTTACTTATGCAACAATCATGTATATCTGATAAATGATTGTATTGTGTTATTTATTCAAAATGTGTACTGAGGCGGTGACATTATATAAAATATTTTATTTAAAGGTAAATTTTACCACAAAGCAAATTTCTGATATTTTAATTGGAAATGAAATTTGTCACGTGACTTGTCTAATTAACATGGTGTTTATATTTAATTAGTAGTATTTACCTTACAAAATGAAATGACAGTGCTGCAAGCTAAACAATTTTCTCTCTGCATTTTGACCTCTGTGTAAATAATTACTTTGTCACATGATATTTTAATGCAAATGTGTTTGTTATTAACTTATTATCAAACTGAAGTAGATCCACTTTGACATAAGAGCTCTTCTTAGTTTGTTTATCATCTGAATATAACCCTTATGGATCTTTCATCATACCAACACAATTAGGTATAGTACCATACACAAGTATTGTACCCTAGATACATATAACCTTTGTTTGACCTCTAATCTCTGTGAAGTAACATCTGTTTCTAACTTACCTTTAATTTACCTCTACTACCTCTAGTCTTTTTAAATTTTTCATTAAGACAAGATACATTGCTTCGTGTTTTTCAGTACCAAAAATAGAATTGTTTGGCCTCAGAAGTAGCCATTTCTCCAACAGTATCTAACTCGCTCTGTTTTGGAAAGAGGAGAAAATATATAATTTGGTAGACCGTTTATATCGTCTTGAGTTTGCATTAAAAAATTCAAATATCTTGCAAAAATGTTATTTGTCAGTCACACATGAAGATATAATTTTTAGACAGTTAAATTATTATGTAAAATAATAACAACCATAAAACATAATCTTGTAGGCTGGACGCCTTAAGGGTATGCAACCAGTTGTAGCTGCATCAACTTTCAATGTTTTAAAATGTAACGTTAGTTCCTTTTTATGAGATTTATCTATTCATGTTTAGATACATAGGTGTAGAAATGATTGCATACCCACAAGAACAAGACTGTATATGAAAAACGGACAACCTGCATGATTTTTTTTTTTTTATTTCAAATTTGAATATAGACCTTGAGTTATGTATTATAATTTTTAGAGTTTTTTTCAACGCTCTAAAATCTAAAATACGAGCTTTTTCTAGAAGTCGCAAAACCAGTAACGCCCTCTCTGATTGGCCGTGACGTCACTGAGCCAAACCCCCTCCACTTACATAGCCTGGCTCTGCCAGGGTTAAAAGTTGCGACTTTGGAGTTGCGACTTCTGTTTAGGCGCAAAACAAAAAGCTCGTATTTTCAGCCTAATACCCTCAAACTGAAGAGGAAGGACACTGTGACGTCATAGTCATTTTCCTATACTTGCGTGTTAAATATTCGCATGACTATAAAGCGACAGCGTATTTCCCTCAATTTTGAGGCTGTTAGAGGGTTCAAAATTTTTAATCCAGAATATTAAATGTACCTTATTACTTATTACACTCTATAGTTCATGTGATACTGGTCATGTTCATGTGTGTGGTTTCGTAATCATATCATATTATCCGCGATAAGTTTTGATGATGCCCCCTTTCTCAAATTCACGACACAAAATACCTCTACACCGGTAAAGACTCCGCGGCGTGTTTGCAAATAGAAGCGATTGGAAGGGAAAGGGGGGAGTTGAATCTGCAGAGTGGGGAGAAAACAAATTCTCGTAACGTGGATAACTCGATAAGGTATACACACTAGTATTTCTGCGATCGTAAGCGTGCGATTTTACGTTTCACATTTAGAATTTCATTTAGAGTTTTTCTTACCATACGAAGGCATACGATACGAAGCTGTGAGCGCGGCTGGCACCTGATAGCTGTGTGAGACAGCCCTAACGAAGCTGCGAGCGCTCCTGTGATAAACTAAATGCACTAATAGACCGTACCTATATAGGTGAAACCGTCCTTTAAATAATATTCCTACTTTTCTTCACAGAAATATTGCAACATACGTTGTTTGACCTCTGGCTGACCTCTACTGACGGATGGAGCCCCGCCCTGACGGCGGGAGATTGATCAGCGATCGCCCACGCCCTTGACTGAGTGACTTGCCACTTAGCGCCCGATCAGATGATCAGCTCACTTCACGTGGGCTCTCTTATTGAGGCTCTAAACGGGAGACTCGGCGATTAAATCAGACTGTTGAAATATATTTTTAAACAGCTTTGACTGGTAACGAAACGAAAGTATTGTAATATAAGAATATTGATTGAATATTATTGAACCAATGTATTCACACAGTCTCTACCAAATTAAATACTGATAATATGTGCAGTACAGATTAAAACTAGTACACTTATTATTTTTATTTTGATTGCCATATTATTTATGAAAATAAAATCTAAAGTATTATAAAATAAATATAAAACTTGATCACATCAAAAAACCAATAAATAACACACAATATTTAGAAAAATTATAATATTGAACATTGCTGCTGTTTATTTTATAAAACAAAGCTGGAAATTTTGTGGTTATTAAATTTATTTTAAGTAATTTTTACCCATAATTTAGATACAATTTTTTTTACACCCGTTGACTACCCTTCAAAGCAATTTATATACAGTACCAAATTCTCTCTTTTTTAAAAACAAAAAAATCTGTACAGCTCGGGGCAATTGAATCGTTATTATTCTCTGCATGAGCCTTGTCATATTTGACGCGATTCACGAAGCAATTAGCCAGGTTTCTAACCACGTTTAGCTTAACCACGTTTAACTAGGTGGTTTAACACTTAAAACAGGTATAGTTATACGTGGTTAAGCTAAACGTGGTTAGAAACCTGGCTAACTGCTTCGTGAATCTCACCCATTATAAGGTATGGAAGTATGTTAGGAAATGTTAGGAACAAATAGATTGTAGGACTCTCTGTTCTTCTTGTCTCCTCTTTAAAATATGCAAGTCTAGACTTCATTTAAAAAAAAAGGTTCATTTATAACTGTCACTGTTGCCACGCCGAATTAGAGGAGTGGTGAAATTGAATTTTTTTTTTTTTTTTTTTCAAAATAGCTAGAGTGCTCGTCTTAGCTATCCCTAAATTGTAAATCTGCAACTTTTTGTTTCCTTGGACAAGCAAAGCAGGCAAGCATAATCTCCCGAGGTAGACGCATGCAAAATTTTAATATTTAAGAATTAATGTGGAGAATTTTTTAAAGATTTTTTCTATATTTTTTCTGCTAATTTATCAAATAAGGGTTTTAAATAAAAATTCTGTTTATAAAACATAAATCTATTATTGGAGCCATCGTAATGTTACATTGAGGAGTGGCTTGCGCGGGAGTCTCGTTGACGTCTTCCGTTGCTCCGTTGTTTTGCACGTAGCGGGGCCCAAACTTTGTCTCCTCAGACCTAGGAAGCTGCCGAGTAATGCAAAGCTCTCTCCTCTCAAGAAAAAAACAAAAACAAAAAACACTGCAGGGAATTTTTTGTCTTGGAGATTCATTTGAAGATAATAACAATGTTTATGTTGGACAAAAAACGTGTTCATTTCATTACATATTAGAAAGTAAAATTTATCAGAAAACACTTCATGTCATTCTTACTTTTTTTTTTTTTACAATGAATTTAATAAATAAAATTAACTGCACATTAAGATTTTTTTTTCTTATTCATTATTCTCCCTTTCTGGATTCGGGAAATAAGATAATAAAACAATACATTTAATTTAACCTTTTCTAATGGTTGTGAGAATAATTTATGGCTAATTTTATGCAATAGCATCAATTTTCTGATGTCAAAAAAGGATAGAATTCAAAACTGACGCTTTATGCGAGATTGCTTGGAACTAATCACAAGTTGATACAAACAAGTCTGATAATAAACATTTAATTAAAATAAATTATCAGTTATATTTGTAAACAAAATATTAAAAAACAGCCATTTTTAATATTGCTTAAGATAAACATATATATATTATACACCTCAAGGTTTATTATTTTTACATTATAATAATTTATGTGTAAGCACTAATGGAATTTTTAATATTTTCTCCATCACGGTAATTAATGTTATATTTTTCAACAGTTATACTTTATTTACATTTACCCTCATCTATGCAGCACGTTTATTTTTTGTATGTAAATTAGTTACAATAATTGACTGATATCACATATTGTGACGTCATAGTCCCCCACATCTTTAGTTCAAGCAGCTAATCGTGAGTCCGCAGCAGCTGTTTTCAAAACAATCGATTGAGAAATATAAATGCAATACACAAATTTAATAGACTATACCTACATGAAAATGTTTTATTGTGGAAATGAATAAAGGGCACCATATTACGCTAAATTTTTTTCATTGTCCTGGAATTATTTTTTAAAATTATTAAAGATATTTTCACGCTCCTTTGAGATATTTGGTTCTTAATAAAAGAATAGGGTCTAAACGCCTCCAGGGGGCGTGGTTGCACTTTCTATATAATTATATATTTTTTATAAATAGTTCTCGGTCACAGAAAAATCTAAAAAATTAATCCTAGCATAATTTGGTACCCTTTATTCATTTCATTTCTGCAATAAAAAAATGTCATATATATAGATTGCTCATTCTCATTTCAAGAAGAAAACATTCAAATATTAAGAACAATTCAATATCATCGATATCATGCATTGCAACAAATTTTGAGACTGCTGCTGCATTAACTCGATAATAAGTGCTACTCAACGCCATTATAACAAATTAATTACTGGCGAATCATTAATAACACTGCACGTACACTTTAGTTTTCGAGTACATCAGTTGGAATTATCTTACTGTTAGTGTCACAAGCTACGAACACGTGGGCTTCCGTCTTCAATCAATAATCAATCAACCAATCGATCAATTGATCAATCAACCAATCAATCAATCTCACATCGTCACAATGATGTGTCAGTGCAATTTCCGATCACGCCGGGCAGAATGCAGTATCTTCTGATTTACCACGAGACGTGTCTTCTCACGTTGTGAAATTTAACCACGAAGACTTCACGTGACGACCACGTGTTCTTCACGTGTCCAACATGTATTGAAGTGATGTCCACTCAAGCCGGGAAGTGTGTTTCCTGCTCTGCTACGTGGATGTCACGTGTCGTCCACGTGTCGGGGGGATGTCCGCTCACGCCGGGTAGTGCTGGGTGTCCTGCTCTGCGCTCTGCCACGAGTTTGCTGTGGACACAGCAAGCATCACAAGTTGGGTCTGGCTAGCAGGAGGCTGGAGGCCACCACAGCCCCCCACTTACCTTTGTAGTGCAAATCCTTGTACATACTGGGACAGTTCTTGCCCTGAAACATTAAGTATACAGCGGTCAGAGCATGCATATATTGACAATGTTGAAGGCTTCGAATGTTATATATTTAGAAAATGTAGGATAGGAGAAGAGAAAAAAACTGGAGAAGTCCTAAGAGGATACTATATCAAAAGTTTTACAGTCAGGACACTAAAATTTGAGTGAAATATTAAATTTTAATTATACATATCATTGCAATGAGAATTCAAAGGCCGTAATTAAAGAATAATTACTTCATCTTTAAAATTAATTGAAACCTTTGGTAAAATTGAAGAGTAAAAAAAAAAAAAAGGAAGCAAGTGAAGCACTGAACGCGACTCACATGTTTTTACAGTCCTTGAAAAATATAATGTAAATATTTGTTATTTAAATTTATGGTGATTAAGAATCTACAGATTTCTCTTTCATTTTTACTTTTTTTTATCAGCAAACGCCAATAAATTACATTAGGTTAATATTAATTGCCACATGATAACATATATGATCACATGAAAGTTCATGGAATTAAATAATTTTTATATAAATAGTCTCTAAACATGAGAGGCGCTTGAATCTGCGTGCGGATGTACTTCTAGTGGAGTGATTAGCACGGTGTGTGGAGAGCAGCCATCGAGTCTCGAGTGCCAATACTGCCGGACTTCACACGAACCGAGAGCGAGCATTTTGTTATTAATATTAATTTCCTCTCTCTAAAATAAAGCAAGTCAAGCACCGTTTTTTTATTTCAATAACAATAATGAAGCGAGTAAATAATGTTAAAATTAAGTTCAAGTTACAATAAACAAATCAACTTCATTTTTTTATCATTAAATGTATATTTTCTTGTTTAATTAATATTCTGATCCTAAAAAAAAACTCTTGTATAAAAAAATTCACTGCTGCTGCATCCAAAATACAAAATTTTGTAATTCTTAAAAAAAAAAAAAAAAAAAAAGTGGCGAAAGTAATTTTGATTCTTTAAATATATTATCACTTCCTTAAAGAATGTCGTCACAATAGGGCGTGTCTCACCTGGGGTCCATTAAAGTCAATGTTAGTGCGCACAGTGCGATGGTAGAGGGGCTGTAGGGGCCTCACATTGTTGCCCAGGGGCGCCTTGGGGCTCTCCTCAGGTCCCTGCATTAGCTTGCGCAGTGCGTACAGCTGGAACAGACACCAGTGATGTCACATGAACTTCTTGGACACGCTCTTTGTAAGACAGGAGTCCTCCGTGTTGACACCCACCTCCTGCTTGGTGATGTAAATTGGCTTGTTGAGGATCACCCAGACGGCCGTCTCCCAACATCCCGGGTGTGTGGTGGAGCCCTCGTACGTCATGTAGTGGTCCGTGTCCGGCAGCAGACTGCGTAGTGACAGGTGACGCACGGGTGTGTGAGAACCTGGAGAACACAAATCGATGTTAAGATGGATTTACATGGGTGAATTTTTAATGTTCAAAGTGTAGCCATATTTTTGTTATTTGGATAAAAGTTTGGCAAGAAATTTTTATCATTGTTGAAATTGCCTCCCACCTACGTTACACTGTAACCGCCACTCCCACACTACTAAAATATGACGCAGATATCAGCTGAATACGTCACGTGACTCAGCAACATCAGTCAGACACGTTCCCCGCACATCTCAGCTAGATGAAAATCCTTCGCTACTACCGCTTGCTCTAGAGCGTGAAATCCCGTTGTACAAGATTTATTTTTTATCTATGTATTTTTTTTATGACGCATAAATACCTCATTACTTTTCCATCAAAGTCGTACTTGAAAAAAAATAAGTAAAGCCATTAATAATATTTAAAATTCATAAATAAAATTATATCTCGATTAAAAAATCATTTCATTAAAATATCATAAAGTTTTATTTGTATTAAATTTACATAAAAGAATTAAAATTATTAAGAAATTTAAAATAGAAAAAAATAGTCTTTTAAAGCAACAGAAGAGTACAATTAAAATTATTTTAAAAACAGCAAAAAGTACATACATACAAATAAAACCTCATTTGGTAGCACACTGACAAGTCGGTACTTGGGAAAGAGAATTTCTCTCTCGAGGATTAACGCTCAGTTTTCATGTTTTTCTTGTCGCCGTCCGCATGACACATTAACGCTATGAATTACTACGTCGTCCACATAATTATGTGTGTTGCAGCAGTTCCTCCTTTATGCCTCGTGTTTTATTACCACTCGTCTCCTCCGCGACGACTTCGCCCTCCCTCTCGCATGCCTACAGGCTAAGAAAGCCGACTACGACCGTCGAGTGGAGGAAGGTAATTTAGAGAGCGTAAAATATGACGTAGCTGCGAGCGGCGGGTGGGAGAGAGGGATTTCCACCCTAACCCCTTTTTTTGGTGCTTGCTGACTCGACGGTACAAGAAAGAAAGTAACTCAAAATCACGTCTTTTAATACTAAAAATGAATCCAATTTTACATGCTTTCCATATCATCTTTTTTTATATGATTAAATAAATTTTTATAGAAATATATTATTATAAATATAAGAGAAAGAAAAAAAAATTCAATCATGTAAAATGGATAAATTTATGTTAACCATATTGTAATATATAATTCAATGCTATATTATATAAAACGATCAAAATATCATTAGAGAAAAGACTCGTTAGTTTGGATATTTTTTTATTAAATACTGTATATTTCTATAATCAAAAAGAGTGATTGCTCCAGTTTCATCCGAGCATTTGTGAGCTAAGTGTTGCTCTGTGACACTCAATTTACAACGGTATATATCTGAATGGATTTATTGATTTGTACTCTTCGATTAGATACAAATATAAACTGAACCTATCAATAATATCATAACATGACAGACACAAATATCGCATGTTTTCGAGCGTCGAGTAGAAAGAGAAAATACCACACAGAAAAAAAAAATACACGATTTTTATTTTGTCTGTTAAATGACAATCCTTTTTCATGGTGTTTTTTAAAGTAAAAATTATGATGGTTAATTCACTTGATCGCCGATTTGTCTTGATATGTACTTAAAAGGTTAACTAACAGTAAAATTAAAATATTTTATTAATGGTAAAAAATTATTTAAAATTTAAATTTTCTTTGATGAATTAAGGAATCTTTGCAGACTGCTAGTCATCTGTCTCATACTAGAAAAATATAACGTATACATATAACAATTATAATTAACAAAATATTTATTTATTTTCTAAATGATTCACTGTTAACACAACTTTTTTTTACAAACTGTTATTATATATAACAATTAACAATCATATACTACCATAAAAAGGATTATTTAATCACTTGATTTGTATTTAATCATTATAATATTTTCCTACCCATATTTCTTAGTAACAAGGCTTGGTTTGTATGAGGAAAAGCATTGTTGATTATATTTCCAAGTAAAACATTGAAAATGGAAAACATTTTATTTATTCATAATGATGTCAATCAACAGAAGGAAGTAATTCCAACTCCAATAATTCTCAATTTAACTCCTCTTTATATTCTTTAGTAGTACAAAATAATGGAAATATCATTATGATAATAATGTTATTCAAAGAGAATAGTGATTAAAACCTTCTATGGTACCGTTAATAATACATTACGTCTTGAAGTCATGCATAATATTAATTGACAATAAATACGGCAATATTCTATAACTAAGCGTAACAAGAAAAAACACATATATAGGCAAGCAGAATAAAAAAGAGACGTTAGTATAATACAGAAATAATATATATAGGTAAATTATCATAATTACTGTATAATATTATATTACATTGGATTTACGTCCCTTTAAATTCTTGCTAATTGTAATAATAAACTTGAAAATACTAATTTTCACCACTAACCGTGTATCCCAGTTATCTTGCAGTAATAAAATTGTTACCAATGGACAACTTACATGAAATTTTTTTACTGCAAAAATGAATAGAGGGTACCAAATTATGGTACTCTGAATTTTTTCATATTTTTTTGAGTCCCAGAACTATTTTAAAAAAATATATATTGAAAGTGCGGCCACGCCCCTTGGAGGCGTCAATAGGCGTTTTTACCCTATCCTTCTTAATTAAGGCTCCAGGGGTGCCACCATAACTTAGAGAACTTCAATAATTATTTACAAATAGTTCCAGGACTCCAAAAAATCTGGAAAAATTCAGAGTGGCATAATATCCCTCAATTCACGTGCCTACACTCCTATTTAGGGGCTTATGAAATGTTAAATTTTTACACTGTAGCTCCAGAGAGATACGAGCTTGAAAATTACAATTTTGGGGGAGGTTTGTTTAAAGTTTCATAAAAACTCCACCAAAGAGAACGTTTTGAATATTTCGAAGTGTAATACAAAAATGTCGCAAGCCTATATTCAAGTTTTCCAAGCTAGAATAGCTCACGCACACAATATGCTGAATCGTATCTCGTTACAATATTGATGTGTAAGCCGTTAGAGCACTATGGAATGATATTTACATCGATTTCTTTTTGTCTTCTATTGAATAAGAGCAGCAGCGGCAGAGGCTTACTTACGGTAGGACCCCAGGGCATTACATCGCAGTCCACCTAGTGTGGTAGCGTGCGTTGGGAAATGTCTTGGTACACTCAAAACAAGATAAAATCTCCATCTCGCTACATTATTTCCCCCTGAAGTCACACAACAACCAAGTTACATGACATATATTATATAGTAATCATTGTATTACCTATTATAAACACCAATTTCGTATTTCATTGCATTGCTCTTGCAGTAAACCTACTCACTTTTGGTGGCAAATAGGCCTAGCATAGTGAAATGATATAGTTAGGCGGACACTTTATCCCAGCTTGAGTGTACATTACTATTTGCCAGCATATTCTAAGCAACAGCTGTGTCTATTCTCTTAGCAAACTTTTGATCCTCGTAGTCCTAATCTTACTCCAGGTGAAAACTTGAGGAATTTTTAAACTTAAAAGCTACTTTAAATATTTTAAACTCAAAGTTTTTCTTTGCATAAAAAAATTATATATTTATAAATCTTCTTTTGCATTTGAATTTGTTATATAAAGAAATAATATTATGAAAATTATCATAAAATATCATTATATTCATTTAGTCAAATGTGAGCTACAGTAAGCTCAATTTTGTGATGGAAAAAATGTACTTTCTAGAAAAATTTTACTACGTATTATTGTTTAGTCAGAATTTCAATTTAAATAATGGAATAAACAAATAATGGAAGTAAATAAAAGAATTTTTCAATATCATGTGCTTTTTTTGTAATATATTATCCTAGAAATTTGGAAAAAATGTGCTCTGTATAAATAACATTAGAATTGTTTGACTTTTAGCTCAATATTGTACTTCTTAGAAGTCATATGAGCAAAAAGGTTCTAGAATAAACTAAACGTAATATTTCTTTCCCTATTATTTGCTCTTTGATTCTTTTTTTCTGCCAAAAGAAAGTTCTTCCGGCTTTTCAGTTTTAAAGACGCTGCTAAGCGCTTATTTATGGACTATGAAGATGCTTTTTTTTTTATTTGATGTATAATCTTTTCATGGAATTAAAAAATGACGTTTGGTCGTCTATTAAGAAAGATAAAGGTGGACTCACCTCTGTACGTGAGTTTGCTGAAGGAACTCGTGATGAGCCGCAGCTCCGGGTTGGGCGTCTCTCCGATCTGAAAAACATAACGGGACATTCATGAACGTAGTAAAATTAACAATTCTTGCTGTAAAAGGAAATGTCTGATAAAATCGTCCCAAGTTTTATCGAAGATTATAAATGCAAAATATTTATCAGCTGAACAACTGAAAAAAATGTAATTTGAAAGTTTAGATCTCGTTTGCTTGAATTCAACTTTGATTTAAAAATTAATTTTTTGTAAGAATGTAATAAATAAAAACTATGTAAATGATATTTTTAAAAAATAATAAAATAAATATTATTTTAATTCTTACTTTATTGTGACAGCTATTTAAATACAGCCGTTGCCTCGAAAAATTTCCCTAGGCGGTCTTGTTAATCACTATGCCCCGTAAGATAACAGAGTGCATGGTAATTAACAAGACTGCAAGTGGGAAATTTTCCAAGACGACGAGTGCACGTACGTACTGCAGCCACTGCAGTGAGTTGACAAATAAGATAATGAAATTGTGGCGAATTCAGAGCCCCTGCGTAAAATTGTGTTTATGCAACCAGTTGCACAGATGTGTAAAAAGAATAGTCTAACGTGCAAGGGGCTCTCGGAAATATATGTCGTCACGAGTCTCGGCTGAGCAGCGGACCAGGACAGTCGCATTTTTGTGAAGGTCCCGCCGAGGGGAGCAACTGAGTGATTTAAACAGATTAAAAATGAGTTTTTAAGTTTGAAGACATAGTGCTGTGTCTATACTTAACAAAGTGAGTGAAAAGAACGAGATGGCGAGCATATCTACATTTGACCTCTCGGATATAAAATCGATCATCAATTCGGCAATGGAAGTTACACGAAACGCATTGGAAGTGGTAAATAGTAAACTAGAGAGCGTTTTCAACCATGTCATTGAGTGTCAAACTGCATGTCAAACTCAATATGAAGAGATCAAGATAGATGTAGCTTCGATTGAAGCAGAAAATTTTTATCTTAGAGAGCTAATTGATATGCAGGAATCAGAGAAAAGAAAGAGTAACATTGTATGGTTTAATATCAAGGAAGTGGAGGAGGAAAGAAAGATTACAACGCCGGAGCTTATTCGAGAGATGTGCATGACTTTTGGAGTCGAACTCGGTCCTGATGCAATTAAAGAGGCATTCAGGATGGGCCGCATCAAAGGAGAGAGACCAATTTTATGCAAATTAACATCATATGAGAAGAAACGTGAGATTTTGTATCAAAACAAGTACAGCGATAATGAGCCATTTATTATCATGCATGATCTGACCAAGCAAGAACGCGAGGACAGGAAAGTGCTAAAACCATACAGAGATGAGGCAATAGAAAGAGGACAGCGAGCGTACATCCGGGGCAGTAAATTAATCATCGATGGTACCGCTTGTACCAAGGAGGAGTTTCTGCAACGTGGCAACGTCGGGGCAGCTGCAGCTGCAGTCAAGAGCATCGTCAAGGAGGGATCAGCGAGCCGGCCGGCTCGCTTGCAGCAGACATCACACTACCCTCCATCCACGCTCCCCAAACCGCGGGTGTGTGGCCCTGCTGAGACTACGCAGACGAAGCCGAGCGGTGTGGTCCATGCCACGCCCCCCGTAGACGACACCTCGACTTCTCCCCAAGTTTCCCACACCAATTCGATGAAAGAATCTGAGGTCCCCTTTACTATAGTGATAAATAAGCGTGGTAAAAAGCAGAAGTCAATTCTACAATATGATAACTTCTGTGAGCCTTTGCATAAAAATTCATTTAGCTCACTTACATTAGTGGACAATGAGTGTGCAAGTCGAGTGAGAATCAATACTCGCAATTAATATTAAACAAATTATGTGTTTATACTTTGTTTTTGATGCATGTACGAGTATAAGTAAAACAAATATAATATTTTTATTTTTCATTATTTCTGCTAATTAATGAATTCATGCAAATATAATAAATAAATTGATAAAAAATTGTCAACACATTTTGTAGTAATTTTTTTTTTTTACTTTTTCATTTAAAAATACAATAATAAAACTGATAATAATTATATCGATGTAATTAAGATTTAAATTGTAAAGTATTTCTAATGATGTGTAGTTTTTATTAACAGTTAAAGTAGGAAAAGATGTAAAATTTTTGAGTAGAGTACATAATTATATTTTAATACTTGATTCATGTATTATGTCTTACGTGTAATTTTAAATCGCAAAAAATATATGTTCGTAAAATCTTAAATTGTCTGAAAAAGTTAATTATTTCAATTTGTTACGGTGTTGTTTTTAACATAGTGCATTATCATGTGAAGTTGGCTGACATATCATGTTACCTAACCGAGGCAGCTGCAGTGTGGGTGAAGCTCTCGTTTTGAAAAAAAAAAAAAAAAAAAAAAAAAAAAGAGAGAGAGAGAGAGAGGCAGAGTGCTGCAGTGAAATGCAATTTGAGTCGTTCTCATCATAAAAAGTGTCAGTGAAACTAATTATTATACTGAAGAAGATGTGGACATTGACAATTTGAATATTAAAAAATTATACCATTCAAATTTAATGCATAACTTTATCAACTTGTATATTTTAAAAATTATTGTCATAAATTAAAAAATAACATTCGTTTATTTTATCATCTGATCTGGCTGATCTGGTTAAAAAGTCTTGTACTTAAACCCAAACTTGTATTGTAATGTGTGTTTTCTGAATAAAAGCCTTTTGAATCTGAATCTGAATCTGAATATATGTCGTCACTCACCTGCACCATCAGCGCCACCCCCACGACACCTTGCGCGCGATGCTGCGCCTCCGACATGTTACGATACAGCTCAGCATTGTATCCGTACAGCTGCAGCTGCACAGTCACAAATGTATTATGTAAACCTCGTGAATCGCAGCATTTCCCCTGCCTGATTTAAATACATTGCATCTCCAAGATACAAAATAAATAATATATATATATATAGTATTACATATTGGAGGAGGCTAATAAAAAAATTTAGTCTATTTACAAAATAAATAAATAAATAAATAAATAAATAAATAAATAAATAAATAAATAAATAAATAAATAAATAAATAAATAATACTTTAAGTACGTATTAGTTACGGCTGCATGAGTGTGCTTGCATTTATATTTTAATTTATTTTAAAATATTTAACAATAATGTGTATGCCCAATGATTATAATGAAAAACATGCATGGAAGTTATCTTAAAAGTCATTTCTAAGAAAATATGATCAATTTTGATTAAAGATTGCTTGGCTTCATGCACTCACATCTTAGGAGTTAAGCCGCACCGTCACTGCAAAACTTAGTTCTTGGTGGTGATAAATATAAGCATGACTGACAAGCCGCGAACAAAGAGAGCTTAAGTTGTGCATTGTTAGAAGACTGTAGGAAGTCGACTCGCATTGTGTCTTTGAGGGATCAATGCCACACACTATATACTACTGCTGTGATTACGACATCTCTGTGGGAGGCCGCGCGAGATAATTACACGACGGGTAATTAATAGTGAGATCCCCGCGTGCTAACAGGTAGTAGCTGTCGCCAAATATTGATCCAGAGAAAGTGACGCCTCTATGTAACCAAGAATAACATTGCCCAGGCGTTGTAAAGTTCAGCAAATTTTATTGTATGTCAGTTTGTTTCAGTTTTTCATTCAAGCTTACGGGAAATTAAAAATCATTATCAAATTTATGTGACATTTCTCTGGTAGCGTAAATTGAAAAGAAATCTGATATTATACTCTTGTATTCTCTTTTCCAATCAAAAAGCCCTGACTTGTCTGTAATTTCTAAACTAGATTCTTTTTCTGGATTTGAACGCAATAAACAGATTATTAAAAAATGTTGGCTGAATTTTTGACATCAGTATATTTTTAACGCCTTAAATCAGGATTTTTCAGGTGTTTCGTAGTCAGTTTTCAGTAGTCAGCATATACTGTCAATATATAGCTTATACTGACTACTGAAAATATGCAACGAAACACCTGAAAAATCATGATTAAAGGCGTTAAAAATATGTACTGATTATAAGATGTCAAAAATTCAGCCAAATTTTTTTAAGAGTGATATGGTGTGTGTTAACGGATTTCTTAAATCTTATGCTATATTGAAAGAGTTGTTTCGAAATAGCGGATTACCATATTAACAAGCTATAAATATAATTGCTATAATTTTAAATTATTTTAAGTGAACTTGTTCTCAGTGGTGAAAACCTGATAATTGTTGTACCTTATATTGATTACTTCCATATATACAACCTGTTCTTTGTTGACCATCACTCAATCTGGATTTCTCTGCATATAAATTGTAATGCTCTAAGAGGATGAACACTGTATGGTCATCACATTGTTCTCGTGATTGCTAAGAAGAGAGGCTTAAAATGGTCAACAAATTTCAAGAAGGAAGACGAATCTGAATATTTAGGCATCAAACAAAAATTTAATAACTATATAAAAATTCTATCCTCATATATATTCCATTATATTATATCTATTGTGATATGGAATAATAGCTGTCTTGTTTTTAGAATATTTAGGAGTGAAATAATATAAATCATGTTATGTTTACAGACACATGTGAATATTTTATAATATTGAAATTTATTATAAATACAATGTGAAGTGTTTCATATATTCAAATTACGATCTACTCTTCAATTGTCACAACTAATTTTTCATTGTGAGTAATAAGAATAAAACAACGTCTAAGTTTTTTGCTTATTTAAATATTCTGGAATATATTTAAAGGCAGCTCATGAATACGTTAGGTCGCAGTGGTGTTATTTATTCCCATGTCAAGAGTATAGCACTGCATGAGGTCTCTCTTCTCTTTCGCGGTAAGGGGACTTGCAAATGACGCCCGGGTCGCGCGGTGACACCAAATCCCGGTCGGTGCATGATCCCTCGGAGTGAGAGCCAGTCAGATTTCCGGCGTCAAGCCTTGGCGGGATTATTCAAATTCCACCTTGTCAGAGTAACTCTCAGAGAGCGAGTACGAATAATCTTTGTGAAATTCTCTCACGAGTTAATAATTCAAAATTAGAGAGAAGGCTAGGGAAAGAGACGGGGAGACAGGAAGAGAGAAAGAGGAGAGAGAAAGAAGAGAGAGAGAGAGAGAGAGAGAGAGAGAGAGAGAGAGTGAGTGAGTGAGTGAGTGAGTGAGTGAGTGAGTGAGTGAGTGAGTGAGTGAGTGAGTGAGTGAGTGAGTGAGTGAGTGAGTGAGTGAGTGAGTGAGTGAGTGAGTGAGTGAGTGAGTGAGTGAGTGAGTGAGTGAGTGAGTGAGTGAGTGAGTGAGTGAGTGAGTGAGTGAGTGAGTGAGTGAGTGAGTGAGTGAGTGAGTGAGTGAGAGTAGAAAAGAGACTCCAGTATCAGTAGCAGGTATCAAAGAATATTCACTTCTGAAGGTAGTATAATATTACAAGTAGGAACGTATAGCTAGTATAATGTATAAAATATTTTCTTCTATATATCCTCTATCATATATCACGTATAAAATTTTCATTAACTATAATAGATTGAATAACCATGTTAATGACCACGTATATATAAAAAAATATTATTACAATAAATCTTGTATGTAGATATTGTCAATTAACTATAATTACATGTTGTACAATAACAAAGTGTCTATTGAGTGTTAGTATGTTAAATATTATTGGATAATGGCGATCTATGACAAAGGCTACTAACAATGAATGGACGGGCATCGTTGTATACTGGCTATATAACGTAAATATCCGCCACGGGCTCACAAACACGCGCGTCCATCGGGCAAACAAAAGCAACAGCAGCAGCTACCGTGGTGGAAGAGGCATCGAGTTTCACACAACGCCATTGTGTGAGCAAACATCGTCGTCGTCGATAGTTAAATTGTTTGAACGTTACACCAAGTGCATGCTATATGGAACTATATAGCTTTTGCATTGTTGTAATGAGAACCACCCTTTAATATACACCAATTGTGTATTTAGTATTGTAATATACTCAATACTCATTTGTTTAAAAATGAAATATTGTTTTAAATAAAAAAAAATACATACAATTAATTTGCATTTCAATTGTGTTTTTCAATGTAAGCAATGCATACATGATACTTTAACAATCAAATTTATGTTGATGTTTGATGAAAAATTTCACCATGGATTAACTCGTGAGGGTCAAATTATCAACTTTTGGGACTATCAAATCAAATCATTTTTAAAGAAAAAAATAACATTCAACATAACTAATCAAGTAAAAATTTATTAAAAAATTGGAGACCGTTGAATTGTTGAAATTAATATATCACAGCAATAAACAAAAATTATTATAGTCATTTGTTTAAGGAATAACTCATTAACGTTTGATTTTTTCTTGTCTAAACTTACATAACTTGTATAGGGTCAAATTTAACTTACGAATCTCAGAATATTTCAGATTATATATTTTTATCAACTCATGAAATTACTGTATTTGAGTGAAACGTGATGCAATAAGATTTTCTAGTTTAATCTCATGTTATTTCGGACAAAAAGAATTATTTTTTTTGTAGTGGACAAGACTGACATTCATCACTAAATTTTGAAAGTGATTGACATTTTATTTCTTCGTAACTCGAAATATACCCCTTTTATCTTGTATAATAATGTTAGTGAGACTATAATTGAAACCAATACTTTGAAAAGTTCGACTATTGCTATAATATAGAGATCACAAACTTGTGGAACTTACCTCAGCCGGGAAGGCATATCCGTGTACTCTGTGCTCCGATCCCTGGTGGTTCTCCGTGCCGTAGTGCACGTAGATCTCCTCGAACTGGTAGCGGTAGGCGAGCGGACCTCCCGAGATGTTCACGTGGTGCTTCGTGTCACCATCCACGCGCAGCACCAGCGACTGGCCCGTGTTCCACAAGGTGCCGCTCACCTGGACAATCAGAGGTCATACAGATGTCAAAAATGAGCACTATGATATTTATTGCCGTCCACGTGCAATACCAATCAACGTCACCATTTCCATCACCTGGACAGTCAGAGGTCATTTGGAGGTCATCTAGAGGTCAAACATGAGCACCATGGTGCCTTCACTATCCATTAAAGCTACTCAGGGGTTATTTAGAGGTAAACAGATCATGGTAATACCTTGTGCTTATCTATGTGCAGCGGTCGTAAGTGCGGGTCATAGAGCAGCGCTGTGGGCTCGACGTTGACGGGGGACTGTCGCCGACCCTTGTTGCAAAGGTTCCACTGAGGGTTTATTAGACCCCAGAAAGCCGGGCCTGAAACAAATGAGACATTTTAAGTGAGCATGAGTAATATGTCAAGTAAGGCGTCGTGACATGGAAGTTCAGAAGTGGGTGGAGGATGAGAAAGTTCAAAAAGGCTGTAGCAACCAATGTCTTTTTGCATGAAATATAATTATAATTGAAACAAGTTTGGTTATTATACATCAAAAATCCAATTTCATGGCATTTCTCAATAAGGAAGAGAATTCTTTTGTGTTCTGAAGGAGCGAGGTCAGCTTGAACAACATCTGTAGGAGAAGTCAGTTTATATATAGATCTCCGTTCTCCATAAGTTGTTTAGTAAAAATATATAACTTGGTTTCATTATAATAATTTTAAATATTCATTCGTCGCAAGTTGAGGTATTTATTTTATGTACTTGATTCGTATTCCAAAACCTTCTGTTGAAATCTCTTGGTTTACTCTTAAGATATTTTTGTATCTTTTGCAAGCTGAACTCACTTCAAATAAAATAAATAAAAGTCTAACAAGTGCCATGTCAAATCTTGCAAGGTAATAACTCGTCATTTCTGCATAGAAATCTGTCACATAACAAGTCTAACAGGAAAAAAATCTCTTGTTTCTCTTAATGTTAAACCTTGATGTAAAAATATTTTGAATATGCAAGATATTTTTGTAATAAAAAGGAAAAAAAATATATAAATTTTTCTACATACATGACAGATTTTTATTTCAAGGAAATATAAATTCACTATCAAAAAACGTCACAACAGTAGAGGAAAAATTGCAGTATAGATGTGTCTTGATAAAAAGCATCATTACTCATACAAAACTACAACAAGGAGGATATGTTTCTTAGAGAGAGAGAGAGAGAGAGAGAGAGAGAGAGAGAGAGAGAGAGAGAGAGAGAGAGAGAGAGAGAGAGAGAGAGAGAGAGAGAGAGAGAGAGAGAGAGAGAGAGAGAGAGAGAGAGACGGGGGCAGTCAACAATCGATGCACCCGGGGAGATTCGATGTAGTATTCGGTCGCTGCCCGCCTCTCACTCACTCAATGCTGGAGTGTCGCCATATTGGAGACACGCCAAACAGGTTCGAACATGATCGAAGGAGAAGATAAAGAGCGCAGCAGAATGTTACTACACGACCAGCAAAGAGAGTCTGTAAAAGTAACCTAAAAGTCTATCTCTCTTTTTATACACATTGTCAAGTTAACTTGCCAAGTTTATATACATGTCTATCTTTGCGTGGTACTGCAGCGGGTGTTACCGATACTGTTAGCATAGAACAATGAGAAGTGAGAAAGCGCAAATAGTATTGCAGCTTATACATTTCAGCTTATACATAGCAACTGGAGCGAGAGCGCTAACAAATACATTAACACGTTCTCAGCTGTTGTGTACAATAAAATTATAACAAAAACATGTGTTAATGTGTGACATGCATAACAAATTGAATTCCATTGCTATTAATTATATAACAACTTGATAATCAATTTTTCTGTGGTATACCATTATTATCATGAGAACCAGACCAATATATCATACCAGTTATTGTGCAGGGGTTGTAGCGCAGACTAGGGGAAAATACTTTTTATTAGGTCTGAAATGCGATGTAAATTTTTAAGGTAAAGTTTGTAACTTTCATCCTGGGCTCAGGAATACCCCAAACGTATATACAACTGCATGCCAGTACAAAAAAAAAATTGTATTTATTCATAACGTCAATACTTGTGTTAAACATTTTCCTCTAGGTATAAATTTTAAGGTGTTGAATGCAATTAACTGGCAGTAGCAAGCGAGCAAGCAAATTTGGCCCAAATCTGCATGCTGGACTTGACCTACGTTACCTGCTGTTGTGGGTCCGTTTCAAACTGGAAGCCATGCTGTTCTCAACTCATCCGAAAATTGTCAAATTATGACTTAATATAGGAAACTTAAGTTATATGACAAATTGGCAATTGATTTGGATGTACATGTTTTTTTTTAGCAGCTACTGTTTTGAAAAATCTAAATACTAAAATGAAATTCAGAACGAAGGAATGAAAACTGTAATAGTATGAAACATATTAATGTAAAACCAGACAGCTGATAAGTCTGCTGTGCATTTCTTCCATTTTCAAGAAGATTCAATATATTGCCTGCCTTATTAATCAATATAATCCATATCGCAAATAAAGAAAGGGGCGTTTGGAACAAGTCGCTGCATGTAATTGCACTTTTCTTCTTTACACATGAAAAATACCTTAAGATTGTCTCATTTGAATGGTCGTTTATTGTTCCATTCTTTTAGGACTTAGACTGCAGCTTGTATTTACGTGGTTGTTGGATACGAAACACATTGAAATTCTGCGGTGATTGCCACCTTGTGCAGAGGATGGCACCACTTTAGGGCTGCCACTCCGGCTCAAGGGTTGGCAATAAGACGTCCCCCCTCCCTCTCACCCTTCGTCTCAGAGCGATATTGAATCTGAAGGGTACAAGATATTAAGGCTGCTGCTTGCAAATATGATGACGCTTCACAAGTTACCGTAATTTGCTTATACTACAAGTGGTAAAAATTTGCTTACTCTTGCAAATTTAAAAAATAATTACTTTAATATTTATGAGTATGGATTTCCAGCATGTATTTTAATGTAACATGAAGCGTGTTAGCAAGTAAAACAGTTCTCAGAACCGCTCGCTGTGTTATTAATATGAGAGAAAAAAAAAAAGTTTGCGATGCATGCATGAAGAAGAAATAGAGCGCGCTGAACGTGCACTTTGGTGTATCAACATTATAGCATTAAGTAAATCATCATTTAACTATGATGTTTGTAATTAAATATTGATTTTATATTTTCTGCTTATAAAACTTGTTAATTAAATATTTTAATGGATTTTTTTAATGTTACTATCACAAATATTTCTATAAAGTTTATAATAATTAAAGAGCAATTTTCATCAACTTTTAAACAAAGTAGAGACAAATTAATCATTTAAATTGAAATAACTCGTCAGTCGTAAACTTTATATCTTGATTATTTCACTTCATTGCAAACATAAACATTTACACACCTAAATGACGGTCCAGGATTTGCAAGCCTAGGTGTGATAAACAATCCGAGCCAGCAGGCAGGTAAGTGATTGCCGCCGTCGCCACTCAGGCTGTAAGGGACGCACGCGAGACTGACTAATGGCGAAAAGCGAAGGGGGGGAGGGGGGGCAAGCCGGGGTTGACAGAAAATAGGAGGTGGGGGGGCACTTGAGGTGACATGGGGCTGGGGTAGAAACGGAGGAGAGTGCTGCATTTGTCTTGTGAGCCAACAAGCAGACAGCAACCTCCTCTCTCAATCTCTCTCTCTCTCTCTCTCTCTCTCTCTCTCTCTCTCTCTCTCTCTCTCTCTCTCTCTCTCTCTCTCTCTCTCTCTCTCTCTCTCTCTCTCTCTCTCTCTCTCTCTCTCTCTCTCTCTCTCTCTCTCTCTCTCTCTCTCCTCTCTGCCCCTGTGGCCAGAGATGATAAGAAATGATGAGAAAAAATTAGGTTTCTTACTTCATTAATGAAAGCTTTTATGCATACAAAATATATAAGGTAAGTTTATTGTTAGTTTTGTTTTGCAAATAAGCATACACAAAAACACGTCTTGAAAATGAGAAGAAGATTGTGTTCTAAATGGAATTGTTTCGGAAATTGGATTTCAGTTGCTTAATGTATTCTGTCAGCAGTAGCAAGCCGCGAGCGACGCGACGTGCCGTGTCTTTCTTTTGTTTCTTGTACCTACCAAAGAGGCGCTGCCTCAGTTTTTGTGTTGAAATGTCACAAAATTACTGAATTAAAAATAATACAATAATACCTTATTTTATAAAACGTCTGTGGCACTTGTTTAGTCTTTAATTTATACTTGAGTTTGCGTAAAATGAATTTCTCTTATTTTTTGCTGGGGATAATAATTATTATGGCATTTGTTTCAGCAGGCTCCGTCACAAATTATTTTCATATATACGTATACAGTCTATATTATAGTTCAACAAATGCCTCATGAATCATGAATTTGTATGTAAGCAGAAATGGATGATGGCTTGATCATGTACGAGCAGAAAAATTTAAACTGATAAACAAATAATTTTATATATAAATTTCACAGCTAAAAATTTGCAATATTTAGTAAAAAGCAAGAAACATTATTATTTATTTTTTTTACTAGTTCCAAAGAAATCTAAATTAATGTAATGTATTAATTAATCTTAAATTTGATACAGTACTGAAACAAATCATTGTTTCATTTAACATGATTAACAATTATCTTAACATGGTTGTTTATATTAAATAATATGTATTAATTTTATTTTTACTTAATTTGAACCCACGATATACGCACAGTTGTTAATCGGGTGTACACTAGATTTAAACTTGCCCATTTTTCATTACCCAAAAAACCTATAGTGTTGCTGCTCAGAATTTTGAGATTCCCTTCTAATTTATATCAGCATTTGCTTGAGGAAACCATGGAAACCTCATGAAAACTGAATACCATCTCGCCGTGTAGTTATGCAACTTGCTTACCACTAATACATATTCGTATCGTATGACAGTCATCATGCCACACGATACTCAATGACGCATTCAATGACGGAAGGTTTAGTGAATTTAAACTTTTTTTGGATGGCTAACTCTTCCAAAAAAATACATATTATAGCTACACATATCTTAATATCTCTTTGCCTCTTGCAATGGAGCTGCAAATAAAGAGCTGTATCTTGGAGTTAACGTGCTGAAAGGATTGTATGAGTGAATAGCTGAATACACCAAGGAGAAACTGTAATTCGACTTATTTTTACATAAAATTACTTTAGTGCTTCTAATTCTAAAAGTACTATAGTAGATCTTCCTGACCCCCTCCTGACTTACTATGGCGTCTGATTAATGCGAAGTAGCGAGAAAGCCGCGCCCCGGATATCAGACCTTATATACCGACTCGTACGTAATAATAAAACATAGTTCGTATTAATAGCCTCATGCATATGATGGTAAAAAAAAAAAAAAAAAATGATGGTACTGAAGTTACGATCGAGAAAGGCATTAACCTTAATGTAGAAATAGGTTGTATATGACTTGAAGAGGTAATACAAACAAACATAAATTGCACTTAACGTGGTAGTTTATAAAGTTTTAAAAGTTACAACTGCAGTATATATATATATAAACCAATAACGTTAATTCATTAAATAAAAAATAATGCAACTGGTAACTTTTCACTTTGCATGAGATGAGAGTTTTATATTAAAAAAAAAAAAAAACATACCCAAGTGCTTGTAAAACTTTATATTTATTACCCACTTAACATCGATAGTAATTGTATATAAATATATAGTTTTATATTAATTTTATTTTTACTTAATTCAACACAGTTATGGAGGCTGCATTGGTAAAGACTTAAGACTGAACTCTTGATTTTTTATATTATAAGACACAAAAACAGAGTTCCTGATAATCCAAATAAGCATTTGCCTATATAATTACGACTGAGGAAACCATGAAAATTTCATTAAGGATGGTCGCTAATTTATGAGGATATCATTAATCAATGATGACCTCTTGGACGTACAGTCTTAAAGTTAAAAATTGGAATTCATAGGTAAGATTCATAATGCATGTATTCCAATTTTTTACTTTAAAAACTGTACAAAAAAGGGTGCTCTTTAGCTACCGTTATATCGATAGGATCCAGCTAGTGGTACCTAAGATCGAACTCACTGCAATCCGATTATGAGTTGAATTTGCCAACCACTGAACAATTCTATTTTTATAATTGTACTAAAATGTTTTATGTGTTTTTGTGTGTCTGATGTTGTTACTTGATGTAACGAAGGCTGAGATCAACCGAGAGGGTATACAAAGTTTGGCCACTCTGGCGATCGTTGATTGTAGGTGGGAGAGAGAGAGAGAGAGAGAGAGAGAGAGAGAGAGAGAGAGAGAGAGAGAGAGAGAGAGAGAGAGAGAGAGAGAGAGAGAGAGAGAGAGAGAGAGAGAGAGAGAGAGAGAGAGATGAGAGAGAGAGAGAGAGAGAGAGAGAGAGAGAGAGAGAGAGAGAGAAGAGAGAGAGAGAGATCTGACAGGCCGGCCGCCGGACCGCAAGCGCAAGCAGACATCACAACGGTATCCCTCATTTCTCCTCGTTTATATGTAGCCACCGAGCATGCAGCCCAAATTCCCACACACAAAGGCTATAATACCATTGTTTTACTATGAGAGAATAGTTTAGCTAGAGCATGTGAAATTTGATCTTCCTCTCTCTCCCCCAGTTTTAACAATATTATATTCCCGCCTGCCAATCCATCAACTATAATATTATGTAAAATTATCTGTCTCGTCACTAGCTCAATTGAGGCTGCTGCACTAAAATAATACTGAATGAAATGATGTTTTCCTCCACATTTTCAAACAAACGAGCTCTGTATCATGTGTTAATATAGCTAAATTATTTCAGCTTCATTTCCGTTTACGGTTCAGTTGGTAAGTGAAGCCTCTAGCTATATAATATACAAGGGACATTCTGAATATTCGCATGATGATGTTCATTTTGTTCTCCGCGGGCAAATAACAGCTGACTGTACCTCTGGCGAGATCGTGAGAATCAACACGTGAGCCAGCGAGAACACTTGTCATCAGAGCAACAATAACTCTTATCAGAGCGTGATTAGCATGTGTTATATATTTGCTATTTATAAGCTAGTTTACGTAATTAGTTCTTACTGTTAGTGCATTTCAGGACAACAATTTTTTTTCTGCTAGATTTGCTGAAACTATAACGACAATTAAAAAACAAAAAGATGCATATTTCAAATTTGATAAGTCGAGAGATAAGACGAGCCATCTCCCCCAAAAAGTTCAAGCTTCCATAAAACTGCATGAAAGTGCCTGCAAATAAAGCAAGAGTAACATTCTTACCTGTCCCGAGGTGTATTCTTAAATAACTAGAAAAAAAATCCACGCTCTGGGAAAATCAAAATCAGGCCAGGCAAATTTTTAAGCATAAAAGTATATCAGGTGTATATCTGCATATACAGCAGGAGCAATGCCATCAGGTTCGCTCGCAAATTCAATATTTATATTGATGATTAACATATTGATGATTTTCTTTAACGATAAACTGCATTCGCATAAAAAAATTAACTTTGAACCAAGACCAGTAATTAGAACTGTTCGTGGGAAATTTTGAGTTTATGAAACTGACTGTACACTCAAGCATTTGATTTAAAAGTGTCAAATTTACCAGACCATCTCACCGTGAGGTTGTTACACAAATTATTTAGCAATAACATAAAAATGGCTAACCTATAAATTTATAATATAACTTTTATTTACGCCATCTTACTTAGAGGTGCAGTGACTAGGCCAATCTGTTTTGAAATTGAACTCAAAATTGAAATTGAAAATTCACCTCAAGGTAAAATGTAACACACAAATTTAAATTATTAAACTTTAATAATTCAATAAAATATTACATATGATGAGATTTTAGAGAAAATTATTCAGTGAATCGATACAAAACATCAATATGGTTTTTAATGATATCTTAATGTGCTTAAATTTTTATACCTTGCATGGCACCATGTCCATAAGTATGTAAATATTAACGTTGTTGTAGTAATAAGTACTCTTCTCACGTACAGTACCTGACCAAAATTTACAAATTTTAGCTTACAAATGAAGCAGGGATTTTTCTATCTACCTTTCAGTACATTAAATCGAATTATATCGTTAGAAAATCGCAATTAATTAATACCATATTAACAGAAACAAGAAGTGATTATTTTTATTGAATTACTCCCTTGTTTACATTACTGGTGTGAGGTCATGGAGAAAGAGGAGTGTTGTTAGGGTGGTATGCATAAACAATCACGCCTGAGGGACGCCGCTCATCGCAGTACAAATAAAAGTTTGAGAGGGCGTGGAGGATATTGATTAACTTCAACTCCGCATCAGTCCATTTTCATTATCCCTCGGACACTCAGCCCGCAACTTTCATTTTAATTTTTAAAGAGACATTTTCTTTGTCTCTCTCTCTCTCTTTTCTCTTTTCACTCAATTTTCGTAAAAAAATAAAGTTTTTTTTTAACTTCTTATATCTACTATATAGAGATTTTTCCATTTGAAAAGTGTTATTGTATTTAATTTTTCAATCTTTTCCAAGTTCTTAGCTAAAATAATAAACTTGAAAAAAAGCATTTATATCTCTATAAACTTATATATATATATATATATATATATAAACTTTATTTTTACTTTTTGATATATATTCTATATATATTATATTGGCTGAATTTTGATCCCTCAATAATGTTGACTGACCTGACTGTAAATAGAAAAACAATCTTTTAGTTGATAAGTACCTTCCTTCTTCTCCTTCTTGTCTCTAAGAGCTTTCCAGAAAGATCGAAGAACGTAATAAATATGAGGAGGAAGAGAAAGACTCCCAGAGATAGAGAGGCAAGCAGCAGGAAATATAAATATCTCACGGCCAATTCCAAGCAGCTCTGATTCCGGTAGCACATTACAGAGATAACTCGAGAGCGCATCTCTAGAGAGAGAGAGAGAGAGAGAGAGAGAGAGAGAGAGAGAGAGAGAGAGAGAGAGAGAGAGAGAGAGAGAGAGAGAGAAAACACTCAAGGATTGAATTCATGTTTGGTTACTATGGAAACGACTGTGTTGTGGTCACCGCTCGACGCCGCTGAGTTGCAACGTGGAACAATCGCCATGAGAATTACCGTAATGAGGAGGAGGAGGAAGCGCCGGCGCCTCAGCAGCTGTCCGGTAAACATACCGCGTGGTAGCTTGACAGTTGGAGCGCCAAAGCCTTTACTAACAAGCTCTCGAGAAATTCACTAACAAGCCCATAGGGTGAACCATGATGGTAATATAGGCGTGAAATTACAGTAAGGATTTGTCACCTTATGTATTATAGCTGTTTAAGTTTCATGTATATAAGAGAGTGTTCAATGAAGAGACGTGCGCCTAGAATAGATAGAATTCTTTTCTATTACAAAATTAATTAAATTTTAGATTGTATTAAAGTATGTACTGTCAATCAAGCTTATATTTTAATTAATTAATAAATAAAAATAAAAAATGTAAAAATTTTTCATTAAAAAATACTAATGATGTTTCTATTTTTCTTTGAAATGAAATAAAATAATTTTTTTTAATTGAAATAAATATCCTGACTAGAACACACATATTTAATTTTTTATTTTTTAAAATTTGATATCGATACATACAAAATATTGTTTTATTTATTTTGTCCAGTGCTACACGGCGACTGTTTGTGCTCCACTAAATCTGCGGTCAGCTCATAAAGCTGTCGTCGCGCTCCACAGCCACGGTCATGTGACCCCCTCCCTCCAGCTGTGCTGCAACCCCGCCCACATTAACCCCAACACGGCATGAGTTAACTTTCAATTCCACGAGATTACAAAACTGACATGCAACATTATTCACTCTTGGACACTCTACGTTCATACAAGTAGTGGAACACGATATTACAACCGCTGAAATGTAAATAAATCATTATAATAAAAATGTACAATCAACAAGGTGGCATAAAGTAATCAGTTGTACACTTTGGGACACTTGAAACGTTAGCTGATTTTATAGTATTGCAGATATTAAATTTGAAGATGTAAGGGTGGTTTTTCATAAGCCATGTCAAGCGGGTTAGCGGGACGAGAAAAGCACGTATCATATGTGGCGGTAATGTTGGAAAATTAGTTTTCCCGCAGCAATTAAATCCTGGTGTGATTTTTTCAGGCTAACATGGCTGCCATATGACATAAAATGAGCCTTTCTCGCCCCGCCAAGACCCGCTCGACATCACTAAATGGAAATCACCTTCAAACGAGCACCAATTAAGTATAACTGTACAAATGTTTAGTTTACTTTTATAGACTGCTTGACAAGAGCAAGGTAACGTTTGGACTCTTCCGAGTTGTAATTCGTGTCTGAATCGGCTCGTTAGAACACAACAAACTCTAACGAGCCGTCTCTGAAATATTCAACACTTATTGACCCTTTTTGTTTCCTTAACTTCTTGCAACGTTATTATTTAAATGATAAAGTTCAAAAAATAACAACAAAAACTCTTTGAGTACTTTTTAACATGGATTTTAATGTATACTCCTACGCAAAGAGTTTTTGTTTTATGTTTAAATGGTTTTTCACCTTTTTGCTATACTTACGTATCCTTGTGTACAGAAACAAATGTGTAGTGAATCAATAAAATGAATTTGAATGCCAGTTTGCTCATGTTGACTAATTTATTACTCTTATATTATAGAAATTTGAAATAATCATTGATATTATCGAGATGTAAAAAGTCCAATGTTCCATTTTATCTGAAGTTTCTATGGTATCCTCAGCTCAAAAAGGAAAATAATATAATAATAATGACCTATAATGTTGGTGCAGCCATAACTCCCTTCAAAAACTGTTTTATATACTTGAAAATCAGATTATATAAAAAGATTATTAAAAACAATAATTAACGAGAAGCCAAATCAAAGTGAATATAAATTGAAATGAAGAAGTTATAAATTTAAATTATTATTTAACATCATTTTTTATCGCTAAAGTATCCAATGGCATTAACAGTTTTTCTGTTCTGTTATTTAATACTTTGTTAATTCACTCGCAACCACTTGAGAGAAATTTTATATTTCGACTCGACGTTTGTAAGTTTTTCTGCGGATCAAAAGACTCATTAAGCATAAACACACCACCACCGCACCGAGCGAGGGGAGAAGAAAGGAGAGAGAGAGAGATCACCACCAACACAACAGAACCCCGGTAATATCTCTGCACTCTGAGAAGATAAAACACAAACTGAATGAAGTCAAAGATGACAAAGAAGCAACGGTTGTATTGATTAATTATTCACTCATTATATTTATATATTTGTGTATAAATTTATTTATTTAATGCTTATTTGACTAAAATATTTTTTCCCAGAATTCAATAGCTCAAAAGAGAAAATACTTAATAGCTCTATAATGTTGCTTATTTTACATTAGCATGTTATTTACTTCTAAAATCAAACAGAAATTACTTGTTATTTATAATAATCACAAAAATTGTAGAAACTGTGATATTCCTTTTAAATTTTATCTGGAGAACATTGAACGAAATATTGAACCTCCATCATTATAAAAATAGTTGCATCGTATAGCATTTGTCTATTTCTTATAGCTACGATAATTTAATATATATATATATATATATATATATATATATATATATATATATATATATATATATATTATAATTTTTAATAAATAGTTTTCATTTTATTGCATCAGCATCAATTAGTCTACATATTTTGTATTATTTGCTACAATGATAAAAATGTATTAATTTCTTGGGCGTTTTTCTCTTAGAATTTTTTCACATGAAGAGTTAATTATTACTTTGTAAACAATTTTTTATCGATACAATTAAGTTCTCTTTATTAATATTATTAAACTTCGATCGGTGTAACTATTACTTGAAGAAGGTAATAATTATACCTAAGATTATTGATTTTATAGAATTTTCTTGTTTAATATTAATTTCGCTATAAGTTTTGCTGAGGGTTTCACTTGTAATTTAGTTTTAACGTAGTAATAACTTGATCGTCTAGGTTTACAAAATTCCCAGGTTGATTATAAATCTATATTCTTTTCCTTTTTTAACATACATTTAGACTTTATTGTAACCACAAAATATTAATAACATCGTATGTATATCATAAAATTTTCTAAATTCTATAAAAATCTATTGAATTTTAATTGGTTTCAAATATCCTATGTATGCGTTACTTGATCATGATTAGGGTTGGATTTTATAACGTAACTATATTGTTAACACAAAGAGAATCTGTAATCTGGGACTAATTAAAAGGTGAAAAACAGTTGAAAGGCAACATCATGCTCCACGGTGATTACATGAGAACAATGGACCTATCATTATCACATAAGGCTGTCAGTCAACTGGCTTATTGAATTGGCCCTCCTACTTCTCTCTCCCACAGTGAGCTGTTACGGCACCCTAGTCACACTTTGCAAGTTGTGATGGAAAAAGTTTATTCAATGCGATTGTTTTAGCAGAGTTAACTTTAAGCGGAACTTTGTTAGCCTCCTTCTACTCCTCGTATAGTATAGTATATATATATAAAGAAAAGAAGAAGAAGAGAAGAACAGAGAAGGGATCTAAAAAGAAAGACACTCGGGGAAAGTTCCAAGACTACTTCTAGGCTTTGTAGAGAAAGAGAGAGGCTTTTAGGACTGATAGGAGGAAAAAGAGCTTGATAAAGCAAAATACTAGTAGTTCTCTCTCTTATATGTAATGTACTCTTTGATACCCCTACATCTCTGTATACGTCAAAACTTAACACTTTGATTACAAAAATTGCTTGTTTACTTACCAGATATACCATCATATGTCCACCATTCTTCCCAGCTAGCATGGATTTCTGAAACAAAAAATAGCAAATATATAAATTAAAAAAAAAAAAAAATAGCGATGATTTTTTTTAAAAGGATAATACGAGGAATTTTAAGTTTGATACATATTATGTATCTATGCAATTCCAATGTAACAGAAATGTTACAGATTGTATTATAATACATTTTTAAAATTTTAATATTGTTTCAACAATTTTATATTTCATACTTAATAATTTTTACTAAAATAATAAAATTTATTCATCGTGTTTTATTTTTTATCATATAGCAATACATATATTATACTATACAGTATATAGTATTCTCATATGTATATTCATATTTACATTGCTAGCAGCCAAAATGTGTGTGTATATTATTGAATAAAAAAAAATGTGTTCTATATTCAAATAATAAAATTTTAATATGTAATACAATATTAAAAGCTACAAATATTAAATATTCAAAATGCTGTATTATACGTCAAAGTATGTACGGATTGCCCGAGTTGGCTACGGGCCCGCGATGGTGGTGAATCAGCTGTAGACGCTTGGCCGGGATTGCGGCTCATCTAGGCGCCATCCTTGGCGCCAGGCGCGGCGCCTTGACGTCGCTGGGGGAACCTGAGAGGCCACCGCATGCAGCCACTCGCCAAGATAAACATGGCTCGCGTTACTGCAAACTGAATGTGGAGGAAGTAGAAATTGATGGTGGCTAGAGAAAACCTCGTCCAAGGACAAAAAGCTATATGACTTGAGGAGGGGGAAGCAAGCTCTGCAGTAGGATTTCAAGTCGGTTAAGATCTTTGTTTCTTTGTAGATATTGCGCTGCTTGTATGTAATATATTATATGTAATATATGAATGCTAATGTTATGGGAGTTATACGAAACAAATTTTCTTCTTCTACTTGGCGTAAAATTATATTGTTACTCTGCTTTTCTTCGAAAAAAGTCTCTCTCTATATCATTCTTGATTTGTAATAAAAGATGACAATATGACAGTACTTTATAAATATCATAAAGGATAAATTTCTTATTTTTGTCAACTTCACTTGATTCTACTGTCTTCTGATAACCAAGAAAAAAATAATATTCTTCAAGTTTTGGTGTTGTTAAGTTCTATATATGATTAATATTTCATAAACTTAATATTAAAAGCTCAAAGATCATCAAAACCTTCACAATCTCCAATTTACTTAAGTTCAGCTCGACATACCATTTACCATAATTACTTTCATTAAAAATCACAGAGATTATCCTTTGATTGAACGTCCTATTGACGGTGCTGCCACCTATCAGTGACGTGACTTTTTCATGGACTCGTGCTAGAGGTGTGGCCTAGCCTGCAGGGGCTCTCGTCATGGAAATTAGGAGCAATAACATCGCACCAAGGACGCATAAAAGTGGCGACCAGACTGCCATAAAGTTTTTCCAACAATTTTAATTATAACTGTATAAATTATAAAATAATTAAGAAACACGCATCATGTTTTCATAGCAATATTACTCTCTATAGAAAGGAAAAAAAATTGCTTTCCTATTTTAATTATGATTTCATTTTAATTATTGTTTACATAAATTAAAGAAATCAATATTTCTTGTACTTTAATAAAAAAAATAATATATATTTTTCATTTAATTAAATGAAAATTGATCCTCTGAGTATATATATTTAATAAAAAAGTATAATATACAATTAAGTATTAAATTAAATGGTGGAGAACACACACTACACTATACATGGTTAGTAATTATAGGGAATTCATCAACGTGAGTAGCTGCTCGTGGTAAGCTCATGTAAATGATAATATTTAATTAAAGAGCTGCTGCTATGAAGGAAGAGTCTCGTGCCTCGCTGATGTTGCGTGTCTGATGATGAACTGAGCGCGCGCACGCTCGTGGCTTTTACCCCCGGCCGTACGTCTTGCCCGCTAACAGACACGTCACCGCCCTGACAGCCCCCTGCGGGACTTAGTGCCACACCACCAATGTCTTAGCACTCTTCGATACAAACGACTGCAGTGGCAGATCGTGAAATTTAGGGGTTGGAAAGAAAAAGCTTATGATGTCAAAATATAATGGTAGTTACAAATGATACAAGAAATTGTCTTTATGGTGTTCTTTTCGTGGAAATTAAATACTAAATATTGTTGTGTTCAAAATAAGTAATTGCTAAGTTGCTATTTATATATATGTTTATAAAATTGGCATTATTTTAAATATTATAATGTGATATAAAATTTAAAAGCCAAAATAATATAGATGGCTTATGTTTTTTTTTTATTATTATTTATTTATTTTCATCCTGCTTGGAATTCTAAAAATTATTAAAAAAAAAAAATTTAAAAATAAAGTCAGAATTTAGCGAGAAGAGCAGAGAACTTAAATTACGTTTTGAGATTTCTAACTGCCATGATGTTATATTATGTCAACAAAATTTAAAGGCTGTTTTACATAAAATTACATTCTACTATAATAGACGTATGATAAAACAAAAGTCCTCACAATCTGATCTGATTAGTTACGACTGATTGTTAAATGTCCTGCACACTCTTCTTAGTATTCTATTACTGAAACGTTTTTTGTTTATCTTGAAGAAAGGAGAAAATAAAAAAATGTTCTCGTACAAGCTGCTCTTTTTATCCTCAAAAACAAATTATGAAAAACCCTTACGTATAGAGTGACGAAAATCTCTTTTTGTCTCAAAAGCTCTTAATTATTACAGTTCTGGGGAGTAAATTGATTCATTCTTTTTTTAAAAGTTAACATTACCTTTATCGTACGAACTCTTAATTAACGATTAATGTAATTAAATGTTGCTATCATTAATTTTTTTAACTGGTGGTAGTTAAGGTAACTGTGAATTCTTATCTGTTATTCTTGATACTTCTTTGAGTTAGTAAATAATGCTTATTTTACTAACAGCTAGGCAGCCACTGCAATCCTCATGTAGATCTCAAAAATCTAGCACAATTTATGATTGAAAAAAATGTTATAAGGACGGTTTGCTGCATGAACATTTCAGAATGGTTCACGAATTTCACCATCTACAATTCTACATATATATTCTATTATATTCATTATTTGACCATATAAGTCTGCATAATTTTTTTACCCAAACATTCTGTACCAATTTTTTTTTATTTACAAAATTACTCTACTGTTCATATATTTACCAAATTTTTTACTTATATTTCAGCCAACAAAAATCTTATTAATTAGCAGCACAGGTAAGAAAATGTTCCCATCATATGTGGTAGTTTTTGTAGTAAAAGAGACGCACGGTGATGTTTGCTCCAAATTGAAAGTTAGTTTGGCGTATACGCTTAGGTGGTCCCGTTGTGTGTGTTTTCACTTTTGTGCGGATGCAGGCCCCGCATGAACCACAGATAAAGTTCAGTCGACGAGCGCAAACACGCAAGCAGAGCCTCTTTTTGCTGCTGTACAGACTTTAACTTTCATTAACTGCTAAATAAAATCCTTTTTAACATCAGCGTTATTTACGGAGGAGTGTTTTATATAAGAAACAAATGTCTTTACCACTTTACTTATCAGCTTAAATGTTCACTATTTACCTTTATAATTTAAGTATAGTTTAAATTTATGTATACTTAAGTACTTTAGTAACTTATATTACCTGCTGGATGATATATTTTATGATATATAAAACTGAAAAAACAACTCTGTCGGACCATAACTATACTATAGTCACAATAACATTAAATAACTCGAAGAACATTGATAAAATACAAGAAAAACAATTTTATTATAAACGAATATTTGACAAATGCAATTTAGATAATTTTCTGCTCCTATTAATTCGTGAAGAATGGAATGATTTATTAAATCCTGATCTCAATTCAAATGAGAGATGGTCAAAATTTCTTGAAATTTTTATGTATCATTTCAATGAGGCTTTTCCTGTTGTTAAAAGAAAAATTTCAAGTAACAAAAATAAACCTTCCTGGATACTCAATAACCCCCATCTTTACGAACAAGGGATTTCTTTAAAACGCTTACACTATGATGTAAAATTTACTGACCCAAATTTAGAGTCTTCTTATAAAAAAGAAATGAAATCATATAAACAAAATATGGCCACCGCTAAATTTAAAGAGAATGACCATGAAATAAAAGGAGCTAATAATAAAATTAAAGCTACGTGGAATATAATTAATAAAGAATGCAAAACAAAGAAAACAAATGTTAATAATAAGAATAATTATGAATTATGTATAAATAGTGTAACGATTACAGACCCCAAACTAATTTGCAATTTATTTAATAATTTTTTTGTCAAGAGCATTGAAAATATAATAACAGAAAAATTTCCTTTTAATTATTCTAATACTTTAATTATTGTCGATTCTGATAAAATTAAAACGAAATTAAATTTTAGTTCGATAGACCCGATTTATATTTTAAATCGAATGAAATCCCTTCCTAATAAGTATGCAGCTGGCCCAGACGAAGTACCATATACTGTTGTAAAATATTGTGCTTCTGTTTTGTCTGTCCCTTTATCTAATTTAATTAACCATTCAATATCAGATGGTATATTTCCTGATTGTTTAAAGGATTCTAAGATTTATGCAACTCATAAAAAAGGCCCAACTTTCATTATTGATAATTACAGACCAATATCAAATACATCTGTTTTTGGCAAATTATTTGAGAATACATTAGACGATCAAATTACTGATTATCAAACAGAAAATCATTTAATTGCTCCCTGTCAACATGGATTCTTGAAAGACCGTTCTACTGATACAGCACTATTTGATCTTTTAAGCCACGTTTATATGGCAATAGATAATAATCTATTTTGCGTTGCAATATTTTTTGATTTATCTAAAGCGTTTGATAGTCTTAATAAAGATGTATTATTGAATAAATTTGATAACATGGGAATAGGAGTTTTGAGTCGTAATCTATTAGATTCATATCTAACAAACAGACAACAATATGTTGAATTAAATTCAAATGCTAACGGCCAAAATATTACATATAAATCAGACAAATTACCGATTACACTTGGAATTCCTCAAGGAGGAAAAATGTCAGCCACATTGTTTAATACAGGAACAAATGACTTATCAGATCATGTCAAGAATGCGGTATTAGTAAAGTATGCTGATGATATTACAGCTATAATCACAGCAGAAGCCGAAGATGAATTAATTCGTAAGATTAAACTTACTATTGAAGAGGTACATACATGGTGTACAAATAATAAGCTAATACTAAATTCAACTAAAACCGAATACATCCAATTTCATTCCCCTAGACAAATCCCTTTGAATAGTTATTTGTTGCAATTAGCCGGAAAAACAATTAAAAGAGCAGAGTCTGTTAAGTTTCTTGGTCTATACATTAATGAAAGTTTGGATTGGTCTTTACATGTAAATGCGATTTGTAAGAAGATAAATTCGGCCAATTTTATGTTATATACAATCAGGAATCATGTATCTCATGAAACCTTGCTAACCATATATTATGCGTATGTTTATCCACATTTGGCATATGGCATAATAAATTGGGGATGTAAATCGGAACTATTGAATCGATGTTTTGTTTTGCAAAAGAGAGCACTTAGAACGATTTTAAGAATACCAAAAGGACAGTCGTGTGTTTCACATTTTAAGGCTAATAAAATGTTAACTGTCCCTTGCATTTATATTTTAAATTGTGCCTCATTCAAAAAAAATCACCCAAATTTTTATGTTCAGAATGATGGCTATCATGACTATAATACTAGGAATAAATCGAATGTAGTTACTGAAAGACATAACACTCAATTTTTCAAAAACTGTGCAATGTATCAAACAGCAAAATTTTATGAATTTTTACCAGCATGTTTGAAAGAAATAAAAACCAGTAAACTTTTTCGCACAAAATTAAAGAATGTATTGATCAATAAAGAGTTTTACTCTATTAAAGCTTTTGAGAGTAATAAAATGTCTGAAAAAGTATTATCAGGATTATAAAATAAACAAAATTATAAATTTACATATACATTGTATTGACTGATATATATATATATATATATATATGTATGTATGTATGTATGTGTATGTGTGTGTATGTATATATGTATATATATATGTATATATGTATGTATGTATATATGTGTATATGTATGTATATATATATGTTCCATATAAACTAAAATTTATCAGTATTAATGGTGACTTTGGCTTGTATTTTGTTTTTATTATTATTGTCAGTGATTGTGTTTGATAGTGTTAAATAACTTATGTAAATGTGTTTAAGTTTGATGTATTTATGTTGTATTTTGTCCAATTTTGACTTGAACATATGTTTGTCTTGTACAACCAAAAAGAAGTTCCAAAATAAAAATAAATAAATAAATAAAATAGATAACACACTATTTTTTTTTCATTAAAACATTAATAGTATTTTAATTAAATATCATGTGTATATAAGCTTTAAAATTAACTAATGCAACAGTTGTTAATTATGCTTCCTAAAATTTAATAGATACTTAATTTAATGTTATATTTTTTCACACCTCAAACATTATATAAGGAAGTGAAAATTCTAATATTTTTGTAGCAAATATATTTTGTATTTTTAATACAAAAATCAAAATGTGATTGCCAGGCATACGATAAGTAGTTTATTTTTTTTTTTAATTACATAAAAATAAAATCGTCATGTCAGGTAAAATTAGACGCACGTTGATTGATAACGAGATCGTACATCAGAACGCGTATCCACTGGTTGAACTGAATTTTAAATTTTGAGAATTCGGGAGTTGTCTTGCGAAATTCTTCTAGTATCTACAATTTCATTGCCAATGCATAATACAATACCTGTCATGATGTGCATATTTATATTAATGTTTATTTCACGCTACTAAAGTGCATATATTCAAATATATTTCACGCTACTACATAAAATACATTTTAATTTTGAATTTTTCTAATGTGCTACAAATGTTATCTAGATTTATTTTTTTTTTTTTTAAGAATCAGAAACATTGACATTAAAGTCCATTGTGCATTGTAATGATAATAATGTAAGACACAGCTGTAATTCTGAAGCAAGCTTTTGTAACATGGTGTTAACAAGAGCTTTAGAGGTTGTGTTTTGTCTTGTATCGCTTGTAAATGTGGCTACGAGACTTTGCAAGCCGTCATCGTGTTTTACCCTCCTCCATCGGGGCGGGGAGAGCGGCGCGGCGCTGCATATTCATGTCGCCAGTAATGTCGTGCCACGGAATATTTCTTCTCTTCTAAGTTGATTTTACACTGGCTTACTGTAACTTGACACTATGATAATGAAAATAAACATTGAATTTTTTTATTTTTATACACCCTTTTTTTATATATAAACATTTCACCTTCTTTTTTTATATATATGGTAAGTTAATTTTTCAGTTTTTTAATACATTTTTAAGTTACAAAAATTTTACTCATTATTTTAACATGGTATTATAAACTTGTACATGTTTTCACATATAAATTTAATTAGTGTTTACGGTTTTTGAGAGGGGTTAGAGTGCACTGTTGTTTTCTCCGGGGTTCCCTGGTAGATACGACGAGTCCCTCGCGTAATAAAAGCCCATTTGCACGCGGTGGTGTCTTGGAGGCCGCAAGTCCCGTCGCCGCCTAACGAGCGCATTACTCGGCCCGATACATTAGCTGTGACGTCACTCACCACGCCCGCTCGCAGCGCCACACCCGACATCGCGGGCGGTAAAAGCTTCCCTTCCGTGATTTGATGGCACTGCGGAGAAGCGACGTGGAACACCGCCTACTGCACCTTAACTTTATACCTTAAGTGGCCGGGAATCAAGAGAACTATCGATATATCTTCCATTCCAGTTGAATTGATCTATAAACTATTGTATAACGTTGAGTTTTTTTTTTGTATCGTTTACAGGATATAAATATATATTTTATATATATATATATATATATATATATATATTTTTTTCCTCTTACACGTTGTACTTTTCATATACCACTTTATTAAATATGAAATTTATGATCACTTTTTTAAAATATACTCAATTCAATATCAATTTGTTCATTTATTCCATTTATGAGCTAAATAATGGGAGAAAAAAATCGGGTGCGTATTAAGCATTCCCATTTAAATTTAGGTCAGTATTCATTTTATGACATTTTTGCAACGTTGATCTCACCACCTCTCTTTAAGGTAGAGATAACGTCGAACAGCTGTTCGACGTAATCCCCTTTGATTAGTATGTAAACCTTAGCAAATTGACAAAAATTCTGAAATTTTTTTGAGAGGTAGATATTAGTGCCTAAAAGCCATAGAAAAAGTTTCAAACACATTTAACGAGCCGATTTTTTTAAATTAATTTTTTAGTTTGGCTCTCCATGGGAAAGCCCTATGCTGAAAATTAAAAAAAATAATTAAAAAAAGTCGGCTCGTTAAATTGTTTTGAAATTTTTCTATGGCTTTTAGGAATCTGCCTCTCAAAAAAATTTCAGAATTTTTGTCAATTTGTTAAGGTTTACATTTTAATCAAAGGGGATACGCCGAACAGCTGTTCGGCGTTATCTCTACCTTAAAGAAAAAAAAATAGCAAATTTATAATTCGCAATTACCTAGCAAGATCATCTCACCGTAAGGTTAAACAACTTGTGCAGTCGCATCAAAGCGAAGACGGTTGCGGTGGACGCAAGCCGCCATCTTAACCTTATGCGTATGCAACCCGCTACGTTTTCATGAAGTACTTGTTGCCTAACCTCAAGGCGAGATCATCATTTGGGCAAGTGTTATTCCTGTCCGAAAGCGTCAAGAAACAAGAAAAGAAAAGCATATTTACAATTTGGGGGGAGTGAAAAGCACTCTGTCAGGAAAATTTGAGGTCCTCACATACCTCCATAATAACAACGTTCAGGAACAGAGTAGTGATAACTTTTGTGCTGCTCCGAATTGTCTTTTGTGTATCTGAAAAAGATATTCAACTTCAACTTGTTATGCTAGATCAGTTTTGTTGAAAACTTTTATTAAAAACATTTAAATATATCTTCATATTTTTATAATAAACTCAACAATACGACATCGGCTTCAAAATTAAATATTATTATACATTTGTATGTCATTCAGTATAAGGTCGTTGTTTATTGAAGAAGCATAAAAAACTGAACTTTAGTTAAAGTTCGATTGATTTTTTTTTTTTTCTTCAAACCTTTAGTTTATTAAATTTTAAATTACAAGGGACAAAAATAAAATAATTGGTAAATTTTTGTAATTCCATTTCAAACTAAAATATTTTACCATTAACCTTGTTCGACATTCCTAGATTTCTACTTGACTTTCCACTACGTAAAAGACAATGGAGAAAGGTCAGACAACTAAGAAGAGAATGAAGTTGTAAAATTTCAATTACCACAGTCATATCTCAATCTAAATGCAAATACAATTAAATAATTACACATCTCTCCCTTGACTATGAATAAAAATTTGAATATATTATCACAACGGCAAATTATTTCCTCACCCCTTTTTCTCTTTTTTTTTCAACTCTGATACAAACTTTGAGTGCAAATAATTTTATATCCTACTCTTTCTGATTGCTTTGGGGATTATAAAAAAGATTTATATGTTACTTTCTACGAACGACTGACCATTTACATAAGCTCCCTCCCATATGTGTGATAGGTGAGAAGGGGAATTACCTACACGCAGTATTCGAACCATGAGTATCTCTCTTCTATATATAGGTCGTAGTGAACGCCTAAATTAATAGTGTGGGTGCTATAAATTGCCTGCTAGTGCTATCTCGTCCCCGCGTTACTTATGACCGGCGAAGCTCGCACGATTGCGGTGGTAATGGTGCCCTGCCTGCAACTAGAGATAACGGTAATCACTTTTATAAACTCTCTCGTCGCGCTGATAAGGCGCAGCAACTTAAAACTTGCTTGTGTATACATTACTGATATATCGATTTGTTTTAGATTCAATTTACCCAGATATTTTTTGTTGTATGAAAGATGATGATTATATTCTTTGATATATTAGTTTGTTAAAGAGACTATTGTTTTCTCAAAACTTATAAAATACAAAATAAACAAACTTGTATAGATAATAAATTTAACAACGGATATACGAGAAAGTTTTCGGCTAGTGGTCAGGATTTGGATTATAATTAATAAGATATTATTAAGGGTTTTAATATTGATTAAAACTTGTTGATGATAAAATGTAATGTATATTCAATTTGAACCTCAAGCTATCTAAATATTTATGTACTTTAAATTTATATTAACTTTGTATTTCAAGTTGTGTTAAGTGCGAACATAGTGTAGGCAAGGAATGCAAGGTTAGGAAATTCTCTCCCCCCCCCCCTCCACCCTACCTTGAACTATTCTCAATATCAGGCAATCCCCTCACCCCTAAATGGTATAAATAGGACAACAGGCATTAAGTCAAATTGGAGGAGTCACTAAAGTTCCTCCTGCCACTAATGGAAAAAAAGTGACTACTGTGATACGGCTCGATTATTGCAGCAGGAACTTTGTTGGTGCTGCTGCTAAAGAGGCAAAGATATGCAAATTTGCAATTTTTTATGTTAATACTACAAGATGTAGTAATTCTCTGCAACTCCTTGGATAACACTGACAACTAGTGAGAGCTGAGATAAAGTTTCTGCTGTCCAGAAGTAAATTTATGGATTGCATACTATTATTTTGTCATAAAAAAAAAATTCAAAATTTTATTCATCTTCCGAAGACATGTCAACAAAAATACATAAAATATTCATTTGTAATAATCGTCCATTTTATATATTTACATGTTCATTGCCAGTATTATTTTGTCCTTTTAAACAATAATGTTTCATTTTCCTAGAGTAAATATTTAAGCAAAGAGTTTTTTGATTGCAAACATTTTCGAAAAAAATAACGGTGAAATTTTAAAAACTAGAACATATTGAATTCAGCTACGGTACCAAATCTACGTTTATAAAAATAATGCGTACGTCTGGTTTTACAATGATTTGAATGCATTTCACGCCAGTGAAAATAGACATTGGTCCAAGGGTCGTCATAGTGAAGTCAGCTCTATTATTGCAGCTGCCCGATATTAACAAGGCGGCCCGCGGCGACTGAGACCTCTAATTACACGATGTATTCACGTCTTTCCCCGCCACAGAATCCATTAGCGTAGACGCCTCCAGCTTTACAGTGAGAAGAGAATATACGAAATAATATAGAGAGCTTTGTAATCACAGTTGGCAAGACTCGCTTAGGATGCATGGCAGCTGAAACAACGCGAATATACAGCAATAAATAAACGCTGCGGACCACTCAAGTAAAAAAAGATAATATGTCATTCAAAATATTATTTATTATATAACAGTAAAAAATATATATAAACCTTAAATAATAACTGTCATTGTAAAGCTTAGATTTTTTTGATGTATGAATACTATGTATTCATACATCAAAAAAATGTAATGTAGAGGGTGTTAAAAAGAAAATAAACTCTGCAAATTTTGTTTTGTATTCAATAAGGGATGTTGTATCACACGAATCATTAATTGCAGTGTATTATGCCTATGTTTACTCTCATTTGGCGTATGGAATAATATTTTATGGATCAATTAATAAATTACTTCATAAGCTTTTTATTTTACAAAAGCGTTCTTTATACGAACAATGTTAAAATTTAAAAAAAGAGATTCGTGTGTTACACATTTCAAAAGTAATAAAATTTTAACTGTTCCATGCATGTATATTGTTCATTGTGCAATGTTTAAGAGGAATCATCCTGAGCTGTTTATAATAGCTGATACAGTCCATTGTTATAATACAAGAAATAGGAACAACCCTCGGGTTGGAAAACAGAGTTCAGTGTTTGCTGAGGGGAATCCTCATTTTCAATGTGCAAAAATTTATGATTTTCTTCCTTCTTGTTTAAAAAATCTGGAATCTGATTCTGTTTTTAAAGCTAAGCTTAAATCTGTGTTAATTGATAAAGAATTTTATTCTGTTAAAAGTTTCTTTGCTAATAAATTGTCTGAGAATTGTTTAAATCTATAATTTAAATTTCAATGCTAGGCTTGTGTTTTTTTTTATGATGAAATTTGTGGCTGTTTTGTTTGTTAGTATAATATGTGATTTGTTTTTGTATAGTTATTAATATTTTGGTATCTTGTGACATTTGACGTGATGTATGTTGCCTTGTGCAACCTTTAACTTCGAAATAAAATTATTATTATTATTATTATTATTATTAATATTTTCCTGATAACATAATACAAAATTGTCTGTATTACAAAACAAAAAAGTTTTGTAATAATAAAGTCGTATGGAGTCTCGTTTCCCTAGAGTGTTGAGTTCTAGCATACGTAGTAATATGACAGTACTCCGGTCGGTGTCTCTTGCAAGTGCATTAGTCGTGTCGATCAATAGGAAGGTCATGCTTAGACAAAAGCCAAGGGGGGTTTTGTTTGTTGTGGACTGCAGAGCTTATCAAGGAAAGTATGGGACGTGGTAACGCGTGGCCGGGCCTACACACGTGCCGGGAATGCCGGCCACAACGTCCGCTAACCTGACTCCCGAGCCTTCGCACTCAGCACGTACCGACACAGCACACGTACTACCTCAGTGGTAAGCAAGGGAATTTTCAGCTGGCACGTCCGAGTATTTCTGTTGGGTTCCAGACTGCCTTGTCGTGCATGCCGGTAGCGAAGTGAAATGTGCCGCCACCAACGGAGTCAAGACAGAATAATTCTGGAACGCTAAAATATCTGCTTACATTTCTATTTATTGTCATGCATTTTATATTTGTAGCAATTTGATCTGTATTGTTTGAATTTAATCTTCAGGACAGCAAGAAATTAACCCCTAAGCTGCTCTGTGGAAGTTGACAAGAAGTATTGTGTAGGGAGAAGATGAATTTTAACTTCTTGGGGTTGTCTCTTTTTACCTCTTACTGAAAATTTCACCTCATGTAGCTGCAGTTCCAACAAATAAAGCAAGGGTGCTGTCCTAACAACCCATACAATTATGTAGTATCATAGTATATACAGTTTTATTATAACCGAGTTTAATTATATTAAAAATTTATTAATTTGTTGTGACTGCGTCAAATTACTGAGAACAGAATATTGAATGTTTATATTTTTAACAAAAACAAATTGTGTTTAAGTTGCATCATAAGCCATATTAATTTTAACTTTGATAAAAAAAATCTGAATTTTATCTTAATTTAATCGATGATAGTAATTAATGTTCTAAAATATAAAGATGAATTTATATGGCAGTTTTTTTCGTAGCACTGACATGAAGCTTAAGTTTTGAAGCAAATTTACGGTGTCAAAAAAGATGACTGCGAATTTCATGACCAGTGCGTTAAAATTGCTTATGTATCCATGTAAATCCACCTTAACCTGGAGATTATGAATTCAAATCTGTTGAAAACTTTCCACCTCTGTAAACATTTTGAAGCTTTGATATTTATATAACAACTTAAATAAGATTTCCATGCTTCCCTCAGTAAATCTGGCTAATACCACAAATTGGTTAAGATAATAGATGAAACAAAATATCTTTGGTGCGCAATTTTGGACAACAAAAAGAAAAAAGATGCTCTGATTTTTAAATTTCACTTAAAATCTGTGATGCTACAAAGAGTCTTTTATTTTTGTCCTTGCTAGTCTCATAAAATCCTTGATAATATATGCAAAACACTAGCCAAGTAAGAGGCTGCTTGGATAAAACCATTTGCAGTTTGCAGTTGTCTAGCATTGAGGCTCATAGTAAAGTAGTGAACTCCTAAATGAACTCCAACATTTTATATCAACAAGCAGCTTAAATCACATACCCGCAAGCTTACGTATCAAAATTCTTTTAATAATAAACCATTCAACAATTTTTATTATTTTCTTTTTATGTTACATATAACATTTGTTAAGAACATAATTTAAATTACTTTTAAGTACAATTTAAAAGATTTTAATTATAAGTTTTTATATAAAGTATAAAATTTAATTTTATAAGTTTTTCTATTTGTAAAGTATAATAAAATAAAACAAAAAATCTCATCACCTTGAAATATAAAGCAACGTTCTTCATTAATAAAAACGTTTTAATTTCTAGAATCATCTCGGCGTGAAATTAAACATTCATTTCGTGTCTTTATGTCGGTAAACGTTGCATTCCTCTTCCTTTGTATGTACCATAATGTACCGCTCATAAAGAGCAGTATGGAAATGCTTGCATGGTATTCGCTTCGTCAAAAATTATCAAATGTGTAATATACACTACGCAAATAAATCACTTCAAATTTAAGTGGCTCCGCGTCAAAGATGATTAATGGGGTATACATTTTACGTCCTGTGTCACCAACGTCTTTGTGTACGCATAAAAAATCCAATTTCTGTCAACAAATTTTATAGTAAAGAAATTGCTTGTTACTTTTTAATAATAATTTTATAAAAAAAAGTTTTATATTAAAACTAAAATTATTAATATATTATTATACAGTATAACACATCAATACATGAAAACGGATATGACTGGCAAAAAAAGGAAACAGTGATCTAGACCTAACTAACCTAAGTAAAAAATAATTATCCTTCGTTACAGTAATTAAAGTTTTCATGTCTCTTTTAACAATTCAACCTTCAAACAATGAAATTCAATGAATTTTTTGATTTGGTGCAAGATACAAAAAAGTATATTAATACGAAATAATTTATTTTAATGCTTTTTATACACTCACATTACTTCATTATTATATTACTAGGATTTAACTTTAAATTTATATTTCAACAGTAATCAATCTAATCATAAAAATAAATTAATATTTAAATGTGCATGTAATTTCCACCAAATATTACAGTGACACGGATTTGCTAGCAATGTTTGTTCTGTCAACAGATCACTGTATTTGACATCATTACTATCGTTGTGTTCCCTCACCACACCGGCCGCGACAACAGCAGCAGTAGCGCGGTCGGGCCTGATTAAACCGTGGTTTTCATAATGAACCAGGGTAAACATAGTACACTGAAATGGAAAATATGTCTCTTATAAGCGTCAGTGGTATTATTATGTATTTCTTATGACCTCAAAATATATCGACAAAAAATGTGTATAATCTAAAATTTATAGATCGACAATTAAATTCACAAAATAAAAATTAAAAGGGACTTTCTTTCAGATGAGTTATCCAACTTATATTCTACAGTGACAATGACAATATGCAGGAATATGCTGTATTTTAGCCTAACTTTACTGAAGTCGGTATACCAGCTGATAAGTGATAACACTATGAATCGAAGCCCTGTATATTCTTTTACATAGACATCGATCAACGACATTCATTGAGAAAAAGTAACAGGTATTTTTTTTAACGATCATATTATTGACTATTATATAATAAACATTGGTTTTTCTTAGTTCAATTATTCTTACTATGAAAACTGCTCTTTAAATCACATAGTACATAAAATAAAAGTAAAATTTCTCGTAACCATTACTCAGCATATTACCTATAGACACTTAAAACTTAATTTGACTTTTGAATGTGTAATACTTTTCTCGCTGTATTTTGAGTTAAAAAGAACTTAAATTCCCTCAAGACTTGCATGATTATAAATTTTTCCGTGTAACGCTACTCACCGGTAAGGAGCGCGGCTAACGCCAGTGCGATGAGCACGCGGCGTGCCATGTGTCTAGTGGCGCTCTCTCGCGCTGTGTCGGCCGCTCCTCCGCCACCAAACCACACACTGCATGCCTGACTTTCAAGTTAGTCCTGCTACCAGCGCGCCCTTCTACGTCACAAGGCGACCTCAACGCTGATTGGATAACTCGAGGGCGGTAGTAGCCAATAGCGCTCATCAGAGACGGTCCCGCGCAGGCAGTCAGTTCTCCGGGACATTCTTGAGCCGCCCCCGTGAGTACCCTCATAGGGGTGTCAATCAACCCTAACGAGGAATCGCAACACTTGCAAAATATTTTGTAAAATAATTATTATCTCATAGTGAGGCTATAGGCAACTTGTTTAACATCAAAATTGGTCTTAAAAAAATTACCTTCTCTTGTTCCATATCGATAGTAGCTACTGTAAAAGTCCAGCAGTTCACAAATTTAACAAAAGTGTTATCTGATTATGAAGTTCACTAGCCTCGAAATCAAACTCGGTGTTCTCCTTTGAAGTATCCATCAATGATTAATACGTTGCTCCATTTTGATGCTGAAGTTGCGTTACCACAATGAGATAAGATCTGAAAAGGCAGATATTTATTAATATTTCTACCTTGTAAATATAGATATAAGCATATAAGACAATTTTAATTGAATAAACGGTCGAGAAATGGTAAAATCATTTTTAATTATTATTTTTTTTTTTAGCATTTCGACTTTTACAAGAATACAACAAATATTTCGTAACAAAAAATATATCTAAAGCAAGGGTAAAAAAAAGTGTTCATTTTTTTTTACCTTCTATTCAATTATGTATCATATTCCTAATATTGCCTTATTGCCATTCTGAAGTACTTTTATAATAAGTTTCATGTGTTTATGTAAATCAATCAAACAATAATAAGTTCATATTCTAGCACCCCTTTGTTTGTTTTTCGTTAAAATATTAATCATATTCCCCTCAATTTTATCATCGATTTTTTATTTACAACTTGATATAATAACAAATGTTTAAATAACAAAGCCATTGTACATTATAAAATATAATTTGTATTTTCTTGTGAACAAATTATTATCAACTGTTGGTGAATATAATCACTCTGTTAGTTGCCGTGCTAATAATGAGTAGTGTGTTAATGTATTTATTGATGCATGAAGCTCGAACTACAACGTTGTAATATATTCTCATGTTTAAATTACGAAGCTCTTGTGTGTTCCATAAAGTTTGTGAAAAAATATTATGACTACGCTCTCTTCTCTCTCTCTCTCTCTCTCTCTCTCTCTCTCTCTCTCTCTCTCTCTCTCTCTCTCTCTCTCTCTCTCTCTCTCTCTCTCTCTCTTCCTCCCTCCACACAACTCTTCTCTACTCACAGTCTGTAAAAAAAAAAAAAATGTGCTGGCATAAAAAGTTAGTGTAATATAATTTAAAAGCCTAGCTAGTCAACTCATAGTGCGCTATATATTTTATTTTAGAATGCAAATCGTGGTGAAAAGTTTTGCGTAGAAACTTCACCTGAGTTGTGAAATTATTGGCCGCGACATTCAGTATGTTTATTTGACTTCCTAACGAGCACATCGCCTTTAACAAACAAAACTACTGAATTATTAATCGTCTTGTATACATTAAAATCATATTTTGTAATCTCCGTTCATTTAATATCCGATTCTATATATAATAGCCAGCAGATATCAATTATTATCTGTTATTGATTTTAGTTTGAAGTACATCATGAGAGGAGGAGGAAGCTGCCTCACGGCGGACCCTTGACTGACTCGCGGCCGGCTGCATCAGGTCCGACACTTGACCCCTCTTGTCGAGTAAACTGACGAGCAGCCATGCAGCATGACGTGCAGCAACTGTGAAGCCTCCGGGCCTGCAAACGTGATTATAAAACAGCGCTCATTCCAGTGATGAGAAATTATCATTTGCGTGGGGAAATAATTATTTATTTATTTATTTATTTATTTATTTATTTATTTATTTATTTATTTATTTATTTATTTATTTATTTATTTATTTATTTATTTATTTATTTATTTATTTATTTACTTACTTATTCGTTTGTTCACATGTTTGGTATAAAACTTAAATCCCTTTAATCAAGAGGGAAGAGAGTGTTTCATATTTGGGGTTCTTTTTTACTTAAATGACATAATAAAGCTAAAAACGTAATTATATTATACAAGTTAAAAACTATTACACTATTTATTTGAATTCATTTGCAATATTTTTATGATATAATAAATGTAATTTGATCCTTTCCCTTTCTGTCTCTTATTTCCCGAGCAGCTAAGCAAGATTTCCATACAAATAGTCCCGCTTGCTATAGCTAGCTTATTTTTTTACTGCGAGAAAAATAGAGAAAACGAAATGCTTTTTGTTTCCACATTAGCTTTCTGAGACGGCATAATGTTATTTTTTTATATAACAATGCTGAGTCTTAAAATTTGTTTCGCTATGCATGCGTCCTCTGCTCGCTTCTTGTTTTTATTGCGTTTTGTGAGGAGAGATTTGATGAAACAGCAGCGCGAGGAGGGCCCGATGTCACCGTCGTTTTCAACAGAGGTCGGGGAGCAACACAAGCAAAAATAATAAAATAAAAACCTAATCAAAAATAAAAACATTTCTTGAAAAAAAAAATTGTATGACGCATACATTTTAACGAAATGCAACAAACAAAACATTGAAAAGTATATATATTTTACAACACTAACAAATTATATACAGCATGCAAGCTTGTAATTATATTAAATGTAAATAATAGTCAATTAGTTGTAATTAACAAATGGACTTCATGTTTGTAATTTACATAGCAATTACGTGGTTGTTAATTGGATGTCACGGGTGGGTATTTACCATGTTGGTGTGAACGGAGTCACTGCGTTGAAACAATTCGGTCACTGGGCAATGATTGATTTCACGGCGTCGACAAGTTATTTAGTCTGTGCTGTTCGCCAGATCAGCTGAGTGCGCCTAAGGGGTCGTTAAGCGGGTGTGTCAATAACCTCCTAACGTAGCAGACAAGGTCATGATTGTGTTCTAGTAAGCACTATAATGCATAACAAAAAATTAAAAGACACTTGCAAAATTCACTTTCTAAAGTTTCATTTATTTCATAACTTTACTGCTGTGTAACTGACAATGAGTATTTTTTTATAATATGGTTCAAGATGATATAATAAATTTATCAGAGTAAATAATTTCAGTAATGTCTATGTTCAATCCAAGTTTATTACACCTTTTCAAATAATTTTAACAGCACCAATCATAGATGTTGAAAAAACTAAAACTCAATTATTTATGTAAAAAAATTTAAAAATATTAATAAGCTGGAAAAAACTCCCCAACAAAGTAATGGAGTAAAATTTTATTTATTAATATAGATTCATCGCAATATTCTGTTACTTTGGATGTTCAAAATCAATAGCTATTTACTTACCATTAGTATCATTACCATTTCATTTGGGTAGATTTTAAAGATCTGGGAAATTAATTTCGTCTCATGTCATCTCGCCTAGAGGTTAGGCAATTTATTCAGCACAAAAACAAAAATGTTACGTTATATTATGCTGGAGAGGCATAATTATTATGTAGCAGAGTCAATCACTATGTTTACATGACGATGTTAAATGCGTATTCGTTGACGACGGATAATGTTATTCTTATGAGGCGTCGTCAACGAATACGCATTAAACACCGTCATGTAAACGTAGTGAATGGCTACTAACGTGTTGGTGATATTTAAGTTTGTGAAATTATTATTAGGTTGGACACACTCATCACCTCGGAAAATTTCCCACTTGCAACCTTTTTAATCACCATGCCCTGTATTATGCTTATGGGGCATGGCGATTAACAAGGCCGCAAAGGAACATTATCCGAGGTGATGAGTGTACATGACAGTCCAACAACGCTGTAAGAAAAAAGTTAAATTTAGATGCATCGAGAGATGCACTGATCACTTGCCACTGCACGCAATCAGCTGAGAGACTGGGGGGTCCCCTTCCCACCTCCTCCCTTGGGCACTGCTGCCAACTGTGGAAGAGAGTAGAAAATTGCGCGTCTGGAGAGCGGCCAAATTAAATCCCTCGCAGCGAAATTATCACCTCGATAAAAAGAGAATGTTACCTACATTGCTTACACGGTATTCTGATTACTCACATATTGGAAAAGTACTTAAACCTTTTAAATTTATATCCTTGAGGGATATACCAATAAAGTTTTGCATTGAGAATTACATTCCCTTTAAAAAGCTGTTTTAAACCAAGTTTATTAGTTTATATAACCAAAATAACCAAATAGTGCATGGAAGCAAAAAATAAATTTTACATGACTTCATTTTATTTATGCAAGTAATTTTTTAAATTAAAAGTTCTTATAATGAAACAAGTCATAGTTTATTAGGAACTATTATTGTCGTGTATTTATGTATTATAATAATATAAATAAAAGGGAGATTTTATACAACTTCACCCTATTATTGAGAAAAATATAAGATGGAACAATGGATAGGTTGAATCTACCCCCCCCCTCTAACCTAAACCATTCATTTTTATGAAAAACAACTCTTGTGACTTTCCCGGCACCGTTTCATCTAATGTGGAGCGACGGTTCTCCAGGACTTGTTCTTCATCTCATAACCCCGCGCACCATCTACAGCAGGGCCACATGCTAATGCTCACTCGCCCGGCGTGACGAAGTGGCAGCAACATTGAACGCGACAACCGGACAAGCGACATTAACTTTCTCCGGGGGATAACTCTCGCAGTTTTTTAGGGCAGGGGGAATATGACTTACAAATTTTTAAAATGCTAATTTTACATATATAAGTATAGTGCATCATAATTTATCATTACTATAATACAGTTCAATTGAATTTATTTATATATTTTCTTATTGTTTTTAGCATTTATAAGAGTTATTTAGTGTTTAAATTAATTACAAGACTAAAATAATCAAAGGTGTTATTTTCTTTGTATCAAAATCAAAATGAAGCAATCAGAAAATTTAATGAAATGACGGTGAAAATTTCGAATTTAAAATGTCATTATAAAGTAAATCATACACAAATGTTCACTGAGCACCATCTTTCCTAATTGGTGCTTCAGAGAGAATGTGACAGTTACTAGTGCACATGTGGCACCACGTGCAGGATTTGCTTCAATCTGAAGAAAGCCCCAGAGACCACGTGACCACGACGACGATACCCAAGCTCATATCGAATGCATTGGTCCCGGACTACGAACTAAGCCGGCAGCTCACTAGGCAGTTCGCTCACGTGGGGTCCACCGTTGCCGCGTGCACAGACAGCTGATCTCGCAATATTTACACTTAGATGAGAAACCTGCTGATCAACGTAATTCAGTCATATACTATATCGAGTTGAAAACCTGCAGTGCATGTTTAAGTACGACATGAGTTGTAATGAGGAAACTGCTATTTTTAATTTAGTTAATAGATGCTGGACATGTATTTTAAGAGACTTTGAGAGGCTTAGAATTGTTTACCTTATAAAATAGATCCAGAAAATTTTAGTTCAAATCCCACATCTGGTACACGAGAGTGGTTTTTATTTACTGCCAATCTCTAAACGTGTTATTATAAAAAAAAAAAAAAAATCCAGCGCACCCTCTTTGTTCCAAGAAAGCAATGGAGCGTACCACTGTCTCTGACGAGGAGTGCCGGAAACCCTCCCCTCTTTCTGCAATCACGTCACACCCTGAGACGTTCATCGAGTTATACCCCCCCCTCCCCTCTCGGACCCTCGTCACCCGCGTGTCCAGCCTCTGCGGACATTTTTTGTCCAACGTGAGGAAATATTTTCGCACTCTGACTAAAGGGTGTGGCGGCGTTGGTGGTTAATTCGGCCTGTAGATCTCACTCTCTCGCGCACCGCTGATGGATGTAAGGGTGCAGCTGTGCCCCGTGATTTATTTACTGCCAGCTCGGACGGCCGGCTGCAGCCCTCTTGGCTAATGGGATTGCCAGCCTCTCGAGTAGAGTTCGTAAGAAATACAGTCAAATTTATTTTACAATCCCTCCAAAATTTGTTAAATTCAATTGTTTTTTTAACTTCGTATTTGAAAATTTTTAAACAATATAAATATAAGAATAACTTTATAAATTTTAAGTTTCAGAATTAAAATAATTTATTTCTGACTACTTCCGGGTGGAATTTTAAATTAATTTCACTATATTGGCATAGCCTACATAGAAGTAGTATATATACGATCTGCAATAATTTTCATAGATTGATAGAAACACTTGAAGTACCAAAATGAAGGGTTTTACTGATACCTTTGAAAATGATTTATTTAAAATTGAAACATATCAATTTCTATTTATTTCAGCTGTATATCACGGTAAAGAGTAGATTAACAATAAATTATACGACTAATCTAATAGTTAGTAATAAATTTTGTATCAATATTTAATTCCTAGAATAAACAAGAATAATATGTTATAGGAAACCTAAAGAAAACAGTGAGTTAAATTCTTTTGTAAAAAATTTAAGTATATTAATATTTATTTTGAAGGATTAAAAGCATATTTTATCAGTTAGTAAGCTGAGAATCAATTTTATTTCACTGAAAAACAATTACGAAACGATAACATGGAAATTAGTATTATATTCTACTGATGCGTAACATATAATAAATTATATAAAACTGTGTAATACAATACATGATTGTATACGAGTTCATGTTGTAGTTAAAATAAAATACTTTTAAACAATATTTAATTGATAGTATGTTCGTGCAGTGTAAAAGTTATAATGTAATAAAAAAAATCATGTAAACATGCACAAACACAATTATTATTGACTGATGAAGTTTCAATTCCAAATGAACTATTTTTGCAATAAGGTTCAACTTTTTATTGTTATAACCACAAATATGGTCTTTTTAAACAAACTTTATATTTATTTACTTTGTTTTGACAAATTTAATTAATATTTTTAAAGCAAACTTTTATGTTTTTGAAATCTAATGTTAACAAAAAAATTTTTATGACATTATTTTATGTTTATAAAATTAAATCAAAAGAAACGTCAATTAGTCCATAAGGTGAACATAAGATTTATTGCGACATAAAAGTTGAAGGCAAGCATTTTTATGGCACAGTTCGGAGTGCTTGGGTGACGTAGCAAGATGTTAAAAACACTGGGGATCTCTCCCCCCCTCCCCTTCTTCCAGCTGCAGCGCTGCACTGACGTTGCACTCAGGACAAACGTGACTTAAAGTGCCTCGTGGACAAACTTCGCATGCAGCAGTAGCAGTCTATGCTAAACTTTGAGTGCCGGCTTTCAGACTAGCGGATCCTGTTGCTTACTTAGGTAAACAAAGAGGATTGAATAACCTGCTGCTAAAGAAAACACAAAATAAATAATGTCAATGTATATATATATATATATATATATATGATGGAATATTGGAAATTCCACTACATCTACTTACTTACTGTCCTTACTGATACTTACTGAGTGAATGTAATGTGCATAGTATGCAAATTAAACTTTGTAAAAATGCATAATTCCATTTATTATTTTTTTACAAGGATACACCCCTATGAACTTGAGGTTCAAGGCGAGGTAATGGATATTATAGGGATAAGGGAGGGGATGGTGGCCACGGCCTATTACGCGCGCGTCCCCGTATTCTTGAGACTGAGGGAACAGTGGAAAATCTCAGTCAAAACGGACACCTCTACTTTTTATCAATAGTTACTATTTATATTTAAGTAAGCTTGTATTTCTCCTAGAAAATTTTAAAGATCAGCTGTTTTTAATAAACTGGACCATATATGAAGATATATTCTGATATACCGAAGAGTGTTAATTTTTAATTGAAGTACCAAAACTAAAAGAAATCAAATTCATTTTAAATTAATATTGTAATAAGGGCCAGTATTAGCAGCTAGGTCATGAATATGTAAGTCACTGCATTTAGTTAAAGGTAATTAATATCATTAAAAATTCTTCTTAAAAATATCAGTCTTTTATAAAAATTAATTTATGCATTGTGATATGAATATATTATCTCATAAATAAACACTGATATTTTCATAATGTAAATAAACATTTATTACTTTAGAAAAAACGATGAATTGATATTTTACTATTAAGTTTTGTTGATGATGAAAATTTTTAATGATTTTTTTTTTGCAATTTTCTTGTCTGCTGTAACAATAAGAAGGCAGACGCAGCAAATCCCCCCGCAACTTCCATTGTTTCCCATGCTGATATTTGCATCACGTACTCGAGGAGAAGCTGCTTGCTCTTATCTGCAGCATGAAGACGTTTAGTGGTGTGACGTCACTTGATAGCCAATATCAAGTCGTCTAAGCCGCCCTGTCAGCACCAAAATCCATCACCCCGAACAGAGAAGAAGTGAGAAGTCATATCCGAGCCTCCTCCTCCTTTTCACAGAAGACGATAAAAAGCTATAGACGAGCATCGTTTTTGAAGATTTGGCGCGTCGAAACACCCTCTAACATTTTTTTTTTATATTTTTTCATAGCAAGATATGTTATACGATAAAAAAAAGAGTGGAGAGTATCTAGGTATACGACGTCAAAATATCTACACAGAGGGTGCATGTGAGGGAGGGGGAAGCTGCAGCGTCATGTAACGTTCAAATACGGGGTGTAAATAGAAAATAAAAAGAAGAGATTTTGCACCTCCATAATTTCAAGTTTCAAGCTGAAAGTTCGATACAAAGAAAATTAGCCTCCTTTTTTTAAAAAAAAAATACACATATTTCTACATGCGTCAAACCTTTATTAAAAAAAATCACAAATCCATCCCAAGTTGAGTACCGTGCGATTTTTCCTCGTTATCCCCCGCCCCAAGCAAGCAAATAATCACTGCGAGCCACCGTTATATTATGTAAGCCGGCAAGCAAGCGCTCAGTAATGGGCCGTGAGAGCGACAAAGGAAATGCTGCTGCTGCTTTCCAATAACAACCTACTGCTGCTGCATTGATAGACATTGTTATAATATATTTTCTACTTTTTAGTCATTTTTCAAAAGGAAATTTTTTGTTACTAAATAAACGAGAGATATATTCTTTAGATCTTATGCAAAGAGAGAGGGAGAGATTATTTGCAAGTTTTGTCTATTAAGCTTTCTTCAATATTTTCAGAGCTGTTAAATCGTGCAGCTATATATATTATTTTATTTTCTCCTTTTATACCTTTGTATTTTAATTATGTCTCCTTATAACAAAAAACTTTTACTAACAATGAGAAAATTATTATCATAAATATACTACGATCGATGTATTATACTGAACACTCAATCAGAATGTGTATTACGATAAAATTTGCCGGATATAATCATAGTTATAATTATATATTATTAACAAGTTAGGCTGCAGGATTTACAAGTTTCAAATTTGAATACAAAACTTTGTGTGAACAAATTAGCAGTACGATAAAAAAAAATATTAATATTTATTTTTATATCGTTTCGTTGGTATAATTATTTTTTTCAATTACCGTCAATCTCCACTTTGGAGGAAATAATCTAGCATGAAGTATAGAAAAAGTTGTATACCATATACCATTAAAGCATACAATATGTACACACACACACTCGTCGTCTTAGAAAATTCCCCATGCACTTGCAGCATTGTTAATCACCCTGTGTTATTATGAAGCATTATGATTAACGAGGCCATAATGGAAATTTTCTGAGACGACGACTGTACAATTTAATAATATGCTTACCTAGACAAAGCGTAGGGATTTAAAAAAATTGTAGATCAACTCTTTTTCCATGGTAAGAGTGTACAATGGACTTGCGCCGTTCTGCAAATGTCAGGCCGCTGTTTAGTTGAGGAGCAAAGTGGCGCTGCAATTGAATTTACGATCCTCTCCCGACTTAATTCTACATCAAGACGCACTCTGAGAATTTTACTGCGGATCGAGTACCACGGGGATGAAGTCACAAAATTGCTGACTCGGGGAAAAATATGGCCAGTTTTATCCATGTGCACAAATATCACAAGTCTGTGCTGGCATTTTGAGACTGCTCCAGGTGGGGAGAGATAAACTAGAGACTATCAAGAGAAAATATCATAATATTTCAGTTTATATAACCTAACCAAGAGTGAGAGAAAAATCAAAATTTAAATTATGGGCTCATCTCACCAGTCAAAATATGTTTTTGTGATTTTTTTTTGTAACTTATCATGATAAGATTACGTGGAAAAAAGAAAAATCTTTATTTTCACTCAAACTTTGGTTGTTAAACTTCATATAAAATTAAACCTTTTCATTTATAAATATAATACATTATAATTTATATAATGATCATTGCAAAAGAGGTCACATATTTGAATTATATGCGATTGGACTTCATACGTTTCACTAAAAACGAGTATATTTGCGAGCTACTAAATTGTTTGAGCTCTTTTGTAGCGACTGCAATTGATATAATTGAGACTACTAGGTGATGCAAAAGCATAGACAACTGAAATTTGTGATAATGGCTTTTTTTAGTTTAGAGTTAAGGAAATAGCTCTTATCTGAGAGTACAGTTGTGAATGACATCTATTTTTTTCACTATTAATAATAATGGAAAATGTTTTAAATACACAGGGAGAATTTCATGAGTTATGTGCTTGAAATAAATAATTGTGTGAAAATACCTCAGAGCTATAGATATTACAACAATAATGGCTGAACACAAATCATAACGCTGCAGCACGAAACACTCATGTTTATTAAAGCATTGCAGTCATTAGTTACGCCAATGTTTTTGTGTAGCATCGTCTGCACATCTGATGACGTGCCTCAGAGCAACTCCAGAGGAGCTTGCAACTACAGTTTCCGTGATCCGAGGACCCTGTCGGAAGGACGATATTCCCTTCATTAAGAGTCAATTTGCAGCTTTACAGTGAGTTTTTATGCTTGTGAGATATTAAATTTATTTAATTCGTATACGTACAAATTTTACACTATTTTTTCACTATTTATTATAATAATTGTCTAAATCTAAAGTCTGCAGATAAGGTTCTGTCCCGCCATCTTGAAAAATTGCTGCCATGCACGCAGCTGTTCAAAAATGAAGACCTTTTATGCTTGTTATACTATAAATAGAAATAGTCACGTGTTTTAATTATCGAAATTACAATTTTAATTAGATTTTTTTTAAATAGACATTATTTCTTCCTCTTGATAGTAAATTAAAACAATTAAGTAACAACTAATTCAATTTTTAATGAAAAATTGCCAAGCGATGATTATATTTGCAAACTGTGTCATCGCAAGGACTGCAGCACAATTCAAGCACTCGGCCACTTCGCTAATGGCACCCTACAACTGCACATAATGATTGTATAAACTTGTAATGTATTGATTCAACTTCATGATAAATTATTTAGCAGGCTTTAATATCACACAGTCACTAGTGTCAAGCACATGCAGAAATAACAATTGTGTTGGAATTTAAATTTGAACTTTGCTACATTTTTATTTGCTGTTATATTATTTTTTATAACATGCAGAGAGTTTTTCTGATCTTCAAAATAATGATGTTGCATAAAAATATAAGAAGAATCTTTTCTTTTTTTTTTTTACACGGTAAATGTTTATCTGTGAGCATTGCCATAAGTACAAAACATATTTTTCATGGTACGAATCTAAATATATAAAACGATATCCCGGTATTGTAAGAAGTTCCTACTTAAAAAAAATGCAGTTTGCATTCCAGCAAGCTAATGAAATCACATGACTCATTTAATTAGCATTGGCAATGAGCATAATGAGTGAATGTTTGTTTAATGTGTATAGGCTCCTTAACCTTTAACATTCACCAATTGGATGATTATTTTGTTTGCTATTTATTTTTATGTTTTTTCCCCATTCCCTACAATGCATAATTTGTCCCAAATAAACAAATACTATTATTTTACGCATTCATCATGTACAATTGCAAACAGCATTTTTTTTTTCACTAAAATCACCCCATTACGGCCGGACGTGTTAAATCATATTTCAAAATAAAGGTAAATAGATCATTTGCTTTATAAGCAACTCATTCTCTGAAGAATTTAGGTCTATATATGTGCTCAGTATTATCAAAATCACGTTGTATATATATCGTATGTCAGTGAATGTAAGTTCATCGTCTAAGTCTGGATCAATTGTGATTTATTCAAGCATACCTAATAGTTTTCACGATTGAAAAAATATAGAATGCTTTTAAAGGAAGTATACAAATTAGACAATGCATTTTTTAGAGATAAAAAGTCACTCGTCATGTTAATTAATGTAATTATAATACTGTTCACTGCAGAATTTTAGAAGAATTAAAATTGGTTAAATTAAATAGATAAAACTAAATCGTAATATTTCAAATTGATTTTTTTATATTTCATTGAAATTTTAAAATACCGTACATTTAAAAACATTAAAATGTTTTCATGTCTACTATCATTGTGCATTTAAAACACAACTATAATTATAGAATTTTACTATCATAATTATTATATTATTTACATTTTTATAGTAGAGCTATTTATTATGTATACACTCTATATAATTATATAGTTAACAAGGTATTCAATTTATCTCTATAGTAATGTTATGTTACTCATAACAAAATATTCTATAAACGATAATAATTTTCAAGAAATATCTGTTACAAATATTTTTTTCTCCATTTTGTATCGATCGTATATTTTATAGCAATTATTTCTTTTCGCTTTGAATTATTATATTTATGCAACTACATAAAGTCATTAGCGTAATAAGATTTTACAGTAAGTCATGTTGTAACATGCATTTCGTGCAGCACTGTTATGCACGTTTATGTGCACGTGTACAGACAGACGAAGGTGCAAATCTGCAAGTTAAATTTTCATTAGCAACCTCACACAACACTTCTTCTTCTTCTCCTCAGAAAATATGCGGCCTCATTTCTTACTCTCTTCACAAGCTTTAAAGAAGATGAATAATAATAAAATAAAAAACTTGTGAGAAAAAAAAAAAAAAAAAACATCATCATAAAATCATCTTAAGATAGCATATATTTAAATCTAAAAAATTATGGATATAACTTGCAATTCAAATTTTTTTGCATGTAAAAATAGAATATATTAACTTACTTTTTTATCTTTTAGGATTTAAAAGTCAAAAAGTTTTATAGTATAAAAATATTTGAAATAAACTTGCAATTTTTTTAAGTAAGTTTTCATGCTTCAAATATTATATTTATAAAGCTGATTATCTCTAACAGTAAGAATATATTAACACTTCTGTGTCGCATAAAATAATTTATATTTGCATCTTATTTTCTGAATCAGCATTTTGTCACAAAAAATATATATTTTAATGCAATTGTTTTATTCTTGCCAGATTATTACGCTAAGCTTTTTTTATTATAAAATAAAAATAATTGTTGTAAAAAATAAAATGGAAAATGGAGAAAAACACACAGTAAAAATAATTTTTCTATGTGCATAAATGAGATCAGCATAATTATAAATTTATTCTTTAATGGTTTTTCTAATTGAAAAAATAGAAATAAAAGTCCAACTTGTGACGGCACAGGTTTCAAAAATATATATATATATATACTGTATTTTTTAACAGTAATGTCTATTAATAATTACATAAACCTTGATTTTTAAAACATATTTCTGAACTAAACAAAAAATGCATTAATTAATAATAATATGACATTTATAATATATGATATTTATAAGTTGTAAGTTAAAAAAATTGTTGATATCCGTAAAAATTAATTTTTATTTTTATAAATAAATAGCTAAATACTAACTAACAAAATATTTTGAGGTCCACGCTATTTAGAAACAAAAATGCCTACGTATTTTCTGTCTTTTTAACATACTTCTTTTTACCAATATTGTCCATCTCCTTTTGTCACATACTTCATATTTAACCTCTACCTCTTTGTGTTAACAAGACCTTGTATCTGTTATGAAAAAGCACTCTGATACGCTCGGATATTGCTCGGTATTTGCAGTATCGACTGAAGAGGAGGCGGTGGGCGTCAGTCGTGACGGATGGGCGCAGTAAGAGGCGGCGAGGTAATTGACTTGGCCACGTTAGCTTCTCGCGCTGGCACGGCCGACATTACCACTGGCACGCGACCACCAACAGCCAATCAAGCCTAAACGATCGCTACGATATCGCGAACAACATCAATCACTTTAACTACGTGCTGAAAGAAGTATGACACGCTGTTCTCAAATTAATTTGAATTTTAATTCACTTTCTTTAAAGTTTCTAATATTGACGAGAGCTTATCTAGTTTACTACACATTGTTAATGGTCGTCCTAAGTAAATAGGCTCGTGGTATGCCGAGTCACGTGCAGGTGTGACCTCAACGTAAATATTGGCATGCCACGAGCCTCTCAATATACACTAGAGCAAGCACTACCTTTCACAGCAAGATAAACAGAAAATAAACGACATTACTTCAGAATATAATACCCGTTGCTTGTTGTTTATTACTGTATTCGTGGCGAAGTCATATCTTTAGAAATTATTTGTAAGATTCTCTTTGTTATCATTGCCTTATCTGAACTTATATAAGATTGGAATTCCTTTCTTAATCTTTTTTAACTTCAATTCTGAAGGTAAGATTTATGTAATAGTTTTCTAAACCCTAACTACACTATTATATTCACACATTGCAGTCTTATCGTAAACCACCAAGCCCCTGTGAAGTATGCAACTTGTTCTCTATAAATGTTGTCCGGGTTGCCTATACTTCTCTTTTAATCGATAGTTACGGGAATCGTGCAAGTTGTTTCGTTGTTTGTTTTAATGAAAAACTCTATTTATCTCCTGTTGTTTTGGGTTGGTTTTACTCTTCTGAAGGAGCTTTGGCTGGAGCGTGAGAGGAAAGTTGACTGGGATTTGAGCGGTCGGCACGCACACCGCGTAGATCACAGATTGATTGAACTGCGGGTCCATTACAGCTCGCCCAACCGCTGAATTAACTTCGTTGTGTGTGTTTTATAGTGTAATCAGGATCAAGAGTTAATTTTGTTAATTCCTTTTTGTGTTTTATTTTCTTATTTTTCAATGGCATTCAAGTCGATGAAATTTTCTAATAAGGTCGATGACGTCACTAACTTAGAATGGCGTCATTATTATTGTAATGCAAGCCACGAGGTTTTTAATTTCATTAGTTTGTACGCCTGTCCTTTCCGTTCTGATTAATGTTGTGTTGAATCAGGAGTGTATATAAAAACAAAGCAATCTCATTTAAAAAAAGATTTAATGATTACCATAGAATTGTTTATTTATTCGTTTGTTTTACTAGTAGTTTTTTTATTTTTATTCGTTGAAAGTTGCTCGTTGTTTTACTAATTGGTCACACGCAGCGCTGCTGTCGACACCTTTATAGTACTTAAACAAAAGACGAGGCTGAGTGACACTTCAATTCCAATTTTCACAATTTACTAATGGCTCCAGAAACAATTAAGAATACTTGTTATAAGAAATGAATGTATGTTGTTAATAGGACGTTTGTTTTTGTCCAAGTAATTATGTAAACTTTAATTAAAATAAATCAACATTACAGAGAAAAGAGATTTACGTAAAGAGAGTATTTCTTGTCAGCAAACTTCAAGTGACGACGATTCAAACAAAGCAGCAAATGCATGTCGTCGTTATTTTCGTAATGAGAATTGTGATGTAATGATTTCCTCTTTAGAACAGAGGAAATTGTTGCTAGAATGTTGCTTATCTTGAAGATGTATGTTAATTAAATATAGGAAACTAATTTCTCACTGGTCTGACCCATTTATAATGTATTGGAAAATTAAAATAGAATGGGAAAAGTAATTAAATTTTAATTGAAATTATTAGGATGTTTTGATATTAAATGTAAAACCCGGGATGGTACGAACTCTAATTTCCGGATATAGAAGGTGCAGAGACCAAGTGATAAAGATTTCTATTCTTGATACAGGTACGATGAACTTTCAAGAATATTTCATTTCCCAACTTTTGCATAGAATGTCATAAGTACAGCTGGCAAAACGTTCGAGGTTTGAGGTGTGTGTTCATCCAAAATTTTTGAAAATAAGGCATCTAGCATAAATATATTATTTTGACCATACAGAGATCTATAATAATTTAAATCAATAATACCTTTATAAATTTAATTATTTTATATAACATTTGTTCTTTCAAATTTTCATTAACATGATTATTTAATTTTACAATCATTATTTTTTTATATCTATATACATTAATATTTTGTTAAATTTATTATTTCAAAGCTACACTATATAAACATACCACCAACGCATGAATTTAACTATATATTATACAGCTGCTAACAACGCCAACCGCAATTGAAATTACATGGCATGAAGTCAGCATAACTCGAATGTCACGATATAATGAGTTACCTTGTATTCTATGGTTTAACCTTTTTTACCGCCACTTGTCCCCACGGAAATCATGTTAATAGTTTTCTATTCGACTAAGTAGATTTCCGCCGCCACCACTTTGTTCAAGCGACTAGCTCATTAGTGACGGTATATATATAGCTCGCGGGCCGCCGCGTGTTCTGTCTCAAAACCAAGTGGGCGATAGATCGCCTCCAGTTACCATAATTATATAGTGAAAACGTTATCGTAACTTATAGTAACTTTATAATAATATTGTTCTTAATATATATTATAGTAATGCATTTGTCTCATAATATCGTACGTACATGCTAGATGAGAGAGAGAGAGAGAGAGAGAGAGAGAGAGAGAGAGAGAGAGAGAGAGAGAGAGAGAGAGAGAGAGAGAGAGAGAGAAATAGAGGGAAGAGAGAGACTAGTTCATTTTAATTCAATTTACACCTTATAAGTGAAAGCTGATCTCGTAAGTTCACAACTAGAGTATATAGCAAACATGACTTATGAAGTCATAACACTGGTTGATAATTTTTTATGTTTTGAAATGATTTTCAAATAAATAAATCTAAAATTTTAGTCTTTTTTTATCTTGCAATTTTTTATTGAATTATTGTTATTATAAGAGAAAAGGGGGTGAAGAAATAACATTTTCTTTACGTTACCAATGAAAAAAAAATCTTATTTTGTAAGCATGATGTAACCCGCATTACCACATATTGCACTATGTATAAATTATTCAAAAAGGGTGGAAATTGTGAAATCATGGAATTTGTTGGTTCACGGGCGTCTGATCTGTGCTCGGAATACGGATGAGAAGAGAGAGACTACCGTCACATCGGCGTGTCGCAAAGAAGATACACCGCACAAAACTGTAGGAAGTTTAGTCATCTGTAGAACACAGCAAGATTTACTTAACTGCAGATTGCACGCTCTGATTTTGTTTGCGATTAAAAGTTAATGTAAATAAATTACATGTTTCTTTTTGTGCCACCCTGCTGTGAAATCTTATGGAGCCTTTGATGACACCTCGACAAGGTGAATTTACCCATAAATATGGCTACCATAATATTTCGAGGTAAGTGCGCCAAAAATAAACACGTATAGCTTGACATCCACAAAAAAATAACGCAATTAGCGTGCTTCATATTAGAGTGCTGCGGCGATCGATTTAAATTACTTTTAAATTATTCATCATGGAGTTTCAAAATAAGATAAATAAGTTAACTAAAAATAGTAAAATTAAACACTATTAGCGCGATTCAAGACAGAGGTAAATAAATATACTTTCTCACTAACCACGAGTTAGGTTGACACAAACCAATTATGTGCGATTTTTTAAAACAGAGCTGAAATTTAGCTGTGAGAACAAAGCAAACAATATTACAGTGTAAAGATGAAGGTATAAATACATGTCTCATCTTGAAACATTTTTTGTTCATTTCAAACAAGAAACTCATCAATAATTTCAATCTCTCTCTCAAAATGCAACTTCAACTTTGTATATACCTACAATATATATATTATATACATATGTATATATAATACGATTACATTACATAGAATTGATTCATCAAAAATAAAATAAATAGTTTATATCGTAATTTGATGTATCAATACATTTAAGAATTGCTCTTGATTTTTGTTTGAGAAAAAATAGCTTACGTGTTCTTAGTGTCTAAAAGCACAGAAAACGTTCCGGACTTCGAGCATTAACTCTTTTATTAGAAGAGGAGAAAGTCGCAGAAAGTTTATTGGAAAGGTCAACAAGTGAGCGGCGGCTCCCGTAGGAGGGAACGAAGAAGACTCCGGGTTGCCGGGAACTGAGGATGGGAGGGAAGGGGGGGGGGGGGGGGTCCCGAGTGCAAAGTTAGCCGCTGTGATTGAGCGACTCTCTGGGGACGCAGTGACCGGATAAGAAGACTACTTCGGGGGAAATTCCCGCAGCTGCGACCTATTACTTAAAAACACTGACCATTGCAACGGGCAAAGGTAACTGTGAACACTCACTTTGACCGGTGAGTTGACTTTTATCAACAATTCAAACACAGAAGAAATTAATCTTTTGGTTTGTGTTTGTTTTTTACTTTTAATTAAAATATTAAGTGTAATTATATAATAGTTTCTAGCGAAATCTGACTTAATCTAACAGTAAGTATATTATAAATTGTGATACAAAAAGTACCAGGTAACCCTTTTTAAAGCAATGCAATTTTTGTTTTTTCTCCCATGTCTTAATTTTAAAATAAAACCGTCACTTATGCATGGCCGTAAGTTGCAGCCAACCTATCTTGGAAAAATCCGACAATTATCCGAGAATTTTAATGTTAATTAGTAAATAATCCACGGATAATCCTCAGATTATTCTCGGATAGGTGGCTGCAACTTACGGCCATAATATTAATGAATGATTTAATAAAAATTTAGATATTTTTAGGTTTTGAATATTATTTAAGTTTTACCTTAAATGTTGAAATAATATACCTAATTGGATAAAGTTCCCTATAATATTCTGCCAATTTTAATTCACAGCAGACGACGAATTTTAATGCACTCAAGATATACAATAAAATAACACAATTTCTAAAATGAATTACTTTAAACCACATAACTAATGTTTTCTCGCTAAGATTTATTTGCACTTTTACTGTTAGAATATTCAGTGTTCCGTGTCTGTAGAAACTAATGAATATTTAACTTGCAGATTTGCGGTTGCATTCTGCTGAGTTGAGTGCATGTCTGTACTCTAGTGCATTAGAAACCACGAAAGACGACCGCGGAATGTTGCAGTAAATATCATATATGACTCGTGAACTTTCCAATTTGCATCGCGTTCCGTGTGCTCCAGTTTCGTTAATGCACTTGCATGACTCCTTTGTTGTTGTGTCTTTAAGAAAAATAAATGATTTATCATCAACAACGTGAAATATAAATAACTAAAAATTTGCACAATTTTAATAAATATGTGTGAAGAAAATAATAAATTTAAAAGAGAAGTTATAATCACTTAATATAATAAAATATAAAGCTGATTTTTAAGTGAAGCGTATACTTAAACAAATTGTTAAATCAGAATTATTTTACTTTTTCTGCAACTCTTATGTAAATTCAGTAACTTTTATGAACATCAAGTTGATTTATAAAAGGTAGCAGACATTATTTTTTTATTTTTTAATGGAGCGTATGATAAAAAGAAATAATATAGTCCATTATTTGCAAATTGCTCGTATATAACTTTTTATTCTTGAACAATTTGAATGGCAATTCTTGCGCTAAACGATGTCAAGTCAGTCTCCTCCAGCAATTGTCTCACAAGTACTGCTACACTATAGTCATTTCAATTTATATTTTCCCGGAAGTAGCCTGAAATGGGGGTTTCTGAACATCTTGTGTACTGCAAAGCAATAAGCGTGGAAATAAAGGGGAGGGGGCTATTAACATTCTCCTCAATTTTTGTTTATTTACCCTGGCCAGTACACTCACTTTCCACTCTATTTTTTTATTTAACATTGTACACTTATGCCCTCAGCTCCCTCTTTTCAAATTTTTTAACCTTAATACCGTAACCTTATAAATATTTCCATGATTTTCAAAATTTGAAGTTTTGTCATAACCCCCCTATTTTGGTTATCAATTTGGGCCTGCTTTAAAAAAGTCTGCATGTAGAATTTCAAAACACTAAAACAGAAGGACCAGAAATCTCACCCTCGGTGGGAATGTCGAATTAATTTGACTGTACAGCGAGATGTGAGTGCAGCGTCTCGATTTGATTTCACGATCGACTTGTCTTGAAGAAACTCGTCACAACTTGCAAGTAGTCTTTGTTCCTTTACAAGAACTTTCTTGGAGACAAAAATACAGCGACAAAAACAAAGAGCTTTTGTCTCACAGTTCGACAAGAAGGTGTTTTATTATGTCAACTTGAAGCATCGCAAATTGACTTTGATTATTCCTCGTACTTTATCTAATTCTAAGAGTATTCTTTGGATTTTTTTTTCTCAGTCGATGTGCAGTTGTTGTTTTGGCTGCTAGTTGGTGTGGAACATCGAGCGCCAGGGAGGGGGGGGGGGGGGGGGCAGCCGAGCAGGACGAGCCACGCCCCCTCTGCTGGACCCCAGGGGGACGGGGGTGAAAGGGGTAGGCTCCCTGTGGCGCTTTGTTTGTCGACAAGAGTCACAAGAGTGTTGTTGTGTGTGAAAACGTTAATTGAGAATAAATTTTAATTAAAACAACAAATTTACTCTCCAGTCATTATATTCCACTCAGACAAAAAACACTTAATTAATAAAAGGTAGCTACAATATAATTTGTAAACATAAATAATTAAAACGTTTAAAGAAATTTATTATAATAAATGTAGAAGAATTTACTTTAAAGTAACGAGTGTATTTTTTATCGTATTTTAATGCAGTTAAGTGGAGAAAAGGTTTCTTTTTTGTATGCAGATAAGCCCGCTTGCTATAGGTTGTTGTTGGGGCTGATATCTTTATCGACTTGTTGGGGGTACAAAGCCTTTTCACTCTAGCCACTCAGGTGGGAAGGGTGGTATCACATTCCACTCTATACAAGTAGACGCTTCTATATGTTTATATCACGGGTTAAATCTGCAGATATAAAAAAAAAAAACTTAGAATGTTGTAGGCATGTTTTCATACACCTCACTTGCCTTATATTTTGGAAAAAAAGAAAAAAAAAAGAAACTACCCTCTTCGTCGTCTTTCGTTTTTTATCGTCTGAAGGCGCTTCTCTCCGCGGATATGACTTCTCACACCCCGGGGGTGATGGATTTTGCTGCTGACAGCCGACCAGCTGAGACTTAATATTGGCCATCAGATGACGTCACACCGTAAATGTCTTCATTGTAGCCAGATGAGCCTCCGGCAAACACCACCGACTGGGGGAGATGGGCATGCACTGCAATAGCAAGTGGGGATGCTGGTAACGTGTGACTGTTGTGGGGCTTAGGAAAGCTTACCTGCCCAAGGCTATTCGCTTTTTACCTTCATAAGTCATAAGAGCTCTCGTTTCACCTTTATCTTGTAAAAATTGGATAACCTGATTGTTCATAAATAATGAATAGAACATGATTTACTGTATGAATTTTGTTTTCTTTCATATATTTTTCAATTGGTTAATTTAAAATGTGTCTTTTGTTTTCATCCGACGGTGTGATTTATTTTATTAAAAATATATAATTATATAGAAATTTCATTAAAAATTACACTGATTTTATCATAAATCTGTTATATGTATTTTGTATATATATACGAAAAAATTGTATTCATATTATATATAATAAATGTATACTATACTGTATAATAAAATACAGTATAAGCAATAACAAAGTGATCGAAATGATGCAGGTTTTTAATTTCACGTATAAGAAAAGACACAAGAAAATGTCAGTGCTTTTATTTTATTAGAGTACAATTTCGTGCAAATATGTTTAGAGTATAAAGTAATATAATTATAATGGTTAAACTTTTATTTGTTTTTTAAACATGTTATAATATAACAATTTTTTTTTTATCTGATGGTCTCTGTATATTATTGTGATTTGTTTGTATTTATTGTTGTGTTGTTTTGTTGTTTTACAGTTTCTTCTATGACGTGAACCATGTTATCTTGTATAACCAGTTGTTTGAAATAAAATAAATAAATAAATAAATAAATAAATAAATAAATAAATAAATAAATAAATAAATAAATAAATAAATAAATAAATAAATAAATAAATAAATAAATAAATAAATAAATAAATAAATAAATAAATAAATAAATAAATAAATAAATAAATAAATAAATATCCTAGTTACGATATACAGTATACACACAAATAAATAATATAAGCAAGAAAAATTTTAAATACAGGAACCTTCACTGTCGGTTATGAGATGAGTGTTTTTTTAAATTTTTTCTGTATCTGTCGAAGTTCAAACCTCGTACGTATCAAGTACTTTAAATGTACAGAATTAATTAGTCATCATCGGGACAGCACGAAACTCAACCTAATTTTTTCTAACAGACACAGCTGTGAAATTTTCAATTTTGGGATAAACAGGTCCTGTAATATCGGAATTATCGCCATATAAAAAAATTTTCTGTTTTAATGTCGTGAGGTGTACAGTATCTCTGTATAAATGCAGCTGCAACGTCATTTTTCAAATGATAATGGCGTGATAACATGAAGTTACCATATTGATGACACTTCATTGACATTTAGGTCATGTCCGTCAACTGCTTGCAATCATCTCGTCAAAAGCTAAGACACGAGAAACGTCACATTGATTATCGATTAAGTGTCCCCTCCTTTTTTTTTTTACAATAATAACCTATGTAATAATATGACTATAACAAAATAAAACTTAACTCTTAACTGCACAATGTTTAATCACAAACTATAAAATAAAAACACAATTGTTTCTTTTGTTTTTTTATATGGGTCACTAATATTTTTTTTTCTTTATATTTAAAAAATGAATATTAAAGTTTTATTGTAAATGAAAAAGTTTATTTCTTGAGGGTAGTACAACAACATATTGCTTGACAAAACACGCTGTGCTAGATTGCATGTTAGCCACGGGCAGATGCAGCACGTGCATGCACGTTTTCAGTCACGTACATCCCTGCGACCAATGTGGATCAGCATGCATGTTGAGTCGCCGTGGGGTAGACGATGTAAGTAAGACATCGAGAGAGCATCATGCAAGTACGGGAGGCGCCCAGGGAAACCCTACCCCGTTTCGGCACTACCAACAGCGCTCCTAGCGGGAATTTTGGGAAGCTTCTTTAAAAACAATTTGCCGCGTTTTCTGACAGTTCTTCGTGCTGTACGATTTTTTTTTTCTTGGAATATTTATAGACTATATGAAAAAAAAAATAATAATAATAATAAATAAACTAAAGAAAAAAAAAGATAAGTTGACATTACTTCACATTTTAAAATTTTAGCTAAGTAAATAAACGATCTATGTACTATTGTCTTTCTTGAGAGAAGACTATATATTATAATAATATATATACAATATATATAATACTTCAGAAAAGTAAAAAAAAAAAAAATATGAGATATTAATAATATCTCATATTTTTTTTACTTTTCTGAAGTATAGATTATGTTATTTGCTAAATAATGCTCAGAATTATTCATTTCATAGTTTAATAATGTAATAATAATTAATATGCTGAAAATATTAAATTTAAACAAAAAGCGTCACGGTGAAACAACTTTGTTCGTTTTTGTATTTATGTGACATAATTTCGAGTTAATTGTCATATAATATACACATTATACTGAATGTCGTATATTATACACATATATATATATATATATATATATATATATATATATATATATATATATATATATATATATATATATATATATATATACGTTTTAAAAAATAAAGTCTCCAAAGATCTTCGTTTTCTCAGTGACGTGAACCATATGCGTGTAAATTGTACATGTTGCATGGACCAACCAAGTTAAATGCAAAGTAATTAATATACTGTGATTATAATATATGTGTAATATTATAATTATACTATGCATATTAATTCTTAAAATAAAAGATAATACTTGTGAACATATCTTCAATATAATGATCAATAATATATGATCGTTCCAAATAATTTAATTGAAAACAACATCGTATATAACTTCAACACCAATTTAATCATTTGCTTTTACACCTTTTAATACGCGTATTTTTATACTTATTTTGTTGTGGCTTTGAATTTTATAAATTTTATAATAGATAATATGCACATTATTGCACTTACGACTTTTGGAGACCAAATGTGTGTGCATGTATACGATGCATTGAGCTCTCTCCAAAAGTCGTAAGTGCAATAATGTGCATATTATCTATTATAAAATTCAAAGCTACAACAAAATAAGTATAAAAATACGCGTATTAAAAGGTGTAAAAGCAAATGATTAAATTGGTGTTGAAGTTATATACGATGTTGTTTTCAATTAAATTATTTGGAACGATCATATATTATATTATTGATCATTATTGATCATTATATATATATATATATATATATATATATATATATATATATATATATTCATATGTACGATGTTATTTTCAATTAAATTATTTGGAACGATCATATTGATCATTATATTGAAGATATGTTCACAAGTATTATCTTTTATTTTAAGAATTAATATGCATATTATATTAATTATAATATTACACATATATTTTAATCACAGTATATTAATTACTTTGCATTTAACTTGGTTGGTCCATGCAACATGTGCAATTTACACGCATATAATATGGTTCACGTCACTGAGAAAACGAAGATCTTTAGAGATTCTATTTTCCAAAACGTATATATATAATAATATAATTGCATGGCCACTGTGTATAATATATACGACATTCAGTATAATGTGTATATTATATATGACAATTAACTCGAAATTATGTCACTTCATACAAACACGTACAAAGTTTTTTCACCCTGACGCTTTTCGTTTATCTTTAGTATTTTCAGCATATTAATTATTATTACATTATTAAACTATGAAATGAATAATTCTGAGCATTATTTAGCAAATACCAAAATCTATATATATTATACTTCAGTAAAAAAAAAAATATATGTTATATTATAATATTTAGTCTTCTCTCTCAAGAAAGACGATAGTACATATATAGATCGTTTATTTACGTGGATAAAAATTTAAATTGTGAATTTATGTCAACTTATCTTTTTTTTTTTTTCTTTAGTTCAATTATTATTATTATTATTTTTTTTTTTCATCATTAGTCTATAAATATTCCAAGAAAAAAAAAATCTTACATCACGAAGAACTGTCAGAAAACGCGGCAAATTGTTTTCAAAGAAGCTTCCCAAAATTCCCGCTAGGAGCGCTGTTGGGAGTGCCGAAACGTGGTAGGGTTTCCCTGGGCGCGTACGGGAGTAGCCTCTAGGGATGCCGCTACTGCTGCAACAGTCGCATACATGAGCATATTTCTGTTATATGGTTTGAGAAGAACTCAAGTTATTATGTTATAAATATTTCGTGTAATATATAGTACCATAGTGTTATAATTTATATTTAAACTAAAACTTTGAATAAATATTCAAAAATTAAAACGATTGGGATACGTTTTTGTCATTAAATTAATTGTAAATTTTATGTAAATATGATATTACTCATATTAATTGAAAATAAATTTTATTATATCTTTTGTGTGCTTGTAATTACATTAAAGTAGTACGTAGTAAATTTAAAATCATGGTAAAAATTATGATAATATATAATTTAATATAATTATATAATATATGCTTCTTTTTTACTATAGATGTTTTTTATACATGATTATAAATATAATTAATAGCTTTAATATTTAGTTTATAGTATATATGAGATACGTTATATGCTGAAAAAGGATTTTAATATGTAGTAATAATTGAGAAGTAATTTAGTTTGCTAGTTGAAAATGGCCCTCCTCCCAGCATTTTCAAAGAAATCAGTAACAATAATGGCTTGATCCATATCGGAAATGGGAAATGGGAGTAAAAGACAGTACGAAACTAGCATAGAATATAATTACAATAAAACATAAAAAAATCAACATATAATATGAAATAATTTCAAAAATTGAAACGTCCTAATTTTTAACTTGACAAGTAGGTCACTTGATTACGTGGCCACAAGAATGGTACACCTAGCAGGTAAATCAGCATGCACGTGCAGTAAAAGACCGTCAGATCCTCACATCAGAAAGGGCTGCTGTCTTTGCTGATCGCATTTTCCCTCGTTAGACTGGCGGAGGATCAAAGCATCCCGCTGATTGCCGGCAAGAAGAAGACGTGGCTTCTTCTCCGCCGCAAATAGAGAGCACTTCCAGAAAACGACTTACCCATACATGGATTAATTTTTATATGCTTGTTTATAAAGAACTTTATCGTTCACATCATGTACACTTCTTGACAGTGGGAATGTTACCTGACTAATTCTCTTGTGATGTAGCTTCGTTATTCACACAGCCATTAGAAGTTTTTAAAGAGATGACGGTTTTTAATCACAAACAATTGGAAACATAATAATGAAAACATTCTTATTGGGCTAGATTCACAAATTTAAGTTATATATTATTTGGAGGTTGCAAAAAATACTTTTTAAAACAATTTTAGAGAACTTCCGCTTTAAACTGATTACAAACCGACTACGAAGTATATTCTATAATGGGGTGTTATAAGTTTCATTGCTTAAATTGTTATGCATTTCATCAGTTGAAAATACATTTTTTTCAACGTCTATTTCGCTTTATTACTTACTTAAAAAAAAAACACTTATAAACGGCATAATTGCAAGATACTTGTATTGACAATACATACAATTTTTGTATAGTAAAACTTATATTTTTTTAATACTTCTTGTTTAATAGCAACAGTAGAAGTGCAGTAGAGCTGCGGTGTTATCCATGCATATATGATGAGGTGGTCGTTGTAAAGGATGGAGTGGTGTGCATGCACGTGCAGCCTGAGTCCCATTACTACCGGCCGCTGGCAGATAAATCACCGGGCCAGCCCTGCCGCACCTGCCCGCATCCATCAGCCTCGACGATCGCTTCTTTGGCCTCGCGTCTTGGACGGCTGATCGCTACTTTGTACAAATTAACCTGACCCTGCAGAGTACTTGATGTTCCCAAGTTGCTGTAAGTGTTTGACAGCACTTTAAATATTTCACTGGGATGTTCATCACTCTAAGAATTAACAGGCATTGTTTGGTCCATGAAGGTAAATAATCTATACCTTTAATTTATATTATATGAATTCTTCTTACAAATTTATTTAAAAAAATACATGAATTGGTCAGGTTTTCATGCTAATTCGATATCCTTTCCATGATAATTTTAAGATTAAGAGTATATATGTGCGATGTTTTGATTCTATATATTTATATAGCAGTGGTGTAGAAAAACATTGAACTTGCAGCTACTTTTTGTGGAAGTGCATTATACTATTATTACACTGTAGTACGGAGTTACGGACGCTATGAGTCAGCCTGATGTATATATAGGCAACTCTTTGAGCAAGTACGTCAGGCATTTTGCTCATTCACAGGATACGTTTATTACAACATGTTCCTTTCCTCACATTTAATTACAGCAATGTTCACATGAACGACTCACGTCAGTGAATTAGTGAATCAAGCGATTTTTATAGCGATTACTCCTCCATTTTATACAATGTTATCATATTTTTTTTATATAAAATTATTGTTTTTTCCATTCGTTTTTACTTCCTTGCATATTTTACGGCGTACACATAGATTCAAATAAACTTGAATAAGTTATAATATGTAATTTGAACATTGCGTCCTGGTAGTGTCTAAATATCCGATCTCAATTCGATACGTTATATCGACTTGAGACGACGATTTTGGCTCTTGATATTCAGACGGCGCCAATGAAGAGCCTCGTCAGCTGTGACCTTCATAGGGACGCCCTCTGATTTAATATTTACTTCTTTTTATATATATACGAAGAGCTGCAATGTCCAATGAATTTTCCATCAAAGCCAAAGAGAAATTCATATATCTATGATGATACGATTCTCCTTCTCCTTCTGTGGAGCAGCATCTCAATGCATTTGTTATGAGCCAGCGCCGCCCAGGTAGCGCCCCCCTCATATCGAATGCATTGGGCTGTGATTGCCGGTGCCGTTGCTGCTGCCGACTGCTGTTGTCTCAAGTACATCGGAGTGCACGAAAAATGAAATTTCTTCTTGAAATTCACATAAAATTTTACACTTTTTATATAACTTTTCAAAATCAAGAATTTGAATTTTATTTTTATTTCTTTATGCACTCCAAATTTTATTTCAATAATCAATACGTAATCTTTTAAAATTTAAATAAAAAAAATTATCTTGAATATTTCAACCTTACTATTTTTATTTATAAATCCAATATTATTCTTTGTAAATATTCTCAATATCAGGAAATATCCTCCATATTAAATAATTTTATATTCATAACTTAAATATTTTGCTGCTTGAATAATTTAAATTTGATATTCAAATATTGTCTCAATTTTTTTTTTTTGTAAAGTTCACATCAATTTCTTTGTATATTGTATGCACCATGCAGTATTTACGTAAGATAAAAATGTAGGTGGTATACTTTGAATTATTATCTAGGCATCTTTACTTACTATAAAATGTATAATACGGGTTGTATAAAAGTATATTGATATTACAACAATATTCCGTTATGAAGTGTATCTTTTTTATTCAAATCAATAAATTACATTTGATAAGGTATAATAAGCTCTAAATTGACCAGTAAAATTCTCTTAAGTTTTCTCAGTGCAGAGATATGCAATTATAAAGTCTTTCCTTTTGCATCATTTGTATCTTTTTGAGAGATTTAAATGTAATTCTAAATAATAAGGGTACACTTATTTTTTAAGACTCCATAACTTCTGGACGGTAAGGTACACGAAGTATACATAGGAAATAAACGACTGCTTGCTTTGCGGTGCTCACGTTACGAGATGTAGCTCGTATCTCACCGTGAATATCGTCCATGCAAGAACCTTCTTCTGAGCACACGCTGTGAGTTCAAGGGTCACTTGCATTAGCATACAGATCGCTTGCGGCCCAGGGGTAACTCTCAAATCTCAACCGTCGACCTTATTGAATCAATGGATAAAATTTCTGTGTGCCTGCAGACTACACTCATAACCTTCGTTTCCAATTTTTCAAAGCTTTGTGAAAAAGAGAGAGAGATGATCAATAAATTATTCCCATTATAAAGTACCACAGGGACATTAATGACATAGTTGCAAAAATCGAGTGATAAAAACTCTCTTGTGTGGCTACATTTTGTGCTCATTCGCAGTTTTTTTTAGGTGGTTGTGGTTGCACGCCGTTTTTGCGGCACCGGCTCGGGTCAGAGGGATTTAATTTGGCGCTGCTCCAGTCGGTTGAATTGTGCGCTTGCAGGCGGAGGGGCGTGGTTACTCTAGTGTATGGTCGACCGCGTGTTCATTAGAACATTGTCCACCCGCTTGCCAAGTCCAAGGTGCAACTTCTGTCAGCATCAGCGGAATTTCTCACGCAAAAGTTTGCAAAGTTTCTGAAAACTAGAACTGCATTGTCATCATGTATGAATTTTAATTTCAAATATATTTCTTAATTTCAATGAGATATTAGAATGTGAAAATGTTAGTGGCTTAATCGAAAGAAGGAGTAAAAATATGGTACTGTGAATTTTTTCAGATTTTTTTGAGACCGGGAACTATTTTTAAAAAATTATTGAAAGTCTATTTTATGACGTCAGGGGCGGCACTGCCCTATCCTTTTTCTCAAGGAGTGCCACCCGTGACGTGATCAAGATCGACTTTCAATAATTTTTTAAGAATAGTTCCCGGTCTCAGAAAAAATTCACAGTACCATATTTTTACCCCTTCTTTCAAATAAGCCACTAAAATTTTTACATTCTAATATCTCATTGTAAGGTTCTTTTAAAATCTTTCACTTTATTTTTTATTCTGTTAACTGTATTATAGTATCCATTGCAAATATTTTGTTATTATTCCTCTATAGTGTGACACTCAAAATATGATATATTATTAATTATATATTATATAATATTCAACCTATTTTGTAAAATACACATTATACATGCATGTATACGTCCTGTTCACAGTTTTATACGTTTATATTTAGAGTAAATCTCATAACAGTTGCTAAGGTTGTACTTGAGCTTCATTCTTTTATAAACTCAAAGTCTTAGTTTAAAAGTGTGGTATTATAAGCAATTCACCCATGCATTTTATGACTAACTCTGTACAATCTATTTTATGGAATTATTTGAATTTGAGTACCCTTTGGAACAACTTGAACTTTATGCTTGATGATTTTCTATATGTATAGCTCAAAGAAACAAAGAGATTCAGGTTTAAAATTTTGGAAGAGAACAGAAAAGCACTCCAACAGTCTAGCTTTTTCTCTGGATTGAAGGATTGTAATGAAAGAAACATTAATACAATAAATTCAAGTCCGAAGATCTTTTAATTAGAAGTCTTTGTAAACAACTTAATGGGGGGGTATCTGATGTGAATCTAAAAATCTACTTAATTTCATCGCTATATTGAGTGACAGTTCTGTTACAAAGGACACAAACTTCCGACTATCCGCTCTCATTAGTGAGTGAAATACACCTTGCTTTGTGCTGAGTCAATACACATAATTCGGTGTGGCTTTTGACTAAAATTATTACCATAATTATAAATATTACGCGGCTAATTATAACTTATAAAATCAGGTTTAGCAAACATGTCAAAGTGAGTGTGTCTAATTATTGTGGTTTTTCTCTGCTAATTAATGTGACCGCAAAGAATAAGTAAAATATTATAATAATTTATTATTATACATGTATATTATTTAATTAACTATACCAATATAATATAACAATTATGTACACTTCTGAACTTCCAGAACGTTACCCATGTTCCTATTGAGAGCGTTGTACAAATATTTAAAGACATTTTTTATTATATTTGCCACATGTTACATGTTACATGGATACAAACTTGTATTCTTGATTCTCAAAATTCACTATAATATATTTCTTTTAAAGCTTTATTGAATTTTTCAATGTTAACTTTCTGACTTCTCTGAAGTGTATATTACATGATATAATACACTCTTCATAACATAACATGTTATTATATAGATATATTCTGTATCTACATTTTTTTAATGCTTTTATTTTAGAGATTTACATATATAAATAATAATAATTTTTCCACGTAAAAACTTCGTCCAATTTTCATTTTTAATTCAGAAATATTATTATTTGCTCAAATAAAATGTTGCTGCCAAGTAGGGTGCACGCTGGTTGACCGTGGAGTGACAACAGCTGTGCGCTTCGTGACGTCATTAAATATTTAATACAGTATACCATTTGTTGTGTCTGGTGATTTAACCGGTGACATCGGGCCCTCCTCGCGCTGCTATTTCATCAAATCTCTCCTCACAAAACGCAATAAAAACAAGAAGCGAGCGCAGAGGACGCATGCATAGCGAAACAAATTTTAAGACTCAGCATTGTTATATAAAAAAATAACATTATGGCGTCTCAGAAAGCTAATGTGGAAACAAAAAGCATTTCGTTTTCTCTATTTTTCTCGCAGTAAAAAAATAAGCTAGCTAGCAAGCGGGACTATTTGTATGGAAATCTTGCTTAGTTGCTCGGGAAATGAGAGACAGAGTGAAAAAAGAAAAGGATGGGGAAAGTGAGAGAGAAAAAGAGTGAGATCACAGACTGTACACTCCAGCTCTATCAGCTGTGACTGCTGGATGCTTTACAATGGACAACATACATGAAAAAATTTTATTGCAGAAATGAATAGAGGGTACCAAATTATGCTACTCTGCGTTTTTTCAGATTTTTTTGAAACCCAGAACTATTTTTAAATAATTATTGAAAGTCCTGTGATTTCAGTTGGCACCCCTGAATTCTTAATAAAAAAGGATAGAGACTGGACGCCTATTGACGCCTCCAGGGGGCGTGGCCGCACTTTCAATAATTATTTAAAAATTGTTCTGGGTTTCAAAAAAATCTGAAAAAATTCAGAGTAGCATAAATTGGTACCCTCTATTCATTTCTGCAATAAAATTTTTTCATACATGTATGTTGTCTATTATGGAATACACTTTTCTCTCCATTAAATGTACGCCTGTAGTCTTTTTACGCCTTGTTAGTACACAACCGCTTATATATTATACATATACATGGAGTAATTGGATCATTAATTTTACATCTCTAATAACTGCAGTTATCAAATAAATGATCAAACCTATATTGAAATAAAACAAATCAATATGATTCCGTACATAGCTTGCAGATATGCAACACTACTGTATTATTGCCATTATTGGGGCTAGTGTTCTTTGCGTACACCTACCACCATTAAACCATGGCATTAACGATCACGAGAAAACAATGGCGCAATTACGCTGAAGGTAATTCTCCTTCTCAAAATCAAAAGATATTGGAGATTTTACTACCATCCCCGTCCCCCCCCCCTTTCCCCTAAGGTCCCAAAAATAATCGAGACAGTTTAAAGTACCTCCTGACTCAAAACCGAAATTCTTTTCTTGGTTACTGGTTACCTGGACAAAAATACTTCTATAGCTCTACATTGCGACTGCTGTTGTTGATCAATGGAAGCTTCAAGTCAGCTGATTTTGCAGTATTCCCACCGTCCTATCTAAACCTATGTAAAAAAACAAACAAACACAAAATTGCTTTTTTGCCATAGAAGAAATTTTTTAGAGAAAAATGAGCTCTTGATTTATTATCAGAAGACCCCTAAGTGAGGGGGTAGGAGATGTTTTCAATTTGATTGCTTTAAAAAAATTCAAATTTTCTAACATGGTTGCTTATGGATAAAATTTTCCCGCCGGGGAACACTTGAAGCCTCCATTGAGAGTGCCTTAATGGGACGTCCTGACCCGGTTATCTACTCTCTCGCTGCAAAATGCAACGCGGAGCAACAATTTACAACGCTGCACATTGATTTCTGTGCCGCTAGCTTGGGCATCGATCTTCACTTGTTCTCGTGATAAAAAAAAAATCAAGGCCATTAATTAAAGTTAACTTGTCGGTCGGGGGAAAAGTGCATCAGAAGCATGAAATGAATCATCTGTAAAGAATCTGTTCATATTGGAAGGAGAGTCGATAAATTAAATTACTATCTATGGATATAGGAAAATCAGATTATTTTTGGTTTGTTCAGAAATCAAAACTTTTGGCAATTTTAAAAATAAATTATTGTTTTACAGAAAAATTTAATAACTGTGCATGGATACTTAAGGTAGAGATAACACGCCCAATGTTAATAAAAATCCCATTCATAAAAATTATGAAAAAAATTTAGAATGTTCTCCTTAACATACTTTATCAGTAGGTAAAATATCAGGTATACAAAAACGAGCTAGTTTTCGAGTTATTAATTTTTAAAGTTGACTAATTTAACATGGAGAAGTGGAAATTCCATGTTAAATTAGTCAACTTTAAAAATTAATAACTCGAAAACTAGCTCGTTTTTGTATATACCTACTGATAAGGTATAATAATTATAATATGTTAAGGGTTAAGGAGAGCATTCTAAATTTTTTCCATAACTTTTATGAATGGGATTTTTATTAACATTGGGCGTGTTATCTCTACCTTAAATGCCAGAAAAAATTGAGTTTTTTATTGTACTAATAGTTGAACTTTACACTTTACAGAATTTTACTTCTAATATTAAAATGTATTAAATAACGCATTTTGAATGTTAAAATTTGTAAGTTAAGGCTTTATTCATGTCAGCAATAACAAATATTTTTAAATTGTACTTAGGAGTGAAATAAATTATTCTTACCGAAGCAGCAATTACTTTATTTTTACCTTGAAGTAAAATCAGTGACTGTAATGCAAGGAGAGACTCTAGCTTGAAGCTCAATTAATAAATAATATCCGTGAGCACTTAACGTGATCGCAAATTTGCATCACGTTCTATATAGCTTCATTCTGATATAGCAAATCCAGCCAGTCTGCATGGGATATATACTACTGAGTGAGTCGTTCTCGCAGCATTCAGAGAGAGAGAGAGAGAGAGAGAGAGAGAGAGAGAGAGAGAGACTTTTCTCAGCAAACATAATTATAGCTATTATTTTCTCTCTTGCCACCCAGACTCATGCTTATATGATTCGAGAGCAAAAGTTTTTCCTTGGCCTTAGAAGTTTTCAAGCGTTAAAAGCAAAAGTTCGATTAAATTTCAACAGCTTTTTAACTTTTTTGTACAATGTTGGCTATAGCATCAAATTTTAAATTGATATCCATTAGTATTTTCCATGTTAAAACGTTTTTTGTATTGTTCGTGTTATTAAAATTTAATCTGTGTGTGAGATATTATGTAATATTCAATTTTTAAATGTTAATAGCAAGGAACTGAGATAATCTCAGTTCCTTGTTAATAGTCTTGTTTTAGTAACTAAATAATTTGGCGTGCATGGTTAAATTAAAAGTTATAATAGTATTGGTCTCCCTCCAAATTCCATTATATTTTTATTACGTGTGAGATAGATTAAAGTTAATTCAATAAATTAATAATATTATACTTAAGAGAAAATATTTTACGTAACTATAATTAATTGCTTATATACATGTATTTAAAAAGTTCACCTGCACTTCAGTTTTGACGTAATTTTATATTGGTTGTGATTTATGACAGTGAATTATAATTAATGATCAATCAACATGATATTCTTTTCATATTTAACATAAAAATATTTTAATGTTTTAATAGAGTATTGTCCTCATTTTTTTTATTGCAGAAATGGATAGAGGGTGCAAAGTTATGCTACCCTGATTTTTTTCAGATTTTTTACAGCCCGGGAACTATTTTTAAAAAATTATTGAAAGTCCTTTTCGTGACGTCACGAGACGCCGCTCCTTAAGAAAAAGATAGGACTTGCCGCCGCGTGACGTCACAAAAAGGACTTTCAATAATTTTTTAAAAATAGTCCCCGGTCTCAAAAAAATCTGAAAAAAATCAGGGTAGCATAACTTTGCACCCTCTATCCATTTCTGCAATAAAAAAAATTGAGGACAATACTCCATTGCTTTAATCTTTTTTCTCATTTTTTATATTTTGTATTTATAAAATAAAAATATATTATTTTTCTTGATGCTACGAGAGTCAAACTGTAGAACTTTCATCAAAAAGTAAAGCTAGAAGCTAGAGAGCTATTTTGTTAACAACAGTTTTTCACTTAAAAAACAACGTAACGGAAAAAACAGAATCATAAATTTTTAGACTTTTGTAAAAAAAGAAAAAAAAAGTGAATATTATATTTTGGGAGTTTATATAATTAATTTTAAAGTCTTTGGAGAAATAATAGACGATTCGCCTATTTCTCCAAAGACTGTGTAATTTCTCAATGATAATAGAATATCTTATTTTTAATGCTCTGTTTTGACTCTTAAAGGCATACAGGCCTCAAAATACAAATTAGACAGGCACCAAGTGGGTTTAGAGTATATAATCAACATTCGCATCATTTTTTTCCACGCGTGATGCATCCGTGCGAAGTCGCAGTTCAAAGTAAGAAATTTAGTCCTTGATGACGTCACGAAGTCCTTGATGACGTCACAACTCAATGCTAATCGGTACTAGCTGTGAGTTGTGACGTCAGCAAGGACTTTCTTTACAGCGCGACTTCGCACAGACGCACCGCGCGCAGGTAAAAATAATACGAATGTTGATTATAAACTTGAGCAACACTTAATGTCTGTCTAATTTGTAATTTGAGGCCTGTATACCTTTAATACCATAGTCGAGGTCTGTTCAGGATATAGAACAGAGAGATGCATGTTTGATAAATGTTGTTGCTGCACAATATGCTTGTGAGTGCATTGCCACTTTAGAATTATTGAAGAATGATTTATTATTTTAGCACAGCTGTGCAGTTTTCATATTGAGTCAGTCAACTTCATTAAGTAACTGTTTCAATTTATTGCTGTATAAATATGTTTCAAATTACAGTAATTTCAAAAAGCACAATACATGCACCTTAAATTAATATTAATTATATTTATATTAAGATGAACGATTTTATTACCACTAACGTTAAATATTTTCATTTATACGAGGAAATTTGAGCTTTGATAAATAAGCATGCGGGAGGGAAAAACAGAAAATCAAAATGTTTGAAAATCGCGTGGTAAAAACACGCAGGTTTAAATGTGTGCGCAAAGTCGCCTCTTAATAATTCCTCTTGCCGCGAGCACTACGCGTAATTAACCAAGAAAGGACAACACGACCCGTGCAAACACATGTAATTATAACATGAAAAAACAAACTGAAGAAGGTTGCAATGTCAATTATACATTTTTAACTCAGCAACATTTTTGCGCTTCATTATTTCATCATTTGTTTAGGCATGGTTCTGAATTAATTACAAAGCAAAGGTCGCACAAGGGTGAACGTGGGAAATATAAACACCATGCAAGAAATTTCTTTACTGTCATCTCACGCTGTCAGAAGTCAAATCGAAAGAATTCACACCACTTTTTACTATGAATATCATATATTGAATAAAAATGAAATCTTCACTCGATTGATCCAACACCTAAACTTGTACGTTCATGTGTTTTCTATTTTCTTATAAAAAAATCCAATAGGAAAATTCTGTACAGTCATCGCTCCGGAAAATTTCATTCACCAATAGATGATGGCAATTTTCATGCGTTAATATTATATTGTTCGAACTGTTTGAACAGTAATAATTAAAACATAATTGATATTTTATAACAATGAGTATATACGTAAAATTTATGCCTGTCTCAATTTTTTTTTTTTTTTTTTTTTTTTTTTTTAATATGCGTTTTTTTTTAAATTATATAATTTAATGACATTATATTTATGGGCTAATAACCTCATACATAAGATATTTTTCTTTATTTATAAATTATTTTAATTTTAATTATTAATTTCCTTTTATAATTCTTTTAATTTTTTCTTCAAATAATATTACTTTAAACAAGAATCACAAAAATACAAAAATTTAAACTATGGAAATATAGATAATTATACACATAACACCATGCACTCTGTGACATTTACGTAGTTTTTTTTATCTCGTGTTTAAAACATATTTATTAACTATTATGTCTGGGCTAGTAACATCATATCTATTACAGTATTTTAAATTAAAATCTTTGTACTAGACTCTAAAAAATATATAAAACATGTATAATAAAAAGCATTGTACACAGTATACATTATATACGCGAGGTCTGGCAGACAGCACGCTGTTTTTCGTTAGACATGAAATTGGGCCAACAAAGAAGATTTTAGGTATATCCACTTTTAAGGAGCGTCCAATGTCAAAGCACGTTTAAATATGCTTTTAATTAGCAGCCAATTAAAATCTCTAAGCTATAGATTAAAATCAAGGGTGAAATATAATACTTTAATAAAAGGGAGGAATCAATGTTGGGGGGGGGGGGAAATAAAAAAACGTGAAAATGCCAAAGGATTATTTGAAATTTGATGATTAACTAAAATTACGTAACGTATTGTTAACAAACAAATTAAAATATGTTGTTTATATCATCATAATCTCATTAATTTTAATCTAAAATTATTGAAAATTGGTTTATATTTTAAATGGGATGCTGATGAAATTTTGACACTGAGCTCAATGTGATTATATAACCATGGGGGATTTTGTGATGGAAGGGAGCGGCATGATACGTGATAAAAATTCTATATACTAATACCCGCGCACATACGACAGAGTGACTACAAGTCACTATACTACTTTGACATGTGTTTAAAACTAGAGCGTGCTTGAAATAAAGACGACATTCTACTCGCAACTCGTTACTGTAATTTGTCGCACTTAAATTACAAGTGAAGGCGATTGTTGTTTTTTTTTTCAAGAGACTCTCAACCGCAGCGTCCAGTCAGTATTACAGACCATAACATGACTCGTTTCCATGACAACCGAGTGAGAATTCAATTCCCGAGTTTTTTTTTCTCCCAAGTGAGTATATAGCCTGTGTGAGATATTTATATTTTCTCGTTCGTATACATGTATAGTCACAACGTCAATACATAATACTTAAGTTGTGAGTTTTAGTGGGCACACTAAATGAAATTGATACTATAAAGAATAAACGTATTAATTTTCTATGGATTCTTGTGTACTTTATTAGCTCCATCAAAATAATTATTGCTGGTCGTTAGAAGTCTCACTTTATATGTGGTTAGATCTTCTATGCTGGAAGATCACTGATGTGATTGAGCTATATATGTAACGTGGTGAAGAGAGAAAATATATATATATATATATATATATCTTACGTTTTATCTGACTTCATTCACGCACAAATTAAACATAGTGTGGTTATAAGAGGGTACCAAAATTTGTAACTCTGATTTTTTTCAGATATTTTAGAGACCGTTAACTATTTTTAAAAGATTATTGAATTAACAGAGAGAGGCGTCAATAGGCCGGCGTCACTTCTTAATTAAAGTATAGGACACAGAGTTCCACTTACTAAGTAAGTGGAACTCTGTGGTATGGTATAGGACTAAAAGGGGCCAAACCTGAAATTTGAATAACTTTTTAACAATACTTCCTGGCATCACTGGCATCTAAAAAAATAAAAAGTTACATAATTTGTAATGAAAAAATATATATGTTTATACAATGTATGAATGTACAGTATAGGTTGTCCATTGGCTCGTATCCATGACATGTTAGTGTACAGAACTGGTTGCACACCTACAAGGCGTGAAGATCACCAAAATGTGAAATTTACTATTTTTTAGGAACTTAATGTAAATAAATTAATAGCATGTAAATTTGTTGATAAAAAGGCATCTGTTCGATTCAATTAGTAACTTTAATTCCCAATATATTAAACATTTCATATTTAATTGTAACTTTTATGTAGTTTAATATGAACATTATAATAAAAATAGTATAATTGAAGTCTCTAATTATTACATGAATTTTTTTCTCAATATACTATAGCTTTACAGTGTATTAGGCGAATAAAAAATAACGAAAAACCTTTATGATTTTTTTTTCTGGAGAAATCATTATGCTTCTATGTGTTTTTTTCGTTGAATGTTATTGTCGTTGTTGTTTTTTTAATCCATAAACTTTTTTGTCTAAATTGTTGAAAGTACGGCCACGCCCCCTGGAGGCGTTTAAGCTAATCATTGATGGTACCCTTTGTTCTTTCTATTCATTTCTGCAATAAAAAATTTCAGGCATATTGTCCATTGAAAATTAATTGTAATGTTGTCTGAAAAGCAGTTGATGCTAATTGAGACACGTTTCTTAATTCATGCATGACCCGAGAGTTCTGGCTCTCGTTCTCAAATAATTGTATGCCAAGTTCTCATCGTGCCGAGTATTTCTACATACAATTCACCGTAAACAAGTGCTCCCCTCAAGTGATAATTTGCATAACGTTACAACAACTGGAAAATTTTCTTTTTTGAAATTAAAATTTGCATATGTCTTATGGGTGAGGAAAAGATAATATAAAAACGAAAATACCAAAAGTTAAAAAAATTGACAAAATATATTCTTATAATTTTATACTTAAACATAATTATGTAGACAATTTATCAAAAAATTAACTAAATGTCGAGCAACGTTGGCCTCCTGATATTATATGATGATATTTTGCCTTTCGCTTCTTACTCTCTGCCTTTGTTCGCCATCAACTAATTGTATAGCGTATGTTTTTATGGGAAACCGAATAAACAATTATTATTATAAATAATATAATTAAATTAATTAATTTCCAGGTTATAAAAATTTAATTTTATTCCGACTTATAGTAATGTATAAAATCATAATTTTAGAGTCAAATGGAACTACTAAATTTTTATGTATTATATAACTGTGGTAAAAAATGTTATTTTTCTGTTTAAAAAAAAAATGTTAACATAAAAAAAAAATCAATTTAGTGTGCGACAAGTGCAGGTTCGTATTAAAGTACGGTCTAGCTGCATGCGGTCTAAGCTCACTTTATCTGCTCTCTTCGTACCGTGGGAGGAGGAGACGCCACAGGAAGCCCACGCGTGATTTATTGAACGGTCAACTTTTAATACAAACATGCAAATTGTACCCTCAGTTATATTGTATACATGTCATGCCTATCAAATATACACGGTACATAAAAATACATGGATGGTATCATTCCATAAAATAATCAACTCATACACATACACTCACATGTCAGTTTGCGGTTATTCATTAGAGAGGTAAAAAAAATATATATATACATATTAAAACAAATAACTATATACAAACCATGAATTTTACCATTTGACATAAAATATTAGTTTTTCATTCTTATTAATATACATTTCAATTGATTTAATGTGATAACACGTGTATATTTAAGAATAACGATCGAAAGTTATCACATGAATGAATGAACAAGTAAGTGATGTTCATTTTTACATGCATGCTTTTGTTGCAGCTTTGCATGCAGTTTTTAATTATATATCAACAACATTACAATATTTAGCACTAGTATTTTATTTTCAATGTTCAATTATTATTATCAATTAAATTACAATTGATAAATTTATTTATAATTTACATTAAACATATATTATATATAAGAAAGGAAAATTTAAAAGAAATAGTTAAAAAGTATATACAGTTTGAAAATAATGATAATATTGTAATTTATGTTTGTGTAGCATGCATACACTTTTCTTTTCTTTTTCTGTTGCCAATATGAACAATTACCATCCTGTATAATATATATTATGCAATTACCATTTGTCTGAATAGTATAGTAAATCAAGTGCTCGAGTTCTGTACTTGTGTAACGTAATAAGACGATCGCTCACGGCACAGAGAGAGAGAGAGAGAGAGAGAGAGAGAGAGAGAGAGAGAGAGAGAGAGAGAGAGAGAGAGAGAGAGAGAGAGAGAGAGACGCGGCTGCTGCCGTCACGCAGGGCGCGCGGGCCACTTCGCATTCCGAGCACTCGTCCCTCATTGAATTACCTCGCTCCTCGCCGGTGGGGGCGGCTCCCGGGGGAGGGAGGCGGATTACCAGGCGGAGGCAGTGGCGGTGGCAACAGCCCCGCGGGGCGGCCTCGCTATAGCAGCCTGCTCTCTCGAGTGACTGCAAAGTTAAGACAGACTTACTTCGTTCCATTCCACCGAACAACTAGAAAAGCTCAAATAAATAACTATCTAACTACGCATTTTTATTAAAGCCTTGAATATATTTATTTTCCTTTAATAATAATTACACTACATTAAAATTTTATGAATTATATAAATTTATAAAACAGCAATAGAGGTTTAATTCTTTATGTACAGTATACACCACCTTAAGTTAATAATTGAACCTGATGTATATAGTTAGCAATTAGTCACGACATCACATTCTTCTCACGCGCGAAGTCATCACACTGCGCCTTGGGACCGAGTAGTCCCGCTAACAGTGCTACGAAAAACAATGCCTGCCATTTCTTCAAAAATAATTGACGTAAAAGTAATTGGCACTTCCAGAGTAACATCAGTTCTAGCGCATACAAGCGTTAGGAATGTTACGGTGAATAATTAATTTTTTTTTTTTTTTTTTTCACTCGCTAGGTCTCGCTTGAAAAGGCTCTCCTTGTCTCTCCCCACCAACATGCTGAAGGTAATCACCATTGCTCTTCTGATGAAATGATGAAAACAAATAAATTAATGAGTTGTTGTTTGCTGGCACATTTCACATTTTGGACATTTTAAAAATGTCCAAAACTGGACTTTTAATTTCATCTTGCTGCTTATGCAACCTGCTAGGTTTTGATGCTAAATAAGTTGCATAACTTCCAGGGGCTAGAAAGATTTTCTAATTCTTTTTTTAAATTCTCTCCCTTTCAATTGTTATACTAACTTTCTATTGCTTAAATTTACCCAAATGAGATTTTCTGAAAGAATTTGAATTACTATTGAAGAAAAATAACAAGTGAAATTTAATTTACTAACATTTTTTGACATGTTCTTGATGTCTTGTGTGGTTTCTAGTTTTATTCACTATATCAACCGAGGCGCCACCATCTAGGACTAAAATATTGAAACTCTTTTTGAATATGATCAAATGAAATCTCCTTTCTTATTACATTTTTGCTTGCTCTCAGTTGGTGATATTGGTTATCTATTGTTATATTATTTTTATTTCATTTATTACGAAACATTTTTTTCTTAAATAATGCTTTAATTTTATGAATATCTCAGTCGCACGGATAAAAAATGGGAGAGGGAGGAACGGGAGGTGCCATGGCTGGGCTGTTTAGGACGTTTAGGTCAGCATAATATGTTAAAGGAGTTAAAGAAAATGTCCGTTGATCCTATATATAGCTATATTGTCATGCTTTATGTTTAATGATAATATATAATTTTAATACTAATAAAATCGAACAAATTAATAAGTTTAATTAAACAGTACAAAATCTTATATCTTATGTTTCTCGAAAATAAACATAAAGTCATAAATATATTAAAATATCAAACGGGGAGAAGCGTGTGTTTACAGATATATAAAATATATACTGGCTATACTGCATTTTTTTATTTATTGTTATTATTTTTTTACTATCTCTTTCATGGGCACAAATATACATATATCATAATGTACAAGTCAAAATAATAAAAAGAGCCCATGGGGCAAATGAAAAAGATTGATGAGCGAAGTCCATTCACTGTAAGTGTTCATTCACCCGTTGCATGAACACTCTTAAACAGTGAATGGGCTGCTATATATATATATATATATATATATATATATATATATATATATATATATATATATATATATATATGAATTATATTATAATTATAAGAGCATGGCATGCACTAATTTCATACATTATTATCGACTATTATATATAATATATATTTATTTATATAATATATAGTATTATAAATATTCAAACTGTATCTAAAAGTTAAGTGTGTAGTGTACGTCTGTTTATTGTCTTTCTTTTTGTTTTATTTTATAAATATATAATATTATTATGTAATAATTAATCCTCTTGCGGTGTTGAATTTTAAAATTTCATAATTTTGTTTGGTAAGAATCTGTACAGTATAGTGTAGATATATGAAATTATATATATATACAGTATGCACACACACTCGTACGTTGTTGTGGAAAACTCCTATTTGTAGCTATTTGTATTGTTTGTGGTGTTAATCACCATGCTGGCACACCCTGTGTTATAATATAAAATATATTTTCGTATTTTATCCGTGATTTATAATTATATATTTACATGCAACGGGTATAGCATTCTAGAATTTTAAAGGTCACTTTGATACGGGGCATATATCATGGTGAATATAACAAGGCTGCAATTGGGATTTTTTTTGTGTTATGAAATAACATGGAAAATCTATATATTATAAATCTATTTTTTTTCCAACTATTTATATATATAGCTATATAACAACTATATGTAGTAGATAATAGTGAAATGTATACGGGTCTTTCACCATACGTCACAAAAATATGACGTCACGTGAATGTAGGCAAAAAGCACCTATTTAACATGGTAGTAGCATACCAAAAACTATTTATTTTCTGCGATATGACAATCGTGGTACATTTGACAATTATGTTATTTGATAGATTGAGATGTCAAGTAAATGGAAAAAAATACAATATTTGCCAATGATATCTGTGAAAAATACAATAAATCATTAAATAAAATGTAAATCGACTCCAAATTTCACGTCAATAATGACCATTTTACGACACTTATGCACTGATATTGACCCTAAGATTCTTTAAAAAATTCAGCCAATCACCGGCCATTGCTTTCCCCGCGGACTTTTGAATACGAGGGGGAAACGGAACAACAAAAAGTAATGATAAAGAATCTAGGTAAAATAAAAAAAATGTATATGTTCAAGTTATGTACATTTATTTCTTACGTATATATTATTGTTAAAAAAAAATTAAAATATGTTAAATTAGGAGGAATAAATCAAGTGATTCCAGTTCCCTCTCAGCACCTACTGCTGAATGTAAACAACAACAAAGCCAAGCAAACGCTATATAGTCCAAGAAAGTTATGAAAAAATACATGGGGGGGTTGGACAAAATTAGTTACAAGCTGATACTTGTTACACGCGTAGGTGGGACCTACCTGAAGCCACTGTAGAAAGTTCCCCAAAGTTCCGTGTGGAATAAGGTCAGAATCCGGGTTTGTCCCGGAATTCAAAAAACATTTTTTTCCCGCGTGACTAATTAACGTAGCGTTATGCACAATACCTCATTTTGAAGATCATGCTATCAGTCAACTGTAAAAAATACTCAACTGCTATTAAAATTATTTTATCATATGAATAATTAATTAAAACGCTAATTAGTATGGTAAAATAAATTTTCAAAATGGAATATCTCCAAAAGTACTGCATGTATCGATTTTGAGTTTATTATCGAATTTAGGGACATTTAAATTTTCAATAGAATGCTTTTTGTTTCATAGTTCGAACTTTTATAGAATTTGAGTTACAGCATGCAGAAGTCCGCAATTCAAGGTCGCGCATACCCCGTCCCCGCACACTGGCTCTAGCAGGTATAGCAGCCGCGCTACCTCGTCCATGCTTTGTATACGATATATCAACCTAATTTCTTGCTTGTTCTCTTGATAATTTTTTAAACTCAATTTAATTTCAGGGGTAGGAGAAATACATTTGGGAGGGGGGAACGGGGGGGGATGGTGCTAAAAAATTAAGAAATTAACGAGCAATGCCCGTATATAAGAGCTCTATATCACCATTCATAATTTTGTTTTATTGTTGATTATAATTTTTTATTACTATTTGGGGGGGGGGGGGGGAAGAATTGGGTGGTATAACAATGTTTAAATAGATACTAAATAAAGCATTTTAATTAAGAAGACCTTACTTTTTTTTACTTTTTTGCAAGGTGAAGATGTAATTGTCAGCCATATTAATTTTTATTTGTTGTTTTTTAATGAAAATGTAAGTATCATACATGCATAATTTTGTGCTCTGGGTATGTAACTATTATACAGCAGCATATATGTTACCGAGTTAGCTCTCCTCTGAACAGTGTATACCTTGATACAGATCGTATTTATAATTATACTACTGGCTCAAATGCTGCTGCCAAAGCTCCAAGAGATATAGGAGGCTCTCCACCATTTGCATCCCTCCATCTAAGAAATGTTCAAATTCACCCCATGTCCCCATTACATAAGACGGTGTAATGTGATGCCCAAAACCAGCACGGGTATACAAAGTTCGTGTTATAACGAGGTGTACTATATGTTTGTTTCATATGACTTATCAAACCACTGAGGATGTCAAACCGATAACTAAATAAGTAACAAATATGAAATTTAATTATAAAATTAAATGATGTTGCTGCGATTTGCAAAACGCGTTGTCTATAGTACATAAGAATATATTATACTAGGACAAAAATGGTACCCCGTCGCATATTTATACTTTAGAATTATAAATGACTACAAATAAATAATAATACACGTCTGTTGAAGCGCATACAGGCTGCAAGGAAACATTCGGTTACAATGTCATACTTCATTCATGACCCATTGATAAGTAAATACAAGTCCCCCTGTCATTCAACATAGGCCACGGAAAGGATTGTTCGGTGACTTCATGATTGCCTGTTTTCAGCTGAATACCCGGCATTTCAAGTGCATGATTAGTGAGAGATTTTATGCCAGCAACATAAAAGTTGGTACTATATATATCGGCATGGTGTTGATATTTATTCAGTCTATGTAAATTAAGAATCTTTATCTCAAAATTCATTTCATTTATTATACTATAGTGGCAAAATGTGAGAAAAAAAGTACATGCGCACCAGGCCAGTAGAGTAGGAAATATTATAAGCAATGAATGCATCACATTTATATTTTGTGCTGCAAATGTTATCATACGCATAATATATTAAAATGAAATATATATATGGGCGCGATTCACGAAGCAGTTAGCCAGGTTTTTAGCCACGTTTAGCTTAACCACGTTTAACTAAATGGTTTAATACTTAAACGTGGTTAAGCTAAACGTGGTTAGAACCTGGCTAACTGCTTCGTGAATCACACCCAATATAATATATATATAGTGAAGCGTATTCGTCGTGTTGCATATGATTACCTGTATAAACACTTGAGTAAAATAATATCTTAATATATATACTCATTTATTTTAACACGAAACCTTCTAGAAACATTCTGAAAGTGACTGAACAAAGTCGCATATTTTTTTAACATTAATTTCTAATTACTTAGTTATCTTTAAAACTAAAATCACCAAAGAACCCAAGAAATCTTATCTGTTGATTTTACTCTGATATGTCTTTAATAGTTATTACAATATTGTAATAGATTGTGATTGCACGAATTAGACATTTTGAGTCCTTACTTACCACCTCTCAAATACCACCCCCACCCCTCTCAAGAATTAATGATTTTTTTTTTTTCTTTTGAAAATGCAGAAAAATCATACATGTGATATAAAGATCTTACATACGGGCGTTGCGCGTTGATTTGTTATTAATTTTTTTAGTTCTCTCCCCCCCCCCCCCGAAATTTATTTCCTACCTCTAAAATTAAATTGAGTTTAATTATCAAGACAACAAGCAAGAAATTAGGTGGATATATTGTATACAAAGCATGGAAGAGGTAGCGCGGCTGCTATACCTGCTAGAGCCAGTGTGCGGGGACGGGGTATGCGCGACCTTGAATTGCGGACTTCTGCATGCTGTAACTCAAATTCTATAAAAGTTCGAACTATGAAACAAAAAGCATTCTATTGAAAATTTAAATGTCCCTAAATTCGATAATAAACTCAAAATCGATACATGCAGTACTTTTGGAGATATTCCATTTTGAAAATTTATTTTACCATACTAATTAGCGTTTTAATTAATTATTCATATGATAAAATAATTTTAATAGCAGTTGAGTATTTTTTACAGTTGACTGATAGTATGATCTTCAAAATGAGGTATTGTGCATAACGGTACGTTAATTAGTCACGCGGGAAAAAAATGTTTTTTGAATTCCGGGACAAACCCGGATTCTGACCTTATTCCACACGGAACTTTGGGGAACTTTCTACAGTGGCTTCAGGTAGGTCCCACCTACGCGTGTACCAAGTATCAGCTTGTAACTAATTTTGTCCAACCTATTTCATAATATTCTTGGACTAATATAGAAATATAAATAAATTTATTCGGAAAAATATAATTACATTAAATAATGACAGTAATTAAATATATTTAAGCGTTATAATATTGAGGAACTGATCATATAACATCATGTGTTCAGAGACCTATCATTTACATAGAGACAATACAAATTCCTTATATCATATGGCCAGAAATTTTACCGAAATTTTCAGAGCATCGCGGGATCTAAGCGCGCGTGCATGCATTTTGGTGCCGCTATATAATATGCGGGCGCCCAATTATATTATTTATGTGCTATATATAATATACTGCAGCGCATATGTATGATTATTAATTGTTTAGCAGCAAGTACCATCCTCAGCAGAGCTGAGTCAGCTGAGACCACAGTCCCTAGAGACTGCATGTGAGCTGAATGTGAGACCCTACAGGGTCAGGGCTATGCTCCATTGGGATGAATTCTTATAAGTATAACCCTATATAGCTGTCATGAGGGATGAAAGCTCCTCTTTGGGATGAAAGTGGATGAAAGCAAAGTTCCTTTGGGATGAAAGCTAGTTTCAACTTTGGCGCTTTTAATTAAATATTTCGATTAATCGATTTCTAGACCTATCGACTGAAATAGGGTAAGTATTTGTGTAAAGGGTACTTTAGTGTATCATATTTTGTTAACTAACGTATTGTTTTATTTCTTGATGTGAACATATTAACAGTATTAAAAACAAATTAATTACCGATATCGCTAACTTAAAATCCAAAACTTGAATATATTACTCATGAAACAGCAAAAATTATTTTACGAAGTTGATATTTTCTTTCTCGAAGTAGTACCCGTCTACGTATACTTGTCCTACACTGATGCATTATCAGCTGGAGGTTGTTTTATGGGGCGTCGGCTGTTAATCCAAAATTTAGCTAATTTATAATATAATAAATGGATAGTCAAGGAAGAAAAGTTATTGTGTGTGACAATGGAACCGGGGTAAGTAAATTTTTGTATTAACTTAATATTTAATGCCCATTTCGTAAAGAAATTGTATAAAACTTCAGTGACTCATTGCCCGGCCCTGATTTCATTTACGCTTGATGTACTGTAGTAGACCTACATACGGAATTCCTCTTCCTGTTATGACTTTCCTGGTTGTGGTTTAGACGATATATGTTTTCTTTAGTTTACTTGGCAGCCTGCACTATATATTATTGATGGACTTTTATATTATATGGCATACAGACATAAACAGTGCAGTATCATATGCATATAGCATAATATGCATACAGGACTGTACAGTATGCATATATGCAGACAGTATGCATACACTATCATACTGTATGTTACATATTGTCTGAAATGCATATGATACTGTACAGTATGCCACACATAATTCCTTCAAAATACAAAGTATGCATACATATGTATACAGTACTGTACCGGTAGGTCTATTCGTAAATCCCAGATCAGCACTGACAGTAAGTACACATTCACTCTCAATTTTCTTGTACAGTATAATATATGCATACTGTACATACATAGCATGCATATTGAGTGCAGAAAGTATATGCATACATTGCACTGATCAGGGTCTCTATATGGTACTGTCATGTACACATATACAGATAGACCAAGCTATTTATATGCAGAGACCATTAGAGACCTCCAAGTCTTATGGTCAGAAAATTGAACAGCATCAGCAGAGTTTCGCGGTGTCTGAGTGTGGCGCTGCTAGTGTAGTGCTTCGGGCTTTGAGTGAGTGAACAGTGAGCCAGCTCCGTATGGTACATTGTACAGTATGCATACTGTACTAGCTTGCTCTCTTGTGTGTCACACTTAAAAAAAAATTACATGCTTACATTACCTTCTTTGTATATTTTAAGTTGTGCCTTATTTAGAAGGATACACCCAGAATATTTTGAGTGTCATAATCATGTATATAAAACTAGAAATAAGCAGAAAAGTGTAATAATAAGTCATAGGTCTGCTCTATTAGAAAAAAGTCCACTATACCAAAGTGCAAAAATTTATGATTTTTTGCCAGCCTGTATCAGAAATATTGAGAGCGACCAGTTGTTTAAAAGCAAGCTTAGAGATGTGCTTATAAAGAAAGAATTTTATTCCGTGAAAATGTTCTTTTCAAATAAACTCTCAGAACAGTGTTTAATTAAAGGTTGTATGAAATTTGTTGTATATTAATGTTTTTATATTTTTTTTTTTTGTTGGTTTTAATATGTTTTTTTTTGTGACATGATTGATGTTGACTTTTGTACAACCAAAATCGAAATAAAATTATTATTATTATTATTATTAATAGAATGGCACTGCAATCGGTGGTGTAACTAAAGTAAAGAGGGGGTTTGCATTTTAATTTTTAACAAAAAAAAATAATAATAAAGTTTTGTTACTGTACTGTACATTGTATTTACCCATTACCCATTATCCTCACCTGGGGTAATTTTTGGCACCTAGCAACCACTCTAAACTAATGTTGTGTATGTTTTCAGTTCGTCAAGTGTGGGTACGCGGGCTCCAACTTCCCAGCTCACATCTTTCCCTCCATGGTTGGTCGGCCAATTATTCGAGCCGCCAACAAAATAGGGGACATCGAAGTCAAGGTGAGCTCTTACAGAATATTGGTGTTCTTAATTGTTGTTTATTACGAGGGTCGTATGATAAGTTCCTTAAGTCGTATAGAAAAAAATCCAGCGAGATAAAATTAACAACTGTACCGACTTAAGTGATATTTCAATAGGTCAGATACAAATTTTTACCCCGATATCACTTATATTAATTTCTGGGGGTCAGTTTTCGTGAAGCTCCCTCAAAATTGACTAAATTTGAACTTTGAACCGGTATAACACCCACTGCTGTGATATTCCAGGGATGTTTTTTTATCTTTGGTATTGCGTCGTGATCCAATGATCTATTCTTTGCCACCAGACACTGCAAATAGTTTGATTTTTGCTTTAAAAACAAGCAATTATGAAATTTCATGGACCGTCACCACCCTTTTTTTGGGCCTTAAAAAGCTCATTTGCGGCACCCCTAACGCGGCAAGTTTTTTCGTCGTAATTTTTCATTGGAGATGTAATATAATTATATCATTAGAAAGCCCATAATCTCTGCTATTTGCTGATGTTACATAAGACTGTCTGTATTCAAAATTTTGTGTATTTTTTTAATGAAATCTTAAATGACAGATGATTTTGGCCAAACAGTGAAGGGTACACTTCAGTGAGGCATATATCCTATTAAAAATTTAGGTAACAAATAAACAGCACTAAAGCCTGATAGAGTAAGGTTTTCTGATGTTTTCACGAGATTTTCATGAATTTCCCATGCATCAACTTTTTTCTGCAACAGATATTGAAACTGGTAAAAAGTACTAATTTTTGGTCAAATTTTAATTTCCCGACCGTGCTTCACGAAAACTGACCCCCAGAAATTAATATAAGTGATATCGGGGTAAAAATTTGTATCTGACCTACTGAAATATTACTTAACCTGGTACAGTTGTTAATTTTATCTAGCCGGATTTTTTCTATACGACATAAGGAACTTATCATACGACCCTCGTATAAAAGTGGATTACCGTACATCAACAATTATTGTAAAACTGACTGTGTACATTTAATTACATATTGTAGATATGGTTTGTATAGAAAATTAATAAACCATACAGCATACATGTAACTAAATTTGCTAACTTTTTCAGTTATGACTTTTTTACTGTTCTTCTACTGTTTTGATATAAAAATTACTGTTTATTACATACAGTATTAATTTTTTTGGTTCAACAAAAATAAACAAATGTAAAATTTATAAACGTCAACCCTGAAAATTTCTCTTGCTAATTGACAATTGATGTGGGACAATACATTGCCACTATGGCCATCTGTTGGTGAGGAAATTTCTCATACTTTCAACTCTTATTTTCAGCAATTACAGTGACACTATATTTCTATCTCCATTAAATTATTTTTCATATTATTTAATTTGACATGAAACTCTAGGAAATATATTATTATGTTTTGTTTCTTTTCAGGAAGCTTATGTCAGAGTAAGCAGACAGTCCTCCCTAGCTCTTGGTATACTGTAAGCTATAGACTCTGTGTTGTGTGGCTTGAACTAACATTTAATCTACAGGCAACCACATGCAGTGACAACCCGGCATCAGTACACTCAACCTGCAATTAATAGTTGTCTGTCTTATCAGAACATCTCGTCTTGAGGTTAGGCAAATTGTTCAGCTTCTCAATTGAATGGTTACTTATGCAGTAGCACAAAGTGGCATACTCAAGCTTTGAGGCTCAGTTTTGGTGCTAAACAAGTTACCTAACTCACAGCAAAGATGTTCAGGCAAGGCAGACACATGCTAATTGTTAAAGTGTACCTTATTATATGAGTATGCAACAAAAATTTTCATCACCAGCTCCATTAAGGTGTAAATAATCCTTGTAGTGTCATAATGCATTAAAAAGAGTGCCAGTACAGTACTTCATATGAATATTGTGCTTATGTTTTTTTATTTAATAAATATTGCAATTCTTGTATTATTGCATTACAAATATTTTACTCTTCAACTCTCAATGCTGTGCAGGTGCTAAATAAAACATTAAAATTTTAAGAAATGTAGATCAAAAAATCTGTTTGGTATAACATTGTTATCTTATCTGTCATTTTCTTTATTGTCAAAGAAAAATTTCAACATTTCTGTTAACTTTGAGCTTTTTTAAAGAAGTATTACAAATACAGTATGTAGTTTTTTTTTACATAATTTAGGAATTCCTTCCCCCCCCCCCCTCCCTCCCCCCTCTCTCTTTTCCCTAAAGCCGTGGACTAGAAGAATATCCCTTGACTCACTACCAGTAGCTTACTATAAATTTAAAATTATTTTTCCACAACACTCAAAGTTTTAAAGTACATATTGGGGGGGGGGGGGAAACATTAAAATGTGGGGGGAGGGGGGAAGAGATTTTAATTAATTTGTTTCATTTGATAAGACTATTCAACAAAATGTTATTACCGGTAAACTTCTGAATTTTTGTATAGTGTGTAGGAATGGAATAACTTACAATGTTGTGTAAATATTAACTTGAACCCTGTGTTTCTGTGCTACCAGGAGTTTGCTAATGTACCTGTAAGTAACCTTCTTGCACGTTAGTAGATTTGGTTCTGCAGAATTACCCATCAGTGTGTGCCAATTTTAAGTTAATTTTCCTTTCAAGCTACATTTTTTTTTTTTTTTTTTTTTTTTTTTTTTTTTTTTTTTTTTTTTTTTTTTTGTTATTATTTCTAGTGTTTTACAGTACAAACCCTTGAAGTCTTAAATTCAATTTTAGTATTTTCTAATTTCATCAATGTTAAAAAAATATGTATGTTAGGAGTTCCAGCATGGTATAGCCAATGAAGTATCAAATATAAATATAAATATATATATATATATATATATATATATATATATATATATATTAAAATTAGGTCAGATAATATATTAATATTTTACAATATTTTAAACTTAAAATAAATATTTTTTATTTTGTTTGTTATCAAGTTTTTTGTATTTGAGAGCCTTTAATTAGTTGTGCCTGACTGTTGTGAGCTTGCTGTGTGTGAGTTATGGCTAATGAGAGCCCCATTAATGACCGCTCTTACAGGACCTGATGGTGGGGGATGAGGCCAGCAAGCTGCGCTCGATGCTCGAGGTCAACTACCCCATGGAGAACGGCATCGTCAGGTGAGCACCACACCCTGAGGTCTGGTCATCTCAAGGACCTGTCCTGTTCAAAAATATCACCAACATCTGGCAAGGTCTCAAGAAAAATTAAGTGTTTACAGTGAGATCTCACATAGGCTCAAAACTAGAGTTTTTGAGCATGCCTTCTGTATGTAGGATAAATAAAACTATTTTTCAGTTGATGTGATCTCATAAATTTTTACTTGGAAATAAAAGTACAGCATCTTATTTCTTGACCTTATCATCAAAATGCAAACGTGAAACTTGTTTAATGTGATTAAAAGAAAATGAGGAACTTATGAAGAAAGTTGAATATAATATAGCATAAAAACTTTTAGTTTAAATAATGATTCACAAATCGGCAGTGGTACTCAAGGCAAGGGTTGTATAGAATCCACTTTCTTTCTCCTAATATGTTAGGGTTCCCCCCTTACTGCCACAATTGTAGAAGAACGAGTGACTGGGCGTGAGTGAACATGATCTGTTTTCAGGAACTGGGAGGACATGTGTCACGTGTGGGACTACACCTTTGGGCCCGACAAGATGAACATCTCTCCCCCGGAGTGCAAGATCCTCCTCACCGAGCCCCCCATGAACCCCACCAAAAACAGGGAGAAGATGATCGAGGTTCGTAGTATTGCCAGCCATCTTTGTCATCCGGCATGTCTTGATGTGTCCTTATTCAAAATTCAAGCTCTCCTTTTTAAAGCGAATTGTGTACAAAAAATTTGGAACATGTTCAAGAAGTCTAAAATTTTGCATGCAACATTAGCATTCACTTGCAAGAACAGTAAGCCTTGTTGTTAAGAAAAATTTGAAAAAGAAACAAAATTATATCATACTGTATTCTTCTCTCTTTAGCGTCATTCTTTTTCTTACTTGTAGGTGATGTTTGAGAAGTACCAATTCTCTGGGGCATACATCGCGATACAGGCAGTGCTCACGCTGTACGCCCAGGGCCTGCTGAGTGGCGTTGTGGTGGACTCTGGCGATGGCGTCACTCACATCTGTCCAGTGTACGAGGAGTTTGCGCTGCCCCATCTCACCAGGAGGCTCGACATTGCCGGACGGGACATCACCAAGTACCTCATCAAGGTGAGCCTCTGAACCTGAGTTTGCGGAGTTTACTCCATCTTACCTGAGTTATGCAGGTTGAGGTCACTTGACATCAGGCTTTGTTGCATGGATGCTTTCTTAAAATAGCATAAATCAATAAATAAAACCCTCTTTCTTTCTTACTGCAATAGTAAATTAGAATCAAGTGAGTGTAAAAAAATAATAGTAATACATTATAATTTTAATTATTCATTAAAAAAAATATTAGAAATTAAGATCACCATGTTGTTTGTTCTTTTCTCAGAGGTTTTGAATTCTTTCAATTCTCTCGAAAATTCTCAAATATACTACTGTATGTAGAGTAAGTAGACTTCTTCCTCCTCTGTCATGCTAGCATGTCTTATTATAATGTGGAAAATTTATTTATTTATATCACCAATTATATTAGAAATTAATTCAAGTTTAATAACTACTGTTTATGCACATTTCTCTGCCCAAGAAAATTTGAACTCTATCTATTACATATAGTCCATGCTGCAATATTTCTTGCTTGCTCACGCTCGTAACATTTCCAGCTGTTGCTCCTGCGAGGCTACGCCTTCAACCACTCTGCTGACTTCGAGACAGTGCGCATGATGAAGGAGAAGCTGTGCTACATCGGCTACAACATTGAGACGGAGCAGAAGCTGACCCTGGAGACGACAGTGCTTGTGGAGCCCTACACGGTCAGTGACCTGATGGCAAATTAGAGTGGGGGATCAACCTACCAAAGTAGTTGGAAGACCAAGCACAAAATCAGTTGGTGGGGGGGGGGGGGGGGAAATGCACATTTTTATGTTCTCTTACAGAAAAAAAAAAAATCAAATTGTGATTTATTTATTTATTTACATTTCATAAGGTGGTACATTTGTCTGATGATTTGTCTTTGAACTACATCCAATTTTTCATCAGATGGTGCTGTAACATATATTTTGAAGTAACATGAACTTATTATTTTCCTTTTTTTTTTTTTTTTTTTTTTTTTCTCTCTTTAAAGAGGACAGAAAATATTTTTTGTGGTATGGTGGTAAAAATCATTAAAAATAAATATTCACAATGATTCTTCCCATTCTTGTACTGTTGATTAACTCCTGGTCCTCATTGTATCCCTTGTTGCAGCTGCCAGACGGTCGTGTCATCAAAGTGGGAGGGGAGAGGTTTGAGGCCCCCGAGGCCTTGTTCCAGCCCCATCTCATCAACGTGGAGGGACAAGGTGTGTGCATTACCCCAGCCATTTGTACTAGTAGATTACACTTTTAGACTGGTGATGGAAATTAGATGTGAGAATATATGATGAGTCATGTTGATCTCTACTTGGAGTTAAATAAGCTTGACAAATGTAGATGAATATCATAATTATTATAGTTTCTGATAGTAACATCAATAACACCAAGGCTTATTGCATTTCCTTTTATTGATATGGTATCAAAATGATGTTGATGTTAAAGTTATTTTGAATTACTGTATGATTTATCATCTTTATTTTCTTTTTATTGTGTGTGTTTTAAGAAATAACTTTGGTATTGTTCTAACCTGTAGACAGATAAATATATTCTAACCATGCCAGATATACTTTTTTTTCTTTTTTCTTTTTGCATATCACTCGATTGTCTTTGTTGCCTTTTTTTTAAACCGAAATTATTCATCATTATTGATTAATTTTTATTTTTTTGGTATGTAATTAGTAATGGAAAACCTGCATGAAATTATTTATTGCAGAAATGAATAGAGGGAACCAAATATTGCTACTTTGAATTTTTTCAGTTTTTTTTTAGACCCAGAACTATTTTTAATTAATTATTGAAAGTGCGGCCACGCCCCCTGGAGGCGTCAATAGGCGTCTAGTCCCTATCCTTTTAATTAAGGATTCAGGGGTGCCAACTTAACTTACATAACTTTCAATAATTACTTGAAAATAGTTACGGGACTCAAAAAAAATCTGAAAAAATTCAGATTAGCATAATTTGGTACCCTCTGTTCATTTCTGCAATAAAATTTTTCCATGCAGGTTGTCCATTATTCTTTATATTAATAGTGGTTTGCTGAATAAAGTTAGGCCTTTAGCCAAGTGAACGTTGTACGCAATGTGGTAAACTGTTGGTTTTTATGAGACCCTTTACAGAAACCACTATTAAAATATGTATTTCTATACAGTATTTTATGCGTTGGTAATCCGCGGTTGCAGGTATTGCTGAGCTGGTGTTCAACACGATTCAGGCGGCAGATATAGACATGCGCTCGGAGCTATACAAGCACATCGTTCTGTCTGGTGGTTCCACCATGTACCCTGGATTGCCCAGCCGGCTGGAGCGAGAGATCAAACAGCTGTACCTGGAGCGAGTGCTCAAGAATGACATCGAGAAGCTCTCGGTAAGAACTTCATTCATTCGTTTGTCCTTTTAAAGCTGTAATTCATTCATTTTTAACGTTAATTAATTATAGTACATTGTTCTGACATTTCCTAATATTTTGTTTGTTGATTTTTTACATCAGCTTTCGTGTTGAACCTTGGCGCCACAGTATAAAATAGCGATATTCAGTTCCATAGCAGCATTCACTCTTATATCCATAGACCCGAAAAGGCGAAACTCGGGTCTATGGATATAAGAGTGAATGCTGCTATGGAACTGAATATCGCTATTTTATACTGTGGCGCCAAGGTTCAACACGAAAGCTGATGTAAAAAATCAACAATCGCGACCTTGAAAACTCACCTAAATGCATTTTGTTTGTTTTAGAAATTCAAAATCCGCATTGAGGACCCTCCCCGCCGAAAGGACATGGTTTTCATTGGTGGAGCGGTGCTTGCCGAAGTGATGAAGGACCGAGACACCTTCTGGATGAGCAAGGAGGAGTACCAGGAGAAGGGTGTGCAATGTCTTCAAAAGCTGGGGGCCAGATCAGGATAGATTCTTTGTTCCCTCTTGTCCTTCTCTCTATCCCAAGAAATGGGTGCACTGATCGTGAGATCGGGATTAAATTACCCATTCTCCTTACTCCCTCATCTTTTCCCTCCCAATTGATTGCCAGAACAATGCTGAGAATGTTGCTAAAATGTTTTTTTTTTTCTTTTTCTTTGTTTTAAAATTCTACAGGAACCATGCATTTAATTAGGTATTATGATATATTTTCTGCAGGACTTTAAAACAAGTTGCAAAAAAAAAAAAAGAAAAAAAAAGATTCTGGTATGTAGTTCAGTCTGACACGTTTTGCTTTCTCCCTCAGTAAAAATTATCATGTACCAACATCCCTTCAAATCAAGCATTAGAAAAACCAATCATGAATGTCATACACTAACATTTTCTACTGCTGGTGTTGTCGGTCAGCTCAATTCCAGGATGGCATTCTTTGTATGCATATCTAATGACAATATTGTCTAAAGTTATTTTTATGCAATGCCGCTGTGTAGAATATCCTTTGCTAACTATTCACGTATTATTTGGGTGAATTTCCCTCTTTATTTCTCCTGTTACCTACAGCATAAGTTTTTGTTTTTGAAACTTCAGCTGTTTTAGATGTGCATTATAATGTGGTTCCCCTGGCTTTGAACCATTGCATTTCCGGTTTATTGACAAAAGCTGTAGCGTCCATCCTGACTGAGGTTTCCACATTTCCCTCAGTTGCAGGCAAATGCCGGGATGGATTTGCAAGGCCGTGGCCGCCCCCGTTCCGTAAGAGCCCGCGAAACGCTCAAGTTAGGGTTTCGGAAGGTTCGGGGTTTCAAAGTAGTATGTAATTAGTAAATAGAAGTACCCAATAGGGTTTGATTAAAAAAAAAAATAATAATAATGTCAAGTTCTCTATTTAACACGATACTAATTAAATAACCTGAAAGCATTAAATTTGGTTTCACATTCCAACATTTTTTCGTCCATTTATTGACTTAAAATAACACCTTCCAATGAAAGGATGTTGGCACAAATTAATAACTCCATATTTACTTACTGTGCAGAAGAGTTTGAACTATAAAACAGAATTTTACTTCACCATAAATTACAGTCTTCTATTCTTCAACAATTATATAAGTTACATTGCCAACTCAGCTCTCACAATTCCCTTTAATTGTACCTCATGCTTATAATTTTTCTTTTTAAACTTTGTCACAATGCCATAAGCAAGCAGGCTTATGACAGCAATACTTTCCACTGTTTTGAATTACAGTATTTTTTACTAACTTTTTGCTTGTGATCATGTTTTTCATCTTTGTTTAGATAATTTTCTATGTTTTTAAATGAAATAATATTTATAAATGGCCACTTGTTTGTGGCTACAACTTAAAAGTTGAATTATGTTTTTAACAACATGGTAATTAAATCCTTATTATTAATAAATACAAAAAGTAACAAAATATATTAATTTATATAATCGGTATCTTCAATTGTATAATTTTGAATTATGATACTGCGTGGCTATATAATGGACTGATATTCAGCCCTGTCTGTTGTTAGAAGAAATTTAATCATTATAAGCCTTCGTACTGTGTAATATAATGCAACATAAAATGTTTGTTTCCTTTATTGTTATGGTTTAATTTGAACATCAATTTTTAGGTACAAATGTTTTATTTTTGTTTTGCATGGCAAATGGAAAAAATGTACTAATTAAATTTTGTTTTTTACCGAGGATAATTTATTATATAAATTTAATAAAATAGAAATATATAAATTAATTGATTTTCAATCATTCTTTTTTATTTATTTTATTTGATTCGAGGAGGGAAATATAAAAAAACATATTTAATTATTATCAACCACACAACTACATACATGCAGTATGCATATATTATATTTTATAGTTAAAAAATTTATAATTTCTGTGTATATACAATTAATATATTATACCCATCATAGTTCAAAGTGTATTGTAATTCTGTCTGTCGTCTCACTATATTCGCGTGTCATGTTGCATGGAATATATTTTATGTTAAATTTAATAGAGAGCTGGTGAAAATTAGAAGTACAGGCAGGTATTTTTTTCTTGCATGACATATATGAATTAAACCAATTCTTGGTACATATGTAATGTGAATAAATAAAAAATAAAATTGATTACATATTTATAGAAATTCACAATAATAGAGGTGATCGACTGTTCGTAAATGTAGTCGGAAAGAATCAATTATTTGTGATGAACCTTCTGTACATGAAACATAAGGTTCATCACAAATAATCTATTCTTTCTGATGGTGTATAATTTACGAACAGACAATAGAATAAAATCAATAAATAGATTAATTACAGAATGATCTATTTCCAGGTTTTTCGTAGGCTTTTTAATTTAAAGTTTACCGCTTAAATAGTTTTCACTTCCGCCTATTGTGCTGTCCTCTAGCGATAGAATTTAGAAAATCGTTTCCGGTTAATGGAGGAGAGGAAGCACTGTTGTCATATTTTGCTGCGGCGTTTCCAAACAAGCTATCCTGTGTTTTCAAAACTTTGTTGTTCGAAGTCTAATTAATGTGACTCGTAGCTAGAAATGCGCGCAGATTTGCATTTTCAGGTAAGTAAAAGTTTCAGGGCTCCTACAGTTACCTAAGGCTAGTTTTCTGATAGAAGCTTGCTATGGCAAGAGTGACCTTGCAACGGCACCCGACTGTCAAATGTCTTAGAAATGGCGTCCATGTAAACTCGAAATTTGAATTTTTTTGGGGGCTTTTATTTTACTTTATGATGTCCTGTAATTGATTGTAAATTTATTTTAAAACTAATGTTATTCTTACTTGTTAACAGAATCAAACCATCTGTGCACCTTCCCTTTGCTCGCTGGTAGGCAATGAGGTGGAGCAAAAAGCTTGAGATGGACTCTGCGGAGCGATCGCAGCAGAGGACAGTTTTGATAGAAAACTTGGAACAAGTACGTTCAGACGTTAATAAAATGTCATCTCACGAGACAGATGACAAAAGTGAAAGTGTGTTAAAGCCCCAAGAGGCGGAGCTAGTTGAGGGAGAGCCTGAGTCGCAACATGAAATGGTAATTAACCCTCAATATTTAGAACTGGAGCGAAGTGATCCAGAGGGTCATCAAGCAGTGGTTAAAGTTTCAGCTAATGGTCAGGTCGTATCATGTGAAATGCTACAACATGTAGGGCCTATTGAAGGTGATCAACATCATGGACTAGTTGTTCATGTCTTACCACCAAATCATACAGACTTAAAAGAAGCCACTGCCTACTACGCTCCTGCATCTATAGCTCAACAACTTCACAGAGCAGGGTCTTTGATCACGGAGGAGCGGTACCTTGCAGAGCAGCTCTCCTCCCAGCACTACGAAGATGATCTTCTAACACATGATTTAACTGAAGACGACCGTCGACTGGCTGCTGCCCTAATGTCGGTGCAATATGCTCAGCAACAAAAGCAGCAACAACAACTAAATAAGGCATTGCTTGAACCTGGAAGTATTGTATGTACGAGTTCTTCTGAGGCTAACGTTATCATGAGTGTAAGTGATAGCATGCAAGGTCTAATTGCTACCAATCAACTAAGTAAAGTAGACCAGAGTACCATGAGTGACATGGTTGTTGAGTACATTCACCAAGTAGAAGGTACAGCCCCAAATGATCCTTCTCGTAAACAGATGAGGTTGGTAACATATCATGCAGATACTCAAACCTTGCATGCTGCTCCAGAGCCTCAACAAATACAAACTTTAGAGCAGTCGCCACCTCTTCTGAAGAAGGCCTTGTCAACCCAGATGTCCCCGAGGGCTCGGTACAAGCGATTGTTGGAGCTGGGGGAGGGGCTAGAGAGCACTGAGGTGCCACGTGAGCCAGTCAAGAATGATGAAGAGGAGGAGTTTGATACTGACGAGGATTTGGACGACTCCGAATACGAGGTAGAAAGTGAAGCAAGGTCTTCCCGTCGTAGCTTACCTCACAAAAAGAGAATACCTCGTAAATTGAAGAACCCTAAAAAATCAACAGGACAAGACAAAATATTAAAATGTAATAAATGTGAAGATACATTCCAAACACAAAGTGCCCTAACAAATCATAAACAAATGCATATTATTAATAAAAATTTATTTCATTGTGAACTTTGTTTAAAAAGTTTTCCAGATCAACTTAAATTTTTTGAACATTTGAAAGCACATTATGAACCTTTAAAAGGTGTACCTTCTAAAGAGTCTGAAATTATTATGAAAGAAGCTACTATTGTGAAAGAAGAGATTCGTCACCCCACAGTGATTGTCCAAGACATCCCTCCTGCCCTCCCACCTCCCCTTGTGTGCCCTCACTGTGGCAAAGTGTTCAGACGGCAACGAGCTCTTGAAGCTCATATTAGTACTGCCCACGGCCAGCTGGAAGAAGAAGAGGAAGAACTTGACACCACGGAGCTGATGCCAGAGCATGAGATGGGAGACGATGAAGAAGACGAAAATCTGAAGAAGGAAGCGTGGTTCACTCACCACGAACTCACCAGTGTGGTACCCGCAGGACAAGAGGAACATAAGATGGAAGAAGGCGTAGTACTAACGGAGATCACTGTAGCTGACTTACCTCCAGTCGCAGAGCAGTTTGAGTCTCATCTATGTGACCTCTGTGGAGAAGGCTTTGAGCTCAAGTCTCAATTGACATTGCATATCCGAGAAGAGCATGCAGATACAAAACGTAAGCCACGTAGAAAAGACGTAGGTGCCCAGGCAGGAGGAACGGTGACCGAAGTAGGAAATCGTAAGTGGGAGCAACTGACTTGCCCTACGTGTGGCAGGATGTTTAATCATCGTAACTCGCTGGTGTACCACTTACGCAGTCACACGGGGGAGAGGCCCCATCAGTGTGAGGTCTGTGGTAAGAGTTTCTTCGCAGCAAGTGCCCTCAAGGTCCACATGAGACTCCACTCCGGAGACAAGCCGTACAAGTGTGAGCTGTGTGGGCGCCACTTCCGTCAGTGGGGAGACCTCAAGTACCACTGTATCTCCATCCACACGGACGAGAAGCAGTACCAGTGCGAGTACTGTGGTAAGGACTTTGCTCGCAAGTACAGCCTCATTGTTCATCGTAGAATACACACCGGGGAGAAGAACTACAAGTGTGAGTTCTGTAATAAGACATTCAGAGCTTCAAGTTATCTACAGAACCATCGTCGTATCCACACAGGTATGTTGAAAAACTTTGACTGCATGCATAAACATAAACAAACAAATTATTGCTCTGTTAGATGTCAGTACTTTAATGTTTAATGTAAACCAACTCTTGGACTGACCTGAGGCTGTTATTTTGTTACAGTGGCTTACTACTGGGCTTCAAATGTTTAACTTGAAATATAATTTATTTTAAATCACCAGGTTTAATTTTCATGAGTACATATGGTACTCTTTCACTTATGTTTAAGCATTCAAGTCATTTTACTAAGATTCTAGTAAGGCAAAAAGACAGTCTTATCTCTTAATTTTGTCAGGCAGTTCTTACGTATTTTTGAATTATTTGCTAAACACTGTCTTCTATCAGTTATCCCAAGTAAAGTAGTCTAAAATGATTAATTTACAAAGACATCTCTACATGTATTAAAGTTTTAGTTGTGTTCCTCCCTAAACATCCCGACGCTGTGTTTCAGGTGAAAAGCCACACCCCTGTGATGTTTGTGGCAAGCCATTCCGAGTTCGCTCGGACATGAAGCGTCACATGCAGACTCACAACCGCGAGGTTCACCCGGGGAGTGCCCCCACTCCTGCCACAGCCACGGCAGGCAACAGCCAATCATCGCAAGGCAGCGAGCAGGCAGAGTTGCCGGAGATGGAGCCTGTGGCAGCTGAGATCACAGTCCAGGAAGTGGAGGAGAGTCTGGCGTCCCAGCCCCTGGCCATCCCAGCCACCGAGAGAGAAGAAGGAGCGACAGAGACACCTCAGCAGATCTCGGAGCAGCAGCTGAGTGCAGAGGAGGTACAAGAGGAGGTGATGCAGTACTCCAGAGACCCCCTAGAAACAGTAAGGGACGGACCTAACACCCTCTATGTGTGGCCAATATACATGGCATGAGATGTCCATAATGTCAAGCATGTCTAAAGCTGGTATTGCATGATCCATTTTTTTTTTTTATTATTTACAATGTTTCCCTACAATAAATTTAAACTCCTCTTGCAAGCGCCTTGTACACAAAAATATCATTTTTTTATTTTTGGCATGTGTATTTTTTTTTTTTTTACTTATTTTTTTTGTTTTGTTTTTGCATGCATGCATGCATGATTTTTATAAGACGTTTGCAAAATGATATTTGAAAAACTGCATGCAATAAATAAACAATTGTGTAATACTGGCTTCACATTAATCACAGAAATGTTAGGCTTCAGGTCTTCCTGTTTTGTTAAACTTTTGTGTATTGTAGCACAGACTTAAAAGCGGTATTATAACATACAATTTAGCTTCTAATTTTACTTTACGATAAAACTTTAACTCAATGCTCTTGATTGGGTATTAAATACTAGAGATTTTTGTAATCTGCTTAAATTTTAAATTTAAGTACAGTAACTTTCTTGTATGAAACCAAGGTTCAAGTTGCTCTCAAAAAGATGAAATTTGGTTTATTGTGAATAAAAATTGTATTTTATATTACTGCTTTACTTAGAAACTTGAAATATAACCACTGTTGACGTCAGAAAGATTACATTGTTGTCCATGGTTGAGAATGTGCTAACCAATCAGAGTACTGAGATTGTTGTAACAACAAAATCTTATATTTCTGATTAACAGGTTTAATAAAGCAATGAATTCAGGAAGCCCCTAGTGCAGCATACAAGAGAAATTAATTTACTAGCTGTATTGTAGGACAGGGAGCAGGCAGGCTAACCAGGTCATTGAAAAAAAAATGTGTTCCTTAGCTTCATATCAATATTATATTTAAATGTGATAAAGATTAATTACTTTTGTACCAGTTTAAGGGTAAGGTAACGCCACCAATGTTAAAAAAAATCCCTCTCACAAAAATTCTGAAAAAAAAATTTAAAATGTTCTCCTCTATAGGGGGTATCAGTACCTAAAATATCAGGTATACAAATACGATCTAGTTTTTGAGTTATAAATTTTTAAAGTTGACTACTTTAACATGGAGAAATGAAACTCCCATGTTAAATTGGTCAACTTTAAAAATTCATAACTCAAAAACTAGATCGTATTTGTATACCTGATATTTTAGCTACTGATAGGGGGTGTAGAGGTGAACATTTTAAATTTTTTTCAGAATTTTTGTGAGAGGGATTTTTTTTAACATTGGTGGCGTTACCTTACCCTTAAGTAGAATTTGATTTAATTTATTTTAACATAGCCTTCCTTTATATCAAAACCAGAGAGCATAATTAAAGCAATTAATTACTATAAAAATTAATGTTTGCTAACAGAGTAAATTGGCTCAAGCTATTTACTTTTTGGTAGCGATATTGTAAGTTTAGTTTCTGATGAATGTTAAGGATTGTTTTAATTGATGAATATTTCTCATGCTGGGTATTGTTGTAAATTTTTAAGCTCTGAACAAAATCTGACAACGTTGACCTACTGCTGGCTGCTCCCTAAAGACACACTTTGTGTTGATGTATCCCCATGTCTGTAGTGATGACCTTAGACCAGTGAATTTAGCCAAGTAAACAAGCAACGCAAATAACAAAGTAACAAACACCACCCTAGTAGATATAGATATTAATTATGTCTTTATATATAATATATATAAATATATATTTTTTTCTTTATTTAGTAAAATATATTTTTAATCTTTTATCATACAATCTGGGTATCATTCCTTTGCTTAGCTGATGTTAATAGAAAATGCTTATTAAATTTATAAATAATTATACACGAACAATTTTAGAATAGGCTTGCATTAGGTTGAAAAATCATTCAACCAGCTTTGTTTTTATGGTAATAAATAAATATCATTGTACTAAACTACTCATTGTCAGTCCAGTAAAAAAATTTAAAGCATTGATGTAAATTATGTGCAGTAGCATATTATCCAAACTGCAGATAAACCATGTTGATGGTTTAAAAACAAAGGCAATATTTCATGTTCTGCTTTGAGATATGACTTGTCCATTGTTATCAATATGCAATTCTAAGTGTTAACAAACCTAATTATTCCTGATAATAGTTCAGTAAGAACATAGTGATGGCATTTAGCTGTCACAGAAGAAAGTTATTTTTGGTTTATGAGTTGATATCTGCCTGGTCAGATGTAATCTAAGATTTTAAATTTTTAGATTGAATTTAATTTTGCAAATATCACGCCCACTCCACCAAGGCCTGTGCACTGAATTTTTTGAGATGTTAGTCCTAAATTTTTAATATTTCATTGAGTTAAATGCAATTCTAACCTCAAAATTTTTATGGAAGGAGTAATTTTACACACGGCAAAATAAGGGTTTTTAAAATTATGTCTGAGGTGTGAAAACATCATGAAAAATCTAGTTCACTCATATTTAGAGATGGATTTTATAATGATCTGGCAATGGAATATAGGACTACTATATCTTGGCACACTTCGTAATGTGCTGGTCTTGGTAGAGTGGGTGGTGCAAGTATGCTTTACTTGTCTTCCCAAAAATGAAAAAAAAAAAAAAAAAAAAAAAAATATCACTGGCACAATTTAGCTACATTTATTTCAGCACGACACTGCCTTTTTTTCCCCCACCATCCATATATAGTTTATGGATATTATTTAAACATTGACAAATGATTAAATTATTATAAAGCTGCCAGGTTTTTATGTTAAATTATGAGGTTTAGTGCAGGCATGCACAGAAAACAAACATCAGCTAAGAAGAAGGAGTCCGGTAGAGGAATAATAATTTTGCATTAAGTTTTGTGTGTAGACCGTGGCATCAGAGGAAATGGTGCGCAATAATTCTTGTTCCATAAGATTTGTGTAATTCTTGATTCAAGACTGATACTGGCAGTTAACTGATAATATTTTTGTCTTAGGAAAAAGTTTATTGACTTGCCATTATTAATTACTTTTTGCATGTGTTTTTAATTTAAATATTATTTGGTAAAATATCTTTAAATAATATAATATATTTTGTATCATCAATTGATAAAATATTGAGTTGCTTAACAATATAAAAAAAAAAAAAAAAAAATAGAGAATTAGGTCTAATACAAAATGGACAAGAAATACTATGTATGTGAATGTTATTATATACTCCAAATTAATTATATATAAGCACTAGAGTTTTGTATTATGAAATAATTATACCTATAATAAATTTTTAAACTATTGTTGTTTTTTTGTATTGTTGTTGTTCCAGATTTCTACCTATAAGTTTAGATTATAGATTACTCATTCCACGACTTCACAAATATTACCGCTGACTGATTTACTAGACCTGATTCTTTGGTACAAAGGTATATAAATTTGTTATTATCAGAGACATAAGAAGAGTACAGTATTTAACAGTTTAACTTTGCTTTCATGCAACACTCATTATCAGAGCAAGTGTTAAGTTTGTGCTATCGTTAGGTTTCCACTATACTCTATATTGAAATGAACTTTTGAATTATAATTAAAAGTATCATGTATTGGTATAAAATTTAATGACAACTTTATTTATTTATTTATTTTTAAAGCACACGGCTATTATTTTATTGATGCTAGTTGATTACTATCACAGTCGATACTGCATGATAACATTGCTTGGGGTATATACCAAAATGCCTTGCATTAGAAACCTCATTAACATTAGACACCTCATTAACTTTAGGTACTGTATCATATATTAAGGTAGAGATAACGCCAAACAGCTGTTCGACGTAGGTCCCTTTGGTTGACATGAAAACCTTAGCAAATTCACAAAAATTCTAAAAAAACTTAGAGGCAGATATTAGTGCCTAAAAGCCATAGAGAAAATTTCAAAACAATTTAACGAGACAATTTTTTTAATTTTCAACATAGGGCTTTCCCATGGAGAAACAAACTAAAAAATTAATTTAAAAAAATCGGCTCGTTAAATTGTTTTGAAACTTTTTCTATGACTTTTAGGCACTAATATCTGCCTCTCAAAAAAATTTTCAGAATTTTTGTGAATTTGCTAAGGTTTACATGTTTACAAAGGGACCTACGTCGAACAGCTAACGGGCGTTATCTCTACCTTAAGCTTGCCAGCCAATTAAAAGTTTTGAAACAGTTCAGTTAATGTTTGAATCCCATCAGGACAAGACAAAAGTGTAACAGATGTACAAATAAATATTCTTAGTAAAATTTCACTGAAGACCCAGTAGTAAAATCATGCAGGGTACCTCACATTTCCAGCTACAGCTGGTGAATAAAGAGTGAATTATTTCCTTTGTGCATTGTTTCAGTTTCACTCAAATCTAAGCACAAGAAAAAGGCAATTATTTTAAGATTTCCCTTACATATAATGCTTTTAATTGTATGGTTTTAAAAATATATGAGTTAATTTAAGGAGTAGAAGATTTTTTTTTTTCAAATTAATGGCTTATTAATTGAAGCAATTATTGAGAACAATTCAAATGTTTTAATATGGTGGCTTATGGGGAAAACAAAATCAAAGTAGGATGCCTCTATATTGTTCATTTATGACGGCTGGTTCATTTTGCCTACTGGGCTGTCTCTGTTGTGTGCCTGCTTGGCCAAATGATGTTTTCCATGAAGGAGTGTCGTGCGGCCTCCTCAGTCATGTACATGGCCTGCCACAGACTCTGACTGATTTCCAGCTGACGGTAGTTGAGGATCTCCAGGTGGCGTCGGCGCAAGAGGGCAGGGCCTCGCAGCTGCACAGTCCCCGTGCTGAAAGCCTCTTCTCGTAGCAGCAGCACCGCCACCCTGAACACAAGCAGGTGTTAGAATTCAAGCATCTCATAGCTAGAGAAAAAAAACAAAAATCATTAATTTTATTATTATTTTATTATATTATCACTTTATTTTTTTACACTTCGAACTTGATTAATTTTGGAGTGTATATAGCTCTGCAGCTACAACTAAAAACATATTTTGAACGCCAACTGCAGCATAGCATACACAGAGATTCATAATACAGTATGCATTAAATTTAAGATGAATTATATGACAATTAATCAAATTTTGAAATGTGAAGATTTTAACCATCAGCAGTTTAAGGGTAAGATAACACGAACAATCGATTGTTGTAGTCCCATTTGATTAACATGTAAACCTTAGCAACCTCATAATAATTCTGATTTTTTTTTTAGAGACAGTTCTTGGCATTAAAAAAATATGAAGAAAATTTCAAAACAATCGGACGATTCAATTTTTTTAAATGAAGTTTTTAAATTTTCAGTATAGGGCTTTCCCATGGAGACCGAAACTAAAAAATTAATTTAAAAAAATTGGATCGTCCGATTGTTTTGAAATTTTCTCCATATTTTTTTAATGCCAAGAACTGTTTCTCAAAAAAAATTCAGAATCATTATGAGGTTGCTAAGGTTTACATGTTAATCAAATGGGACTAACAACAATCGATTGTTCGTGTTATCTTACCCTTAAGGTAGAGATAATACGGATCAGCTGGCCCAATGCTAAAAAAATCCCATTCATAAAAATTATGAAAAAAAAAATAAAATGTTCTCTTCCACATCCCCTATCAGTAGGTAAAATATCAGGTGTACAAAAACGAGCTAGTTTTCGAGTTATGAATTTTTAAAGTTGATTACTTTAACATGGAGAAATGGAACTTCCATGTTAAATAAGTCAACTTTAAAAATTAATAACTCGAAAATTAGCTCGTTTTTGTATACTTGATATTTTACCTACTGATAGGGGATGTAGATTGAGGAGAACATTTTAAATTTTTTTCATAATTTTTATGAATGGGATTTTTTTAGCATTGGGCCAGCTGATCCGTGTTATCTCTACCTTAAGATAAATAAATATTTTTTATTGTATTTGTTCGAAGTACTGTATAAATTTCAAATATACAAAAATAATAGAAAAAATATACTGACTTATATAAGCTTTTAAGCACAGAACAACATACTAGGGTAGATAAAAGATTATAAATAACAGTTAGACATTTTTAGTTTGGATTTGCTTTCTAGACTGACCTGGTGACCTTGCGATCCTCAAGGTCGTGCTGTTGGGATAGAGGCAGAGGGCAACCTCCTTCATCAAGGACAACCTCGAAGTCTGCAAGAACAAATAACATCAGCAGGGAAAAGAGGTCTACAGTGCATAAAGTATCACTTTTTATGACTACAAACATTTAAAAGACACTTTCAACTACATATATACAAGGCAATACAGAACAAACTCCTCATATATTCTTGCAGTTATTCAACACTATAATTATATGTTACTTAGAATCTTACTGCATGCAAAATGTGTACAGTACATGAAACATTTATTGCTAGTGAATTGAAATCTTTAAAATCAACAGCAGTAGGGTAGTTTGCCAAGAGAGTGAATGGCAGGCTGGAAGCGAGTACCCAGTTTGTTGAAGTAGGGTGTGTAGCTGTTCCTCTTGACAAATTGTGAACCTCCCACAACACTACACAGAGTCCTCAGCACATCCTGATGGAACCCAGACGAGGGTAGCGTGTCTGCAACAGCACAGGAAGTCAATTTTATGGGGAATGTGATGTTATTGTGTTAATAAATATTAAGACAATTCATATTGGTATTACTGATTTATGGCATCAAGGAATGAATTTTAGAGTTTATGCAGCTTTTAAATTGAATAGTATATAATATGAAATGAAAAAATTCTAATTAATTTTAAATTAAATTTAAAATTATTTTTGGGTTCTTTAAAGGGAGAAAACCCAGTAAAAATATAATTTAAGAAGTACAGATAACCTGGGACTCCAATGAGACTTCTCCATAACTAATATAATTAAGGGCTACACGGTAGAGCATACCTTGTGTGGCTTGCTCTTGGCAGTACTTGGTGTGGAACCACGGCACGTCTGCCTGGGGAAGGTCAAGACACACTGCTCGATTCAGCTCCATCAGGTACTGACGCACCCTCAGAGGGTAGGTGGCCTGCACGAAACACTCAGTTTGTAATATAAGGCTTATAAATATGGGTGCTGTCGTTTTCAATGCAATGAATTCTTTTGTGAACGAAGGTCAAGCCTGATATTCACATTGTTGCCATAATTTTCAACAATACATTTTTTCCCTCGACTTATTATACCAGTGAAAAAGACAACTATTTTAGGATATAGTTGCCTCCTATCTATCAGTGAGCATACTCTAGCTGCATTAGTTTTACAGCTAAGTAATTAATAATAATTGAAACCACAAAATGGTGTAATTATTTTTTAAATAAAAAAATACAAAATTACACAACTAGGAAGAGGGTGGGGCGGGTTGACAGCTAGTGACAGGTAATAATGCTACCTTCTCCCACTGGGCTGAATATTCCTTGGACATCAGCACTAAGAAACTGCAATATTTATTACTTTTTGTTTTTTGTTGCTAAATAAAATTCAAGATGTAATCTTGCTCACTATCAGTAATGCTGGGCAAAAGCTACAGCTGACAATGAGCTGGTTATGTTACCTTGGAGTAGCAGAGTTTGATTTCATTGTCCAGACTCTCCAGGAACTCAACCGTGAAGACAACATGAGCGAGCGAAAGAGGCAGCTGCTGCAGAAAGATGAGTGACAGACATGCCTGTAGTAGCGACAGTCCTGTCATCTTCTTTTGGTCTCTACCAGATAAACAGGGAGTGAAATTCAGTATTTAAGAGTGTAAGAGTTGTCCGTTGTTAGAAATTCAATGTATTTAAGTATTGTACTCCTCGTAAGCTAATACCAATTAAAAAAAAAATGAAAAGGCCAATTACCTCAGTACGACTTCTGCGGCCATCTGAGGAAAGAGCTGATTATCAGGTGAGTGTCCGAGGGAGTAGCAGAGGAAAAGCAGCTTCTCGACGGTGTCTCCCAGCAGATGGGAGGCGTGCTGGGCAACGTAGCAGGCCATCAACTCCAGCAAAGAGGGCACGAGGCAGCGCTGGGGCACCAGGTTAAAGGTGACATCTCTCAGCAGCCGTGAGGTCATTTGCTGGTGATCTTTCCCATACTGGGCGACCAGACGCTCAAACAAGTCCGTCCCACTGACCTGCCAGAAAAAATGGAAAGGTTATAGGAGGCGTACCAGTACCATGATAATAATTTAATTTTTACCAAGTCAAATTGTTTTGTTTTGTTTTTTATTTAATAGTTCTTAAATATCTAGACAGAATTTAATTAAGATGGGTTATATTATGTAGTCAGTTTAAAAATTAATGATATTTGGGGGGGGGGTTGCATTTAAAAAAAAATAATAATATGTAATACATTTTTTTCTCTTATTAGTTTACTACTGGTACCATAAACTAGAAAACAATAGCAATGCGCAGGCAAGTGCTTAAAGTATTGCTCTAAATATTTACTACAGCACATAAATACACCGATTGTCTCTATTTCAAAAAGAGACATGATGTCATACCGTTACCAGATATACTAACTTCTTAGGAAGAAAACTCACCCCTCGCATGTTTATGTAAGTTCTCATGATCATGTTGATTTCCGTCAACGAGAGATTATCTGCTGAAAGATGGTTGCGTGTGCAAGAACTGAGAATAGAGTTGATGGTGACTACTTGGTCAACAAAGTGGGCACCTCTGTGTCTTGACCTCAGCTCTGTTGCGATCTGCAGTCCTCGGGACAAGTTCAAACAGTCGAGAATACTGAACTGCGGGGCCATTTCCCCCAGCTTCTTGACCAGTGGAGGAGGTAAGATCGTCCTGCCGTAAGCAATGATGAAGGCGGCTATACGAGCGACTTTGGTAGGGATGACTCCAGAGGTTCCTTGTAGTGCCTCCAGAAGCCATGAGATCATGTGTTGCTCAAATTCATAGTGTCTGTATGTACCCCCTAAATTATTGTTAAAGTGCATGTACTTGTGGCAAACCCGTAGAAGTTTATAATCCTCCCGTTCTGAGCGACGTAGAAACACAAGAGTTTCATACCAGAATAAGTCACATAACTTGATATTAGACGTCTTAAGGTAGCGAAGAATCTTAAATAAAATTGGCATTGTATTTGAAAATGAAGGAGATTGAATATGAGATGCTACAAGATCTTCAAATAACTTTTGTCTCATATTTGTTGATGAAAATGGAACTACACAAGCTAATACATCTACAGGTAATAAAGCAGGATCATGATCTCTTAATAATTTTGAAGTATATTTTTGAATTTCATCTAAAATGATAACAGGTTCTAATTGACTTTGAAATGCTCTATGTAATGATACAATGTCTCCTGATCTTAATTCTGCGACTTGACCAGAAAGAGAGAGCATTAGGTCTCTAATGAGGCTTGAGTTTTGTATGGACCATCGTGGAAAGTCAAGGAAGTGAATCAGCTTGACAACAGTTCTTGGGCTGCCGGGACCGAGGATTCCTTTGTCTAGAAGGTATCTAGTTCGTTGCTTAACAAGTGCCAATACCTCTGGAGAAATCAACTGGTGAAGGTTGCCCAGACAGATGCAAATCAGACGAAACTGTTCAGGGTCTTCACAGGTTTCTAACTCTCGCACTAACATCGGGAGGGCTGGTTGTGCCATCGCAACACTCCACAAGTGTCCACTGTGTACAGAAACCATGAAACGAGACAAGGCCGTAAGAGGGAAGGTGAGAAGTTCTTTATCACATCTAGCAAGCAACGTTTGTTGAACAGAATGTTTTCTACTGACTCCCATCTTGCCAAGGTATAACAGAGTGCATGTCAGAGCATCAGCACTAAATTCCTCATGACATTTACTGACTAACCTGAGTAAACAATCAAAGTCAGGGTGTCCACTAACAGCTTTAATATAATTTTTTAGCTGTGAAATATTATCTTCAGGACTTCTATCAATACAAACTTGCCAAAATACTCTTTGTAAATCCCATAAAATAAGAACAGCTTGACTAATATGTACACCATTAAGTATTTCTTGATTCTTATGTAAAAAATTAAAAACCTCTTGAACGGATTTTAGTTCATTTAGCTGTATTATGAGAGGATCTTGAGAATTTGGATATAGAGAATGTCTGAAGGAATCTATCAGGTCTCTTATTTCTCTGTCTCCGATTATGGCGTTGACGGCTTCATCGTCTGACTCGCTATCGTCACTGCTTGCCGAGGCAAATCTTCTCATTGGAGAGGAGCAAGGGGATGGCAGAACTGGGCCAGGGCCTCGCCTCCCTGCACTTGTCACATAGAGTGCTCGATTTGTCTGCTGAGAAAGTCCTCTGCACCAACAAGCTTGTCGTGACCTGCTGCGAGCAAACTGCCGCCAGCCAAGAGAAAAAATGTTCCTCGTCATGCTGCAAACCTGTAATAAAAAATTATAATAAAATTATATGTATGCTATTAAAGGCCTTCTGAACCTTTTCACAGTATTAAGTACACGGTTAGCTTTGCTTCAGGGTGATTCGGCTGCATAAAAATTTTTGTTTCAGTAGCACAAATATCAGAGATAATAGCCGATGAAGAAGCACCTGTGACGTCACTCACGCTCATTCAGCGGCGACAATATAGGGAAATCCCTGCAAAAGATAGGTTCACTCCCGCTGCAACCACGGCTACAATTTTACTTCTGGAATTTTGAAACTTTACCAGGGCAGTCTTGATAATATTTGTCAAATAGACTGAAAGAATTTTTTTGGTGGCGTGTGTACAGACTGAGTTATTGCGGTAGCAAGATAAGCTAAAAATTTAACATTGTTTTCCTATACAACATTTTCACTCCTCTTTCTACCGCAATAACTCGGTTTGTATGAATGTCATCAAAAAAAATCTTTCAGACTATTTGACAAATACTATCAAGACTGCCTTGGTAAAGTTTCAAAATTTCAGAAGTAAAATTGTGGCCGTGGTTGCAGCGGGAGTGAACCTATCTTTTGCAGGAATTTCCCTATATTGTCGCCGCTGAATGAGCGTGAGTGACGTCACAGGTTCCTTTTCATCGGCTATTATCTCTGATATTTGTGCTGCTGAAACAAAAAATTTTATGCAGCCGAATCACACTGAAGCAAAGCTTACCGTGTGCTTAATATTGTGCAAAGGTTCATAAGGCCTTTATATAACTATCATCTACCCCCTTAACCCCTTGAGTCCAAAATAGAGTGTAGAGATACCCCCCCTTCCCCCATAGATTGTAATCCTTAATTTGACTCATCGGAGAAATATAAATTATATCCTTCGCAGGGTATAGGTCTATTGTCTATTTTGGACCACTTAATTCCACTCTATATAACATACCCTTGATGGGGGATGAAAAAGCTTTGAGTCTTTTTTAACCCAACTTTATAACGGGACTTGGGGACTGTCAGTCCATGCTCAATTTGCTGCTGAGAGCCTGCTGACCAGCTGATGCCACAGACAATATTGTCTGTGCTGATGCTGATCGACCGGCCTTCATGCATTTCAGATTCTTATTGGCATAAAAACTAAATTACTGCATGTACAGGCAACTATGAAACTTGGAAATTACGTTAAACATCTATTATTTCATACGTACCTACTGCTCTATTTCAAAGAGAATGCTCTATTTGATGCAAAATAAGGAGCATTTTTCGTGTATTTACATCCAAATTTACATCACCCTTTTCGCCTTTTCGCAGTTTTCGCACTTCGCAGGACTTTTGGCAACACGGTAAGGCAACATCGCAACGTGGGACAAGGATGAAAATTTGTCAACATTGTTAACAGCTGTTTGTAAGTTTGGCAAGTTGGTTTGTTTATAACTTTTTTAAGTTCCACGTATTATAAGATTTTTATGAGCAATTTCGAGTGCAAGATAAGTAAAGAGATAATTTTTTACTTTCTTATACAGCGAAGCATCGTATTAATTAAACTCAGCAGCGGCCCAGATTCTGGCGCAACTACATCACCACCCATGCCGAGCTATGGCCAGCATTTCAAAGAAGACATGCAAAGTAGGTCGCACCTTTAGATCAGCTTTTAGTGATTTTAAAGCTTGCATTAATGTTCAACAACAAATTCTAATTATTTTTAACTTAAAACACCTTGCAAAAACTAATTCATTGATTCTCTTCAAATGCCTTCAAAAATGGGGTCCATGCACATTGCAGACTTCCTTACTGTATGTACAGTACGGTGCCATCATTCTGTATATCATACAAACTGTGTGTGTGAGCTCTGTCCTGATCGACGGCCCCTTAACTTCAGTTCTGTTATAAGGGTTGTATAATTGTATCTCATTATGCACTGACTCTTCAGGGGTGTGGCTGTGAGTGCCGTGGCTGCAGCGACCAGACCTCCCTTCACCTTCACGTCGAGATTGAAAACCTACAGCAAAGACTTCTAGAGAGGGAAAGTCATATAGTTAAAATGGAAACCAACTTCCTGTCAGAGGCAGAAAAGTTTCCCAACGGAGAGTTTGTTGCAATGATGGAGGAGGTTCAGATCTGGCAAGAAAAGTACAACAGGTTCGCTAACTGACATCTTATTTCTGTACATATAGGCTATATCAATAAATTTGCTGTATAGTTTCTAGGGGAGTTTTGGCACACAGTTGAACAAAATCCTCTTAAATTGCCCATAACTGCAGTTATGGCAATTTTAAGGTTTCTGATGGGCTGAATGCCAATTAAGCTGGAAAGTGTGTGCCAAAATTCTTATGGACAGTACATACGTGTTACAGTTACATATTACATTTATTATCATATATTGTACACATATATGAACGTTCTAAGCAGCCTTGATTATATAGAACATTGGTCCTTTATTATACATATCGATGGTTCAGCGGAGAAAGCGCTGGTTTGCATTCTCCAGAATGAACAAAATGGCGGGTTTGCCTTTTCAGTAAGGTTTAAAATTACAATAACAAAGGATAAACACAAACCTTTTTGCAAAGGCAAACCCGTCATTTTGTTCATTCCGGATAATGTAAACCATCGATTTAAGATCTATATTACAGTAATATTGTTGTAAAACATAGGAAAAGAAGAAAAAATACAAACTGCACATGGGTAAATTTGTTGTTTTAGCTGAGCCACAATTACAGTTAAGATCTTAAAGGAAAGATGAGCCTATTCTTGCCAAACTAATTTTTTTATAGTTTTATACAGTATAGTAAGGATTTTAATGAAAAATGTGATAACTGCTTATTGCAGGTTATATGAGGCCCACAAAAAGCTGCAAAAAGTAAACCAGGGCCTTGAGGACAAACTGCTCAAGGTGGTGGACAAGTTTGAGACGGAGAAGAACACTTTGTCGAGAGACCTTTCTTCAACGAGCAGAGCGCTGTCAGAGGAGAAGGCAAAGAACGCACGACTACAAGCTGAAAATGTACGTTGATATTGGAGCCCAGGGTGACAAAAAATAGTCCCTGTTCTTTTAAAGTGCACATCTCTATCATGCTGCTCTAGCATACTCTAGTGCAATGTTCTTTTCACAGGAGAGGTACCGCAATGACGTTAACCTCACAATCCAGCTGCTGCAGTGCAAGCCCTCCAACTTCATGCCACAGAAGTTCGACTCAGTAAGTAACTAGTAGTGGGGGTGATATTCTTCAGATAAAGTCATTTAATACAGTAGTTAATACTTATATTTTGCTAATACCACCAGCTTATCCAGGAAAAAAATTTAAAAAAAAATTAGGTTTCTTCATTTTTTTTTTTTTTTTTAAGACAAGAAGAGTTTGTAATGCACAGAAAAGTAGGTTCAATTCATTGATTCAACCACTGCTTGCACAAGTACAACATGGATCACGTCACTTTTACGGAATATTTAAAGAAAAATACTGACACACTAAAACAATAACAACAACAGCAGTACCTACAATATTCCAGGTTAAAAAAACATACTGTATTTATGTCTTCTTCTTCCTACATATTAATGTAATTAATAACTAAAAAATACACTAGAAATTATTTATTAATCTCAGGCAGCTTATTGCTAAAGTACATTTTTACAGAATACATTTCTTTATTGATGAGAATATTCTTTAATTCCCCCTTTAAAAATATTAATATTTTCCATTTCTCTCAGACTAGATGGTAAAAAGTCATAAATTTTATGACTTTTGTGGTGAACGTCATCCGCTACCCACATATTTGATCCCCCTTTCTTATATACAAACGACTAAATCAGAAGAGGTGTCTCCTGTCTACGCCACAGTATTCTACCATCAAACTGCAACACTTGGCTGACTTTCTTCTTGTCCTTAGCTCCCGGCAGACCTGCAGGCCAAGGTTCGACTCTATGTGAGCAGTCGTCGCAGCGGTACCAGCAACGGTTCTGGCTGCTCCCAGATGGTCAAGCCGGAGGTCAGGACCATCAAGGTGCCCATCCCCACCTTTCCTCCCACTGCTATGGTCTACTCTATCAACAAGAGCATGCCCCAAGGTAAGACTAAAGTGTCAACTTCAGGAACAATTATTTTGATTTTAAATTATTTAAAGCAGAAGTGTAACTGTTTAAAATTAACTTTAAATTTCATTTTTCCAATTTATTCATTACTCTTTTATCTGTTTCTTTAATTCCCAATTTTCATTTTTTTAATGATTTTAAAAAGTAGTTCTATTAAAATTAAATTTCGTACAAGTTTTCCTAATCTTGGTATTCTTACAGAAAAAGATGACGGCAGTGGTAGCCGTCCCATGGACATAGTTTCTGCGGCCATCATGGCCAAGGTTCTTGAGGAACGAGAGAGGGAGCGTTGCCAGCAGCAGCACTGCGAGACATGTCGGTGTCCCTCGGTGCACTCTCAGCCCGGCACACGGGAGCAGGCAAGTCAGACAAGCGAGGGGCCGGCTCCTGCGCTGCGTTGCAACATCCTGCTCGACTCAGTGGCGGGATTTCGGGCAAGTGCCGCTCACGAGGCTAAGAGTTCATCCTCATGCCGGAGTGCCGTGCTGGTGCACAGTCCGAGGTGCCGTAACAACTCCACGTCATCTTGCGAGAGTCGGCAAGTGGGAGAATCTGAGACAAGCACAGAGACTGAGATCTAGGCATGAGAGCAACTTGCGATGTCAATTATGGATCTACGCAGGATATCCATAGTATTCTATGTATTTGTGGGTCTATCAAATGAAAGATTCTTTTTAAAAATGGAAATTCTAATAAATCTTAGGTTGTGCTGGGTATTACAAGATATTTTTCCAATCAGCTGTTTCATTTATCTGTGAGCTGCTAGAATGATTTGAAAAATAAATACTGTAAATAAAAATTACAGTACATACACAATACATAATCTAAGGTTTGCTAGGATTTCTCTGAGTGTTGAAGGTTTCTAGCTAGGTTTGATCTTACAAACCTCATTCCTAGCTAACTTTTTTTATCACTTATGACCATCAAAATCAAATAAAAACAAGTTAGTATTCACCAGCACAACTAGAAAGCTAAACACTTACTTTGCTCAAAACTTCTACCAAGATCTTACAGGATACTTCCAACAGTTTACGTGATATCGGAATCTGAAGATTTTTACTTGATATCTTAAGATTTCAAAATTATTTATTATTTATTTAGCAACAAAAACTTGCAAGATCTTGAACAGTAAGTTAGGCTAGAATAAAAGCTTGCATTTGCAACAACAACCTCTGCTCAGAATCTTTCACTTGATGGACCATATAGCTGTGGGCAGCTTCAAGTTGTTATCTAGTCTTGAAATCAATGATCAATGATCTGGACTTGTTAGTGACTGCACATAATTAGGGGCCAGTGACTGGTGACAAAGCAAGCATTGGCACAAAGTGGCTTGTAGACTTGTTGGCATGTGAGATTTTTACTACTGAGAGTTCCCATCATTGAAAGTGAATCTTGATATCACTGTCTACCTTCAACTGTTTTTTTAACTATTTTATTTACAAGGTAATAGTGTTAAATTGATACTCTTTTGTATACTAAACATGATCTTTCATGTTATCACTTCAAATATTGTACCTCTTTAGTACACTCCTCATGTTGGAAAATGTTAGGAAAGTACGTACAGTACTACATGTATCAATACAAAGTTGAAGGAAATTTTTCCAAGAAGATGACTGTACATAAGAGAATTGTTACATGACTACCCGGTAGTATGTATGATAATTGAATGTTTTCAATGCAAGTTTTAAGTTATTTGGTTTTATTAAAAAAAAATCATGGTATGATGATATTATGTATAATGATACAGAATCTTAAAATTCTGAATAAGAATCTAATTTACAGAATTTTAAACAATTTAAAAGGTTGAAAATTATTTATTTTATGTCTATTTATTAATCCAAATTACTGAATAGATAAATATCTGATGACTTGATTCTGCAGTTGATTTATAAAAACAACTTTTTATGCATGTTGCTGGTATATAGTGTAACAAATCTTTGCTTCCGGATATAAAGACGCGGAAACTATAGTATACTTGTGATGCAAGCTCCACTTCTGATAGTATATAGTATAGAAGTGACAGGGTACAGGAAGCTTGTATGAATGCACTTAATTATGTGTTTGTTTTGTTCTTTTGAGCACTCTGTTCTTGGTTTTATATTGGTAATTATTTCACCTTTTCCAAATATACATTTTTTTTATTATTTATTTATTTTTTTGGCACAGCTAGTATATAATTACTCTCTCAATAATTTATATATTCACCTTCTTAAACACCAGCATTAATTTTTTTATTTACTTCTGCTTTGCATGCTCATACTTACTTTTACTTTTTGGTCCTAACTTTCTTTGATTGCACTAAACAATTTAGAAATGGAGATAAGTCAATTGTCTTGCAAAGATAGTTAACTTATTATTGTGCCTTTGAAGAAAAAGAAGAAACAAAAATTGTGTACATTTCTTCTTACTAAAAGTTATTTTCAAAATTATGTTAGGCCTATAGTACATTGATGTTCTACGATAGACAAATTACATCTCTCAGCTTATAGCTTTGACTCACAAAAGTAAATTTAATGTTTGCTTTAATTATTGTCTATTGTTAAACATCTAATATTTAGAATGTACCACATGTAATGCTTGTAATGTTTCAGTTTGTAATGTCTTAGACAGAAATTATTAATTAAATTCTCACTCGACTTGTATATGGTTGGATTGTGATGGTACTTTAAATTAATTTTTCTTTAATTTGGTACGAAATAAGTGCCTTATTGATAATTTTAATTACTTTTGTAGTATATAGTGTGACAAATTAAATGTGTAATCTTGCCAACTATTCAAACTTTGTAATAAGGTGTAAATTACTTATATTCCAGCTGTCCTTTGTCAAACTTGCTAGGTGAGAAAGACTATAAAGTCCTGACAACAATCCAGATGGATTTTAATCCAAAGAACAGCTGGAACACAATTTAATTTTCTTGTTGGAAACAGGCAAGGAGAACCTAGAGAACATAAATTCAGTTTTCTGCCTAAAAGTATTAATTGTTAGGGCAATCTTATAGGCCCCTGTCTAAAGACATCATTTGGCTCTCCGCACAAATGTCACTTAAGTTTACATATTTTAATTTATTTTATGCAAGATTTATTTTGACAGCAACTACATTGTTTGTGCTGAAGAAATGCAAATCAATACCAAATCTAATTTAAAGCTTTATTCTTGATCATCAACTGGATGATAATTATATTTTTTATGATTAATTAAGTTATTAATTTTGTTTATCTAAAAGTAAATAATTTTATGTTATTTATTGGTTTAATTATAGCAAGAGGAAATCAATCTAATCTTCCGCTATAAATTCCCTCATAATGTATTCACATAACCCCATCTAAATTCAATATGTAATACTAATTTGAACCATCTAATCAAATATTTATCTTCCATTATTTACTATTATTTGGGTTTATCTTAAATATATTTTGAGGCTAAAAAGTTGTCTCGGCTCCATTTTGGGGCAATGACAACAAAACATCAGTCTAGCAGTCTGGTGTTTCTTGACAAAAAAGAAGAAAATGTTCCTAAAGAAATGCATAAAATTTGTTTTGTTGGATACTCAGCCCTGGAATTTCTACATGATTCAGATTAAAAAGAGTTCTTGGCTGAAATAGTTTAAAATTTGCCTCAGCTAAGATTTTTTTTCTGAATTAAGGGTAAGGTAACACGGATCAGCTGACCCAATGTTAAAATAATCCCACACATGAAAATTATGAAAAAAAAATATACATTATATAATAAAATGTTCTCCTCTACATCCCCTATCAGTAGGTAAAATATCAGCTGGTGTACAAATTCATAACTCAAAAACTAGCCCAAATTTGTATAACTGATATTTTACTTACTGATAGGGAAAATGTAGAGGAGAACATTTTTTTTTTTTTTTTTTTTTTCATAATTTTCATGTGTGGGATTATTTCAACATTGGGTCAGCTGATCCGTGTTACCTTACCCTTAAACAGTGTTCTTTGTTATCCCCCTTGGTGAACTAGTTGTGTTATTAAATTCATTACTTTATCAAAGATTGGTAGAAACTTTTATTTCAAAAATTTATTACTTTGGAGACATTCTGTAAGCTACTGAATTACCAATGAAATACTTGAAGAACTTTTAACTCCTCTTCAATGTTCGATGGTGATTGTGTTGTACAGCCCAAAGACTTGATGTGGAATTTCAGGTAATTAGCATGATTTTGTCTCTGCTTTTTTTACTTCTATCATGGACATTTTGAAAAAAATGGAACATCATTTTCTGATGTTATTTGTGAATCATTGACGTATGAATGTAAAAGAATTTTGATTTAAAGTATGAAGGTTGTGCTTATGTAGATTGAGAGAACCACAACTTGAGCGGAGTCAATCGCTTCCAGTGGACAGGAATGATGAACCATTTTGTCGTAAGTGTGCTCTCTTGACTGCAGGAGAGTCACGAGATATGTGTGATAATAACTCATTTTTAAATGTAGGCCTAAAATGTAAGGCATTATTAAATTATTATAAAATATATACATGTACATACAAATAAAATATATTGTTTTTCTTAAATGTGTGCCCCCTTTTTAAAAAGAAATAAATAAATATAGCATAAAACCAGCAGGTATTTAAGATATTGCTGTTACTTCTCAGGCAATTAAAGGAGATCTTTCTTTTTCACCTCTCCTGTACCTTCTCTCCTGAGTTGATTAGCTGAAAGGACTAGATGGTTAATTTTCTTATTGGTTAATTTTCTTATTAAAATTAGTATCATTCCAAATAAAAAAAAAAATAACAGGTTTTATTACTAAATTTAATATACAGTACATTTATTTTTATAAGTATATGATTACTATAATTTATTACAATTATTACCAAGACATAATATGCAATACAAATATTATTTAAATAAAAGAATGCTACACAAAAACAATTTTACACCCAGAGAAGATAAAGAGTAATTTATGATATTTGCCACAACTGGCATGATATAACTGTCAAGCAATGGTTGGAAAATCATGTGTCAGGTTCTCTGTTAATGTACAGAAGAAGAATAACAGTATTTGCATTGCTTTAATTGAAAAGAATTTATTTGCAACGGTACTTTTACTTACAGGTGTTCATGCAATCTGCTGACAAGATGTTAGATTTAAGTATTCCAATTTCTAGAGACATCGTGGTGATCAAGTGATGAAATTACTTCTTCATAACAGTCTTTAAAATATTAGATTATGCCTAACTTGTTGTAGTTTCTTGCCAAACTGTTTCAAATTGTATATTTTAATAACATGTAGCAGGAATCAGCTTTTGACAGGAAATTAAATTTTTGGCATAAACTAAGATTTAAAAAAACTATAATTAGCTATCATGTACTATATTCTGTAAGCACTTGTGTCCAACTTGTTAGTTTCTATGACAACCCTCAACCTTGGCTCGACAGATCAGATGGTGGTTGTCTGATTTCTTCAGTCGTCACCAGGGGGTGCTGGTTGCTCAAACATCGGAACACGTGATGGGTCAGAGTCCAGCAGAGTCTGAGATGGGGGCATCTGTAGAGCAAATAAAGTATATTTTAACCTTTTAGGTAATTACATCTTTCAGGAGGCAAGAACAATAGATAGAGCTTCAATTCAGCTAATTCTTTGTTCCCCCGATAAATTAAATTAAAAAAAAATAACATAATAAGTTTGTTGCTATTTTTAAAGGTAAATACTGCACCTTTTATAAATTCGGAATAATAATTTTAAATAAAATTACATGGTAGCTTAAAACTTTGAAATGTAAAATTTTTTCCCTTAAGTTCTTGTTATTTACATAACATGTTAAAGGCATATTACTCACCGGCACTGAGGCGCCTGCTGTATCCTTGTTGGTCCCCATCATCACATCCATGATGGACTGTGGGATGTGGGCTCTCTGCAACAAACAAGGAGTGTCATCTAGCTACATTGGTTCTTTCAATTCATTGTCATATATTCAAAATAAAATAATCATTTTATACTAATATTTCATATGCAGCATTAAGAATTAAAGATAGGATTGATTTACTTCTTTATCCATTCTTTTCGTCGCCTCCTTAGTACCATTATTATTTAATTACTTAATCAGCAGCAAATAACTAAATAAATTCATACAGTACAAAATAAACCTAAACATATAAAATAAAACACGTACATAACCAGAGCAGTAGTAAAAAACACTAAAGACTATGAAAAAAAAAAGACATACGTATATGCTTACAATACAAGAAAAAAAAATTAAATTCATTATTTTATGAAAAAATTGAGCTTCTAGGTTTTTTACATCCCCAGCAAAACACAAAAGATTATACAATTAAGAATTGGAGAGGATTTCATTTTTTTCTTCTTGATTACCCACCTGGTTGTCAGTGAAGGACAGCACGTGCTCGAGGAGGGGCTGGTGCAGCTCAGGGCAGATGCGGAACACGTCACGCAGCTGAGGGGCTGGCAGTTGCAACAACACCTGCAAACAACAGAAGTTTAGTTTTGCATGACATTCATGACAGGGAGGAGGGGTAAGTTCAAGTGTCTAGGTTTCCTGCTGTCTCTCCCTACATACTGAATTGAGGTTGAAGTATTGGCTATAGGAAAAAGCGCATGAGCAGTGAGTGAGTCCTACTTTCCCTTAACCATTTTGTATAGCACTCCCTCTTCCGCAAAGTTAAAGAACCCCCTACAATTTTTTTTTCCTGGCTACGCCACTGAGTTTAGTAAACATCATACCATACGCTAGCTAACAAAGCACACAAATATAAATATCAAGACCAGAAAGTTTGAACTTTCTGTAATAATGTTAAATTTCCATAGCTGTAAATTATACTGCATGTAATAAAACTGCATGCAGCTCATAAAAAAAAATTAAGAAAATTAAGAAATTACATTGCTGTTTAGAGACATACCTGGAAGCTCTGGGGTTTGGTTCGCTGGCAGCAACGTACAAAACCCTCCCAAACTTTCTTCTGCTTCCACACCTGAAACAAACAGTCACAATTAGCTACAAGGTACAGAGTGTTGTAGAACTGTGTAAGTACATAATTGGGGGATTTGGGGGCATTCACAAAGCACTTTAACCCCCACTTTAGCCTCAATTTTTATCCCTGGTGCTAGACTATAAGCTTAACATGGTTAGCTCCTGGTTTAGTACCATGTTTAGCACCAGGGATAAAAATTGAGTCGAAAGTGGGGGTTAAAGTGCTTTGTGAATGCCCCCCACTAGTGTAATTTACAATTATTTTACTTTATTTATAAATAACCATAAAGATATTTATGTTGTAATTACAGTAAATTTTATTTTAGTCTATATTTTTTCAGTCATGTCCTGAAATTACTAATATAAAAATATACAACATGATGCCATATCCCTTTACGGGGTAAGCCAGCAGCATTATTACCTCGTTCGTCTACAGATTGCCCTACACAGCACTTGATTCTTGCATACTCCACTTTCTTCAGAGATACTCATGACACTCTTTTGCCTTCTCTACTCCCTAAAAAGATAAATATAAAGAAATCAAGACGCACCTGTTTGGTGATTAGTCTCTGCAGGATGTTCATGACGAAGCCGATGAGGCGGGGGTAGAGGGAGAGGGCCTGGATGACGGTCCTCATCAGCAGCGTGGGCAGCGGGGTCTGCTCCATCAGCTGCTGCATCACCACCGCCAGCACCTCCTGTGTGTATGCCTGCGTCTCATTGAAGCAAAGCGACGTTGCTGAAAATTTGTCAATATTTTTTTAGATATCTTCGGTGCAAAGAATAAAAATAAAACATGCATACGTAGCACCAAAGAGTAATCAAATCTAAAGCAACAGAATATCAAATTTTTATTTTTTTACTTTATTAGAATTTGTTTACTTTTTCTACTGATAAAGTAAAGTAATAACAAAACTCTGTTATTAATTTCCCAAAACAAGCAAAATTTGGTTTCAACTTTCAACTTTAATAAAATTAATGCTGAACTGTGTTAACTGCAATCATTGAACTGTACAACCCAAGGAGAATAATAAATAACATGAAAAATATTTTTTTTTTTTTTTTTTTTTTTTTTTTTTTAGGATGAAAGTTTTTTTTTAAAGAGTACTGTATCACACATTAAAAATTACTGGATGGTTAAATAAAAATATACAGTTAATATACACATTAGTTTGTCTTTTTATGCAAGATAAAAAAAAATGAATTTAAATTTAAAAATAAACTTAGATTTGAAAATATTGCTTCTCAAGGCTACCTTTGATGATGGTCTTCATGTCTGCCTTGGCGGTGTCCACGTTGTGCAGAGCCACCAGCAGCTCAGCCGGCGTGAGGGGTGACGTGAAGCTCGAGCCCTCCGAGTGGCACCCGAGTAAACGGTTGAACACCTGAGACAAAACCCAATGAGATAAACTTTCCAGATTAATTAATGACTTTGGGTCTGTAAATCAAGTAGCCCATGCTACCCATATACAGTACATTACCATATTATACACATTACCATGTTTCAACATGAATCTATTTTATTTTTTCTCAAACCTTTGTTACCTCTAGGATGATTGCTAGTTTATAGCATATATACTAGAGTAGGTAATAGAAATATAATTTTAAATATATATCAATATCTTTATCAGTAACAGACTCTATATTTTAAAACAGAGCAAACCTGCTAGGATGTGCAAGCTTTTTATGATACTTATAGCTGCTATTCAATTTATTAATGATATTAATGCAAAGATTAAATAAAATAAAAACAATTTGTAATGTACTGTAGTTTTACTTGGCGAAGAGCACCGACCATAATTACAAACAAATATCATTCTACTTTCACATCAGTCAAGTAGTTTATTAGCACGATTTAGCTCACAAAATGACACCGACAGTATTAATATTGTAATTTTCAAGTAATTATAATTACAGTAACTGATTTTATTTAACACAAATAGTGTACAGATACAATTAAACATACATAAATAAGACATAGAACATAGACACAAAAAGAGTTATTGAAATATGGATTTTATCAAGCCAGCGAGTCTTACCTCCTTAACCACAACAGGGTTCAGCTTGATGAGCCTCGGCAGTGCAGCAATCACCTCCTTCTTGGTGAGGCCGTTGAGCACCGGGATGAGGAACCGGACGTCCGAGACACGGGAGTGGTACAAGTCACGGACACGGGCCACCAGCTCAGTGCTGGGAGGGGCTGCAACAAAAACAAGAGATTAACCAGATGTTCTCAATAAAATAACATGATTGAAGGGTTTGTTGAGGAAATAAAGTAGACTAAGCTGCAAAGCACTGAAGATTTCTGCATAGTAAGAAAATTGCAAGGTAAAAAAAAAAATGGCTCTCCATTTTTCTTTTATGAAAGTAAAAATGCTAAAAATCAGCAATAAGTTTTTTTTTTTTTTTTTTTTTTTTTTTTTTTTTTTTTTTTTTTTTTTTTTTTTTTTTACAGTTTGATTCATTGATTGGTTGTATTTAAGGGCAACCAATAAATTATGTATTTCTCTTGTATAAAATCCATGATTACATTCACCAAAAATGGTAACTATTTAACATGTTATGTAGTAAATAAGAAGAGCCTGGGCCCCGATTTAATATCATTATTTGTTGCGATGGTAGATGCGACGCGTCGCTAGCAAATATTTTCAAATATTTTGCGATGCACTTACCACACTCCTTTGCGACGTCGCAAAGTGAATTTAATATGAGCGTCTGCGACAGACAAATAATTGCTAGCCCCTCCCCCATCGCAAGTGATCTTCCAATCATGACCGCGCTATATCACGTGTCAATCGCGTCGCAAATTCAAATTTGCGATGATGACGTCACTGCGATGATCAAAGTACATCGCATCCGATCGCGTCGCAAGTCGCATTTTACCGCGCGGTTCAAATCCTAATTATTCAAAATTTTAATTCGATTTATATGGACATGGAATTAAAATTTTTATATTTATACATTTTTTTTGGTTCAATCCGTCTCGGGAATAAAGAAAACCTGAAAAAATATTTTTTATGAATCGATTAATTTCTTAAATTAATTAAAAATAAAGCAGCAAATTTTTAGAAAATATTTAATTTGAATTGGACACAAAATAATACCTTCATTAATTTGTAAAACAATTTACGTTCTTCAATCCAAGAACAAGCAATTGGAGAGCTAGAACTCGGCCATGGATGCTTTGATAGTATTAAAAAAAATATGAGTACGTAAAGAATCTATCTAAGAAAACATTGGCTATTCTAGATAAATTTTATTTTTCTTCTTCTTTGAATTAATTAAGAAGAACGAAGTGATTCCGAGGTGAGAAGAGCGTGGTAAGTCGTCTTGCGGCACCTCTGAGGTTATCGCAAATTTGGCATCGCAACTGCCCGAATTTGCCGTCGCAAGTCTGCGCCGCGGACGATATTAAATCGACTTTTGCTTGCGACGCTTCACTTGCGACGTCGCAATGGACTTGCGACGGCGAGAAATGGATATTAAATCGGGGCCCTGTATCATAACTTGATTTGGTAAAACTGCTAATGAGGAGAAAGACTCACTCTTCTCGGTGAGGATGTGGATGACTCTTGTCACGAGGGTCTCGGCACCCTTCGGGCAGTCCTCGACCAACTTCAACAGTTGGGGAGAGTCCATGCCCATGCCACGCACCGGTGCCTCCAGTAGACGCAGAATGGTGCGCTTGACATCAGCACCAGTCTGCACGTAGACCCGGGCGAGCCTGTAACAACAGAGAGAGTGTGAGAGAAATCCATGTTATTATATACAGTATTTAGTTAGTTACTATAATAAACTCATTTGGAGAAAAACAGCTTTTTAAAACATAACAGTTTGTAAGGCAGTGGCTCTGTGTATTTTAGGGTAATCAATAAATTACTGTCTTTTGCTGTCTTTTAATTTTTTTCACTTAAGCTGTAACAATGATTTGGGGGGATTTTCCCACAGTACTCTATATACATATATTATTTTTTTAATTCCACAGTTCAATATGCAATAATTCCAGGAACTCACTCATGCACAAGCATCTGGTTGGTAGGCAGCAGGCTCAGATAGAGGAAGAGACAGGCCTTCACAGTGTTCTCAGCCCACTCCTTGGAGGGCGCTGGGCGGCCTCTATCCTCGCCAAAGAGCACTTCGGGAGGCTGGGGTAGCCGTAGAAAGCCCAGGTATAAGACAGCATACTCTTCTATGATACTGCGGAGCTCGCGGCGCTGATGCAGCTCCCCAACGGAAGTCAGTGCTCGGCCGCGGATCTGAGGAAAAACACATGTTTTAGAAAAACACTAATAATTTAATTAACATGTAATTGGGATCAAGAAGTGTGTTTAATTGTGGCTGCAGAGCTGTAGCTGTCAAACTATTTGAAGTAAAACATTCAAAATACATAGTTGCTATATTTTAACTTTGGGAAGTAAAAAATTTACTAATTTATCTCTCAATTGGTTTTGCCTCTGTATTTCTGCAGTCTTATCCCACAAGCCACTACTGGCTACACTCCAAACAAGCATGTATACAATTAATGCAGTGTTTTAAAACAAAATGCAAATCTAATGTTACTTTAAAAATAATACAAAAGAGAATTCCATGAAAAGTATGTTCCTCTAATGCTCTTATTATTTGTACTCAACTAGAAACAAATTAAAAATAATTAATACTCCATAACAAAATATTTCAACATTTTTTTTTTATTTTCACAACAATGCAAGCCTAAAGCGAATGAAGTTTGTTCCAAGAGCCAACTAACACACCTGTGCGTTCTCATGTGCAGTGTACTCAAGCAGGCAGTTGAGGAAGATGAGCTGGTCCGGCGGACGGCGCACCACAAGCTGCTGCAGAAGAGCCAGGCAGCATGCGGCTCGAGACTCCTCACCACACTGAGCTTTCAGCAGCTCCATGGCTCCTTCAGTGACCATTGGGGCCTCTAGGTACACCCGCCACAGCAGCCTGCAAGGGTCACAATCCAGTGTTAGCCAGGGAAAAAATGAGCTTAACTGATGAAAAATTTTATTTACTATCATTTGAAACCTTGATTCAACAAAATTATTAAATTTAGGAAACATTTTCAAAGTCCCTAACATTTAGAATTTCGCAAATAGAAGTACAAACATGCAATACATTTAAGTACTGTATTAAAGGTTACATAGAATTTATAAAACAGACTTTAACACAACTGACGATACATTTTCAGTAAACAATTTTAAATAATTTCTTCAGAAGCAAGATTAGATTTACAACTTTATAGACTTTTCATCTATCACCAGAAAGAGGTGATTAGCAAAGTTTTTTTTCTTGGTGATGGCCAACTTATCCACATCAGCATTTGCCTTATTTAACTGAGAAACAACATAACAAAGAAACTTCAGTCAAGATGATTGGTAATGCCATCAATCACTTTGATCAAAATCTTACAATTATCTTGCAAGATCTTGCCAGGATTCTTTGAGCAAGGCATCTCCCAAATCTATCATGTAGGTCAGAATTTTCATGGCCCACAATATAATCATTTCATAACGCCACTCACGCATCTCGCTCCTTGCCGGGCTCTGCATGCTGCAACAGGGTGTTGACAAGGCCACACAGCAGACGGTCGTAGCTGTGCAGGGCCACGTTTGGGTCACGCAGTAAACTGGCGGTGCGACTAAACCCTCTATTGTGGCTGTACTCCTCGTAGAGCCACTGGAACGCAAGCTCAGCACGACCCTTTACATCCTCAAGGATGTAGTCCAGGATTGCTGGAAAAATATTAAGTTGAAAGCAACCAGATGACAGAAAAATATAAAAAATCCATGCAGTGAGATGTAGTGTGGTGCTTCTTATTACTATTGTTTTTTTTTTTTTTTTTTGGGGACAATTGACATATTTTGGTCATGTATGCCGCCCCCAGCATGTTTCTTTAAGTATTTTGTCTGTTTTCCTCAAGGGATGTGATTTCTGTTTTGTTTTTGTTTTTTTTTCCCCCATTATAGTGTATTATCTTTAACAATTGAAAATGTGGCAAGCAATTTATTGAAAAATAGTACAACGGAATCTATGGGTTACAAAAGAAAAATATATATATATACCGGCACTAAGAGCTGTTCTTAACTCAATAAATAATACAATTTCAATTTTCAACCCTCAAATTAAAATGAATAACAATAGTTCAACTAATAACATGAGACCAATGTTTTTTTATCAGAATAATTTTAATAACAATGACAACATAATATGTTATAACATTATAAGTAACCATTTAAAATAAATAAATTATTATTATCATGCTCCAATCAGAATTTATTTTGTTGGTATAATAATTTGCAGAAGATATTGACAATGAAATAGCAGTGTACTTTTCATAAATAAAGCATTATGTTTCGTAGCAATGAAGCAGAGATAATAATGGAAAGGCTGAATAGTGAACTCACCTTCTCGGACTTCCTTGGCAAACTGCGAGGCGAGCGTGGTGAGGATTTTGTTCCTGGCAGTCGCTACTCCTCCGACAGTTGCACATTTTTCCGCCTGCAAACAAACAGTTTTGTCAAAAAGTGTCAGGAGAGGAAAGTCCGACCTCGTACCTTGAGGATCCTGTGCACGGCGGCATGGACCATCTTGCTGCGAGCACTCGAAGAGAGAGGCTTGGTGATCTCGCTCAGCTTGAGCGTCTTGATGCGTGGCTTGGAACGTGAGGCAACTGGGAGCGGGGCCGATACGGGCTGCGGTGGCGTCACACTGCGCAGCTCTGGGTCTGAGAGTGACGGAATCTTGCGGGGCATCTCGAGCTCATCGTCATCATCATCATCATCCAGCAGGCGCTACGAGCAATCATGAGGGTGAGCATTAAGTTGGAGTTAAATAATGAGCATTTTTTTTTTTTTTTTTTTTTTTTTTTTTAGAATGAGTGGCATGAATAATATTGATGATATGTACCGAGTATTAATTTATATTAATTGATATTACAATAAAAAAAAAATAAAAATTGCATGTCAGCAAATTTTTTCTCTGATGAATTCTATGATAAAATATTATACAACTGTAAGAATTAAAAATATTATAATAGATATAACATCATATAACGAAACCTCAAACTAAAAGTGGGCACCTGAGGTTACCTTAACTGTAAGATATGCAGGTACCTTGTTAAACACGGCAGCTTGGGTCCTGGTGGCTCGAGTGCAGTCGGGTCCAAAGCCAGACATGGAGAATTGGGTCGCCATCAGTCGAGCCACGTGCCGAATCTGAGCTGGCGTTCCCGCAGCCGCAATTGGTGTATAGCTGGCACTGAATGTAGCCGGCATCTTATCTGGCAAGTAGCCCTTTAACAACATAACATTGGATTTGAGAGGTTGTGAATTTCTTTATGACTGAGAGAAGGTAAAACCTTGGGTTTCGTACAAAAGAAAATTATATATGTAGCTATTTTCTGTTTACTGCATGTACATCAACAAAGAAATGCTGTACACTACTGATTTTGTTTTTATTCATAAAATATTAAAAAATAAAAAAAAATAATAATTATTATAAAAAAAGGTTGGATTAAATTTTGTGTTTTAAACTCTCAGTCATCGAGTTACTAAATTACTTTTAAAGAGATCTCTAAAGATCTCTAAAACATCATAGACTAACAAATATTTCAAAACAAATTTTTATGATATATTTTTTTCTCCTAAAAGTAAACATCAATTACACAATTTTCAAGATGCATTATTGTCAGCATAACTACAAATATGCCAACAAGTTGTTGCAATCAGAATGAATTTGTAATGACCGCAAGAAGCTTGAAGTCTACAGTGAAGCAAGCACATTACCGAAGCCTAAATTACTGTAACTCGTATTGACTGAGGTCCTCACCATGGCCTGCATGACAAGCTGGGTTGCTATCTCTGGCCCCAGCCTCTCTGCAATGAACTGCTCCAAACGGTCCACGTCGGTGTCTGACTTGCTGGGCTCCTCTGCAGGGGGTAGCATGCTCGATGACGACTCCCCGATCTCCATCCTCGCCCGCTTGGCTGCCGGCTGAGACTGAGCCAGAGCCTCCAGCCGCTTCTGACGACGTCGCACCTCTTCAGGCTTTGGAGAGTTCTTTGCAATCTGCAAGTCAAAGTCAGCATCCTTGAGCAAAATTGTTTGGAGAGAATGTAAAGTATTTTGTTATACTTTTTACATTGGGCATGTAGCTCTTCAATGGAAATTCAAACTTAATCAGACTCAATTAATTTGATACTTTGTTTTTAAAACATATTTATTTATTTATTTAATATTAGCATTTAATATTATATTTTCAGTTGAAGTTCATGCCTATCATCATATGGCAGGTATGTCATTTCTGCTGCCCCTCTCACCTCTTGCTGGGTGGCTCCGAGATCCATCAGCAGGGTGGTGATGTTGGCATGCTGCTCGAAGGAGGCCGGGTGCTTGAGCAGAGTCAGCAACTGCAGCTTAAGATGCTTGCGTACTGAGCTCACTTGTGACTTGGACAGCGTTGGTGGCAGGTTTGCTGAAACAAACAAAACTTTAAGTCTGACACTGTGACCAAAAAAAAACAAGATGTTGCGGCTCATGTACAGTAGAGTTAAGTAAAAAAATATATAAATTTGTTCTTTCCCAGATGATGGCTTAAGTACAAAGTTGGTGCTACTGAATATCGTCACTCGTCCGCAATAATGAGCTATCTGCTCCACGATTTCGTTGTAATAATGAGCTGTCTGCTATTTCAGATTAACACAATATTGAGCTATAAATCTGTATAAAATAAGGCTCAAAATTGCACTCACCTGAAAGAGCAGACAGCTCATTATTGCAACGAGATCGTGGAGCATTATTGCAGAAGAGGGACGATATATACAACCTATGTACATTTGTTATCACAATGGAAAGTGTTTACGTTTATTTGAACCAGAAACTCACCATATGAACCAGACTCTCCAACAATCTTTGTTTCAACACAAGTGTTTTAAATACTATAAGGTATAAATTAAAATTATTCCTGAGAGTGAGACTTACTGTGCAAGGTTTCCATGGCAGTGACCACTTTGGGCATGTACTGCGGCCGCATCTTAGCGATGAGGGTGAGAGAGCCCATGCAAGCCATCAGGTTGACGCTGCTGATGTGAGCAGAGCCGTGGAACTTTACCAGCAGGTCCAGTGTCATTCTGTACATCAAATTCAGAATGGGAGGTAAGACAAAGTACTGTATGTTTATTGTATTTAATGACTTGCTTCAAACAAAATTTATAAATTAACTTGTTGTTCATTGTAACTGACAGTACTAGCTGTGTGTAAACTAAAACTATAAAAATAACATTCCTTTTAATATCCTAGTAATTAGTAATTTAATATCCTCAATTAACTCCATCAAATCAAAGAATTTTCTGACGTCTGAAATTTAAATACTGTATTATTTAATGAGCAGCATCATTATGACATGTAGTGATGTGGTATGCTATTTGAACACTAGAGAATAAAAAAAAGAATACGACATTATGAATTTTATTATTACATAATATTTTCCCCAGATTAAAAAAATAAAATAAACAGTAAAAAGAAATCAATTTGCCAGTCAGTCAAATCTTTAACATAAAACTGGTTACAGTACATTGTATTGCATTTCAAAATTTTTAATCAACAGTGCATTTTCTTTTTCCTTCATATTGTTTTTATGCAGTGAGGGGGACAGTGAAATTACTGACCACTTACCAAATTTACATTTGCAATATATGTAGTATACAGTACAAAGATCTTCAAGAATTCAAAATCATAAATGTCTGAAAACGCTGTACTACAGTACTGCAACTTCTGAGACATGTTATAATTATGATTACAGTCATCATTCCTGAATGTGCTGGAATATAGAACTCCCATTGTCTGCCAAGACTCACATGGCTTCTTCCTCCAGCTTGCGTCTCTTGGCGATCTTGAGTGCCATGGGCACATCCTCCAGTGAGAAGTCGTTGTTACGACGCAGACTGTCGGGCTCTGGGTACGTCTGCAGCAGCACAACAGCCTCGAGGAACTTGACTGCATGTGTACGGATGCTGAGGGACACAACAAGCTATGAGCAAGACATATTACGAGTAAGGGAGTCGAACTTTGTAACACAAGAATTTATCAGTCAATTTAAAACAACCTCTGTTAATTACAGTATTAGAAATACTGTATGTAAAAATGCTCAAATCTTCCAATACGTTATAAATATTAGACAGCTACAATAAAAACATGAACAACAACATTTCAATGCAGGATACCTTATGATAGAGCCAGTTTTGAAACTAAAGGTCAGTCACTACAGTAAAAATAAAAAGGTGAAAATTCTTACCCATCATTGTCGTGGTCTACCATCTGAGTGATGAGCGACTTGGCATGATTCACTTGTGACCATGTTCGCTCGACGCTTTCTGTCACACTGCGAGCCTTCGACACCCACATCAGAACTGCCCTGTACACCTGGGAGGTGGCCTGTACCGCCCGCTTCTGGACCTGTAGAAAAATCCCACAAAATTAGCCAGAGCATATTATATGGTCTAATAACATTCTGAATAAATGTATGGTGCGTAGCTAGGCAACACTTCTTACCAAAAAGAAAGAGCATTAATGCCACAGTGACCAGTGACATAAAAATTTGTACTTTGCAAAACTATAAAAAAAAATACTACGTAATAATAAATAATAAAAATCACAACTAAAATCTTTTGGAAAAATTGGAAAGCAGTATGTTGTAGCAACTTTTTGTGCTGTACTGTATTCATTTACATATTAATATTTTTTTTAAGGTCAATGTCTATTAATACTAAAAGAGGAAGAACTTAAGGATGGAATATTGACAAAAAGTAACATTATTGCAGCACCTCAGAATTAAATATATGAGAATTTGATTGGAGATGACTGCTTGTCTTATTTATTCAATAATGATCAACATTCCTTAAATTTGTTATACTTGATTAATTTTAAATTATTTAATTAAGTCAATACATACTTGGACAGAAGAGTCTTGAAGCAGGATTAATAAATTGCCAACCAATCTAGGCAAAAGGTCTGCCTCTTTTTTGCTGAGGAAAAAAGAGCATTTTATAATTACAACTTCAACTAAATTGAGTCATTTTATGTTCATACCTAGCTTCTTCTATAAATGCAATTACAGCTTTACGGACATCTGCATTTCGATCACTTTGAAATCCAAGAATTTCTTCTAAAAAATTATCAACTAGGTTGAGACTCATATTTAAAATAATTTCTTGAACTTTGTAAAGGTTCTCCACTTTAACTTTGTCGCTCCCCATGGCAGCATCATTGAGAAGATCAACAATCTGAAACCAATTTTCCACATTTATAGAACTTTGGTTGGATATTATAAAGGCATGCAGGGTGACAGAACTGCTAGTAATACTGACATCAGTTAATAATTTTAGTTATCTTTTTCATAAAGGAGCTACCTTTTCTCATGCCAGTATGCATATGTGCAAAACTTAGAACTACGCAAACTGCAAATTTAGCTGCTACCCCCGTTGACTCTATAACTGGTGCAAATATAGATGAAATTATACTGTAAGCAATGATACTGTATTGTTATTATTATTATTATTATTTCTTGTTACTTTCTTTACTATAACACAAACACCGGGCTCAATTGAGCCAAGGTGTAAGTGCCTGTACCAAACATTGAGAGGGGATTGCGGGTAAGCATGCAGGGGTGCTACAAGCTCAAAAACTTGCGCACAATGTTAGCCGTGCCAAGAATAGCAGCCTTCTGCATGACACGCACATGGTATTCTTTGAGAGCCAACTTCTCTCTGGCATCTGACCAGTTTTTGGTCACAAGACCGTTACTAGAGATCACAACTGGAACCACATCAACACTACGGAGCTGGTACATGTCTTTGAGCTCAACAGCAAGTGGCTGGTACTTGCGCTTTTTCTCCGCAACTGTGGTCACAAGATTCTCGTCCAGCGGGACAGCAATGTCGACAATCACCGCTGTTCGAGCTTTCTTGTCGAAGAGAACAAGATCAGGTCTGTTTGCTTCAACAGCTCTATCTGTGGTGATGGCAGAATCCCACAGGATTTTTGCATCCTGATTATGGAGAACTTGTTCCGGCTTGCACTTATAGTACGGAACCTCCGTCTCAATGAGACCAACTTTCTTGGCCAAAGCTTGATGTACAACTTTGGCAACAGAATTGTGGCGCTCTAAGTACTCTTTTGGAGCAAGCACTGGACAGCCCCAGCGACATGCTGAATAGACTCGTTAGCCTGCTTACAAAGGCGACATCGGTCACTGATGTTGATTTTGAGGATGTGTCGCTCATACGCCCTAGTCCTGATGACCTGATCCTGTATGGCACAGACAAAGCCCTCCGTCTCTGCAAATAGCCCACTTGTCCGCAGCCACTCAGTGGAACTCTTGGTGTCCACCTGATCCGAAGACAACGCTACAGCATACCGACCATGCAACGCTTTTGTTGACCACTCCTGAATTCTTTCAGCCTGTGTCTTGATGGCAGACTGAAACTCTTGCTCACTCAAATGTAGCGGAGTGTAGCTACGGTCCTGATTGCAGACAGCTGCATGCAATCCAACACCACGTGACACAAAGTACTGGCGGAGTTTCAGCTCCTGCTGATTACACATCACCTCCATGTTGAGCAAACCTCTTCCACCTACATGACGCGAAAGGTACAGTCTCTCAACGGAGCTCCTCGGGTGATGTATCCTGTGCTTTGTGAGGGTAGTTCTCATCTTTCTGTCAAAGGCTTGCAGCGACGTCTCCGACCATCTGACGACTCCAAAGGTATATGCTGCCACAGGGATAGCCCAAGTATTAATTGCTGATATCTTGTTTCTTGCACTGACGAAAGACTTGCAAACCTTGTTGACACGAGACAGCACTTTCTTCTCAACTTGTTTCCTGGCATCTACATCCTTGATGCCAAGTAGCTGCTGTAGACCGAGGTACTTGTAGTTGTCCTCGGTACCCAAGTCTTGAATAACGGTGCCTCCCATGAGTCGCAAGCCTTCTTGTGGATCTTGAACCTCCCCCTTTCTCACATGCACAACAGCACACTTGTCAAGACCAAACTCCATGCAAATTGCATCACTAAAACTTTTGACAAGTTCAAACATGCTGTGCAACTGGTCTTCACCAGATGCATACAACTTTAGATCATCCATGTAAAACTGGTGGGAAATGCGAACTTCTGGATTCCTCTGTAGAACGTAACCATACCCAGAGGTCCGGAGCATCCTGCTCAGCGGGTTCAGTGCAAGACAAAACCACAAAGGGCTGAGACTATCTCCTTGAAAAATACCTCTTGAAATTTGCATTTCTCTAGTCTTGTAGTTAACTCCACCTTGGTTTACATGAAGACAAGTCCTCCACATGCTCATGCAAGAAGTTATTATTATTATTATTATTATTATTATTATTATTATTATTTTTTTTTTTTTTTTTTTTTTTTTTTTTTTTTTTTTTGCCCCCAGCATGCCAAAGTTGAAAGTACAGGCTCCATGTGAAACAGAGTATTCTTCTTCTAACAACTTTAACAGCTAGAGAAACTCGACCCTGGCGCTCCGCACTCTCGTGCAGTAAACTCCAGGGCTGCCTTTTCTATTTTTATGGGTGCACCTCACCCAACCTCCCCATGCGCGCGAAGGAGACGAAGAGAGCCCAGCAACACTGCCTTCTGCATGGCATCCGCCAGCCGCTCAGCAGATCCACGGCAACCTGGTACTTGCCGAAGCCCAGAGAGTAGTGTGTCAGGCACCCCGCACATCACGCCAACCAACAGGACAACAAGAGACACCGAATGTCCCCGATAGCTTTGTCGCAAGTCCATGACAAGGTCTCGATACTTGTCGCGCTTTTCTGTGTACTTGTCAGTGATGTTGTGCTCCGCAGGAGCAGAACACTCAATCACTGTCATGACCTTCTTGCGCTTCTCAAGCAGAACAATGTCTGGCTTGGTATTATTATTATTATTCGGGTTTTTAACTCCCAACCTAGTTGGGGTGGTTAAGCGCCAGCACCGGGCCCAATTGGGCCAAGATGAAGGCGCCCGCTGGTCCTGTTGGGGATGTTACGATCCAGCGTCTCTTACTCAGCTGCGGGCAATGAGGGCTTCCCGGGTTATTATTATTATTATTATTATTAGTCATGTTGATAATCCATAATTAATATAGCATTTAAGTCTCACAGTCTGCACCTCTGCACACTGTATGACATATGCATATAATATTATCATTTTATTTCTCTCCTACAACATGTCAAACGTTCTCCGTCAAGAAACAATGAAATATCTGCATATATCATGACCGTGTGCAATAAACAGCTGTCTGCTATATTAGGTGATAGTGCAACTACTGACTGGACTGCTGTACATCAGTAAAGAGATGCAGATGTGTAGTGGAGTATCGACCTCAATTTTTTTTTTTCTTTTTTATGCAGAAATGGAGAGAGGGTGCATATTAAGTTATGCTACCCTGATTTTTTTCAGATTTTTTACGAACCGGTAACTATTTTTAAAAAATTATTGAAAGTTCTTTTTGTGACGTCATGAGGCGGCAAGTCCTATCTTTTCTTAAGGAGCGGCGTCTTGTGACGTCACGAAAAGGACTTTCAATAATTTTTTTTAAAATAGTTTCCGGTATGTAAAAAATCTGAAAAAATCAGGGTAGCATAACTTTGCACCCTATCCATTTCTGCAGTAAAAAAAATTGCGGTCGATACAGTATGTACAGTACTCCATTTTAGGGGGAGGTAAGATGAGCACCCATTTAGCCCAGTCTACTGTACTGTAGTCATCCCAAAAAGTTCACGGACTGCTGTTCACAAAGCCTCAATGCCCTCACTCAATACTGCAGTAGACTACAAAGCAACATGATGACAATGCCTACAAACACAATCATAATGCATAATCTTATATCCATGGAAGCTGGAGTATGAGGGCAGCAGGAGCGATGTGGGGAAGTTTTCTTTCTACAGAAGAACGGTGAAAGAGTGGAATCTGCTGAGCCGTGAGGTGGTGGAAGCCAGCAGTTCCGGGGAGTTCAAGAGGAGGCTGAGAAGTGAAAGCCTGAGGCGAGCCACCGTGGTATAACCACAATTGACGCCTAATATCAACTTTATCTTTGCTACAAACAGAGCGGGGGTGAAGCGGTGAAGAGCACAAGAGCAGGCACCAGAACAGGAGGGGGGGGGGGGGGGGGGTATGCATACGAGCCGTCTGCAAACATGGTGTATCATATATTATGTGCCTGGTGATCTATACCGGTAAACATTCTATGTTTAAACTAGGAATTCAAGCAGAGAAGAGTAATTAATCATATCTTCCCTGACTCCACGGCACAGTAGGGCACAATTGGGCACAGTTAAGGTTCACAGTTAGGTAAGCTGTAATGCCCATGAGTATCCAGTTGGGCACAGTGTTTATATTAGGTACCCCAGAGCATCCTAGCTTTCTAAACTTGGCGTAACTTGGCACATTGAATACACTCTTTGAAGTTGTATCGACTATGAACTAGAAGGGGCTTAAATGATGCTTTAATTGATATATATAATATCCAACTGATATTTTTTTTCATTAAATAAACTACATTGGCAATATATCTAATTATTATCAAATTTATTCATTAATTTTGGACTTTGAAAAAATTTATACCCGGATGGTAGCGCCATCTGTTTCTAAAAAATTGAAGTAAGAAAAAAAAAAGCAACATACAACATATTATATGGGTGTCATTGTCAACAAAAACAGAGATGCTGTCTCTTTTTTATTGGAAAAGTCTGCTTTGCAGTCTTTAAAGAAGGTAAGAAATATATTAAAAAGTATATTGAAATAGCAAAGTTCTTTTTTTTCTAATAAATTGCTTCTTTTTTACAGTGATTATTACAAATTCTAACATCATGAGAGGCCCTATCATAGCTTTTCTTTCTCCAGCCCAGCCCGCCCCCTTGAATTCTCTCTTTTCTTTCAACACTGAGGAAGTTATGCCCAGGCTAGCTACTTATGTGGTGAGTTAAATATTTACAAAATCTTTTCATATGTGTGTTATAATCTCATTTTCATAATTTTACAGGCAATGAATTCAACTCTGCTGCATGAAATGCTGATTAGTGGATTCTATCACCAGACATCATGGCCGCCAATATGCGGGATAGAGACAAAAGAGTTGCAGCTGCTAGCATCAATGTTTTAATTTTTTATGCTAGAGTACTCTGTTAATTACCATGATAAAATAAAAATATTTAAAAAACTACATTTTTTTAGTAATACGTTAACTTAATTAGCTTTAATGAAATGAAAAAATAAAAAATTAATAAGGAGAAGGGGCGGGGGAGAGCTACCAAGTCTAAACCATTGGTCGAACTGTGATTTTCACAGTTCGGCCATTTTGTGAGAATCACAGTTCAGCCAAGTGTCTTTGACTAGGTACCTCTGTGAATTTCACAATTGCGCCGAAGCACAAGGGGATTAACAACCGGGCTGCCAAGTTCAAATTACAATGTTAATAGAACACAAGATTGAACTTGGCACCTAACTGTGCCCAACTGTGCCGTGGAGTCAGGGTTTACAGTAAGGACCATACGAATTAAAATTATGAAATGTCCAGAAAAAGAAAGAAAAGTCACCCTTTGTTCCGAGGCAGAGTCACGCTCAGTTTCATCTTCGATGAAATACTGAGCAGCTGTGCTCCTTCTAGACTCTAGATCTTGTCTCGCCATTACTGATGTAGAAGCGGAATGTACAGAAGTAAATAATTTAGAGTAAAAACATTGAGAATATCGCGTTATTAGGAAAAATGTGTGATTTTAATCCATCTAAACACGACCGGCTGTTTTGATCGCTCTGATTGCGGTGTTCGATCGTCAATTGTCGTTTGGCTTTAACACATTTAAGCGCGCAAAATAACACTCATCACTTAAATTTTTTTCTATGGACTATGGACTCAAGAGAGACTCGAAGAGAATTAATTAATTAAAATTAATATATAGATTAGAACATTATAATAATATTAATTATTAATAATGTATATAATTATGTAGTATCTTACATTTCAAATTTTATTTTAAAATTAATTAATTAACATGCAATCGATTTAGTCCTTTTGTAATTTTTGGAAAACATTTTTAAAAAATTAATTAATAATATATAATTATGCTACAATAAAAACTACAAATATAAAATTGTAAATATATACATATATTAATTTGATTTTTTTTTTATTCATATAATAATTATACAGATGATATATTTTGAAATTAATTCCCTTCCCCCTCCCCTTAATTAATATAAACACATAAGAACACAAATTTTCATGTGCTATATTATTGTTTTTTACTATTATACAGTATATTTTATTTATACATAATAAAGCAAATAATTTTTGATGCTGACAGTTACACTTAAGTATATAATTCTGTTATTCATGCATGGCGTTCGGCCATGCAACCTTCTCGATCATCACAACTGTTCAATCATGGCGTATAACCTTTAAGATATTCCCAGTGGGCAGTCGTTTTGCTATGAGACGATAGGTGGAGGCAGTGGAGGAAACTGTGCAATGTATAATATATATCCAGTGGATATATCACCCCATGCACGTATTTTAACCTTAAGGGTAAGGTAACGCCACCAATGTTAAAAAAAATCCCTCTCACAAAAATTCTGAAAAAAATTTAAAATGTTCTCCTCTATACCCCCTATCAGTCTAAAATATCAGGTATACAAATACGATCTAGTTTTTGAGTTATAAATTTTTAAAGTTGACTACTTTAACATGGAGAAATGAAACTCCCATGTTAAATTGGTCAACTTTAAAAATTCATAACTCAAAAACTAGATCGTATTTGTATACCTGATATTTAAGCTACTGATAGGGGGTGTAGAGGAGAACATTTTAAATTTTTTTCAGAATTTTTGTGAGAGGGATTTTTTTTAACATTGGTGGCGTTACCTTACCCTTAATTAAACTAGCTGGATCTCTCAAGGAGGAAGACAAAATTAATATATTCATAAAATACATCTCCATACATCCCCTTTTTAGATAAGAATATAATATTATATTGTTATACACATAGTTAATTAGTATAGAATATAATATTATATTGTTATACACATAGTTAATTAGTATAAGAAATATATAATCACTTTCTGATCAACAAATAAAACTTAAAAATAAGTACACCATCAATTTACATTTCAAATCATTTATTATTATTATTATTAAGATGAAGAAAACACATTTTTATGCTGTACTGGAAAATTGTAAATAAAATAAAATAATTAATTAATTAATTTTTAGGCCCCATATAAATGGACAAATGCTTGGACAGATAAATTTAATAAATAAAATAATTAATCATAAATTTAAAATACAGAGTTGTAATATATATACGTATTATTTTTTTAGAACTAAAAATACAACATCTTCTTGGCAAAAATACATTGAAACAATTTTAATAAGCTCACTGGTTCTTCAATTTAAAATGCTGCCAATAAAAAATTAATACAATAAATATGTTAATGGTCAATTAATAAACAAACCACAAAAATCAGAACTCTATCAAATTATACATCTTAAATTTAGCAATATTTGGACAGATTGATTAGCATATATTGCATATTTTTTTATAATTATTATAACAGTATTTTTTATTTTTTATTTATACATTTTTTGTAATTTTGATAGTCTTTTTTTACACACCTAAAATGTCAAGTAAAATATTTAAAATAACAAAATACATTCAATTAATTTACACATATATCATTATTATACAATTATATAATAATAACAACAGTGGTGAAAACCAGTACACATCACACTGCTAGAAAATTAAATATGATATTGCTGCAATTATAAAAATGGTGTTACGACGCCGAGAGAAAAATTAAATTTCTTTCACCATTGATTAAAGTGACGAATGTGATTACATTATCATGTTGTTACTGTATCGTTAAATATACAATACATTCTTTATGATTGCAAAGTTAATGTGTGTTAACGTTTAACAGTTAACATTTCATTACGATACAGTAATGTTTCTCAAACTGTTCTGGCATTAATTAACAAGCATTAAGTGTACCTGGGGAGTTCTAGATAACAAAAATAAAAATTGCAATTAAATTTTTTTCCAGTTTTACAAACAATAGTAAACTTAATTGTACAGTGACTATATATAGAAATTTCTAATAGAAGAAGAATCATTTTCTCGTGAGAATTAAATATTAAAAGTATGTCTGACATTATGTGGCTAACACATCATTTTAAATTTCATCTACAGCATAATATATGAGATATTGTCAGAGATAAAATCACTGATTCTTACATGAATATAAATATTATTTACTTAGTACTTCCCACAACTTCTACAATATATGATTCTATGTTTCTTAAAGTCTACAATATGGTTGAAAACAATTCATGATTTCATGTGTTTTTACTTTTTATATATAAGGTTGTCCTGGACATGTCGCTACAATTGATCTTTGAATGAAATCTTTAAATTGGGGTTGGTGAACTTTAATAAAGCCAAAGACTAATATTTTAAATCAAGATTGATCAGAATTACCGTGAGCAAATTTGCTGAAACATTCAAACAATCACAATGGAGTACCGACCTCAAAATTTTTTATTGCAGAAATGGATAGAGGGTGCAAAAATATGCCACTCTGAATTTTTTAAGAATTTTTTGAGAACCAGAACTATTTATAAAAAAATATTGAAAGTCCATTTTGATCAAGAGGCGCCTCTCCTTAAGAAAAGGATAGGACATTAACGCCCGTGACGTCATGAAACGGAATTTCAATAATTTTTAAAAAATACTTCCCGGTCTCGGAAAAATCTGAAAAAATTCAGAGTGGCATATTTTTGCACCCTCTATCCATTTCTGCAATAAAAAATTTTGAGGTCCGAACTCCATCAAAAAGCAACTGTAATAAGGGTATAATATGAAATTTCAAGAGTTAAAGTCATTAAAGGAAGTTTGAGAAGCACTTCAGTACAGTATAAATCATGAAATATCTAACTTGATAGAATATACACAGGATTTAGAAATCAATTCCAATGAAGAAATGATCAAAATAATGTTACATAATAAACATAATATATAGTCATTTTTTTCTGTTTTAATAAATATGATTCTCCATATTCTTATCTGCATGGTAATCACATTGTCTTATCAGCAAATGTTCCTAGTATCTGACAATCTAATAACAAATCTAACAAATCAATCTGTGCTAGTAGAAAATAACAATTCAATTCTATCATTATTATAGTTTTCGATGCTTAAAAACAGACTAACAAAACATGGAAATTCAAACTACACATTGGAAATATAAATTATGAATGTGTACTGTGAAATACTATAGACATAAAAACACTAGATATGTGGATAACAATTGTTGATTGCATTTAAGTTAAAGGCATTATTTCAAACATTGAAATTTGTGCATTTTTATAAAAGATAATTATACCTACACTAATAATTTTTATGTTTAGATAAAGTAAAAAACATTTAATACATAAAAATTTAATGATGATAAGAACTTTTTCTATTTATTTAGCAAGATTATTAAAAATTATTTAAAAATAGTAAATACTACCTAACATAAGTTAAGTTAATAAAATCATTGAGTGGGAAAATGAATAAACTTATAACTATATACGAGCCAAAATATTAACGTTTAACTTCATAATGTAAACATGCTGGACAGTCATTATTCCTTACATATAATTTAAACATTGAACAGTACATATTAAATATATTTATAATTCAGCCAGAAAAAAGCTGGCCACATCGCAATGTAGCGATTACAACAATGAAGATCAAGTTTGGTGCATCACCACAAAAAAGGTGCGTCATCCAACACTAATGGGGGCATTTTCATTCAGAAGTTTCCTTAACAGTAATGGAAAAATTAGGCATTTGTGAGGAAAGAATAGTTACCAAGAGGAATGAAAGTGACAAACATTACCGGGCCGTGGACACAAAAATGTAAGTCAAAGTCAACAAATAGGATTTGTAGTGCAAGAGTCATGTGAAAATTACACATTATTTTTAAATTTACGAACATACAAGGTTATAATGCATAACATTTTAAAATTATCTTTAATACTTTATAAAATGTAATAAAAACATTATATTTTGATTTTATACACCGTAATTATATATAATAGTAGTCTAGCTATGATTAATATAGGGTCTAGTTATAATGACAACACATTTAATTTAGAACTAATAAACAGAGATTGGATTTTATTATAAAAAGTATACTGTATTTTGTTAATTTAAGATACTACCTATTTAAATGATTCTGCATTTTGCAAAACAATCACGTATTTATATTACTACAATATTAAATGCAACAATAAATGGAAATAGTTTAATATATAGATATGAAAGAGAAGACTGTGGTTTTGAGATCTGGCAATGATATTACTCGGTGCATACCATGGTAATTATTATATTATACAACTTTGACCTAATGATTGCAACATTATTGCCATATCTCGAAATGGCAGATATTAAAACTTCAGTGGGCTGGTAGTCAAACCGCCTTCGGTTTGATGGATGTCAAGACTTTAAAATATTTGTTTTCAACTACTGTGGACAGCTGTTTTTCAACAAGATGTTGTGTCAATATGTTAATAGTATTTTGCTGCATATCTTTAATTGGTACCTATAAGTACAGGAGTGAAAATGTTTAAAATAGAAGAAATGTTTTGCAAAAATTTATGCTTTGAAGATTTTGTTAGAATAAGTTTTTTTTTTTTTTTTTTTTTCTTGTTTGCTTGTTTTCTAAGTTTTTTTTTTAATGAAGAATTAAGTTGACAAAAAACATGAAAGAAACCTTATAAACTGTTCTTTAGTTATTTAATGTTAAAATAATAATAATTAAAGTTACACTGTATAACTTTTGCATCTAAAGTTTATGCTGATTGATTTATTGGTAACTCCTGTGTATTCAAAGCCTATATTGCTTTTGATAAAACACCTTGATTGTCACCCATATACATGCAAGGTTTTGGTATGAAAATATTACTAACCAGCATAAAACTTGCAGACAGTCATAAAACTTTTTTAATACGTACTTCATTAAATTGTTGATATTGTTTATATACATGTTGTTCATCTGTATCAGATTGAAGGTAATTTTAATCAAATTAAAAAACCATACAGTATCAAGATTTTAAAATACATTAATAATGTATAAAATTTAAACAGAACATTTTCTTCTTTAATTAATGTGTTATTTGCACTGTGCTAAGCTATATTATACTAGTTTTAAAAATGTTCTTTGGATAAATTCTTTTGTTCGACGACACACAATGAAACAATATTTTAAATAAAATTCCATACAAAAACTGTGTTACAAGAATACAAGAGCTTTTAGTTTTAGCATTCATAGTCAGTACGTTTTCAAATGATACTCTGGATTCAAAACTATTTTGTTGTGTCAACAACTCTGTACTTGGAAGTATTGAAGTTCTAGTAGAAATGTTAAAGAACAAACTGCTTTCAATAATGTATGCTCGATCATCACGAAATTTCTTTAGTTTTGCAATTGATGACTTTTCATTGACATTTTTTTTTCCAAATTATTAAATAGAGCGTACAGTCATGTTACTATACTTTTTTTTTATTCCTCCAGAGGCCAGCAACCTTTTTTTTAAATTGTTATCAAATGTTTGGCCACACCCCTTCAAGGCGTTTAGGCTCTGTTCTTTTATGAAGGAGAAATACATCCAGGATTCGAGTGTTGGTACAATATTTAAAATAATAATAATAATGGAGTATCGACCTCAATTTTTTTTATTGCAGAAATGGATAGAAGTTGCAAAGTTATGCTACCCTGATTTTTTCCAGACTTTTTACAGCTCTAGAAGTATTTTTAAAAAATTACAGAAAGTCCTTTTTGTGACGTCACGAGGCGTCTCTCCTTAAAGGGGTACCAAAGTGAATACTTTTTTTACATGTTCGGGCAGCTATGAATTATTCTGATATCCCTGTGGCTCAATATTTCCGTACAATGCCTAGTTATTTTACAATTAATTATTTAGTTTGAAAAGTGAGTTTGATAACTGTTGGTTGATTCAAGTTGGTGCGCTCCAGCAACAGTCGCTGATACGACGAGAATCTCCCGCGAATCGGGGGAACCTCCTCCCGCCCCCTTCTTGTCGTATCACCGACCGCTGCGGCCGCGGGCATGCTTGAATCAACCAACGGTTTTTAAACTCACTTTTCAAACTAAATAATTAATTGTAAAATAACTAGGTGTCGTACGTAAATATTGAGCCACAGGGATATTAGAATAATTCGTAGCTGCCCAAACATGTAAAAAAAGTATTCACTTTGGTACCCCTTTAAGAAAAGGATAGGACTTGCCGCCGCATGACGTCACAAAAAGGACTTTAAATCATTTTTTAAAATTACTTCCAGGGCCGAAAAAATTTTGAAAAAAATCAGGGCAGCATAACTTTGCACCCTTTATCTATTTCTGCAATAAAAAAATTGAGGTCGATACTCCGTAATAGTTCACAGTCTCGAAAGAAAAAAAATTAGTGTAAATGTCATTCAAGTTGTCCATTACTTATTGTTAGTATAATTCTATTGCACATACATACATGAAACTTGCCAGTATGTACAAAATAATAGTTGGTTACCAGTTTTGAAAAAAAAAAAAAACTAGTAAATTAACAGTAAACATTAGTTAAGTTTTTATAACTTTACTAATACTGCATGTCCTCTCATCCACAACATTTATATTCAAGAACCATTTTACTGACAGCAAGCTTTTAAAGATAGTCATCTTTTAGCTCTCCTCTCTTATGTTCAAATGAAAAAGTTCCTTTTTAATTTGAAAAACAAGAAGACTAGCTCGTCATACTTATTTGTTTAAAAATTAGAAATAGTGAGTGTACAGCTAAAGTACATATTAATTAACGATTGTTCTCATTTTACCGTTTTTCTCATTTCAATTTCAGTACTCTATTATAATGCACAATCTCATTATGAATGGCAAAGGAGTGGCATACTGACATTACACATTATGCATAAAATCAAAAACAAGATATTTAGAACATTTTAAACAAAAACATGTTATCATACTCATTCAGTGGAAATTGTCTCATTTAAACCACAATTTTGTGAGATTTTACATTAAATAAATGGCACATATCTTTGGCATAATCTCCTTAATATATGCATAACTTACATACATTAGGAGTTAGTACATAATAAACTATATATTTATTTAAGAAATCTACATGATTTAAATATATATTAATATTATTCTGTACTATAAATTCCTGTATGGTAAATGCATTTTTTTAATAAACTTCATTTGAAATATTAAATAATAAAAGATAGATTTTAAAATTAATTTGTTACTTTTTAAGAGATTCCCAAAGGTTATCACAGCTCGCTGTGACTAGAAGATATGGAAGATGGTTTCTAACTGGTGGCCTTGTCATAGGACGGGGGTGGCACTTCTTGTTGTGAGCCCTGTGCTGGGGGAATGATGTGCAGGGGAGGAGTTTCGGGCTGTGGCAGCCAGATGGCGATGTGGTAGGGCGGAGGCTCGCCTCCCGTGGCAGGAGCCGGATGCAGCTGGGCAGTCTGCTGGCTGGTGTGCACCCACGGCTGAGTGTGTTGGGCCAACATAAGACTGTCCGAGGCCCCAGAACCTTCCTCTTCCTCGGGAATCTCAATCAGAGCGCTGCGAGGACCAGCTGGAATGTCAACATTTTTTTAGATTTTTGTTAACGATTGACCTCAGTTGAAACCGGAAGTAGGAAATTTCCGTCAAACGGAATTGAAATAAATTTTAAAAAATTGAGGATGCTCTAAAACTTAATTGCTGATGGTTTGAGCAAATTCAAGGGGGCGGTTTTCTCACAATAGCTCCATTTCCGGTTTCCGTCCATAAGGCCAATGTTAAACTTCTGACTCAATTTTCTCAAAACTGGTCGAACAGATCCACTTCAAAAAAAAATTAAACAACCTTATTGTGGCAAGCTTTAAGACTCGTGCAAGTCTCATTAAAATCAAGAGGGCCGTTTCCGAGATCCAAATCAACTGAGGTCAATCCTTAAGGGTGAGATAACACGGAACATCAATTGTACCAGAAGTCCCATTTGATTAACATGTAAACCTTAGCAACCTCATAATAATTCTGATTTTTTTTTAGAGATAGTTCTTAGCACCAAAAAAATATAGAAAAAATTTCAAAACAATCTTTCAATCCGATTTTTTTAAATTAATTTTTTAAATTTTCAGTATAGTGCGTTCCCATGGAGACCTCAACTAATAAATTAATTTAAAAAAATTGGATCGACCGTTTGTTTTGAAATTTGTCTACATTTTTTTGGTGCTAAGAACTGTCTCTGAAAAAAAAAAAAAAAAAAATCAGAATTAATATGAGGTTGCTAAGGTTTACATGTTAATCAAATGGGACTAAGCTACTACAATCAATGTTTCGTGTTATCTTACCCTTAATGAACTAAATAAATTAACTCCTTTTATCTTATTGATTTTCTAAATTATTCTTATTCTAAATAATACACTAGAACAAAAACTAAGGTTTAAATCTCAGTCTCTACTAAACTTGATCAACTGATAGTCTTACAAGTTAGTGCTGTTGATATCCAATGGCGAAAATTATTTTTCATTTGTCTTAAGTTTAAAATAAGTTAAAATCACTTAATTTTAATTCATAGTGAATAGTGGAAACAACTTGTCTGTATACACAAAGATACAGTATTGTAGTCAGTTCTTAGGTTATTAGGTGCAATCTGAGCCCCTAAAAAGTAAATTGGCACTAAATTGACTCTAGTAAACATATCATTTTACAGACTTTTACCTCAAGCATATCAAAATACATTAATATTAAACTAAAGTACAGCTTACTTATTCAATAATTATTGTGAAATCAATAATTACACATTATGAATACAAAATAAATAATATAGCTCACTTGTCAGTCATTATTATCTTTCATTGCACCATTTTTTACTTTTTTTATTTTATTTTAGGACTCACGTGTGCTAGGGTTCTGGTTTGGTGTCTGGGCGGAGCGTGCGGCAAAGCAGCCCCGAGGGGGCCCCGCGCTGCATAGTGAGATGATGCAACCGGCCACGAGCAGCAGAAGCAGCAGCGCACAAACTGCTAGGTACAACACTTCGTGGCCGGAACCCTGCGACAAGAGTTAGTCAATGTAGCAATGTTTCACTATTATTAATGGGGCACATTCACAATTCAATTTAGCCCCACTTTAGCCTTGATTTTTATTCCAGATCAAAGTACTAAATATGGAGCTTAATCAGGGGCTTAACATAGTACTAAAAAATGTGCTAATTGGTGCTAACGTATCTGTTTAACATTACTGCACTAATTTTCCCCCCTCCCCCCCTTTCCCTCAAAAAAGTGAAAAAAAAAAAATAAAAACAAGGGAGATATTAACACTATCTTTGTCCACAAACTTTGAAAAATACAAAATTACATTACAGTATAGAACTTCCACTATCCCTCCTTCCCCCAAAACAAAAACAGCAACAACAATAACACGAACAACAACAAACAACAACAGCCAAGACTGGGTCTGTCATACACCAGATAAATTACTATACTAATATCTGTAAATTTTGCTCTGTTTTACTCCCATTTATCCCGGCCTCAGGTTAAGCAAATCAAGCTCAGTTTTTTATTTTTAAACCAATTTGACCATAGTTGATACTATTCTTTAGGTTCAAAGGGAATCTGCTAAGTGACTCACGACAGCAAACACTCACCCTGACCTTGTTGTCGACGTAGAACTTGGCTGCGGCGATGAAGGCAGACACGAGGGCAAGGCTTGCCCAGAGGCCGCACTTAATCCGTCCAACCGCGAGCACCTCTCTGCGTGGTGCGGGGAGGCGTAGGAGCACTTGTTGCTGGGGAGCCAGCCCCGGCCCAGACTGGGGCAGCAGAGACATGCCCCCTCCCCCACGACCAGACCCCACCACCTCGGAGCCCTCCCCTCTATCACCAGCCTCCAGACTGAAACAAAATGAAGAAAAACATCATCAATATTTGTTTATTAAGAGTTTAAAGATTGTTGGTATTGTTTTCTTATTCAAATTAAGGAAAATAAACCATTTAGGTTGTGATAATCTTATTAAAAGAAAAGGATAGGAATAACCAGCAAGGCCTTACCGATCGAAAGAGTCACAGCAGGTGGAAATTCTTGTGGTCACAGAGGTTCACTCGAAAGTTTTTACATTTTTGAAACGTTTCGCATCGTGGAGATGCTTCTTCAGTCACAAGAAGAAGTAGAATGATCTTCACTCGAAAAACTTTCGAGTGAACCTCTGTGACCACAAGAATTTCCACCTGCTGTGACTCTTTCGATCGGTAAGGCCTTGCTGGTTATTCCTATCCTTTTCTTTTAATAAGGTATTGTTTTCTTATAAGATTTTGATTGATTACAGTAGCTTTTACGGTATTTGTACATAATATGAAAAACATCCGAATTAAGTCACCAAAATTAAATTAATTTTGTAATAATGAAACAGTTAAATCAATAATTCTTGATTCAAGATTCCTACAAAATTTCTCTTGTAGAATAAACAGGGAAAGAGTATTGCAGTATTCCAGTCCACACAGTAAATCAGTACATATTAACTCAACATATTGTACCTACACATTCCATGTATTTTAATTAACAATACTGAAACTGTTGGCAGCAATAAACTTTAAATACAGTACTGTAATCTACAGATTATTATAGATGTGCATTTTTCGAACCTCCTACTTCTTACTTTCTTTAAATATTTTTACTGCCACAGTCTCTTCAAATTTGAAGCTTTGTAGAAAGATTAACATTAGTACGTAGCTTATATTTGATAAAAGGAAAGCAATAGGTTTCTTTTATCAAATATCCAAACCGCAATGTTTTTTTTTTCGTATAAATATTCATTAATTAGTAATTTCAAACTCTCTTATAATAAATATAATCCACTTCCTTCATATTAAGATTTGCACTTGCGGCTACTAACTATAAAAAAAATTGTTAATATCTATGTGCGCTACATTTGCTAACATCGTAGAGCTACTTGCCTGCTGGTATCTGCCTGTAGTCTCGAGGTTGCTGCATGAGGAGCAGAAGAATGAGACTGCAAAAGAGATGCACCGTGATGCTGCAGGAGTCTCTGTCTATGATGATTGGCACGCCTGACCCCCCCGCCTGCCTGTGCAGACTCTATGGGCTGAAACCGGTGAACAGGGGTGACCATGACGAGGCCCCCTACCTTGCAGCACCCCGCCCCTCCACCCCAAGAGACCCCTCCCCCACGGTGACGAGATCCAGGTGCACGGTAACGCCCGCTAATAGAACAAGCCTGACTTCTCTTGTCAATCCAGAAATGCATTGAGGATGTAGCAGTCAATTTACACCATCATGAGGGAGTTTAGGAGGTGATGATATTCCATGTACTACCTGTTGGAAAAAGGAAATAAGTCTATTAATATTCAAATTAACTTGAATTGTATCCTACATGTATACTGTATACATAATATAAGGAGTGTAAGTAACCTCATTAATCTCATTATGTATATTAATAATGGACATGACACGCATGCGATTGCAATTTTTTTATTGTCTGGAAATTGAGGTCCTCATTATTCCTGATCAGAGATGTTACAGCTAGCTCTTGGTCAAAAAGTTTCAGACCATAATGTTACCAGGGAGGAAAGCATCACAAGTCAGATATACCGGTATACAATTATACTGCATTGCAATTATGCATAATATATAGCTAACAGAGATTTGTGGCTCAAAAGGTCGTTTAATCCTAGCCCAGAACTTTGATTTCCATATCATCTGATGATGGTACAATTAATGTATACTGTATGTGTACATGTAGTAAGCGTAGTAAGCATACAGTCAAACACCTAGATCTTAGAATGAGTGTAGACTTGTGGCATGCTAAGGCGATGCCTGTCTCTAGCGGGATAATATACAGTATATTATTATTGTATATCCCACTAGAGACAGGTGTTGCCTTAGCCGCCACACGTCTACACCCATTCTAGGATCTGTTCGACTCTACTGCATATGGAACTGTAGGAACTCGACCCATATTACTAAGGCTGTGGTCCGTATTACTGTTGTGATGGTTGTGAAGCGGTCCATAATTTACTTAATAGATGGTGATTGATGGTTGTCAGCCAGGGCCAGCTGAGACCCAAAGATTCCCAAAGTAGAATATTTTTTATTGTGAGCGGTTGGGAAGAAAACTCCCAACTGAGAGGTGGTTCGTAATTTGAAGATGTGAATTTAATTTTTGGCTAAGAGCGCAGGTCCATGCACCTCACAACCATCACAAGCGTGCTGCGAGGCGGGCCGGGCGGGCGTAGCCTAAAACGTGTGACTGAGCGCTTGCATGCTGTACAGTATAACAGATCTTAGTTTACCACTAAACAGCTCAGTAGACTAGACGGCGCCAGATATATCAGCCAATGAAAAGGTGGCCAGCTGACATTTTAGCCTTTTCATTGGCTGATATATCTGGCGCCGTCTAGTCTACTGAGCTGTTTAGTGGTAAACTAAGATCTGTTATACTGTATGCATATCACCAGGAGAAGTATAATTATGAATACAATTAAGTCACACATTTAACGACTATAATCACTTTAAATGCTTATTTCCTACTTGCACAGTATGGTAGCTAGCCTATAGAGGGTCAGAGTGAGACATATATATATCACACTGCTTCCCTTTTTTAACTAACTATAACCAAAGGAAGAATGCGTATTATATAAATTTATCATGCTGACATAAGTCTTTTTATACCGTACAGCTAGGTTACACACATGCAGGAGAGATGAATATTGTACACAATAGAATATAAGTCGCATTCAAGACTTGTATTCAAGTGCCAACAAATATTGATATCGCAAAGAAAAGGCCTCGATCTCTGATCTCCGTGAACCCTTAAATGGTTTGAAAGTTAGCAGAAATTTATTAACTTAGTACTTACCGATTCATTAGTATTTATAAGATTCACAACATTTGTTCCGTGGATGGGCACCTTTTATTAAAATAAGCTTAAATTAAGCTATCAAAATTTTGGCAATCCTCTTTGTTTACCTCAGCTGCTGCGATTTGCGCTCTGATGCCATGTTTTTACAGAAGGTCAGTTTCTTGTCTGTCATAAAATAATAAAAAAAGCTGTAATAATAAAACAAAATACCTAAAAAAACATACAGCTCTCCAACTAATACAAAAATTAAAAATATTTTATTAGTTCTATTTATTAGTAAAGATTTAAAAAGCAATGTTCCATTTTAAAAATTATATGTGTTGTATCATGATATGTGAGCTGGATTTCTACACAATTTAAATTTCCAAGAAGAAAAAAGTGCGCGAAAGTTGAATAGTGCGATTTGTGAATATTATTATTTTTTTTTACATAGATTTATTTTTTTCTAAAACGCCTCATTCTATTTTATATGGTGATTTTTAATAATATGTTGGAGAAAAAAAAAATACATATATATTTTAAAGAAAATAAATAAAATTTACTAATTAAATATAATATATGTGTGAGCGTAGCACAAACTCATTGATGCAGAGACCCTACGGAGACCTAGCTCCATGTCTTAAAGAATAATTTAATTTTAATTAACCTCTATATTTATCTTTAAAAGTTTAAAATAGTGTTCTACTTCTACTTCAATTATAGTTTTACTTAATATATATCCAAGTTTTATTTTACTAATTTAAATACGTTTCTTTACAGCTCATAATTTAAATAAATGTGAATTATATATGTATTAATTCACTGAGTTATATATATAAATATAATATACATCAGCTTTGGGAGAAAAAGTACTTCATCTTAAACTTCAACTTAAAACGTGTTTTTGTATGCATATTAATTTATATTATGCTCTAGCTTGTCAAGCTGGATCTAAAAAAAACATTTATTTACTATAAATGTTTTTGAGAAAAATTTAGCACTCATGCTAATTACTTCCAATATTCACATCCTCATTTTTTTAGCCAGTTTAGTGCTCAATGAGTTAAAATTTAATTATGGAGGCATTCATAAATAGTGAAAGCTATGGTATAACAGTATAAAAAAAATTAAATAACATTAAATAAGCCTTATATAATAAAATAATAAATAAATTTTAAGTTTTCACATTAATTACCAGGGCAATTAGTTAGCCAATTAGAAATAAAATCAAATATTTTTATTAATTTTGTTGCTTTTTTTTTTTTATTTTACAATAATTGTCTCTTACGAACAACAAAGAAATCTTCATTGTTACAGCATTGCAAGATATTTTCACATCAACATAATATGTGATCGTTTCTTTAAATGGAGACAAAAATAACAATTCTTAAACCACATACTCCAGTTTTAATGGACGAAGAAATCAAAGAACACAGCACGTATACAACAGCATAGTATGACCAGTACTGACCAGTACAAGACAGTAATAAATAAATAATGATGGAAGTGAATTTTTATATTGCACTTAAAATTACAAGAAATTTAGAAAAAAAAACTTGCTGATTTAAATATCAGAATCTCAATTTTTAAAATTAAGATTATAATGACTGGTACAGTAATTCTTAAAATTTTCTCCATTTAGAACCATTCACATCTGACTTTAAACAACGCCGCTCTCCCCAATCACTTATACTAAATACAATGGCACCATAAATAAGCTTTTAAAGATAAAAATATGAGAGAAATTACTAAAGAGTATAATATACTCACAAACACTCTATGCACTACCTTGGTCAGGCGGGAAGTAAGAACAATGCCCCACCTTGATAAATTTAGAATTGGGTTAATGGAGAACAACTTGTGTAATGACAGCAAATAAATAGTAACGACCATAAAAATGCCATTCATACAATAATTGAGAGTGAGCGAGAATCTACTTCATTCATTTTTGTTTAGTAATGAATAAAATTGCATTTACAAGGGCTCACAGAGACATTGCTCATTTGTGTATGTTTTGTCTACAACCTAGAAGATACCAATAGCCGGCACAGCAGATTACCGTGGCACTGGCGCTGCACTCAGCCCCATACTTCCAGACACAGCAGCATTGGGACCAAGCAAAATCTGAAATTAAAAAAAAAAAAAAAAAAATTAGTAAGCATAGTCAAAAATAATGAAACTATGTAGATCATTGCTTGGCAACATGAAGCAAGAAGAGAAATAATCAGAAATCTAATAGATAAGTTAAAAGTTGAGTTCAGGTATTATTAAGCTAACATTAAATTAATGTTCCCACATTAATTACCCATGTTTTTTCTTTCATAAATTCTTAAAAAAGTATATATATATATATATATATATATATATATATATATATATATATATATATATATATATATATATATCGATGTTCTCCCTGCTTTTTTACCGATCTGCATTTGTTTTATTTAACTTTTTTACCTATCTGTTTTTTATTTATCAAACTTTTTTACCTATCTGTTTTTATTTTGTCACACTTTTTTACCTATCTGTTTTTGTTTCTTCAAACTTTTTTACCTATCTGTGAAAAAGTGAATTGTTCAGGAGAAGGTTTAAACTGTTTATTTCTTTATTGTTGTGATTATTTAAAAATACACTTAGATTTTTTTAAAGGTAATATTATTACTCGTTGTAACGATTTTTTTTTTTTCACATTCCGTAAATTTCTCGCGTAAAAAAATATAATCGGGATTCAAAATTCTGCTCAACAAGTTTTATTACTTATTATTACGCGTGTAGATATTAATGAAGTTTACCATACATAATATATAATTATGGTAATTAAGGAACATTAATAAAACAGTAATTGATGATGCATCAATTGGCATATATAGTTATTGTGAATACGAAAAAAGTAATGCTAATTAATTATTATCCTCGGCATTTTTGGTAAAGAATAAAATTGTAACATAAAAGAATTAAATTTATTTTTGTAATATTTATAAAAGGCCATGGGAATAGGGAATTTGACTAAATAAAAAATGTAATTATACTTTTTACATTCTAAGCAATCATTTAGGATTAAAAATGTATGTATCGATTGTAATTAAGATACTATGCAAACCTTTAATTTCAAAGTCACTACAGTATTTTAAAGTTTAACATAATTGAAATTTGTTTTTTTTTTTTGCATATTTTATAGCCTACAGATAAATAAAACTCATCAAATTAATAATTATTAATTTATATTAATATCAAACATAATAATATATCAAATTAATAATAAGTATAAATATTATTATATGTTTTGTAACAATTTTTGTATAATATATACAGTAATATAATATAAATGAAACGAAAATTAAATGAAATATTCTTCATGTAGCTTTCGCTGTTCAGTACAAAATATGCTTAATTTATATATATTCTGTGGGGCCATAAAATCTTCTGATGTCCAGTTTCTAATTGTTTTAGCAGACAGGCAGAGTGTATTAGTATACATCATTTCACAAACTTTAAATTACCACTCTCAGTCCTAAGGAAATACTGCCATTGTACTTGTTTACGTAGCTTTACAGGGCTACTCAATGTTCTACGTTTTGGTGCAGCTATAACGACAGAGTCTCGAACAAACACTTTTTTTTTTGCATATTTGTCAAGTGAATAAAAATAATTATGAATGACAAGCTTCAACTTAAAAATGCCGCAGCGCCGCATTCTGACATCGCTCCATAAGGTTTGTTAGGAGAAAAATCTTATTTATTTTTTCATTCAAATTCTATGCTGCACAAAATCTCGAATATTTTTTATGTCGTGTAAAGTGATCTTTCCCGTGGCTCATATGAATTATTAATCTTGCCCTTCATAAGAACCACCGAAAAAAATTAAAAACCAGGTACCGCTGGGTTAAAGGATAGGAAGCTTGATAGAACATGTCGTCGCGCGCAGTTCGCGCGCTAGATTTTCATTGGCTGAGAGAATTGTGTCGTCAATATTAAAGCTTCTCATTTTGTCTCTATCCTTTTCACTCACATTAGCACAGAATTTTAATAACTTTTGGGTGTCCTTCTTTTCACTGTTTTTACACCCAGCTTTCATCACCACTGCAGGCTTGTTGTCAGGTGAAACAATATAATACCAAGTTGTGTCTTCGTTCCAACATATGGTTTCCCCTGCTGACGAAGATTTTGGTTTGTGAATTATTCAAATGAAAGACATCTAATATTACTTTTAATTTTTGTTAATTTCTTTTTCATTCTCTGTTAACGTTTTAGAATTGTTTACTTTACGATTAATATTTTGCTCTGCATCTGCTAAGTCTAATAAGGTAACAAAGGAATTTCAAGTATCAGTACATTGTTCTTCAATCGTCAAAACTGACTCGGCTTGTTCAGAGCTCCGACCACTAGTGCTTGGTCCAATCTCCATACTGAGAAGCTGTAAAAACAACAAATTGTTACTATTGCGATCATTATTATTACGTAATTCACTCTAATGAATGTAAATATTACTTAGTTAATAATAGAATATAAAATTCTTACCTATTTCAATCCTTATTTGCATGTAGACTCAGAAGAAAAGCAGAAATAAACGTCGCACGAGGTTTGTTTTGGTCTGTCAGCTGATTGTTCCGGATTGTTCTTATTTAATTTAAATTATAAAAAAGCCGCGAAACACTCTGAAATTTTAACAGCTTACGTACGGTGGTGCACTCTATATTTTTCCGCGATAAATTTTTTTTTTTCAAATTGACAGATAGGTAAAAAAGTTTGAAGAAACAAAAACAGATAGGTAAAAAAGTGTGACAAAATAAAAACAGATAGGTAAAAAAGTTTGATAAATAAAAAACAGATAGGTAAAAAAGTAAAATAAAACAAATGCAGATCGGTAAAAAAGCAGGGAGAACATCGATATATATATATATATATATATATATAATAATGTAATAAGACCTCTTGGGATATACTGCAGTTTATACTGTATCAAAAATTTGTAAAAATAAAACCAGTAAAGGCAGTTGTGACAACAATGTATATCGATTTGTGGACTGCAGGTCAGTTGATGCTGCTCCTTTGATCAGTCACACCTTGATGCCAAACATCTTTCATGATGTCATGTCACCCATAAGGTCTATGAATAAACAAATTTAACGCCTCCTTGGATACAGTGTTTTTCTTCAAATAGGGTTGTGTTATAAAAATATTATGATTTCCTAACTTCTTATTACTGTATTAAACTTTGTCTTAAAGAAGGAAAAGGAGGTCTCTAACCTGTCGCTGCTGCTGTCGCTGCATCTCCTCCATCTGCGCCCTCTCGGACTCAAATATGACTGGCGCGAACAGCAATGCAGCCGTTGAGAAGAACAGCCAGGAGGACGTCCGTAGGAATGAGTACAGCCCTGTCAATGTAAACAGCAATTAGTACATGAAAGTATTCTCTTTTAAGAACAATAACACAGATCAAGGGTTAGTTTGTATTTAATTTAAAACATTTATATATAATTCAGTTCTTTTTAAGGAAATAATAATAGTTCTTAGAGCTTAGAGCATAACTGAAGTCTTAGTGCAGAATGAAAATACAGAGCTATGACAATTAATACAATTAGGACTACAGTACTGTATCTTCTGTGTACCAAGCAGTAGAGCTTACACGAGGGGAACGGCTTCATTTTTTGTACTTTAATCACTTTGTTGATGAGTCAAAACTATGCCCTTCCTCCCCAAAAAAAGGGTTAAAATTAGATCAATGATCTTGCATCACAGTAAAAGTTAAACGACACAGCGCTCTGCAAATCATCAAGTGATTGCTGCGTGGAGACGTTTTTATGTGCGTTCAAAAGTAGGTTTGACATCATCAATAAAATAATTAAAATATGAAAGCTGAAGCTGTTCAGATCCTTTAACTGAACTAAAAGCACAAGTTTAATTTATACATACCGGTACAGTGCAATGTCAGTTTCAAAGATAACTTATAAACTTAATACCAGTAACCTACAGTTGCAATGAAGACTAATTATTATTGAAAAATTATACGAACTGTAATAATTTGTTTTTGAAGCCATAGTTATCTAATACCTACATTCAGAGATATTTGAGGACACATTTAAATTTGAATGTAGTATTCTAATTACAGTAAACATTCTATTTGGCAGTATATTAACATGAATGATAATAATAAATGGTAATTGAATCTTACCGGGCTGTTTCCACTCGTCGATTTTGTTGTAGTATGTCGAGAAACTTGATCACTGAATTATAATGTTAATGTTTTTATTATTATCACTACACTTCAGGTGCACCTGTTTTCTTTATTAGCTTTCGGGAATCATCTGTTCCCATCCTCGATTTATCCGAGGATGGGAACAGATGATTCCCGAAAGCTAATAAAGAAAACAGGTGCACCTGAAGTGTAGTGATAATAATAAAAACATGAACATTATAATTCAGTGCTCAAGTTTCTTGACGTACTACAACAAAATCGACGAGTGGAAACAGTCCGGCAAGATTCAATTACCATTTATTATAATGAACCCTCGTCAGAAAACCTTCTTTAATGTTATGAATGATAATATAGGAAAAATGTTCCAAACATACAAACTAATGAGTTACAGTGCTCAGTTATTGTAATTTAAAATGTAATATCAAACAAACAGCACAACAAATTTACATTTCACTCACCACAAACTCCAGCACATGCAGTGACGCATGTCAGGTGTGAAGCATTACGAACCGGCTCGGGGAACATTTCTGTCAGGCCCCAGAGTCGCTCTGCCACGGTTTCATCAAAATCCTGCAAGAAAAAAACAGCACGCACTGTAGTCTCAATGAAACTGACACGTAATTTGTCAAGCTGCAGCGAAAGAATTTTGATACTGTACCTAATGATTATTGAAATTCTAAAAATTGCAGAGAGATTGAAACTATTAATTAAAACAATTATATCAGAGTTTAAGGTTCTGAATAAATAAGAAACCTTCCAATGGGAAGCTGTGACCTGCCGATTTGGTCGCCATATTCTAATTGGAGGATATTCATATGTTGAAGATCAGCGGATTTTGACACCATTGCGCAACGTTTCTGCGCAGATTTCCCGCTCCAAAATCAGATTACAAGTACCGCGAATTTTTTTAGAGTCTCTTTACTTAAACTGAGCTGGGGTTGCAAATAATATTTTAATAGTGGCAAATCACATGTAAAAGGTTAGTGACAATACGTGATTTTAAATTCGAAAACAGAACTTGTACAAGTGTTAAGAATTAACAATTTGCGATCGAAAAATTGCTCCGTATAGGATCTTACGTGCGCCCAGTCTTTTCTTGTAAGTAAATGGTAGGACAAAGGTTGCATGACGTCATCATCACAGCTTCCCATTACAGCTACTTTTGGAAGTACAGTAATCTTACAAGTAATTCTAACAGGTAAATGCAGTAATTAACAATCAAATTAACCTTAGATTACAACATGAAGTCTTCCTCATGTAAATTTTTGTGTGTAGTTAATTGATTCTTGAGAGGTACCCGTAAAACAGGAACTTGGGTCTTCACAGATGACACGATATGTAGCTTATCATGCAGCTAGCCCTGTGCTTGATAATAAGATCTTTTGTACTTTTAATAATAACAAAATTTTGTCTTATAAAAGGCCTTGTTTTTCTTGCTAGGTGTAGTATGTAGTCGCAGGTGATGGGGCATACCTCATCATCAGCATCATCTGGTAGCTCGGAAACACTGAGCTTCTCAGGTGTTAGATCCTTGCTGCTGGCCACCAATGACTCCATCCCGCTGTCTGCTTCTTCAACTGGTGCCATAAGACTAGAGGCTCAATAAATCGAGACACCTGCAACAACAAGTTTCCATATAGTTCACTGCATTTTAAGCAGTACTGGTAAGCCCTCTTTGTACATTAAATTATCATGATCTACTGTACTTACGGTGAAGTACAATGAAATGGGGCTACTTTTTACAAGAGGGACTACTTATAACACCAATCACAAGAGTTTTCAAACAGCTCTTCATTGAACAAGATGGAGAAATTTTTAGGTTGCCGTCTAATTGGTTGGTCAAAGTAACGCTTGTTCAAAGTAGCTTTATTCTACTGTTTGTAATTGACAGACAAACAAAAATGTTAAACACATAAATAAATATGTAGGCATATTTATATACATACAGCAAAGTCTTCTGCTCGTTGATAGTAAACAAAGTATTGTTGTGTAATGTCTGTCGCGTGAAAGGCAGGGTTATACTTATCAAGGTTGGCTTTATACAGGTTAAGTCACCGATTGGACCAATGTTAAAGGGCTTAGCCAATCACGTTCAAGTATTTTTGGCCACATCGTGCCGCGAAATTTTGAATGCGCCCATCATGCAATGCTATTTTTGAAATTTCGCGGTACAATGGGGCCTGAAAATTTAACGAAATTGACGCACGAAATGCGTGCGTGTCTTAAACTGTATAAAGGAACCTTGATACTTATAAGAATCGGGTATACGCGCTCCGTTCTGGTATATGAGACCACTTTCCTAATTTCTGATTGGCCACAAAGAGCTTGTTGATTTTTTCACGGCTCTTTATTGGTTGCTAAGCAACATGATGAACCAATCACAGGCCAGAAAAAAGTCCACTTTTCGAATGGGCATTTAAGTCCATTAAATGGAACTGACCAATCAAAAGACAGGAAGTTTTCAACCTCAAAAAGTAGGTGTTATCTTTAAGTGGTCGACTTCAACGATTCAAAAATCGTAATTTTCAGCACAAATTACCCCCAGACAGTCTCATCTTCCACCATAATTCCTCAGGAGCTCTGGAAATTGGCACCAAAGTTGGTGGAGTTATAAGGTTACCAGGAGGCGTGGCCTAAAAGGTCCACTTTTCTCGAACTGCGTATACCCCCATCCCAATGGAGCATAGCCCTGGTGAAAGGAAAAACATGGGACAGTTCGTTGATTTACATGTTAACTTATGGAAAATGACCGTTAATTATGAAAATTGTTGTGTCTACTAGCGCCAACAATGCCATTACGTTCTCTGCTCTGGTGGGCGAAATCAGGCACTACGTCGTCCCATGATCAACAATGAAAAAAGCCTGATGCGACAGACATTATAAACAATGGTTTGTTACAACCATTGCGAATAGAAGACTTTGACATACAGTGTTATCAGAGTTTACAATACAGAGCAGCGAGAAAATCCAATAACTTTTCACAGCAGGCAGGTGTATTATGCATAATAAAGAACCAAATTTTCAGGGGGGGGGAGAGAGAGAGAGAAGGTTGTCTTCATAAGTCATAAGGCCAATCACTGGGCCAATGAATGTTAATGCATGTACAGTATGCATATATGCATAATTATATATAATAATACAGTAATATAATTATGCGCATGATACGTATCATACACCAACGGGGGGGAGAGGGGGAAAAAGCATCAACATTTTTAATGGTATGCATATTACTGGATAATTCTTTTTACAAAGGTGCCGAAGAACATCAGACTAAAAAAACATGCTTTTCCAGGCCGGGCATGCATGCAGACGGCAGCAGACTTGCAGACATGCAGACGATGTAGGTAAACTTAGTTGACTTTTGGTCATAAAATAATCGTATATTTCACGCAATTCCGAACGAAAAAATTAAGTAACAATGTAAAAATACTACTATAAATACCTTATTTACGTGTTTTGAGACTATCCTTGGTCAGATATAAGAATAATCAATGATTTTATAAAAATTTAAGACAGATTAAGAAGAAAAATGGAGCACTGATATCTGAAACGTTGCCAAATCGTTTCTGTTTCTTAATTTGCAGTATTTCTTAAATGTTTCATAAATTACTCCATAATATATTTTAAATACGTTAAATGTTTTTAATGCTTTTAGTTAAAAATTATATGAGATGTATTAAATATTGCGAATAATATAGAAGTTGTACTAATTGTATGCTTAGCTTGGCAACATTGCAACATATGGCTTAATTTTTGTGTGGTTCGTTTTCAAAATTATTTAGAAGAACGCAAGGACCAAGGAGGAAGAACGCTGTTCTAGCATCTAGCTAGCTGTCTGTGTTCTAGCCTAGCTGTCTGCAAAATAATATATAGGGGGGTTTCTTGTATCTTCAAGGTGCTAGCATCAATATCAAGTATAAAGCAAAATGTGCTATTTTCTTCTTCACTTAAGTGTGGTTATTTTAATTTTCAACTATATTTTTTTACCACTTTCTGCCAATGAATGTGAGAGCCACAGAACAAAAAGTTCGTTGTACCTTTCCACTAAAACACCCTATAGAATCGTAAAAAATGAAAGTCGATCTCCCTATAATGTACCATCAGGTAAACTTAAATATATTTTGTACAATATATAAGGTCAATAAGATTGGGATACTTGGCATGTGTGAGAGAATTTAAGTGCCTCTCTAAGTGTAATCATTGTAATGACAACATGATACTGAACACATACACACTGTATCATACTTTATATCATACATACTGCACATACATGAATGCAACAGCGATCAATCCAGCACCTGCATCATGACCTGTCGTAATATTGGCATATGAACTCAGGTGAAGTGACGAGACTTATAATATAGCCATATATATATAATTATATTATATATAATTTTCTTTACCTCCTCTCTCAGTGGCACAATGATAAACGTGTTAAAATAATGTTGCTACTCGTCAGTACGGCTATAGTCAACTATTGATGGCTATTACTCAATCTCTCACCCACGCCAATTAAGTGTATCAATCCCAGAGCTATAATAGTTTTATTGACCATAATCAATATATATGATGTACACCTGCAATCTATCTATGTATTTGGACTTCAATCTGCATGCATACTGTTGTATTAACTCTTGAATGTTCTCTGTTTTAGAGTGCAATGCTCGTCAAGTGTGGATGTTGATTCGTCATGGAACTCGGTATCCGTCGAGTTGGGTCATCATAAAAATGAATGAATATCTGCCTAATTTAAGGAATGAGATTATTAAGAGTCACTCTCAAGGAATAGGTATAAACAGAACTTTTCTATTCTACACAATAGAATAAATATAGAGGCATACAGTTTTATATCGACCAAGGTATTTTCAAAGGAGCATAGAATCCAGCAGCTCACAAAGACTTTATCACCGAATGGTGTATATGGAGTCGAATCCATGCACTCACCTCAAGAGGCCAATTAAACCCTATAAGGTGCTCCTCTTAAGATTCTGGTTAATATACTCCTGTATATGTACAATATATTTTATAAAATCGAGCATGCATTAAACAAAGTTGTCAGACTTAATATTAATGGCATGGATTTCAGTGAAATTTATGTAAGTAATAATTTTGCTATTCATTTATATTAGGAAAATTGTGCAAGGAAGAGCTGGAACACCTTGGAAACTGGTCAGCACAGGTTGAGCCAAGTGAAGAAAAGCGACTGGCTCACGAAGGAGAGGAGGAAATGGCAGACTTGGCTGAGCGCATGCTTGACAGACTCCCTGACCTACTAGAAGAAAATTATGCTAATCATTCTTACAAGGTGTGTTGGACTATATACTATTATATTATACTCTTTTCACTCTTTTGTGTGCACAACTTTGTCAGTTATGCTGCAAAAATAATGATAAAATAAAAAAAAAAAAAAATAGAAGGGGCTGTTTTTAATTTTCATTTGAGAGGAGGAGGGTACGATTAAAAAGTTGAAGTGAAAAATATGTACATCGCATATAAATAATTAAATATTTATATAGTTTCCCTAGTATACTGATACTAATTTGAAGGGGGGGATGGCCCGCTCCTTAATTTATAGTAGCTATAATTAAAGCTACACTGGCCAAATGAAATCATCTTTTTTTCTTTAAATCCAATTGAATTTTAAATTTTCAGTTCCGCTACACTGCCACACAACGCACTGGCAAGAGTGCTCGTCATTTTGCTGATGGATTATTTGGACGTAGAAAAAGTCGCTATGTTTGGTACCCCGAGGCTTTAAGTAAAGATCCCATACTCAGAGTAAGTGAAATAATATGTTTTAATCGTGGTGGTTAATCAGGTCAATAGGGTGGCGTGACGAAGATATCTAATTTTTTTCCCTAAATAGAAAATATAGTCTGAGTATAGAAGGTTCTGTGGCCAGCCGAATGGAACCAACTCATTCTTGCAATTAGTGAATCAAAGTAGGTAATGACTAATGAACCTTCTACGAATGACTCCATGGAAAATAATGAGTTTAATTAATTTAAAACTACCCCACTGACTGTCTCCGATTTGACTCTTTATGTCATTCTTTATTTTATCACCATATAATGACACTTTAACCTTGCAGTTCTATAAGCTGTGCTCGAAGTGGCAGACGGAGGTAGATGACAACCCCGCAGCCTCCCTGCAGGAGCGACGATTGTTCGAGAAAACCCCCTTGTATGCTGCAGTCAGACAAGCAGTGGCCGAGCAACTGGGATTGCCCTCCCTTACCCCAGGTAAGTGCTCATCTCTGCACACATTGGAATTATATGTTAATCGATGAAATATGTATTTATTTAAGCCACACAACGAGTGGATCAAGCGGCACACGAATAATATATAGCTACAAAATATATAACTATAGTATACAAGTTTATTTATTTAAAGAAGATAGAAACACATACGATAGAAAAAGATTTGTTGGAGCTCGATTCAAACTTAATATACACGCAATGCGTTGTTTTAATTAATTATTCTCTTTTTGCTGGGTCAATGACGGCTAAAAGCTCGAACTATCTCCCTTCCCAACAAATCTTTTTCTATCGTATGTGTTTCTATCTTCTTTAAATAAATAAATATCGCTTAGTTTGATTTTTTCTAATAACTAATTAATATAGTATACATGCAAGTTGTGATTTTGTGTGTGTCATATAAATAATTAATGCACTAATTATATTAATACAGAATATATGTAATTAGTATATTATTTTATCCATAAAATTGTAATGAGATATTAGAATGTGAAAATTTTAGTGGCTTAATGGAAAGAAGGGGTAAAAATATGGTACTGTTGAATTTTTTTCAGATTTTTCTGAGAAGGGACTATTTTTAAAAAATTATTGAAAGTCTATTTTGATGACGTCACGGGCGGCACTCCTTAAGAAAAAGGATAGGGCAGTGCCGCACGTGACATCATATATAAAAACAGACTTTCAATAATTTTTTAAAAATAGTTCCCGGTCTCAGAAAAATCTGAAAAAAATCACAGTAACATATTTTTACCCCTTAATTCTTTCGATTAAGCCACAAAATTTTCACATTCTAATACCTCATTTATAACTTATTTATTTATTCATATTAAATATCAGATGATACATTGTGACTATATATGTACTAAACATTTAACAAAAATTGGATTTAGCTGTAAAAACAAAAATATTAGTATTAGAAATGTGGACATATTTTATATACATTCTAATGGAATAAGAATTTTTTTTTTAATAAGGTAGGCAAACAATGGACAACATACATGAAAAAAATTTATTGCAGAAATGAATAGACCTGGTACCAAATTATGCTACTCTGAAATTTTTCAGATTTTTTTGAGACCCGGAACTATTTTTAAATAATTATTGAAAGTCCTGTGATTTCAGTTGGTATCCCTAAAAACTTCTTAATAAAAAGGATAGAGACTGAAAGTTATAGTTATACCCTGGACTGGACGCCTATTAATGACGCCTCCAGGGGGCGTGGCCGCACTTTCAATAATTATTTAAAAAAAGTTCTGAGTCTCAAAAAAATCTGAAAAAAAATCAGAGTGGCATAATATGGTACCCTCTATTCATTTCTGCAATAATTTTTTTTTCATGTTTGTTGTCCATTGTTTCTTAAAAACAGATATTATAATAATATACTTTCATTTTTTTAGATATATATTATTTATTTATTTATTTCACATTAACTATCAGTTGATACATTGTGACTATACAAACTAAACATTAATTAAATTTGATATACCTGTAAAAAAAAAAATATATATTAGTAATAGACAACATACAAAATACATATGTATACGGCCACAATTAAAAATAACATATATATACATAAATAATCTGGAAGTTCATTGTACAACACTGAGCTGACTGAGCCTAGCTCACAGATAAAAATGATCCTTTTAGTTTGCTCATTATCCTCCGAACTTTGTAATATAGATTAGTCTGAGCTGTTTACTATATAGTATATAATATTTTATGTACATTATATATAAATTATATATATATATATATAATTATGTATCACAATTTTATATTTTAATTAAATTTAAAAAAATATTTATATATTAATTAATTATAACTAAATAATTATATAGGAAGTATATTTGATCAACTTAATATTTATTTTTGCTTTGATATAATTATTAATTTAATTTAAGTTATTTATAATTTATATATAAATATATAATTATACTCATAATATGTGTAACAAATGTCATATGTTTATATTGTATATTCATATATTATAATTTACTTATAAATTTAATTATAATTATGCGCACTATATGTTTGTAGTTATATATTTGAACTTTTATATTTCACTGATTTATAATTTTGGTATTTAAAAATATATTTATAATAATAATAATACTATATAATTTTTTGTTTTTTACAGTTTAAACTATTTTATAATATAATATATAATAATTAACTGTTATAGTCGGATCACAATTAAAATATATATTATGTACCAATTGGTATTTAATGTGAAATAAATAAATAAATAAATAAATAAATAAATAAATAAATAAATAAATAAATAAATAAATTTAATATTAATATTATATATCCTGTATAAACTTTATAAAGTATCTTTTATTATGATTAATGTTATATAATGTTAAATTAGTTATTATGTATAGACGTCATATTATCACGTTTAAAAAAAAATACGTAAAAAAATCAGAAAAAATAAATTGTAAAAAGTTAGCAGAGCGTGGTTTCGATCCACGGACCTCTGGGTTATGGGCCCAGCACGCTTCCACTGCGCCACTCTGCTCAATGAATGTCCTGTGAACCAGAAAGTCTGTTTAAAGATAATTACTTCTGAATAGATGCAGAATAAAAAAAAGTGTTTCAATTATAAAAGCAATTTTAACTTTAAAATAACATTATTTATTTAACACTGCATGGATGTAATTTTTTTTTTTTTATATATGTGATGAAAAGGTTCCCGCCTTTTTTCTTGTACTAAAAAACGTAAAAAATGGATATTATATAATATTATATAATATATATAAAACGCACCACCACAGCCTATATATTTATTATATGGCTATTATATATTTTCTTGCTCTCTTTTTTTTACTTATTAAAATATATCTCGTACAACAGTACGTGTCTGGTATAACACGTACACTAACACAATATTTGTACCGTATTGTGTGTTATATAGTGTGTAGTCGATATACGTGTCCCGTACGTGTGTTAAATTTTTCATCATAAATAATTTAATATATACGCTTTCATTATATTTATAATTTATTTACATTAAAAGTACTATAAAATATAATTTTATCTTTTTGTGTTTGTATAGTTGCAATTAAGCTATATATAGCATATAATTGTATTTTACTGTCGATAAATATATATTTTGTGATTATAATAAAATTATTTATAAGAAATTGCTTTATAATTAATACGTTAAATTTGTTTAATATTATAAGAAGTTTTTTTAGAAGCAGGAACCCCGTTATACACGCTTGTACTCCTCCTGCTCTGCGGTGCTCTTGAATCTGTTGTGCTATATAGATAGAACGCTGTCACGCAATCTGTATTTAATTATATTAATTATTAAAATGTGTACTCGCCGCGTAAACTTGAACTTATATACAATTCATTTTCTTGTTTTGTATAATTCATTTCGTATTAAATAATGCAATACCGAATCAATTTCAGAAAATCACATAATGCCGTGTGGTGCAAAACTAATAACTACGACCAACTCCTCGCAGCTATGCAACTGTTTGAGCGTGGCTGTACGCGCGGCTAGTGTTACGCTCGGGGGCAAACTGCCTGGAAGTTCTTGTTCTTGTTTTTTCTAGGCAATGGCATTACATGTAATTAATAAATTTAAACAAATCGAGAACACTTCAAAAAGCTCCACTTGTGAACATCATGGTTTTAATAATTGAGAGAGATTGCATTTGAGTTTTTTTCACAAAATATATAGCTCCAGATTTCTATTTCATCCGTAAGGTCTTAAATGTTAAATTTTTATCTAATTTTTCTTAAAAGTGATCGTTCAAAATACTATATCAAATATACTTAGAAACTAAAATAGTACATTTTTTTTTTAAATTTCCTGCAAAAATAGATAAAAATCATTGAAATCAAGGCGTTCACGTCTAATGCAGTTCCGATTTTAGATGATACATACTGCAGAATAATGATATTAATGCACGCGTTAAAAGATATATATTAGAAAGGGAAAAAAAATTGTATTTATTAACTATAATTATTATAACAAATTATAACTCATATGCATGTATATGATTTGAATACGTGAAATTAAATATGAATCATGGGTAGCTTCGGAGCTATATATAATATATATATAATATATATATATCTGGTATTCATGCTAGATGATTTGCAACTGGTATACACTACTTGCGCCTTCGAGAGTGCGTGGAGCAGCCGCTTCAAGTCCCCCTGGTGTGCCGCCTTCTCGGAACACGCGCTGCAGGTAAGGAGCATACCCTCGACAACTATAATATAGCACGTACCTCGGCGACTATACTAATTGAATTATTATTTATTAAGATCGTCGTGCATCAGAGATGTCCGTATCTTATATCGTATGTAGAAAACTGTAGTTTAGATATCCACCAAGGATGTCGCAATTAATACCCTTGTCGTTGTATTACATTATGGGTGGAAAAGAGGAATATACGACAAGATTTCATATATATTTCTTCAAGTTTCAAGTTACATTTTGCTTTAAATTGAAAAAAAAAAAATAGAATTCATATCGTATATTGTATTTATAATGCTTTCAAAATTAAATTACAGCAAATAATAATCATATTTGCAGCATAGATAATATCACTCGACTTTCCGCATTAGTAAGCAGTCTCAAAACTCTCAACGCATATTTTATGAAAATGAGTCGAGAGTCGACGAGTGCTAGATATATAACTTACGTTCGTGCGTATTGCGTACCGAGGGTATGTATATACATAGTGAACGTTGCATGAGTAGTCCATGCATGCTACAGTTTTCTTTCTGTCACTATGAATTAGCCTACTGTCGTTATATACGCTTCCCTGCTCTCCTGTTAGGTGCTGGAGTACGCAGAGGACCTCGAGTACTACTGGACGGACGGCTACGGGTTCGATGTGAACCACCAGCAAGCATGCCCCCCAGTCCAGCACATGCTCAAGGGGTTCCAGCAGTGAGTGCTTACAACATTTTTAAAGCTGTATTTATTTAACTTAAATTTTATTTTGTTTATTTTTTTCTAACAGTTCAAGTCTTGCAGTGTGTTGTCCTATGTGTGACACATTGCACATAATATAATTATTATAAAATTATATGCAGTGATGCAAATGCCCTTTAGAAGTTGATTTGCAAAGAAATTTTTATTTATTGCGTCGCATCCTTCTTGATAAAACATGGGGTGTTATGGGAAAAAAAATGCTCCTGATTTGTTTTGTTTCCTTGGTACTCCATGCACTGCATATTCTCAGGGCAATAAGCAGCGGTAGCGACTCACCCCGCGGGGTCTTCCACTTCTCGCACTCGGGGGCGCTGCTGAAGGTGCTGGCACACCTCGGTCTGTACCGGGACGACAAACCGCTGCGACACTCGAGCTTCGAGGAGCACCGGCAGGCACGCGAGTGGCGCACCGGTCGTATCGACAGCTTCGGAGCTAATCTCGCCGCCGTGCTATACAGGTACTTCTACAAGAACTAACCTTTTTTGTACTTCAAGCGTGTGCTGCGAGTTTTTCAAGCGAATTGGTCCCCTTAGAAAGATTGCACCATAATTCTCTGGGTTTTTTTTTGTGTTTTTATCGCTTTTTAATACTAAAAAAAAAGGTAATTTAACATGATGGTCAGTATTTAGGATTATTTTATCGTTATGATGGTGGACATACAAATCATTCAGGTACCTGTGAACGAAAAGGGACGAAATTGGAATTCAGTTAAAAGACTAATATCCTCTTTCTGCACTGCAAGGACTTCATTAATTATACGAGGCATAATAAACAGAGCCTATATAACTGCAGTAAAAATATCTTTGCGTTGCAGATGCGGAGAGGGAGGCTTGGATGACCACCGGGTACTGCTGCTACACCAAGAGCGACCCGTGACCGTACCCGGGTGTCCCTCCTCAGACTTGTGTCCACTGGAGACCTTGCTGCGACAGTTCCCTGAGTGCGCCTTCCATCACGTGTGTGGCCTGCCCCACCAAGACCTGTGACTGCACTCTTGTTCCTGTACTGTCGTGTCTCAATCATGATTACAACATCTGACGAGATGGTGAAAAAACGTGCCATATATAAACTCATTTTTTATGCTTTAACTTTGCTTTATCGGGGAGATTTACTAATACTATCGTGTTAAAAATATTTTAAAAACTAAATGCTTTATTTATTTAGTAGACCAAAAACAGTAATTAGAAATAATTCAATGTTGTTAAATCTAGAGATGAAATTACTCAAAAAATTTACCTAAATTTGCAATAAATTTATTTATATTCTTATATTAAATACTGCATGTAATTAAAAAACTCAATGCTTTTATTTAGTAGACCAAAAAGAGTAATTAGAAATAATTCTAGGTTATTAAATCTAGACATGAAATTACTCAAAAATTTTACTTTTTACGTACTAAAATTTGTAATAAATTTATCTTATATTCAATATATTCTTATATTAAATACTGCATGTAATCACAATATTATGCATTTATTTATATGTAGTAAAAATTGCTTGTAGCTGTATATATATATTTTTTTACAAATTGCAAGGTTTGTACTTTTAAAATAAATTTTGCTACTTAATTAATATAATAAATTCTTTTATTTATAAACCTTTTATTACTTAAAAATCAGGATGTTAATTTTACATTTTACTGGTGCCGCGCGTACAAGAGGTATGAAATATGAAAGAAAGCTTGCAGTATTTACTGTATTGTAAGTATATACAACTTGGACGACCAAATAAATCAATCCTATTTTATTTATGAATGAATATTTACAGAGCGTAAAAAGATAGGATGAGTCCATGCAGTTTTCAATTTTTTAAGTATCCATTAAACTTAAAAAAACTTAGTCAGTAGAACATTAAATCCCATGCAGCAATAAAATTCTTTTTTAAGTACTTCTGTGTCTTGTGCTGATAATTTATTGAGTTCAAGTTTGTTCAAATATTTATTAATTGTTTATTGCATGTATTAAAAAATGCAGGTTGCAATAATTCTTTCGACAAAAAATGACAGCCTTGTGATACAAATTATTCGAACACTAAATGTGGAGAACCAAAAATTAACGTAATATATGTATTGGCCTTGACAGATTATAATAAGGAAAAATCCCTTTGAAAAAAGTTTACTAAAATATTTTAATTATAAGAGAGAGTGAAACCGAGACCTAGAAAATTATTAATTTATAATATTTATAATTTCATTCAAACACAAAGACAATTAATTACGTTATTTATTTCAATAATAGTATCCCGAATTAACTTAAAATCAATTAAGAGACAGACAATTAATTGACTGCATGCTTTTTTATTGAAAACGTACTTTAAATAGAGAAAAGAGGATACATTTAATTTATTACAGCAATATAGTTTATAATTATACTTAATTCTTTCTCTCAAAAATATAAAACTGAAAACTATAATATACATATATGGATCTATCTTTATATTATAATTATATTCAAAGCCTAGCTTTGCTTTATAGTGACACAAAATTATATAAAAGTCATACTTCTGGATACTTTCTCATTTACTTATTTCATGTTTTTAAACTTTTCTGTACTTAACTCAAAAGGAGTAACTGCATGTTTATGTTTGTATACATAAACATTATTTTTTTATTAAAAATCAATTAATCTGCACTCTTTAAATGTAATCTTTTCTCTGATGACACTTATGATATGCGACACTTAGAGTTCTCGGCGGTGACGTGCTAGGCAGGAAGAGGCTGGAAGGGTGCTGTTTTGTTGTGCTCAGCATCTTCGGTGTGCTAATCATAATAACCTGACAGTCTGCTGGCTGCGCGGGCCTGAGCAAACATCCTGCTCGCGCTTGCCGCCTCGACACGAGCCTATAATCGTGCTGCACGGAGATCACTGCTGGACGCTCACACTCCACGCTACTCATTGTCCGAAGAGACAGCCTCTTTTCGACGACACCTCAACTTTTCTTCAGGTAAGACCATTGATCAACATAATAATATTTATAGAATATTTTTATTCTTTTTTTAAGTTTTCACTTTTCACACAATTCTCACGCTAGAGAAAGGATTTGGGGGAGAGAGGCAATAATTTAACATCTTTCACATTGTTTTTATAACTATAATAATATTGGAATTTACCTGCCTGGCCCTATTTTTTTCTAAATTATTTGTTTTGGTATGAACTAACCCTTTCGTCTTTTTCTTAATTATCTCGAAATTTGTGCATGTTATATTATTAATATTATTATATCATTATTATGACATTTCCAATAAAGTTCTAACCAAGAAAATTTCAAATGAAGAATATATTTTTTATTATTAATTATTTAACGCTCCTGCTCGACTCATAATACAGAATATTATAATACTTCTTCTATCTCTATTTCGTTCCTTCTTCAGCACCACTGAAGGTGAATGTGTGCGTTTAGTAGACAAGGAAGGGGGAGAGGGCGTATTGTAAAAAAAAAATACATGGTGGGTAGGTCCACCTTTCCATTCCCCCATCTGCTTCTTGTTCTCCAACCCCCTAGCTCCCACGACAGAATTATGATTTTATATCCTGGCCAGTACCCCGCAAGTTCCTCGCCGGCTCGACTGGGAGTGATGGTGTGTGCTCTTCAGGGTGTCGCGAGAGGCGGAGCTGTGACGTGCTCGGCGGAGGCGGCGGCGCGGCTGCAGGAGGCGAATGTGGAGGCGGGAGAGACGCTGGGGGACGTGGAGCAGCCGCCCCCGAGCAGCCCGGCTGACACCGCCGTGGCCGAGTCACCCGTGGTAAGTGTCTCCGAATATTGGTGTAATTTTTATGTCACGTTATCGTCCGTATTATACATGTTTCAATCACGTGCGTCTAACTTATATACGTAAACCATGCAGTTTTTAAAATTCAACATTTCTTGAAAAATTGGCACTGAAAGTTTATGTTTAAAAACATACTCCTCGATCAAGCTGTAAATCATGTTCATATTCAATTGAAAATTTGAAGGGAAACCAAGAATTCAACAGTGTGTTAAAGTGAAAATGACTCGTTCGTTAAAGCAATGTTAATCACTATTTCAGTTTCTCAAAATTTCTTTTTTCCATCAAGAAGAAAACATTATAAAGACAATTTAAGTAAATAAAAACACGTAATACTATAATTATACCTACAAAAACCATCTTCTACTCTGATATATAAAATATTATCCATATATTCCCCATCCTCACCCCGTCCGGCCCCATGCAATTATTACTTGATCCCATAAATCATATAAAGTATATTTATACAATTAAAATGTTATTATTGTTGGAATGTGGAATGAACTTGAAATGACATGCAATTATTTCCCCATTGTTGAATATACTTGAAATGATGTGTTTAATTTCCAATAAAATAAACGTCTCTCTCAATGATGAAATTCTCTGTGAAGTCGGCTGGTGCATCACATTACGCGAGTGTTTGTAGTACGTGCGACGGAAGTCATGTTTACCGCGCGGTCAAGGCTGAAGCGCTTCCATCTCCAGCATGACCTCGATCATCCTCTTGCATTTCATCGCGAGTGTTTACAAAACTCAGCGTTATAAGCTTGTCACCAGTGCAATTATTAACCCCCATCTTGACAGCTTAAAAATTGATATTGAACAGCAAAAATATCACAACATCCTTAAATTCCATTACAAAAGTACACAACATGATGCCACTTATATAATACTTAAGTATTTAATATATATGCGTATTTTAAAAAATGTATTTTTGAAATATGGGGTCTACAGCTAAAATATGTATTGTATAGGTTAATAATCATCTGGAAATACTATCAATCATCTCATACAGATATTGAACATCAGAACAGATCTCCAGGCAACTGCATATGGTAATTCTGATAAATAAAATGTGCTTATATTAATAATTATATAAATGCGTATGCACACATTATACAGTATACGCCAGACGACTTCTAAACTGTCATATATATTCATTTAGGTTTTCGTTGGAATACTTGAGCTCGTGTCAGCTAGTAATTTTCTTCGTTATACATAAACCGGCTATCAATGAATGAAGATCGGCGTTACTAACATGACGATGAAAAACAAGTGAATGTGACACGCAGTAAACGATGCATCTTGTTTGAAATCGTAATTTGTAATTTAACAGCCGTATCACTCATGGAGGTTTAATAAATGATTGTCTCGTTTATTCTCTCTCGTTGAGACTTATCGTCTCTTCCCACGATGCTCCGTGACAGGTGGCGCTGAACCGCTCCGATAAATCTCCACCCTCTCCACCACTAAGTTTTATTGCCTTGGAGCCTTGCCCGCAGTCAGACGGGCGCCTTAACATTTCGCGTGCCATAACTTCATGTGAGGGCCTCAAAACAAACAGTCAGAATATTCTTAGACTTCAGTGGTTTTACTGCATTGTAATAATATAGTTTTAAATTCATCATTTTATTTTAGACAAAATGCTCGACGCAACTGTGCAAGCAGTAATGAATGAAAGGTTGCATACGGAGCAGGGGTTCTGACTTTTTAATGTCAAAATGTTTTTATGTTTCTCAATGGAAGACGAAAAGCCTCTAAATCACTTGTCCAAAGTATTTCATTCAGAATTAGTAACATAGAATTTATAATTAACATATAATTTTCAGAATAATAAAACTTAGCAGGTGAAGTAGACATTATAAACTATTTTTGTTTTACATACCATTTTATGTATGCTGGGCAATCTTCACCGATCCTTTATTTTATGCAACACTCCACAATTAGCACTGATTTTAATAATATTTAAATTAAGTATATACATATGCATATGTTATTTTAATAATTATTATTCACAAAAATGTACAGTTTTGCACAAAACTTGATGTAATCTTTTCAAAAACTAATTGGTTAGTTATAATACCAATTAGTTTTTGAAAAGATTACATCAAGTTTTGTTCAAAACTTTACATTTTTGTGAATAATAATTAATAAAATAACATATGCATATGTATATACTTAATTTAAATATTATTAAAATCAGTGTTAATTATGGAGTGTTGCATAAAATAAAGGATCGGCGAAGATTGCCCAGCATACATAAAATGGTATTTAAAACAAAAATATTTTATATAATTTTTAATTTAAAATAAAATAAAAGCTGCATGATATACCCGCTACCCGCTGCCCTTTTTCAGATATATTGTTTCTTTATTTTGTGTATTTTTGCACTGTGGATAGGAGTATTGTAAGAGCTACTATATACATATTATATACTTACTGATTACTTTGAAATTATTCACTTTCATTTTTGTACTAATCATGGTAATTAAAAAAAATAAATAAAATGTTATGCATCATTGTGTTACAGTAATTGGTTTCAAAATATTATCGAAATCAATCTGCTGTAACAAATGTTTTACTGTTCTTATAGCTTATAGCCTCCAAACTATTAGCGTATAATAAAGAATACCTGTAATAAGAATATAGATTATATCCCTCGGTTACGTGAGAAGAGGCTGTCCCTATCCGGTGTCGATAGTTTTATAATTTTTGAAGGTTTTAAGTAAACTCAGAATCTTCAGGAGAGGAGCATATTTATATATTTACCATGTATTTCGAAACTTTTTTAAACGTCAGTAAAAAAAAAAACGTTTTTGTGGAGTAAAAATTGATGCTGCTCTAATTTTTACCAAGTTCTGTATAATATATGAACTATTTAAAAAAATTGAAATGGAAGGGAATTATAATTAAAATACACCAGCTTTGACGCTGAAAAGGGACGTACATCTAATTAAACTTACAATATAAAAAAATGAAATGCTCTTCCTGACTCAGAAAAATCTGAAAAACTCAGAGTAGCATAATATTGATACAATAAATTTGTTGGTGATGATACTATACATTACGCCCCCCCCCCCCTTCTCTTCCTCACGCTTCCGGTTACTGATGTGACGTTACTGGTGCTCACAGCTCCACCTGGCTCGCGAGGAGCGGCGGCGTGCCATCCGCTACACGGCGGGCGGCGCGGCCTTCGTGGGCGCCCTGGTGGCCTTGTACCACGCCACCTCGCAGCGAGGAACCAGCGCAGTGGCCGGTCTGCTCGCGCCCGCCGCCATCATGGTGCTCTATCTACTGTGGGTGCTCTACTCGACTCGTGCAAACCGACACGCCGCACGGGTTAGTCGTCGTACTGCACTAATAAAATGATTAAAATGTTGTAACCTTGGCTCTCTTGGCTGATGAAATATCGCCCTCATTTTTTTTTTTTTTTTTTTTTTGCATAGAGCTAGGGTGCAAAGTTATGCTACCCTGATTTTTTTTCAGATTTTTTAGAGCCCGGGAATATTTTTAAAAAATTATTGGAAGTCCTTTTTATGACGTCACGCGACGGCAAGTCCTATCCTTTTCTTAAGGAGCGGCGCCTCGTGACGTCACAAAAAGACCTTTCAATAATTTTTTAAAAATAGTTCCCGGTCTGTAAAAAATCTGTAAAAAAAACAGGGCAACATAACTTTGCACCCTCTATCCAGTTCTGCAATAAAAAAAATTGAAGTCGATACTCCATTGTGCCAACGGGAGGTTAGGTTCATTTATTCAGAATCAAAATGCAGCCTTAAAGGCATACAGGCCTCAAATTACAAATCAGACAGTCACCAAGTGGGTTTAGAGTATATAATCAACATTCGCATCATTTTTTTCCACGCGTGATGCATCCGTGCGAAGTCGCAGTTCAAAGTAAGAAATTTAGTCCTTGATGACGTCACGAAGTCCTTGATGACGTCACAACTCAATGCTAATCGGTGCTAGCTGTGAGTTGTGACGTCAGCAAAGACTTTCTTTACAGCGCGACTTCGCACAGACGCACCGCGCGCAGGTAAAAATAATACGAATGTTGATTATAAACTTAGCAACACTTAATGTCTGTCTAATTTGTAATTTGAGGCCTGTATACCTTTAATCCTTAAAGACCGCTGCTTCATATGTAACTTGTTTCATTTAGATGCTGGATGGCCTAATAAATTCAAGGCGAGATGAGATGACTGATTGTTTTTTGAGTACAAAAACCTTAGTCTAATATATCCAGCCAGCTTACTCCAATCAGCTGTTCAGTTCACAGTGATATCTGGAAAAAAAACGTTATCAATTTATCAATTGCATTTATACTTAACAGGAACCCGCGCGATGTATCAATTCAATAAATAATAACGTGGAAAATGGACAAAAAGGGGGTTATTATCAAAATATTAACGAATTTTTCATATGTTCACTTGCAACCATGCACGTACGTTTGTGGAACTACATTAAGAAGTATCTGAATAAGTATGTGATAAGACTAATAAGAGTAATAAGTATTTTAGTCGAGCGTACGTGGTGCAGTGCATTGACAGGTTCTCGTTAGATCACCGAAGTCAGGCTACGTCGCGCCGCCCGTGGTTAGTACTTAGATGGGTGACCGTTTCAAGTAAAAATTACGCTGCTCGACCCTCCCTGGGGTAAATTCGTCTCGCTTTCCATCCAGTGCAGTTATGCACTTGTGTGTGGTTCCCCAGGCTTTGGACATCACTTTGGTCCATTGGTAAAAAGTAGAGGTGTGATATCATGTGTCTAATATTTGTGAATTAATTGTTTCAATTTTGTAGCTGGCGGCTGCTGCTGCCGAGGCGAACGCTCTTCCTGCCGTCGTCGCAGCCGAAGAGGTGAGAGAGCACGTGTAAAAATTATATCATATTCTCATGATGTATATAGTGTAAAAAAGGTGTCTGTGTCTGAAAATTTTCAACCATACTTTCATTTACAGTCAAAATTTGTCTCTACTTTAGTATATACAGCCAAAGGTATACCCTAAAAAAAGTATTATAAACCTTTGAATAATAATTTATCCTACGTTTACTGCATGATAGCGATGCGTGATAGATTTATTTTCTACTAATGAAGCAAATAATGAACTTCTATTACATAACTGAATGATCTGAGTTCTGAATGAGATATATTCGTTATTTTTTGTTTTCTCACCACAAACCTTCATTCATACATTTTATTGTATTTATATTTTAATAAAAACAAAAATAATTTTTACCATTAAATTCAATGTTTTATTTCTTATAATAAAAAATATCATTTGAAAAACTTTGATTTTGAAATTAACAAATAATAAAAAATAATATATATTATTATATCATGAGATCTTGATTTTGAAATTAACAAATAATAAAAAATAATATATATTATTATATCATGAGATTATAAAAAAATGTTATTTTCTAAAAATTTCTGTTTCACGCTTCCCTGCTAATATAATGTCCATAAATTTTACGTGTTCTATAACGTCCTTGCATTAAATTGCTTCAATTTTACAGGGTAGCACGGCGACTACTAGCCTCGAGCCTCGTCCCTTGTCACGCGCGCCAAGCAAACTGGTGCTCAATGGTCCCAGCACGGAAGGTCGTACTTTGACCGCCGTGCCTCGCGGTCTACGCAGTTCCAGCGTGGCGCTCCACCGCTCTACCGAGAGTCTTTACCAAGGCAATCAGCGGCTGCAACCCGCAGCCGTGCACCGTTCCACGTTGAATCTGACCCGCGGTGCTCAGCGTGGAGGAGGGCTGTCCGCGCACCGGCACGGTGGTGGCCGCATGATGCGCTCCACGCTGCAACTCAACAACACTCGCCAAGTGGCAGCAGCTGCAGCAAATCTGCCTACATACGAGGAGGCGACCAACCGCAGTCACTGGCTCCTCACCAACAATAACAGCAGGGAAAGGTTGCTGAGACAGTGACCCAGTCAGATGTGGTACCGGGAAATCATCGTAACCCCAATGATAACAAGAATTATTTTATTTTAACCTCATTAAGGTGGATTTACATGAGCAACGTGAAAATGGTAATGAACCGTGAATTATACTGCGCATTCACTGTGAAATCCCATGTCAGTTATCTTAATCAAAGCCATGTATTTGTCATATAGCAACGTGGCCATTATTTTATTACATATATTATATATAATACAGTACATGTATAATGTATTTATTACATTATTACATGCGCGATAAACACGGCAAATTAGCTAAGAAGCAGGACTGTCGTATAGGATTTCACGATAATGGAGTATTGTCCTCATTTTTTTTTATTGCAGAAATGGATAGAGCGTGCAAAGTTATGCTACCCTGATTTTTTTCAGATTTTTTAGAGACCGGGAAGTATTTTTAAAAAATTATTGAAAGTTCTTTTTGTGACGTCACGCGGCGGCAAGCCCTATATTTTTCTTAAGGAGCGGCGTCTCGTGACGTCACAAAAAGAACTTTCAATAATTTTTTAAAAATAGTTCCCGGGCTCTAAAAAATCTGAAAAAAATCAGGGTAGCATAACTTTGCACCTTCTATCCATTTCTGCAATAAAAAAAATTGAGGTCAATACTCCATTGTCTAATTTTCAACTGCATGGCATCTATGTGTATATCGTTTATGTAAATCTATCACTATTGGGTAATAATACTAATAATGGAGAGATTGTGTAAATTATCAAAATTGCACTGGTGTCCCAACACATTTTTTTTTTTTCATTATTATCAAGTTAAAATAATTTATAATCTCGCTAACATTGGAGTTGCAGTAATTTTGATAATGGCGATCAACAAAGATATTCGCGTACTGGATACGATCGGGGTGGAGGTCTCTGATGGTCTCTATTATCACACTCAGAAGTTAAATTGTTTCAAGTTGCGGGGGAAGATGTCATCACAGTCTTTCGTGTGTCCGAGACGCGCGAGTTCAGCGAACACAGCACGCAAGTTTATGTTTTGTATCAATGTGCCAAAGCTTATACTTTTTGTAAAATGTAATAAAACTTATTTATAATTTAATGCAGAGTTGAACTTTCTTATATTAATAAAAAAATCTACGTCGCCGAGATTAAAAATACTGTGAGAGAGATAAGTAGAGTTTACATATATAGATTAGATGATAAATATTGCCAAAATTTTCATTTTGTTTACATTAAATTTCATTACTTTCTACAGTCTTTCAAACGTTAGAATACCCCTGTCAATCATCTTCGGCGTAGTGATTTGTATTCCGACCCATGTTGCCAACAAAATACAGAAAAATAGTTATTTCACTAAAAAAATAAAGTAGCTGAAAATAAATCAAAGACACTCGATACTTGTTGCATAATAATTGCTAAAGAAGCATAATAATTGCTTCTTTGCAATATTATCTGTCTCGACTTATGTGAAAATCTTCGTAAAATATGAACATATACATTTCTGTCCACTAGCTCTATTGAAATTTTTTTTGTGTTGGCTGCCACTTTTTACAGCTGTTGCAGTTGATTGACAGGTCATCCATGAACTATTTTCCATGGGTATTCTAACGTTTGAGAGACTGTATTTTTACACATTCTTAAAAAAACATAATATCGCCTTGAGGTTAGGCAACTTGTTCAGCATCTAAATGGAGCGGGTTACATATATCGGAAGGGGTAAAAGATTTGCACTGTCTGACGCTCGCTGAATAACACTGTTGTATACGGATACGGGAGTTTCATGTTTACACTTTGAGTAGCACGGAGATGCCCGAAGCCGTCCGAAGATCTTCGGGATGTAAGCAGAAAATCTTAAAATTCTATGTTACGTACAACATCTCTTTTTTAATAATTGTTTTGGTCACCAAATATTTACATCATATTGTTTTATGACGCATGGTGAAAGACGTACCCGCCGTATAATAATTATTTATACGATATGATGTGGCACATTTTAACATTATACGCGCGGTGCACGTATGAAATGACGGAGAGACATGTGCATGTTATAGAATCATTAATTATATAATAAAAATTACAATTTTTATAAAGAAAAAAGTTTATAATTGTAAATAAATTTATAGCATTGATTTTTTTGTCTTACTTTTGCTGATATTTTAAAAAGCACGGAAACAAAGAAATTTCAAAAATAATGTATATATATATATATATATATATATATATATATATATATATATATATATATATATATATATATATTTGTTTATATTTGAGGGTTTGGTGATCAAACATTAATACAACGAATCAGTTTAGAGGCCATATGCAATCTATATTTTCTTTAAACTTTGACAAATCCTATCTAAATGGCTCTTACTTAAGAAAACATTCGTCTTTAATTAATTCACAGAGCTTCAAAAGACCACAAACATTTTAAATTTTAAGGCTCAAAATAAATTGTGCACAAAAATCATGCGATTTTAAAATGAGGCCTTATATAATTCAAATTTGGTGTTATTATAAATGTGACCTTAATTAGAGCTTTGTACGTGAATGCTCATCCCTACTGTTAAATTTGTAACCTTTTTTAATTATATAACAGAATAGCTTAATTGCAACATATTATATGCAGTATAGCAGTATAATAATTAATTTTATACAACAAAGAACAATTTTATTATTTAAGTTTATAAACAAACAACTATAATGAAAACAATACACCAAAAAGATACGACGATCCTAAAGATGACTCTCAACTCTCAACCGTAACAAGTCTAATGATTACATAACGAGCTACTCTGCTACTACCAAAGCCGTTGGCTACTACTACTGCGGGCTAGCCGGGCTAGCAACGATCACGAGCACGTTTCTCCACTCAGTGAGGGGAATGACGTCACGACAGAATGGACCCGTCTGCTTCCTCAAAACAGCTGGCGGACGTGGGGGAGAGGGAAAACCGCCATGTTGGATCGCGAGGCAAAGACGTGTGGGTTTGTGCTGGTGTCCTGCTAACGTCGGTTTGAGCCCCGAGCGCGTACCCGGGGGCGACATGAGCCCAGTTCTCGTGACCTAGCAAGCAATCGTCTCGGTAAGTTTCCCCCCTCCGCGGCCAATCTGACGTCATCAGAGCGCAAAATCAGGGACATTTAAAAAAAGATCAGTAACAAAACAATAATAATAAACTTCATACTTCTGTCATAGTTATATTTTTAATATAAATAAAATATGAGCATTATATAATTGTAAGAATTTTAAAGTATATAATTAGGTGAGACAATACATCTTATATATATAATGATGAAGTAAAAATGAAAAATTAAAAGAGAGCGCTATTGATAGTATATAATATGTATATAATAAAGTTGCACGCAGTTGATATTAACGAGATTGTATATAACTGTAAAATTTATACAGTTTATATAATTTGACTTTTTTATGATTTCTATTTTTATATAATAGACTATATAGTTACTATTGTTTACTTACACAACAGTTGAAATATATTGGGTTGAAACACTTAATTAAAACAAATTTACAAAATACTTAAAAGCGTATACGTATAACTATATAGCTATAGCTATTTTAATTAATATATATTAAAATAGCCCCTCTGTGATTCTCAAGGCGATATTGCGATGATTTTAGACCCACAAGCCACGAGAGAGAGAGAGAGAGAGAGAGAGAGAGAGAGAGAGAGAGAGAGAGAGAGAGAGAGAGCTTCATGTTGGTACATGTACTACATTTATATATTTTATCATGGTGTACATCAGCCAGCTAGAGGCTACTTAATTGTTAAACAAGCACGCTGTACAAATAATGCAAAACAGCTCTCGGTCTCGGATCGTCTCGTTCTCGTCAATAATAATTAAATTATGTATATTATATATTCATCCTGCAGTCAATCCTGCAGTTAAATTCGATCGATCCATGATTTTTTTTTTTTTTTTTTTTTAATTTTAGTAGAGTAGAGGGAGAGGATAATAATATATTATATTTGTACAGTTTTTAAAGTTCAAAATTGGAAATCATAGGTAAGATTCTAATGCATGTATTCCAATTTTTAACTTTAAGAACTGTACATTGATTTGTATGTTATTATTATTAATTTACATGACGATGTACGATTTATTTATTTATTTATTCACATTAAATACCATGAAGTTGGTACATTAATTTGACTATAATATATTATACATATTACTACACTATAATAATAATTTAGCTGAAAAAAAAGACAAACAATATAAAACAAATATATATATTGATAAAACATAATATATATAATTCAATCTTTGCAAAAAATGATTCGAAAAATTTAAAATTTGGAAAATATTAAAATTATTAATACAAATAAGAAATTATACATTCATTATTGACATTTTTCTTATTGATATATAAGAATAATAATTAACCGGTATTTTTAATAATAAGATAGCAAAACAATTGTTTCTTAAAAACAGATACATTTTATATCGGTTTTTAATATATATAATATATATATATATAATCTCCGGGAAGTTTATTATTTAAAAGTACTGAACTCAAATAAAAATTGTTTATTTTAGTTTGCTTGTAACCTCCGTATTTTTTAGGAATAAGATCTGACTTTTTTTATATAATTTTTCTAATTGCTATTATGTCCAGTCACATCTTTATTAATTTTAAACATATGACAATTTCTTTTAACATAATCATAAAAACTTTAAAAAAAAAATATATCATTAAAAAAAAACAAAAAATCAAATACATGCATGAGAAAATCAATATGTTTAAGTTTTTCCCAATCTTTCTTTACAACTTTGTCCAGCTTTCGCTTGTATCATGCTTCTAATATACAGTATATACATATATATTTTTTTCTTGATGCATATACGAGAAAATACACTATTAGCATGGGCAGACGATCCCCACAAAAGAACTCCAACATGGAGTATATATACATAACTGTATTTTTAAAGGCTCTAAATGATGTTTACGAAGATGCTTCATAGCGAAATTAAGTTTAGCAATTTTTTTATTTAATTCAGCAATATGTGTTTGCCAAGATAATTTATCAATATAATAGACCACTTGCAAAACCCTGTTTTAGCAAAAAGTAAACGAACTCTCCCATCCAGTTCATTGTTGTTGTTGATTGTGTGTGTAAATTTTGTTTATACATTGGACCTTATGGGAAATTTACGATTTTCACACACAGATTTCAATATGTTACAAACCTACGATTCTAAATATAGAAATATTACCAGAATCTGCGGTTTTTGGTCATTTTAATCCAAAAATGCGTATCAGAAGAAGTTTTTTTCATTTTAATATGATAAATTTCATATGATACCAAATCAGCCAATTGCATGGAGTAAGATACGTAACTAAGCAAAATCCAGCTTGTTTATTTTAACTGTTGCAATAATCAACAAACTGGAGCGTGCCTAGTTATACGTATCTTACCTCATGCAATTGGCTGATTTGGTATCATACGAAATTTACCATATTAAAATGAAAAAAACTTCTTCTGATACGCATTTCTGGATTAAAAATGGCCAAAAACTGCAGATTCTGGTAGTATTTTCATATTTGGAATCGTAGGTTTGTAACATATTGAAATCTGTGTGTGAAAATCGTAAATTTCCCATAAGGTCCAATGTATAAACAAAATTTACACATACAATCAAAACAACAATGAACTGGATAGGAGAGTTTGTTTACTTTTTGCTAAAACAGGGTTTTGCAAGTGGTCTATTCATTCAATATGCATGATATATAATTGTTAAGTGCAATTTGCACTATTTGCTATTTGTTGTGTATCTGTAATTTAAATTTAGAACCTAACGGCCAAAGAACATGTTAAATAATTGTATTATTTATTACTATTTTCATTCTTTTTACCTGTTTTTTATTTCTGTACATACAAACAGTTTATGACTTTCTGTATACAATTAAAATAGATATATATAAATATATAAATTGTTAATCTTATAGGTGTCACGTAACTCAGAAACTCACGTACGGCAGGGGTGCAATTTAAAAATTGTTATTAAGTACAAAATATAAAATTATGTATAATATGTATATATAATACACGCGCAGAACTTAACAGGTAGGTACTATATACAGGTATATATTGTACGTACACGTGTCAGAGCTAGGTATGTACGTTTTATAATTATTTTTAAGTATACAATTGTATAATATATACGAGACCGACAGTTGCAAAACTAGACAATTGATATTTAATTTTGATAAGAGCATGCAACAGATTTTTATCTTTCACCATTTTAAGCTTTGAAAGTAAAAGCTTTATAACAAATGTCGATTGTCAAGCTTGTTTTTGCATCAGCAGGACGGTCTTTTCTACCATCTTACATAGTTATATAATCATAATTATATACTTTATATAGCTCGGCAAAGTAATTCATACACTATATAGCTCTCTTAATTAAAGACCTTTAAAGTACGATTTAATTATTTATTAATTAATTATAATTAATGTACTGCATTAAAGTCAGATGATTGTATACAACGTGTTAGTGTGCACAAATATATACAACATTATATTATACTCTATATCGATACACACGTATAACCCGATGAGCATAGCATGCACGCCTCGTTATAATATTATATAACTGTACAACTACATTAATTAATGAACACGCGTCATGCACACGATGTTATAGTGACTCATGTCGTGCAACTGCCATATCCAATATGATATTGAAGTTCAACTTAGGATCAAAGTTATGAGTTTATATATAGATCTAAATTAAAATTAATAATTGATTCCATTCAACTATAATTTATTAACACAATCTGCTGCGAAGTTTTTTTTTTATTATTATTATTTTACTGTGGAATTGACTGTATGGTGTGACTAGTGCATGAGCACTGTGCGAGACGGCAACTTCCTGCTAAATACAGTCAAATTAATTTGTTGTTTTGACCGGAAGTAGTTGCAAGTGCTAGATTTTTGGTCTTCCTTAGTACAGATTTAAGTAAATTTAGCTTTTATAATGCTCTTTGCAAAATTTTTTAGTTACGAAATACGAATATAAAAGCTTGAAATACTTCCATTTCCTGTGGAAATATGAGAATAATTAAACTGTAGCGTGTTTTAATAGTGTTGAAATGTGACCTGAGTGCGATCATGTGACAGCATTATATACGTACATACGTCAGTGCTTTCATTAGACACGTAGGAAAGAGTAGTCAAGTTATCGTAGATAATATTATTCTTAGTGCATGTGTGTGACATGATGATGAGAGAGAGAATGTGTTGGGTGTATATATAGCTAAAGACATAAAGCTTGATTATATGTACAAAAATATAATACGTAACAGCTATCTAACAATATTAATCAATAGGTAAGTCTTATTTAACTATAATAATTTAGATAGAAACTTATTGTATTTACGTAATAAGGAATTTTTTTAAATATATATAACGGCCTTGAGTTTGTTACAATTAAAAACAAAGTTAATTTACTTTGTACCTTATAGATTTTATTATTAATGTATTCAATGACCAACAATTTTAATTAAGATATTTACATTTAAAATGACGTCGTAGACAAAGAAACTTAGTTATAAAGTATAATTAATTATATTTGCACAATGATGTCAGGGAATTTAATTGTATATTATTTTAATCTATTTAACTAATGTGTAATAATATGCATGTATATATGTATGTGTACTTCGGGAGTAGCTGATGAAAAGTTAAAGATAAAAGTCATCAAAAGTGTGATTTATTATTATATTCGAGGTTTCAAGCCTCTCATCTCCGTGAAATTTTACAGTTTTAAAAGTCTGTACGTAAATATGACACATATATTCAGAAATGATCTATTATTATTATTTTATTTTATTTTTTTTTTTAATCAAACCCTATTGGGTACTTCTATTTACTAATTACATACTACTTCGAAACCCCGAACCTTCCGAAACCCTAACTTGAGCGTTTCGCGGGCTCTTCTGGAACGAGGGCGGCCACGGCCTTGCAAATCCATCCCGGCATTTGCCTGCGGCTGAGGGAAACGTGGAAACCTCAGCCACAGGATGGACGCTACAGCTTTTGTCAATGAACCGGAAGTGCAATGGTCCAAAGCCAGGGGAACCACATAGTGGAAAAGCGCAACGTTTTACCCCTGGGTGGGAAACGTGGTTTTTGTTGAAAATGGTCACCCATCCAACTACTAACCACGCGCGGCGTTGCTTGACTTCGGTGATCTGACGAGACCCGGTCAAGCGCACTGCGCCACACCTCCGATCTATTATTACATGCAGTATTATTATTATTGATGATCCTTATATATTATGTTCCATGTATAAAAGTCAATGCATGATAATCGATTATTTTTCTAATTGTGCCATGTATTGACGAACAAACCTATATTGTTTAATAATTATTTAACCTTCTTCCGGGAGAGGTCCCACAATTATTGAACTGTATTATAGTGTAGCGGTGCTTGTTTAACGTGTGACATCATCAGTTGCAGCGCTGGCTGAGATGCTGTTTTACCGGCACTCTCCGGGGCCCCAACAGCCGGCAGCCCCACCCTCACCCGTCGTGGATGCACAATCCGTGGGCTCGGCGTCCCGTGGGGGCCCACAGCAGCAGCATGGCCGGGCCTGGGCCGTCAAGTCGCTCGCCACCGGCGTCTCTGTGCTGGGCCTCGCTTACTGCCTCGTGCAGGTACGGCCCCTAACGTCAGTCAACCCGCACTGCTAGGGGGTAGGATAAGATGCATAAATTACGGGGGTGTTAGAAAAGTTGCATAAAATCTAGGGGCTGCATGCGCGCAAATGGAGATTTCAATAGGAGAATTCCAGTTTATTGTGTAAATTGTAACTATGTAAATTTTAATGCCATAAAAAAAATGCCATCAATTTTGCAATTCTCAGTATAAATATATATTTTAATTTCAGGTTGCAGGGGTGCAGTACCTGGCTACCCTGACAAGTGTTTCACTTCTCGCCTTCCTGCTAGTCTACTTAGTTTGGTGTGCCACCAGTAGAAGGCGCCAGCAGCTACACGTAAGTGCTGCCACCTGTTCGTGGCCATAGAACGAATCAAATTCCATGTCGATACAAATCCATAACCAGCCACTCGAGTGGACCAGCCCACTTTCGTGTCGGTAAAATCTGTAGTTATCTTAAAATGTGAAACCGTTTTAGCTCGGGGCTGAAAGAATAACAAAATCTCAGGTAAATATTATTCTGTCCATAGACAAAAATACGAAGAAAGTTAGCTAGATTAAATCGTCGATATACATATATAAATGTCAGAGTATATAAATAATATATTATAAATATTATTATATACTTGAACAATAGTGAAGCTAATTTTCCGAGTTCATGTATGAATTAATTGAGTAGTTCCATCAAAAACTATTATTATTAAAATTAAGTATAGTTACAGCAAGTAGAAATAAGTACATTTCAATTTTTTTTATTAACTTTTGCAAAGATATTATACAAAATTAAATAATTATAAAAGAATAAAGGCTATAACGCTATAACCATAATAGAAATGTAAAGATTTGGTGCTGATTTTTTTCTGAATCAAAATATACTGTCAATATTTATTTATTTATGTATTTATATTATTTATAAAAAAAATGTCAGTAAAACCCATTTTATAGGCATACTCCAGTTTTTGTAATTCAAAACATTCTTTCTTTTCTTTTTTTCATTTTTTATGACAGCCTTTAATTATTAAAATTCTTTTTTCTGATGAAAAAGCATCAAATATTTATTTGCTTCGTGGGAGTATGCAACTGGTTGGGCGTGTGGTCGATTATAGCAATTACCTGCGCCCTCAGGAATTTAATTATTTTTTCCAGCTTTATCGATTTACCATTTGGTCGACGTCGTAGGAGGAAAAAAAATCCGTGCATGAATAAAACTTTATGGTTCACTTCGTTATAAAATATTTACGATTTCATCATGCACATGAAATGTTCCACAGGAAATCTGAAGTGATGTAATAAATAGGGGATTGATTTATTATGACATGCGAGGTTTTTTAATACACGTAAATTGTAAAGATCGATATCATTGTGAAAGCTGATCAAAGCTTTTATTTAAGTGGCGAGGCTTTGATCCGCTACATGGCTACATGTAATATAATATCATATATTTTACTTGAATTTATGCTTCCAACATTTTATTTAATACGAGCGATCGAATATTATAATTTATTATATATAAATTCGAAAATGTATTTTTACTTACGTAATACGAGTACAAATTTTGTAAATTTATGATTTCTCGCCCGCCGTGAGGTTAGCAACTTGTCAAGCATAAAAATGAAACCTCAATGCTTTTTGAATATTTTAAAATATTTAAATTTGTTTCTCTCTCCAATAAAATGCTGCTCTCTTGGTCCGCTGCTTAGAGACTGAGCGACTCCGTTTCTCACATCGCCCCTGCCGCGTATCTCACCCGCTCCATTAGAATGCTGAACAAGTTGCCTAACCTCAAGGCGATATATTCTCATTACACTTAGGGACGACGCGCTTAAATGCTGGAGTTATAAGACAAAACTCAAGAGCTGCATTTTTTTAAGGCTTTAATTTTAAGATTCACCCGAAAATATGAGGAAATGCTCACAAGCAGAGTAGATACTTAGCATATTTTGCTCTCCCTATAGGGCATCCCACTCTTGTTGACGTATTTCAGTTCTAACAATGTGTTTTGTTGATTGTTGCAGCAGCAGCAGCAGAGTGGCGTGGATGGTTCGCTCGAGTGCGGAGCGGGCGGCTACTCGGAGTACCCGTTGCCGGGGGGCTCTTGTGTCCCGCGGGGCGCCGCCCACCTCAACGCACTGCCCAGTTGTTCCTCTGCAGCTGAACTACACGACGCCGAGCTTCTCCGCTCACTCGCGGCCGCCGGCGTATTCGTGGGTCCGGAGTTCAAGCCCATGCGGGCAGTAACCCCGCCTCCAAGTTATGAAGAGGCGGTCCGCGGAATGCCGCCCCCACCCGAACAACCATAACACTAAAAACCATAAACTGGCGTGTGTACAAGAGAATCTCATCCAGTATATCCATGTGTATTTTAATAGGATCTTAGGAATGAAAATTTTAAGAACTTTATAAATATAATAATCAAATTTGCGTCTCATTGAAAGGAGGAAGTAAAAAAAATAAGAGATAAAATGACATTTAAAAATATGTGTAATGATCGAGTGATTAAGAATAATTTTTAAAATTCCCTTCGAAAGTAAATAATAATCCCCCCACATACGTCTGTGTTAGCGTGCATATTCTAAATTATAAATATTATTATATCTATATAATAAAATTATAAAATTATATTATAAATAGTTATTATATATAAATTATTCTAATATTGATTCTACTCTATGTAATTTTTAAAATATAAACTATAAACTTGAATTTACATTTATTATATTACTATACTCCAAAGTCCAAACCCTCGATATATTTTGATTTCTTTTTAATATTATTTATTTTTTTAAACTCGTCCAAAGACTTTAAAGCGCGAGCGAAGAATCGCAAGTCATGTCCTGGGAATTCTACTCGTCCGTATTCTACAATTCGCCGCAGGAATCGAGTGGCGCTAACATCGCACCGCGAGTTCATCCCGTGCAGGTACTACCCTGGAGGGAGTGGGATTATTTATTTATGTAAAAAATATTTGCAATACTGTACACCTCGGAACAACTTCACGAACGTTGACTCTATCTGTCTGTGATTTGCAGAGAGATGCAGCTTTCAATTTTGGAGAATAAGAGTCTAAAAAGCTCAAGTTCAATTAACGCAGTTTCGCATATGTACACAGCATTTCAGAGTCCCCAAATTGAGCCGAGAGTAACATTCGTTGTGTTCTAAAGTGTACGTCTGTACGTGCATGGACAGTATGGAAAGCAGGCATTAGATCCATTTTGGGGTGATTTTATTATGAATATACATCAAAACTTATAATATTATTCATAATAATATTTATAGTTACTTCCGTTTTACTAATACACATGCCATGACAATATTATAGAAGTTTCATCCAGCAAAGAATTACAATGCATAATTGTAATTGTATAATTATTATTCTATAATATACATATTTTGCAGGACTGAGAAAAAAAAACGTCAAAGTTCAATCTCACTTTGACTTTTTTTTTTTTTTTTAAGATTTGCGTAGGAGACCTTACACTGTCCAAGTTAAACACAACATATCAGAGAGAGAGAGAGAGAGCTGCATTCACCCAGGCCTTGATCCCAGCATATTTGACGACAATAAGATACCTCTCTAATTTTTTCCGACTCTTTGTACTTAATATACTTTTGTTAATAGCCTTATAATATAAATTGCCCCCAAAACATCAATATTTACAATTAATTACAATATAAATTAAAAATAATACTATATTAAATAAATGGCTTTGCTGTATTTTTTTATGAAGAAGAATTTATAGAAAAACTGGAATATTAAATGCACATGACTATTCTTTAATTTCATTATTAATTCCATATACAGCAGGGTTGATTATTGCTTTAGAATATTTATTTGTCCGTTGATCTCGCAATCGCAGCTTGCAAATTGAACGAGCAGAGCAAATGCATGCTCACGACAGATTATCAATATTAACAAGGTGATAACAAGCCAGAGTCGGGTGTCAAATATAGCGAGGTGTGTATTAAACTGACGTGACTTTTAATTTACATCGTATGCAAATAGCGCAGTTCTCTTATAAACTTTACATGTACTGTACCGACTGTACGTATATTTTTTTAACAGAGAGAAACGGTCTTATGCAGGGTTTAAATAGTTTGTGTTTAACGTGTTATGTTAAGAAATTATAAATTTAATGATTTTCATTTTCAGAGCTTAATTGCTAAGTTAACGTGGAAATATTTTACAAGTTTCTTATATTATTCTTTGGTAATAGCCTAATGAAAAAATAAAACAAAGTAAGAGATAAATCAATGCTTGAGATCTTATATGATTGTTCAAGCATATTTATATGTTATAGCTTTGACTAGTAAGTAATTCAATATAATATAGAATGCCATGACAAGTGCTTTAGAGTTGGCGATGTCCTATCCCGCACTATTAACTATTAATTTTGGGATATGGTAGGAGTGCATGTTAATTATACCTCCCATATATTTCGGGATTTCCTTTATTTTAGGGGGTGGGGGAAGGATTATGTTCATTTGACCCTTCCCGTGGGTTTGCCCTTATGGGTCAGGTTGTTCTCCAAAAATTACCCTAACAATGAATATTCATCACTTATCTTGCAAGCCTATAATATATATAGACTCAACTGATTTGTTATGACTATATATGTAATATATTAAATTTTTACAGGTATTTATTTGATAAATATGTACAATTTGAAACAACCTCCGTGATATTAATTATAAAATTTGCCTCCCATCAAGTCTTTCCTCCTCGGACAAAGGAAGTGCCCAGTGCGCACCTACTGACGTCATCACGTGACCTTGACAGTCGCGTGATTAGTACCTGGAGGTGTACGCGACATGACTGCTTACTTAGAATATTGGCATACGCCGAGTGCATGCTCTCGGTACTTATTTATAATTATTACCTCTGCTATCATACACACCATGAAACATCGTTCGGGGAAATATTTTAGCTGCAAATAAAAAACTAGAAATTCATGAATATACACGGAATTAAGCTCAAAACAAGGCAAAAAATAGTATAGAATTTTTCAGAATAAGTGCAATGTCTTCTATATTATATTACAATCCAATGAATTTAATTATATATATATATATATATACTACTGGAAGCTCAAGGATCCCTGATCATCCTATCTTTGTCTTAAATCTAATTAAAACTTGGCAATGTGTTTAATAAAGAAGTTAATAGTAATAATAAAACGTTGCAATAATATTTATACAATGATTTTGAACCCTTCGGGAATAATCCTAGTTTTTTTTTTTTTTTTTTTTTTTTTGTATTTTTAGTTACTTTCCCATATGTCTTATCTAGCATTTCTTCTCAAAGAGTATTATATATTATATGGTATTATATAAAACTATATATTATATATATGCATAGAATCCGTATACAAGGACCTGGAAAAGAAAGCAGGCAGCCATGACCTTGTGTTATGTACTGTCCCGCGCGTTATTCACACCTGATATCTGATATTGACGATGGAAAACCACAGAAAACCATCGTCAAGACAGCCAGCACAAAGTGATCTTAGCAGTTAGCACCTCCCAACAACCGTTAGAAATGAAAGACAAAATTCGTACCTAATTATTACTTGAGTATTAACATAAAGCACAGACTTGCATTTTAGACTTATTTCAACCAAAAAATATTTCACCGTGTATTCCCCGCAGAGCCGCAGACGTGCCTGCGAGGTACTCGCAGTGGCAGCCCAAACATTTACACAAGACGTCAGAAGCGCGCGCACCAGAATCACAAGTGCGACAAATTATATTTCCGGTGTACGTGCTGAGGGAGGCAATTTGTGTAAGTACGTAAACTTGCAAGCAGCAGTTAACTTCCACGGGCACTTAGCAGCTTGGTGTTTGACGTTAGAGAAGATGACAACCTGCGTTTCTTGCACGTGGACATCTTGTGCACATTATATACTATTAAAAATATTATAATTTCATTGCAAAAGCGAGGAAGAAAAATATATTAATCGAATTAATGTTCTTTTTTTTTATTTACGTTTTTTTTTTTTTAATATAATAAAATAACGTTGTTTATTAGGTTAATAAAAACAGAGATTGGAGAGAAAAATTTTCAAAAAATGTTAAAAAATAAATAGGATATAACATAATAATATTACCGAATTGGTTAATGCTTACGTGCACCAAAACAAAAATAGAAACGTCTTACGTATCACAAAATTTTTCTAACTGGTCTATAGAGACTAGAGACTGTGATATCGAATCATGCAATGCATGTGACATATATTATATTAATTATATTTTAGTAATATTATTTAATAAGTTTATGAACTCTGAAATCGTTCTACAATAATTTTATTATGTACAATTAATTGCATAACTTTTATGCTCCATTAAATTTGTTTATAATAGTAATAAAAAATAGTCATGCGGGTTATCCATTACATATAACGGCGTATACGTGCTTGCTTTGTATAATACTCCCAGAACTAGAAAAACAATGAAATAAACACACATGGGACAGCAAAATAAAGTCTTATAAAAATAACGTTCGTGCTAAGGAGATAAACAGGTTGGTTGCACTTTCAGATAACAGCGAAAAAAGTCTTTTTAGATAAGGTTGTTTTTATCTACATGGTGACACATTAGTGTCACACTTGCATGCTGTCTTATGACAACGACGTACGGGAAACGAAGTTTGTTTGTTGAAATATATTGCAATTACAGTCTGATAAATTCCTGACCTGCACGGTTTACTAACATGTTTTAACCACACACAGCATGAAACAAACCATCATGTTCTAAATTTTAAGTATAACTCAAAATAATGTTTCACGAGTTATAAGAAAAATATTAAATTTGCAATGTTGTAGCTGTACACACGTAAAGTAAAGGAAAATAAATTACAGACGTAATGAAAATATAGACTGTCATGAAATGGGAAGACCGCTGATCACTTAAAGCATATACTTATTGGACATAGTACACCATTTCTCTCCATTAGCCCAATAATCTAGCCCTTTTAAGTTTCATCGATGCCGCTCGCCAGAATTTCCTCTCAGTTTATAATTACTGGTCAGATTTATTTTTATCGTCGATTTTTTGTCGCGATTATTTTGTTCTATACATCGAGAATAAAATAAATTTTAATTTTTTGGATGTGACCATGGATCTGTATTTGGACTATTTGGTATTTTGCCAAACAATTAAAATTAATTGAAAAAGCCTCGATAATAATTAATAATTACTAATTACAATACTCCATTGTAATTAAGAATTCTAAGAATTTTGATTGCTAGCTAGCTCCTTATACAACTTTTATTTCAGCTATACATGCATGAGTTTAGAATATAAACGTATGAACCTGTTCGTAAATTTTAGTATAATTTTTTGCCATGTGAGATAAAAAAAACAACAACATTTTTACTGTATGAAAATAATTTCAAAGCTTTAAAAAAATAGTTTGAACACAATGATTGTTACGTAAAAAGATTGAAATATTAAACAAAATATTTATATATGTAGTGTTTGCTAACAATGCAAGATTGAAACTTACACAACTAAAATAATGATGCACTATATGATAATTACAGTATATATGGCATTCAAGAAAGAATGCATTATTATACGAGAAAGTGCTGCAATGTTAGAGAACATCATAAAACGTTCTGCACCAATGTACACCACGTGACAGAAAGAACGTTACCCCTGCTTTATTTGTGCTGTCTATATTAATATAGTGGTAACTGGAACATAAGGTATTTGGAATATCAAGATTGGGTGCTCTTCTCACCTCTCTCAAAATTACAAATCTGTAATAATTCTCTTGAAACTTATGTAAAATTAAAACGTGGTAATGTTCATCATGTCCTGAAGTGTACGTCGTTATAAAATATGGAAGCTTTGTTCTTCCGTTCATCATTTTGTCTGCTATATACGATCGTTTGACACAGAGACAAAAGCATCATGTCACAGAGCGGATTTGAGTATGTATGCAAAGCTGCTGCAGCAGCCAAGATTTTTTTTTTTTTTATATATTTGCAAGATAAGAACAATGAGAATACAAGACATGTCATTTTAAACTTGCTGCTTTTAACAATACACACACAGTCTTCTGTCATAGAACCCAAGCATATTGTTGAAACTAGGACAAAAATATATTGATTTTTAAATACGGAAATTCATTATTCATGTTTCAATTACATATATATGCAGTGAAAAAATATTAAGGACAAAAATTTATGTTTTTAAAGTAAAATATAACATAATGTAAAACACTTTCACTATTATCAAAGAATCTTCCAGATTTGAATGAATCATATAATTATGTCCAGCTTATGCTGAAAACACTGCACGTGCACGTATTTTTTTCTTCTTATATGCTCGCCTGAAGACAGACTTTTATGTGACAATTATATTTCCATCGGATCTGCAAAATTTATTTAAACATATGCGAAACGTACATTTAAATTTAAAAATTTAAAAAGAAAATGTGAAAAAAAAAAAATGATAATAACCTTCAATCCTTAATTATAACATTTTATTTTATTTTGAAATAATATAATTATTTAATTATAAATATGCGATTATAAAAAGAGTAAAGTAAATCTAGTTTTGAATAATTATTCTATTATAATATTCACTGCTTTGAAAATGACATTGAAATGAGGGTGCTACAGTATATAAAATGCAAAAACTGCTGTTGCTAATTATAAAATAATCTTAATTCTTACGTTTTTTCATTAAATATAACTAAAGCAATTTTATCTCATAACTTTATTATATATAGGTACAACTGTTACAATGATATTTGGGGTAAAATTTAAAGCTCCTGACCTTGCAGATTGTATATTTAATTCAGAATGCACTTGCACGTGTGCTTGCTTGTGCACGTACAGGACGATATGAGAGGCTTGATATGAGAAGTTACGTGATCTAAGGCTACTCAGTCGTTTTCCTTGCATGACAAGCCCCACGTGCTTATTAAAGGTCATTGCTGCCAGGTTGCTCTTGTTGTTTGCTAATACTTCGAGTTTAGCACACGTCGTTCAGTCATGCATCATTAGTTAACTTGCTAATTTAGAGTTTATTTTTATTCTATATATTATATATACTGTATATATATATATATATATATATATATATATATATATATATATATATATATATATATATATATATATATAATGTTCATGGCAATAAATAACACTATTCAATTAAAACTCAAAACATCAACCAGAAATTTTAAACCATATTAACTGCAGCAAGACATGGTGAATTTTATCAAGGAACAGAATATCAATACGTTAATCAATGCATGACTTTAACTTTAATTAATTTATTCCTTTTTCCTGCAATTTTTTATTAGTCTCTTTGCATTGTTTCTATATAGATCATGTTTAAAATTCCATATAATTATATATTATATGATTATTTCTTATTTGCTTATAAAATATAAATTTATAGTTATCACAATGACGTTTTTCTAAGCGATGATAATATATTATTTATTATATTTACCCTGACGTGCAAGATGATGAACCTTACTTTTTGTGAGTATAATAATTAATATTTTTGAGTAGTGTCGCAATTACAACCATGACAATTCAAACATTTCAAACACTGCATGATGGTTTGTATGGGCGGGCTACTTAATTAGTTGATCAATTATATATACAATTCCAATCATAAACGTTTTGTATTAAAATAATTAAACTGTATATAATATCATGTGCGTAATCATGACTCTAATACTTACATGACTTACATATATTGTATATATTTATGATGTATAATTAATTGATTCACGTGCAACCCCCGAGCAAGAAAAGAGTGCCATGTATTTACAATAATTTACATAATTATAACAATTAATTACAGTAATTAATTGTGTATCTACTATATAGAAATATAGAAGAATGGCTATATACAATTGTATAATAATATACGCATTATTACTCTATAATAACATATCAAAATTCCAAAATTTCTTTGATTGGCCGCATAATTTAAGGGAATGCAAATGAGTGATAAACGCTGCTGAATATACATAAAAATTGGGAAAATCGACGTTGCCCTGATCATACCCCTACGGAAATAATTATATTATAAGAACACTTGCTCCTATATAAGCGTCTACATTGATCGAAATAATTATATAAGTCCTCATCAAATTTAAAATTATACCGTGTAAATACACTACGTATTAAAACTATATAATGGACAACATATTATATGAAAAAATTTTATTGCAGAAATGAATAGAGGGTACCAAATTATGCTACTCAGAATTTTTTCAGATTTTTTTTTTCATCCCGGAACTATTTTTAAATAATTATTGAAAGTTCTGTGATTTCAGTTGGCACCCCTGAATCCTTAATAAAAAGGATAGAGACTAGACGCCTATTGACGCCTCCAGGGAGGGGGCGTGGCTGCACTTTCAATAATTATTTAAAAATAATTCTGGGTCTCAAAAAAATCGGAAAAAATTCAGAGTAGCATAATTTGGTACCCTCTATTCATTTCTGCAATAAACTTTTTTCATGTACAATATGTTGTCCATTATATAGATAATATTTTATATATAGGAAAATTAATTTGTTTATGAACTGTTCCCTTAAATTTGAATGTACTCTTTATAATATATTATAATTTACGTATATTACATATGTAATATATATATATATATATATATTACTATATATTTAGTTTACGTACTATATATTATATAGGTGCCTCTTTTTTTTATATAAACTTATAAACTGCATATATATATAATATATGTTGTAACAGCCAATATCTCTGGCGGGCATGTTAATATTTAGAGCTATGGACCAATGGTTAATGTAGACAAGGCCGCCGCCACCACTCATGTACGACCGCTGGAAACTAAAATTACGTCGGTTATGTGCTAGAGAGAGAGAGGGGCTCGTGGCGGTCTGGGCTATAGCGGCGTCCGCGACTCGCTGGGCCGGCTGGGCTAACAGTCGCGCTATGGCCGGCAAACAGAACGTAGGCCGCGACGGTAGCTCCGCGTGCCTTTTTATCAACAACAATCGACGTTGTTTGGAGGTGTCTAATTGAATTTGCAACGAACCAAGGTTAGTATAAGTGAAGTGTTACTATCTAATTGAACGTTTGGTCAGTTAAATGATACGATAATTTTACTTCATGACCGTGCAATATTATAATAATGACGAGGTACAATATTTAGTGCCCATGAACCCTTTTTTTTAGAGTCATTACGAGAATATCAAGGATTTTTTTTTCTTTCTTTTTATCAATAGTTCTTGTTTCTATGTTTATTAAATTCTCATCGTTAATTTATTCTAATATTTTTAACGTTCTGACGATAAGTTTAAGTTTAAAAGTATATATTGCTTAAGTGTTACTAAAAGAAGCCACAGTATTTGAGAGGAAACGTCAACATAAAATTTAATTTTACCTTCGAGATTCCCGCCCCTTTGAGTGACCGCTGTGACGTCACCAGGTGGTAACCTTGACAACCACTTTCCTTATCCTCCACGGTCACCACCGTTACTGAATGTGCCACCCTGAGCTAGTGCAAACAGGTTGAGTGTACTTTTTGTCTAATAGAATAGTAATTTATAATAACCTAAATTTGATGGTAGATTTTGTAATATGAAAACTTTTACATTGTTGTGAAATATGTTTTTTCTACCATGCAAGTTATATACGCAACAACAAATCAATCGTACATCAATCACATAGTAATTTTATCTTTTTAATCAATCAAAATGTATTATTAATTATGCATTGATATAATTGAGCTGTCAGACACAAAAATATACAAATTTGATGTTTGAGATAAAAGTTATTAGTAGAGGTGTATCATAATATGTAATTACATATATCTCGGCCTTATTATAATAGTTTTAATTTTGATCATGACTTTTATCATACATGCAGTACTTTTTTTTTTTTTTCATATACATCTCACATGGCGTAAACGACTCGGTCATTTGTTATTAAATTTGCAATTTAATTTGATAATAATTTGTTGCAAAATAAAAGCGGGATGTCGTTAATTGAGTAATGCAGAAGCAAAACCATGCAAAATAGTCAACACCTATATATTTTATAAAGCATGGTTAAACTATACAGTAGAATGGACAATATATTTAAGTATGGAAAATTTATCGTTTAATTAATACCTTCACATTAATGGAGAATTACTATATAGTTATACGATTATTAAATCAAATGCAATTCGATGGACATAATAATATAACGTCTATAACGATGATCAATTCGTAAATCTGAGTGAGTCTGATTGCGGCGAGCATTAATATAAGTATTGTTAATATTTTATAGTAAAATATTGCGCTATATATACATCTCGATAATCATACAGTACAATACATAATTATTAATACACAGTACATTGTTCAAGGAAATAAAATATTAAATAAATATAACAATATGATCTGGGACTCGATCGTTGGTCATCGAACTATGGCAAACTTGATGGAAAATCTGACATGCATTTGAAGAATTAACAAATAAAAATTACTTTATTTTAAGCTAAATTAGCAAGGAAAATAATACTATTATTTTTAATTGCAGCATCATTGAATTTATAGCTTGATATACTTAAAATTCTTAATTTTTAACAATGTCATTAGACAAACAAGAATAAGTCATGGAATTGAATTGAATTTATTGATGTATTGACTTCGGGTAGAATAAGTCATGATTATGATATTATCATGTACATAGTCAGCTAATTTCTGTCTTATTTTTAATAATTTTTTATTGTTAGTATTTAATTAATTAAAATATTGACCTTTTATTATATTAATGAAACATAATTATATTTCACACAAATGTCAGCGAAATTAAAATAGTCCGTTGAAAAAGTCTTTGAAAACTCTGCTCTATGATACAGAAAATGAGAGCGCTCTTATTCTCTATGCTGGACTGGCCACAAAGTTGAGTTATTAAAATGTAGAACAATGAGATTCTGGTGGAGCAGTGCAGATTGCAGCATCTCTCCTCCACCAGCGTCACTGTGTGTCAAGGTCCGCGCGGCCAAATGCCTTTTTTACAACAACCTGGAATATATTACAATTTCAATGCCACGCTACGCAGACGACGCAATTTTTCTGCCTTTATAATAAACATCAGAAAAAAAAAACTTGGTTAAGGTCAAACAATAAATTATTATACATTTTTGTTTAATATTATTTAAAAATTAAAAATCAATCTGTTACAAAACTATATATAATTAAATTATCATCATAATATATTTTGACTATTTTTTTTATTATTATTTTAAATTGCGAAATGCACCTTGAATATATTATTATATATGCATTTTCCCCCCACCTTTAGTCGAGTCTCAACTGCATACCATGACGACACTTTTATTATGATTTAATTATACTTTGTCCTCTAAATCGTCTAAATATTGAAACAGAGCGAGCGCATGATTTTGTTTGAGCTACGATGTTTGTTTGGACTATAGTCGCGGCTCTTGCTCCAATCTCGGTCTGTCTTGAAGGGAGGCAATAAACATTACTTGAGTGTAGACAGAATATTCTGAAAGAGAATTTGCTTTATATTCTTCTCGGTATTCATGGTGCTGGTTAAATAATAATAATAATAATAATAATAATAATAATAATGGTCTGGGTAGCGATGGTGACGAGTCACGCAGCAAACCTTCCGTACAACTTTATAATATAAAAGAAATAGAAACAAAAAACAATTAACCATAACAGGATTGAAGAATAGTATTGAATTAAATGGTTCTTAAATTATTAAACTTGCTAAAAATCGACCATTTAAGAACTCAGAAACTGACCCAAATTGTTGTGTTTGTGCTTCATATCTTACGTAGATTAATAGTTAAAGATGATCCCATCCTTTTCTTTTATCCTTTATTTTGGGAATTAAAAAATATTTTGGGTTCACCCTTAAGGGTAAGGTAACGCCACCAATGTTAAAAAAAATCCCTCTCACAAAAATTCTGAAAAAAATTTAAAATGTTCTCCTCTACACCCCCTATCAGTAGCTAAAATATCAGGTATTCAAATACGATCTAGTTTTTGAGTTATGAATTTTTAAAGTTGACCAATTTAACATGGGACTTACATTTCTCCATGTTAAAGTAGTCAACTTTAAAAATTTATAACTCAAAAACTAGATCGTATTTGTATACCTGATATTTTAGGTACTGATAGGGGGTATAGAGGAGAACATTTTAAATTTTTTTCAGAATTTTTGTGAGAGGGATTTTTTTTAACATTGGTGGCGTTACCTTACCCTTAATAATAATAATATATATATATATATATATATATAATATTTTGTTTATTTGTAGGATAAATTACATAGCATGGAATAGCCTCAGGGGGAAAATGCAAACAACGTAATTACCCAAATTGGTGAATGTTAAGGCTAAGGAGCGAACATTCACCACACATCAGTAATATTTGACATAAATACACATATATATATATATATATATATATATATATATATATATATATATATATATATATATATATATATAAAATGTATATATTTGTATATATACTGTATAATTCTATAATATTAGTGTACAATACTGGCATACCGCACGGAAGTCCACAATGGAGTATTGTCCTCATTTTTTTTATTGCAGAAATGGATAGAGGGTGCAAAGTTATGCTACCCTGATTTTTTTCAGATTTTTTAGAGCCCGGGAACTATTTTTAAAAAATTATTGAAAGTCTCTTTCGTGACGTCACGAGACGCTGCTCCTTAAGAAAAAGATAGGACTTGCCGCCGCGTGACGTCACAAAAAGGACTTTCAATAATTTTTTAAAAATATTTCCAGGTCTCAAAAAAATCTGAAAAAAATCAGGGTAACATAACTTTGCACCCTCTATCCATTTCTGCAATAAAAAAAAATTGAGGACGATACTCCATTCAGCTTTCAATATTTTCTTTGATACATCATTTGGAAGAGGAGTTGACCTTTTATTTGAAGAAAAATTGTGCGCAAGTAATATGTGTGTTTTGCAACAGCGTTCACCATATTATATCATCATGCAGTATTTTATATCAAAAGTTGTGATTATGTAGCTATAATAAGAGCTTTAAAAAAAAAAAAAAATGTTAACAAATTTAAAACAATATTCACATGCATACATATGCTCTCGTTATAATCACATCCAGTTCGTTGGTATTATATGAATTTAATTTGTCATATATATGATGTTTACTGCATTGGGCATTTATTTATGATTTTTTTTTTCAGTTGTGGAATAAGAGTATAAAAATATGCAGGTCATTAAATTGTGAGAGACATAGTGATGCAAATAGTTCTGATTGAAATGATAAAGGGATAATTAAATTGTAATTATTTATTATTTGTTAATTTTGTTATCGATATATTATATCTTCAAAGAATATATTAATACATTGTATGTATATTATTATAGGTACCGAAATATCAAGAATGTAACAGCTGGACTCAGCTAGTGTTTACAGTCAATGGGGAATTCTCCTACATTTATTTTAATTTTTTTTCAGATGCTCTATGCCTTGAAATTAAACGTCCCAAAACAAAAAAGTTTCAATTTTCAAAATTGGAGACAAGGGAATTTTTTTAAAAATCTTCCTCCTTTTGAATTTAGCGCCAAAACGTGACGTAGAAACTGCCTAGCAGGTGAAATTTTCCTGCAATAAATTTATATTTTCGATTATCACTCTTAAAGTAAACTGATATTAGAGACAAAACTATTGATACTAGGGTAGAAAAACCCGCTGATTTCGATCGTGTTACTAAAATTTATAGCAAATCATTCCTTGACGCTCAAACTATGATATCATACAGTTGTTGTGTGTTAACTAGGGAGTTTCTACGTCACAATTTTCAGGTTTGCGCGCGGGTTGCATACTTTGCCCCTATTCTAATAATCCCTTCAGAGTCCTCAAATTTGAGTTAAAAAAGTTGAAACTTAAGTCAAACTTATTGTTAATATGTACCCTATCATGATATAGTTATAGTTAAATTAAAATTGGAGTTGTAAGAGAATTCCCCATTGACAAAAATTTAAGTTAATTTAATTTAAATTTAAATTTAAAAATTTAATTTTATTTATTTAAATTTAATTAAATTTAAATTTAATTGACAAAAATTTGACTGTGACCTCAAGTTTGGAAAAATTAAGTATCGAAGAGAATTTCAAACGTTTAAATTCTTTACGATATCTTGCTCAAGAATTTTTAGCAGGGATATAATATACTGTATAAATACATTATATTACATAAAAAGGAAAACAAGTATATATTGAGGAGTAAAGATTTAATTCATGCAAATGTCTTGCTATCGAATTTTGCAATAATTTTATTTACATTCAATTGCATTAATTACAATATATTATATTAAGAATAATATATATTATAATATTAATTACATATATTACTTATCTGCAACCATTCAAATTAAACTCGATCATATTTGTATGTATAAATTATAGCAGAATATATATATACTGTATATATATATATATATATATATATATATATATATATATATATATATATATATATATATATATATATATGCCAGTGCATCAGTATCATGAATTAATTATCAAAAAAAGTGTACTGCATAAATAATTATATTAAATATATTAGCTGCTGCATTGTTGAGAACTTATATTCATAGTAATGTAATAATCGGATGGCGAAAAAGCACTGAAAATCTTAATTTAATTTAATTCGCGCCATTGCGTAATTGTCAGAAGTAAGAAGTACAACAGAATCTCGATTTGAATATTATATATAATGTTATGACAATAAACAAATTGTTAATATATAAATATACGTCACGCACGTTTCTTGAATTCTTGATCAATGTATACATTATATCCATACACAAGTTAATTATTCAAGAGGTAAAAGAACTCCGAACTTATAATTATTCATAATTAAACGTCAGTAAGGAAACATAATTAAGGCTCAGTGACGTCACAGAATCGTTCTGTTGTCCTGCCTCTTTGTGGTTGACAGGACGTCCCGTGCGTGCCTCGAGGTTGTCCGGCCGATGACGTGCGTGCCGGCGGGTGACATCAAGACGAGCGAGTTTGGCTGTAAAAACCAAAGGCCAGTTTACAAGCATTGCAGTGTGGTTTTTCATAACTAAAATATTGATTAATAATATATTATTTCAAAATTAGAAATTATTTATTTATTTATTTATTTATTTATTTATTTATTTATTTATTTATTTATTTATTTATTTATTTATTTATTTATTTATTTATAATGTAAATAAATAAATAAATAAATAAATACCAATTGAGATACATTGTGACTACAGCATACTTACTACATATATATTAAATAATATTATATAAAATATGTACATATATATTATTATAAAACATGTATATATTATAATTAATATATAAAATATACTGCAGTTACAAGTGAAATGAACAAACACAATTTATAATTAAAATATCAATAAATGTTTATTTGTTTAAATATTAATTAATTATTTAAGTCATGTAAATCTTTTTATAGTTCACAATTAAAAATTAAAGTATTTTATCTAATATAAATCATCTAACTAATTATAATATGAATATATATATATATATATATATATATATATATATATATATATATATATATATATGAAATAGTTTGCCAGCATAATCTATAATACATAAAAGCTATTGTTAAAAAAAAAACTCACATGCATGCGTACTGTATAATACTATAATTCGATCGAAATCCCATATAATATTGAGCAGTACAGGCTAGTACAGAGCATTAAAATTCACTAAAAAAAGTTTTGTACCATTGCCAAGAACAAATCAGTATATCGGTCCTGTGGCGCAATGGATAACGCGTCTGACTACGGATCAGAAGATTCCAGGTTCGAATCCTGGCAGGATCGCTAACTTTTTTTCATAAATATATATAAACTAGAATTATATATAATATTTATAATCATAATTATTATTATTATTTTTTTTTTACAAGAATACACCCCTAAGAGCTTACAGCTCGCGGCGGGGTACTGGGTAGGGATAAGGTAGGGAACGGATAGTGGCCACGGCCTGCATGCTTACGCGTCCCAGCATTCGCTGAGGTGAAACTGAGGGAACCGTGGAAAACCTCAGTCAGGACGGACACCTCTACTTTTTCTCAATGGACCAAAGCGATGCCCAAAGCCTGGGGAACAATCATTGCATGAATTTACAACAATCAAAAGTTGATTTACCAAAATAAAATGTAAGTAAATTTGAACTCGCGCGCATGCAAATAAGAGGAAAAAAACCCACATAAGAAGCATTTGAGAAACTCAATTTGCATGCACAATAAAAATAAATGTTTACTCCGCGTAGTTATGCAGTGTCAGTAAATCATGCTCTTATCAGCAAGTCTGCACGACAAGTCATGACTTATTTTTGCTAGCATTTTTCGTTATCTACATCCATAAAAAATCCATACTTTATAATAAAAAATCATCATATAATATATTACCAATTTTGCAAGATATTCTTATTTTATATTCTGGATGCATAGAAAAATAATAATAATTCTTATTGATAATTATAATATGTATCAAGTAAAAAAAATGTGCTTTCGCATATTTAGATAATTTGCGATCTCGGCGTCAGAATTAAGTGTTTTTTATTAATATAAATTAATATACTGTATAACTTAACATGACACCATATTATGTATCCCTTGCGGGGTAAGCCAGCAGCGTTATTACCTCGGTCGTCGATAACGCAATTTTTATAATAATATGAATTAATATAATATTTAATATAATTAAAGATATTAATTATATTAGAGACTCGCACGGTACACGGGCAAGAATTGTGCATGTACTTCTTAATTCAATATATTGTATATTGTGCAAAATGTATAAATACAGAATTTTCTTATCTCCACATGCTGATCGAATAACTTATAACATAAATTGCCTGTATTATTTATTATAATATTCTATACAATTAATTGTGTTGTATACTATACATAATTATTAATTAAGTTATTATACAATAGTGTTATTATTATTATTTTTTTTTAAAGAAAAAGTAGAACATTCCATAAAATAATTTTGGCTTAAAATGTGGCCAAATTCTACAATTTGGGGGTTAAAGAAAATTTTATATATATATTTATATAATATGCATGCTGGGCTTTAATAAGTCGTTCTATAATATAATCCTTCCCACACTCACATTGCCGTTTTGTCGGTGGACCCATATGTGGCACTAACTCAATTGTCTCATTTTCTGGATGAGGCAACTGAATTGGGTGCAAGAAAAAATTTATTAATATATAATTATTTTCTCGTTGTTTCAGATGGCACCTGAGTGCGGTAACGGCGTGGGCGGGTGCTCCCGGCCGGGGTGTGCGGGCGCACGGTTGGTGCACGGAGATGGAGCACTGCTGGCTGAGGCCGAGCTTTTGCAGCAGCACCAGCAACAACAGGCCAGTCAAAAGCCTTACCGCATAGGCCTCATCTTGCTGTGCGTGGGTGCGCTGTTCAACTGGCTTGGCCTTGCCCAGGCCTACGTTGAGCCCATGCGTTACATCGGCGTCGGCTGCATCGTAGCGGGAGCACTGCTCATCTGTGCGGCGATGTGCCGCTGGCTCGGACGATCCGGAGCAGCGGCTGCGGCGGCCAGGCCGGACGATCTCAGGCACAACGTGAGTAACACACTCTTATCAGGGTAAATCACGTTATCAATCTGGGGGATGGGTACGGTACTCTTTCCGTCTTCCCAAAAAGTGAAGGGGAAAAAAAAGAGGACCCCATTCGTTTCTCGTATATATATATATATAAGGTCCCGAAATGCAATGGATCGACCGATCGCAAGACCAAGGTATGCCCGGTCATCAAACACCGCACCACAATTTATTGTATTTATGAATAACATATTTTTCTATATATAAGAAGAAAAAATACAATTTTTTACATATACAGGATACAAAATATAAAAGTAACGTATGCATAAGATCTCTTAATTTTAATTGACTTTATTTTTTGTATCATAAATTATTAATTACAACATAATTTATGTCATTGCATGATCGATCTATAAAAAGCTTTTGCTAAAAAGAGTAAAATGCAATTTTTTGCAATCTTCAATTAATATTGCAATGAACGTACTTGTCAATAAACACACGTAAATATGTCACTCAAACGTATATAATTAAATGTCACAAGTGTAATACACCAATTCAATTAATAATTAATAAAAATATACTAGGTGACACTAAATATATTTCAGCGCAATCAGTTATATAATCAATGTCATATTAAATTGTAATTGATAAATGTCGGCGGAAACGTCGCTAATTGATTCACCTGATATTATTGTTACGTGAGGCAAGCAGCAGGTAGACGATCAGCTGACATGTGGGTCACGGTCGCCCTGATGAGAGTGTACTTTCCATTTCCTCGCATGCACTTCTCGCCGCGTGAATGACCAAGCTGGTACACGCGCTATATTATATTTGTGACCATTATTTATTTTTTCTTTTTCTAGCAATTACAACGCGAGTTAAATTTTAATTGTTATGATCAGCGTCCGACAATTAAGTAAATTCAACCATATTATTAATAATACATGATATTATTATAGCAAAATATAGCTGTTTAACTTCCATTGTTTCAGTACAGGCTTCTTAAAAGGTTATGAGTTACGAGCAGTTTATGAATTAAAAAAAAAAAAAGTAAAAATTGGCAGTTCGGAATTTTAAATTCATTTTTATTTAATTTTTTTGTTTGATGAGTTGGTATTATATTCAAAATATTTTGAAGTGGAGTTTTCTTGTTACGCCAAAGAAGGAGACTACCCTGTGAGAGGTGAACTATAATTACAGAGGTGAAGGTATTAAATTATTACAGGCAGTTATATGTTAAAAATAAAACAATGTATATATTATATGACATACATGACCATGCTTTAATTAATACAACGAATATAGAGGGCAAATGTGGGCAAGTAATTTTCAGATAATAATATGTGTCTGGCAAGCAAGCCAATCGTATAATATATTACTTAACTATTCTAATTATCCTTAATTACAACTTTCAGTTCTCAATATTTACACTGGTTAGTTTAAAACATTTCAAAGCCTACTTTGTTCTGTTTTCTTTTTATTCATATTATCAAGCATTCATGCGATATTATTAATTTATTACAAATGCTGGTAATGAGATTCTTGCTAATTAATTTTATAGTATTATAAATTAAAAAATAAAAGTAAAATAGACATGCACAGTATAATTAATATATAATACATAAATATATACATGCATGATACCTGCTGCACATTAGACAAATTATAATTATATATTTTAATTTGTCAAAGTTTTAATAATGTATTTGAATTCATGGATCAATTTATATACTGTAGTTAGGACTATAATTATATTGCTAATCATAAATAATTATGATTTATAGATTACGTTAATAATAATAAGTAACACAGTATCGAAACAATGAAAATGCAGGGAACAAAAAACTGAAGGGAGGGGGGGGGGGAATTCTATTTGTGTGTTAGGATGGAATGTGTATATCCACTCAATTTAGGGATATGATTCTACCCTCAGCTATGCCAATAAATTAAAAAAAAAGTAAAAGTGCACACCAGGCATAAAATATAATAATTATGTTCAATTTATAAAAAAAAATTTTTTTTATATATATTAAATTTACTCTAGGACTCTATAAAAGCATGTATATCACATTATAAATAATATTTTTAGTTTTAATATTAACAGAAAGAAAGTAGAGAAAATTTTGCTATACATTTCCTAACCACTGAATTTGCTTTTTTATCTGCTGCAGGAAGCATTTTAGGCTGACTTACGCAACAAAATGTGTAGGAAAGTAGAAACTTATATAATGTTGTTATGATGTGAAGTCATTATAAAATTTAATTGTAATTTATTTTCAGACGCGCAATCAACAGCGTAACATTTTTTTTTTTTTTTTTTTTTTTACATATTATTATAAACACCTCGGCTGTAGGAGATTAGGTTTTAGAGAAGACATAAATACAACGGTGTCGTAACACGAGACTGCAGTTCCTTTTTATAAGGTTCGATTCAAGGAGTATTTTTTACAATGGAATCACGAATTGCGTGAATACACGATGTGTTTCCAATCGTTGAGATCTTTCTATTAATATTAATTTTAATTTTGTGTTATCTTTTTACGGTGTTGCCGAAAGTTCAAATAAATCAAAATAATTATCTTAAACTAGAGTAATTAAATTTAAAAATTCAACAAAATATGTGTTTTTAAGGAGGAATTAAGTATTAGGTATGTAATATATAAATATGATATTTTTAAACTACACTACAATTATGTGAGCCATGACCCTAAGGGTATGTATTTATATTTTGCACTATAAAAATTACTGTATAATTAATTAATTAATTAATAAGGATTAATGTCAGTGGGCCATCCCCCCCCCCCCCCAATAATTAACTCAAAACAATTCTACACCTAAAAATAAAAGACAGCATTATTACCAGTACCTATGTATATATATATATATATATATATATATATATATATATATATATATATATATATATATATATATCAAAAACTACGGTTTATACCTAAAATTAGTCTATTTTTTTGTCATTATTTCATTATAATTCTTTAATTACGAAAAAGATGCCGACGACTTGACTACTGGCCACCGTAGTCGAATCTTTTCGATTCAATACTTTCTTTTTAATTTTTTCATTATTTTCTCCTTTTTTTTTTTTATAAAGGTACACCCATATGTGTTTGGAGCTCGAGGCGGGGTAATGGATAGGGATAATGAAGGGAAAGTATGATGTCCACGGCCTATTACGCGTCTCAGCATTCGCTGAGGTGAGACTGAGGGAACCGTAGAAAACCTCACTCAGGACGGACGCCTCTACTTAGACCATCAAAGGACTAAAGTGATGTCCAAAGCCTAGAGAACCAAACACAAGTGCATGCTAACACTAAACATAGTTCAGCCTGAATATTGCTTTTAAATTAATCAATAATTTTTTTGTTTGGATGGTTTACTAAAATTCTCGGATTGATTCACCATCGCTATAACCACTTTTTAATTAAACTATACTTAATATAATACATATAATTTAAAATTGTAATTTAAAAAAAAACATTGACAGTAAAATTAAGAGAGTTTATTTTTAGAACATGCATAATATTTTTTCTTTCAAAGACGCTGTACCTAAAAATGTATATAAAACAATATTTATAACAAATAAATAAATAAATTAAAAGGAGCGGAGTGAAGGTCAGAATTAAAAAAACAATAAATCAAGTTGTTAAATATAAATATCTGCGTTCATGATGACAAAACAATGTTTGAAACACCCCTAGCTTACATCACTAAAAAACATTATTAGGAGACAGGGTTTGTGTATACAAACATTGCAATTTCTGATTAGGAGAAACGTATGATGCACGCACGCGGCCCGTCGTGGCCGATCGGCCAGAGTGAGCACCAAAGCAAGCAAGCGCGGGTCAGACAAGCGTTAGAGCGAGATACAAGCGGTGAAAGTAAAAATTAAAAAATTACTGTTACGGCATCGTAAGAAAAAAAATATATATTTGCTAATACTGCGAAGTGTGTGTGGATTATGTCTTTATAACCGCATGCTTATTGCAAAAAAATCTCAAAAAGTAATGTGGTACTGTTAAGGGTAAGGTAACGCCACCAATGTTAAAAAAAATCCCTCTCACAAAAATTCTGAAAAAATTTTAAAATGTTCTCCTCTATACCCCCTATCAGTACCTAAAATATCAGGTATACAAATACGATCTAGTTTTTGAGTTATAAAATTTTAAAGTTGACTACTTTAACATGGAGAAATGAAACTCCCATGTTAAATTGGTCAACTTTAAAAATTCATAACTCAAAAACTAGATCGTATTTGTATACCTGATATTTTAGCTACTGATAGGGGGTGTAGAGGAGAACATTTTAAATTTTTTTCAGAATTTTTGTGAGAGGGATTTTTTTTAACATTGGTGGCGTTACCTTACCCTTAATATAAAGAACAAATACTTTACATCAAGTATACTCGCATGAAATTATTTTTTTATTATGTAATAAATTACAATTTATAAAATTATAGCTTGTAAGTAGCAAGTGCACGTTTCACGACTGAATACTGAATGGCAAACTTTGCATATTGCGGTGATGAAGAATATTATTAATTCGATGACTCGTAATTAAATTACTGTAATATGAAGGACAGTAAATTTTGAAGGACCTCCCAATGTTAACTTGCCTTCTCTTACAAGATAAGCATGTTATAAATTACCTTCTTCAGTTTGTGTACTATAGTTGGGAGATCCAACTTTAATTATAAGTTATTAGGTGACAATTTAAATTGTTGGAATTAAAATTCAAGTTCACATCACTAGATCTGGCATAATTAGACTGAGTTATTCAACTTTAGAAGTTGAGCGTGGCGCAATACATTGACTAGTTCTCGTTGGATCACCGAAGTCAAGCTACGTTGAGCATTGTTAATTAATACTTTAATGGGTGACGGTTGCAAGTAAAATTAACGTTGCTTCCTCCCTGGGGTAAATTTATCTAACTTTCCACCAATTGCAGTGATGATGCACTATCATGCGATGCACTTGTGTGTGGTTCCCCAGACTTTCGACATCACTTTGGTTTATTGATGAAAGTAAAAGTGTTCGTCCTGACTGAGGTTTTTCACGACTCCCTCACGTCAGTGTCGTCTCGGCGAATACTGGGACGTGTAACCGCGTGGCCACCATCCTTTCCCTCTCCCTTATCCCTACTCATTACCCCGCCTCGAGCTCCAGGCTCATAGGGGTATATCCTTGTAATACATTTAGTCTTATGTTATATATATATAATATGTTAGTGTTTTAAAATTACATGATAAAAAACAAGAATTAAAATAACACTATAAAAATATCTCCTAAATAAACAAAATTTGGTACATCGAAAGAAGCTTCACAAGCACACATTAATATCTTTATCATAATTTAAGAATGTGAACATATATACATATTATATTTTAATGGCCCTGTCAAGGTTTGAATTTTTATTGGGCTAAAACAAGTACCATCACGGTCAAAATTTTGCGGATGATCTCGACCATACGCCACATCAGAGCTTAAAAAATATCCACACAAAAATTTCAATGTAATATTTGTATTAATTGTAACCAAATTTAATTAAGACAGGACATATTCATTAAATTCTTCTGATAATATAAATTATTCTCTATTATTAGTTTATAATTAACATTTTTCTTGCAAGGGTATTGACTTTTGTCACATGGTGGGCAAGCCAGTTACTAGGTGAAACTTCATACGTGAAAAAGATTACTGGTAACGAAGGCTTCACTATCGGTGGTTTCGTCTCTCGCGCACCAATATCTGTACGCACGAGAAGTTGCATAACTGCAGGGGCAAGTCACGAGACGCGACCATCTCATCTTGACGGGGATTTGATTATTAAATAATAACACTTTGACGTATCAAAATAATGTGTGATGATCATATAGCTAGCAATTTTTACTTGCAAACATGTGAGTAAAATCGAGTAGTAATTTTTATAAAATTTGCAGACATGTTTTAAAGGAGAGAAGAGCTTTTGATAAATTGACGATGGGCTGTTGTAAAGTTAAATCTGAAGGCATTCTCAATATGAATTTATAATTAGGTTTTGCCATACAGAACATGCACAATTAAAATAAAAAATCACAAATCAAGCGCAGCAGCGTCTCGTCTACTTTTCTCGTGGAATTTTCTCTGTATAGAAATTTGACAAGCATAATAATTTCTTCTCATGATAATCTTCGTCTCGTTGCAGGGTTCTGACGAGCTGAGCAGTGTGGGCCGAGAGGAGGCCGGCCCCACCCCCTCCGTGCACGTCATCACGTTGCCACGCACTCCCGCCGCCGTGACCAAGCCGCCTGACTACGAGAGCCTGGTGGCCGCCCCACCGTCGTACGAAGACGCCATCAAGCTGAGGCCGTCCCTGAGCGTGGTAGACGAGTGTCACGAGGCACCAGGAAGCTCGTGCCCGCAGTACGAGGATCTCGCCAAAAACGAGTCAACAGCAAGCACGGCAGCGAACTGAGAAATACGTCACCATGGCCTATAAAAGACTGTATATGACAAGAAATAAGTCATGTGCGATATTTGTATTTATAGTGATTTAAATATTAATTGACGAGTGGTGTGATGTAACATCTCAAATGTGTTACTTTTTTCGATTTATGTTTTATAATTTAAGTAATTTTTATATTATAGACATTTTATATCATGATTTTGATGCAGAATACATTATTTATCGATATAAATAGTCATGGTCGCTGCAAAGGTGCAGAGCTAGGATACCTTCGGCAAGTGGATCGTGTTAAGTCAGCTAGGAGCTAGGGGCTATGCTACTAATATAATGGTATATTATTATTTCTTGTAAATATGGCTGGATTTTGCTAGTATACCTTTGCAGTGACTTCGATCGATGTTTTATTTGTCAAAAATATACTGCGGAGCAAACATATGGCCATAATATTATTATAGGGCCTCATAATATAATACGTACAGTTCACCAACCTATCAACAAATATATATAATATCTAACTGCAGAATATAATTATATTACATATATACGTAAAATTCTGCATCATATTTTTGGTATATAAACATGTATGTTGAGTGACGTAGTCAGGAAAAAATGAAGGTAAGAGGGAAGGACATCCTATAAGAAGGACAAGGGGAAATGCTGACTCGACCAAAGCTCATGAATATAATATTTTCTTGTGTATTTTCCCTGGCCGACCTCCCTCCTCCCCCACTTCCTTCCTGACAACGCCACTGCTTTATGTTATATATTTGCATGATATATTTTGTTGTTGTTGCATAAACTAAATTGACGAAAACAACCCCATATTATAGATTTTAAATTCATAAAAATATTTAATCTAGAACATAGAAATACAGTAGATTTTTTTTAATAATGTAATTTTCAATTCGTACGATATTTTATTAAATAAATATAAAGCATGTGTGACAGTTCTACTGCCAATTATAATCCATGAATTTAAGCATGGATTCGAGTGATAAACAGGAATTGGACTGTATATTAATTTAGCCATAATTTTTCTATAAGTGCAAATAGGTGTCTATTATTTTAATAATCACAGGCCTCTAGCTACTACTTGATGATGTACACTGTACATTAGTACGTAATGTCATACTTTTTGAATATATCGAGTGAAAAGTAATCGCGTCATGGGTAATTTGCCTTAAAAAAAAATGCATAAAATAATCGAACATAAAAAGTTATGTAACTCTAATTTTTCAACATATATAAATTGTACTTACAATACAATAATTTTTAGTATTACAATACGCAATTCATATAACTTGGAATTCGATCATGACAAAAACTATTAGTGTAATTTAACTTTTTATGCTTCATTCATGCATGCAATTTTTTAAGATTGGTTGCCCAATAGGCGTTTAAAACCTCATATTGGCATGTTCAAGGGCTTATTGCAATAAACTTGAAATTAAAAAAATTGCACCTATATATTCTCTAGCTGCAACTTAGCTGCTTATAAGTAATTGTGCTTCAACAGCGGTTGAATACATTTAAAGTTATGCAGGATTCAGTCATAGCAATTCTGCTAATTAACATGATATAATAATAATGCTCATAAAATTAAGAAATAATTGGAAATTTTGTGCTTGCAAATCACTGTTTTATCTATAAATGCACCAGTGTGAAGAATGCAGGTGTAACGTAATAATTTATTATTTAATTTATATTATAAGTAAATGGCAATTAAAGTTGAAATTTTAAAAATAAGACATTTTTATTTTTTTAATTAACAAAATGATCTGATTATAATATACTCTTAATTAATTACATTGCAAATAAGTTCCTAGAATCAACCAATAATGTTTACAAATATATAATCAAAATAATTATATGTTCACATATATTCACATACAAATTGAAAACCACAGAAAATGAAGAAACTTGGGAGTAATATAAAACCTTTGATGCAGAACTTATTGAATTTTTATCATTGGACAAAGGTTGAATAATTATGTGCTATAATTCAAATAAATAACCTAGCTCTGTTATTTACTCATTTGTAATGCAATACTCACTCCCCCATAAATTTTAATCACAACTTAAGAATCTGTTAAGCTCTAATTTATAAGACTCCAAAGAACTTTTTTCCCAAGGATCTGCTTTTACATCTGTGTAATCTAAACGAAAAGATTAACTCTTCAAAAAGACTGTAGTTTTTTAACAAAGCAGTCAGTAGAGTTATTAAGGCCTATCGAGTGATACTAATATTAATAGATAATAAATTATAAATCCATTATTTAACCATGTAATCTATATAAATATATTATAATATTTAAAAACAACAATAAAGATGTAAAATTGTGCCAAAATGAATTCTATTCATGGCTTGATTAAAAAATAAAAAAATTATATGAATATGGACATAGAACAAATGATATTTTATTTATAAGCATGTTATTTACAGAAATTGGTTGTTATCACATTACAAAAATAGCTTGGTGAGAGGCTGGCAGTGTAGCTTGAAGCTGAGAGTTAACATGGCACGGGCCGCAGCCTGCAGGCACACAAAAGAAAATTTCAACACGTGTTTCCTTCAAAACGTCTTCAATTTTATTCAATGGAGTTATGATGTGTTTTTAATACTGTACATATAAATATGTAATGGTAAGTTCAAATTTTATAACACGGAAGCAGTTTTGTTAACAAAATGTGATGCTTAGTATGTCCTGAGAGATGTTTTATTAAATTTTCGAATAGTCCACGGACTCTAAAAAAATTATATTCCCAAATAAACTTAAACTTACTTATCGTTAGTTAATTTATTGTACTCTAGGTATTTTTCTTTTCATATTAAAGATAGTTTTTATTTATATTTAAATTTACTGCGTGAAGTTAAATTTTGTTAACGGACAACTGTAGTTTGTAACACTCACCTCGGTAAGCGGCGAGAGAAGAGGCTGTTGGTCTCGGAGCTCCGTAGGCCATCATGATGCCGGCAACGCCACTCTCTCCTTCTTCTTTTGTCCTGCACAAAAAGGAAGTAACTTTTACCATTAGTCCTAGTCAAGTCCCAAAACCTTACAATGACACTGAATAAGTTACTAAGAACTTAGGACTGTTTACTTGCAACTAAAAGATTTTAATGTCTTACATGAATATATAGAAAAAAAAAATAATAAAGTAAGATTTTAAAACTTAAGGAATGCTAAAATATTTTAAAGAATACATATATATTTTGCATTGTACATACGCTTAACTTATATTACAATACAATGATCTGTAATACAATACAATTTATAAATACTAATAATACAACGCTAATTCATCTTAACCAAATTATGTATTCAGCAGCTGCCCTTTTTTAAAATAAAAGCCTATATACTGTACTCCACACAGAGATGTAGCTAAGAAACAAAAATTTATTGGGGGGGTCATGTCATTCAGAAAGGGAGGGGAAATTAACTCTCTAATAGTCAATGTATTTTCCTTTATTCTCTGACATATTTGGGGAGTAAAAACTACCAGTTAAGGTAGAGATAACGCCGAACAGCTGATCGACGTAATGCCCTTTGATTAACATGTAAACCTTAGCAAATTGACAAAAATTCTGAAATTTTTTTGAGAGGCAGATATTAGTGCCTGAAAGCCATAGAAAAAATTTCAAAACGATTTAACGAGCCGATTTTTTTTAATTAATTTTTTTGATTTTCAGCATAGGGCTTTCCCATGGAGAGCCAAACTAAAAAATTAATTTAAAAAAATCGGTTCGTTAAATGTTTTTGAAACTTTTGCTATGGCTTTTAGGCACTAATATCTGCCTCTCAAAAAAATTTCAGAATTTTTGTCAATTTGCTAAGGTTTACATGTTAATCAAAGGGGATTACGTCAAACAGCTGTTCGACGTTATCTCTACCTTAATTCCGTTTTGCCTGAGTGTACCTGGTTCGTGTTCGGGCACTTCTGGCAGCTCCTCTTCTTCTTCTTCCATTGGCTCGTCGACTGGCACCTCTGGCAAAGCCTTGGCTGGTTGGACAACCGCCGGCAGGTTGGCAGCTACGAGTGCCTCAAGCTCTGCCTCCACATCTTCCTCGTCCTGGGCTGACAGAGCCCCACTCAGCAGCTCATCAATCTCCTACAAATCAGTTTCATATTATTATAAATTGAATTTATACTGAGCTGTTGTTTTGACATGGAGAAGATTCTCCTGCAGTTCACCCCTTATACAGTAAAACAGTACACTCACCCTTTGCTTCTCGACGGCCTCGCGAGTCTCGTCCAGAATGCTTTCTACGGCCTCGATGGAGAGCACCTCGTGCACTTTCTTGAGTGCTTCGTTGCCAGATTTGAGCCCCTCCAGCACCTGCATCTCCACCTGGGAGTACTCAAGGTCGTGCACCAGCTGCTCCAGGTTCTCCAGTGTGCCGTCCGTGCGCTCGAGCAGCTGCTCCTGGAACCTCTTTTTCCGCAGCAGCAGCTTGGCACGCCTGTAAACAAGCAAGCATGTCACTAACAAGCCTGGAAGTTCAAGCCAAAAACAGGTCTGCCAAGGACTTATAAAACCAAGAATCTTAAGATGTCCTTTCTCTCATTATAAATATTGTTTTTCAAGTGCAGTTGTTGCAAGTATAACAAGATCTTGTGAAGATCATTAAGGTTTTTGCAAGATTTTGTGTACTGCATCTTACTATGCTTGAAGAAAAGAAACAAAATTTATAAATAATTTATATACATATTGAGCTGTTCTATTTTTACAACAATACTCCTGAGATATTGTTTCTTTCTCACAAGCATAAGAATTTATTCAAGATATTTGTTCAGGTTCTTGTTAGACCAAATTTAATGTGGGAACACCTTTTCTTATTTTTAATGCACACATGCTGAAAGCAAATATTACTGTAATCCCAAGTGTATTAAAGGAAGTGAATGGTTCTACTGTATACTTACTCTTTTCTACCTTGCTTTAACAATTTTTTAGCCAACTCTTTGTCCTTCTCCAAGTTCAGTTCAATTTTCTTCTGATACTGTTTTATTTTGTCTCTCTGCTGCTTCAGTTGCTGTTGGCAAGTTATATAGTGATAATTAATACATAAATCAAATCTCAAACACCACCACAACCACCACCAAGTGTAATGGATGGTGTTTCTCCAACCAATTTTTAATATTGTAGCAATTAAAATTTATTTACATTACAGCGTTTGGAGAGAAATGCAGACAAAGGTAAAAAGAGACTATCCCTAATGAAAAGGGCAGCTAGCGTTAAATGGGGAGCGGATCGTGAAACACTAGCTACAACGTACAAGACGTATGTTAGACCTGTGCTAGAGTATGGTACCGAACCTTTTGTCACTGCAACGAAGGCATCAACATCAGCAGTGGATAAAGTGCAAAATCAGGCACTCAGAATAATTAATGGAGCAGTGAGATCAACTCCTATTGCAGCTATGGAAATTAATACCAACATAGAACCCTTACAAGAAAGAAGAAATAAGGCAGCCATGAAATTACATGAAAAATTAATAAGATTGGAAGAAGAGGATTGGAATCAATACCAACCAAGTTCTATGAAAACTCAAGAAACTTTTATAGAAAAGACAACAAAACTAAAAAAAGAATATCTCAATCCGGCCATCTTACAAAGAAAACGTGAAAAAATATCAGAAAATTATCTTAGTGTGGCGACGGTGAACGTCCAGCATAGTATTAAAATAGAAGGTATCAGTAACAAAAAATCTCTCCTTGAAGAGGAACTTAGGCAACTTGCAAATAAGGAAATACACCGGAAATATCCTCTCCCGGACTGGCTTCACATCTATACAGATGGATCAGCAACACCCGGAGTTGGTAATGCAGGGGCCGGTGTATATTGCAAGCTTTTTCAAGAGTCTGCCCCAACAAGCAAGCATGGCAGCAACTTTGATGGAGAGGTTCAAGCTATCAAAATAGCCCTGAAAAAAATAAATAGCCAAACTAAATATAGTAAAATAGTATTACTTTCAGACTCTACTGCAGCAATTCAAGCAATAGCCTCTCCAGAGTCTCAAGACCAAAGAGTGGCAGAATGTAAAAAGCTAATTCAAAATCATCAAGACAATAGTATTACAATAGTTCTACAGTGGATACCAGCCCATTGTAGTATTCATGGTAACGAACAAGCAGACTATTTAGCCAAGATGGGCAGTAAGATGACACAGCCAACAACAAATATTTCCATTTACTCAATTCAAGCTCATATCAATAGTGCAGTGAAACAAAAAGTTGATCTAGACTGGAAAAAACAAGCAAGTGATAAAGTATGGGGAGACCTTATATTTAAATTAGCTAAAACTCATATTTACAATAGACTCACAGACACTGCTAAATTTAGATTAGACACAGGCCATGACTACCTTGGATGCTACCAGAAGAGATTTAAAATCCAAGATAGTGACATTTGTAAATTATGTAAAAAAGAACCCCAAGACAGAGGGCATCTATTTAGATGCTCTGCATTAAAAGCGGAACTTGACTTGTTGCCTGGCAACATGAAGCGGGAAGAGCAGGAATCCTATCTCTATTGGCTTGCTAGAAGTAAAATGGCTTAAACGCCAAAACGTGGGCATAAGAAAAGAAGAAGACATTACAGCGTATCCATACTACACACATTTTTCTTTGCATCCTGGTACATTACTCAATCATACAGTTATGATACAAAAGAAAAAAAACAAGACTGACTTCCGTAAGCGAGTGTTGAAGTAGCCCCCAAATGAAGAGTTTGCTTGCCAAACTCCAAGGAAATTGCAATACACTTGACATTTCATGTGGGCTCGGACTCACTAGTAAACTCTTGGGCTCTACTGGTCTTTCAACCAGAGGCAAGATAAAATGTCTCAGCAATTAAACATGCCGGTAGGTATTACTTATTATGACATTGGCCCTGTTTTTTACTCGGTCTGACCGGTTTGGCTGTTCCGTTTAGGAAGGCAGGGGATGACAGCAAAAAGTGAGCAAAATGGTCTATTTTTTAGCAGCTCCCAGAGCTCTCGTTTCCCCTCCATTTCCCCTCCGATCGGTCGGCCGATCGGTCGGCCGATCGGTCGGCCGATCGGTCGGCCGACCGATCAGACCATTAATTTATTTCAAAGTTTCAAATCAATAAAATGCATAGCATTAATTGTAAAAAAAAAAAAAAAAAAATCCAGAGGCCATTTCAGGTAGGGTCATTACAAAAGATAAAAGAGCAATTAATGAGCTCTAAAATTACTAGAATATTAATGCTGAAGTAATCTGCGGCAATTCTGCGCAGTAAAAATATAAAAATAAAATAAACACGAAAAATACGTAAACATCAGTACTGTATGCATACTTGGACAGTACTGTACATGTATATACAATACTGTATTGTAAGAAGCAGTATACCTAATGAGAGGAGAGGTACTTAGGGAGGACGATAAATATAAATACCTTGGGGTGGTTCTTCAGAGAGAGCTGAATTGGAATGAGCATATTAGGTATGTAACGTCAAAGGGAAGGAGAAATTTGGAGTTTGTTATGAGAAATCTGAAAGGGGCGACTGTATTGGTCAGAGACAAGGCCTATAAGACCTTAGTGAGACCAATACTGGAGTATGCATGTAGTGTGTGGGATCCATATAGGCAGATTGGAAAGAAGGAGTTGGAAAAGGTCCAGAGGAGGGCTGCTAGAAGAGTTATGGGTAGAATGAGAAAATGGAGATTAGTTGCAGATGACAAAAAGGTGTGGAAGGATTATGAAAGCGTGTCGAAAATGATTCAGACTTTGGAGTGGGAGCCACTCGAGGATAGGAGAAGATACAACCGATTAGGAAATTTGTTTAAAGTTAACAGGGAGATGGCAGGTTGGAGCGAGTTTAGTGACAGAACTAGGAAAGGTAGATATATTGGGAGGGGGGATCATCGGTGGAAACTGGAGTTCAGGGGTAGTGGAAGTGATGTGGGAAAGTACTCCTTCATAAACCGAACAGTGAGGGAGTGGAAATCCCTGCCGTCCGAGGTGGTGGGGGCGGAGAGTTACGGGGGATTTAAGAGTGCGTTGAGTACTATATTGCGAGCCACCGTGGTTTAGCCACATTTGCCGCAGATCGTTAAATCTAAAATTTAAATCTAATCTGATACATACATAATGTGTACAGTACTGTATTGCTTTTGTATGCATAATGTACTGTACATACAACGGTGGAACGATCATACTGTAGAGTTTGCATATTTATGCATGACACTTTGTTCCCAATTAACTAAATTAATGTGTAGTTTACTTATAATAATATATAAGATACAGTCTTCATATTTACTGAATTTTGAGCCGGAAAAATATAAAAATTGCAGCACTTTTCTGTTGCAAGAAGAATATGTACTGTTAATGCATACCAAAATTGCTTTATCTTGCTCTGTCACGCGGCTCTCCAGTTTCTTGCTTTTTCCAAATATCACACCCATTCTTTGAGGCTATTATAAACACAATTAAATTAATATATTTATCACTGTATAGGCTTTAGACGTAGATAAACAAAACTTCTTTGAACGACCAGAAAATGACAACAAAAAACTTGGCAGCTGACAGATTTGTGTTGCGCTTTCCACCATGCGACTGCTATTACGCGCCAATAAAGAGATTATATTTAAACGAGCTGAGACCGCTGAGCGCCGCTGAGACTTTGCAGCAAAACACAGCAAAATTACAAAAAAAATAACGCACTCACTCATATCCTGATCATAACATATATAATTAATATAATATATATATTAATATATTATATATAGTTGTTGTACATATTAATTAGATACTTAATTCTTTTTAATTAGCATATGATATTTTATTCTGTACACTGTTTTTGTGTTCAATAAACAATTTATATAATTATAGCATATTCAAAATATACAGATATCTCATGGAGATTTTTTTTTTATTAAAATAAAATATATATGTAATTAGAATAAAGAATTAATTAAGATCCTCAATGATGTGGTATATAATCATAGTGTTTTTATTCCAGTTATTTCACTGTTTTAAATTGCATGGTATCGATCAGAAAGTTAAAATTGATTATACTGAAAATGAACTACATAATAGTAGAGTGCAAATGATAATTTTATTTCGGTAAGCATATATTACAATGATTTTACAATTTTTATTTACATTTTTTTTTTTTTTTTTTTGCCGAAGTGAAATATATATTGTTATGAAATAACAAACCTTGCAGAGTATATAAACTATATATTATATATCATTACAAACACTTCATATATTTCAATATTTTACATTAACATAATAAAAGATAATTATCATACATATAGATTATACAATAACAAGAAAAAACTAAATAATATAATATGCATAGTACAATATATAATTGTATTATTAATTACCATTCCAAAGATAATCAAGAATCTCTGAAATTGAATTTATACCAAGCCCTCATTATTATACTGTATATATTCTACAAGAAATTTAAAAATTATTTTACAGGCTTAAATAATATAATAGAATATAATAAAAAAATGTAGATTAATTTTAAATATTAGGTATATTTCATGAAGTAATGAAATAGCTTTTCATACCTAAAACCTTGTAAGTTATTTTTAAATAGAAGCAATTTACTCAAATGATAATTGATTGAATCAATACCAAGATCTGGTTTCCATTTCCAAAGCAAAAACAATAAAAAACATTAATTATTTAAATTAACTTTATACGTTAATTCACTACGTTTACATGAAGGTGTTTAATACGTATCCGTTGACGACGCCTCATAAGAATTAACATTATCCGTCGTCAACGGAAACGCATTAAACATCATCATGTAAACGTAGTGATTGATACAATATATATATATCATTAAAATACACATCCTCAACTTTTTTTTTTAAAAATTACATAAAAATAATATAGACATTTTTTTTACATAAAATAATAATTATATACTGTACTTTATATAGTTAAAAATCCAAGAAAAAGAAACACATCACATACATTCATACATATGGGACAATAAAAGTAAATAAACAAATAGGATAAAAACACAAATGTACAATGTCTTGGTAACAAGGCATTATATATCATTAATTAAAGACATTAAGGTAAAATATAGCAATTAAACTGTATAATTGTAATATTTTATAACACTTAAGAACAAAGTTGCTGAAATTTCTTCAGCTTTCTCACTGAAACCTGTTGCGTAATCAAGTAGTGCTGTGCTAGAGCAAAAATATATTTATTATTCTCTTATTCACAATAAATATATACAGATTAAAATGGTTTTTATATTTTAAAATTTCTCTGTAATAATATTAATAACAAAAAGCATTCTTTGATTTTTCTTTTTGGTTTTATAAAATGTGTTAGTAATTAAGTAAGGTTTAGTAAAATCTATACAAATGCACTCACAGGTAAAATCTAACATCTGTATGTATTTATAATAAAAGGTGTGATGCTCTAGAATTTGGATTTAGGATTAAATTTTGTCTTGCACAAAAAATGCATATTATTAATGCAATTCAAAACATAAATGGAAATCCCCCTCCCAAATTTGTTTAAAAAAAAAAACAAAAAAAAACATAGAGCATGAAAAATTGATATCAATTTTATCTCAGGAAGATTTGAGATATACTCACAATGTTTCATAATTATTTTGAGTATTGCATGAGAACAATCATACAAAAAAAAAAAAAAAAAAAAAATATATTGTCAAAATCTTAATTACAACATTATGTCTATTATTCTTTCAAAAATAGATACACAAATCTTGTTGAAAGGAATGCACATATTTAAGTAATAAATAAGATCTCAATAAGTTTTTTTAACGTTATAGTTCCTGACATGAAAAATAATATTTTGTTACATTAAGTTTTCAATTAATTAGGCTTTCTTTATTTTAGCAATTAATTCAAATTTTCATTGAAATTTATAATTATGATTGATTTTTTATTTTATTATTATTATTTTTTTTTTGTTTTGTTTTTGCTAAACAAACTTCTACAAACATTTTTTTTGCCATTAATTGTCATGTATATAACTTCACAGGTTAAAAAATCATTGTGTTTTACACAGAGTCTTTTACTCACAATGGTTGTAACAAACCATTGTTTATAATGTTTGTCGAATGAAGCCTAGCTTTTTCATTGTTAACCATGGGACAGTGTATAATTGTATACAGTACTTGATTTTGAAAACCAGAGCACAGAACAGAATGACATTGTTGGCACTATAGTGATCTGTTCCACTTTCATAATTAACAGTCATTTTCCATAAGATAAAAAGTAATTTAACAACTGTCCTGTGTTATTTCTTTCACCATACAGACATTACAAACAATACTTTGTTTATAAACAACAAGCAGAAGACTTTGGTTTTGCATTAAAAAAGCTCATCAGTACCTCTGCAACGTACATGGCATGCATGAGGATCAAGTTGGGGTGATCTACATGGTTTTGCCAACACACAATGACTCAAGAGTATTAATTAAATTTAAATACATTAACTATATTAAAAGAATACAAAAGTTGTTTCAACCAGATCTGACCACATTATTTCATGTAGCAAAACAAAAACAAAATTTTGTTGAAAGCACACATGAAGAGGAAAAAGTGGACAGAAAAGCTTGGTTAAAGCTACTGTTTTGTGATGAGAAATTTTACCAACAGTGGCATGTGTGGGGCGAGTTTAGGGCTGCAATCAATAGACGAAATTATCATAGAAGGTCCAGTGTCCAATTCAACGGAATCAGATTATCATCAGGACGAGTCTTATTGAACTGGCTAGTGAACTTTCTATAATGACAACTTCCAAGCAAAATAATTTGATTGCTTATCAACACCTAACCACACAAGCATGGACTGGGACATGAGAGTATTCTCACCACAAAGACCAAATTTAATACTCTACTCAGAATGGTTAGTGCCATCAAGAAGGGGTCAAAAGGACAATAGGGAGAAGGGAAGCAAATGGACACAAAGAAAATCATTCAATAATGTATTATTTTTTTACAATCAAAATCTATAATTGTTTAATTTTTGACCGTTGAATTTTTTTTATTTAAACTGATGTGATTGTCAAAGTAGATTTTAAAATATGATATTATTTCTATTGACTTTTGAAGTCAAATTTTTCTTTGTTTCTTTTTTTAGCATACAGTATGTTATAATGCTTACAGCATAATTTCTGATAGTATTGAATTAAATCCATGTGCAATATATTTGTTAACCGAGTGATTTGTGTTAGTAAAGGTTACACTAAGACAGCAAGGAAGAATGCACCACCATTCCGCTACACACAAAAGATATAGGACATGTTTGGTACTTATTTACAGTTTGCTCAGTCATTCAAGGCACTAGGAAAGCAGAAGAATAATTAATTTTTTTATTTTATTTAACTACATGAAGTTTATAAAAAAATAAACCATCACAGAACAAAAGTAATAAGAAAATGTGCTCTTTTTTCCACTTTTAGTTATGTAGTAAATTGATGAAAATTTAAGTATGAAAATTAAATATAGTTGGAATATTTTAGACGGGAGGCGAAAAAAAGTCTAAATTTTAATACCAATGGTTTCATTTAGTTATTTCCTGTTTTATGGCAGCATGCTGAAACATTAAAAACATTTTTAAATGAGGAAATAGAGCCTAAAATACGAGCTTTTCATTTTTGGCTTATGACTTTGAGACAGCGCTCTGATTGGCTAAAACTCGGCTTGCGCCCCAGAGGCAAAGTCACAAAGAGGCTATACCATAGCTGTTTTTGCCAGTGTCAAGAAAACTCGGTGCTAGCCAAAAAAATGCATTGCTTAGATTGTCAAACCTCAAATTTTAACACAGCGTCTGTCGACATTTTAAGACTTTTACTTGCAACTTGCGAAAACTTGTATTTTAGCCTTGCAAGCTGTGTGTGTTTTTGTAAATTTTTAGCAATTAATCTCTAAAGTTATTTTTTATTTAATGCAATTACTTTAAAACAGTGGGAAAAAAGAGCACTTATTTGTAATCATAATTTACATGTCACTTCCGCCATTTCTTTTGCCACAATCACAGTCATTAACTTCTGAAGGTCAATAGGACAACCTCCACTATCAATTCACCTCCGACCCTTCACAATAAAGTATCCCTTTAGCAGCGTAGCCATAAACAAATTCATGTGGGAGAATGGGGCATACAATGGTGGAAGGGAAAACAGGGCTGAATACATATGAAACTTCAATGTATTATGCGGAATTTTTACCCCATGCTACTTTGTCCCTTAACACCCACTCTCCCTGACTACGTCACTGTCCCTCCATCATTTACCTCCTCCAGGGAGGATCCACAACAGAGGGGGGGCAACAGGGGTGCTCCTAGAAGATCCCCCCTCCAATTTAACATTTTAAGATACACCCCTCCCCTCTTCTTCTCCTCCGCTCACCCTGCTCAATCTACTTCCCCCAGAGATTCGTCCTTGCTCACTGCCTCTCACCCCCTCCTTCTAGTACAGCAGTTGGCAAGGAACCACACAGGTAATAACGAGAGGCGTTCTCACATTCGTTTGTCAATAATACAGTAATATAAAAACAATCACAAACTAATAAAACACATTGTTGTTATTTTTTCAATGTTAAAAATAATGTGTTAAGTCAAATATGTAAGTATCGGAAACAATAAAAATAACACTTACACACAAGTTCATATACAGTATATTATTATTTTAATGTTTGTGTAATGTGTGTGATTTTTTTCGTTACATTTATAAATTATTATTGTTAATATTAAATTTCTTTTATGATACCAAAATCTAAAATTTAAACATTTATTGCTACAATAAATTTTATTAATATATTATTTTATTTTGATTGGCCATTTTCATTTTACAATAACGACATTATAGTTTTATTTTTTCTTTCACTATTGCATTGATTCTGATAACTAAATACACTATTTAAATTTTGGGTTAAAATATAATTGAGTACAATATAATCAAATGCAATTTGAATTTCTTTGTACTAAAGGTCTGACATCTATAGCTATTTTAGCACTATCATATAGACCTTAAAACAATGAAGTATAAGAATCCATTTGTGCATTCAAACTCTATTAATAGTATATTATATATTTCATTTATTTGATAATTAATATGAAAGAGATAAAACTCAAGGAGTTTATGAACAAGTAAATCTGAATTTTTTATTATTATTTTTTAAGAGGACGAATAGCACTTCTACTATATTATTAAGTGCTCATTAAAAATTCAAATATATATTGTAGACGAGTTGATTAAATATTTTATAAACTATTATAACGTAACAATATATTTATTACATTTCTAATTTTTGAAGCTATTAATTATTTTTTTTTATTTTATTTTTTTTTTTTTCTCTTTGTGTGTTGTTGTGTTGTTTATACATATAATTATACTGGCACACACTTCCAATGTTAGTTACATTTAGAAAAAAAAAGACAACATCCCCTAAATTGATTAAAAAATAAAAACACCAGTCTCAACTTTATAAAGCATAACTTTCAGGTCACTCTCGACTTTGTATCGTTAGGAGAGGATCTGGGTCGACAACTCTTGCGGTGCACGCAAGTAAATTTCACGATAAAAAACTGAAAAAACAAACCAATAGGCTAAGCAAAATTGCCCTTAAGCATTTTCCACAATATAGATAAATATACAATCAAGTAAATATTCACAAAAAAGTCAAAATAAATCTTGATATGTTAATTCATTAAGAAATGAATTTTGAATATTTTGTTATTATTATTATTATTTTTAAAGAAGAAGCATGATAACATCAACAGTTGTAAAACATACAAGGTTACTTGAGTGCACCGTTGATATGGAGTTCTGGCGAGAGCGGTAACGTAGCACAGCACACAAGCCTCCTCTTTACTTGACGAGCCTCCGTTTGGCCGAGGCAACCTCTGCCAGCGTGGCCAGACCAATCGTGTTCAGCACCTCAGACTCCACCACTGAAGTATCTGCAAACACAGCCAATCAGCATCAAGCTCAAAGAAATCTAGCGAAATCAAACTTGCTTTTTGTTATTTAGGTTATAAATTTTTATTCCTCATAATTGAAAAAGAAAAGGAATAGGTTGATTAATACAAGGGATAAGAAAATGTGATTATGAGCTGCATGTATATAGAGACTTAAAGGAAATTAACAAATAATAAAAACTGTAAAAACTCAAATGGAGTGTCCAAATTTTGATCTTATTAGTAAAATTGTTGGTGTTACTTTTTTTTTTTTTTTTTTTTTTTTTTTTTTTTTTTTTTTGCCAATAACTACAAAGCTGGTTATTAAGCATAGAAGAGAGCAAATTGATGCAACACATGCATGCTGTCCCAACCATACTGACCAAGACTGTACATCAACAAGGGAAAATTTGCTGAATAGACCCAACTATTTGGTAACATTTGTCACCAAAGTCAAGTTGCTCACCTCTGGATGCGTGAGGTGAGTTTGGGTCGAGACGAGTGATTTGCTGCCTGCGTGCCTTCCTCTTCTGGCTGCCAACAAGGGGCAGTTTTCCAGGAGTTACTTGCATCTCCAGCTCTGCCTCACCTGTCAATAACACAAAATCATCACCGTGCAGCAAGCAGGGTTGTTTAAAAGAGTCAGGGGGTATAACCATCACTAAATAAAGCTCAGTATTATGGCAAAATACAATTTCATTAGGTAGTGTCCAACCAATATTTATACCTCCTTCCCTCTCTCCTACTTCTACAATAAACCTACTTTGATATTATTTTTGTCCTGACTATCAAAACACAATCACATTAATTATGCTTATTTTGTTTAAAAAAATCCAAATCATTACAGTACTCAAAAGTTACTATGTTAAATTTGGAAAACAGTTTAACTGTTCAGATAACTCAATTTAACTAAATATCTGATGAAACACATGCATAATATATGTATATAAAAAGTCTTATTCTTTTCTTATGCCCACGTTTTGGCGTTTAAGCCATTTTACTTCTAGCAAGCCAATAGAGATAGGATTCCTGCTCTTCCCGCTTCATGTTGCCAGGCAACAAGTCAAGTTCCGCTTTTAATGCAGAGTATCTGAATAGATGTCCTCTGTCTTGGGGTTCTTTTTTACATATATAGAAAGTTAAAACATTTTTTTTTTTTTCATTTTTTTTTGCATCAACTTTACGTCACTTTTTTCTCCAAACTCCATTGTCGGTATACTAGAAATGTGTCCCTGCTACATTGTTCTTCCCCCCTACATACCTAGCGGCTCCTCCTTGACAATCCTGGCTGCTGCCGCGGCGGCCACCTTCCTGGGGGTGCCCGGGGAGCATGCAACTCGCTTCTTCTTTGCCTTCTTCTTCTGCTGGAACTCCTCCAGACTGAGAGACGGCAAAGCCTCAATCTTTTCGTCCAAGTTGAAGTCCCTGCAACAATACATCAGGTCAGGACCAGTTGTAATCTGATACTACGTACTGCTTGTTGCTAAAGAAAGTTGGGAAATTGTGGGGGGGGGAAGGCATTGTCTAGTGCGTAAATGGTCAAATATGTTGATGAGAAAAATGTATTACATCTTGTAAATCTTGTAAGACTTAGTCAAAAATGGCTCTGTCAACACAGTAACATTAACTTGAACCACTTATAAAAAATAAATAAACAAAAATAGCTAGTTTTCACAGAGACGTCTTGTGAATTAAAAATTATCCTGACAACCACACACAACTGCATTTAAGATTTTGAAGATTTTTCATTTCTTTTATGTTTTCCAAATTGTTACATGCTCTCTCCACCCATGATACAAGTATTTAAAATATATAGACATTTTAATATTATAAAGCTTTCTAAGGGTCTACACACTTTTTCAAAACAGCCTAGATTATGCCAAATCTATCACCACAAGAAAGAACTACTTACGCAGCCCTGAATCTCTTCCTGGTTGAAGAATCTGAGAAAGACTCCTCCGAAGTTTCAGATAGTCTGCGTTGTTTCCTGGGTGTGTGTTCTGGCTCCCTGCACACACATACATATAGCATGACACCACTTATCGCCCTGGCTAACATCAAGATTCCTTTAATTACACAGGTGAAATGTGTTGTAGCTAGACAATCAAATTCAAGCATTTCAAAATCACAAACTTTGCTGTACAAAGGGTGATCTCTACAACTCAAAAGATTGAAATATTTATTTCTGACAAGATGGCTTTTAAAATAACTCACAAAAATAACTCACAAACTGCAAAAAAAAAACAATAAAATGAAACAACACAAATTAATTAGATTAAAAGATTACCGTTTCTTAGCGTGCCCCGCTAAGAAACGGTACTTAACTGTCTGGCGTGCAGACTGGGTATTAGGAGCCCCAGAGAGCACTGTGAACAATGTTGAAAAACAAGTTCCGCCATTGGTAACCAAACCAACCAACCAACCAACCAGATTAAAAGAATGCCAAGTGGCTAACTGATTATCAAATACCATTGAATGGCATGTGCTATTGTCATTGCATGGACACAGTGAATTGGTCCATTCCTATTATTATTACTATATTATTTTTTTTATTTCACAGTACAATAATGAAGTGACTTACAATTATCAGAAACATGCCTGAGTAACAAAACAATGCCGACACCACCTACCTGTCTGGCACTGGTGTCGACTTGCCCTGCAGGGGACACATCTCGTCTGGCTCGCGAGAACCACGGCTGCCCTCGGAAAAGGCAGAGTCTGTTTTCTCTGAAGCAGTCGAAGAGCCAGAGTCGTGGCGACGTTTACGGGACTGAATTGCCACACTGGAACAAAGATTAAATTTTATTAAAAAGAACAAAATGAACTTTAAATTATAACTATGTTAGTATTCAAGATAGTAAAAAGAAATCGTTGACAATATGCAAACAGAAATATGTTGGATTTTGTTAAATGTTTCATTCTTGTAATATAGAACATTACCAACAAAAGAGAAGATTTCCAATGCTATCTGTTGGTGTTTTATGAGGTCAATAATAAAAATATTGCTCACCCATCGTTATGGCTGCCTGCTTGGCTGCGACTCCGTTTGTTGCTTGCCAGTCTACCGGTACTCATGAACTCCTGGTAGCGCTTGCCCTTGCAGGCCCTCAGGGACTTCCTACGTCCCTCATCACCCTCGGTGCCCATGCCGAGCAGGCCCATGCCCACGGTAAGGTCCTCGCGACTCGAGAGGGCGCTGTCCACCTCGCTGCAGCGGTCACACAGCTCCGAGCTCTTGCCTGCCTTCGCCTCGTCCCCCTCTCCATCTTCTTCCTCCTCCCCGGCATTCACTGTATAGACAAGAGGGGTTAACATGTCTGTTGGCAATGTACAATGGGATTATGAATCAATAGGCCTGTTCGTAAACCCTGCTCGGTGTACACTTTCTACACCCAATCGACCTTATATCCCATGTACATAAGGTCGATTGGGTGCAGAAAGTGTACACCGAGCAGGGTTTACGAACAGGCCTAAAGACCAGATGGATTATATGTACGGGGAACATGAGGTTCATCTGATTCTTGATAGTAAATATACATTGTACATATACGAACACTGTGTATATGTAATTATGGGTGGAAGATGGCGTGGGATTCAAATGGTTCTATCATGGGTAGAAAAAGATCATATTCTCTAACCAATGGCAGCTTTTCTCACAAGTTCCTAACTACTACCAGGTAGTGATTAATTAATTATTTGATTTAGAAACTACTTTACCCTGTTAAAACTTTTAAAACTTGAACTAGCTAGGTATCAGCATTAAAAAAATATACTGTAATAACACGTGTAGTACATAAATATATTTATAAGTTACTGAAAAAATAATATAATTATATATCATCAATAATATTATCAATAGTACATAATACTGCTGGATGAAAGGTTTTGCTTGGAATGTTGGTAATGTATAATATAAAAGAGAAAGGTTATACGGTAACTTTATTTTTAGGTACTGTAAATGAGACGCAATTTTGTAAATGTAATACAACAGTAACCGAAAAATATAATATATGTATATATATCGATACAGTAAGTATAAATATCTTCCCCCTTCCCCTCCCTCCCGATCTGTCTCTATACTTCCCCTATTTTTTGACTAATTAGAGTAATTAGATAATACAGTGGAGAGTAAAAAATTGCAAAAAATAACACCATCAAAGTCTACAGCAGAATCTTACCGTTCATGCAGCTCATCTCGTTGTTGTTTGCCTCCACCCACTCCTCCTGCTGGCCAGCTGCTTGTTGTTCGGGAGACAGACCGGCACAGATGTGATCCACAACACGCTCAATCAGCTGTTGCTGAGAGGCCTGCACAGTCGTCTCGGCCAAGGGAGCCCCCACCTGACGCCAAGCCTCGCTGAAAGGTGACGAGAGCCCAGCTGTGCTGGGAGAGAGGGTGGACGTGCCAGAGTCCTTGCCCTCACTGTCAGGGCTGCTGCCGCGTGACGGGGGGCCCTTCTGTGACATAGACGACGGTGACTTTAGTGTGTCAGTCTTAGGAGAGGGCAGTCATTACACTAGCTAGCTCTGTCATTATTTTTCACTCGTGGTGTTACCATGTAGTGAGAGTAGAGGGGGGATAGGGAATTTAGATAAGTCAGACAACAGTACTGATTCAGCTGACTTCGTAGCAGAAAAATACAAAAATACTAAAAAAATGTGCTGGACGAGAATTGGACACAGCAGTACGAGTATAGTATGTAATATTATTTTATCTACAAATTCAAGATTCTTGTCAGCTGCTTTGAAGTCATTAATGGTATAAAAATATGGGAATTTTTATAATTAAGTTACTGTTAAAATCTTAATAATTAAGCAATTACTGTAATGTGCTACAAAATTGTAAATAAAAGTTCAAATTATTTTCAATATTTAACCAAGATTTTAGGTTTAAATTATGAAATTCATTCAATGGAGTATCGACCTCAATTTTTTTTATTGCAGAAATGGATAGAGGTTGCAAAGTTTGCTGATTTTTTTCAGTTTTTTTAGAGTCCGGGAAGCATTTTTAAAAAATTATTGAAAGTCCTTTTTGTGACGTCACGAGACGCCGCTCCTTAAGAAAAAGATAGGACTTGCCGCCGCGTGACGTCACAAAAAGGACTTTCAAGAATTTTTTAAAAATACTTCCCGGGCTCAAAAAAATCTGAAAAAAAATCAGGGTAGCATAACTTTGCACGCTCTATCCATTTCTGCAATAAAAAAAAAATTGAGGTTGATACTCTATTAAAAGAATAAAAATACGGGGTGCTTGCATATGTCAACAAAGTTACAGAAGAGTTGATGTGAATCTTCCGTCGTCAAATTACTTATTGTTAGTGTAAGATTCGATAACTGATGGTGTGCAAGTTACAATAAAATTCTTCATAGATTTTTTTTACTCATTTCTTGGTTTAATATAGCATTTCTCTCTCATAAACAACTTTGATCGTCAGGACTCACCTCTGTCTGCAGGCTGTCCCAAGCTGTCCCTGGTTGTGCAGCTGCACTGAAAGTCTCCTCAAGGTAGCGCTTCTTGGGAGGCTTGGGCACACAAGGGGAGGTGGGCGTGGCAGGGGGGGACGACAGCAGGCTGCTCAGACCTCCCATCTGGGACTCATCTACAATCAATGTACAATCACCGTAAAAAGACTGGGACAAACAACACAGTCTTATTTTTTTTCTGTACTTCCATACAGTTGCATAATTTTATTTTATTTTCTGTTTTCCAATTAATTATAAGTCAATTGCCTCCATTTCAATTTTTTGCTTTCTACCCAATATAGTAAAATACTATATTGTGAACATCATTGTTTAATTGTTTATGTATTTTTTTTTCTTTAGTAGTTGGGTTTCTATATATATATATATATATATCAGGGGCGGCTCGTGACCCTTTTCTCTGGGGGTGCTGTCCGACATGGGACCAGCAGAACATCAATGGGGGGTTTGGGGGGCGGAGCCCCCCAATGGCCCGCCGCAGGCGCGATTTTTTTAAGGACACGCCCCTTTTATGGGTAAAATTATATGACAAAATCATATAATTATATAATAATGCTCCCAACAAAGAAGCATGCAGAAATTATATAAAAACAAAAAATTAATCATTTTATTTATAATTTGTTATGACACGCACTTAATTATGCGAGCGTATGACCCTTTTGAAATCGTGATTTAATGTTTCAAACTTAATAGACATAATTTCCAATTTTTAATTATTTTTTTAATTCATAAGTCTTCACGTGTGTGGTAAGAAAAATATATAAAATATTGTTTTTAGCCTTTTTTTTAATAAAATAGTGTCAATCAAACTGCATTAATTGTTAATATGTTAGTCTGTTTTTTTAATAAATATAATAAATAAATGATGAAACCTGAATGTCTGGTATAATTTTTACGCAATGTATTATTATGAATCATGAAAATGTAATGCATACTTTTTTTTTAAGGTAGAGATAAAATTCATTCATGAAAATTATAACAATAAAATGTTCTCCCCTACATCCCCTATCAGTAGCTAAAATATCAGGTATGCAAATTCGAGCTAGTTTTCGAGTTATTAATTTTTAAAGTTGGCCAATTTTGCATGGAAGTTCCATTTCTCAATCTCCATGTCAAATTAGTCAACTTCAAAAATTAATAACTCGAAAACAGCTCATTTTCGCAAACCTGATATTTTAGCTACTGCATCATGATAGGGGATGTAGAGGAGAAAATTTTTTTTTTTTTTTTTTCGTAATTTTCATAAATGGGATTTTTTTAACATTCTTGGGTCACCTCTGATCCGTGTTATCTCTACCTTAACAGGATTATGATTATTTTTTCTTAAATAAATAAATACTAATAATAATGAAATAATGTTTGATAATGCAATTTTTTCTTATAAAAATTTCATTTGTTATTTTTTTATTAAATTTTGTCTTTAAAAATTTATATTAGATTCTGGTTGTCGCCTAATTTTGTACAAATTATATATTCTATGATCGATTTATTTGATGTTCAGTTCTGATGGGTGATTACGACACGTCAGTATAATTGGCTTGACCGCACATATGAGAGACCTCTCGAGCGGTATGACAGATCAAAGATCCCAATTTTTTATTTTTTTTTTTTTAGCCATGCAATTTTTCTTTGATTGTTCACGCATATTTGCTGCTAAATAATGTACTGCCGGTACACGCAAAACCGGGAAAATAAGCTATTTTTCTCATCCTGGAGTAGTTAACGTTTTCTTATATTTTGTACTGACTCGTACACTTTTACAACTTGTTTTTGTTTTATTTTTATGTTTGAATTTTGACATTAATGGTATAAAATGCTTTAGTGAATAATTAATAAATCTAGCTCCCATGTATATCGACTTTTGTTCCTGGTAAACTTATAATAATGCATGGTCGCGATTCACGAACAAATTATGTTATCCAGATTTCTCAATTAATTCGATCAACGTTTAGTGTCATCGAGTTAGACTGGCACTAACTGCGTGGTTATAAGTTAAGAATCCTGTTATTGCCGTTGTTCGAACGTGAGATCTCACGATTGTTTACATGCATGCATGCACCACTTAATTCTCAAAAGACATTAAGTATTGGTTCTTTTGGTACATACATATTTTTTATTAAAGTAAAATAAAAGTGCTGGTCTCCATTTCTTAGATGCTTCAATATATTTAGTCAATCTATGTTAGTATATTCACTGATGAATGTAATTAAAATTTTGTTAATCTGCTCAATGAAACCATATTACAGGAAATGTCTTAGAAATGTTGTTCAAAATATTCACGCATGTCAAATTCCGCAAGCTCATTGGTTCTGTTAAACCAATGAGCTTGCGGGTACTGCCGACAGCACAGTCCCCGATCGCTCCAAAATCACACGGCTTGGGTGGGAGTTGAAGAGGAGGAGAATGAGGGAGGGAGCATTGCCTTCGGTACTGCTAGTAGTGGCAGTACCCTCCGCTAGACAGCGCTGAGGAAGTAAATTTACGCGGCAGCGGCAAAATTTTGATGATTTGAAATGTTAGAACTGATAAAAATTTGCTGAAATATTATAAGTTCAGAAAAATTATAGAATTATTTGATATTTCTAATTGTGTGTTTGTTCCCAAAATTTCTGGGGGGGCTGCAGTACCGCAGTACTATAGTACGAGCCGCCCCTGATATATATATATATATATATATATATATATATATATATATATATATATATATATATATATATATATATATATATATATATATATATATATATATATCTTTGCCTTTCAACCTAGAAACTCTTGTACAACATAAATATGATTCTTTTAGTGACACAATAAAGTTATATATGAAAAGCCATTTCATAGATTTTTAAATATTTTTAGCTTTTAAGAGTAAGATTCATGTTTTTCTTATACAATTATAGTTAAAATCATGAAGTAAATATTGTAATAAAAGTAATTACCTAAAACTGCAACTTACCAGCCAGTTTGCCAGGCACGATTGGTCCCGTCGCCACAGGACACTCATTCCTTGGGGGCTTCTGATTGGACGGCCTGGTGACAAGTGTACGCAAGGGTGGGGCAGGTAACTTGTACCACTTGAAGTCTGGGTTGGCGCGAAGGAACGCCTCCTTGTACTGCCAGGACACAAGGAAGTTCGTCAGTCAACGTGAAGGAAGGCGGAATAATGTAGTACACCACGTAGCTTGCAATTTTTTTAAACAGAGTTAACATAATAACTTTTCTTAATCATACAAAACAATGCTATAGCTGCTGCAGTTTGTCATTTGAAATTTTGGTTTGCATGCTGTAGTATTATATTTGTGCTGACGTCATGCCCGTGTAATTAGATTGTTCGCTGAGGTGAGCCTGAATATATACACAGACTTGCGTACTAAATAAAGTATATATATAATAAAAAGTTAATATCCTTGACGCCATTTTACCCTTTTGGGTGTGGCCAGGTATTTAACCTTGTGTGTAAGAGTTATCTTGCAACCGAGCTGGGGCTTACCAGGCTCCCAGAACCTTTTCCTGCACTCTTCTGGGCTCGACTACCAGATCTGTGAGGCCTGCAGTATTTGAACTTACAGGGGTGATCACTTCCTTCGGATATATTCCGAGAGATGGCAGCACCGTGATCAATTGTGCCGCCGTACGTATATACAGCACGTGCGAGTAGATGGCAGCAGTGTCACTTTTTACAGCATCACCCCTCCAAGTACTAACCACGCTCGACGTTGCTTAACTTTGGTGATCTAACAAGAACCGGTGCATTCAACGCGACAAGGCCGTATATATATATATACATATTTATAAAAACATATATATATATATATATATATATATATATATATATATATATATATATATATATATATATATATATATATATATATATATATATATATATATAATATATATATATATCTATATATATCTATATATATATATATATACATAATATTATATACTTTTAATATACTATAATAAATTGGCTATAAATTTGTAAGAATACACCAGTACACATTAGATATCATAAAAAAATCCCACCACCAAAGAAAGAACAAGTATTATTATTATTATTTTTTTTTTTTTTTGTCATTTCTCCAATCCAGCCAACAGCATTTGGACCAACACACTTCCCCTCCGCCGATAGTAATGCTACATTGCACCTCCTTTCCAGAGTCTAATGTACACATCAAACTCCTCTAACAAGTATTATTATGGAAATATTTTTACTACAAAAGGCTTGCTCTTTATTTTATTGTTTAATTTTTGGTCACTGCAACATGGATTTTCTAATTTGAAAATAAAAAATAAATAGAGGGTATAATAAATTCTTGAACTGTAAATACATAGAAATTTTACTAATTTTGTATCTTCATTGTAATACCACTAATTACTAGCTGTCTTCATTCGTCAGATATTTTTGTACATATTATTATCAATAATATGTGATTTTTTATATACATTTTTACTCAAGAATTTTTCATTATTTTTATCATTATTTATTGTACTACATAATTAAGTTCCCATTTTTTTTTTTTTTTTTTTTTTTTTAATGACGAGGTTTTTAAATTATCACTAAAAAAATCTAAATTAAAATTTAAAAAAAAAATGCCTATCTGTCCACATCTGAAACACCTGGACATACCTGCTTGGCCAGCTCTGTGTAGCACTCTTTCTCCTGCGGCTCCAGCTGAGCCCACCACTCGCCCAGGATCTTGGTAATGCAGCGGTTCTCTAGAGTTGGGTATCGCTCTCGTACAACGCTTCGGTGACGCTTGCAGAAGATGAGGAAGGCATTCATTGGCCGGCGAGCATGATGTGCCGGCTCAGAGGACGTGCTGCCCTCATCAGAGTCAACTCCAGCCATCTCCAAAGGAGCATCGGGAACCTGTAACAATGACCTCTCTCTTGTCACAACTTGCAAGTAATTGCAGCTGAAGGAGTATCATGAGTACCATTTTGGGTAGAGCACACTCCAGTTGGGCCGACTATAAAATAAAGGGTACAGTACGTGGCTCACTGAAAGCATGCACTTTTAAACCTGCAAGCTCTTTTATCAAATCATGGTAAGGAGATGGTCCACTTATTCATATGTTGTTGCTTTGTACTGTATGCTGCGCTGTGATAATATTTTGTGATTGTATGACTTAATTATGATAATAATTATTCCACACGGTATTGATAAAAGCAATAAAATATTATATTCTTAATTCTTTTCACAACTACAAAATTAGGCTTCAACTTGTGAATACCGCAGGCCCGCATTCTTACATTGCTCTTGATGTAAGGTTTGTCAGGAGAAAAATCTTATTTATTTTTTCTTCACAAAATGTAAAAAAAAAAAAAAAAAAAAAAAATTGGTGTTTGTCAAGTGATCCTGTGGCTCCTGCATGTGAATTATTAATCTTGCTCTTCATAAGAACTGGACAAAATTAAAAACCATGCAGGTACTGTGAGGTTAAAGGTTAAAGGATAGGGAGCAGGAGAAAACATGTCACCACAAGCTGCATCATCTCGTCAGAGATGAAGGTTCTCATGAGCTGATATGTTAACACAATCATTCAAAAGTAGAGATGAACACTACCTGCAGTACTGCAACTATTGCATAAGATAGAGTAATAGTGGGGAAAAAAAAATCAAAATTAATTATCAGACTCAAAGTAATTTGTTTATACTTTTAAACACAGTTATGATTTTTAATTATATTTTGCATTTAGAATTTCTTGCTTCATTGGATTTTAAATCTCAATTTCATTACAAAATATACTCTGTATTTTTACAATTTTAATTATATAATATATATATGATTGAGCAAGCGACCAAAATAATATTTATAAATAGTGAATAATAGTATTATATCATTACAGTATGTTATAATTGTTATATATTATTATATAAATTAATTATCAATTTTACTATTTAATACAGCTGTAGCTAAAATTATTTAGAGTTATTAAAATAAATAATAAATTAATTTTGACAGAAAAGGGATAGAAGAAAACAATATAAAATTTTAAGGTCATTATTTATTTACTGTCATATTATTTTTAGATTTTTATTTAAAAACAGTTCGTAATCTTAAGTGCCAGCTATAATATATAAGCAGAGGTTGGCATTCATAATTAATTGATGCATATAAGATTGTAATTAAGGTCTATAACTGAATTATTATAAAAATGTCAACAAAATTATTTAAATTAATTTCATATTATATTATATATAAATATATATTATTATAGTTTTAAAACTGGAAAACTTCAAAAGAGAAGTAGACGAAATGAAATATATGAGATATGTCGTATAACTATATATATATGCATAAATATATAGGTATATCTGGTACATAATGTGTTATACAAAAGGCCACAGCGCTTTTCAGATGCCATCACATGATCACACACTCACACAAAAAAAAAAGAGATCGAGCATATTTTGTCTATGAATGTACAGTTATTACAGCGTTGAAAATACATGACGTCTTATTGCCACATACAACAGCTGAGAATCCATACAAATTACCTACAAATAAACGCGACATACTGTCATGGGCAGCGGTAAAATTGACGCATATTCACAACACTGTTTATTTTTTCTTCAACAAAATATCCAGCCCCATTATCATAAATTCCATCATTCATTAATAAAACTGCAAACCTAAGTTCTTGTTTTTATATTCGCGACCTACTTTAGAAAAAAATAAATTTCGTCACTTTCCATTTGGTATAAAACAATAAATCTACAATAATGGTCGAGTGCTAGATACTTATCCCTAAATTATACTTTAATAATTCAAATAAGTTTAGCTTAGATTATGATAAGAGGATGAATATCACTTTTGACGCAACCTTGTATTTTTTTTTTTTTTACAGTCGTGCAATCTGTAGGCCTGCCGCAAATGTAAACTCTTCTTCAAGGTTATTCCAGATTGAGCTAGGCCCATATTTTGCACGTAAAACTTCTAACAGAAATTCAAATGCCACCATTGTAAAACATTACATTCAAGTACCTGCTACATTAAAATACTAAGTTATAACATTAAATCAACTTCATTAACTTTTAAAAGACCTTAAAAGGGCAAAAAAATACTCACCGATTTGCAAGCTCGTTCACTACTCGCCATAATCTCACATAATGTCGTGACGTCATTGAGAGAAAACTTTGTCAAAACAAAATTAAAGTATTACGTACCTTCATTATACTCTTCATTATTCATTTGTTGATTGACTGTAAGTCATAAAATATGTTCTATTTCACAAATAACTAGCAACAAAAATGTCGCGCAGGCCAGCTGCCATTAAAAAACAATCCCGTCCCGTGCAATGTTTCCTCTTGCGATCAGCTGTGCCACCCAATCAAGGAAGTGTACGAAATTTTTGACAGAGTTTTTAATTTCGCGTATTGCGAAATACTTCTATAAAACATGTCTATTTATAAACAAGTTTAATTTAATTAAAGAAATGATAGTCAATTAATGGTTGTTATTAGTAGTTTTAATAGAATTTATTATTGTTCTATATATATATATATATATAATTTTAACAGTAAATGACGTTCAAATATTTATAAATAACTTTAAATTTTAAAGGTCCCTGACATTAAAAAAAAAGGAGGTGTGTATGTCCTGTTACCACCGCGAAAAACAAACCCACTGCTGCTACTGCTCGCGCTGTTCCCATACCAGCTCGCGGTTCGGGCCCGCACTGTGTCCTCTAGCTCGAATCCTTCAAAGACTTTCTCTTCTGTCGAATAACAGAGCGACAAATTAAAAGTCCAACGTGTAAAATTAATTGCACAGCAGCCAGCAGCTAATAGAATTAAAACAATCCTCTCTGATCCTCTCCGCAGATTGATAAGATTTCCATTTACTTGAATTATATAATATATATGCGTCTGATGCGTCACTCGAATCTATATTAAAATATTAATTAATTTTGTTTTATATATAATAATTATGTTATATATATATAAACATAAATATATTATATGTAATATAATATAATATATATAATAATTTTTGTACGTGTGTATTTTAACCAAGAATCTGTATTCACTTGAATTATATAATATGCGTCTGATGCGTCGTCGCTCGAATCTATATTAAAATATTAATTAATTTTGTTTTATATATAATAATTATGTTATATATATATATAAACATAAATATATTATATGTAATATAATATATTTAATAATTTTTGTACGTGTGTATTTTAACCAAGAATCTGTGAATCACGGATAAAATACCCTTTGATAAAATACCCTCGGATATAATACCCAGACAAAATACCCTAGAGAAAAATACCCTTGGACAAAATACCCTTAGACAATTAACCCTTGGACAAAATACCCTTAGACAATTAACCCTTGGACAAAATACCCTGGGATAAAATACCCTTGGACAATTAAAATACCCTTGGACAATTTACCCACAGATAAAATACCCTTGGACAAAATACCCTTAGACAAAATACCCTTGGACAAAATACCCTTAGACGAAATACCCTTGGACAAAATACCCTCGGATAAAATACCCATCACTTTGAGGTTGGGAAAAATTTCAGTTTCAATTCAGGGCGAGAAATTCACATTTTTGAAAATACTGGAATATTTCATTTGCAATACATTCATAAACTAGCTCATTCAAAGAATAATCATCGTTTTGAATAATATATAATAGATATATGAATCTCAATTCCAAAACGCTTGGGTAAAAATGCATGTCCCCACTCGTGTTCAGTTCGTTCATATATAGCCGTCTCACTCAAATATCTTTTAATATACTATACACATCAATGCTCGTTTTTTCCTAACGGGGCCGGCTCCGTACGTATAGTCTGGTCTTTTTGTCAAAATTATATAACTAAAAGTTCGGTAAGAAAGAAGTATATGATTTTTTTCCCCGGTGTCTCAATATTTTTAAGTCACTATTAAGAAGTTATAAAGGCTTTTTAACACAACTAAATACTTTTTAAGATAATTTTATTATATGTACCATGTGTACATGTAATTCTATATCTTCAAAAATATAAAATTTCTTCTCATCATTAAAAATGTGAATTAAATATATTTTTTTCTGGTAAATAATGATTCTGTACAATAAAATAACAAATAAATAACTGAAATAGCAATACGTATTTTACTATCATGCTTTGTGCTGGTTGTTACCCGTGACTACATAAATTATGAACATTTAATTTTATAGCTGGTTTCCATGAGTAAGTTTATAGAACATTCTACTGCAAAAAGCAATGTATCTCTTGTCGACCTTACAATGTAACATTATGTTAATACGTAAAAAATTGGGTGGGGAAGCAATGTTTTCTTCTATTCATGCATGAGGTGACGATTTTTTATTTTTACTTTTTGTTTTGTTTTTGCTCTTTATTAAAAAATAATGAAAAAAATGCATTAATTTCATATACATTCATTGTAAAATAATTATACCATAATAATTATGCGATGTCTTATTTAGTCTCCCCTGTTCATTTACATTTACTTATTCTCCCCCCCCCCCCCCAAAGTCCTTTTTGCCTGGGTTGGCTCAAATTTATTGCACTCAAATTAACCTACATTAAGGGTAAGATAACACGAACAATCGATTGTTGTAGTCCCATTTGATTAACATGTAAACCTTAGCAACCTCATAATGATTCTGAATGTTTTTTGAGAGACAGTTCTTGGCACCAAAAAAATATGGAAAAAATTTCAAAACAATCGGACGTTCCAATTTTTTTAAATTATTTTCTTAGTTTAGGTCTCCATGGGAAAGCCCTATACTAAAAATTTAAAAAATTCGTTTAAAAAAATTGGATCGTCCGATTGTTTTGAAATTTTTCCATATTTTTTTGGTGACAAAAACTGTCTCTCAAAAAAAAATTCAGAATTTTTATGAGGTTGCTAAGATTTACATGTTAATCAAATGGGACTACCAACAATCGATTCTTCGTGTTATCTTACCCTTAAAAAAATAACATGATAAATAATAAAATAATTAAAAGGTGCTAAATATTTAATTATTATACTCTACAACTAAACGTATAAAAAAATAAATTATGCTGTGAAAGTATCATGCGCAGGATTCAGTGAAATTTATTTTACCTTTTTCATGGGCAATTCGCAATAACATATTATAAATTATAGAAATTATAATCATAAATTTATGATTATAATTATTGATGGTACTGTTGAAACCCGTAATATCATATATTTTTAATTTTGGTTGGTTGGTTGGTATTTTGGGGCAATTGACACGTTATATTTTTAATTTTATTATATCAATAGGAAACTTTTTATGCAACATGAAAATTATTGTACCCTGTCCCTTTAATAATAATAATATTAATACTGTACTGTACAGTGTATATACAATACATGTGTGCAAAATGTTTGCATGATGTAGGTATAATTTTTATCATTCTACGAAATACCTAAGATGCTGTTATTATATATTATAATATATGGTAAATTGTCTGAGGGTATTCTGTCCAAGAGTGTTTCGTCTAAGGGTATTTCGTCTCAGGGTATTTTGTCCGAGGGTATTTCGTCCAAGGGTATTTTGTCCATGGGTATTTTGTCTGAGGGTATTTTATCTGAGGGTATTTTGTCCAAGGGTATTTTGTCCTAGGGTTAATTGTCCAAGGGTATTTTGTCCTAGGGTAAATTATCCAAGGGTATTTTGTCCTAGGGTAAATTGTCTGAGGGTATTTTGTCCTAGGGTATTTTGTCTGGGTATTATATCTGAGGGTATTTTATCAAAGGGTATTTTCTCCGTTTACCGAATCTGTTTGTATGAACTATATTATGCATGTATTCTTTATAATCGGATTACTTTATAAATTTAGCCTGCATGTATATATTATATATATATATATATATATATATATATATATATATATATATATATATATATATATATATATATATATATATAGTCTAGAGTCTGTTATATTTTTTAAATAAATAAATAAATATATAAATATAATATATATTATATAACAATAATGTTTCAATTTCAATTATAGCTTTTCTTTATTTTCATTGCCTCATGCATGTATTAATTAATCTGGCGTGCACACGTGCACATATATATTAATGCGCATTGTCATGATTATTACGTTTTAATTTTCATTATAGAAAAGTTTTGTTGGTATTATAAATTAATACGCGGTACTATAATATACATAATTATATGCTCTCTTTTATTAATAAGCTAGGTTGGAGATTATTAATTATGCAAGGATGCAAGCTTTTATAATTAAGTTATATGAATTGTATAACAAGTTCTATTAATGTATGTAGTAACATACATATTTTCTTTCAAAGTTCATCAGTTAATTAAAAGTTAAATATAATAAATTTTAACTATAGAACATATTACAATTAATTTGAATGCGTATTTTGTAATACGACACAGGGTGTCCACAGAAATTGTCACGAATTGACAGTCAAATTAAAGTATGAAGCAGGATGGTACATGAACATGTTATACATCAAATTAAAGCTCAACAATAGTGTTGTAAAATAACCGGTTATTTTAAAACGAAGTTAATAACCGAGGTTATATTAACAGGTTATTAACATTTTTTAGGTTATTTTGCCTTTTTGAGGGCCCTGGTAACAAATTTTAAACGTAGCTTCAAGTGTGCTTTCAACCCTCTTTTTTCAATCAAACAACAAAAATACTTTTTTATTTGAGTAAAAATAATTGATAGAAAAGATTTTACAGCGATTTTTAATAATTTTGACTTTAACTACAGTGTTGCCACATTTCTCGGTTAATTAATTAAATGCTAAATAATTAATTTATTTTGAATCCAAAAGATTATTCTCTGGATAGCATTTTGATTTTACATGTATTTTTTTAGTAATTACAATATTCTTTTTATGTAGAATAACCTGGATATTAATTCTAACTGCTATATATGTTGCCAAATTTCCATAATAACCGAGGTTATAATATGTTAGGTTATTTTGAATTGGGTTAATAACCGTTAATAACCGAGTTATTAACAAAATAACCAAATGGTTATTAACTTACTCACAACACTACTCAACAATCAACATGTTCAAAATTGTAAGCAAAAAAGCATTGTGCGGACTTGTTTTCTTTTGAAACGAAAAAGGAACAAAAATGGCCGTTTCTGAGCTCCAAACTCCGCAGAATCAGCTGGCATCTCAAAGAGATTGTCCCTATTTAATTATTCGCTTGAATAAAAATTTACCCACACAATTTACCACAAGGCTTCTCCGCATGAGCACCGACCGTTGGTAAACCCGGCACACGCCCGGACAGGCCTCCTGTTCTCGCCACACGTTGCCAGAATTGCCAGCGTGATTATATAATATGATTGTTGTGGTGATGAGAACTGGAGGCCCGTCTGGACGTGTGCCGGGGGGAACCAATGATGCTCATGTAGAGAAGCCTTGTGATAAATTGTGTGTGTGTGTTCTTTGCCATAAATATATACTGCAATGTATAGCTATATATATAAAAATTTAAGGGTGTAAATAGCTATAAATATATAGCTAGTCTCTAGCTTGCATGTAAAAAATAAAGAAATTTTAATTTTTTTAATTAAAGAGCTTCTTAATTTACTCTTTTTTTGTAAGAAATTAGTTAATTAACACATTTTTACATTAATTAAGGAATTAAATATATATTTGTTTTTATTTGTTATTAAAACTGGAAAAAATATGAAGATTAAATTTTTTAATTCGGTCTGTGTATAACACTAAATAAATATTAATATATTAATCTGAGTAAAATTATTATTATATTGGTATAGAGTCTTTTCTTCAATAGCTATACTATATAGCACTATAACTTTTTTATTATATTTTATTGTTTCGTGACACTCTCAATAAAAAATTTGCTAATTTGACACAATAATTAATGTTAAAGGTAAATATTGAAGTCGATGTGCGCTGCAGACACAAAAATAGTCTCATCATTGTATAATACACAGCTGGATGGAGTCCCATATGTCAATACCTTTTAGCCTTTATATAAACGTGAAGCAGAATCAATAATGAGCAATGACGAGAGATTCTGCAGCTCTCCCCCCCTCCCCTCTCCTTTCCGGTAGGAAAGATTAGATCATTTGCAAGATTCAATGGTATATTACATCACAGGTAACATCTCTTATCGATTGTACATTGTACGCGGTATATTAATGAACTCTTCACTTCATTACCAAAAGTCAGTATGATTTTTTTACTCTTGAACTTGTAGAATTTTGAAAGGATAGTAAAAAATGTATAATATTACATAAAATAAATATACAAAATAAATATACAAAATAAAATTGTTATACTTTTTAATTGGTCATGTTTACGGTCATTTAATTTATGCAGTCTATATCTAAAGTTTTATTTTTTTATTTCCACAAGAGATTGCAATACACAAGGTCTTTTATTTTTATAGTTAATTGGTACTTATAATAATTATAACATTTGATGAAATATAATAGTATTGTAACTATTGTTCATTATAATATTGTTATTACAAATATTTATAATGATCGATGTGAATTAAAAATCTTGACATATACAATGAGACTTGACTATGCAGTTTTACGAGTTCTCTGCAAGATATATATATATTGCATGTAATCGATATTCAAATCAAAATATTTTCTATTAATACTGCACGACAGCTAAGAGAATTGAGTTCTGTAAATTGATTTAATAAATTCTAGCTCAAGGTTATATATCTATTGTACACTTGGGAGAATAATTGAATCAGCCTCAGATGAAAATGCTATATTATGCTCTACCATAGACATAGTAAATGTGCTCTACATCATCTACATGGCATATGCTGAGATGCAAGGCTTCACTGTGTCAATTTTGTGTCACATAAAATGCTATATCAGGTGCATCTCTATACAACATTACTCCATTTATAAGATATATGTCACTTGAATACGCCTGTCTTTATATATAATAAATATATCAGCACGTTATATTTATATGGTATTATAGCTGGCCACCAGCATTATACTTAACCATACAAGTACTATTATACTGAAAGTACTACAAAAATCATGACTTATGTATTTTAATTATGTCTTTATATAATTATGGTCGATGCAGAAACATTTAATTATTAATTCATATAATATTATATATGTGCATGCGCGCGTGGTGTACGTCATCACATTAATTATTTATGGTATATTAATAGCCTTAAGTTTTATTTTTTTTCATTCACATAAGCCCTAATACTATAATAGTTACCATGCCTCAAAACTCATCTCATTTCAGTTAATTTATAAATTTATCTTTTTATATTGATTATAAATGGAAAAAAATAATGAAGTACCGACTTCAAAATTTTTTATTGCAGAAATGGATAAAGGGTGCAGAAATATGCTACTCTGGATTTTTTTAGATTTTTCAGAGACCGCGCGCGCGGGAAGTATTTTTAAATTATTATATAAAGTCCATTTTGATGACGTCATTAACGCCCGTGATGTCACAAAAATGACTTTTAATAATTTTTTAAAAATACTTCCCGGTCGCAGAAAAATCTGAAAAAATTCAGAGTAGCATATTTTTGCACCCTCTATCCATTTCTGCAATAAAAAAAATTGAGGTCGGTACTCCATTCAATATTTTTATAATTAAAAAAATAAATAAATATGATATTATCATATATATTATAGCTATACTTGTATAATAACTTTATATTATATACAGTATTTTTTATATTTTAAAATTTCAAACATAATTTTATAAGAAAAATGGAAAATCTGAGATATAATATACTATTGTTGCATGGTTAGTTGCATATATATATTATATATGATTATATTTATTGGTTGATTGATTGATTGATTGATTGATTGATTGATTGATTGATTGATTGATTGATTGATTGATTGATTGATTGATTGATTGATTGATTGATTTATAATATTGTGCATGCGTAATATAATAAAATTATATGACTAAATATCACAACATTCATAGTTATAATTTTTATTGCTAAATAAAATATATCATTTTTTTAAAATATAACTTCAATAAAAATGTTCTCAGATAGAGTAAAAAAATACTATATTGCTCAACAATTTGCTCTAAGTAGAAATATGCAAACATGTAAATATTCTTCATTATTATATTATGCCTAATAATTATAAAATCTAATTATAATATATAATCTGTACACTAACTATTGTTTTGATAATATTTAATATTCAATCAATATTCTATTTTTAAAAAATGTGTAATTTATGTATCAATTTTGTGTTTATAGTTATAGCTTTGACTATTTTGTTTAATATATTATAATCCAAAACTCATTGTGTTATATGAATAAGCTACATCAACTTTTTTTTTTTTTTTAAACAAAATTGTTATTGTTAATTATGTAGTGAAATATTTCTGTCATCATGTTTTTCCAGATGAAACAAAATTTTCATTCCTCTTCTCGAGCTTTAGCTCATTGAGGCGGTATAAATGTTTTTTGTATAAATGAAATATATTATGTTTATTTAAAATGAATAAAAAAAATACATGATTAACTAATTTAAATTAATTCTTCAGTTCTCAATATACAAATATTTTCAGGACAATTACATTTTTAATTTTTTAGCTAATATTTAATTTTACTGCCTGTGAGGCCACAATACCCCGTCCCCAACATATGAAGTTAAAATTGAACATGGGTAGCTGGGTAAACTTTCCCATATCTAATTTGTTTTATTATTGATGATGTAGACCAGTCCTCCATTTCTCCAAAAATAATAAAATAATATGCATTTTGTTTTATCCAGCCTGTAGTCATAATTATATTATAATGACATTCTTAAAATATTATAATTTCTTATTCTTATGTTATATGAACTCGAATATTTTGATGATGATAATCACTGGCCGAGCAGGAATTCCGAACCGAGACATCGCTGTAAGTTCGCTATTTTTCTGCAGATGTCCCTTTCAGGTTGGTCCTCCGCACGATCGCCTCGCAGCAAAAGGTGAGGCTTGCGAGGGTCAGTCCCAGGGCTAGGAGTACGAAGGGACCCCCCAGGTGCGCCAGACTGAGGGCCACGGGCCCCGAAGGCTCACGGGCCTCCTGCAAGCTTTGCGCCAGGCTCATGTCACGATCAGGTAGGGCCACCACCACACGCCATTCCCACAAACTGGGCACTCCGCTCTGCAACAACCGTGATATCTCGCGGTCGAAGGCGCGTCGCAGAGGGAAACCCTTGGACAGCACGAGCGCGATCTCCGAGGTCAGCACGAACTCCCTGCACACACCGGAGGGAATTTCAATGTTTGTTTTCATTTCATTATCTCCATCACAAGCTAAAACTCTGAATCGCTGGACTTAAAAAGCTCGTGGAAGGGTTGGGTATTGGAGGCTTGTTAATTGTTCGCGGTCAAGTATACAAATATTACAAATAATAATCGTTCCATATAACTAGCAACACAAGTCAACGCATTTTTTTTTTTTTTTTAATTGTGACTCTTTTTCTCTTGGTGATTTTTTTTTTTTTTAGTACGTACATGCTATAATTAAAACTTTAATATAATTAATATTGTGTGAAACTTAATAGCTGAAGTAACTGATTTATTTAGCTTTTTTTTTTTATATGGTATAATATGATATTTATTTTATTTAAATAATGTTGCTAGCATATTTTCTCCATAAAAGGTGCATTCTTAAATAAATATCCTTTATTGAGTTAATTTTTAATGCTTTAATTATAAAATATATTAAATATAGTTAACCTGTTCAACAAAAGCTAGAATAGATTACCTAACACTAAACGAATATACCCTGACGGGGCAGTCTCACCTGGAGAGATGCAGTCTTCCCAACAGGTCACTGTCCAGCCGCTCCTGCAGACATAGGAAGCCGGTGTCCAGGCACTCCACCGTGTACGTCCAGCGATTGGTGCGCAGGCGAGCCCCCAGCTCGGACCAGGTGTGTGACATCTGCAGCCGGGACAGCACCGCGCGGATGTGAGGGTCTTCCGAGAGCGCCAGCTGATTGATGTGACACCTGTTAGCTTCATTCATTAGTGGAAAGGGGGCAGGCGCTCTTTTATTTAATGTACCTAATAAACTTAATTGTAATAAGATAAGTAAGTAAAACCTGGGAGGTTTCATTACTGAAACTCGCCACTCCCGCGCCAAAAAATAAATATTGCAGAATGCCTCTCTCAAAACTATTTTAGTGTAATCGTGTAATCTAAGGAAATTAGAGTGAAATCTGATATGCTCCTTAAATACGTTAAACTTTTGCTAGATCGAGTATTCATGGAATAAAATATACAATCATTTATTTTTTATTCTGTAATATATACTTGTATTGTATGGTTTATAGTTCTGTTTGTTGTTTGTTTTGACTTTGAAAATGAATATTCATTGCACTCGGTCGGTCAGGCTATACAGAAACTGCATCGCTCACCTAAAATATTGACAGTTACAAAAATAAAAAAATTATATATAAATTAAAATGAATGTATTATAAGTATTATAAGTATTAGCAATGATATCCAAGTATTTATGGAAATAATATATATATAATATCATAATAATAATATATGATGATGGTTTGTCAAATAATTTGTAACGGTTTACTCAATTAACACCCCACACGATACTTTTTTTTAATTTAATCACATGCAAAATCATAAAATAAAGAATAATTCTGTAAAAAAAAAATGGCGTCATAATAAATATTTTTATTGCTATACTAACGCTACAACAAATAAAAAAAAGTTATAAACATTATATAATATGATTCCTTAAAAAAGTATATTTTGACCTGATGACCAATCCTGATTAACCCCCAAGTTGACCATGATACGGGGAAAACTAAAAGAGACCTGTCCTGGCCACACGTCGTCCACGTCGGTGTAGGCTAGTCCTGAGGTTGCGATCTGCTGGATGGTGTCGAGCTGTTGTTCGGGAGGCTCGAGCGTGAGCACGGACACGAGCAGACCCACGTAGCACGCGCCCAGCAGCAGCATGGCCAGCTGCAGGCCCAACAACAGTGGACGTCGCACGCCGCGCACCCACTGCTGCAAGGAGTCAACAATAGAATCAACAATCTGGAGAAGAGACATGCTTTGATTTTGATTTTATTGTCCCATATCAAAATTTATGAGCTGAAAATAAACTTATTTAACAAGTAATAAATTTGCCCATAAAGTAATTTTAGCTCTTTTTTGAAGTAATCAGATTATCGCTGGTTTAATTGGTCACCTGTGAGAAGTCCCCCTGTTGCGTGAATACACTGAGGGAGATGAGACAGCTGAGAGCAAGGTCCGCCACTCCGTCCTCAGTCCACTGCGCCAGGTACAAGGTGAGGGCTCCTGCCAGCATCACACCGCAAATAGCGCACCACATGTCCAGCTTGAAGGGCTGCACGAGAGATAACCAGTTGGGTGCAGATTCCCTCAGTGGCGAGAGGAACTTGACTAGCATCTTGCGGTACGGCTGCGTCATGTCCACGCTGGACACGAACCGAGAGTCCCAGTTGAAGCCACCAAGTGCAACGTCTACCAAACCATCTTTAACCTTACCTACAAGACCTGAAGAGGTACCGTTTTGGTACACCATCCCCCAGAGGTCAAGTTCTTGACGTAGCGTGATGTCCATTGAGAAATTAAACTTTGAGGATAGATGTAGTAAAATACGATATTCAACACCATCCAGTAACTTAAGTAGTTCTTTATTTAGTTTTATATCATGATTTCCACGTACTGAACCTTCAGGAAATAATATGAAAGGTGGATAATGTATAACTCCAACATTTAGAGTTTTACCGTGCAGATCCTCGTACCTCAAAGTTTTAACTGAAGATGATGAAAGTTGCACCATGGTCACGTCAAGAAGATCTTGTGACGTCACAAAGTCTTGCACGCAAGGCTGGTCCCCTCTGGTTACAAGTGTGATCCGGCCCTCACCACGGGCTCGCGTGGGCCCCCACTGCGCTGCCAGGCGGCTCAGCAGTCCGCAGTCCGGGCCTGGAGAGGCCAGAACGTTGAAACACGCGTACTTTGTGATGACTTCGCGCAAGATGGTGAGGTCTCCAGTCAAGATTATCTTGGGAATTGTCGAATGCTGCAGAAAGGTGTCCACGTTGGAAAGAGTGTCCTGGTCTGAAATCACCACGAGACACCTGGGGATCCTACAAATTTCATTATAGTTAATAAATACAACAGGCTTAATTAATTCGTTAAACATTTTATTTTTATTAGAAATTTTAACTTTTAATTGTACTGTGGACTGATGAAGTGCATGGGTTCTTTTTTTTATGATATATTTTTTTTTTATTTTTTAGAACAAAATAACTAAAATATGACAGAATATGATAAAATTGCGAGGTAAATAAGAAAAGTACTATGACATATATGACCCACCTGGAGAGGGAGAGGTCGAGGATCGGTGGTCTGGGGGCCAACGTTGGTGGCTGCAAGACCCCGAATGTCCCCCAGCTAAGTAGCAACATCACTAGCAGGATGGCCACGCTGGTGTCTCGTCGTAACGCCATGGCTCACTGCGTAGACTCACAACCCCCACCCTATCACCACATGCACGATCACCCTCAGCGCACCCTCCACGACATGTCAGAAATTGACTGGCACTCAATGCCTGCTATATTATAAAATATAAAAACTAGATGAAAATTATTAAAGATTATTATCATTGTTATCAATCGACTGAGTTTGCTGCATGAAATAATTTATAATTTCACAGCTCATATTTTTATCATTAGTCTTTGGTAAATATATATTTATTTTATTTTTTACACAATCGTATCATCAATTTACTTCAATTGCATGTAAAAAAATAGCATAGAGTATTAATTAAAATTCATATTTTGTTTAGCCCTGAATTAATATTAAAATTGATTTTTTTTTTTTTTTATTGGTCACTTATTTTACAATCAACCAAGGTTATACACAATAACCGTATTGGTTGAAGACTAATACATGAAAAATATGTTTCTTCAAGACCTAGAATAATTATAACACTAGAAGATTGAATCTTATTTATGATTTCAAACTAAAACAAAAATGAAATAAATGTTGACTGATTGACAGATAATTGTTTTCAAATTCTTTCACAAGACACTTAAATACAATTTTTTTTATCCTTTAATTATCAAGTTGAAGATTTTTTTTTTTTTTTTTTTTTAAAGAAAGTACATTATTTTCTGTAATTTAAAGTAAATTTTATCCAAAATTAAACCTCATTCTCTAATACAATATTATATATGTCCTATATAAATTTGAACATGATATTGTAATTCAATCATTATAATGGACAGTTTGCATCAACTTTTTTTAGTAGCTCAATCGAAAGAGGAGGTCTATTAATATTAATTAATTATATTATTATTAATTAATATTAATATTAATCGGAGTAATATTAAAAAAAATCGCCTCAAGCTCCTCTATAGGTTCATTCTTTTTATACGCCTATATAATTTATTAAATTTATATTTACGGTCTGGACGAGTCTGGAGTTCTGGACGACTAGCAACGAGTTTTCTCAAATTGTAAAAGAGGCATAATTATCATGTAATTAATGTAGTAAAATTATGCTAAAATGAATAAAATATATTTTAAATATTAAAATAATAAAATTTATAAATATAATTTAAAATTATAAAAAACGTCGATTCAACCAGACTAGCTAAGAGAGACTTTTGCAGGAAATTTGCTCTGCGTGCCCATGGCATTTGTGACCATTCTAATATATCAGCTTATCAGCTAGGCTAAAAGGCTATAACTATATACTGCATTTTTTGTTTTGTTTTACTTCTTTGTAAATACAAACTTGAAAAAAAAATATGTATGACTGAAGTCTATCTACGAACATATACAGGATTAAAGTGTTAATCTGTAGCATATACAGTACATAAAAAAACAAAAACATATCGGTGATGAAACAATAATGAGCGTATTAATATAATATAAGGTATAATAAAATTGTAGTACGTACATGGGGATGAATCACATTCATAATGAATTTAATATTGTTAGAACTTAAAAACCTTCTTTGTATCTTAAATTTATAATAGTATGTAGTTCAAAGTTTTTAAAAAAAAACAAAAAACAAAAAAAAAAACATATTTAACAAGCATTTTAATTAAGGACTTTTCACTGATGACATTTTGAGTTACACAAAAATATGTGCTTTAATTAAAATTAAGTTAAATAATTATTTAAGAAAAATACAATCAAATTTTCTTGTTAGAAAGAGTATTTTTTATGTTTGTGCCTTATATGTTGCCTTTTCTTCCAAAACATGTTGCTATTCACTCCTAATCATAACCAAAATTGTGGACAGAACAAATTAATTTTAAAGTAGCCAGTCCCCATTTTTTAAATATTAATTATTCGAATTGAGGTGTGTGTGCATTTTTCTTAAATATTATTAAATTAATAAATATTAACATATTATAATACCAACTATTATGTATGGTGAACGGCTACGCGCGCATATATAAATATATGAACAGAACTAATATTTTCACATAATTATATTCGCTTTACTGTCGAAATAGACTGTTGATTTGATTAATTGATATAATTTATTTTTAAACAAAAGTTTAATTACACATCAGTTTATATATATATATATATATATATATATATATATATATATATATATATATATATATATATATATATTTATATATATATTACTTTCAAACTTATATAACTATAATAAACAATCAAACTTCTCTAAATAATACACGACATGTTACAAAAAAATAATGTTAACGTTTTTCAATGCAAACTTTGATGTAAGCTACATATTATTATTACGCTGTAAATGTCATTCATATTATAGGAATATTAAATTATTAACGAACTGCAATAATAAATCGTAGATTTGTATACAAGTTTCCTTACTTTAAGATTTTCTGTCTCGCAAGACGGACGGGAAATCGTTATTTTAACATTTGTATGAATTGACAAAGATTTGAGTGGCGTGTAGACCTAACGAGCTGGGGTGTGTATAGTAGTGTATACGTAATACAATAACACCGGAGAAATGAAAAAATACAAGCAAGTTTTATTATAAAAGACGAATTAAGTCTTTCAAGCTGGACGCGTCATTATAATAATACTATAATTGTGATAATTAAAGCGAGTGCAGCTATTATATAAAGGTATATACAGTATATCCTACAAAAAATGTATAATACGCGTAGAATAAAGATGATATATATCATAATATAAATATATAATATATATATTTTATGTAGTCCCTTTCCTTTTGATGACGCCCAATGACATCCTGACGCCTATTGAAGATCGACGCCTCCGTCTGTTCTTTGAATAATTTTTTAAAACTAGTTCCCGGAGTTACTGGACTCTAAAAATATTTGAAAAAAATAGATTTGCATAATTTGGTATTCTCTATTAATTTATTTCTGTAATAAAAATTTGACGTATAAATACGTAGGTTATCCATTTATAGACTCGAACGTTTTGGCCAGACATGCATATGAAGTATGAAGCATATTCGCAGGTTATCTGGTTACACGGCTCAGCTGCATGGGGCCGAGATAAAATTAAGGGCATTAAATTCTATAGAATGCGATGATGTTTCTGTATAACTGGACACCAATATATATTATGATAAACAGCGTTCGTTCTCTTGCAGTCAATTTGCAACCAGAGATATTAATTTAATTGCAGCCCTTTTTTTGAGTCACATCCGACGGAAATACTGCATGGGATATTCATACAAACCAAGCAAATTTGATACGACTAAACGAGTCTAGTAGAGATAAAATACATTAATATATTATATATTATTCTCTCTGTTATATATATGTTGGAAAAATTTAATACATATGCATGTAAAATTTTCTCCTATCATTTAGCCAATTTATAATGAAATTATTATATCAACCCATGTCGGTGCACGCATTAAAAAGAGCAAAAGAAAAAAAAATGTTTTAAAAAAAAATAAACAATATTAATAATACAATTTTATTATTCCTTTGTAAAGCGGGTCTTGGATAAAGGTGTCGGATTAAATCAATTTTATTCAATCAATACAAGTTTTAACATTGGTATTTCCTGAATAGAATTAATATATTATGCTTGGCAAAAAGAGAATATTTTCAAAATTATGTATATAGTGAAATTGTTATTCCAATTTCTTATATATTATGTTCATATTACTTTGTAAAATTAATGAGATATTTTTTTTTAATTTGATGTAATAGTTTTTTATTTTATGTTTAAATATTAAATATGTCTTTAATAAGAATAAGAGTATTAAATTATTAATTAATGTACTGCAGCATGCGCAATATGCGTAGTAGGCACTCGATACCTATATACAGTATAGGGGAAACAACATATATTATATCATATTATATTATATTATATTATATTATATTATATTATATTATATTATATTATATTATATTATATTATATTATATTATATTATATTATATTATATTATATTATATTATATTATATTATATTATATTATAACAATAACTATTTTTCCCATCCGGCCGTCACGCAGAAAATCTTGAGGCAGCTGCAGCTACTATTATAATTATTTTAGTTATTATTATAATTATAATTTGTATGAAATGACAAAGATTTGAATGGCGTGAATTATAAAATTCATATCAAAGCCTATTAATTTTTCTTTGGTCCACTGTATAATACATATTACTAATATCTAATATTATATAAAAAATATTTAATATATAACAAACAGAGAGCAGGGGTGTCAGGGGTGTGTACTTAATTGTATATAATTTTATATTTTAAGACAGGGTCGAAACATTATATTATCACCCTCCCTGTGCTCTCTTTGAGTGCACCATGCATGACCTATATAATATATTATTATAGAGACAGAGACGTGCTGGTTCGAGCTTAAACTCTGTCTTAGAAAGGGATATTATATATATATATATATATATATATATAATCTTAATTTTGTTTCCTCCCAAAATTTGAAAATATACAACATGCATTTTAGGAGATATAAAAATTAGTTTTAGCCTACTAGCTATATATAATATTAGGAATGCGAGATCTTTATATATATGGCTCATATTTATACATGTATGGCATTGCATGCAAAAATGTGTTGGAATCTGCAGACGGATGCTTTTCGACATCATGCTTTAATATTTATTTATTTATTTATTTATTTATTTATTTATTTATTGATTTATTTATTTATTTATTTATATAAATCATGTTGCAGTCTAAAAAATAGATTTGATCATCATATTATAAGCCTATATATATATAATATATATATATTATATATATATATATATATATATATATATATATATATATATATATATATATATAATTAAGACATCGCGTTCTAGAAAATCGACGATCACCATGAGATAATAAAACCGTCGTGTAAAACGTATACGCGCACATCATGCAGCTAGACCATAAATGAATAAAATATTGGTCTCTCTGATACAGTAGTAGAAAGTAAGTCTCTCATAGTCTCTGATCAAAATAACTCTATAGAGTTATTTTGGTCTCTGATCATCTAATCGCAGCCCAAAATTAAGTTCCTCGGATCCTCTGATTGATGTCTTTGACAGCTAGAGACTAGAGTATGTTATAAATATTATAATTTTTTAATTATAGTAAAATATTTTGCAGTCTCTGAAAAATCGGATTTAAAATAGTTTTATAGAATCCCGCGTAAAAACTATGCCAGCGCCCCCATTACGCTCTGCGGATCTTTACAGAAGTTCTGCCGCCATTTTTACGTGGATCCGTAAAGGTTTGTAATGACAGCGTGGCTTAAATTTCCTTCTAAATACTTTATTTTTCTCTAACTCCTACTTATAAACAAACTTAAACAACTATTGCTTAATTTCAACGATTTTAAATATTTGATTCGGTCATAACTCTGGGTATTTTGAGCCCCTTTGATCAGGCCACGTGTTTCCCTATGCTGGACACACAACATGCAAGCTGCTTATTTACAATGCCGGCAGTGACTTATACTGGAGTTCCTGAAATAGAATTAATTACTGAGATATGAGCACTGTAGTTGTAGCATGTATTGCTACCAGTACATTGTAAAAGTATGATGATTGTCATTTCTATTCCAACTTATTCCACCCCACCCTGATGTCCCTGATTGGTAGAGTGCTTGTCACTTGTCATGTAATATGTTTGATGCTAATGGTAAATTTTGAAGCTGTCCTCAGTCTCCTTTTGTGCTCCTAAAAACTGTTAAATCGGTAAATGACTTGTACACCCCCCAAGCTCTCAAATGGTCAAAATTTGATCAAATTGTACCTATCTCATCAAGGTGATTGGTTTGGTGTGCCTTGTTCTATAGGTTTATATTTGGGAGCAATCAAGCTATTTTGCATGGAAAGAGTCATTTCAGAACTTTAAGTAGCCAGTTCTAAAGAGTCTTGATGATGATGAGGTGCATGGGTCTATTCAACTAAAGAACTTAATTTGACAATTCCTTCCACGGACAACATAATTAAATAATCCTCTCATCCTATGTCACTGATGTGCATCAACGTTATGATTAACAACTGTCAAGAGAGGCAACGACAGACAGTGTTTGATTATCCTGTAATAAAAACACTTTTGCTGCCAAACAGTCTCCTTGTGATTGTCTAATAAGTTCAGTCCTGATTTTGTGTATCACTTCTGTATGTATCAATGATACATTGGATAATACTAATGGAGTACTGACCTCAAATTTTTTTTATTGCAGAAATGGATAGAGGGTGCAAAAATATGCTACTCTGAATTTTTTCAGATTTTTCTGAGCCCGGGAAGTATTTTTAAAAAATTATTGAAAGTCCGTTTTATGACAACACGGGCGTTAATGTCCCATCCTTTTCTTAAGGAGAGGCGCCTCGTGAAGCCATCATAATGGACTTTAAATAATTTTTTAAAAATACTTCCCGGTCTCAGAAAAATCTGAAAAAATTCAGAGTAGCATATTTTTGCACCTTTTATCAATTTCTGCAATAAAAAAATTTGAGGTCGGTACTCCATTTAAGGATCTTCACCTTTTTATTTATTTACACTCAAAGTAAAACTACATAAAAATGATAAGATTCTATTTTCAACTGCAAATATTTCTTTTTGAACTGTGACTTGATCGAGATGTTATTTTTTTTGTTCAACACTAAATTTCATAAAGATAAAGTGACTAAAAAAACACATGTTTGATGTACTTGCTTTATTGTGTTTGCAGATGCCATCCATTACAGTTAAAGATGTGGACCAACATAAATTCGTCAAGGCGTTTGCTGCATTCCTTAAAATGTAAGAATTATAATTTTAGTAACATTGAATGACATTGCCCAAAACATGACCTTGTAATTTTTGGTGTACTGAAAAAACCTTATTAAATCATTAATGATCAAGAATTTTCTGTGGTTTCTTACAGAAACGGGGGAAAAATACGTCAGTGTGATGCAGCTAGTTTATCATTATATGCCAAGATAAAGTTACTCTTCTGCCAAAATGTGTAAAAAAGAAGGCTGAAAAATTGTGTTCATCATTGACCATTGTAACCAAGCCAGTCCTTGCTGCTCCATTTAGTATGGGAGTGGTCAGGGAAGTTGTTTAGCTCCCATTTCAAATTTAGGGTAGTTCCCACTTCACTGTCAGCCTATTTGTAATCCCGACTAAAACTTTCCATTACATAAGACTTTGATAGTACTGTAGATGTTGATGGTTGATGTGTGATTCAGGTCTGGCAAGATGAAGGTTCCCGAGTGGGTTGACCTCGTAAAGAGCGCCAAGTACAAGGAGCTGGCGCCTTTTGACGAAGACTGGTACTACACACGCTGCGCTGCCCTCGCGAGACACATGTACATCAGGTCTCCCGTCGGTGTCGGAGCAGTCACAAAGGTCTTCGGAGGTGAGAATTTGTTTTAAATTACATGCTCTTTGAATTCTCGTCTTATTTTAATTTATTTATTAATGATTTTTTTAATTACGAGATTTATTGACTTGGGTCAATCAAAACACCTGAGAAGTTTATAACTTTACAGATACTGCAGCACTTTTTGCCATTTTGGATTCACTAATTGAATAGTTTATTGAGTAAATAAAATAAAAAATAAAAACGGAGAAAATAATTGATGTACTGTACTTCTCCAATCAATGAATGCTTGAAAAAATCATAAAGCTCACACAAAAACTGAATATTTTTGTTATTTTTAATATTTTGACAAGATTCTTTAAACAACAAAATTTTTAGCGATGTCAAAACATCCTCTCGATTGGTTACTTTTTAAAAAAACAAATTTTGTCTTATCAGAAAGTACAATGTGCCATTTTTGCAAGTTGAATGTCCTTTTCTCCCCCCCCCCCCCCCCATCCTCCCCCTCGGTTTAAGAAAAACAGTAGTGCCATACTCGAATATTTAGATTCTTCTAAGACGGACTGTTGTAGGGTATATCATAGGTGACATGATTGTAAAAGCATCATTTTTCTCATGACTATAGAAAAAATCTGATCCCAGTAACCTTCACTATTTATTAATTAATTTCGTTACTAATGAAACAAAATGCTTGCATGCGACAATCACAGTTAACTTACATTATCAACAGCATGTTATGTTATAACACAAATTATAACAACTAAAATCAAAGTGGAATCTGCTAGAATTTCTCTTCTTGATGCATTTAAATACCTAAAGCTAAATTAGGTCCTTCACTGTGCACCAGCTTTTTAATTTATAGTGAACATTTATTCAAGCCTGTACTATAACCTTATTGCATCAAAAAGAGTTGTGCTTTTGTGACTTGCATTGTGAGAACAACAATATGTATATGCTGTGGACTAACTTTTTGTGGGCAGTAGAACTTCTTTATCAGTAGAATAGGTATAAGAGGGTGTTTTTATAGAATTAATACCTTCCCTAAATTTAGCTCAAAAGTTTATAAGGGGCATTCACAAAGCCTTAAGGCCACATTTAAGGCTCAATAATTTAAGTCCAGAAATTTTGGGTCTAAAAAACACGTCTAAAATCAAGCTTTAAATTATCAAGCCTTAAATGTGGCCTTAAGACGTTGTGAATGCCCCTTATATGTGTCCAAGCTATCCTTTCACTTCTTATGATAAACCCCTGCTTGTATTTGTTTGTATGCCAAAACCTTGCAGGCACAATATTGGCAGGTTCATATTAACCAATCACTCAAAGTCTAATGCAAAACTGGAAGAGTATTTTTATTTGTACTCTGTTTCTCTTGTCAAATTTGAATTTAGGTTTATTAGTGTATTGTATCATTTTCATCTCAATTGTTTGTCATATATATATATATATATATATATATATATATATATATATATATATATATATATATATATATATATATATTGTATATATACTTGGGTGAATAAAAAATAAATAAATAAATTAAATAATAAAATAACGATTGACCTCAGTTACAAACCAGAAACGGGAAATTTCTGTCGGAACGGAATTAAATGAAATCAATTTTAAAAAATCGAGGATGCTCTAAAACTTAATCGCTTATTTAATCGCTTATGGTTTAAGCAAATTCAAGGGGGCGGTTTTCTCACAACAGCTCCATTTCCGGTTTCCGTCCATAAGGCCAATGTTAAACTTCTGCCACAGTTTTCTCAAAACTGGTCGAACAGATCCGCTTCAAAAAAATTAAGCAATTAACCTTATTGTGACGAGCTTAAAGACTCCTGCAAGTCTCATTAGAATCAAGGGGTCCGTTTCCGAGATCCAAATCAACTGAGGTCAATCCTTAATCGTAAAACTATTTACTTTTAAATTTAAACTTTGTTAGTATTGCAGCAACTAATAAGGTCAATAACTTTTTCTCACATCTTACCAATACCGCGTTTAGTTTGAATGAAGTGCAATAAAATAACTGAGGACCAAATTATCAAAAAATAATAATAAAATCAGAAACCATTCAAGTATGAGGTTGCATTATTAGAAAGTGGCTTCGGACATGTAGACATTTCCCCCATCTTTAAATCTTTCAAGTCATAATTTTCCTCATTTTAAAACAATTACGTATTCACCAATAGTACATAACATGACTAACAAAGAGTCATGAAGGATGTAGTGTGTATGCGGCATGCGCTGTCACCAGGGGGCGAGACTACACACTAGGGTTTGAAGCAAATAAAAATGCTTCTACCTGCCTGCCAGCTGATTTCTTCATACTATTTCTTCCCACTATAGTAGGAAGGTCAGACCTTTTCAACTTTATGAGATCAGCTGTGGTGGTAAAAGGAGAAACTTTTTTTTTGCATCAGCGCGGAGGGTGTAGAAGAGCGGGCGTTAGCTTTCCATAGTATATAGTTCAGTGGCTGTCACACTAAATTTGATGCTGTGACTGTACAATCAGATTAACTCATTTTTCTTGTCCGGCTGGGATCAGACTAGGGTAAAACTAGTGAGAAGAGAAGACATTTCATTGACTTCCCCCTCCTCATCAAATCAAATCTGTAAAAATTAACATGCTGTGATGTCTGGGTTTAGGTCGGGAGCGCAAGGGCGTGTGCCCCTCCCACTTCTGTCGCAGCTCCGGCTCAGTTGCTCGTAAAGCCCTGCAGTCTCTAGAGCAGCTCAAGCTGGCCGAGAAGGCCAATGAGGGCGGGCGAAGACTCACCGTACAGGGCAGGCGAGATCTCGACCGTATTGCCGCACAGGTCAAGCAGAAGAAGTGAGCACTCTATTAATGTATCAAAAATAAATCAACCTATTGTCTAATACTTGACTGTCATTTCTTGCAACCTTATTGTTTTTTTTACTTCTTTATTCTTAGCTTGAGCAGTTTCTCAGTTTGTTAAAGGAAGTACAAAGTATTTTACTGTGTTTTAATTAAATTTATGAGAGGCATATAATTCTGCATTTTCAGAATACCTACTACACTAATTTCTACTTTACCACATGATATTATCATGGTGATAATAATAATAATATTTGTTTATTTGGGATAAATTACATTGTAGGGAATAGGGGGAAAAAAATAATAGCAACAACATAATATAATTCAAATTGGTGAGTGTAAAAGGCTAAGTGAGCCTATACACATAGAGCCACATGAATTGGAGTACCGACCTCAAAATTTGTTATTGCAGAAATGGATAGAGGGTGCAAAAATATGCTACTCTGAACTTTTTCAGATTTTTTTTTTTTTTTTTTTTTACAAGGAGACACCCCTAAGAGCTTACAGCTCGCGGCGGGGTACTAGGTAGGGAACGGATAGTGCAGTGGCCACGGCCTGCATGCTTACGCGTCCCAGCATTCGCTGAGGTGAGACTGAGGAAACCGTGGAAAACCTCAGACAGGACGGACACCTCTACTTTTTCTCAATGGACCAAAGCAATGTCCAAAGCCTGGGGAACCACACGCAAGTGCATCACTGCACTGGGTGGAAAGCGAGATGAATTTACCCCAGGGAGCTAGAAAGCAGCGTATTTTTTACTTGAAAGATCGGGAAGTATATTTTTTTAAAAAAAGTTGATGAAAAAAATTGATTTTATGACGTCACGGACGTTGATGTCCTATCCTTTTCTTAAGGAGAGGCGCCTCGTGACGTCATCACAATGGACTTTCAATAATTTTTTAAAAATACTTGCCGGTCCCAGAAACATCTGAAAAAATTCAGAGTATATCATAGCATATTTTTGCACCCTCTATCCATTTCTGCAATAATTTTTTTTTTTTTTTAACTTCTCAACTGAACCCTATTTTAGGATACTGGCCACAATTAAGTGACTGAATTTAACCTCCTGGCTCTTCGTAGACCCTACTTTTGTGGATCCCTTCCAAACCGGGGCGGCCATGGCCTATATAAGCAATCCATCCCAGCATTCGCCTGGTTGTAACTGCATGAGGAAACCATGGAAACCTCAGTCAGGATGGTCGGCAATTGATGGAGGATGCCATCAATCACCTCCCGGATGCACGAGTGGGTGTTCTTTAGCAACCACCATTTGTGAAAAGTTTGGCGGTGAATGGCTGGGATCGAACACAAATTTTGAGGTTGGTACTCAAATCCATTATCATCTATTGTTTAATCAATAAAGTAGACTTTCAACCCAGCATTTTCTACCATTTATAATGTAAATTTACATTAATGGTAGAAAATGCTGGGTTAAGTGTGACTTACTTAAGTAAGTCAGCCATGCAGTAGCTAGTGATTAAATAATTGTTTATCGCTGTCCACAGGTCCAAAGGTTATATAACTCTTTTGTGTTTAAGATTATATATATAGTTTTTCCGGTTTTTCTCAAAGACCATGCATTTTAATGGTCTCGAGCATATGGAAAAAATATATATTATTCGATCCTCCATGGTCTTGATCAAGGATAATACACTTCCTCCATGGTCTTGAGGCAAAGTTCCTTTGAGGCATGATACGCCTTTGAGGAACTTTGGTCTTGAGGTTCCTCTTTTCATTTTTAAATATACCGCTACTATAGTTCAGAAATACAAACATTGGAATCGTTGGAATGCAAATTATGCAAATGCTGAATAAGGGAATCTGAACATTCGGAACACGTTAAATTTCGTGCGATTTCGTGTGAGAGGAACTGAGGAACGCTTCATAAAGGCTTAAACTTGATTATGCTGGTGCTGGCCGCGAAGTGGCTGCACCGTACACGTCCTACAGAGTCCTACTACAATTTACGATAAGTTCTTCAAGCTAATTCCTTAGCAAGGTATGCATATGTCTTCTACGTTTTAATACTATATTCACATAATAGTATGCATACTGTACAGTATGTATAGTCTAGACAACAATCAATATTATTTTGTAGATTGTAGTAAACTTTGCTCTGCGTATATAAAGCATATATGCATACATGTACATATATGCAGCCCAACAGTTCTATTATAAGTCGTCTCCACATATCTTCGGTTTGCCGTCAAGGACTTGACCCTCCCATTAGTTTTGTATTGGAGGACAAATGAAAAGGTTCAAGGCCTCAAAACAAAGTGGAGACTATTTTGTGTACAGTATATAATAGTATGCATACAGTATCCATACCTCGGCCATCTACAAAATAAATCTTAAAATATTTATTTAGATAAGATAAGCAGTGTGTACACATTACATGCATTCACCCCTGCTTGCGGCTATTATGAGTATTCCACCACGGTGGCTCGCTTGCTTACGGCTGATCGACTCTCTCAGCCCCTCCCTAAACTCACCAACACTTTGAACATCCACAAGCCCAGAATCCAGCAAATTCCACTCCCTCACCATTCTTCTCAAGAAAGAATACTTGCCCATATCATTTTTGCTTCCCTCATACTCCAACTTCCAATCATGGTCCCTCCTACCCTTATAACGCCCTTTCTCGATCAGTACCATTGCTAAGCTCCTAATATCCTACTGGCGACAGACGGGCATTTTGGGCGCTGTTGAGTCTACACGATTCTAAGATCTGTATACATACTGTATATTATCTCTCACTTTATTCTGGGTGTGGCATGGCTCTATCTAGCAGCAGTATTAATTTCGTAATGCTACGTTTGGAAACAGGTACTTAAAGACTTGTAGGGGGTGTACGGTATTGTAACCGTTTGCATTTTAAATATTTCTTTAAAACTTTTTTCTTTTCTTTCAGTTGTTTCTTGCACATGGGAACTCCTCCTGACGGTTTTAAACCAAGGAGAATGGACAAGGAAAAGTGGAAGAGAATAATTCAGCCTGACGGAGACTCTGACTCTTCACTTGATTGCTGGGACGACGGTTTAAACGGAAGCAGTAAGTCAGTCAATAATTTTAGCTCCTTTCAAAGGCTAACGATAAATATGACTCAACAAAAACTGAACATATTACATACGGGTTAATTAAAATGTTTCTAATTTAATGAATAAAAAATTGAACATGATAATGAATTTGGGAGCCCTTAATAAAAAATTAATATCACGCTCTGAATGGGCCTCCGGGGTGTAATTTTTTTACTGGCTCAATCAAAAGAGGAGGTCGAAAAATATCCCTTAGATTTTTTTGCGATTTTTTTAAGCACTGCATCATACCTAGAATGGAGATTAAAAATGTATCTTGACCTAGAGGCTCCATCCGCAACGCCTATGACGTCATTACATTCTTTGGGTCAACTATATAATGTTTCTAAACAAACACATTGCTATGGAAACAAATAATTATTTTTAATAAACAAGCAACAAAGCAATAATTTTTTACAAGTGTTATATAGTTGAACCAAAGAATGTAATGACGTCATAGGCGTTGCGAATGAAGCCTCCAGGTCAAGAGACATTTTTAATCTCCATTCTAGGTATGATGCAGTGCTTAAAAAAAATCGCAAAAAAATCTAAGGGATATTTTTCGACCTCCTCTTTTGATTGAGCCAGTAAAAAAATGACACTCCGTAAGCCCATTGGAGATCTTTATTTTAATATTTTAGTTGTTATTCTTTTAAATTTCTATTCCATACTTTGGTAACACTGGTCTTTCTAGGCACTGATGATGTTTTTGTTGTTACAGACAGCTCCAACCAGAGTGCTCTCTCTGCCGTACGTCTGAAGCATTTTCTGACTGGAGGCTCCAGCACTCCCCGCCGCACCATGGCAGGCAACGAGGAGCAGGAGGGAGGGCCAGGCCCCAGCAACAACAACAACAATGAGCCTCGTCCTGGCCCCAGCGGCAGCCCTGGTATGATGGTAGATAGTCCCAGCAACCGTATCATGAGCCTGACTCCTCCTCTGCAGTTGCGCCCTCCCCCACCCCTCGCAGCACCCGCGACAAGCTCTCAGCCAAGCTCAAGCACCCCTAGTCCTCGTACCCTGGGACAAATAATGGGCAGAATGGCATCCAGACACCGTCGCGCTCACTTCCAGGACACGGTAAGCTTTGAGAACCGTCTACAGAGGATGAGAGACAGACTGCAGCAACAACGACAAATGCGTCACAACGAACAGTATCGTAACCAACACCCCAAAGACGTTTACTGTAATCAACGCTCAGCTCATTCTCCCGTCCTTTCTTCAGGTCTTGCAAGTTTAAGATCAATGATGCGCTGTGGTAATAATCCTGATTGGTTGAAACTGAGCGGTCAAAACAGGCCATCTGCTGCACCTGTTTCTAGATGGATTACACCTGTTGTGACAACAGGGCCAATGGGTCCTTCACATTCTAGCTATATAACTTTGGATCACTGGAGAGTGGAAAATCCCACACAAGAGGCAGCCACCAATCTCTCGGTGGCTTCAACTTCTGGCGGCGATGCCCAGCCCCCTAATGAGGTTGAAGCTCCTCTTCCAGAATCTCCTGCAAGCCCCATATTGCCAGAGCAGGAAGTGATCCTACCAGAGCCAGTAGCAGGACCCAGTGAGGAACCAACTGCTGAAGGGGCTGCTCCAGCTCCAGATGTGGGCCCCCCTGCTAAGCGGGCTCGCACAGATGACTCTGCTACCCTCCGTTGTCCCGAAAGTGCTCTCAATACCAGCATTCTGTCCATGCTGGAGTGTCCCGTGTGTCTCGAGCACATGGGCCCTCCCATCCACCAGTGTCGTCGGGGTCACCTGGTCTGCAACAGCTGCCGAGCTCAGCTGCTCACTTGCCCCACTTGTCGTTCCCGCTTTACAGACCTTCGTAACTTAGCTCTGGAACGTATCGCTGAGCTGCTTCTCTTCCCATGCAAGAATGACCAGTGCGGTCAGAGTTTCCAGCTTGGTGGCAAGGAAGTGCACGAACTGAACTGCCCTTGGCGTGTCTACAGCTGCATGGCTCAGAACTGCCAATGGCAAGGACTTCACAAGAGTCTGTTGGCCCATGTTCAGGAGCAGCACTCTGAACTAATATTAGTTGGAGCCTCACACCGTCTGGAGATGCCTCTTGACATAACCTTCAGTCGTAACTACGTCTTCTCGGCTTGGGGAGAGCTCTTCAGAGCCAACATGCAGCGAGGACCTAACAACAACTCAGTCCACAGTCTGGCTCAGTACCTGGGACCGGTGTCTCGTGCTGCAGAGTTCTGTTTTACCTTCAAGATGGAAAAGACAGACGCTGCTGGTGTGGCTCGCAGTATCAAATTTGAGCGCTCCATGCACACGGACAACATACGACTGAGCCAGGTGTACGCCTCGGGAGATGCCTTCTGTGTCGGCGTAGAGCAAGCCAAGCACTTCACGAGTGACAGGAAGACCATTTTGCAAATCCAGCTCGAGAAGGTCACTCCTCCCCGTGTGCGACCAATAGAACCAACAAGTCAGTGAGTGACCAAGAGAAGAGACGGGCATCACAGGCCTATTCCTGCATACATACCGTGGTCACTTTATTAAATTACATTCTTAAGTAAAAGATGTGTTAAATTTAAGTTGTTTTCTTTCAGTTTAATTAAATAAATATGCATGCTATTTTTTTGTGACAGTGGTTTTGGTTTTGGTTTACAATTTGTCATAAATATTTTGTGTATCCTAAAATATTTACTTTTGGTTGTCTTCTTACTAAATTTTTGACATAGCTAAAGTGTAAAAAAATTAGCAGATCATTAACTGTACCGACGGGAGACTTAAAAGTGTCTTGTTGTTTACGTCGTATCAGCAACGATGTGTATTGAATTTGTGGAGTGAAGGTCAGTCGATGCCTTTCTTCTTATCACTAATACCTTGATTCCAAACGTCTTTTCTGACGTCACCCACAAGACCTGTGTACAAACAATTTTAAGTCCCCCGCCGGTACAACACTTGCCATACTACAATTATTAATTTGTACTCTACCATATTTACAGCAAAATTTAATAAAGCAGCTATTAAAACTGCTTAGTAAATTTGTCAAACTGACAATTTTTAATGATCTAACTAATGTAAAAAATTTCATATGACCCAATACAGAGTATATACTGTATTTTAGTTTTTATTTACTTACTATATTGATTACATTGTTAAGTTCTATAAGGATTGTATGGTTGCTGTGAGCTAGGTCAACGCTGTGCCAGAAAATTAAAGGTATGCCTTGAACAGTTTCTAGGAAGGGAGGAAGGGCCTAGTAAACTTATTAAGGACAACAATACTTCAATCACAATTTCGGTTAAGTGCCTTTTTTTTTAAATGCCATTAGCACAGCAGCAATAATTCATTTCTTTTTCTTGCAGCATAAAACTAAAAAGTGTACGTAGTAATTGTTGTATTAGTTAATTTTTATAATCCTTAATTTTAATGTGGCTATGCATAAGTTGTCATTTAGCACAGTAAAACAAATAACTGTTGTTATTTGTTTACAAATTAAACCAAGGTGAAAAGGTAATAAAATAATTATTTTATTTCTCATTGTTCAATGGGTCATTTCTGAAAATAATATTTTAGTGGTAACATTTTCAATGTTAATACAATTTTTTAATGTTGAATTCTAAACTTGATCCATGCAACAAAGAGTATATCTTCGGGGAAAGGGGGGGGGGGATACAGGCTATTTTAAGTGTATACTGGCAGCTATCATATTTGTTTTGTTGAACCCACTCAGTTTTACCAAAATAATTAAATATAACTCTATTTAAAAAAAGAAAATAAATAATATTTTTTATTAGTGTCGCCTTGGTAAATTGATATAAATATCCTATTTTAAAACTTAATTATTTTGTACATTTGTTAAGATTAGTAATTATACTTTAATGATGTATGAGGTTTATCACTTAATTGCTTATCTAATTGCATTTCTTATTAACTGTAACCTTCCTATAAAATATCAACATTTGGACTGACCATAAATGTTGTTGATATAATTAAAATATTAAATAGTTCAAGATTTTTTTAAAAAAATATGAAGATGCATATAAAATTGCTTATTTAATTAAAATACACACACACACACACACACACACACACACACACACACACACACACACAGTATATTAGTGCATAATCTACAGTTCTATATTAATATGAATGTACTGTTGATTAAAACTGATTTAGTGCACATATATTTTTTTGAGTGCAGGTCTTAATTGTTTGCATCACTGAAATTTAAGAAAAATGTGTTCGCTGTAATATCGCTATATCTCTTGAGTCATCCAATAAAGAAATAAATAATCTAAAACTTAAAAAATTTGTATGAATAAATGCTTATTCTTCAATTATTTCGGTATTTTAGTGTTAAAAAAACAAGTACTTAGATAAAATACATATTATGTCATATATGCAATTCAATAGTATATAATTTAATTATAATCAATATTTTTCTGTCTCTCTCCATGCTTGTATCGTCATAAATTTTACTGGATCAAAATAAGGAAGTTGTGTAGTTTATATTATTTTATTTAAAAGAAGAAAAACAGATAGCTTTTGTAAAAAGAAAAAGATTTTTAAAAATAATTTGAAAGCAAACCTGTAGATTTACATGTAATACAAACTTGCATGCTCTGTCTTTAAAAAAATGTGGTACTAGCTTGAATGCTCAATAGACCAACTATATATTATATGCTTATGATGTGCGCGGTTTCAACTTCCAAATTTGACACCGACAACTGACTGTGAGATAATAATGTCAATTAAGGGGAAGATAACACGAAACATTGATTGTCCCATTTGGTTAACATGTAAACCTTAGCAACCTCATAATAATTCTGAATTTTTTTATGAGAGACAGTTCTTAGCACCAAAAAAATGTAGAAAAAATTTCAAAACTATCGCTCGATCCGATTTTTTTAAATTAATTTTGCAAGAATCGAGTGCTTTGAAGGGCAATTTGTAGACGGCCGAGGTAATAATGCTGCTGGCTTACCTCGTAAAGGGATATGGCGTCATGTTATGTATGTAATTTTTTAAATTTCCAGTATATAGGGCTTTCCCATGGAGACCTAAACTAATAAATTAATATAAAAAAAAAAAAAAAATGGATTGTACGATTGTTTTGAATTTTTTTCTGCATTTTTTTGGTGCTATAAACTGTCTCTAAAAAAAATTCAGAATTATTATGAGGTTGCTAAGGTTTACATGTTGTTCAAATGGGACTACAACAATCAATGTTTTGTGTTATCTTACCCTTAACTTCTATACTAAAATTGCTACTGCAACTTTCGATATCCTACAATCAGGGTGTGAGCATATAGTTACGTCATATATTATATGTATCCATTCTCATGATGTAGGAACTAGGAATCCCATGGCATGTTATTCTTCTGCAATGGTCTTCTATCATGATGTCTTCAACTAGGCATTAGAAAAAAAACACTCAAAGAATTTACCTTCCTCCGCACTGCAATTTCCCCAATAACTGCGTCATGGATCTTAAAGTCGCTACCAGAGAGCAAGCAAGAGAAATTGAATTCAGTCACAGCTAGCTTGTTACTAAAGATAAATATACTGTATTGCACTGATAAATATACTGCATGTCTAGTTAACTTGACAATTAATGGAGTACCGACCTCAAAAATTTTTATAGCTGAAATGGATAGAGGATGAAAAGTTATGTTACTCTGATTTTTTTCAGATTTTTTAGGGACCGGGAAGTATTGCTAAAAAGTTTTGGCGAGGTCGGGTTCGAATCCACATCCCTTTTGGGTCCTATCTTTTATTAAGAGAGGCGGCAAGAGGCGGCACTTTTTCTGCACTTTCAATAATTTTTAAAAAATAGTTGCCGGGTTCTAAAAAATCTGAAAAAAATCAGAGTAGCATAATAAGTACTTTGCACCCTCTATCCATTTCTGCAATAAAAAATTGAGGTCGGTACTCCATTGTGTTTTTATCGTATACAGCATTTTATAATTAACTTATACAAAAGCCCAATGTTTTTTAACATTTTTTTTCATGTGTGGGATTTTTTTAAATCCCACACATGAAAATTATGAAAAAAAAAAAATAAATAAATATTCTGCACTACATCCCCCGCCTAGCTATCAGTATATAGCTAAAATATCATAGTTATACAAACTCGAGCTATATTTATTTAACATGAAGTTCCATTTATCCATATTTAAGTAGTCAACTTTAATTACTTTAAAGATTAATAACTCAAAAACTAGCTCGAATTTGTATACCTAATATTTTAGCTACTGATAGGAGATGTAGAGGAGAACATCTGATTTTTTTTTCATCATTTTCATGTGTGGAATTTTTTTTAACATTCGGCGTGTTACCTTCACCTAAGTTTAAAGTAACAATTAACATTTTATAGGTAAATTTAAATTTCACACATATTTATCTTTCTGCAAGGACTTTCCAATCAGAACATTAATAATAGCGATAAATTGCAGAAATTGCTTACTATTACAGTCTTATTACCATAATTTATTTGCAAAATAAAATAATATAAATTTAAAAAAAAAGGGCTGGAAGGGGTTTATTTTAAATAAAAGAATAGTTGATGCAACAATTTCTTGTCCATTTTATTTAACAAAAAGCCAAGAAAAAAGAGTTTTGCGGCCACTGAAAGAGGGCGCTGTTTTCATATCGAGCCTACAGGATTTCTGCGCTAGTTAAATTGTGTGTTGGTGATGCTTGCCGGCCTGTTGGATCGCAAGATAGCGAGGGAATATTTACAACATTAGACATCAGGCTTTCCAATTTCACGCATTGAATAATAGGACTGAAAAGTTACATGCTAGTATAAATTATTATTTATTACAACATATTCCTGTAGGCAGGATAGAGGAGCAAAAAGAGTTTCCTTTTTTGTCGTCTTTAAATCTTTTTCCAAAGCAAATATCTAATAAAAAGCATTTTTTTTTAATATAAGCTACTCAATTATCTAATTTCTAAAGTTCATATAAATAGTCTACATCACGATTGGCTCATTGACAGAAATAAAAATTATTTTCTCTCTTTTTATTCGTGGGACAGGGCGGCAGGTTCAAGAGATGGCACTGCTTTTCACAATAAATAAATACTTTTTAACAGAACTAAAGTCTTATAAATTTTTGAAAACATTGTCTTAAAAAAATTTAAGTTATATATTATTATTCTATAGTATTTTTGTTTTATTTATTTATTTTTTTTTTTATTCAAAATCATCGAGTACATTGCTAATACTAGAGATGAAATTTCAAATCCACATAATATGCCATTTCTGAAACTTGGGAAAACAGGGTGTCAAATATAAACGTCCACAAAAAGAGACTATATATATATACATTTTTTTAAAGGGGCAATTGCTTTGCAGTTACCATCAACTTTGCAGAAACATTTCTGTTTAACTTCAATAAATAGAAATTTTAAATGTGCCTGTGTGTTTTTTTTTTTTTTTTTTTTTTTTTACATATTTCCATGTTTTTATTAGCACTTTGAATATTAATTTCATTTGTTATAAATGAATCATTTTTACAAAAAAAGTTCTAGACAAAAATCATATTATACATTTTGTTATTATTATTCAACGACAAAAAATATTGCATTAGAAATTCTAAATGCAAAGTCAATGCAACTCAGACTGAGATGTACATAAATCAAGAGACACTGGTGAACAAGGAGGGACACAAAACAGTAATTCAAGGGGAAATATGCTAGCAATGCAAAGGTACGTTTAGATGTAGCATACAAAAACTGGATCATAAAAATATTATTTTAATAAAGTAAATCCACAAGTTTATGTGCTACATTCAAGCAATTGGACCCCTTGCAGCCATAATTGGTTTGTTCCGTTTGTCATGTGTGCGTCTGTTTTATTTTGTTTTTAATTGTTCACATTGCCGTCACACTTTATTTTTATATAACAAATGACAAATTTTTACCGACTATGGATGATTATTTAAATATTATGATGAACCCTTTTACTTTGCATTATTTTTGTAGTTATTTTTCTGTCACATTTTTTCTTTTATATTTATTTTAAAAATCTCAAATGTTGTTATATACAAGTTCCTTTAGAGCATTTTTTTTTTTTTTTTTTTTTTTCACTTTTTTAATATTATGTAATCATTTTTTTTTTTTTTTAATATATTTTTTTTACCTTGGTTTTAGTTTTTCTTTCTTTCATACAGATAATAATTAGGTTTTGACACAACTGTTGCCTTTTGAAGAAATATCAATGTGAGTAACCCAAAATAGGAGTTGCTTTCTAAGCCTCTTCTTATATATGGGAAGAATAACAGAGGATTATGAACTTTTAATTGTCCATATATGAAAATTTTTCGGCAACAAAAAAATTTAATTAATACCCCTTAGCAATCAAGAGGTAGATACCAAACATAGAGCCGAGGAGAAAGTCAGTCAGCCATGTTGGAGATTGTGGAGGGGAAGTTAAAGCTAGCGGCAACGGCCAGCTGATCATTGCAACCCACACTTTCAGTGAGGAAGCAAGGAGGCAACTGCCAGTGGCTGGAGAGGCTACACGTAATAACTGCAGAGCTCAGAGCTCTGGTAACGCAACAAGCACAGGCCTGAGCGTTCATAATCAAATGTGGCTGGATTCAAGAGGTCTGTCAACTAAGGACAGACAGGAGGGGGGAAGAAAGTGACACCAATCTTTGAAAATATTATTTCATTGACATTTTTCCTCTCTTGAAACTTACATCGAAAGACATAAGTATATTAATTGATGGACTGCAACATAAATATGTCTTTGAGGTGAGTGGACTTTGTCAAAGACTCTGATAAAAATAACTAGCTTGCTCACCGCTGAACTCTTCATTCTACTTTTGTTGCAGTCTATTGATTTGTTTGTTTGTTTTATATATTAAATTATTTTTATTTTTACTGTAAAAATTATAAATAGAGGAAGTTGAAATATCAATTTGTAATATCACCATTTTCTCATAAAATATATTATTTAATATTACTTTTATAACATTATCAAAAATTGGCTTTGAATCGGTTACAGCTTTTGAGATAAGAGGAAGGCTCCGAAAACACACAAAACCAATAAAACTTGGTCATTTGGGTAAGAAAGTAGGTTAAATCCAATTAATTGAAAATTTTGAAATAATATATTACAAAACACTGACTCTTTATTACCCACCCGATTGTTATTAATCGTCTCCTTCCTCCAAAGGGCACAAGTTTTAAAACAATAAGCTATTTGTGTGCTTGATAAAATAAAAATTAGGATTTGTTCATGAGCAAGGAACTTGTAAAAATTACAATTTGAACTTAAAAAAAAAAAAATCATTGCATAGGCCTAACCAAGAAAAATAAGTTAAAAAAAAAGGGGAATGTGAGGTTCAATCGGTTAGGATTATTTGCCCCCTGAATTGCAAGAGGTAAGTCTCATTCTTAAAGACTTTCATTTTAATAATAATAATATATATTATTTTTTTTTAAATAACAGTGGCCATTATTAAGTATGTAACAGATTGTGTTTCCTGCAATGCATTCGGTCCCTGAACACGGAGTCTCTCTGAGGAGGTGGAGGAGTAACCACATGGATGCAGCATCACAATATTAATTAATTATAACTTCTATTAATATGAATTATGTTAAGAATTAATTACTTTGCTCTTATTTTTCTTATTCTTCTTATTCTTCTTCTTTATCATACAAACTATAACGTGGTAGTTATTTAAATTTGTGGTTTTGAATAGTTGAAACAAAGAGGACAATGGAAGGATGAAATAAAAAAAAAAGGCCTTGTAATATCGAGATTCCAACTCTAGTATTGACATATGTAAAATAATTATTATTAAATAATTTTTATTTAATATATTGGTTAATAAGTAATATAAATAATAATAATTAGCACATTAATTATCAAAATAGTTAAATAAAATCTTTAAAATCTCAATCCTTTGATTGTTGTCAGTGGAAAATGAAAATGGTCAGAATTACATTGTAATCAACATTTAATTTAGATAATTTTTTATTATTATTCTGTAATTAAATCTACTTTCACAACAATAAACCACTGAAAATATTATCAGTGTAATTAAGCACATTATAACAAGTAATAAAAAAGTAATAAAGTTGATAAAAATATTATTATTTTTAAATAACAATCAAAGGATTGCTTTATATTGCTAAATTTTAAAAATATATTCTCTTTAAATGAATATACTAGTAAAACATTAAATAGTACCTCATGTTAAAACCATAAAACTCAAGATGATACATAAAATTATCAGTGAGAAAGCTCTTTCCATTGCCCTCTCAGGCTGAGTAACATAATCTTTTAGGACTGGCAGATGACGATAATTAGTCCCATACTGTTGACGACTGTCAGTCATGAATTATGAGGGAGGATGAGAGGAATAGTTAATTCTTGATTTTTCTCTTGTCTCTAAACATGTACAGTTGTACACCATTACATTTTGTGTAAAAAGTCACTCACAGCACTTAAAGACATCTTAACAGGGCCTATAATAAAGAATGGTAGTATTTTTATTTATTATTTTTTTTTTGAGAGGTAAATGGGGAAAAAAATGCGGAGTGGGCATTTTTTATTTAAAAGGAAGGGGATCAATACGAGCATTTGATGTCTTTTTTTTTTTTTAATTATTATTTTTTCATTATTATTAATTATTATTATTATTTTAATTTAACACTCAAAACCTTCTTCTTTATTTATAAAGTAGTTCAAGGCTAGTCTAGAGGCCTACGTTAATGGCTCGCCACAGGACTCTGCTGCACACACACTCCCATCATGGGACTGTCCTCTCTATCCCCCGACGTGTCTTGTTGTCTCACAGGTGCTGACGTTGAAGAGTTTAGATTTGCGTCCTGCATCGTTGACGTGGCGGGACTCTGGCTACTGAACGAAGCAAACGTTCCTGAGCCAAGGGGGGGTTGGTGACCAATTAGGTGCAGGGACTGTGGATGCACCTTAAGGTGGAAGGCTGCCGTGTCAAGGTCTGCTGGCAGCGAAGCTGTAGCCACAAACTGCTGAGAGCCACGGTGGGGGGGCTGAGGGGGAGGAGGCTGCTGTTGGGTAGTGGCATTACAAGGCAGGGGGCGTCCTGACCTGACCACGTGGTGCACATGGGACGTACCCCTCCCCGCCACGGAGGGGTAGCAGTTCAACCACGGAGACTCATACTCCATGGGAGGAGCAGATTGCTGCTGCTGCTGCTGTTGTTGTTGCTGAGGGGGATTTCCTCCGGGGGGAAATGAGGAGTACCTCAGGGGGGACTTGCACGCCACAAGGAAGGGCTCTGTCCCGGGAGTCTGTGTGGCGGCCGAGGACGAAGAGGACGAGGAAGAGGAGGGGTGGGGCACGAACCCAGTTGAGCTCATGAGGTGGTGGGCGTGGTCAGGCCTGGCCACACGCTGCTGCTGACTGCTGACCCCACCAATGAGGCTCAGACCTGCAAGCAAACTCATCATTAGTATCATGGCATGTCAAGCACACCACCAGCAATTGCAGCAAACACAGCATAATTGGAATATAATTTAAGAGAAATTTGGACAATTATTGAGTTAATTAGTGCACTAAATAATAGGAGTAGGCATTTAAAAATTGCTTTAAATATATTTCCATAACTAGGAAACTTATTGTTATGGTAATCTTAGAATGCAGAAAAAGAGAGGAAAAAATTCAAAATGTGATCAAGGAGACATAGCAAGTGGAAATATTATTGGTCTAGTTGCCACTCTAATTGTAATTCTAACTGTAGTTGCAAATTACAGGCAAAAACTAGAACAAATTTTGAGTGAACAAACTAGCAAATCTTGAAAATTAAACAGCTGTCTAGAAACTCAAAAGTAAATAAATCTCTGGTTTCTAATAAATTTTAAAAGGAAATTTAAATGGTTATTTAAATTCAGACATAGTGACTTGTTCAACTGCATATTTTCACTTGCAGAGACTTCTCGATATGAATTGCTTTTTTTTTTTTTTTTTTTTTACTATCATTCTTTTTTTTTATTTACTACCTTGCTTGAGAAACATAATATATAATTACCAAAAAAATAAGAGAGTAAAAAAGCAACACTAAATTTTCATATTATTTTGTGCAGTAGAGAGTTTATAACATCAGACGAATACGAGCTTGTTTGCATGTTGGCTGGCAGTGAGAAGACGGCTGCTCACGGTAAAGGGTGCCAAGACAGAAAGGTGAAAGGGACGCAGTTGGCAGCTAGCACAGGTGGCTCGTGACACACGGCTACAAGGTGACAACTCAGGTACCAGGGGCTACTAGCACACTAAAGTAGAATAAACACCAACTGCAAATCACAAGATGCCTCTATGTGTATGATTCTAGGGAGTATTCATAACTTAGGACTTAGCATATAAATTTTTGACCAATTAAAATTTAGCACAAAAATTTATAACACTGAAAAATTTCTAGGCTAAAACAGCTAAATTTTTTTTTTTTTTTTACACCTCTAATAATTGATGCTACATTAATCTTTCGTTTGTCTTGTACCAGTGTTATCAGTTGTGGGCAATATTAATAATTTAAAATTTGTGTATTAAAAGGGGCATTCCCAAAGTCTTAAGGCCACATTTAAGGCTCAATAATTTAAAGCTTGATTTTAGGCGTGTTTTTTAGACCCAAAATTTCTGGTCTTAAATTATTGAGCCTTAATTGTGGCCTTAAGGCTTTGTAGTTTGTGAATGCCCCTTTAACTGATTTAGTGCCATTTTTGTCTCCAATTACATTCTAAACTTTTTGTCACAGAGTTTTCAACATCTCCACCCCGCAAAAAATTGGCACAAAATATGTTTAAAGGGACATTTTTATTATGATCAGACAACAACTGTACCAAATTAAAGCTCTCATATTTACATACTCTAGTCTAAGTATCAACCTCAATTTGAAGAGTCAATTTGTGTTTAAGCTTTGTTGGGTGTTCACTATACTTTATAGCTAAAATAGGTATGTATAAGAAGTAATTACATAAGCGGAAGTAAAGGTCATGCATCAGAATGCTTCGTTAAAAATATTTGATGTAACAATAAAAATAATACTATAAAAAAATAATGATAATAATTTCTATTGAAAGAGTGCAAGCACAGTCAAAGCCTAGTAATAAGTATGAAATAATAATAATAATGGTAGTAATACAGTACATAATAATAATAATAATAGGACAGTTGCATTCTTGTGAGTAAATGTTGCAGGTATTTCGACAATGCTGTACAGTTGTTGTTATTATATCTTTATATTAGGTGAAGAATAGATCAGAGGGTGACAACTCGGTGGGGTGGCAAACATCCAAGGGTGGTAGTGGCGGGCAGTGGGGTGGTTGCTATGGCAAGCCATCAAATGTATGGAGTTCATTGAAAAGGCTCAGGAACCAGTTTAAAGGAATCAGCTTGTCTTCAGGAGTATAGTGAACAAACTGGCTACAGAACTTTTTATGATGACTCTTTTCATGGAAATAATTTGCTTGCATGCATTGAAACCACTCAAATGCACGCTACTGAAGGGTGGGGCCGAGCAGGGTACAGGGGGGAGAACCAGGGCATGCAATTGGGGCACGTAATATACAAATACCCCCGCACCTCTGTACTTCACCTCTCAGACACAAAATTAAAGCTAAAATGCATTCATTGAAGTTTTCTTGTTAACTGTTAAAATATATACTGCCAGTGTCTCACTATGAATACCAAAAGAATATAATATACTCTATAGCAGTTTGGGTAAAAAATGTGTATCAAAGTTGTAAACAGTTCTCTTTCTAGTATGACAATATTGGCAAGTGTATTTGTGAAGATTTACCACTCTTCTTCTTTTCATTAACCAATAAGAATCACACAGTTTGGTCATATTATTATTATTTTTACTGTTACTTTTAATTTAAAATAATAATTAAACACAATAACAATATACTATGGTATATTTCCTGTAAAAACATTATAATTTCTGCACTTGGAACACTGGAGATATATATTTTTATTTTAATAAATGTATTGACGTCTGAGAGGATAGCGAGGATTTGCTTGTTATTTGGAGGACACTTACTAGGAGGGCACACCGGGGCTGGTCTCTGCCCGAGAGCCAGCAGTTAGCGTTAGTCATCGGGTCACAAACTGGGCGGGCAAAACGTCTGCAGCGGCCGCGAAGAGAGAGAGAGAGAGAGAAGGGGACGTTAGTTTGTGAGAGCACAATTAGTGCTACAGCCTGAAACTGAGAAAGTCTTTTTATCAATTCTCACCTTGTGCAGTTCCTCCCCCTGAGGAGGAAGATGACGAGCCTGAGGGTTGGGGTGGCTCGAGGGCTGGGCTGGCACTATGGCTCGTGTTGGTAGCCTCGTCCGCCGTGCGCTTGAAGAAATTATGCTGCAGGGCGTAGTAGGGGGTGACTCTCGTCTTAGGGTCATAGTCCAACATCCTCAACACGAGGTCACGGAACTTGAGGTAGTCGCTCACCGAATGCCCAGGTTCTCCAAGTCTTCGACCCCCCGGACCCCCAGTTTCCACCCCCACAATATCACCAAGTCTGCGAGAGCCAGCAGCACGGTACCTCTTGCCGTCCTTGGGCTTCTTGAGCACATATGATCCATCAGGTAGCTTGTCGAAGTATTTACGCGCTTTGTGCGCCTGGTCTAATATATGCTTGGGGGGCATTCCAAGCACTTCTACTATCTTGTTCATCTGGTCCACCTGCTCACACAAGAATAACAAACGTGAAAATTAGCAATCTTCAAAACAAAATCACAGCTTTAGAAATGCAAAATTGTTCTTCAACATAGACACAAGATCTCTGACCTTTCTGTTCAAATTTGATGTTCCAAATTTCATTTTCAAAATCTTTACAAAGATTTAAAAATTAGGAATTAATTAATTGCATGGCCAAAATCCTTTTGTCAAATTATTTAATTTCTGGCTACTTTTAGGAGTAATTTTAGGTTTGTTTAAATACTGTAACCAAAATCAGACAAGCAACAAGTATGAACTTGAACTAAATTTTCCTTTGTCTCCCGTTTCATGGAGAATAAGATAGCAAGAGCAAGATGTGCACAATATTGAAGAAATTAGAAATATTTGGTGATGGCAATCCTTAAGACTCCTCTAATAGTTTAGGGTTATTAGTTGAGTCACACCCACCTCGTTGGCTCCACTGAAGAGGGGCTCGCCAGTGTGCATCTCAACTAGGATGCAGCCTAGACTCCACATGTCAATGGCGAGGTCGTAGGGGATGCCCAGCAGCACTTCTGGTGATCGGTAAAACCGAGACTGGATGTACTGGTATATCTGTGAAGTAAACCAAGACAGAATTATTACATGGTATCATAGTTAACAAAACTTGTTATTGTCCCCCTTCGCGACTTTTAACTAACAAAATGCCAGAAAATGTTACTGTGGGTGACTGTAATTTGAAGTACTTGAACAATTTTACATGTACATCTACAGTATTACCTATTTTAAGCTATGTTTTTTTAGCCAATAGTTAGGTCTGTTCTTAAACCCCTTAAGAAAAGGTAAATATTCTTCTTCAGGTAAATTTAAATATTTAAGTTAATGAAAGCTTACCCTTTGTCCTAGTTGACATGAGCTGCCAAAGTCAACAATCTTGATTGCAGATCGCTTGGGGTTGCATAGTAGAATGTTCTCTGGCTTGAGGTCACAGTGTATGATTGTGAGCTCGGGGGTTGAGAGGAAGAGCAGCGCCGTGCAGAGTTGCTGTGCGAACTTGCGCGTCAGGTTGAGTGACACCCCTCGGAAGTTGGTGTTTCGAAGAAGATCGTACAGGTTGTACGAGAGCAGCTCGAACACCAGGCAGAGGTGATTTCGCCACATGAAGTGACGCTTTAGTTTCACTGCAAGCACACACATAGCGTCATTTGTGTGGAGAGACACACACAGACCACTACAACCAGATCAATGTTTATTATTTAGGCATGCCAGTGCAAGTGCGTGGATGCAGATTTTTACATATTTTGGAACTAATTAAAAAATATTTTTTCCTCCCAAGATAACCCACTAAACAAATACAATTTGGATGAGGAAAAGTGATCATTCAACAGGATTAATTCAGCTTTTGCACTCACTGTCAGTTAAGTTTATTTCAATATTCTCATATTTTTTTCTGGACATGGCAATATTTTAAGTATTTGAGTTTCAGTACAGTAGTAGCTTTGATTAAATATGAAAGTGAAAGAGCAATAACAAAATAAATAGTTAATGCAAGACTTACTAACTAATACTTGCCAAACTGAACCCTTATGGTATGGTTAAAACAATAGTTATGAAAGGAGTTATTAAAAATATTTAGATTAACATTAAGTACTTTGGAGATAAAATAAATTTAATAAATACTGTAGCAATGATATAACACAAAATATACTGAAATAAAAATATTTTAATATTCAGCATGATTATATAAGTGGATACATGCCAAAACTCTTAATTTGTGACTGCATTTTAATTCAATATTTATATCATTACATATTCCTCAAAGGCATTTTATTTTACTACAATTACTGTTTCCGTTTTTATTTCACAAACATAAATTTCCTTTTTGTTGCTGTTACTTCCTCACTCAAATTATCAAGTTACTTGGTGATTGGAAGCGTAAGCAGTCCCACTGTCACTTTTTTTTTTTTTTTTTTTCTGTGACGGACTAATATTTATTTGAACTCTGATTCGGTGACCAATATCTGAGAGAGGTTGAATTAAAATGCAGTCATTGAAAGAGAAAGTGTGCTGTTCACTACATCATATTGAAGCATAACATGCGTCGATCAGGTGCTGGGAGGAGGTGACACAGAGAGAAAGAGAGAGAGAGAGACAGAGAGGAGCAGGCGTGGAACGAAACTCGTGGCACCCACCTATTTTGTCTTTACCTATGTAAAACTTGTTTTCTGCGTCTGCTCGGTTCATCATCTCCAGCAGCTTCACCTCAATCTGGGCTTGGTTCAGGAACGGCTTCTTGTTCTTGATGATCTTGATGGCCACTTGACACTGCTCGTCGTGGTCAAACGCCTTCACCACCTGAGGAAATTGCAACGTATTAGTTCAACTGAAAATGCACTTACTATTTTACTGTTGTTCTATTCCATCCTGTCAATCCTAATAGGTGACAGAAAAAAAATATGGAGAGATAAGCATGTTGTACGGAATATAATGGTAAAGTAACATTACTAAATCACAAATAATTCTAATCCCTTTTGGAACATTTATTAATACAATTTCAATTTTATTATTTCAGTTTGTTCTCAAAAATTTGATTTAATTAAATATTTGTAACTTTTTTATTGAAGAGCAATTTGATTAAGTTGTTTAAGGAATTCAAATAGTTGGTCTTTAAAGTATATTTGATTATTTGCAAATACACAATAGAATAATGAACAGAAGAACAGTGGCAATTTGTTACAGCAATACATCAATACTATATATTTTATTATATTTATATATTGTATTCCTATTATTATTATTTCATATTGGGGGGGGGGGGGTATTTCAAAAATAGTTATGAATAGGTGTCTTGTCTTCCTTAATAATAATAATAACACCCCACACCAAATTGAATTGAATTGATTGATGTATTGACTTCGGGTCTATAAGGACCAAGCAGTCATTGCCCGTAAAACCCCACACCAAATGAAAAGGCTTGACCCAGCAGACTAGGGCAGCCACCCACCTGTCCGAAGGATCCTTTGCCGATGAGAGAGTCTATCTCGTAGCGGTCCAGGAACTTCTCTCCGTTCTTGATGATGTAGTCGTGGTTGTCGTCGTCGAAGCCGTCGTTGTAAAGCTTCCGCTCCTTCTTGTGCGACGAGTCTTCCCCCTGCGTTTGCTGCGCTCGCCGCTTCTTCTTGGCGTAGTACACCTGCAAACCACAGCCGTGTTAAACAAAGCCGCAACCACTCCTGTGCTAACTAATTATTTTGGCGTCAGTAAATTAAGTAGATTTTTTATTATGATACTATTTTTGCATTAGTTTGTATGCTAACAAAGTGTCTCATTTGGCTCTAAATGCATTTTACAACTCTGTTGCATGAATACTGTAGTTAGAGTTTATAACGCCCTATCACAGGCCATCATAAAGTCAGAGTGAGGAGAGCGGTGGGGGTCTGTTACAAGTGTATCATTGATACACAACTTTTAGTCATTAAAAATACAACAAAATTAAAAAACTTAACATAAAATTAACATAGAAATGCTTGATTAGCTTATTGAAACATAAGTTTAATGAAATAGCAAAATATACTGCACTAAAAAAGTATTATTTAAAGAGCTCATATTTTCAGCTTCTGTTTTACTTCTCCAAATTTATAAAAAATATGTTATCACTAAATTATATATGCAAAAAATTTACGAGACAATTTTACCAGTTCATACTTAATCATGAGAATATAGAATATACCTCATCTTATCTCATGATCAGTTGAACACACATTCTAAATCTCACTAAAAATACTAAAAAGTTATTTTAATTTCAAGACTTTCAAGAGCATCCCTTTCTTGCCCGAGAAACTGACTGCCTTGCCTAGAAAACCTTCTCCGTGTATCACAACAAATTTAATTTGATCATATTCAAATGTCATTAAATAAATGACGAAGAAAAAAACAAAAAAAGGACACAATAGACTTTTAATTAAGAATTTTAAGCAATGCTTACTTTGATTAAAGAGTTTACATTGTAACATTATATTACACTTTATAATATAAAATCAGTATGTACACTTTTGTGCTTAATAAAAGACTAATAATAATATAAAATCTTTGGTTTGATCTTCTGAATTTTTGACAATGTTTCGTTGTATCCTTGTTTAAAAGATTTATTAGTTTATTTTTATTTAAATTTTTTTTAACCATGATATAATTAAGAAAATTTACTCCAATTTCAAATTAAATTTATTGAGAGGTGTGATGCAGTTTATTGTATTCTAACAATTAAAAAAAAAAAAAAAAAAGAAAAAGAAAAAGAAAAAGAAAAAAGAAAAAGAAAGAAAATATTTTGAAAAAGGAACGAGATTTTGCTATAAACTCCATAAAATAATATGAGTATAATTATATATATGTAGTGTGGTGACCGTTTAAGGGGGGTTGGGGGGGGGGGGGCGCAGCGCTATTTCGGTGACAGATGACAGGCGGACATGGGAAAGAGAAGAGAGGAGCCAGCAGCAGCATCCGTCGCGACCGCGGGGGCACGCACAGCGGGCGGGAACAAGAGGGAGGAGGGAGGCACCTCAGCCGCCCGCCGCGGGCCTCCTCTCCTCCGCAGCGCCGCAAGATCGATACACGAGGAGCAGCACCGCTAGCTACCACGCCACGCCGCTAGAGGCCACTACTGGTACCACGACGTACCGACAACCGGGAGCAAACCAGGCCTTTATTAGCTTACTGCTGAAGATGGAATTGATTTTTTGTGAACCGAATATTAGGCTGATGATAACCATAGCATACAGCATCATCATGTTACCAGACTGTAATATAAATATCGTAAAAAAAGTCAAATCACCGTAATGAACAAAGCTCTTAAATTAGCATAACACTCGCAAAATTAAATAGGTGGTTATAAAAAAAATTATTAAAGTCATCAAAATTTTCTCTTTTTATTTAAATATTGCATGATTCAATAATTAAGTCTTTAAAATAAAAATAAAATTAATTATAAAGTCAATATTGAGCGATGTACTAAAATAGATTGCAATTTTAGCTTCTGGCTAAAAATAGCATTCAATTTTACTAAGAGTAGATAGATCGATATACTTCTTGCAGTACTTTAATAACTACTAGCCGCGGCATTCATTGCAGCATGCTCCAGAAGCCCAGATTTATTTTTATTTGGCGACTGTTTTTGATAGGTCGCCGAGGCTGCTGCTACCGTCCGGTCCCTACTCGCGTTCTTCTCTATTCATAGCCGCGCGAGGGCTGACCTTCCATCAATAACCCCACAGTCTCTTCCCTGGTTCTAGTCGCCAGGCAAACCCCCGGCCGGGACGACAATGTTACAGGAATGTATTTACTGGAGCCTCACTTTGCTGTATGATTATGTTATTATTAATCTAATTTTCTTCATTGAGGTGAATTATAATAGTCTCGATAGAATCTGTAACAGCTTTCCTGCTATATAGCTACGATTAATTCCTCTAAGGTTTGAGTATTCCAAGGACGTTAAAGGAGGCAAAAAGGCGCAAAGACCCCGCCCCTCTCTGTCGTAAATATCGTATTACATTTATTATAATCTTCAGAATTCCTTATTTCTTAACTATTTTAAAACGACATGGGATGAACACTTTTTTTATATTTTATTATTGTAGGGTACTGGTTATACGAGTGACATTGACTTATTTACTTCCCGGCTTTTTGTGAAACCCAACCTAACATAATTTTAGTATGATATAATTAATTATAAAGGCCACATTATCTAATAATTCGAAAATAAAGTCTCTTAATTTTCCTTCAACAGCACCAACTTGGGACTTAGGAAATTGTTTTCTTAATTATTTGCGATTTAATTATCAAATGACCGTGAAACCTCCGTCAGTATAAACATCCCAAACAAAACTGCCAAAGTGAGAGGCATACAACATGAACTCTAATGTATCGATTGCCCCAAAATACAATGAACCAACCAACCAATTATCAAGTGAGCTTATGGGTCATACTCAGATTGACGTCATATAAATCTCGTCTTGTAATCGCAGTTACGACCCGCGGTGGTGGATAAGGGAAGGAGGAGTATTGACTCCTGCATGCCAGATCTGCTGCGTTCCTGCGATCTCCAGCCGGCGGCGTCCTGCATAGCGCGGATGCTTGCGGATTCCAGTGGGTGATTGAGGCCCCGTTATTACGGCATCGAGTGCCCGCCCGCTTGCTTGCTGCGGCGACGTCGACGGCGGGCTAGTGTACAGCTGGGTGCAGACACGGTGACGTCATAGTCACGTGGCCCCGCAACAGCAAAGAACGATGGCCTCGGATAAAGTTCGGTTATCATCGGCAAGTTTCGTGGTAGACATGTCTGTCGGGGATTCGCAGCGGTGGCAGTGGGAAGGGGAGGAGGGCAGACGGCGACGGTGGGATATATTCAGCAAGCACGCCCGATGCAGCCCGAGTTTGGGCGGTCCCTGCCGACAATTCTGGCTAGACTTGGTGTCCGCAGGTTAGGGAAGCATCACCCCTCCCCCTCCCACCTAACTTACATAACAACCACAATATTAGCAGCAGCGACAGCAACCCTTTCTTTGTGTCGTCTGTCAACGAGGAACTGCGAGTCATTACACTCGAATGTACGTAAGCACCTATTGACACAAAATGAGTTGTGAATGCAATTAGGCGTTCATTTTTGTATTAAAAAAAAAAAAAAATGTGGCACAGTGACAAATAAAACAACACTGAAATTGTTGTTCATTCTGTTAGTTATTATCAGAAGTTACTATAGGTATAAAACAAGTTACACGATATTAAAATTAATAATACGTGCATTACGTATAATATGTAAGGAAGCAGATCTGCATTTGAAAAATTTTCAGTGCAATACGTATATATGTATATTATATTTTCTATAGTAGTACAATAGTAGATGTTATAATATATTACATTCATAAACGCAGTTTCAGTGCAGGGAAGATTGGAGTATTTTTTTTTTTTTTTTCCCAAGGGCAAAAGAGAGTGAAAACAATACATATTTACAGCTCATAAATAGCACGTCATAAATTCGATTCATTATACGCTTTTTTTTTACAATTTTGACTTAAAAATATTGTCGTCTGACTTGCCAGACTAAATTGTATTGTATTAACTTTGTCACTATACGCGTTAAAAGTTAAAACAATGCCATACAAATCCATACTTTAAAAAAAAAAAAAAAAAAAACGGTTTTCACTACTATTAAATTTGCCTTGTTAATACATAAATTATATGCGTAAATGGCAATTTAAAAACTCACAGAAACAAAGAACTGAAGCTTAAATCAAAATAAAGTCACATCAGGTTGAATTTAGAGTATACATATACAACAACTAAATCTTTTGTGATTAAGTGGTTCCACAGAAATTGTATGGTATGACACTCTTAGTTTCTGTGTGAAATTGAAAATTGAATTACGCGTACAGGTTTTTATTAAAATTACATGTAGCTTTTGTATTTAATCTTAAAACAGGGGGTGGGGGGAGAATCTCAGGTTTCTTAATTCGTTTATAAATAAAACTAATTCAATCGTTAATCAGCATAAGTAATATCTTCAGCATCAATCTGAAACTCACTGAAACGGCTAGGCAACCCGCAAGCCTCGCGAGTCTTTCAGGTTGCCTAAAATAATAAGCTGCAGGCGCGTCTCTGGAATGGCGGTGGGATTCATAACGCGAGTTCAAAACTTTTTCTTCATTCTTGACATGCTATCATCATCAATAAAATAATAAAATATAATAAAGTAAAAAATAAAATGTCTTATCATGAGCTTTACAATACGATTTTAGTTTAATTTTTAGGATAACATTTCCAAGTTCAGTTGATTATACAAATGAAAAACATAACAGTTGTTATTTGAGAAAGTAGTGTATTGTTTGTAAAAAATACGCGATAATAATATGTACAAGTCCATCTTTTGGCGAAATAATTTACAAAGGCTATATAGAAGAGAATAGTGTTCATTTTTAGAAAACGGCAACAAAAAAATTGTTATCATTCTCTGAAACGTGGAGTGTTTAAAGCAAATTGTAATTAAATGATGTGAAATTTCAAATTTATGAGATTTTCTAGTAATCTTAATATACTTTCAATCTTTCAATTTGTAACTGCCCTGTCATAATTTATTTGTTTACACCCTATAATACGTGTATGCATAGCTGGACGTTGCTAGGTTGGTTCTACTTTGAAATATGAACACCTAATTAATTCAATATACTCTATAATAAACTTTGCAGAAAACTTCCAATTTTTTCATACATTTCAATAGGCCTGTTCGTAATCCCTGTTAGGTGTACACTTTCTGCACCCAATCGACCTTATGTACATGCGATATAAGGTCGATTGGGTGTAGAAAGTGTACACAGAGCAGGGTTTACGAACAGGCCTATTATAAATATCAGAATCCTTCCAGTTCCAACTGTTTTCAAAATTAATCTTGCGATATATAACGATATATATTTATATCACTCGATAATATTACAAACAACACACTACCTTAGCAGCAGCGGACGATTTAAACCGAGCTGGCCCTCTCACCTCATTGATGTGCTTATACGTCTTGATGAGGTCAACGCTGAGCTTGTGCAGGGGCGCTGTAGCGGGGTCTCGAAAGTGGTGAGGGATGCGTGCCTGCATGGCCTGGATGTCGGCGGCCGGGGTGCCCACCCCCGCGGCTCCAGGGGCGGCCGCAAGTGACGAGGTGATTTGCTCGAGCTGCTCCTCGGGCACCAGCCGGCCGTACAGGGGTGCATGGTGACCGCGCTGTTGAGGAGGCGGCTGTTGAAGACGACCTCCCCCGCCTCCAACTACCTCGCCCGCTGTGGACAGTCAGCAATACACACGTGAGTTATTATACGGTCAACCAACAGCAGCTGTACATGCATATATTAAATATTAAGATGTTTTTTTTAAGTCTTATATCTCTAAATTTAAGCCGGTATAAAGGCGTTATTACACGATACACTTTTTCTAAAATTGCATACAATTTTTCCTTTCAAGAAAACTTGAACTCCATTTCTTTGTATGGAGATGAAATTTTCCTGCAAGGAAAAATTGTATATGCAAAATTGTATGGTGTAATACCGGCTTTACACGATACAACTTTTCTAATTATTGCATACAATTTTTCCTTACAACTTCAACTCCATTTGTTAGTATGTAGATGAAATTTTCTTGAAAGAAAAAATTGTATATATATGCAAAATTGTATCGTGTATTACAGGCTTTAGGCGATTATATGATCAAATTTATATTACTGTAACTGTATTTTTTATGTTCAATTTTGTATAATAAAAATTTTAATAACCTACACATTTTATGTACTGAACCATAAACTAAAGCTTAATTTGTGGTACGGTCTAAATCGATATTAAAATTTGTTTGTGATTCGGCAATCAGATTTTACACAAAGAAATTTTTACCTCAAATCCAAATCAAGGTTTGGGACTATCAAAACCAATTTCTGAAAACTGTTTAGTGTAAAACTTGGCAAAGGTTTCCCATTTTGGTTTTGAAAAATTACTTAAATGGAGAGCTGCGACAAATTTGGATATGAAGTCAGGTTTATGTTATATCTATCCTTGGATAAGAATTATTTTACCAATATTATAATAAATTATGATTCCAGTTTAAAAACGTGTTGATGCATTATCTTTAGGAGGGGGGGGGGGGGGAGCAAGGTTTGAACGTCTGTTGGAGCAGGTGTTAAAGATGGGTTTTGGGAACTTCCATAATATATTATTATTTAAATTAATTCCATTTTTTTCCTCCCTACACAAACTAAAAGCCATTGAACTTTACGAAAGATTTTATTATTTTATTGCAATAAGCACGCGTCAAGGGATAATTAATATGCCAAGTCACTTTGTATCGTAAATATTCTTAGTGGAGAAAATATATTAATATCTTAACCTCGCCATTAATAAAGACGATTCAATTCTTATGTCTCACAATTCAAAATTCGATTTAGTAGCTTCCAGTCTACCCTCAAAATCGAGATGAAAGGCACAGTGACGTCAGAAATATGTTAAATATCTCCCTGAATGAGTACACAGCAATTCAATTTTGAGGGATTTAAATCGAAGGACCAATCAAGAACTCTTGTCTTGAGTTAAAAGCTCCTATAATTTTGAAATATTTTATCCAAATTTGCTAAAACACAAATCATTCAGATTTTCCAGTCCTCTCATGTATTACTGCAATATATGTGCACAGTGTGTGTGTATGTGTGTGACTGGTTGACACGTAGGTTGCAAGACCATTAAGACGACGGTCACTTCATTCACGTGGGCGCTAATGAGGGAGTGCAGGTTAATGAGATGCAGCAGCAGCTGAGATCATTGAACGGCACACGCCACCATTCATGTTCTCGGTGCTATAGCGTGTCAACCAAGGCGGCAATGGTGATTGTGATCGCTACATTGTATATAAGCAACCGCGTTGTTTCTTCTCTCTTATTCTATACCGCACTGCTGTGGGTGTGTGTGTACTGTGTATAATTCTATCTACAGCAGCAGCTGCAGTGCATGCACGATATATCTAGTGATGTAACATTTTATTACGTTGCGTCATACACTGTCGAGTAATATTGCCGACCAGGTGTGTCACTTATAACAGTACAGTCTTTAAAAAAAAAATGAAACGCCAAGTAAAGTATATATTATTTATTATATATTTTGCTCTATTTTTGACCATGTCTGCACTGTATCTGTATCATTTTACTTGGGTGCATGCAAGCAGTTGAGGTGTATGTGGAGGGAAGGGGGGGGGGGAGAAAGTTCCCTGAAACTTTGAATTTAACGTATAGGCAGTCCAATATCCTTTTAAATTTTGCAAATACAAAACGCATTCTTCTTGGAAATTTAAATATTAAACATATTTTCCATTTTATTTGTTATTTATAGTGCAGGAAAGGATCAGTATTATTAAACTGTATAGTAATATTGTCCATTACTATACTAAATGTATACAACTTCCTTGTCAAGGGAAGTCAATTTCTAGGAAATAATAATTCTCCTATCAGAGCAATAAATTTTCTACGTGTACTTTCAAAAAGTTTTATTTTATTTTTTTATTTTTCTAATTTACGTTGTATATAAAAAGTTGATGAAGAAGGAAAATTTTCTCGTAGAATCATTTGAGAACTCGAAGGAAACATTCAACAGTCGTCGTTAAGACGGAAAGCAGGAAATTAATTTCAGAGGCGCGCACATTGTATAATATGAGAGTTAATTGTTTTCTCTTGTGCGGTTTGTATTCAAGTATACACATAGAAACCTTCACCAAAATGTGCAGCTCAACATGTTGCTACTAATTATATAAAATGAACAGAATATTGAGGAGATATACTTTGATGTTGTGGACGATCGTAATAATACTATATCTTCAGCAATAAAATATTAGCAAGATTAATTTCAAGATTTTTTATGTCTCATCAAATCTGGTCAAATTTAATCTTCATTAATTTTACAGCTATATAATTTCAGAGGATTCACCCGTAAGCTTATACGAGAGGGAGAGAGAGAGAGAGAACTTGCGACCAATACTGCGTTCTGGCTGCGAGGGCGGGACGCGAGAGCGGCAGCAACAGCCGAGCATCAGCAGCAGCAATACTAGGAGAAAGCAGCGAGCGTACTCCTCATTACTCGCCCTCCAGCCTTCCTTATCCTCATTACTGTGACGTCATCAACCACTCCACAAGGCACACAAACCCACCCACCCGCCCGCTACATTGTTCAAAATTTTTCCTCTTCTCTTCCATCTCTCAGCGTATACGTTTGCATACAGCCAGCGTAACGGGTAAAAAATATAAAAAGAAAAAGTGATTCATAAAGCTGAAAACTCGCTCTGTGTGAGCTTTGTATACTGAGTTACTACATGCTGTAGAGAAAAAAAAAAAAAAAAATGAAATTTTATAGTATGCAGGAGCAAAAAATGAAATTAATAAAGTTATTGAAAAAAAGGGGTTATATTTTTCGTAAATAATTCAATATTATACGAGAAGAATAACGTGACGAAGTCCTATATCTATATTATAGTGTGCATATTATATAATACTGTATACTTGCGATATACATTAATATAATTAATATTATGAAATTAATACATCAATTATATATAATTGATTTTTATTGCATTAAACTATTGCCCTTAAGGTAACTGCAAACTGGAGTCGCAAAAAACTTCTTTCAGTTTTCAGTTTAAAACAAAACAACAACAAAAAACATTAAATTATTTGCTTGTAGTTTGCATGGAGAAAAATCGGAGGCGTATTTCTGACACACAATTTATACAAAACAGATCAGACAGATCGACTTAAAAATTTGCATGATATTTTATTGATGACAATTTTATATCTCTTTTTATAAGTCTTATTAAATCAATAGGCCCGATTCTGCATGACAACATCTCGATTCAAGTGGCTGTATATATAGGAAGAAAAGTCACCAACTGAATTTTTGTATATATTATATTTGCAATTCTTTTCCCAAATTAAATATATATATATATATATATATATATATATATATATATATATATATATATATATATAAGTACGTATAGAAAGACCCATACTATGTAATTTTCGTAAATCTTTTAAATGTGATTCGTCATGTCGTATTCATTGTGGACTATAAAATTTCATAATTTTTATTCTATTGACGGGTTATGAAAACTGGTACAATAGTAATTAACTAATTATTATACTGCATGCAGGCCTCTCACTGTGAGAGAGGAAGTCTTCATCACTATACCACGGTTGGCAAGAAAAGGCGAGTACTGCGAGTAGCGATCGCGTGCTCGCAGGCCGGTTATTATCTCCAGGCAGGATCTGCTCCCGTGACGTCAGAGCCACGAGAGCCAATAATTTACGAGCACGGAGGAGGAAGAAGAAGAAGAAGCTCCGCCAATATCCATCGTAACTACACATGCAAACCGCGAAGGCACAAGTTCTGATAATCGCTGCTATGAACCTATCCTCTTACTATTTTTGTGAGCACCTTTTATAAACATGTTGTAAGGGTAAAACTTCACGAGAATCTGAAAATAAAGTTCAGTAACTTTACTACTCGCGTAGTATTTTGGTTATCTTGTAAATAATTCATTACCTCATTCAGACTAATTTAAAGTAGTAGCAAAAAAAAAAAAAAAAGCGCGATCATAATTACGACCCTTTATGTAATTGACGTAAATATAATTACATCCATTTTTTAACTGAAAAAGGAGTATGCAGCTACGCAGTTTTGGTAACCAGATCAAGCAAGGACATAGATTGCAACTTCAAACTCCCATAACATTTTCTAGAAGTTTGTATTATAAGACTTAACAACTCTGCATGGCGACGAAAATTTTAAATGCGGAGCTGAAGTCCATTGAAAATAAATAAGATAATAAAGATAAATATTATTTTCAGTGAAAAGAAACGACAGACGAAATATTACAAACTCACGCGGTGGGAGTCGTCACTCTCAACTTATTATTGGTGTTTTTCAAGATTCAATAAAAGATACCAATCTAAATCAGATTAAATATTCGGACCAACAAAAATTAAGTAGTATAAAACTGCTCAATATTTTAACAAAATTCAACACACAATCAGTACAAAATTTTGCCCGATATAAATGGATTTTTTCACGAAAGAACGCTGCTGCATGTATTCAGTATAGTAAGAAAGGTCGCGGGCAACAGCTCGCATCACTTTAATTCGATTGGTGCATGCACGCGTCGGCTGGAAATAGCTCGCGAGAGGAATGCACCTCGTCGGTCTCGCGCTCTATTGATCGCACTGCTCTTTTTGCGGCCGCGACGACTAACTAGGAGGAGGTTCGCCGAACTCCACGCTGCGGCCGCGTCCATCTGTGAGCCGCTGGCGTGGCTGTCACGCACCGCTCGTGGTCAAGTTCACACTTCACAGACGCCTCCTCCTCCTACTCATATATATTTCAATACAGCAGCAGCAGCTTACTGATATGAACAGGTGTATACTATACACAAAAGAAAACAGAAACAAATATTCATAGAAAAGTTCCCGCTCTTTTTTATATTTTATATGAATAATATTCGCAAAGTATTATTATATGATTCATAAGTATTAATTGAATAACAAACACTTCACTTCTTGCATTCGATTAAACTTATGTTCCAAATAAGAAAATATTAAGAGTGTAGAAATGTACATTCGTCGCCTTGGAAAGATTTCGTTTGCAGACTTTTTAATCGCCATTGTGAGCATACCACAGGGCACGGTGATTAACAATTTTCCAAGGCGACGAGTATATTTATGTATACACAATATACGCATAGCGTGAAATGTGTGAATGAAATAATACTATCTACATAAAAAAGTAGAACAAAAACATTCGAAAAGGACGAATTTACTTAACATTTCGGTATTATATAAATTTGGCATTATAATTACAGAGATTCTATTCCATTTTTCATCTCAAAATAGGTTTGGTCTCAAGCAATATCGGTCGAAATGGAGAACGGTTGAACCTGAGACCATGTGATGATCTGATGGGTAAGACGAGACTGGCACCCAGTGTCTCGAGTCTATACTAACGTTTAGTAACATGACACTTGCCTTTATAGGGTTAATATACTATACGCACCTCGATTAACGCTATATATAACGATACTATGACATAAACACGATCGGAAGCAGTTCACTGCGTGTACCATGGGATAAAACACGTTTTTATCTCTGTAATAATATTATACATGAATCACTATAGATGCATTATTACCTATAATTTGCTCTCAAACTACATCTTATTGATTTTTCCTTATTTATATTATTGCAATTTTAGGTAACAGTGCAAGGCGCAGTTCACGAAATAATCAGGTTCATCACCAACCATGTACGATCCATGTCTGTTAGATGCATGCTGACTATAATTTTTGTAATCGATCTACGTATGTCCAAGTTATAAAAAATCGTGTGCAAAAAAGCTACACAGTTCGGGGGGTTTACGATAGACATGGCATTAACGTGACTATAAGTAACTAAAGTACTAAACGCAGCATTGTAAAAAATCAAAATTTATCTTTCTGGACAACTACTTCGCGAATCGCGCCCGCTAAGTTTGCCCGCTAAGTTTGTATATATCAGAAGGTTGGAAATGTTTCCAACTTTTACTTTCAATGCATATTATTATAATATGTTAATATCAATTATACACCTCCGCAATACATGCCTCAGTGGACGATTAAAGCATCTAACAATGGGATCGAACTCGTGAAAACTCTGACTATGAATCGAGTGTACCTATACCACTTGACCATGCATGATTAATAAAAAAATATATATCATGTAACAAAAAGATTTTATATATATTACATTACATATGAAGTAAAGTATTAAACAATTGATAACTGTGATACAGCGTCATAAAAAAATTATATATTATACGAAACTTTTCATCATCAGTTCTCAGAAAGTTTCACTTTTGTGCTGGTGTTTGCTGGACTAAAAGTTTGACATATCGTCGTCACTTATATGATATATATATATATATATATATATATATATATATATATATATATATATATATATATATATATATATATATATATATATATATATATATATATATGAACGTTGCTGTCACTTTATTATATTGTCTCAACGTTCTCAGTATAAGCCTCAGGCTGCAGTACGGCTTTGGGGGGATAAAGTGTGCTGACTGCCGCCGCCGCCGCAAGAGGATGGTTGTATTGATTAGCACGCCACCGCGACCTCCTCCCGTTCGCAAGGGTGGTTGTTGCAAATGTCGACGGGTCAACCGGACCACGTCAAACCAGACAACACGTAAACATTGCCAATTCTAACTTAGTTTAAATACATTATCATGTATTTTATTTACAACATTGACGCAGTGAAAATAAAATTAAAAGCTGCAGGAATATCCGAGATTATACTAAAATATTCGGTGATATTTTTTATTCACACTAAAAATTTAGACTTTATTTTAAAACAAAATTTAATCCTACAGTAGAATGCGATTTAAAAATAATGCATAATGATAACAATCAATTATATCTTTAAAACCAAAATGGGGAAACCTCTTTGGAAACAATTGCATTCAAACTGTTCATCAAAAATTTTAATGTACTGTTTGGATCACTTGCTTTTGTGACCGTATTAAGTTACAATTTGAAATAATTTGCCCGTTATAATAATATAATACATGAACCGGGTAGTTTAATACTAAAAATCTATTCTAGTCCCTAATACAAAAAAAAAAAAAAAAATATTCAATCTGAATCACAAATGGGCACTGTTTTTAGTCTACTGAAGACCAACATGGTATTTTTAAATGCATTAATAAATATTGAATATCTATTTTATAAAAGTTAATTTTTTATTTATATAATACAAGAGGGGGCTCTGGAATTCACAAAAATTGAGGAAAAATCCAGATCTTTTTACGCCATGCAAAAAAAAAAAAAAAAAAAATCGAGCTCTGAAATGTCTTCAGCTGTTCCACCACAGCCAGTATTGGCAGTCTACCTCACATTAATGTTACATTTACAGTCTAAAACTAACTTATAATATTTTAAGTGCTCTTTGTTTGTTTAATTATAACTGTTTGAAATTAGCATTGCCGTTTATGGGAAAATGAAACAGATAGTTGATCAAAAACCAAATCAGTTTCTAAACTTTGAACTTGATTATCCATAATCATCCCTCCCCCCTCCCCCAAGCATTGATACAATATAATGTATAAAACTATATATGTACTGATTGTGAGTATATATAATTAATTGTTTAACATAATAACATGGAGACAATGGACAACCTACATGAAAAATTATTACAGAAATGAATAGAGGGCACCAAATTGTGCTACTCTGAATTTTTTCAGATTTTTTCGAGACCCGGGACAATTTTTAAATAATTATTGAAAGTTCTGTAAGTTAAGTTGGCACCCCTGAATCCTTAATAAAAAGGATAAGACCGAGACGCCTATTGATAGAATAGAATAGATTTATTTGACCACAGGCAGTACATACAATGACAAAATAAATTGTCATAATACAGCATTAGTCTTGTCAGCTTAAAATATTTAATAACTAAAACATAAAAACAATAGTCACATGAATATTTCAGTCTTGTCAACACAAATTGCATTACAAAAAAACATACAGTGACAACTTAATTAGTGGCATTATATAGAGAAAAAAAAAGCAAAAACAACAAGAAAAACAAGTTCGAATCATCATTAATCTATATAATAAATATTAAAATGAATAATTTATTTTAACATTATGAAAACATCCTAATATTATGTTTTGTTGTATGTTTAAGAATATCCTTTTCTACTTTTTTAAAATCATTATGGAAAAATAAATTAACTTCATAGTACTCCTTACAAACAAGCACCTTTTTTAATAAATTTTTAAACAAAGTCTCATTTTTTATGTTTCTTTTGATGCATGCCTCCAGAGGGCGTGGCCGCACATTCAATAATTATTTAAAAATAGTTCTGAGTATAAAAAAAAAAATCTGAAAAAATTCAGAGTAGCATAATTTGGTACCCTCTGTTCATTTTTGCAATAAAAAATAATGTAGGTTGTCCATTCTGTGAAAACAACCTATACTTTGAAAGTAGCAACATTCAGATAATTCCATTATATATATAAACATGTTGGTCATACAGAGCTTGCATGACGCACAAAGTTCTATAATCCTCGAAGAATGCATGCATGACGACTTGTTTGGGTTGCGTTCACACTGCAGTGGGTTTGCCCCTCGACCCTTTTGCGTACACAGTCAAGTGAAGCGTTCATGGGTAAGTTAAGGGTAGCAGGAAGCCCGTCATCAGTATACACAGTATTTACAACCTTAATGCGCGCACAATCTGCTTACTAAATGATAAAAATATACATACATTGCACGCAAACCCGACGGCTTTAAGCATGTACTTCTATTTCTAATTTAATTAAACCTTTTGAAAAAAAAAAAAAAAAAAAAAAAAAACGATTGTGGTAGTTTGCATGTCTGTATCATAAGCTTAATACTTGGATAGAACAACGTGATGGTGTTGCAAACTTTTATATAGGGATTCTGCAGAGTTGCATTTCAATGTCAAACTTCATTAATTACCAGCATTTTAAAGTTCTTTTTGTTAAGTAAAAAAAAAAAAATGCATGGTGATGCGATCAAGGACCTTGATCTTATTGGAGGAAGGGAGAGGGTACTCCGTAATATATTCTGTGAGTTGCAGAGGGTGGATGGGTGAGGAATGTCTTCCTTCGTCTTCACCCCACGTCTCCCTGAGTACCATTCTTTACTAGAAACAGACAAGTCACAGAACCCAATAAGACACCACGTGATCAAAGCATCAATATCGCCTGCTCACGTTTGATTCGGCCACGTGACGTGATGTCATTTTTGTGCATTTTACAGTGATTATCTCTTCTCTTTGTACTGCATCCGGTACGTCGGTTTTGTACGCCATATTTGTGCTGCAGTGTGTGCATGTGGGACGAACGTTACCGTTTTTGTTTATGGACGTTCCCACGCAGTATGTGGTGCATCACAACTTCTTTGTAATAGGTATAATATTGATGATAAGCATATCAAATCAGGCAGGGGTAATATTTGACCTGTTGTCCGAGTATTCCTAAAAAGGCTTCTAAAAATACACAAACTGTATGTGAAAAGTTACATACATTCATGTGATGGACCAGATTATTGACTTGATCGGTACATAGCAACCAGCAGCATCAGTGACGACGACGCTCTTGCCGGCCGAACGTCTTGTGAACTTAGTGCGGCGCTATTTGCGGCCCTCTGCTGCCTGACAACAGTGGACATCAGTCCACCGAGCGAAAATGAACACGTGAGCAGCTGCAGTCCACTCAGCAACCGAGAGCTATATACACCTCGGGACAGAATGTTGGGTGGTCAACAGCATTAATTAAACTATCAAACAAGTGCAATGACTTTACTCTGATGGGCGGTTGTAACTGTGGGTGCTGGGCAATCTTCTTATACCATGCAAAATTACAAATTTCTATGTTCTTTGAGTTGCAGAAAATTAGGCAGGGGGCAGCATTTCACCAGAGAGCATTTACTCTGATTTCACTAAGCTGTCCCGAAGTATTTAGTCACATAAATTTGATAAGCCTTACCGAAAGTGGTTTGTAATTTATCTTGAAATTTTATAGAAGATTTCTTGATCTGCACTCAAAAATTATTAATGGACAATCTACTTGGTTTAAATCAGGTATATACATACGACGAGCAGCATCATAGTTTGATTCCCAGCGAGAGGTTAAATTATAAAATGAAAATAACGACATGAAAAAGGCTGCAGTTTTCATTGCCGAGAGTGTACACTTTATATTGTACTTCCTATGTAACACGTGCTTGAGTCGCCTCGTGCCCGCCTGCTGCTTGCTAGCGTCAGCAATCCGCAAATAGAACTGCAAGTCACACATTCCAATAAAAATTGCAGTTCTACCGAGTCTTCTTTTCTGTGAAAACACATAAATAGACTTTTAACACGAATCAATGTGGAAGTACTTGTCCTCGATAGTGACAATAAATATACTGTGATTACTTTGTATTTTTATACTTAATGAAATCCTCAGACATTGTAAGAAAAATTGTTAGGAAATTCAGTACATTATTTTTTATATATAATGAAACCAATGCAATTCAAAAATTTTATGAAAAGTCAAGAATTAAGTGAAGAGAGTTTTCACGAATGGCTTAATTTGACCTAAACATTTGATTTGAGACGTTTATTACTGCATGTATACTAAAATTTAATACGAGACAAACCGTTAATTTTTTTATACTATAATCGTTTTTTCCTTTCTAAATATATGTTATAAATTCTATTATATTTGTAAATTTGTTTGCATTCATATTCAATTCGCAGAATTTATAATTTGCAGCACAGCTCTTAACTTGAAATTTCAGTCGAGTTCCTTTTAAATCATATTTCATTTTAGACCCCCCACATAGAAAGAGAAACAAAACACTTACAATAATAATTACTTTCATATCTTTCCTTAAAAAAATCACTTTTAATCACCATTTACCGCCTTGTTTTAGCGGTCAGAACAGAGTAAAAAAAGAGGGGGAAGGATAAGAAATGATGAAGGAGTGTTTTTGCTATAAGGTGACGTGACACTTGCTAAAAAGGTGTTATCTTTGAAGAGTCTGGGCCACCACTGCCAGATAACAGCAACACTCTTCCGCTCTTCTGTGTATGTTTTTTTTTTTCCACCCCTTTGTGTTACATCAGAGCGCGACGGCCTAAAGGGGTGGTAGAGGGAAGAGAAGAGGACCATAATAGCCGAGGGGACAAAAACGTCCGTGTCGTTGGGGCTCACAGCCTTGGAGTCACGTGACTGTTGCCAAGAAGGGGCGGGGCCGCTGCCTTGAAGCTGCTATTATACGTCGGGGAGCTTCTTCTTAGAGGTGTGACAACTAACTTGTAAGATAAAAATAAAACAACTAATTTATTACTTTAGGCGTTAATTGAACAGAACGTAAACAATATAATCCCATATTTTTACTTTGCATGCATGTGATGTCAGAATAAGAATTACCACGGCTGCAGCAAGATTTTTAGTTAAAAATCTTTGGCTGCAGCAGTCAGTTAAAAAAATTAATTAAAAATTCCTACAGGGGAGCCAAAAGTTTGCAAATTAAACAAAATATGTTTATAAATTTTTTTTCATTCTCTCTTTTAAATTACAATTATGTATATACTGTTATGATTATATTGTATATAAATGTAGCTCATTCAAGTTTCGTTCGTATACTGCATGATACTGTATACCAGGCGCGGATCCAGGGGGGGGGGAGTTGGGGGGGGGGGGGGCTGCAACCCCCCGAAATTTTGGATTTAACATGGGCAATATAGGCATTTCCCCCACTACAATTTTTTTAACGTTGACCTTATGGAGGCAGCCCCCTCCGAAATTTTTCCTGGGTCCGCGCCTGCTGTATGCTCTGTTATTATACTGTATGATTGTAACACGAATTGAAGAATAGATGCATGATAATTCAGTTAATAACCCCACCATTTTTAATTATAAAATTACATGCATAAGACTGACATTAATTGTATGAGCTATAATGAAGATCAAACGGATCCAAATGCATGGCCCTTTGGTTCAAAGTTGTAACAAGAATAAGTGTACCTACATTGATACTTTCAAAAGAGAAGCAAAATATACAAAACTTATGTTCAGAGCTATGCATTTCTTGTAATGATAGATCATCGAAATTGCCACACCCACTTAACTTAATACTGCATCGGCGTAGCAACTTTGTTCATGTGCTCCGATGTTTTATCATCTTATTATTTATTTACTATTATTTCATTCTAATAGCTCTTGATGGACATGGGACATACAATAAAATAAAACTTCGTCTACATTTTAATGCTTCCAAAGTATACTTAATGTTCGCATTTTTTTTATTATAGACTGCACAACATTAAGATGAGTTATATATATAGGAATCTTCTATTCCACGTGAGGGTGTGGCAAATTGCTGATGTTGTTTCACGATTTTACTGCAATAAACTATTATATGCACTCTCAGTCGTCGTTGCAAATATATACAATCTTTACAACATAAATATAGGGACATGAAACATGATGTCTTCTATAAAAAATTAAAAATGTCCATGGTAAATTGCCCAATACTGACTTTTGCAACACTTCCATGGGGTACTCTAAACATTATCAATCAAGACACATTAATTATCAATTGATATGTCTAAAAGTGTTTAATTATCATGGCTTATAAAGTTTTTAAAATTATAATAATTTTCATCAACGCACGCATGATGTTATTATCATTAACAAGGAGCATGATGAAATATATATAGTTCATTATACAAATAATTGACGACGAGTTAAAGCGATAGTTCCTATCACATGCCCCACCCTCGAAAGCAGACTGCTGGCATCTACTAGACTTTGTGTCGCGGCGCTACACGAATTTGGGCGCCTGTGACGACGACATTAGCTAGCCGCCCCTTGTAGCGGCAGCAGCTCCACGTGCCTTCTCCTCGCTGTGCCACTGCTGATGCTGGGGTTGCCATGGTAACTATGACGTCACGCCTCTCTAGCTGCATTCCTCCACCCCTAACACACTCCTCCTACCCACCACCACCGCTCTCTATGTGCTGCTGCCTGTGTAGACCGACAATGAGGAAAAGAGGGAGGAGGGTAGCAGCAGTAACCTCTGACCTTTACCACCCGCACACATATACACACATACATACAAAACCGACAAGTACTCAATGATAAAATGTAAAAACTAAAAAAGCACTTTAAATATAAACAACTAACATTAAAAAAAAAATTATTTAATAAGAATTACACCCTCCCCTCCTTTTTTTTTTTTTTTTTGCAAGATTGGATAATTGATGAAGAAAAATTATAATTAGCAAATATACTTTCAAAAATGTTATAGATACAGTGTAGTCGTAGGGTCTGTCTGATTCAAGCTATTGTGTCGCAAGCCAGAGATGAATTATAGAATGCGGCGGTAAGGGAGCAGGAAGCGGTGGTTGGCTTTCCCGAGTCTCACAAAACCAACGGGATTTTTACTGATTAACTTAACGAGTCGATATAAAAATGATTATCCAGAATTCCAGATCATGAGAGAAGTATATAAATTTCATGCAAATTCATGTTTTTTAAAATCATAAATAAACAGCGAAAACAAAATTAAGTTATTCTAGTGTTTTGCCAGTTTTTCTCAGTTCAAGGCTTTTATTTTTTAAATAAATCAATTTCCTTCTTCCCCCGTCAGCACTTCATTTTTGAACCAACATGCCCCCCCCCCCCCGCCAAATCAGAAAGTGTATATTTTGTTCTAGTAGTAACTCTAGCTGCAACATTACTAATTTCAAATTCTCAAACATTATAGACATTATAATTATTATTATTATTATTATAGCATAGAGATCAGGAAATGTTTCTCAGCACCAAGTTGTTTTATAAGAGATCGATGGTGTATGACTGATGTATGACTCATAATTTGGGTTTTATCCTCATGAGTTTTTGAAAGTATTTCCTTCTAAACTGACCTATTCATTTTATTCATACTAAACATTATAAATAACCTGCTTTACCTGCTATATAGCTGTAAAGTGGATTTCGATCTTTTTATATAAATAAATGCACAATCAGAAAAGATTTATTAGTGACCGTATAAGAATCTATAATGCATGTTGTAATCTAATCTTATCCGCGACGTCACTTGGTGCATGACATGGTATGGGAACATATTATGTAAAATACATCGTCGGTGGTCAACAATAGTCGTATATCTCACTTTTTCTGCGTTGACGCAGCGTAAACTTTATAACGCACGGGGGTTACTATGCACCAAAGTGAACAAAGCTTACACTCATGTATAGTCTGTTAAATTACTTTGTAGTCCATGAACTTACAAAAGCAACTCAATGTCAATAAATTATTTACTTAACTTTGCATAGAGACAGGCAATAATTAATGACAGTTCGTCGGAGATGGTTTACGTCTCAGTTACAGGATGACTAATAAATTACGCCATGGATCTTTGAATGATGCAATACTGACTTATTATACTGACGGTCCAATATTCATATAGCGCTCAAGATTATACAGACAGACCAACAAATCTTATATTTTTAATTTAGTTTTAATTATTTTTAAATTATGAATGTTTCAATTTCCCATAATGATGATAAACTCAGGTGCTTCATTTTAAGATTTACTTGAATAATAGCATTATGTAATCCACCATACTACCATATTTGGTGGAATTATTATTACGTCCAGTGGTTGCCATCTCACGTGCTGCCCCAAACAAAGCAGCAGCAGCGAGTGGCGACCTTGAGTCGCTGACGTCACGAGTAGTGGCGACGCATTTCACGTCACCGGAGGCGCCCGCCGCCTGAGCTCACGTGAGGAGCCGCGTTGCCTCACGTACGTCGTCGCTAATCAGGAGAGCACGCCGCGGCCTACACCACAGCGACGATCATTTCTGCTGGAGCCGACAATAAAACTGTTGCTATAACATTCGATCTCAGATTGAAAAAAATCAATGCGATATCGGCAAAAATTACCAAAAGACAAGATATTATATTCTTGAGCAGTCGATTCTATATAATTATAAATTTTAAAAATTACACATGACTTTAACGGTGACCGGATGTTATAATAATAAACAATAACATATTCTATTGTTATAAAACTACAACACCAACAACAACAACATTGATGCATTTCAAGCGTAATAGTAATGAATTATAAATATCAGCCTTTTTTTTCTGATGTATTTGAACCGTCAACAGAGCTCGACAATTTCGTTCAATTTCTCTGGTTCTAATGTTGCATAAATATATTGTATTTTTTTTTTTTCATGAATACATTTAAATATATTTTCCAATTCATTTCTATATTTAATTTTACTCAATTTATTTACCAAAATATAACATCATCCTGTTATTTAGGGAAAATACAGTGTGGAAAAATTATGAACTTTCAATGTCATATAAATGTGGCAACAATATTATCAAAATTGCGTGAGAAGAAGTCAACAACACCACTGGTGAGTGTAAAACTGTAAAGTACTGTGGTATTTAGTGAGTGACGAAGAGGAGTGTGACAAAATTCGGGGGCGGGGTCACGGCGGTCACGTGGCGAGCATGAATGGAAGGCGGCCGGAGGAGCAAGGTCCTCTGACCCCTGACCCCGACGACGGCCACGGCGCACTTGTCTGCTGTTGGCTAAGCGGAGAGTCGGTGGTACTGCTGACAGGTGGTGGCCGCCGCACTTTCACTATCTCTCCTCCCGACCCACGCAGCCAAGATTATAGATAGCGGTGAGAAAGGAAATCAGTGGCTGTGTGCACCATGCGTTGGACATTATTACACTAATATATATTATATATAATAAGAGAGACTGCTCAGAACATTGTTTTTAGTTATATAGTTTGGATAAAACAAAATGAAAAATTCATGAACAGGATTGATTAACACGAAGCATAGAAAATTTCCCTTGAAAATATTATAGAAAAAAACTATAAAAACATAATATGTATACATTACTATATATATATATATTATATAAAATATAGTAAAAATATTATATTTGAACAATTTATTTCATATTCATACAAAAGTATAATATACTTACAGTATATACAGGTACGCATATACTCATGGACCATGAATATTCTTCGTGTAAAAACTGTCATGCCCCTTAAAAGTTAATAAATTTTATCGAACAAGAAGCGTATAATTATATAATATGCATATATGCATGCATACATATAAACACGAGTAAAGTTTTCTTTTCAAGAATACTCTCCCCGAGAGATCCAGCATATTAGGGCAAAACTACCAATTATTTATAGGAGTAAGTGGTCCCACTTTTCTCTACCTTTTGTTAAAACTCATTCCTTGGATATTTTCTGACTATACGCCACTTACACTGCATGCTATTGAACTATATAAACAGATTCTTGGAACTGAATTATTATTTTATTTGAATAAATATTGGCGAAGGTCGAGGTTTATATTGGTCGAGTTTATCAGCGAAGTTTGTACGCAGGCGAGAAGGCGAGTGCTGCCAACTACGCATCACCGCTGGCCGCTTGACAGGCTTCCGTCGCTTGCATGCACGCATCACCCTCCTCAAGTACACTCCCGGCAACAAGTTACGCCTTTGCACCGCTTGTTGCTCACACTTTAGCTTCAGCCAATTCAATTAATTACCTCAAGGTTTCTGGTGTTAGTTGTTCGTATTTTAATTTTAAAATTTCACGCCTAGGCCAAAGCTGCATGTTGTTACATTCTCTGAAAAGTTTCAAAACTCGAAAAATTAAATTTTCATGTGACGTGTTTTCTTCAAATTAAATTATGCATAAAGTTTAAAATGTAAATACACAAAAAGTATAAACAATATTTCTTGTTAACTACTTAAGATCGATAACCTCACGTTTTAATATATAATTATAGTATATTTTATGCCATGGAAATATGCTACATATGGCATAATACAATGTACAGTACAATTAAAAATGTATTAAATTTGTTTCATCGTGATCCCACCCAAACCGTTGTTGTAGCTTGTGTCATAGCAAGCGCGGTTGCGTGATTCGCAGCCGTCAATGGCGAGTTCGACCCTCGCAACGAGCGACGACACGTGGTCACAGCCACGCCCCTCTCTGGCCGACACGTGGCCTTGGTGACACGCCCACTGAGTTGCAGCAAAAAAAAAACACGATATCTTTAGTCTAAATTTACACCGCAAGTATATATATATTTTATACTGTATTAGCGAACAGCCTACAACACATCCAAAATTTTATGGTATAATGATGACAATGCAGCAATTTTGTAAGTCTATTATATGATTCACGGGAGAAATTGGTGATAAAAAATAAATCAATTTCAGGGCCTAAACAGACATGGGGAATTCCCATAGCATGATGTCGAATGTATCTAAACCGTTTTTCTGTCTTTGCAAATTGCAACACATAATTTTCTATGATAGAATATAATTTTCCATTATACCATTCCCATTGGGGAATTCTCCTGCATTGATTTTAATTTTTTTTCAGATGCTCTATGCCTTGAAATTAAATGTCCCAAAACAAAAAAGTTTCAATCTTCAAAATTGGAGACGAGGCAATTTTTTAAAAATCTTCCTTCTTTTGAATTTAGCGCCAAAACGTGACGTAGAAACTGCCTAGCAAGCGAAATTTTCCTGCAATAAATTTATATTTTCGATTATCGCTCTTAAAATAAACTGATATTGGAGACAAAACTATTGATACTAGGGTAGAAAAACACGCTGATTTCGATTGTGTTACTAAAATTTATAGCCAATCACTCCTTGACGCTCAAATTATGATATCAGGCAGTTGTTGTGTGTTAACTAGGGAGTTTCTACGTCACAATTTTCAGGTTTGCGCGCGGGTTGCATACTTTGCCCCTATTCTAATAATCCCTTCAGAGTCCCCAAATTTGAGTTTAAAAAGTTGAAACTTAAGTCAAACTTATTGTTAATATGTACCCTATCATAATATAGTAGTTAAATTAAAATTTGAGTTGTAAGTGAATTCCCCATTATATATTGATTTTTATAAAAGAGAACCTTTACTTTTTCACTTTAAAGTAAAGTGCGCGCTAGAAAAAAAAGTTGAGTTAGTATTTTCTAAAAATAGTTCAAGTAGTCCTCCATATCAAACCAAAATTCAAAAAATTCTATATCAAATAGGTTTGCCAGAAAAAAATTCCAAAATCAGAGTGAACGCGTCGCTTAACATGGGGCCTTACCTGACAAAAACCCTCGAATATCTCGAAAAAATACACCGTTAGGTAGTATGAAAAAAATATAGTGATGTTCTATGACCCAAGCTTTAACCAAAAACCGATTAAAAAAAATTTCTCTCGAATCCATTTTTCCGTAAAAAAATCAAGAAAATCTACCGTGTTAATTCCCATAAGTTTTTATATTATTTTTTTACGGAAAAATGGATTCGAGCGAATTTTTTTTTAATCGGTTTTTGGTTAAAGCTTGGGTCATAGAACATCACTATATTTTTTTCAAACCACCTAACGGTGTATTTTTTCGAGATATTCGAGGGTCTTTGTCAGGTAAGGCCCCATGTTAAGCGATGCGTTCACTCTGACTTTGGAATTTTTTTCTGGCAAACCTATTTGATATAGAATTTTTTAATTTTGGTTTGATATGGAGGACTACTTGAACTATTTTTAGAAAATACTAACTCAACTTTTTTTTCTAGCGCGCACTTTACTTTAAAGGGTTTTAAAATTAAAACAATAATACCATCGTTTGCACGATTCACGAAACAATCAATAATAACATCAGTCAAGAGTTAATAGAACCGTGCCTTGCGGAATAAGACTATGCATATTATGTGGGTTAATTTGCATGGCCTGTGGGGTGCGACGGCGACGTCTGCTGCTGGTGTGGGCGTGGTCGCTGCGAGCGACAGCAGTAGCACAAGGAGGATGGGGGGGTAGGGGGGGGGGGGTCGTGATTGCGAATTCCCTGCGAGCTTTGCACGTGACTCAAACCAAGACGAGCATGCGTGGGCGTCTACTGCTGCTGCTGCTGGCTCTAAGCACCACAGCGGCAAACAGACGGCGGCAAGTGCGTCGCAGCGGCCGACTCCTTGTACAGTACAGTACGTACGTCACTATCTCGGTTGGCGTCACGGAGGAGCACCTGATACACTACTTTCTCCGCAAGCAAAAATACTAAGCAAACAATTAAGGATTAATGTCAGTGGGCTTAGTAGATGGTACTTTACTCTGAAAATTTCAGCAAACCTTCCCGACACCATGAAATAATTTTTCATGAAAAAAATTAAACTATGCATGCAAATTTGGTGAAATTTTCGAGATATTCAGCATTTAAGATAGCATTAATTGTTTTACATGGGGACTGCTGTGACAGCATCTTCCTCACACGAAAAAAATTATTTATACTCAAAATCTAACATCAAATTTTATGTTTTTTTACATCAACAGTTATTTTGTCCCTTATTTTATAGACTAAAAATATTTTCACTTTATCATCGGGAAACATTGAGCAATGGCTGTTGCGGTGACATTAATCCTTCAGTTGTCTTTTTTTGTCTTCTCCAATATGTTCGGTGCCATGGATGATATAATATATATAAAATATACCAATCTTCAAATTAAGATGGAATTAATCTCAAAATTAATCAAAACGTTAAGACGATGGCTGCCTATTATATTAAAAAATTATGCTGAAAAAAAAGGTAAAACCGAATCAATCAACGTCATGAGGTGGGGACCAAAACAAATTATTATCATGACAATAAATTATATTTTCTGTCTATATTATTAGGGAGAAGAACTATAATGTCATGTATACTCTGTGATAAATAACTGATAAATATTGAATTAAGGACCTGCCATGGGGAATTCTCAGAATTCATTGCAGTGTATTGGCTAAGCGGCAGCAGCTAGGGTGGTGACACGACGTCGGGTCGTCGCAAGGTCACCGCGTCACTTGGCTTTGTCTCACAATGCAGCAGCAGCAGGCTGGTGGTGCATTTGTATGTGTGCAACTTGCAGCGTCTCAGACTACATATTTAGTATATTTACATGACCGACTTGGATGTGGACAGACATTATTTCTGTTTTAAATTTTATATATTCTTTTGTAAAAGTTATATGGTGCAGACATACAGAGTGTATAATTATACACAATATACTTGCTTATAATGAATTAAAAGCACAATGATAAATATAATTCATAACTGTGGTATAATATATATAATTATCTAAATAAGTATACGTAAAAGTAAATAATAATATGCATTTAATATTTTTCTCCAGAAATCTACTTCAGAAAATGGTTAGAAAATCTCAAAATTTTAATACATACATATTACATATAATGTACTGTATTTCATTTTTTTTTTTTTTTTTTGAAACTCCTAAAAGACCTAAAAAAACATCCCCCATAATCAAATGGAAACAGTGACGTCAGTAAAGCAAAATGATCGACTGGTTACGTAAGTTGTGTTAAATCTGTTTGACTCTGACGTCACAGCCCTCGATTTTAAGCTTCTTATATTATATTGAATGTTATAATTCGATATTTTCTATTCATATTTTCCAGTAAATAAAATAAGCGCATATTGTCCATTATATACATTATGAACATCCTATTAGTTTTTGACACTGCATGGTTATTAATTAAAAATTACTGTACAGTACGTATTAAATTACCACAATTGTGGAATACTCTATCTTTATCTGTTTAGTTTAATCACCATTCCACAGCACAACATTAAAAGCAAGTGTCCTCCCTTGGTTAGCCAGTGGTGGTCGTCACGGGGGGTGACAGGTGGACAGCCGCTGTCGTATAGCGAGCGCCTGGCGCCCCGACAGCCCATTAAGTGTAATGACTTCATCTGACCAGGGCACCAGCTGGCGAGAAGACCTAGGACCATCCCCCAGAGACTCAACCAAGCATCACATTCGCTCTCAGGCTTTAATTATTTTAGAAATTTACTCAAATTTGATTGTTCAAGGGTGAATATAGTCGTGAAAGATGGCTAATGATTAACAAGAAAGAGAGGGAGAGATGTGACTGACAAGATTCCTCCCCGGGCCATGTCCGCGCGCTTAGTGCATTACGGTGTCTGCTGGTGCTTCTCCCTCCCCCGAACCCTCTTGGCCCCGGCCGTCGCCACTCGAGCAACTTTCTGCTAAGTGCTCTCTCCAAAACCTCCCCCTCCTTCTCCTATCTTTTCTTGAACCCTTTTCCCTGCTGCCGGCCATCCCGTCGTCGTCGTCCTCAACTCGATTCAGCGATTCTCGTCGCCACCTCTTTTTATCTTGCAAGCAAGCAGCAGCAAGGGGGTCATCGCGACACATAGACAAGTGAATACTCTCCTTACTTGCTCACCATCACACCACTAAAAAGATTTAGAAATGTCAAATCAATAAAATGAATACATCTGCCAACTACTCAAAAATTAAATTTCTATATTAAAAATTACATTAAAAAATAATTACTTTTGTTAGGCGATGTCTACCGGTATCAATTTTATAATGAGATATTAGAATGTGAAAATTTTAGTGGCTTAATCAAAAGAAGGGGTACTACTAAAATAGTACTGAAGGGGGATATGGTACTGTGAATTTTTTCAGATTTTTCTGAGACCGGGAACTATTTTTAAAAAATTATTGAAAGTCTATTTTATGACGTCACGGGCGGCACTTCCCTATCCTTTTTCTTATGGAGTGCCGCCCGTGACGTCATCAAAATACTTTCAATAATTTTTTAAAAATAGTTCCCGGTCTCAGAAAAATCTGAAAGAATTCACAGTAACATATTTTTACCCCTTCTTTCGATTAAGCCACTAAAATTTTCACATTATAGTATCTCACTTTACTCGCTAAATCACATTAAGGGTCGTCACGAATTAGTTAAGCATCACAAATTAAAAATACGCAGATAATTTTAAAAATTATAGAATTGCAACAAAACATACAAGCTGATGGTTAGCTGGGGTACGAATTAATTTATTATTATATAGTATAATATAGTAAGAATAAGGCGTAAATAAAGACTTTTTGTCATGGGTTCTCAATCTTAACGAAACAATAATTTTGCCTGCATGGACGTTTGTCGTTGATTGACACATGACAGCCGCTCATATCTATAGAGAGATAAAAGAATGCCGCTGAGGAAGCTAATATTGCAATAATTAAATTAAACGTGACAGTATATCGGCAACAGCAGCATCTATCTCTCCTAGTATGATATTATATTATACAGTGCCCGAATTCAAATATCAATTAAAATAATCCTGCATGAGAATCTCAGTGATTTCAGCGTATATAGGTTTCCCAATGCACGAACGCACTTCAACTGACAGGGAAGTGAATTAATTATTATTCGTTTAATTAGTGGTCAAGTTACTGAGGCTGCTATACCACAAAATCACTTATTTAAGGACGTGTGTCAGCAGTCTTTATACATAAATTTGTGATCAACACTAGCTATGTCTGTAATGGACAACATACATGAAAATTTTTTATTGCAAAAATGAATAGAGGGTACCAAATTATGCTACTCTGAATTTTTTCAGATTTTTTTGAGACCCGGAACTATTTTTAAATAATATTGAAGGTCCTGTGATTTCAGTTGGCACCTCTGAATTCTTAATAAAAAGGATAGAGACTGGACGCCTATTGACGCCTCCAGGGGGCGTGGCCGCACTTTCAATACTTATTTAAAAATAGTTCTGGGTTTCAAAAAAATCTGAAAAAATTTAAAGTAGCATAATTTGGTACCCTCTATTCATTTCTGCAATAAAAATTTTTCATGTATGTTGTCCATTATTGAAATGTACACCTTAAAACGTAAATAAAACACTACAAAAACTGTTACAGCTTAAGTTTGTACTAAAACAAAGTCATCGAAAGTTTTAATCAATGACAAGGCTGTAGGTGTGGGGGTGTAAACAAATCAACAAAATTGAAAATAAAATTTTCTCGCTCAAGAAGTAACTACCTCCCTAAAATGTACACTGAATTCCCTGCTATAAAAGTATAATAGTGAACTATTTAGTAAAATATTTACATGTCATTATTTAATTTCTAATAATACAGCTAAATACAGCATGCAGGTATCAGCATTTTCGTACAAAAATTTAAACCCTTGAAAAGCTCAGACTGCAGGTTTTGGTAAAAATAAATAAATAAAAATAGTGCTTTCATTTTGATCATTCTGACAGTATAACGACAGTATAACGGGGGTGACACCAATATTTCTGAGAGAACCAAGAAAGCGTGTCACTCGTGTGCATTTCTATGCAACGAGGTGTACGTGACGTCAGCAGGGGACACACGTGACGAGGCGTCAGACACCTACGGTAGTGGTAGCTCTTGGCGGCGACGGCTCGCGGAATGCAAGGTGAACGAACCGGCTAGACGCCACCGCCGCCACGATCCCGATTCGCCCGCCCGCACCCAAGAAAAGATCTCAGCTGTCCGCGTCAGATTTAGCTCTCAAGCATTGTCGCTAGGCCGGCCTAGCAGTTAGCAGCAGTAGAGCGCTCAGCGCTGTACCACAGCAGCAGATACAGCGAAGAGGCCGCGTCTTATTGTTTCATCAATAATACGGTATTATAAAGTTAGGTTACTTTTAAATCACAATACTAGCTAGTTACCGTATCTTAAAATTAAAAATAAAGGTTTGGAAAAAAAAATATATAAATATGTATATGAAGCGCGGCAAAATTATAACAGGATTTGTGTACAATATCACAAACAGTGCATGCAAGATATAACAACGTTGAGTATTATATTATTATATAATAATATTATATATTATTATAAGCTTTGAACTAATTTTCCATTCGGTACTTTTCAACTACACATCAGTGCTGCCAGTATTGATCATTGCAATAACATCATCTTGAAGTATTTGGAAGAAAGCATTATACAGATTTGCCCTTCGTTTTACAGTCATGCAGGACATGTGGAGTCATGTGGACAGCTGAGGTTTTCTTGTGGGGTGGGGGGAATACTATTGATTTTCTGTAAATAATTTTTAAATTTCAACTTTATCTTTGAAGTAATTTAATATATTTTGTTACATAATTATATACCATATCAAATCAACAGTAATGCTCTTGTTCTATACTTATGTTAAAACTCAAAAACGTAGACCCTATACATTTATACATGCAAGGTAATTGGTATTATCATATATACGATACTCCAATCCAACGGCATCATTTAGCACGTCTTTAACGTCTAGATTCTTATGTATGTAAGAAACAAACGTGAGCCTTGCGGTCCAGCAAGTAACGGTCCCGCTTCAACTCCCGGCAGCAGCACGACCTGCTCTCACGAAGCCGTACGACGCCGCTAGACGGAGAAGGAATTCGCTACAGGAAGGAAGCCGCAGACACTGAGAACTCAAAATCAGACCGTGGCTGAGGAGGCGGCAATGCAGTTCTGATGCCCCTCACCTGACGCTAAACTGAATTAGCTGCATGGCAACACGAGAAAGTCAACGTGAATATAATACATAACGCATTATATTTTAATATGTCTGCCACTTTACACCTTCATTATATGGAAATGTGAGTCTAAATCTCGCCCTCAATTAATGCAAGTTAAATGCTACAAGCATTTTCATACTTAAAAAATTATTAAAAAAAAAATAAATCTCTTCAAGACAGGTACCGGTAAGTTTATAGTAGTAGCTATTAGTAAGCAGCTCAGGGGGTAGATAACTGTTTCTGCACGGAGGACTTTTAATGAGGTCAGTTATTCCCAGAAAAAAAAATAAAGGCTCAGGTAAAATATCCCCCTTGACCACACAGGCGGGCCGGCGACCTGGAAATGCCTGGCATACCACCGATAGTGGAGCGTATGACCATAGTTACATGTCGCCGCTAGAATCGCAACTTGGGATCACAAACTTCAGGAGATGCAAAATTAAAACACATTCAAGCATTATGAATTATGAATCATAAGACTCGATTTTATCCGTTTATTATCATTTCTTTTTTTTTTTTACAGAGAACTTTAGTTTATAAATGTATTTCAGCAATGCTGTATGACACATTCACTGCATGGGTGCATATTAGACCTTATCAATTATTCTTGAAATATCATTTATCTTTTAAACAACAAAAAGATTGAACTTTCACTTGCAATACGTGTGCAGTTAGCATACATTTTTTTATATTTAACACACAACGATATTGACTGCTGATATTATATTATAAGGATCAGATTTAGCTTGCTGAGAGCCTATTAAGTTTCCTGCAAGCAAGTTTTTGCCAGCTCAGGTGTGTCGGCTGGTCCGCAGCGGCCTCGAGTTCGTTACCCAGCGAGGGCAACGTGACTGCACATCCTGTCTGCAAAGAGGTTGCATGCATCTCTAGAGAAGAGATAGAATATATACGGCTTATTGATTTTAAATATCCAAACAAATGAAAAGAAGCATTTTAGTATACGTTCAGAGCACAAAGAAAACATATGAATAGGTTGAATAACATAATTAAAATGGATGAGAAAATTAGCTGAAATATAATACAATATTTTTCAGCTTTGAAAAATCTGTTAGTTAGCCACTCTCGTCAATACTCAACCTCTTTATATGCCAGACAGGGGGTGAATGCATGCATGGCTGCAATGCCGTCGTTTCGTTACGCCAGCTATACTATATAATATAATACAAGCTGCATGCAGACTTACATCACACAAGGATATTAAGGCGTTGCACCACTTTTACATTACTATGTGAAAAGTAAGTAGATAATGAGCTTCAGCGGTAATGGTATTAATTTTAATTTTTTTTACTTGTCTTTGCTTTATGTCCTCTAAAATGCCTTAAATGTCAGAGCAAATAAAAAAAAGAGAAGGTGTTGGTAAAGTAAAAATGCAATCAGTAAAGGTTCAGATATTTAAGTCACAACGTAATGATACTCTTTTTTTAAATGCCTGACTACTGCAGCTCAAAGAAACAAAGAAAATTATGTTGTACAATATTGAGGGAGGTATTAAGAATAGCACTGTCTCAAAAGAGTTTAATAAGTTCAACATACTTTCATTGACTTTGACAACGCCTACAAACATAATAAAAGTTCAACTGTCCCAGTATATAAATATAATTATACTGTTTCCATAATAATTGACAGTTAAATCAAATACTAAATACACTTAAGACTTCAAATTACTTTTTTCATAAGACACAACATCCTCATAGTGAGGGAAATAAGGCAACAACTACAACCATAACATAAATACAATTAGTATAAGAGCAATAAGGTACAGACATTAAATTTGCTTTTGTACTGTCTTTGTGCACAGATGACAACACCAAACATGTGTAGGCAATATCCTCGATATATAAAAGGTACTCAGAGCACTATGAAATTTAATTACTTGGCGTTTCAACATTAGAGAGTTTAATGCTTTCGTAAAACAAATGACAACCAATAACAATATCAAGTTGTATACGGTGAAATAACGTTAGCAAATTTTGTGCACTGTATTATATTAGTGGGCGGTTTTTATTTAATAGAGCAAGCAATCAAAACATCTACAGTATGTTTTTCATATCAGAGGTTCAGGATGTTTTGTTTTAGCTGTCTTTCCACTTGTGGTTTTTGGCATAGACTTCCGGACTACGCCTACTTTTTCAGGTAGCCAAATAATTTCATGACACTTCTGTTCGTATAAAGGTAATCAAGTAGTTGACGCGGTAAAAAAAAAAAAAGCTCGTCACTTAATGACAACAACCTTGATGACGTCACACGTACGCCCGCAACGTGGTATAACGTGATGGAGTACGTTATACGATGATCGGGGCGGCGCCGATTGTTGCAGCGAGTAGCGACAATGCAGTATGCAGGCGATGCAGCATGCACTTGGCGGTGTACTAAGGAAGATATGAGGAGGGAGAGAGGGAAGGAGGAGGAGGCATATCGAGCGGCTGCTGCTGCTGGCTCTCTCGGCAGCAGCAGGTGGCCACTGTCTGCCGCTGCTGCCCAGCGAGCACGACACTGCCGGGCTATTGTTGAGCCATCGCCCCAACAATGCTGAACGCCACAAACACTTCATGTAGCATATAATCGAGCACACCACACAATGAAGCGAATCTCGTCAAAACAAATAGCTCTCAGGAAATATTAAAAAAAATATATATATTGTATAATACGCATCAAAAATAAAATATTGTAGAGCTTAAAGCAAGATTTCTATATTATATACAGTCCAGCTCAAATACTGTAGAATGTAGAACATACAATAATCAATATCAATAAAGGCTCACGATTTGAAATGACCAAGGAATACAGAATAATAAAATATATACAGTATATTACTTATTTTCATATCTTGTCTTAAACTTTTTACCACTCAATAAAAAAATTATGAAGATTCGTCGGGAAGAACGCGTGCTGCAAGATTTCTCCACATTTGTAATTCAAGTTTAGTCCTTCAAAGATATTTTCAATATTTAAACCTATATTTCAGACGTCGAAACCCTGAAACTATGCATTTCCAAATATTTTTTTCAGCACACTCATTTGAACATATCATAATAACTGCCTTGCTATTTATACAACATCAACCATATACCGGTATATAAAGGCGGCTTCACATGGCGATTTTTAACATGCGACGCGACGCGAATAATAATAATGGGCTGTGGCATTGGCGGCCATATTGCGATTAACAAAAAGAGCATCGCAATTAACGCGATTTCGCTGCCGCAACCTAACGAATTCGCTCGCCGCATAGGATTTCACAGCTTGTGTGACAAAATCGCGTCGCATCGCCGTTGTCGCCATCTGAATCCGCCTTAATTATATACATATTCATATTCTCGTAATAAACTTACGAATCGAACCAGTTGGTACAATTGACGGCCCTAATCGGTAGTTCCATGAGACAAAAAGATTATTCAGATTTACATGCAATTTTGACACTATATACATATAATATATACAGCATCCCAGAAAGTTTAAATTTACCCTACCATTACAGACTGTGTGAGCATAGCCTCTGGTGTGAGCTCTTATCAAAAAAAAAAATATATATATATGACCAATAGGGGTAACGTCCATGGTTTCGTGAGATGTAGTCTCCTACTATTCCAACTATCCTTTACCAAGAGATGGCGATATCAATCAGAGAATTCTACGTACAGTCCACATAAAGATCGCTCTGCATTAATGTACACTCCTCGCCTCAGAAAACCTCCCTCTTGCAGCAATGTTAATCACCATGCTCTGGATTATTCTTACGGGGCATGGTGATTAACAAGGCCGCAAAGAGAAATTTTTCGAGGCGACGACTTTATCTTGGCGAAGTAAATTTTCCGGTGATCAAGAGTGTATACGTACCATGCTACCCTCTATCAATAATATTAATATAATAATAATAAAATTAACGCGGCAAATACGCCACGGTGGCTCGCGAAGGGTCAAATCTCCCAGATCTTCGCTCAGATTTAGATTACAAACAAGATTCAAAGAAATGGAAATCTATGAAACAGTGAAGTAGACACCTGACGCGCAATTTCACGTAATTAATTTCGTTTACTATCGTTTACTTAATCACTTCAACTTATACTTACTGGGGTGCATGGGTGTAACATGACGTTCACTACCCTTTACAAATACAGTACAGTACGAATGGAATCAATATTTTTCCTTCAAATGTGGGTATACGAATAGGAAAGCAGAAAACCTGTCTACAGTATACCTTTAGTCCGAAAGATTTGCAGTTGAATAGCGTGTTAAGCTTTTGCTATATGTGGTGGTTAATTTGAACTTTGTCATTAAATTTTTAGTCTCATTCTTATGATATTTTTCTCTAGTACTGTGCGAAAAAGCCTGGAAAAATTGGTACCTACTTCATTACAAATAGGTAGAATCGGGACAAAGTTGTATAATTTACATATTAAATTTAAGTAACTCTGAAAAAGTCCTTCAATTAAAATTCACTGAATTTCCCATATAATGAGCTGTGCGAGCTTTAGTTAGCAGTACTAGTGTGATTGGCACTGTGTCAGGAGAAAATAATGTTTTCTAATGCAAAAACACAAAAAGGGTGTCAATTATATCAAATGAACGTAAAAAGATAAGGAGTATAATGTAAAGTGATGTTTCTGTGTAATTTTTTAAGATGAGGCTGCCTATAAGAGGTGAAATTTGGTGGGTCAGGAAGCAGTCAGGGGGAAAGCTAAAAGCCCTGAGAAAAATTAAGGAACAGTACTGTATTAATTTTTATTTTGTTTTGAATTTTTACAAAGTCTTGCCATACTGTATACAGAACTGTTGTGTTTCAGTCTTGGTTACATTTAACAAGAATGAGACATTACAGCACCCGGTTTTAAGCCAGTTATAAAACTGAATGCACTATAACCGATGTAAACAAACATTTACAGCAATCCTGTACTTTGTGTTCTGTTTTTTTCCCCATAAAAAATGACGGAGTATTGATATTTCTTGAAATAAGTATGTAGTATGTAGCTATAAATATAAATGTTTTTATATTACAATTATAATTGCTCCGGTAGCCACAACGATGGCTACTATAGTGGGAATATTAAATAATAGTATGTATTACAATATCGTCAATATCATAATGATATAACAATAAATTCACAATACTGTAATTTTGAAATAAAAATTAAACCCTATAGTTGACTGATGTCAACACTTGTATTTTTTGTTACAAAACAGTTTGTTATTATACAGGTATGATATGCATACCTTCTAAAATCTTCTATATTTGTAAATACAGCATTTAAAAACAATAAAATAAATGTTTACTTACGTTTACTTTTCTGTTTATCCATTAGCATTAATTGCTTATGCCACTGATGGGTTTCTTGAGGCGGCCTTTTTGCCTGTATGGCCGCTGCTGCTGCCGTAGCTGCAGCTAATGAGGTCTCCATCTTTTTTGGTAATCCTCTGTTGTCGTTGTCTAATATCAAAGAAGAGGAGGAAGGTACAAATTTGGTGGTCACTTTGACCAGCAGCAGCACTACCACCACGGCAGGTACAGCAACAGTCTCGGCTGGTGGAGGCGGGCCCGGTGAGGTCACAGCAATCAGCAACCACACAACCATTGGACATGGCCCATGCTCCTGTTGCAGGCCCGCCCAAACACTCCTCTTACTTGCCAACACACACTTCACCCCCTATCTCTTATTTTATCACAAAATGCTTTATTCCGTTTTACCTAAATATTGATTGTTACCTCGCAATATAACAAAACAAAATCACGTGGTTAGCTGTTGTTTAGCTAACACACATGTCTGTACATCACAGTATCGATGCATTTTCACCATTTATTTAATCATGTATAGTTTTTATAATCATAAAATGTTAGGCCCATATTCCACAATAACAAACAACATTGTAGTCAACACAGCCAATGCCTTCTTCTCTTGCGTCTTGGAGTTAACATAATAATAATTATAGCAAGACTCTTTCTTCATACGATTATCTTATTAATTTTTACTAATTTAACGTACTTTAAATGTCAATATTTTGATCGCAGACTATGAATTTTTCTATACAAAACACATTTGATATGCGCGCACACCCCTCAGAAACAACGTGTAATGGACTCGCCCACTCGGGTCAAAAGCACGGGGGCAAAATAATGGTAGCAAGGTCTGCGACCCGTAAATACTGCAAGATTCTAGGTCTAATAATTATTTACCTAATTATAGCTTATAGTTATAAGCATACCTAAATCAGTATCATCACCATACAAAATCATGTAAACACCAGTTAATCTGCTGAGCTCTTCGTAAGCTAGACGTTGCTGCACTGTGATGAGATGGTGCAAATCCGAGATTTTTTCTCCGCATGTAATGAGTTATTTTTTCACACTGTCGTAGTTTGTCGACTATGTATCCATGCAACATGTTGATGTATACTTTGTAGATTCTCAATAACCCACGATCACTTTACACATCATTCACTGATCCCGTACACAAAGCGTAAACTGAGATGCACGCCCCAAACACATCGACTTCTCAACATGGCAGACAGACAATCGGACAACTGGCGTGCTCGATTTTTGTGAAAACAGCGCCTCTATCGGCGCCATTTGAAAACACTATCAGCAGTGGTAAATTTAAACGGAATTTTAAGTTAATTTTTTTCCTATTTTAATAATTTATCTGCAACAACTTCAAGTGCGTATCTTAATTACTAAAATATATCTTATTGTATTTTATTCCATTTCTTTTGCACCTTACATAATTCATGAATCTTGAGTAGAGTAACAATAAAGCGAGTATAATTAATAAAATATATAAAAGACTAAATATTTTATTATTGAAATTACGGAAATTATATGAAGGATAACAAATATTTTTTTCGTGAAACATTATATATATGCATATATATAAGATCATTGTATTCTTAAAATCACGTGTCAATTTCATTAAAATGTATAACCCAAAAATACTTTGAGAGAATTAAAATTCGTTTTCCAAGTTTTATTGGTGCACGGTATTGAATACTTATATCTGCCCTTTGCAAAGCTTGTCTTATCTCTATTGGTTATTCAGAGTTATGTTGGACCAATCAATGTAAAACGCGCCTTTTAAAATCATAAAAATTTGTAAACATAAACGGAGTTGAAAAAATCTTTTTAATTTTAGTTAATTTAGCCTCATTTAAGGCAAAAAGGTGAAGGTTAAAGTATATTTGAGGTTTTCTCAATGTTTGAAGTTGAGATAAACTTTGGAAAAAGTGCGATTGAGTGAAAACGAGTACTGCAGACAGTTGCTAGGCAAGAGCTACCCCCTCCCCTCACTGTTCCCCTCCAATTTCTCCTGCAGGCGAGCTCCGTGGCGACGCAGCGCGGCAGACTGGCGGGGTGGTGAAAACCCGGAAAACCCTTCGAGAGACTTTTGGCGCGCGGTTCAAGGTGTGAAACGCACATCAATCCGCATCATACGATAAACAAAAGTGCGCTAAATATGTGACTAAAAAAGAAAAGAACCCTGCCTTTCTTACCTTACTTACTAAAGTAGAACCATCATATGGTCAGCGCTGTCACTTTGACAAGTGCATTCCTTTCTTACCTGCCATGTCAAGTGACAGAGCGCTGACCATATATAATATATAATATGATGGTTCTACTATAATATATATTATATTCATTATATTCACTCTCCCTAGCTGTTGAGAACAATACATTATGTGATCATATAAATTCAGTAAATGTCTAAAAATAATTAGGCATGAAGATAGCTGAATCTGAACCATCAGAAAAAAAATTGAGAGTTTAAATTTAATTTACTTATTTCTCTTCATAATTAATAATTTTTATTGCCTTTCGATTGCATATAGTATACATTCTATAAACATAAACATTCTAATTAATTCTAAATTAAAAATTAATTAGACATATAAAAATCAGACACGTTCACTTATTACAATACAAAATTGCCGAGCATTGTGATCCCATACGTACATTCTGTACGTTTAATTTTAAATTAAATATGCATTATTCGTAAAAAAAAAAGTAAATAAATAAAATATAATTATATTAATTATATTTTAATACATGCAAATAATACATTTCTAGGTAAAATATATATAAAACGTTAAAAAATTATGTGATTTTTATAATTAAGTTATATTATAACTAATCTTATATAATCGTAAAAATGTATGCAAAAATTATAAAAAAAAAAATCCTGTCAAGTTGCAAATACATCTGCAATATAATAAATATTTATGCAAAAAAACAATAATAATAATAATAAAGGCATCCAGCAACCAAGAGTGCTAGCGGAAATGTGTCCCACCGCGCCTAGGAGAGGACCTGCCCGAAAGGCTGTGTGATGGGCTATTTGCGGGTGTTCCCGGGAAGCCCTCATTGCCCGCAGCTGATTGTGAGTAGGAGACGCTGGATCGTAACATCTCCAACAGGACCAGCGGGCGCCTTCATCTTGGCCCAATTGGGCCCGGTGCTGGCGCTTAACCACCCCAACTAGGTTGGGAGTTAAAAAACAGGAATAATAATAATAATATATAATAATAATAAAAGAAAATTGTAAATATTTTTGTTTATTTTCCTTTTTTTTTTTTTTTTGTAACTTGAATGAACGAATTAAAACGAAAGTAAAGCGAAATTGATGTTTTTGTGGGAAATTAATTTAAAATAAACACATAATATATTATAGCAATGATTCCGGGCTATAAGATTAAAGAGGATGCAATGGTTTTCACTGCTTAATTAATTGCCCTCACTTAGAATAAAATTACATCGTCATTACCACAAAATTAAATTTGTATATATTATATATTATATTATATACAAATTTTATTTATTTATTTATTTATTTATTTATTTATTTATTTATTTATTTATTTATTTATTTATTTATGTATTTATTTCTGTATTTGTTTGTTTGTTTTTTGTTTGTTCGTTTGTTTGATTTGTTTGTTTATTTTTTTTTCTAGGATATACCTCTATGAGCTTGGAGCTCGATCCGAGGCGGGATAATGGATCATTAAAAATGATGCCCTGCATGGCTAATTACATGCTCTTATCTAATCGTTTTAAAAATTGTTTTATATATATTATATAAAAATATAGTCTAATATGACCTGAGAAATGTAGGTGGGAAGAATTAAGATGAAAATGCAAAACTGCATAGAACTGGATAATATCTAAAAAAAAATATATAATAATAATATTAATATATTAAATCCCCCCCCCCTTCCCCCGATTTGTTTGTTTGTTTCTGTTTTCATTTTATATTTGTAGAAAAGAGAGCTCCCTTCCTTATGTTTTTAATAGGTCGATCCCCTCCATGCCCCCGCCCTTCCTCTCGTAGCTATAATAGTATACTTGAGTCAGACCATATAGAGAGCTTTTTCGTTTAATTTTTCTAATGTAAATAATGCCATTCACAATCACATGCATATAGGCGTAATTATCAATAAATAATAAATATATAACAGAAAAAAAAGTAAATATATTTATGATTTTTATAAAGGTCAACAAAAACAACTTATTTTACTTTTTGACCATCCAACGCATAAAATAATATTTTAAAGTATTATGTTTACACTCTTTCCAGTATGTGATATTTTAAGGTAGAGATAATGTCGATCAGCTGTTTTTGTTTTAGCTCCATCATAACATGTAAACCTTAGCAAATTCACAAAAATTCTGATATTTTTTGAGAGGCAGATATTATATATAGTGCCTAAAAAAGCCATAGAAAAAATTTCAAAACAATTTAACGAGCCGATTTTTTTTTAAATCAATTTATTTTATTTTCAGCATAGGGCTTTCCCATGGAGAGACAAACTAAAAACTTAATTAAAAAAAATCAGCTCGTTAAATTATTTTGAAACTTTTTTTTATGGCTTTTAGGCACTAATATCTGCCTCTCAAAAAAATTTAAGAATTTTTGTAAATTTTCTAAGGTTTACATTTTAATCAAATGGAGCTAAAAAAACAAACAGCTGATCGACGTTATCCCTACCTTAAATTAAATTTATTCGTTTGAATTTCATTCGTTCAAAGAAATATTAAAAATTAAAATTTATCAAAACGCAATTTATTTAATTATTTTTTTTTTTTTTATAATAGTTAGAACATTTTTATGGGTGCTATAATATGCTCAATAGCTAGCAGACGTGAATGACCTATTTTGATTGCGAGGCATCACAGCACGTTGCATCACCGATTATGTACCTAACATAATTGGAAGCGTCTTGAAGTCGCGAAGAGATAGATAAGCTATTGCGGCGCCTCGACGTTATCACTGCGCCAGATACCGCCCTTATCAACACCGCGCTCCTTATCAGAAGCGAGCAGGAAAGTTGGGGTCATAATACACCTTGCAGATATAATGTTTTGAAACACAGCATAACTATTATTCTATAGTAATTTTATTGAATTATAAAAATCATTTAATTAAGCTCTTAATTGGAGATGATTAATGTATTGGAATTTATAGGATATATTAAAGAGATGAGGTGGGAGGCGGCTCATTAACGTAACATGCATCAGCATTCGGATCGAAGGCTTGCGGAAACCGTGGAAATCCCCAGTCAGGAAAAACAACTCTTCTTTTATCAACAAAATTATCAACAAAAGTAAAAAAAAAAAGAAAAAAAAAAGTTAAACCAGCGATATGTAATGTAAATCATTTAATATAACTTAAAAATTATATAATACATAACTTTTTGATTTCACTAATAAGCTTAAAGGGTATTAATTATATTTTTTTAAGTTTGCATATATCGATTTATGCCATTTATGACTTCAATATTCTAGCATTTTGACTTAAGTTTATTCAGGCCGTAACAAAAAATATATTAAATATTAATATCCATGCAGACTTAAAAAAAAAGTGGTTTTATTAACATGTAAGATAAAAAGAATATATTGTATAATATTTTAGTTAATATATATATATATATATATATATATATATATATATATATATATACATATATAAATATAAAAAAATAAAGCAAGTGTATGGTCATAACCATATAACTATATGATGGCTGTTTCAACATAGGGTGAAAAATATAAAAATATAATATGTTTACACAATTGGCAAATAAAATAATTTAAAGTTAACAAAAGCATGCCAAGTTGTGAAAAATAATGCGCTCTATATATTATGACTTGAATTTAAGTCACTTGATTGTAAAAGTAAAATTAACTAATACATATTTTATATAATATATTTATATACTATAATAATAATTATGTAATTTGTTAACTCAGTTTACGAATCTGGTATGCAGTGGATATTATAATTATTAGATTTATTAGTAATTAAAACTTATGTTTTAAATCCAGTTCAAAACGGTAACAATAATTAATGGATCAATTATCGGCCTAAAAGAAAATAAAATAAATTTAAAAATATAAATAGAATATAACAGGGTGTCCCAAAGATCTTTAGATTTTTCAAACCCAAATAGCAACCGTTTAATATTTTTTAATGTTCACTTTATATACATCAAATTAAAGCTCTGAATTTAACATTTTCAAAAATGTGCTCTGATATTTTTGTTTTAAACGTGATTTTTCTTTTTTAACCGTTAGAAAGCAAAATGGGCACTTTTTTCTTGAATCACGAGTGCACCTGCACCTAAAAATTGATTGTATTAATTCTTATGCTTGTTGATTTTTTTTAATGCAAATGCTACAAGGCCTCTCTAAATGGGCTCCGTTGGTGGCTCAGCAAACATCCAATCCCTCCTTGAACTCACGCCACGCATTGCGCAGCATGACATGCATGGTGGACTGGATCGTGGTGGTGATGCCTTGCTTTAGCTCCAATAAGTCTCACACTGAAATTTTGAATACGTTGTCCTTCACATAGTCCCGTAGGAAGAATTCTGAGGGCGTGACATCAGAGAACCTGGGGACCCATGTTGTGGGGCCCCACGTCGATCCATATGCCTGGGAACACCTGGTCCAAAAAACGAAGCACGAAAAAGTGCAAAAAGCTCCCATTTTGCCTTCTAACGTGTAAAACGAAAAAATCACCTTTCAAATTTTTTTCTGTTCACATATGTTTGAAAATGTTAAATTCAGAGCTTTAATTTGATGTATATAAAGTGAACATTAAACAATACTAAACGGTTGCTATTACAGTTTGAAAAATGTAAAGATCTTTGGGACATCCTGTATATTATACTTTTTTACGTTTTTGTGCAATTTTATACGTGTGCATTCATGAATATACTATTTTCTTTCATAAAAAAAAATAATAATAACACAATTTTATGCTCTATATTTATATACAATAAATTTTTAGGTTGGTATTGTGAAAAATTTTGTTATAATATATAATTATTTTCCTTTAAGATGAGATTTCTTCTGTAGTCTGTAGGAGATTAAATTATCAAAGCGTCAAAATTAAAAAATTAAGTTTTTTTTTTAAAAAGGTTGTTCGTCATATTTTTAGTGCACATCTTAATCTACTCTCAATTAATTAAGTGATGAGCATCTCGCTTTGAGGTTATATATGCAAGTAATTCCGCTTGATCCAAATGGAGATCTGCGGCAGGAAGAGCAAGGATAACAATAAATTGGTGTCTCGCTTCTTGATTTTGGTGCTGAACAAGTTGCCTAACCTCACGGCGCGATCACTTACGTACGAAACGTCTACAATGAAAATTCTGAGTTGCGATGAAATAAATTACAGTATATTATATTGGACTTTCTTTTATTGTCTTGTCAAGATCTTGTTGATATTTTTTTAAAACAATATCTAGTAAATACAATGCTGTCAAATATATACAATCGGTACGACATTTATTCGATATGAAATGAGGTGGGCGTATTTGACAGGTTGGATTAGGCTCAGGCAACCCGTTATTGCGCTGATAAAGTTCGCAGGATGCCGCAAGCAAGCTAGGCAGTCCGTGTGTGCGTGCCTGGTCGAACAAACGTGCGTGTGGGGGTTGCTGCGTGCGCGTGGGAGATGGGAGGATGCGTGGGCAGCCTTACTCCGAGCCCCGGATGACATTTAACCAATTGGTAACAAGCTAACTCGCGTGATTTTAAGTTCCACTCTCTCACGCTGTACACACTAAAACAATTAATTATAATGACAAGGTTATATTCAGGATACCTTCTATTAACCTGCACGGTCATGAGCAAAGATGGACATTTATTATATTATTTGCTATTGTTCAGGTACTATACATCACAGCCTAAAAATAGTTTTCAATTTTGAATATTAATATAAAATGAGAAAGATTGAAATATATATAATTTTAAACATACATGCAACAATTATATTTATAATTATGTTAATTAATTATATATTACGTTCAAATAGTGAAATTATAATACAGCCCCCTGGATTTTTTTTCCAATTATAGTTTTCGGTTTTTTGGTGAATAGGGAGGGGGGGGTTTCAATAGAAAGCCCTGAAATACATGAGAAGTGCATGGTCCGCTGTCCCTTTAGCAATCCAAAATTATATAAACCTATTGCAGGATATAGCAAACCAGCTTTCCATGCATATATAGTATAGTGAAATTGTTGTTTATAACTGCAGGATAAAATACTAAATGCAATAATATTAAATTTATTAAGAAACCTTTTGTTATATACTTTTGACTGAACTTCCACAGGTATAATTTTAATATTGTTGTACCTTTAAGATATCGTATACACTTATACAATATAATAGTATGAGATATTTCTAAGGAAAAATCTCTTTTAATGGAACTCATTTTTCTTTATAAAGCTAGTTTAAAAAAATTAAGCATACCACTGGAAGTAGCCGGAAATCAAATAGTCCAGGAATATTAGGTAGAAATGCATAAGCGGGGTGGGCAAAAATAGTAATAAGCTGAAATTTGGTACACACATGCCTGGATAGTATACGAGTTCCCAAAAAAAAGTCCCCTAAGGTCCCCTTTGAGGAGACCAAAATACGGGACATTTCCCGGAAAAATGTACTTTTTTATCAAAAATATTTTTTTCTAATGCAATTAACGATCGTGCATGTCCTAAAAAATGTTGGAATAGAGATAATTGAACTAAAAATAGTTTTCAAAAAAATTAGCTCCTCTTAATAAATAGTTTCCAAAATATCCCTGAAATTTAAAAGGCGTATATTGCCACTAAGTGATTTTGAGTTTCAAATTGCATTGTAAATAAGCGAATTATCAAAAATATTGTGATGTTACAAAATAATTTTTACGAAACATGTAGTACAGTGCAGTTCACACAAAAGCGCTAGTACGTTTCGTTTTTGATTTGCGGGAATTTTGGGAAATTTCAACTCGCAAGAAGTGGGCGTGTCCCGACTCCTTGCACTGTATATACTGCGTTTATATGTGGAAAAAATTATGACCATTTTTATAGACTCGTTCTGATAGTGTGGCATGAAGCATTTATTTGGGTCTTCTCTCTACCCCCCCCCCCCCCAAAAAAAATCACACTCCCCTCCAACTTCAATCCCCAACTGAATATAATTTGCTTCTGTAATTTGAACTAACAATAAGAAATAAATATCCAAAAAACCTACCCCCCCCAAAAAAAAAACCTTTCCCCCCCCCTCCCCCCCCCAAAGAACCCCTCTCTCCTTTTCCTAGTTATAATACCATCCATGGCACCAGTCTGCACCTAAGCATCATGTGAGCAATGGAAACAACGAATAACACCATACAAATTTTGCGAAACTACAAAATAATTTTTTAATGGCAAAAGGTGCAGCTACATGCTGTGTTAAATTGGCAAGAGATACTCCTTGACTCAGGAAATTCTTCATGCAATAATACATATGAATATGAATCTGGTTATTTAATTTACAATATATCATCAATTAATAATGATTAAGTTGTCCCTCTTTCTCGTGGGAACGCGATTTAAAGTTAAATAATTTTTTTAATATCAGCAATTCTTTTCAATTGAGAAAGTGTTTATTTTTTTTAAATTGTACTACATAGATTATTTACGTACATACTCACACGTACTGTAATTCTTGTCTCGACCAAATAAACTTTTGTTTCTTTGCATCATTGTATGTCATATAGCTAATAGGTATAATTATATTTCTAAACCTTGGCTAGCGTAAGTTTCTGCTGCGATTTCTTCATGTATGTACTTGGACATAACGTCAATCGAGTGAACTCTGTGTGTACAGAAATTGTTATACTATACAGTGTGCATGGACAGGGATTACGAACAGACCTCATGCATACAGCATAATTTTATTAAGCTATATAATTTAAATTGAAATATTACCTGAAAATTCAATATGTCAGAGGAAAAAATAATATGAGCTTAATAAAATCCTTGTAATGTAATCACACATAATATCAATTATAATTTTGTTATTATGAAGATTTTCAGTTATCACCATAGCAGAGATAATTATATTGTATATATGAAATATTGAAATACAATCTGTTATAATAATATTATATATACTGTATAATATAATATAATGATAGCATAATCATATAATCAATTTAATTAATACGCGCGATGGTGTACATTTTTAATTTTATTTAATGGTACTTTGATTACAATTGCAATGTTTTAAGGAGGTTCCTTAATTACATTTTACTCCATGCAGGTACATATTATACATCTTCCTAATGCATTAATTATAAGCAAGCCAATCCATGTATTTATGTGCCACATTTATATCCAGTTTTATGTTATAGATCAAGTTTACTTATCAAAGGAATACAATATTAAACTTTAAAAAAAGACATGCAATATCCTGTAGATTGTACGTAGTTCAAAATTCAAAATATAAAATAAATACTAGGAATATTAAAAAGAAAAAAAAAAATCCGAAATGATCATAAAACGTGTGCTCTTATCTCTTAATGATGAATTAATGAATTGTAGTCCATGTATATTATGTATTCAATTCATTGAATCAATTTTTCTACAATATCTATCTTTTGCCAGAGAGGGGGAGGGGGTCTAGGGGGGGGGAGTCTAGGGGGGGGGGGAAGTAAATTTTCGATATTTATTAATTTCTTACATTTAGTTCAAATCAATAAACTTGATCGTTAAGCAGCAAATTTTATTCAGTTTATTTTTATGTTGGCTGGGGGGTGAAGGGGGGGGGGAGAATTTGGGGAAGGGGGCCGGGGTAGAGCAAAGACCCAAATAAATTTTGCATGCCACACTATCAGAACGAGTCTAAAAAAAAAGAGTCATAATTTTTTCCACATATAAACGCAGTATATACAGTGCAAGGAGTCGGGACACGCCCACTTCTTGCGAGTTCAAATTTCCCAAAATTCCCGCAAATCAAAAACGAAACGTACAAGCGCTTTTGAGTAAACTACACTGTACTACATGTTTCGTAAAAATTATTTTGTATCATCACAATATTGTTGATAATTATAATGCAATTTGAAACTCAAAATCACTTGGCAATATACGCTTTTAAATTTCAAGGATATTTTGGAAACTATTCATTAAAGGAAGCTAATTTTTTTGAATACTATTTTTAGTTCAATTATCTCTATTCCAACATTTTTCAGGACATGCACGATCGTTAATTGCATTAGAAAAAAATATTTTTGATAAAAAGTACATTTTTCCGGAAAATGTCCCGTAATTTTGTCTCCTCAAAGGGGATCTTAGGGGACTTTTTTTTGGGAACTCGTATACTATCCAGGCATGTGTGTACCAAATTTCAGCTTATTACTATTTTTGCCCACCAAAATACTTAACTTTACTGGACTAAAAGGTTTCAGGCTATCCTGTCATGTATTTTATATTTGAAATCTGAAACTTTGTAGAAATAAGGTATTTCATTAAATTTTCAAATTTTGCAATTTATTTATATACACAAAAAGACTAGAATTCTTCCAATTCCGGGTAATAATTTTATGTTTGTTGAACTATATATAATAAAATATTCCTTATGAACAAATTGATGCGTGTAGCAGCAGTCTCCTTGAGTGGATGGACTAAAGCTGTGATTGCGTATGCCTGGTAGCATGGGCAAGAATAACAATGGCTATCTATATAGCTACACTGTGGTCTGTCTGCCCATTCACTCGAGTGTTGTGCGAGGAAATAAAAGCGAACATCAGAAGGCGCAGTGAAAGCGGCTATAGTGCGTGAGCAGAGAAGCAACACAGAGATGAGCAGACGAAGCTTTTGGAAAAAAAAAAAAAAAAAAAAAAAAAAACAGAAGAAGAAATGCAAATAACCTTGCTGAAATCATACAATGAAAAAGAATATGCTATAGCTTTCTTTTGATATTATAAAAAATGTGGCAAGAAAAACACTGTTGTAATAAAAAGTTATACAAAGTTAAAAAAAAAGTGTCAGACTTCGAGGAAGGATTACCAAGTAAGATTTGAAACTTTTAAACAGTATACTTCATTTTCATACACGCATGATACATGTAACTTAATTTATCTCTTTTCATCTTTTCAGAAAGACCACACCAAGCTGAATTATACAGTATAGGGATTGGTGGCTTATGTCTCTATATTTTTAATTAGGAGAGACAGTGACAGATACAGTACAGTTAATCAGTTATCTATATAGTTATATGCAGTGGAAAGCAATACCTCTCTACATGGCTTTTGTGTATTGCGGGATATTTTAGTTGTGTTGGGTCGAATATATTTATATTAATATTAATGGGTTGACTCTGTTTTGCATAATGAGTGATCAATAATGAGTCTGAATTTAAGTTTCCGTGAAATATTACAAAAACAATAAATATTAACGAAAATCAAGGTTAAATTTATACATATATATTATATTATATTATACAGGAATGCATATTATATATAGGGATGATCACTGACCACATGGAAGCGATTCAACAAGCGTTTAAGTGCACAATGCATACATGCCACTCTTTAAGGCAATTAACTGAGGTAGAGATGACGTAATAAGACTTAATTATTTTGAATCCTAACTCTGTATTTGTATTATGTGAATTTGAATAAAACCTATTCTGAATTGTGGGATTATGCAATAACAATGAAGAACAATATTTACATATTTCAACACTGTAAAATTTAGTGTACACTCTTGCCTTAGAAAATTTCCCTCAGCAAGAGATTGATTGACAACAGCGTTTTCTTTATATATTGTTCGACGGCTAAATATTAGGCAGATTCACATGGCGATTTCCAGCCTACGACGCTAAGTGAATAATGCGCACTTGCTGTAACATCCATTGACGGCCATATTTGACGATTTAAAAAAAGAGAATCGTAATTTAACGCGATATTCGCTGCCGCAATGGCGAATTCGCTTCCGCATAGGATTTCACATGCAGCTTGTGTGACAAAATCGCGTCGCATCGCAATTGTCGCCATCTGAAGCCGCCTTTTTAATGTCTTGGCAATAGAAGTTTTCAGGAGCAGCGGCTAGGTTTCTTCCCTTCCATTTTTTTATTCTAACCCCCATATACTTCCATGATGAAAAGTTTGCTGGTATCTCACGTACGTCTCGTGACACCTCCCGATCCAGCTGATATGCACGGCTGCCGCAAGGCCCCTGTGCTTCCCGCAGACCTCTCCGTGACTCGGTGTGGCCACTTCTTTCCCGGCTAGACAAGATGACAGCAGCTCGTCAGTGCGCGGCGATTATTTTTTGTGTGTGACATCCATCAGGAAGATTTTAGCTCCAGCTGTCACATCCACGAGCTGTGTACAGGCATGGATGACGTGCTGGCAAGCAATATCAATAAATGCGCAGTCACAGCTTGCGTATAATAATATTATATTAATTCGTCATTTGTTCATTTGTGTTTGAAGATTTTTTTTATTATATTTTGTTATCATTGTTATTTATTTTTGTAAGTGTGGAAATTATAATTAAAAATATATAAAATTTGCGTAATGTAAATTGTAAAGGAACAAAAAATAGGTTTTAAATAATGAAATATAATTATCTCATTGAGTTATTGTACAATTCACACTGCAAAAATAATATTAAAGTAGGTTCGGTCAGATTTACTTGAATTAAGATATTGAAGTTAATTAATACAACAACTGGAATTGTCATGTTTAATACATCAGATAATATATTATGTACAGTGTTCACCAATCCGTACATAAATATATGGTAGACACACTTAAATTTTGTCTCATCTTAAGACCAAAATTTAACCCCAAAATTTACCATATGTGCAGTAATATATGAAAAAATTAAAGTATATTATATGATTTATTGTATAAAAATAAAAAGAGAAACTTTTGAAAGTTTGAAAAAAACAAAACAAAACAATTTCATTAAACTAACTATAAATGGCTTGAAAGCTAAAAAAAAATGTTTCCTAAACATATTATCGATTATAATAATTTATAATAAATACTCGATCCTAGCTGTATATCACAAATGGGCACTTTTTAGTATGCAATCACTAATATAATATTCATGGCACATGATGGTGTTTCATATGGATTAATTGACGATGTCTCGTAAGAATAACATTATCCGTCGTCAACGAGTACATATTAAACACCGTCATGTGAACGTAGTGAATGTATTTGTTAGTGATATAGAAATTTTCACAAAGTTTCTATGGAATTGAAATGATCATAGCACGAGGGAAAAAAATGTCTTAACTCCAGTGATCGAAACACGTCCCCCGAAATGCCGCCGTGCTGGACTCGATCATCTCAAACGTGATTGCGATACTGATCGTCCAATAATTTCATTTAGAGGACGCGGTTGATGCGAATTTATTGCATGGGATGGGTCAAAATGATTAATTAATTTCAAAGTTTTCCACTGCCCCCTTAAAAATGTGCTATTTTTGGTGTCATGCATAAAAATGTGGAAGAGAAAGAGATATAAACGTAGCATAGTGAATGTTTGTGGGCCGGCATCCAAGATTCGACCTCTTGGACGTCTAATATGACCCGAGTGATCGGCAGGGTGCTGTATATACGCACGCGAGCCGCTTGCCAAGCGACGGTAATTGTCGTTTGATCGCAACCCCGCCCACCTTCTCGTTGTAATTTGCGACAACAGCTGTGTGCGTGTCACAAAACAAGGGTGTGTGTGTGTTTTTGTGCGAACTTTTAGACGTGAGTCATATATATATCGTTGTCAAGATGAGTTGCTTTAATATATATGTTTTACACGTGTGCGTCTGATTCAGAGTTGTTGCTGATAGATAATATTGATATTAATAAAATTAAAATATGATAATATATAAAAATTATTCTTTTAATATATTTTTCATTATATAAGATCCATCGCAGACAATTTAATAATAAGTTTGGTATCGTATATACGCTGCCATACAATCGTATATATGATATTATAATATGATGTATTGTGTTGACTGACAATGAGTGAATGATGCATAACTAATATATATATATATATATATATATATATATATATATATATATATATATATATATATATATATATATATATATATATATATATATATATACATTGAAAAAATTAAAGTTATTTTAATATTTTTATAATTTGTTATGCACGCACTTCTTGCAACAATATATTATAACATCCTGTTATACAAATGCAATGAAATTATTGAAATTAACTATTTAATATAATTAATTTTCACCAAATATTTTAGAGAAATAATTAAAATGTCTAAAATAAAATATCTAAATGTCCCTTCAAGTTTCAATGATTTTTATTTATCGTTGGGAGCATTTTTTGTTATATCACGCTTCTTAAGCAACGACAAAGCTTTTGTGAGCTGCTATCATACCCCCTGTATATATTATAATATCATAAGATAATAACAGACGTATTCAAAGTACAGAAGAGTATACATGCAAATCCAGATTCACTTTTTGTATTAAATCCCAACTACATATTGTTATTTGTTAAATAATAAATTTGTTTGCTTTCCATGAATGTGAAAAGGATTCGAGTGCTTTTACAGTAAGAGATCGAAAAGAAAAAAATATTTATATATCGTGAGTTGGCTTATAAATTACAAAAAGAGAGAGAAGGGAGAGGGTAGAGAGGTGGGGGATTCTCGTGGCTGATATGACGAGCGAGAAGCAAGCCAGAGCGCTGTTCGACAAGTCATCAATATGCTCATCGTGTCCCGCAACCAACGAGATTAAAAGGCGATAAATTATTACGGGAGATCATGGTGGCGAGGAGAAGCGCGTGACGGAAGTTTGGGTTCGCTTACAGAGGAGGGATCTAACCCCCTTTACGATGAGGGTGGGAGGCTAATTTTCCAGCACCGGCATCATCATGGAGCAAGTTTGTGCGTGAGCCTCCTTCCCTCTCCCTTCGATAACCGCGTCGCACCGCACGATCAAGCCGTCAGGCCGCGAGAAAAGAGCGGGGCTCCACCCGGGGATGATAATGCACAACCACACTTTAAATTACTTTACTTTAAACTTGCGTTTGTATCCAACAGGAGTAGATAAATACTCGGCTAGTCTCGAGTTGTGTTTGACATATTTATTTATACATTCCATTCCACGATGACAGCTAGAGAACGTATTATATATATGAATTGTAAAAGAGTTGCGTTTTTATTATAATTTAAAAATGCCAATGTTATTTTTAAGAAGTTTTTAAATTGTTAAATGTAAATTTAAAATATAGAAATTCAAAGGTATATAATTTGAATTATCATTTGTAGTATTTCATGTGGTATATTTCATCACAAATCATTTTAGCATAATACTTTATAAAAAATAACTACTTAAACCATAAATAAATAACCGCCTTTTGCTCATCCCTTTGAAGTTAGGCGACTTGTTCAGCATCTATTAAGGATGGAGTTGGTTACATAGTTTGCAACAGTAGGGGGTTTAGCTCCATTGTTTACTTATATCAATATTTAAGGATATCAAAAGTATGTAATTGAACTTTTTTTTTTCATTTAAATTTATTGCATGCCTTTGAAGTATTTTTCAGCCTTGCCTGGATCAATCAGAATAGGTTATCACGTCTGATATATAAAAATTGACGGGTGAAAAAGTAGGAGGTGGGGATGGTTACAAAACTTGTGCTCAACTGAAATCATTGAAAAGTTTTCCAGACAGTTTCAGTTTAAAAAGGTTTTATTGTATTAAAAATCACAGTACAATAGATACACATAGTCGAGTCAGATAAAAAAATATCTATACACTCAAATCAACCTTGATTATTGCATATTAGCTTAAAAACTAAAGTTTGAAAAAAAAAAAAAATGAAAAATGCATTATATATTACACACATAATTTCCGGACAACGCCATGCATTGCACTAGATAATACATATGCAACCTGCTCAATTTGGATGCTGAACAAGTTGCCTAATCTCAAGGGGATAAGCATTTTCAATCAAAGTGTGTTTACGTTAATAAAATTAAAGTCCTATATAACTAATTATTTGCATCTCTCTCGCACGGTGATAACAAAATATAACTATAATACATTAATCAAATGCATCGTAAAAGCGCTTACATCATCGGAGTTAGGGGTAAGGTTGAACTCGATCTTCCTGCCTATATATACACATTTTACAGTCATATATATAACACTCGCGTTTATTCGTTATATATAAGACCCAGAAAGCTTTAATATTATATAGCCTTTTTTTGTTCTTATAATATTTACGAGCAAGATCAAGAACGAACCCACGTAAATTAGTAGAAGATGATGTAAGAATATTTCATGCAATTATTTCACAGCATGCAGGTCGTCAACTCGATCGCGAGGTTAAACTCTTTATGAAATAATTTTTGTTCCATTACTGTATGTATTTAATTAATAATATATATAAAGTATGTAATATATATACATTAATGAGTGAATATTGAAATAAAATATATAATTAATTATTCTTATATGTAATACGTTCCATTATAATATTCACGTCTTCATTATCCAAAAATATTTCATGCACTGTTTCTATAGAGTTCATATTAACTACTGTATAATATGTCAATAAACCTTTAAAATCCTCTTCAATAATAAAAACGTAGTTAAAAATATTTTTATTCGAATAAAATTTTATAATTATGTATTAAAAAGATATTGAATAATAAAATATTGAGGGACATTCACAAAGCACTTTAACCCCCACTTTAGCCCCGATTTTTAACTCTGGTGCTAAACATGGTACTAAACCAGGGGCTAACCATGTTAAGCTCATAGCTTAGCACCATGTTTAGCACCAGGGTTAAAAGTCGGGGCTAAATTGGGGGTTAAAGTGCTTTGTGAATGTCCCCCAATGATTATTAGATAATACGCAATTCAAAGCATTGATCGTATCAACATTGCGCAACGCGTTTAAATTTACTGAGTACAAAAATACATTTGTGTCTTAAGTCTGCGTGAGCGTGACGTCACCCACGCTATAATGTAATGTTTATCAATTACGAGCAGACGAGCGTTCTCCATCCGATCAATGACGTCACTGGTGACGCAGCTCATGCGGGTGGGGATAGATGATCGGCCGCCCACGGCAGGCGAGACTCGAGGAAGCGAAGGTGAAAAATAAATAATTAAGTTCTGATGCTGTCTGCTGTATATGACACTTTCTGTCAGTTTGCAACCTCACAAGTTGCCTTTTCTCAGTTAAACTCTTATTATAACAATGTGAAACTTTAATTTCACACATATATGAAATTTGGCAGCATAAATATGCAGACGTCAACATAGTCACCAGCACAATTAAGCTAATATACATAATTAAAATATGTACAATATACCTCTATTTAAATTCGTTATTTGTGTGTGTGAGCTCCATATTTTTTGCAATAAAACCGGCGTAATCGATTCATTTATAATTAATGTAAATATATATGAACCTTATATTTTAATTCATTATAATTAAATTAAAAGTTCTTATTTTTATTCTCAATGAATTTTATATAAAATTTATGTACAAAAACTGTAATCTGTAAGTACAAGTAGGTCTGGTAAAATTTGTTTCTAATCATTATCTTCATGTAGCATAGTTTATCTAATTCGTGTAATGAAAGCCAAAAATATGGAGTTGTCAAGTGTTGTGTGTTATTTTCTACATGTGTAAATGATTTTAGTTATTACTATTTTAATGTAGTAACATTGTTGAGAATGAACTATTTGAGCCTTAAACTATTTAACACGTCGGCATGTCTACAGTACCGGAGGAGAAGGGTCGTGACTCATTAATTGTGACCGAGAAAGCACCACCTGTCTGCAGACTCTCTACGCACAACTTTTGACTCGTGATTTTAATTGCAATTAAAACTCAATTGTCAAGGACATGCTGCTGTTCACCTTGTTACATTTTGTCATAAATGCTTAAAAAAAAAAAAAAAAAACGGAGTTGCTATATATTCTATACATACATTTACTCGTTCAATTTAATAAGAAAAGTTTTCAATACTTGAATGGCAATTAAGGCGACATTCTGATGGAAGATTGCGAACAAAAGTAGAAGCATCAGCTATAATAGTATTGAATTGATTTTACTTACAGATATATATTAGAGAAAGAGAGAGAGAGAGAGAGAGAGAGAGAGTATAAAGAGAGCACTGATATGGTTGAGCAACTAATGAAAAAATAAAAAGAATCGCATGTAAGTTTCTGTTAATTTGTTGTTTATAATTTCTCATTACTGAAATTAGGAAATTTTACCACATTTAAATATTGTGGTTATTTAATTTTATTGTAAATTAAAATACATTATTGAATAGTGAAGAATGTGAATAATATACAGTAGATTTAAAAAATGTGATAATTGTAGCGCAATTAAACTATAACTTATATTATAAGTAAAAAAATGAAATAAGATCAAATACAAATTTAATTAAACATTTTCTTTCAATGTACATGTTTACACTGAATATATTACACATATTTTTTTCATAATTATAAAATATAAATTATACATTGAACAAAATTAAGTATACTAAATTTTTGTAATTTTAATATAACGAAAGACACCCTTAAAATCAGGCTGCAAATATTCAACATTGTCATATATGCAAAATTAAATATTTAAAGGCCCTATGAACATTTCACAGTATTAAGTCCACAGTTAGCATTGCCTCAGTATTATACGGCTGCACAAAAAAAAATTGTTCTAGCAGCAATAATATCAGAGATAATAGCCGATGAAAAGGCACCTGTGACGTCACTCGTCACTTGTACCCATTCTGCGGCGACGGTATAGGGAAATCCCTGCAAAAGGTAGGTTCACTCTAGCTGCAACCACGGACATAATTTTAATTCTGGAATGTTGAAATTTTACCAGGGCAGTCTTGATAGTATTTATCAAATATCCTGAATGAATTTTTTTGCTGACGTTCACACAGACTGACTAATTGCAGTAGCAGGAAGAGAAAAATGTTACATAGGAAAACAATGTTAAATATATGGCTTATATTGCTACTGCAATAAGTCAGTCTGTGTGAACGTCAGCAACAAAATTCTTTCAGGATATTTGACAAATACTATCAAGACAGCTCTGGTAAAATTTCAACATTCCAAAATTAATATTATGTCCGTAGTTGCAGCTAGAGTGAACTTATCTTTTACAGGGATTTCCCTATACCGTCGCCGCAGAATGGGTACAAATGACGTCACAGGTGCCTTTTCATCGGCTATTATCTATGATATTATTTTTGCTGCTGGAACAATTTTTTTTATGCAGCCGTATCATACTGAGGCAATACTAACTGTGGACTTAATACTAGCTGTGAAATGGTCATAGGGCCTTTAACGTTTAACGTGCATGCATAGGAAAAGTAGTTGCATGATTTATACGACATCACAGTATTTTGTATACCAATTTTTTAACTCTCGGACACCATAATATCGCAACAGACCCTCTATTATAATATCGTTTGCTTCGTATACTATCATCAACGCGCGGGCAGACCTGCAGTTCTTGTATGCTCAAAGAGTTGCATAATATAAAGGATAAAGTTTAATTATTCATATTTAAAAATATTTATATATATATGATTGACGCAAACAATTAGTAATCAAGCTAACTATATAACTGCTGGTATTGTGCGCACACGTTTTGATGCATTAATTATCATTTAAATAAAAAGTGAAATGTGAGGGGCAAACGGAGGTTATTTATGGTGGAGAAAATGGAGGAAAAAAGAAAACAAAAATGGAACAATGAAAGAACACGTACTATAACTATATACTATATTTAAAGTTGACCAACAAATTTGGAAACTATATTATAATGATTTGAAATTCTACTGTAACATTGTAAAATAGATTGGCTAAATCCCAAGATTTAGAAATAAAAATAAATATATACATATTATATTGTTATTATTGTTTTTTTTTTTGTTTGTTTTGTTTTGATTTTTTGTTTTTTTTTTTAAAAATGAATTTCTACTTCCAAGAAAATGTAATTTTTCCGCTTCAAATACAATGCCACCCAAATTTTCAGCCTCCATGGTACATAACAGGCGCTAATCCAGAAAAAAAAATCGGGGGGTGCCCTCTTCATAAGGCCAATGTTAAAAAAAAATTTGGAGGTTGGGAAATGCTTATATTGCCCATGTTAAATTCGAAAGAAATTTCGGGGCACCCCCGGCACCTTCTCCTGGATCCGCGCCTGGTACATGATATAATGAATATGTATTATATATACGCGTATATATTATTTTATATACATAATTATACTTATAATATTCTATAAGCAACGACAAAATGTACTTTAATTGTGCAATAAATTAAATAAATTATCTATGAAATAATGATAATTATACTGACACAAATTAAAGAATTCTCTGGAATTTCTTCTAATTAATTCTATTCTATTCGGAACATGCCATGCTGTTGTTGTTTTTTTAAATGAAAAAAAAGTTATCATAGATTTGAGTCACACAATAATAATTTTTATTTCCAAAATTATTACATATTTTTTGTAAAAAGAATAAAAAATGAGGTAATAGAACAGTTGAAATGAAGTGCAAATCAGCATCAATGTTAATATCAATAACACACAACTCATAAAATCAAATCAACAATATATCACACAAAAATGACTAGGCAACAATAAGTCAGGCCTTTAGAAATTCAAAAAAGATAATTACATGTATTTGATTTTCATATAAACAGGCCTGGTACACACAACAAATTTATAGTGAAATAATTGTGCAGTAAATTAAAAAAAAAAAAAAAAAAAAAAAGAACAAAAAAATAGACAAATATATAAAATACAAAGTTAAAAACACATAATGATACAAGAAAAATTATATATTATGTAATATGTATAATAAAATGTATTCATAATTTATATAATTATGAGGATTTTTGCATGGTTTCATGTTGCTTTAGTAATTATTTACAAAAAAACAACAAAATAAATTATATGAATAACGTAAAATCATAAAATTGCATTTTGACTTTAATTTACACATAATTTAATCTATTTCTTAATTACTATAATTTTACACGTGGGACATAATTTCATTTTTTCCCCTACTTTATTTTAAATACATTATCTTAAATCTTAATTGAATTTTTGACTTGAATATAACATGTTTGACATTTATAAAACTTGACAAAATTGAATGAACGTTGGGTACCCCAGAAATTTCATGCGTAGGTTTGACTACTTTCTATTGAACAAGATGAGGAGGTAGCAATTAAGCAACAATATTTGAGACTAGAACAGCACACACAAGCGTTTTATCAGAGCCTCCACTCTCTCAGACTTTATTTTCCTGCTGTCAAAGAATTGAGAAAAAAATATTCCCTAAAAATATAAGCAATATATTTATTATATTTGTATTTCAGTATTATATTTACACTTACTGTAAAATTTGGCACAAAATTCAATCTGAAGTTTCCCCAATTGTAAATAATCATTCAATATAGCAAGTTTTTATAATTTTACATGTACTGTATTTTAATCACTTATAATAATTATATCGATGGACAGAATAAATTGGAAGGCTAGTTCTCAAAAAGATTATAATTATTATATATTTTTTTTATTAAATATTATATAATATTATTTGCAAACCTTAGGCCTCCATATATATAATTGTTATTATTATTTCAATACTGTTAAGTGTAGAATACATTATTTTTAAAATGACTAAAATATATGAAGGACAAATGGGTGAGGAGATCTCTAATATAAGGGTATGCACCATTCTATAATATTAATTATTAAGTTATTATATAATATAATACAAATTTCACAGTAACGCAGGCTTCAATGTACGAGACATATTGACCAAGAATCATCATAAATCCATCATGTCTCCTATATCAATTATCATTAAAACTGGAGTCCATCAAATAGAAACTCGAGATTCAACTTTAGGCAGGCATTTTAATACCTTATATTTATTTTTCTTATACACAAGATTCCTTTAACTACAGGCTTATAACTTGCAGTTTTCATAGCCCTGTGGACTCCAGTTTATGCATGAGATCAGAAAAAACCTACCCATTATTATATATTATTAATAGTAGTGATAAATATAGATAAAAAGGTATAGGCAACAAATGGAATTTAAACATTTCTAACATTATCCACGGAGGTGGTTATCAGAAAGATAGAGGAATATATTCTAAGGAGGGTTGGTGTAGGTTTTGTGACTATGCTTTAGAAAACTTCTTCAAGCAAAAATCGGGTATTTACATTTTGATCACTGAACCTTTTGTTGGTTATCCAACTCTCAACTTTTGATCCCACTATACAAACAACCCGTCTTTTTGTGTCCTTCAAACCAAACACAAAGCAATAATTTTAACCACTTTTCAATACTATCATTATATTAAATATTAATATACATATATTTAACTTTTTTACCGCAAATACATTTATATACAACAGATAAGATAATGGGGAATTCTCCTACATTTATTAATTTTTTCTTTTTCACATGCTCTATGCCTTGAAATTAAATATGTCCCAAAATAAAAAGTTTCAATTTTCAAAATTGGAGACATGGGAATTTTTTAACGATCTTCCTTCTTTTGAATTTAGCGCCAAAACGTGACGTAGAAACTGCCTAGCAGGCGAAATTTTCATGCAATAATTTTATATTTTCGATTATTACTCTTAATGTAAACTGATATTAAGGATAAAACTATTGATACTAGGGTAGAAAAACTCGCTGATTTCGACCGTGTTACTAAAATTTATAGCCAATCACTCCTTGGTTCTCAAACTATGATATCAGGCAGTTGTTGTGTGTTAACTAGGGAGATTCTACATCACAGTTTTCAGGTCCGCGCGAGGATTGCATACTTTGCCCCTTATTCTAATCATCCCTTTGTAGTCCCCAAATTTGAGTTGAAAAACTTGAAACTTTAGTCAAACTTATTGTTAAAGGTATACAGGCCTCAAATTACAAATTAGACAGACATTAAGTGTTGCTCAAGTTTATAATCAACATTCGTATTATTTTTACCTGCGTGCGGTGCGTCTGTGCGAAGTCGCGCTGTAAAGAAAGTCCTTGCTGACGTCACAACTCACAGCTAGCACCGTTTAGCATTGAGTTGTGACGTCATCAAGGACTTCGTGACGTCATCAAGGACTTCGTGACGTCATCAAGGACTTCGTGACGTCATCAAGGACTAAATTTCTTACTTTGAACTGCGACTTCGCACGGATGCATCACGCGTGGAAAAAAATGATGCGAATGTTGATTATATACTCTAAACCCACTTGGTGACTGTCTAATTTGTAATTTGAGGCCTGTATGCCTTTAATATGTCACCCATGCATCATAATAATATAGTAGTTAATTTAAAATTTAAGTTGTAAGAGAATTCCCCATTTTACGTACTTAAATGTACATTGACAGTGTTTTCAAATATAATTATAATACATACCCATAATAATACATTTAACACCCTGGCCATGCAATGCTGTACAACGGATAACTATGAGTTGCAGTAAGATCACAGTGCCTATATATATATATTTTTTTTTCATTATTATTTTTTTAAACTTCAAATTACTGTGGTTTTACTGTAAATTGTTATGAACAACAGCATATTAATACACAGCTCAAATAATTTGTGTAGTTTACAATATATATTTTTAATTACAAACTGCAGGTTTGATATAAATATGGTTTAAGTTATGTGCACATATTTTTTTTTTTCACCTTTTACATCAAAATCAGAGTTGAAAATTCCTGTGATTAATTATTTTATTGTAGGCGATGTTTGGCCATATTCTTCCACACCACAGCACAGTATGAAGCTGTTAGCAAAATGTTGAAAAAAATTACACAACACAACTCAAGGTTTTCTATCAATATTATCAAAAATAAAAATTAATGGAGTACCGACCTCAAAATTTTTTATAGCAGAAATGGATAGAGGATGAAAAGTTATGTTACTCTGATTTTTTTTTCAGATTTTTTAGGGACCGGGAAGCATTGCTAAATTTTTTTGGCGAGGTCGGGTTCGAACCCACGTTCCTTTTGGATCCTATCTTTTATTAAGAGAGGCGGCAAGAGGCGGCACTTTTTCTGTACTTTCAATAATTTTTAAAAAAATAGTTGCCGGTCTCTAAAAAATCTGAAAAAAATCAGAGTAGCATAAATTTGCACCCTCTATCCATTTCTGGAATAAAAAATTTTGAGGTTGGTACTCCATTATACACATTTTCTACTAACCAATTAATAGTTAATACTGAACTGTTAAATTTACCAACAATAATCCTTCAATGTTATATTCTTTTAAACAAAAGGGACATAAAACAATATAAAAACTGGTTAACCTTGTAATATTTAAACTTTTACAATGATTTAAAATGTAATGCTACAATGATTATTTTGTATAATAAAGTTGAGGTTGCCGTCAGAGGAGACAAGCGCTAGAAAATGACTAGAATGCAAATAAAATATAAAACGAGTTAAAAGTTGTTGTTGTTTATATTTCTATAAATAATCACAATGGGAAGCTTAACATTCAGATCCCACGGTTAAAATATCTTATTAGTTGCTTGAGAAGTGATGAACAAAATAAGTTAATCTAAATAACATATTATTTGGAATACAATTAAGTTGTCAAGTGACTAGAATGTTTGGAACATTGGTAGTTACAATAGGATACATGCAGATTATGTCCAAATTACATCATTTAGATTTAGACCATTGGACATAATTTTCTTGAATATGGAATTAGGGAGAGGAACCATCTGTGCAATACTAAAATAAGTCTTCTTGGTTCATATTATGAATAGAGCATATTATGAGCACTGCAATACTCTTCTTTTTTTTTTATTTTTTAAAGATTTCTTCAAGATGAGGATTTTCTTTCTTTTTTCTTTTTTTATAATTGAAATTTTTATTTTTAATGATGTCATAGGTATCGCTCTCTAGCACAAAGATAGGATAGGATCAATATCAGACAAGACTTAATGATTCTTGATAGAACTTGCAACATCTTGGCAGGATTGTTAGATCCTTGTCACCCCGAGAAGACTTACCGGTACTGAGGTACTACACAGAGGTCTAACTTACTTAGGTACGTGATACGGAGGTCTAGGTGGAGGGGGCCAGTTGTGCTGCGTCCAGGCGAGTCCTCCTCAACCAGTCCCTCAGTCCCTGAGCCCTCTCGGCCAGGCTGGCTGCCGAGGCTGCAGAAGTGACCAGACTGCTGCCCGCGGCTACTTGCTGCTGCAGCCGGATCTGTTGGAGCTGCTCCGCCAGGGTGGTCAGTGCTGGCCAGGGGGACTCCGAGCCAGGCACCAACAGCGGAGGCGGACCTGCTCGTCAACACAGTGGATTGGTTGATTTTATTTCATGGAAATAAACACAAAATTGATCATAAATGCTCCCCACTATTTCTCCTCCTGGGTGTTTGGTCATCTGTTGCATTGTGCTGTTATTTTTTTTTTCTTTTTCCTAACAAGTAAGTGTATCTCCTCACAGTCAATGGCGTGCAGAATTTCATTGCAAAGAAGGAGGTGGGAGTGGAAGTCAATGTAGGGGATCTTTCAATTTTCATCAATGTTTCTTTGATTTTTAATATTTATGCCAAATCATAGTGCTGTCGAAATTTTTCGGATTTTCGGATTTCGGATTCCGGATTTCTAAAGCTCCGGAATCCGCTTTTTTAGGAGATCCGAAATCCGAAAAGCGGATATCGGATTTTATCGGATATCGGATTCAAAGCGGATTTCGGATTTTATCGGATATCGGATTCAAAGCGGATATCGGATTTTATCGGATATCGGATTCAAAGTGGATTTCGGATTTTATCGGATATCGGATTCAAAGTGGATTTCGGATTCGATCGGATATCGGATTTGTAAAAACTTGTAAAAAAACGAATACATGTATTTTGACTCGAAAAAATAAATATATTTTGCTGTGTTATTACGTAAACTAAACTCAATAAAACTGTAAACACTATATAGCTGTTTGTAACTAAATACTGAATAAAATAGTTTAATTAATAGTATTAATAAACACACTGCTATTACGCTATTACTGCTATAATAACATAGAAAATATGTAATAAATATACGTATATACTAAATAGTGTAAATAGAATGGATACTATATTAAATATCGATTTTTGCTGATGAATTAACCTTTCAACCTTATGTCCCATATATATATCTATATATCTATAAGTATCTAGATCTACAAGCTACACGTTCACTATAACTATAGTATCTGTATCTACTATATATATATATTATATATTATAATATATATATATTTATAGCTAGCATTTCATTTACGCATTTATATAGCCATTTACTAAAGAAATGTATAATTTTTATTTATTTTAATATTTGCAATGCGAATTTGATTCTGAGCTATAATATTGGAGGATTTTCGTTGGCTATATATATATATTATATAGTATATAGATAGTATAGAAAATAAACTATATTTAATATTCATATTATTATATATATTAATATATGATATATTATATGATATAAAAATATATTCTATATATTATATAAGCATATAATATATATATATATATATATATATATATATATATATATATATATATATATATATATATATATATATATATATATATATATATATATTTAAAATATGCGATTATGCGAATGAATATACGAGCGGTCATTATATTTAGGCGCGCGGTGGGCGATGAGGGCGATCGCCCCCCCCCCCCCCCCCCCAAAGTTCCCAAAATATACATTCAATGTGTTACCACCCCCACCATCCTCGCACTCAAAATTTTAACATTGCGGAATAGGGCAATGCGAGCTGGATCCGCCCCTGATTATATTTAGAAATTAGATTATTTAGATTTTAAGCTATTTACTAGTTTATTAATTTATAGCATTTCCTTTACGCATTTATATAGCCATTTACTAAAGAAATGTATAATTTTTATTTATTTTAATATTTGTAATGCGAATTTGATCCCAAGCTATAATATATTGGAGGATTTTCGTTGGCTATTTTTTAGCTCGCATCAGGTTGGGCTGTGCAGGTTCCAAAACTTGCTGCTAGTGGAATTTGTTTGCTTTATAGCTGCTATAGTGCTTACCAACCTCGTAATATCATCATGTGTTTATTAGGGTTCAAAACTCTCTATTATTTTTGTCATGAAATTTGCAATCAAATTTGTAATATAAAACATGAAAACTAAACAAACGTAACGCAGTTTAAAGCACTTTAAACATCATTTATTTTATGGTCCTTTACTTTAATTTTCAATATTTTGTAAACAAATTAAAAAAAAACATTATTTAAAAATTGTTAAAATTTTAAAAACGTACCGTATTCCTGCATCATTTCGTCCGCTACATTCGACAATTTTACTATTCGACGTCTACATCAAGCACGTGCAGTGATTCTGCGGGATTTGGTCTTGCATTTTTTTGCAAGATAGTCTGTTGAAATTTTAATAGAGTTGAGTTTAAAATTATACTTGTTTCGTTATTATACAAGTTATTTAAATATTAATGAATAAAAACTAAAAACTGTATTCCGATTGAATCCGATATCTGATTTGAATCCGAAATCCGTTTTAAATCTAAAATCCGCTTCAAATTCAGAATCCGAAATCCGATTCAAATTCGGAATCCGATTCAAATTCGGAATCCGATTCAAATGCGGAATCCGATTCAAATTCGGAATCCGATTCAAATTCGGAATCCGTTTAAAATTCGGAATCCGAAATCCGATTTGAATCCGATATCCGTTCGCAAAGATCGGATTTTGAATCCGCTTTCCAATAGGAATCCGAAAAACGGATTTTCGGATTTCGGATTTTTTAAAATCCGGAATTCGGATATCAAAAAAAGCGGATTTCAACAGCACTACCAAATCATTTAAAAAAAATTATGCTTTAATAAGTTTTAACCATAGGTCTGTTCGTAAATACACAATCAGAAAGAATAGATTATTTGTGATGAACTTTATGTTCCATGTACAGAAGGTTCATCACAAATAATCAATTCTTTCTGATTGTGTATTTACGAACAGACCTCATTTCTTTGTATATATGTGTTGTGGCTAACAATAAACATATCTGAGTTACTGCTAGAAGAGCACAGTAATAAAGTTATTGAGGCTGGATAATACAAAGATGCTCCCGGAAAATATAAAACTAGTTTTTTGCAGGTGTACTGTAACCAGGAGGTGAGGTAGGTTTAAATACAAGGGATGTAATATACAAGGGAAGGGACCCTCTATCCCCTCGGATGATAAGAACTACCTTGACGAAAATGCATGGTTATGCCACTGCCCTTGATCTAAGAGTAAGATGTACTGAGAAAATGTATTGCAGGCTGTACCTGGGGGAGGCTGTTCTCCATTCTGACGGTGCAGGAGGTCCCACAGGCTGCGTATCTCTGCATTCAAGGTCTCCAGGCTGCGTACAATCTCCGAAGACTCCTGGTAGGGGGCAGCAGCTGCAGCCCTGCGACGTCGCACAGCAGGTCCTAAAAAAAAGTCATTGTGTGTCAAGGCATATAAAAAACATGTTCAAATTTAGATTACTGTATAAACAGTTTTTATGTCAAAAAATGTACATGATGTGTTTTTAAACATAAAATATTGCTATCTTTTTATTCACTTCAGGTTTTAGGTAATACTATTTTAAATTTACTCCATCTCTACAAGTTAAAACTACATACAATTAATTAAAAAAATGTAAATGATTATTGTATTAATGCTCACATTTATAAAATAAGATAGGAAGAAAAAAAATTAGCCTAATTTGTTTCATGTTATAAAATAGTCATTACAAGTTTTTACTTCTGTCTCAAAAATAAAATCCAGACAGTTAGTTACCTTCTGATGGGTTTTCGTTGCTGCTGAACCCTGAGCTGCCACTGTGAGACGAGAGATCACTGAGGGTAGCATCATTGGGGGTGTTGGCGACCGTCGAGGCTTGTTGCAGAGAATGCTCGAGCTGCCGCAGACGGATGATCTTCTCCCCCAAGAGGCTGCGTGTGCGATGCAGACTCACCTCCATGTCTGAGAGCTCCCTCTCCTCCTGTGAACACAATGCATTCCCGGTGTCAGCATAGGAGTTGAAAAAACATGCCAACTCTTTGAGGAGAAATTTTCAAATTAATGTAAATTTTATTTTCTCTTTATTTACAAGAATAAAAATAGAGGTTATCATACTGGCAATTTGAATGCTTTCATAAAAAATAAAAATAATAATAAAATCAGTGATAACATGGCAAACTAGTAAATTGAAATACATTAATTATTTAATCTGTCATGTTTTTTTTTTTTTTTTTTTTTTTTTTTTTTTTTTTTTTTCATTTAAAACGTATTTACGTTATATATTTAGTTTTTATTTCTTTTCTTTTTCAATAAACTGACAAATGACAAGAAAAAGTTATCAACCAAAAATGAACTATTTGTAATCACAGAGAGACTGAACTTGTTGACCCCAAAGTCCAGGTTACCTGCAAGATGGAGTCTCTCAAGAGCTCTGCATGCAGCCTGGTCCCTGGCTGGTGCTGGCTGCTCAGAGTGGCCTGTCGCTGCCTCAGTTCACGCTGTCTGCTGGCAAACGTGTGCCTCTGTTGACGCAGGAACTCCTTGGCCCGCTGCACTGAGTCCCGCTCAAGGTGAATCCGGTGACGGAAGAACTCAAGCTCACAGCTGCCCACCTGGCCTGTAGACAACATACAACAATACTCAGTCCAAAGTTATGTTAAAAAAGTGATGAGTTTTCATTAAATCACACAAAATGCATGCCATAGAACATTACAACAAGAACTTTGTAGAATGTAATAAAATATAAACAATTTGAGGGGGAAAAAAGACAAAAACTTGAGATTGTTAGTTATAATCTTTATTCATAAAAATGTGTTTTAAACTTGATTTAAAATTAGCTAGTCAAGACAAACTCGTTTAGTAGCAATTAATTAGTAATTTAATAACAATTATCTGAATTGTGGGTTACCTGAATCTGAGAAGGGGTATCTCAGATAAGTATCTGTGTGGGTAGATGCTGGGAAGAGATCCTCTAGATCCTCAAGTTTCTTCAACTGGGTTCTAAGGTTCTCCACCGGGTTTGGGTTCTCTCGCGTACGGTCTAGCCTTGGTGTTGATGAGGATTTGAGCTTGGCCTGGTGCCTCCTTGCTCGCCGTAACTGCACAGGAGGTGGGGCTGGTGAGGTCCGATCGCTGGAGTCCGTGGGAGGTGGAGATGTTAGCAGGCTCTCCTTGAGGCTGCTGGTGTGAGTGTCCACCGTCTCATTGTTGTTGTTGTTTGCCTCAGACACCTCCATGATGGACTCCTGAGCAGTCTCCTCCGTCGTTGGTAGTTTGCGAGCTGTTTTCTCAATGGGGTGTTTCTGTGACGTCGAACGGTCAGTCTCGGAGCCAGTAGTAGCCCCAGCACGACTGTTTTCAACTGCAAGACGTTTCTTGTTTCGTTTTTCAAGTGATTGCTTCACATCAGCTTTCAAACGAACATATTTGTCTTTAAGTGTGCGATATTTATCTTCTAAAAGACGTTTCTCACAGCGTAATTTTTCAAATACTCTATCGTCAGGTCGTGATGCTTTTGCTTCCTCCAGCTGCTTACGACAGTCTCTTAATTTGATGGACAGTAACTCAATCTACGGACAAAACAGAATATTAACTACACCATTTTTTTTTAAATACAGTATACTTATGTTTTAATTTTTAAAGATTCATTAATTTCATAATAATTTATGAAATTTCTTTTTCATGTTATTTACAATCACATACAAAATAATTAATTTTTAATCAAGTTGTAATATTCCCCAGTAAATGATATGATACAGTAAATAAACATGCCTCATCAAATTTTAAACAAAAAAAGTTAACTATTGAACTCCATACTCTATTGATAATGACTTTAAAGTCAAAATAAAGTAGACCAAAATATATATATTTTTTATAATAATCTCTCATACTTCCAACATCTACTGGTACTAATAAATGGTAAATTTTAAACAATTTATACACAGCAGAATTAAAAAAAGCTAATGCTACAAAATACTGCAAGCCATTTTACGAACAACAACTTTTATTTTTACTCAATGATATTTTTTTTTATCTAAATTAACCTAAAAAATCAATTTGGTCCTTTTCGTTCAAGTTTCAACAGTACTATTGTCACGTTTTTGTCAAGTCAACAAAAGAAAATAATTTGGACCCAGCAGTGTTACAGGATGATAGCATGGCCAGACTCATGATGATTAGCTGATTTCATTCAACTGGCTGCTTAACCTCCCATGAAATGTAATAAGGGTTAAGGTGTAAAATTACATGAACAAATGTCACTTTATTAGACATACCTGTCTCTGCAGCTGCTCACAGCGCTGGTGGCTGCTGCCGTTATCCACCTCAACTGTGGTACGAGACAGAGATGCCACGGTACCGTGCTGCTCGAACTTGGTGCCGGTCCTCTCCTCATCATCCAGCAAACGGCTCTTCCTGTCCGCTAATTCCCGCAGGCGCTTGAGGCGGGACTCGTACTCTGCATTCAATTTGTCGCTTAGATTTGCCACTTTGCTGCGATGAGCTGCGTGTATTTCATCCTCTTCTTTCTGAAAACTCAGGCGTAGATTTTCCAATGCCACTAACTGCTCTGTCTTCATTTTATCAACAGCCTTATTATGTTCCTCTGCAAGTTTCTCTTTGACAGTTGAAAGTTTTTGTTCACTTTCTTTCCGAATCTGGTCTAATTTATCTTCACCAACTAATTCCATTTTCGACTGTTTTGCTGATAATTCTTCAGCATGAACTTTCTCTAATGTGGATATTTTTTCTCTCAACGTCTCATCATGCTGTTTCCTGAGGTTACTTAACTGTCTCTGTTCTTCAGCAAGAAACTCCTTCTCTACGCTTGCATATTTCTGTTTCTTCCTTTCTTCTAGTGAAGCTAACAGTTCTGCCACCTGTTTCTCATACCCTGCATTCAATTCTTGTCTCAGTTTTTCCAGGTTTTCACCATTCTCCTTCTCTAAAAATTGTCGCTCCTCCGTCACTTTGGCCTCATGCTCCGAGAGCAACTCCTCACGCAGTGTTGCCAACTTTTGTTGTTCCTCAGCTTGCAGCTGCTCTTGCAATGTTGCCAGCTTGTTCCGCCCCTCCTCCCTCAGTCTCCTCAGGGTGGCCTCCTCTGCCGCCAGGGCTGCCTGACCCTCTGTCCTGACAGCGGCCAACTGTCGCTCCATGCTGGAGGCCAGCTCCTCTCGCAACTGCTCCAGGGTCCGCTCTGCCCCCTCTCTGATGTTTGCCTCCCTCGACTCAAGCTCTTGTCTAATGTTGGCCTCAATTATTTTTAGTTTTTCCTGCTTCTGTAATGTTAGATCTTCAATTTCAGATTCCTCAATCTTCTTTAGTTTCTCTTTTAATTCAAGTAATCTCATTTCCATTTGTTCTTTTAGTTTTTGACTTTCTAAATCAAATTTGATATCAGTGTCAAGTTTAAATTTATTATATTTTTGCATAGCATCCTGCTCATCAACAAGCTGCACCCTAAACCTTGGGTTTGTGACAGGTTTCACTGATGCAATCTGGGTGACAATGACAGGTTCTTCCTTCACAACAAGGGGTGCAATTTCCGGCGCTTGTTGTTCCTTGGGAGGGTCCTCGTCGGAGTTGGAAGCCTCGTCCTCTTGCTCGACATCTGGAGGATGCAGCCTGATGGTGACAGACTCAGAGGGAAAAGCTTTTGGCTCCGGAAATTTAAATTCTTCTTCCTCCTAAAACCATAAAAAATTCAACTTTAGGATATTGCAAATAGATAAATACGGTCATCAAATATGCATAATAAATTATACCAGTACAGAACATAAAGTCAATATATGAGCTAAAATATATATATTTTTAAAAGTTGCTGCTTCAGAATGACATTTTTTACTTTTTGGCATTCTAAGGTAATAAAATGTTATGTACTATTAGAACCAAAAAGGTGTGCCCCTCTCCTTATGGGACTTGTATGCTATTCAGGGGCACACCTTTTTGAATCCAATAGTAGTTAGTTTTTCTTTTTCCCTCTTTTTTCATTTTTTTTTTTTTTTAATCATACAGGAACTTGATGAAGATTAATTTTTTTCCCCTTAAGGGACTATAAAATAAAACTATGGTGGTTTGGTTACCAATAGTGGAATTTTTTTTTCAACATTGTTAACAGTGCTCTCTGGGGCTCCTAATACCCAGTCTGCACGCCAGACAGTTAAGTACCGTTTCTTAGCGGGGCACGTATGTTGTTTGCACAACATTCCGCGGTCTTAATCACCCCAGCGGAGTATAGACAGCCGTAAGCTGCCTTCCTCCTACCAACTCTTTCATCTAGTAGCCAGTCACACCCATTCCAAGTCGCGAAAAGTCTGCCGTATTCGGGATTTGAACCGGGGACCTCTCGGACGAGAGCCAAGTGTACTAACCACTACACCAAAGAGCAGTAAAAATGGGCTTAAGATTTTATTCCTTTACTAAGCTCACTAATAACAGTACATAAATATCATCCTATCAGAATCAATTTATAAAATTCAATAATATTAACATTACCTCAAGAAATCTGATTTGCAGCCCATCTCCTTCTTCTAAATTGAAGCGTACACTTTTCCGCTCTTCCTCCAGCTCTTGACGATGCAGCTGTTGCTTCTCCTCACCTATGGATGTTAAATCAATTAATTTGAAAATCTTGTAAGGTGTAGGGGCAGTTGTAAGTAAGGGTTACAGTACCACAAGAAAGGTAATGACAGAAAATGTAGATAAATTATAGAACTTAACATTGAATGAATATAGAGGGTACCCTGAATAGAGTGACTATAATTTCAGGAAAGGTCATCTAAATGGACAAATTTGCTTCATCGCTCCTGAGGCCACTCACTGTTCATGTCCTTGGGGTCTGTATCCCACAGTCTCTGAGGTGACTTGTCCCTCAAGATGCCTCTCGGGGGAGTGAGGACGGTTGGCTTAGTCCACACGGGGACTGCTATGTTTTCATCCTGGCCATCCGACAGTGAAGAGTCAGAGGACGGTGTCAGAGGCTTCTTCAGAAAGCTCGTGCCGCCCCCTGTGGTGACAGAGAACAGAGAAACTTTCAGTCAACTGCAAGGTCAAACTGATTTAATTTTCAACACTACTATTTTAGATTTTAATTTTTTTCTGGTTTGTACACTGAAATGTATAAGTAGTATTTTTTTTTTGTAGTCATTTTATTTGCAATGTTCGAGCTATCATTTGTAGTATTTCATGATATTTCATAATTAAATTTTTTTAGCATTTATATACAGTAAATAATACACGTAAAATAAAAAATAATTATAAAAAATAAACAAACAAAAATGAAGCTAAAAACTTTTGCTTTGATCATGTAAATTTTTCAACTAATTGTGCAGTATTTTGCTTTGTAATTTTTTCTAATGAATGAAATAAAGGAACAAAAACACTCGCTACCATACCAGACAATGTGAGTTCTGTTCGACCATGCATGCTCTTTGGATGCTTTTCCTGGGCCTTTTGGAGCTTATCGTCCTGTCGAGACGTTCCTGGTGTTGGAGTGGGGCTGGGGGGTGGTCGCGGCGTTAGCCTCTGCTTGGGCTCTCCTGTAGTGAGAACAGGCTCCAGCCTCGATGGCAGCTTCTTCAGAGGGGCCTGAACACAACAAGAGATAAAATAATTACAGTGTGGAGATCTTAGAGCTTGCAGATGATAAATTAAAAAGTTCTGTTTTGTCATCTTAAAAATTATCGCTACAGCTGTTTTCAACCATATAATTGAAAGCTGTGGCAATAAAATTTCAAGGTGGTAGGATAGGACTTTATAGTTAACACATATGATTGAGTCATGAAATCATACCAGCTGAGTCGTGGCTCGTCTCAGAAGTGTGCCAGATGGCTTCAACGGCTCAAGCTTAGGAGAAGCATCCAGAGACAAAACTGCAGCTTCCTCAAAGCTCTTCAGATCTTCCTTGGCAGATGTTTTAGAGTCTTCTTCTCCTGAGGAAGTAAGAGGTTAAATTATAGGACACTTCATGAACTCTTATTATTTTCATGAGAGTCATCATAAAAGGTTCTGTACTTTCTGTAGCCAATTTAATTTACTCCTGATGACATGGTGGTTTCATTGGACTGGTCATGGACCCTCCCCTCTCTCCCCCCCCTCCCTCCAAAGGATATATTCTCACCTGCAGAGCTGGCACTCTCAGAACGGTTCTTGCGCACGAGATCTCGGTATACACAGTCAAGAGGGTGTTCCCATTGTGATGAGCCATTGTCATAATTGAAGTAGTACCATGCTTTTTTCTTGTGGTCAAAGCTAAACAGTGGGGTGAAATTAGATCTCTTTACGTTGACAACTCAGACAAAGTTTACATACCAGGGTGTCCAGCCAGAGGGAAGAGCTTTCATCAAACCATCGCGAGCCAACGGTAACAACTGAGGCTCTACATCTGGCTCTATTCCAATACGTAGCGCATATTCTCTCACCTCTGTAAGAAAATTACTGTAATGCATTTTATAACAAACTACATATTATTATACTTCATTTTAAGTGCCTACTGTACAGTATGCATATTCCATTTAATGACAAGAATACTGTATACTCACAGGACTGAATTATACTGTATAATGGGAACAGGTTATTGACAACAAATGTTCTTCTGCCTTTTGAGCAGTATAATATACATACTGTATATACAGTATGCATACAGAATGTATGCATATGTACATATACTGCACATTTATGATACAGTAGTAGTAGCTTAATTTAAATAGCAATATGGCACTAGCTTAGTCTACTGTAGGTTTTGGCATTCATGGCAGAAATTATCATTTCAGTTTTGTCAAATATGCATACCTTCTTCTGATGGTTGACTATTTTCATCAAACACTTCTTCGCACAGGATTGTGCGAGACGGAGAATCACTGGTTGACATTGCTTGCTCACTTTTATCCTCTTAAAAATTCCATTCGAGGTTAAATTAAATCCAAAAATATTAAAAACATAATATAAAACCGGCGACCTGCGGAGAGATACTTGCTCCGCAGAAGGTCGGCCGTATTTAATGACGAAACATGCTAATTTATGATATTATAAGAGTCATTTTATAAATATACTTGAATGAGACTCAAATTGCAATAAACGTAGTCAACATGTTGCCTAAAATTAGTTATTTTTCCATTAAAGTAGCAGTGGATCAATGATTTTGAAAACAAAATCCATTTTTCAGGTGGAACTGTCTGGGTCTACGCCGGTCGTAGACGCATTAAATCTACGCCGGAACTTTTTCAATGTTCAAAACATCCGTGACGTCACCCGACGTAGCTCTATTAAACCTACGTCGGTTGTATGAAACATATGATTAATGACGTCACTGATATAACAAATGCAAACAACGAGGCTGAAGTTCAAATTTTTTACTCGATTCAATGACTCGATCGTACGAGTAATTAATAACTAATTATATATTATAGTAATTTATTGTAATAATTGTAATAAACGGTATTTTAATATGCAGAGTCTATAATATATAGTAATTTTTATATTTATTTACTGTAAATATAATATATATATAGTGTATATATATTAAGTAAATAAAATTTTATTAAAATATATTATTAAATTAAATGTAGCAATTATAATATATATAAATACTAAAAAAAAATAAAAATAAATAAGGCAGTGCAAAATTAAGCGGAGAGGTATTTAAAGTACAGTATAACAGATCTTAGTTTACCACTAAACAGCTCAGTAGACTAGACGGCGCCAGATATATCAGCCAATGAAAAGGCTAAAATGTCAGCTGGCCACCTTTTCATTGGCTGATATATCTGGCGCCGTCTAGTCTACTGAACTGTTTAGTGGTAAACTAAGATCTGTTATACTGTAGCTAGATTCGAGTGACGAGCGATTGCATTTTTTTTAATATTTTAATTATTTTCTTAAAATAGTTTAAGGGTAAAAAAAGGTAACGCCACCAATGTTAAAAAAAATCCCTCTCACAAAAATTCTGAAAAAAATTTAAAATGTACCGTTCTCCTCTATACCCCCTATCAGTATATACCTAAAATATCAGGTATACAAATACGATCTAGTTTTTGAGTTATAAATTTTTAAAGTTGACTACTTTAACATGGAGAAATGAAACTCCCATGTTAAATTGGTCAACTTTAAAAATTCATAACTCAAAAACTAGATCGTATTTGTATACCTGATATTTTAGGTACTGATAGGGGGTGTAGAGGAGAACATTTTAAATTTTTTTCAGAATTTTTGTGAGAGGGATTTTTTTTTAACATTGGTGGCGTTACCTTACCCTTAAGCTGCCCTTTATTGAGAAATCAAAACCAAAAAATTCCATCTCAAATAGTTTCACCACAAAAAATTCCCAAATTTGGTGTTTCGGAGGCCTTTGACGTGCAGCCTTATGGAACATAAAACCGCGTTTTACTCCAATTAACATTTTCTGAACTATGCTACCATTTAAAAAATACCTACGTAATCTATGATGAATTCTTTAATGGAGTTTAAAAAAAAATATATTTTACGGAGCCGTTTTTTCGGAAAAAAATCTTTAAGTTTTTGCGGGTTAATTCCCATAAGGATTTTCATGATTTTTTTCCAAGAAAACGACCCCGCAAAAAAAAATTTTATTTGAAAATTCATTAAAGAATTCATCATAGATTACGTACGTAAGTATTTTTTAAATGGTACCATATATAGTTCAGAAGAAAAAGTTGGAGTAAAACGCGGTTTTATATATATATGTTCCATAAGGCCGCGCTGCACGTTAAAGCAGGCCTCCGAAACACCAACTTTGGGAATTTTTTGTGGTGAATTAATAACTATTTAATTGAGATGGAATTTTTTGGTTTTCATTTCTCAATATATATAGAGGGCAGCTTAAAGTATCTTTAAAAAATAAAATATTAAAAAAAATGAACTCGCTCACTCTACTTTAAAAAAAACTTTCCGGCAAAAGAAATAAAAGCGTGAATGGACAACATATACTGCATATACATGAAAAAATTTTAATGCAGAAATGAATAAAGGGTGCCAAATTATGCTACTCTGAATTTTTTCAGATTTTTTTGTGCGCGCCGGGACTATTTTTAAATAGTTATTGAAAGTCCTGTGATTTCAGTTGGCACCTCTGAATTCTTAATAAAAAGGATAGAGACTGGATACGCCTACTGACGCCTCCAGGGGGCGTGGCCGCACTTTCAATAATTATTTAAAAATAGTTCTGGGTTTCAAATAAATCTGAAAAATTTCAGAGTAGCATAATTTGGTACCCTCTATTCATTTCTGCAATAAAAATTTTTCATGCATGTTGTCCATTATAGGCGAAATATTATATTAATTGAAATTCCTTATGAGAAATTTACCCACAAAAATTACAATTAATGAGATAGTAGAATGTGAAAAATTTAGTGGCTTGATCGCCTTGATCGAAAGAAGGGGTAAAAATATGGTACTGTGAATTTTTTCAGATTTTTCTGAGACTGGGAACTTTTTTAAAAAATTATTGAAATTCTATTTTGATAACGTCACGTGCGGTGGTACTCCTTAAGAAAAAGGATAGGGCTGTGCCGCCCGTGACGTCATAAAATTAGACTTTCAATAATTTTTTAAAAATTATAGTTCCCGGTCTCAGAAAAATCTGAAAAAATTCACGTACGCAGTACAATATATTTTGTACAATATATTTTTTTACCCCTTCTTTCGATTAAGCCACTAAAATTTTCACATTCTATAAAATATCTCATTTTTTCTTTCCGGAAAAAATAGTCCCGTAAAAAAATATAAACCCCCCTCAGATTTCGTTTAAAAAAATCTGATGTGTTTATAGACTTTATAGGAAGGCCTAAGAATTAAGGACGTACCAAGATGAATTAATAATATTTTTGAATTTCGTAGATATAAACTAAAAAGTTAAAGCGATATTACGAAATAAGCATAAAATGGTCCCCTGGCGCACTGTTATATATTATATAGAATAGAATAGAAAATATCTTTATTGCGGCGAGGTTTTTAGGCAAGCCCATTCTTGCACCTAGTGCTCGGAGCCAACTTTGCGTCGCTGCCGTTTGGCAAATATATTTTTTAAAATATTTTTTATTGTGAATTTTTCTGACCAATATTACAATTGCTAGACTATAGCCGTGGTACATATTGCAAGGAACAAAAATGAGCTAGGCATGCATTTTTTTCATTAAGGTCTGTACATAATAAAAAAAAAGCGCAACCATGACAAATATGGACGTACGTCTCATAATTCCATTACTGTCTTTTGATAATTCGAATTGTGTTATTTTACAAAATCAATACGATTACTTGAGCATTGGGTTATCTTTATATAGTATAGGAAAAAAATATATAAAAAATATTAGAAATATTTTTGGCATGCTACCATGCTGTTGCATAGATCATGACTTAAAGTAGAGTGAGCGATTTAATTTTTTTGAATGTTTTATTTTCTAAAAATAGTTCAACTCGCCCTCTATTGAGAAATGAAAACCAAAAAATTCCATCTCAAATAGTTTCACCACAAAAAATTCCCAAAGTTGGTGTTTCGGAGGCCTTTAACATGCATCCTTATATGGAACAGAAAACAGCTTTTTACTCCAACTTCGTCTGAACTATGGTACCAATTAAAAAATACATACGTAATCTATGATGAATTCTTTAATGGATTTTCAAATAAATTTTTATATATTTATATATATATATATATATATAGAAATTTATATAAATTATATATTATTAGAACCATTTCACGTCATAGTGGCCACTTACACCACCAAATATAAAAGTTCTTTGATTTTGATAAAAATCACAAGACATGTTCGTATAATGAACCTACAAAAATGGTTTTTGTATTTTTCAAAAATATTCAAAATTGAGGGACTATGGGCAAATACGAAATGGCGTCAGAATGCAAATGTAGCAAACGGCGGCTCCAGTAACTCGGAAAATATTATGCATAGATTAAATTTGATTTTTTCCATGGATGCACGATCATATGTGTCTACAACATCCTGCTTTCAGATTTTCTCTATGGGTTTTATTTTTTTTTTTTTTTGTAATACCGGTTCCTGTAAGCCAAGTATGACGTTTTTGAAGCATTTGCTTTCCGCAGCCCAAATAAAGGCTATTTTTTTTTTAAATAAAAAATTGATTCTATATAGCTCATAAACATCTCTTCTTACCATAAAACTCCTAAAAATATTTTTTTTTTTCTCAACTAATGGCACAGTAAACGAAAAAGGGTACAATTCGTTAAGGTACCTACTTTGCGGGCCAAAAAAGTCGATGTCATTCAAACTTTAGGAGAATTTTAATGACACGACTGGAATCCTCGTATCTTTATTAGTAAGAATAAAAAAAATCTCGATTTACCTCTCGAGTATTTCGTCGCAAAAGCTATACTGGGGTAACTCCCTCTATACGCACCGCGTGCGCACCTCGTCAGACCCGTGATAGCACGCCGCGGCCGAGTGCTGTTGTGTTTATTGACATGAAACTTACGCAAAAATAATATTTTATTGTATCTATGGAATAACCTTTGCAACTTGCTACTAAATTACGTCACTGAGATCATTTTCCTTCCATTTGCTATTATAATTAAGATAGGTACGTGGGATTGAATTTTGCGTAAAAATGGTAACAAATATATAGAAGGAAAATTATCTTAGTGACATAATTTAGTAGCAAGTTTATTTCATAGATGCAATAAAATATTATTTTTGCATAAATTTCATGTCAATAAACACAACAGCACTCTGCCGCTTCGTGCTATCACGGGTCTGACGAGGTGCGCACGCGGTGCGTATAGAGTACTATATAGAGGGAGTTACCCCAGATTAATATCAGGTCAGTCCAATAAGGAGATGGGCTTGGGTCAATAAATTTCGATGAATTTCACATATGTTACACATCTAACCTAGTTTGATGAGGTTTGGGCATTATTTTTTGAAATTTAAAAAAAAAACGAATTTCAGGAATTTTCAAAAAATCAATAAAGAAGGCAATCTCCAGAGATAAAAAAATTTGTATCTTAAATTCTGCTCCACATAGAATTATAATTTAAATTTTTTCAAGTTTGTAGTCAGACTGCCAAACTTTTTTGCATTGAAAATTTTGACCTTAAAATTTTATTAAGGTCAAATGTCAGAGGTCAAACTACAAAAAGCGTATAACTTCATACCAAAGCACATTGTTAAAAAAATCAAGATATAGGTTTAAATCCTTCTATAAAAAACCATTTTCAAATTTATGGAGAAATTCAAAATTTTGAAATTGCGATTTTTTTTTATTAATTATTCCGAGGTTTTTTGAAAAATATTTTCAAGTTTTGTCATGAATTTTACACAGGTTACTCATCTGACCTAGGTTGATAAGGTTTGAAAATAATGTTTTCAAATTTAAAAAAAAAAAAAAAAAAAATCGAAATTCACGGTCAAATTTCGATTTTCGTTTTTTTTTTTTTTAATTTGAAAAAATTATTTCCTAATCTTATCAACCTGGGTCAGATGAGTAACCTGTGTAAAATTCATCACAAAACTCGATTTTTTTTTTCTAAAAACCTCGGAATAATTAGTAAAAAAAATCGTAATTTCAAAATTTTGAATATCTCCATAAATTTGAAACCGGTTTTTTATAGAAGGATAAACATTGTTTAAAACCCATGTCTTGATTTTTTTTAACAATGTGCTTTGGTATGAAGTTATACGCTTTTTGTAATTTGACCTCTCTAGCTGACCTTTGACCTTAATAATCATTAATTTATTCAAGGTCAAAATTTTCAATGCAAAAAAGTTTGGCAATCTGACTACAAACTTGAAAAAATTTAAATTATAATTCTATGTGTAGCAGAATTTAAGATACATTTTTTTTATCTCTCGAGATTGCCCTCTTTATTGATTTTTTGAAAATTCCTGAAATTCGTTTTTTTTTTTTTTTTTTTTTTTTTTTTTGAAATTTCGAAAAATAATGCCCAAACCTCATCAAACTAGGTTAGATGTGTAACATAATATATGTGAAATTCATCGAAATCTATTCTGACCCAAGCCCATCTCCTTATTGGACTGACCTGATATTAACCCCCAGTATAGCTTTTGCAAGGAAATAATCGAGAGGTACATCGAGATTATTTTTGATTCTTACTAATTAAGATACGAGGATTCCAGTCGTGTCATTAAAATTCTCCTAAAGTTTGAATGACATCGACTTTTTTGGCCCGCAAAGTAGGTACCTTAACGAATTGTACCCTTTTTCGTTTACTGTGCCATTAGTTGAGAAAAAAAAATATTTTTATTTTTAGGAGTTTTATGGTAAGAAGAGATGTTTAGGAGCTATATAGGATCAATTTTTTATTTAAAAAAAAAAAATTAGCCTTTATTTGGGCTGCGGAAAGCAAATGCTTCAAAAACGTCATACTTGGCTTACGGGAACCGGTATAACAAAAAAACTAAAACCCATAGAGAAAATCTGAAAGCAGGATGTTGTAGACACATATGGTTATGCATCCATAGAAAAAATCAAATTTAATCTATGCATAATATTTTCCGAGTTACTGGAGCCGCCGTTTGCTACATTTGCATTCTGAATTCTGACGCCATTTCGTAAATACGAGGCCCATTGTCCCTCAATTTTGAATATTTTTGAAAAATACAAAAACCATTTTTGTAGGTTCATTATACAAACATGTCCTAGCTGTGATTTAATTTTATTAAAATCAAAGAACTTTAATATTTGGTGGTGTAGGTGGCCACATGACGTGAAATGGCATAATATTCGATGTTGCTTTTAGAAGGTTATAGCTATATAGTACATTTTTGGAGCTATAAGCTAGTACTCGAAAAATACATGAATTAATTTATAGACGTATTACCAAATAATCGAAGTAATGAAGTACGTATGTACGTCATGCAGACCATGCAGTTTATTATATATTTAATATTTATTAAAGTGGAGTGACGATCGAGCGATTGCATTTTTTTAACATTTTATTTTGTTCCGATAAAAAATTCTTCACCAAAAAAATTCCCAAAATTGGTGTTTTGGTCCATTTTGAAGGTCTTTTAATTTTTTAACATGTAGTCTTATAACATGGAACAGAAAACAGCTTTTTACTCAAAACTTATTAATTAATTGGTCCGAAAAGTTTCAATCTAGCTATATAATCTATCATGAATAGAGTATTGTCCTCAATTTTTTTTATTGCAGAAATGGATAGAGGGTACGTGCAAATTAAGTTATGCTACCCTGATTTTTTTCAGATTTTTTAGAGCCCGGGAACTATTTTTAAAAAATTATTGAAAGTCCTTTTCGTGACGTCACGAGACGCCGCTCCTTAAGAAAAAGATAGGACTTGCCGCCGCGTGACGTCGCAAAAAGGACTTTCAATAATTTTTTAAAAATAGTTCCAGGTCTCAAAAAAATCTGAAAAAAATCAGGGTAGCATAACTTTGCACCCTCTATCCATTTCTGCAATAAAAAAAATTGAGGACGATACTCCATTCTTCAATGCATTTTCAAATATTTTTTTACGGACCATTTTCCTGGAAAAAAAAATGGAATTTTTGTGGGTTAAATTTTAATTGCCCATGAGGAATATTTCAATGGGAATCTTTGACCTGCCAATTTGGTCGCCATATTTTTACTGGAAGATATTCGTATGTTGAAGATCAGCAGATTTTGACACCATGGGCATATATTGCGCAAATTTCCCGCTCCAAAATTAGAATTAATACAAGTACCGCGAATTTTTTTAGAGTTTCTTTTTACTTAAACTGAGCTGGGGTTGCAAATAATATTTTAATAGTGGCAAAAATGTAAAAGGTTAGTGACAATACGTGATTTTCAATTCGGAAACAGAACTTGTGTAAAGAATATATATAATATATTATATATAATACCGCGATCGAAAAATTGCTCCGTATATATAATATAGGATCTTTTACGTGTAGTGCGCCCCATCTGTTTTCTTGTAAAAGTATATAATGTCAGGACAAAGGTCGCGATGACGTCAAGGTCACAGCTTCCCATTAATATATAATTATATATATATCACTCAATAATTCACGTATGCTTTTATTTCTTATGCCAGCTACTCGTAGTTTTGCCGGAAAGTTTTTATTTTATACCTTCGTCGTCACTAAATGGAGTATTGTCCTCAATTTTTTTTATTGCAGAAATGGATAGAGCGTGCAAAGTTGTTACCCTGATTTTTTTCAGATTTTTTAGAGCCTGGGAAGTATCTTTAAAAAATTATTGAAAGTCCTTTTTGTGACGTCACGCGCGGCAAGTCCTATCTTTTTCTTAAGGAGCGGCGTCTCGTGACGTCACAAAAATAACTTTCAATAATTTTTTAAAAATAGTTCCCGGGTTCTAAAAAATCTGAAAAAAATCATTGTAGCATAATTAACTTTGCACCCTTTATCCATTTCTGCAATAAAAAAAATTGAGGACAATACTCCATTGCACTATATAGCTGCCTTTTAGTTAAATTAATTTAGTATATATATGATCATATACAGTATACAATATATATAATATATATATATATATATATATATATATTTATTTATATACAGAATTAATTATACTGCAGATGCGAATTTTTAATAATATTTTAATAATTTAATTATGATTAGTGCATATATTATAGTGTATTTTAATTATGCACTATATAAATATAATATATTTACAGTTAATAAATATAAAAATTACTACAGACTCTGCATATATATAATACCGTTTTTATTACAATCAATTATAATATAATTACACGTACAAGTCAGTGGAGTAAAAAATTTGAACAATTAGCTCCGTTTATTGCATTTGTTATATTAGTGACGTCATGAATCATATGTTTTATACAACCGACGTAGGTTTAATAGAGCTACGTCGGGTGACGTCATGGATGTTTTGAACATTGAAAAAGTTCCGGCGTAGATTTAATGCGTCTACGACCGGCGTAGACCCAGACAGTTCCTTTTCAGGTCAACTCAGCTGTAAATTCCCATAGTACCAATACTGTGGAAAAAAATTACTAAACTGGAGGAATTTTGGTAAAATTTTTAAAACATTATTTATAAATTTTCGGTTATTATTTCAAGTCACTAAACTCTAAAACTAGCAAAAATATTAACTGGACTTAACTTTTATTACTTTTGTTCAACAAAAACAAGACTTAATTTATTTATTTTTATTTTCAGAATTTAGTAAGAAAATTGAAATGTTGGTGCTGTACTTTCCGCCGATTTTGCAAATAATCGATAATCGATAATCGATCCGTCACGCAAACAGCTGACGGCCGATGTTCAAGGTTGTTTGTGGTGTCATGCTCGTAAATTTTTGGACGTAGCCCAAGGTTTTAACGAGGTTAAGTGTTATAATCTTTAAAAATTCATCACATTTTTGTTGGACACAATATGTGGCGGCATTGATCGGTAAAATTGATTTAACAAAAACGTTTCAGATAGGTCCTGCTATAGTCCAGCACTCCAGCATAGGCCTACGCAGTAGGATGTTGTGTTCTGTGTGAAGTAGGTATACAAATTGACTTTATGGTGCCTCAAGATAGTGGCAAGCGTGAGGGCACGAGTGCCAACAATTCATCTTCCTCAAGCAGGTCCCTGACTGGGAACAAACCTCCAAGGGGTGTTAGGGATCGGCAAGATCATTATCTTAGTCCTACAAACTCCTCAGCAATTTTAGCATCAATTGACACACCAAGTTTGTCTATATTTAATAGAATTTCTAATCTAACCATGGAAGAAGTTTGCCTAGAAGAAGGAGAAGGAGAGAGGTTCAACTTACCTGACGTAACTTACCCATCGTTGAATTCCTTGAATTCTCTTGGTTCCGAACACATCAGCAGCTTTTTATTAATTGATGGAAAAGAACACCTCAAGGTTTGTAACCCAAAAGTTTTGTTAATTCAACTATTTGTACTAAAATGGATGTTCAAGCTGAATTGTGTCCTGTGTTTATATATAATTCTCCAGTACTGTATTCTCTATGTTTTCAATTACAGTAATTGCTTTCCTTCTTTATTAACATTTCTTTCACTTGATGAGAACTTACTTATTCAAAGCAATCATGTTCCAGGTTTGCACTGCTGACCAATTTACATCTCGCCTCCGTTGTGACAGTTCAGCCAAGATAAAAGTGGTTTCCATATTTGGCAACACTGGGGATGGGAAGTCTCACACCATGAACAACATTTTCTTCAATGGTCGAGAGGTGTTTCCAGAGTCTGCTCAGCAAGATTCCTGCACGCTTGGTGTTCGTGTAGCGTACTCTCCTGAGGAGCAGGTGATTTGCCTGGACACGGAGGGTCTGCTTGGAGCCACGACACGAGAACACCAGCGCACAAGGCTGCTGCTCAAGGTGCTTGCTGTATCTGACCTAGTGCTTTACCGGTCGCGGGCCGAGAGACTCCACAAAGACCTCTTCTCCTTCCTGGGTAGCGCCTCGCGAGCCTACACCAAGCACTTCGCAGAGGCCTTGCTGAGAGTTGGCAAAGAGATAGGCTCAGAGCCGGACATTCCACCACAGGTTAGATTATACTCTTATACACTATGTAATGGGCATTTGGGGGTGGATTTTTAAATCACTTGAGGGACCCAGCATATAGCAAATTTATTGAGAGCCTCAATGCTTCATGACAACAGCTCTTCCTTGGAAATTTCTAGTTAAATTACTAACAAGTGTAAGTGCAAAGTATAACAAAACAAAATGTAGTGTTTTTGTAGGAATCTTTGTAAACAGAAAATCTATTTATATTTATTTCTTTTTTCTTAAAAAAGTCTTTATTTTGAGACCAACAAGGCTGCATTTCATAAAAAAAAAATCTTGGTTAATATTGTATTGCTGCAACATCTAAACATAATTAATTTGTCTCTGACACTTCAGGAGGCCCCGAGCCAGTGCCTGCTTGGTCCCGCCGTGCTTGTGTTCCACGAGACTCGGCACACCGAGCCTCTCCAGAACTCTTGTGACGGAGAGGACAGCCCAGAGGAGCAGCTCCGTAAACGATTCTCGCAGCTCGGCCTTGACTTGCTAGCCTTCAGCTCCCTCAGGTTAGTTTGTTGTGCCAAATAGAGGCTTCAAGTTCGTCGTTTCAGCACTGCTTCATCTAGATTGTATGTGCAAGAACATTATGGGGGGTATTTTCGGCATAAACACAATGCTTTGTTTGGATTTATTTTTGTTGTAGGTTGAAATTTGAAAAAATGTTGGAAAAAAGTAGAGGTTTGGGTAGGATCATTTTCAAATAATACAGTTTTATCTAGTGAAATAATGAGCTTCTGGTGTCTTAATTTATCTAAAATATTTTTGGAAATATCTGTTGTGAAATACTGTATTATTCACATAATATATTGCAGAAAAAAATTAATAAGATTAATAAGCATGTTATTAGTCTAGTTTAAAATCCCTGACCAGAATTGTAACCTTTGACCCTGTGTTTAGATACGTGGGCCAGCGCACCAATGGAGGGTCCACTGACTTTGCAACAGTTCGAGCTGCTGTTCATGCAGAACTGAGCAACACGACAGTGAGATCTGCTCGTCCTGCCAAGCTGGTCTTGCAGGCGTTACGTCTCCTTAACGAAAAGTTCAGTGGACAACTTCAGGATGGCAACGCAGCTTTGTTCCCTGCCGAGTACTTTAGCTGCCCTGCAGTGTGTGCCTCTTGTGGAGAGCGATGTGAGCACAGTATGGGCCACCTCCGTGACGGAACCCCTCACAGCTGTACTAGTCTCTGTAGCTTCCAGCACCAATTCCAGAACTGCGAATACCTTTGTACTGCCTGCCATACTAATGGTCAACGACAAATCGTCATCCCTAAAATGGCATCAGCTAACGAACAGTCATCCTGGTTAGGTCTTGCAAAGTATGCATGGTCTGGTTATGTACTAGAATGTACCAGATGTGGTGTAATATACCGCAGTAGACAGTACTGGTATGGAAATAGAGACCCGGAACAAACAATAGTGAGAGCTGAAATTTGTCATGTATGGGAAAACGGCGGTATTATAACAACTGGACATAATACAGCTCGTAGGGTCTTAGACGGAGTGACACAACTCTCTGAGGCTGTTGCAAGTGTCAGTGCTCTACCATCAAGAGCATTTTCTTCATGGGTAGCTGACCAGATAGCTCCCAAGTACTGGAGACCCAATTGCGATATTACCAACTGCCACCTCTGTGGTATGGAGTTCTCGTCTGATGCCACCAAGCACCACTGCCGAGCATGTGGTGAAGGCTTCTGTGATCCCTGCTCTGCCTTTTCTCGAGCCGTTCCAGAGAGGGGGTGGGGTCAGAGTGCTGTCAGGGTGTGCAAGAACTGCCACGACCCACGAACTGCAGCCGCCACGGCCGCACGCCTGGAGGCTGGAGTGGAGGAGGTGCGAGTCAGGAAGTATGGAGAAGCGGTGGTGAGCACCCTCAGCAGCGTGGCTTCCGTCGTGCTGGACTACCCCAAGGGTGAGAGAGCAATGTGTCTATGTTGTATCTAGGGCGGTTGAGAAGCACATCAGCAAATCTATGTTCAAGCTGTTTTTGTTTTTTTGTATGAATTAAGCCAGATTATAATACTTAAGTTATTGTATATTACATATAGGAAAACTACATGAATTTAAAATAATGAATTTGCATTTTTAAAATGTTCAATTTTTAAGGAAAATACAAACCATTAAAGGTACTAATATCTTATGGTTTAATAATAATAATAATAATAATAATAAAAGGACTTTATTGTATAAAAAAGGCGTAGTCAGGACTAAAAAGTCCTATCAACTAAACCCAAGAGCATATAATACAAACTTTACAAAATTAAAGAAGAAAAGGATAGGAATAACAAGCAAGGCCTTACCGATCAAAGTGAAAATCTTGTGGTCAATTTTTACTTCAAAAATGATTTACATTCTATATTAAGACTTTCCACATCATTCAGATTTTATCAGGAGAGGTTGACCCAAGTAGAGATTGGCAATCAATTTTTTATGAAGTGGATTATGAATTTTGCAAATCAGGTAACTGATTACTGCACCTTTACATTTTTTTTGGAAGCTTCAAATAATGAATATAAAAGTATATACCGTACTAAAAAAAAAAAAAAAAAAAACATGCCGTAATTTGACTAATTGAATTGACGCTCTAAAAACTTCATTTTTACTGTCTTAATTGTTGTTTCACTTGTTCTAAACATAAGCTAAGTTGGAGTTATGAGTTTTAGTTTTATTAACAAAAATTGTTAACAGCTTTAAAATTTTTTACAACCTATAGTTTAATCTAGTATTGTACTGTACAATATTGTACATTATTAATCAGGCATTGCTTGTATTTCAGAACTGATCAAAGACTCTGCCCGACCTGACTACTGGGTGCCTGACGCTGACATCCGTGAGTGCTGTGTGTGTCGCTGCTTGCTACCTTCACCCAAGCAGCGTGCCCACCACTGTCGCGACTGCGGCCAGGGTGTGTGTCAAGGGTGCTCAAGCCAGCGCAGGCCCGTTCCTCGCCGAGGCTGGGACACCCCAGTCCGAGTATGCAACGCCTGCTTCAAGCACGACTGACCTATGTAAGCACTAGATCGAACAAGATTTACTTTTAATAGACAGCCTTCATGAATTTTTTTAATGCAAATTTAGATAGGGCCCTTTGAGTTATGTGTTATCAATTTTTTCCGTTTTTTTTTTTTTTTTTTTTTTTTTAACCGTGTTTTATAAAACCCTCAAAATTGATGGGAAAAACATGACTTCATAGTTATTCAATGTCTTTCTCTATGCTTTCGTATTCAATATTTGCATTAATATGAAGTCACAGCATTTTGAAACATAATTTTAAGGGTGTTTAGAGGGTTAAAAAAAATGCCCAAAACAATTAACACAACATAATTCAAGGTCCTCTATCCAAATATGCAATACAAAAAATCATGTAGGTTGTCCATTGTTGCTAAGATGATTGTGGTAGTGTCATTAGAGTTCAATTCTATTTTTAACATAAAACATTACATTTCTCTTACTCTACATGCATAAGAAAAGAAGACTTGTATAGGGACTTGTATCGGAAAGGAAAAAGCCATTAATAGTAGATGAGAAATGAAATTGGACCCCACTTGAAATTCCTCTACTAACAATTTAGGTATGTTTGCAAGATCAAAATTCTGCAATTACTAATTTAAAAACAATTATTAACAATTAAAAGGCTAACATTTAACTTGAGCTCTTATGACAATATCATGACAATATATTATTTTGATACACAATTTATGGTAAGAAAAATATTACAAAATAGTACTTACAAATCAACTTGAATATTTTGAACCATATCTCTAGACAATTTGGGAACAAATATTGCCTGTGTTTGAGGCATTGGCAGCACTTGCTGAGAGAGTAAAATTAGACTTTTCACTCGCTCTTCTCATGTTGCTGTAAAATAGTTCTTACGGTATGTTTTAACTTAAAATGAAAGAAGTGCAAGATGCTAGCACATTAAAGCAAACCAGAATGCATACATTATCAAAATCCACAAAATATATGTCAAACTGTACTAACACCTTTGTCGTATGCATTATCAATAAGCTATATATTTCTGTGTTCTTATGTTCCCTTTGGTATTTTCCTGTTTTAGTTTTACTATAGTTGCTAATTTTTTCACACTGAAAATGTCTTAAAATTTTAACTCTGCATGATGTATTACTGTCACAAAATATATTAAACTGTAAATATTTAAATTAATATAAAATTTCAAGATTTTTTTTTACATGCATTTTCTTAATCAAATGGACAACCTGCATGACTTTTTTAAATGCAAGAATTGGAAAGATCATGATAAAAAATGATTTTAGAAATTTTTTTCAGATTTTTTGGAGCCCTCATTAATTTTTTATGGGCTAATTAAAATCGTTGCATGCCTCCCAATTACATGCCTCTCAAGTCATCAAATCATCGGACAACGTACCTTACTTCGCTGTACTTTGTTTACTTTAATTTGAAATTTAATTGTTGGAGGCTTTGGAGCTATCTTCATTACTATTACTGAACACTTGTTTGTTATTGGCTGACATGCCGCCATGACAACCAACCACATTTTACTATACAGTCTCTCCGTATTTATTAATTATCTAATAAATAACTTGATCAAATTTAAAACTGAGTTGTTCAGTTTGTCTCTTTTCTTATCCATTGCGTCTCTAAAGCACTCAATTTTTAGTTTTAATTGTTTTTTGTTCCATTATTTGACTTTTGTTCAGCCCCCTGGTAATGGCTTAGAAAACATGACACACATATGAGGTTTAAATAAACTAAAATCTCTGATGAAAGCAAAGAACTGGACGTAGTGTAGGGGCAGCGTACCCGCCTGGCGTGACGAAGGTCGTGGGTTCGAATCCTCATGGAACCGTTTTAGGTTTTTATGAAATATTAAACAGGAAATATTTCATTTTAGTTATTTTACCAAACTTAATTGACATTTACAATCCCTGGAGATTGTAATATTTTTATTTCTTTTGCAGAAAAAACAAAAAAAACATGTATGCATACAGGGGATCTAATATTTTTATTAGAGCGCGCAAACACAAAAATTACAATAAAAAAATCTTGCTATATCCACATGTATATATTATATAGCTGTCTCGATCGAATCATCCCTAGCTCTCTGTCCCTGCAATGTACGTGTATTATGATCGATCCTATGACGTATATATATTAATCATATATATACAGTATATTCAATTCAATTCAATTCATTTATTCAATCAGCTGGCTGTACAGGTACAACATGGATTACGTCATTCCTAATAATAACATAAAAATTACATAACATAAAAACACATCAAAGTAACAATAATTCATAAAACTATCAAGATATGAAATACAATAGATACAATCAATTAAAAAACACATTAGACAGTATATCTTCTGGCAACTTATTACAAAAGTACATTTTTACAGAATACATTTCCTTATTTATAAGAATATTTTTTAATTTTTCTTTAAGGGTAAGGTAATGCCACCAATGTTAAAAAAAAATCCCTCTCACAAAAATTCTGAAAAAAATTTAAAATGTTCTCCTCTATACCCCCTATCAGTACCTAAAATATCAGGTATACAAATACGATCTAGTTTTTGAGTTATAAATTTTTAAAGTTGACTACTTTAACATGGAGAAATGAAACTCCCATGTTAAATTGGTCAACTTTAAAAATTCATAACTCAAAAACTAGATCGTATTTGTATACCTGATATTTTAGCTACTGATAGGGGGTGTAGAGGAGAACATTTTAAATTTTTTTCAGAATTTTTGTGAGAGGGATTTTTTTAACATTGGTGGCGTTACCTTACCCTTAAATAATTTTTCATTTTCAACTTCTCTGAGACATGCTGGTAAAAAGTCATAAATTTTGACAGTCTGGTAAGCGGAACTTTTTTCTAATAAACTCGAATTATGCATTTCTAAAACTATTTTATCTCTATTTCTAGTATTATAAGAATGAAATTCACCATTATGAATATATAACTCTGGATATTTCTTCTTGAACATTGCACAATTCAAAATATACATGCTTGGCAGTGTTAGTATTTTAAGTCTCTTAAAATGACCACAACACATGAGTCATGTTTTTTAAAACGTAAAATTGTTCTAATTGATTGCTTTTGTAATACAAATAGTCTGTTTAAATGGTTTGAATAACTACCCCAAAAAATAATGCCATATGCCAAATAAGAATAGACATATGCATAATAATATATAATATTATATGTTGTATATATATGATGTAATTTGCAATGCATATCCAACAACTGGAACTTTTCTGTTTTGGATCAAAAAAACAAATCAAATCAAATAACATATAGCATATATAATATGTATATATGTATATAACATATATTACAGTATTTCTATGAATGATAAAAAGAACAATCCAAATTTAAGTGTCTTTCAAAGTTCTGATAATGATTTTGATAAAGATATATGATATATGTAGTTAATAAGTATGCATAATATATAAACTGCAGGTCGTTAGATCTCAATTTTTTTTTTTTTTTTTTTACAAGGATATACACCCCTAAGAGCTTACAGCTCGCGGCGGGGTACTGGGTAGGGATAAGGTAGAGGGAACGGATAGCGGCCACGGCCTGCATGCTTACGCGTCCCAGCATTCGCTGAGGTGAGACGACTGAGGGAACCGTGGAAAACCTCAGTCAGGACGGACACCTCTACTTTTTCTCAATGGACCAAAGCGATGTCCAAAGCCTGGGGAACCACACACAAGTGCATCACTACACTGGGTGGAAAGCGAGACGAATTTACCCCAGGGAGGGAGCAGCATATTTTTTACTTGAAACTGTCACCCATCCAAGTACTAACCACGCTCGACGTAGCCTGACTTCGGTGATCTAACGAAAACCGTTCAATGCACTGCGATTTTTTCTAAATTATTAGATGATATTACTTTTGGCATTAAATAAATAATATTACAATCTCCAGGGATTGTAAATGTCAATTAAGTTTGGTAAAATAACTAAAATGAAATATTTCCTGTTTAATATTTCATAAAAACCTAAAACGGTTCCATGAGGATTCGAACCCACGACCTTCGTCACGCCAGGCGGGTACGCTGCCCCTACACTACGTCCAGTTCTTTGCTTTCATCAGAGATTTTAGTTTATTTAAACCTCATATGTGTGTCATGTTTTCTAAGCCATTACCAGGGGGCTGAACAAAAGTCAAATAATGGAACAAAAAACAATTAAAACTAAAAATTGAGTGCTTTAGAGACGCAATGGATAAGAAAAGAGACAAACTGAACAACTCAGTTTTAAATTTGATCAAGTTATTTATTAGATAATTAATAAATACGGAGAGACTGTATAGTAAAATGTGGTTGGTTGTCATGGCGGCATGTCAGCCAATAACAAACAAGTGTTCAGTAATAGTAATGAAGATAGCTCCAAAGCCTCCAACAATTAAATTTCAAATTAAAGTAAACAAAGTACAGCGAAGTAAGGTACGTTGTCCGATGATTTGATGACTTGAGAGGCATGTAATTGGGAGGCATGCAACGATTTTAATTAGCCCATAAAAAATTAATGAGGGCTCCAAAAAATCTGAAAAAAAATTCTAAAATCATTTTTCATCATGATCTTTCCAATTCTTGCATTTAAAAAAGTCATGCAGGTTGTCCATTATTCAATTTTATTGTTACTAGTTGTGCATTTTGATTAATGAACCACGAAGTATGTAACATCACAATTTTGCTGCATTATGTTATTTGATTTTATTATTGAGGAGGTTCCAACTTCATAAATGTAAGTTCAATAAATGTAAGATTACTCTTGAAGTTGACGGAAGTGCCACATTTCTTGCTTTCTGATTTTAATCTGCTACTTTGCAGAGATACTTTCATTAGTAGTTTCACTGTCAAAAATTAGGATTTTAATGTTTTTGTTAAACAAAAACTTCTGGAAAGGTTCATACATTTTGTAAAACTATGCATGTAATCATGTTAAATTGTCCAACAAATTTTCAGCTTGCTGAACTACAGAATATATTATTTTAAGGTAGAGATAATGCCGATCAGCTGTTCGACGTAGGTTCCTTTGATTAACATGTTACGGACAATGACTGCTTGGTCCACAGAGACCCGAAGTCAATACAGTATACCTGCTATATCAATAAATTCAATTCAATTTGATTATCATGTAAACCTTAGCAAATTTACAAAAATTCTGACATTTTTTTGAGAGGCAGCTATTAGTGCCTAAAAGCCATAGAAAAAAGTTCAAAACAATTTAACGAGTTGATTTTTTATTTATTTCTTTTTTATTTTCGGCACTGGTCTTTCCCATGTAAAAAAGTTAATTTCAACTTAACGTTAATTTAATTCATATTTTTTGTTCATAATTTTGATAGCTTGGAATTAGTAAATTAGTAATTAGTACAGAAAATTTGTGTACACAAATTTGTTATAAAAATCCAGTCTAAAATCTGGGCTAAAAATTTCTAATCTAAAATCTACGCTAAATTACTGTGACTACCTCCTAATATCATTTTGTTACAGCTGCTGTTTATTAAATTTTATTTCATTGGGTTTGAAGTTAATTAGACACAATAAAATAACATTGTGAGTAAAATATGTTTGTTGTTAAAGACTTGAATTTATGTCATTTACGGATGGTTGGGTTTTATTTTATGTCAATCTTGTTTGAGGTTAGTGCTTCATCACATTTGTGTCAAATTTTGTGATTGGGTCTGACAAAATAAGAACTCGGAGGTTTTGTATTTAAATCCAAGCAATTTATTACTGTAAAACTGCCATCTTCATTAAAATGTTTTACTATTTTAATAGATGGCTTAAAAAAAAAAAATGCATTCCTCTCTTTTTTTTTTAAAAGTTTGTGTAGTAACGTAGTAACTTATATCAAATCATTGAAATCAAGTTAAGTTTTAACAAAGAAAATAACATCTTGATGATTATCAAGAAATACAATTAATTAAGAGATATAATTTTTTATCCTATGCTAAGAAAATTTTGAAAAATTAAGTATCTTACACTCCACTTTTCCTTTTATTTCCAAAAGCTTGAATTCCTTTGTTGGACGCCATGAGAATAGAATATATATCAAACAAATATGGAAATACACACATTTATTTGATAATTTATTGTTGCATTTTCTTGTCATTTTTTACTTATTTTTTGCTTTGTTTAACTCCCATATTAGCCAGCAACTCCCACCCAGTAATTTTTGTTGAGTGTTAATTAATTGCAACTACAGTGAAATATTATTACTTCTTTTTTTTTCTGCTTTATAATATAATTTTGTAAGCTTTTTTTGTTCTAGTGATTAACTTTATTTTAAAGAAACGTTGTTGATGAATCCTGCCAAACAACTCTTATTTATTTTTTTATACTTTTTGTTATATGCCGCATTTCTGTCATTTCTTAAATAATTTTTTTTATTGCATTTCAAGTTTGATGCAGCTCCGTCCAAAATATTTGCTTTGGTACAAAACTTTTAGTACATTTCAATTGATATAAGCTAGGCCCTGCACTGTTGATCATACATGCTGAAGTACCATATTCAGTAGAGCTCATTATCATTGAAGTGACATAATAAAAGAACTATAATAACCTTTACTTGTAATGGTTTATCAGCCATTTTGATCACTGCCAGGGCCTTGTATGTAGTAATGTCCCACATGACTTTGATATTTTGAAATTCTGATGCAATATATGTTTTGGTGTAGAACTACGCAGATTTACTTGAACAAGATATTGATTTTTGACCCCCCCCCCCCCCCATTTCAACAACTGTTTTGGCAGGGTTTTTGGTATTTTGGTATATAGTACTAAATAGCTATTATATGCCACTACTGTATACATATTATATAATGGTTGTAAAAGTATAAGTCTTGTATATGTGTTATAGCATTGTGGTGTGCTGTGGTGTTCTAGTTTTCACTTGAAGAAAGTAAAATAACGGAGTATGGTTTAAGTAAATATAAAAATATATAAATATTGTGTTTAATGTTAAAAAGTTTTATTGAGACACAAGATTGTTGTAGAATAATTGAAAACAGTCTTTCTCTCTAGGGTTCTTGCATTTCTTTGCAACATATGATTCTATACCACCTTGGGACAGCACAAACTTTACCATGCACTTCCAAAGTGTCTATATTGAAGTGTGTTAAAATTAAACTGTTTTAGAATACCTAAATATAATAATAATAGAGGGAGATTCCGGTCTCTATTGACTTACTAGAGTAAAACGGCTGATACGCCTGAGCAAGGGCATATATAAGAAAAGGAAAAGGGAGTAACAAGCATGGCTGCTCTTCGTATCTCCTCAAAATTCCAAATTTGCATCTCTTTGTTTCTTGCAGCTGTAGCTGCAGAAATTCAGGCAAGGGTAATTAACGTATGTGCTGTCTTAAAGTATATGCTTATATACATATTGTATAATTATGCTTATTTTGATGGTATTTGGGCATTTCTTTACCTTCCTTATTTTTCGAAGCTACCTGTTAGTTATAGCGCCATAGCAGTTTGTTGGGCACTTTAAGTAAAAGAACTGCAAGTTTGCAATTTTCACCTCCCTTTTGTTACCAGTCTCTATAGCATTTAAGTTCAACTTTTACTTATTGATCTAGATTTTTTAATGATGGCATAATGACTATTCCAAGATATATAATTTTTAATTTCCTAAAAATATGCTTTAGATCAACACTTGTTTTGTAAGATACAATTGTTATTTGGCAGATCTAAAAATAAATGAACAGAATTTAAATGAATACATTAATGTATCAACTTTATTTCCATCTCTATTTTCTGTTTCACAATACAATATATCTTCATTAAGGGTAAGATTACGCCACCAATGTTAAAAAAAATCCCTCACACAAGAATACTGAAAAAAATTTAAAATGTTCTCCTCTACACCCCTATCAGTAGCTAAAATATCAGGTATACAAATACGATCTAGTTTTTGAGTTATTATAAATTTTTAAAGTTGACTACTTTAGACATGGAGAAATGAAACTTCCATGTTAAATTAGTCAACTTTAAAAATTCATAACTGGATCGTATTTGTATACCTGATATTTTAGCTACTGATAGGGGGTGTAGAGGAGAACATTTTAAATTTTTTCCAGAATTTTTGTGTGAGGGATTTTTTTAACATTGGTGGCGTTATCTTACTTTTAATTCTACTTTTTTGATGCTTATTTAATTAAAATGTCAGTTGTTTTCCCCAAGCTCAATTTCTAGTTTACAAGTAACACTATACTGTTGACATACGAGCGTATATCCATTATAGTGATGCCAGGATTATATTTCTGTAGCTGTTTCATCATACTATCATTATTTCTTGATTACGTACGTAACACTATAGTTCCTTGATAATTATATTATTATGCTCATGTGGATCATGAATAATTTTGTCACTTAATTGACAAAATGACAAAAATGTATCAGATTGCAATAATCATAATTTGTAATTATAATTGACCTTGACTATGTATAAAATATTAAATATATACATAATATTGTCATTTGCTAGTAGCAAGTTGTATTTTATTCTACGAAATGTTGCAATTTGTAATCTTAAATAAATCAAAAAACAAAAAATTATAATAATAGCCTATTTTCTTTTTATGTCCTTTTTCTTTAATAAATAACGTGTTGGGTGTTTATGCAAGTGTTGATACACATTAAAAACAGTGCATTTCTTATCAGCCCAAAATTAAAAAATTTGCAAGGCTGCAGCACTAATGAACCAGAAATATTTATACTGTGTCAATTTGTACTGAGGGTGTTTTTCCTGACCCTTAAAAAAATATACATATTATTGTCATGACAAATTAATTAAATTTAAGGAATTGACATTTTTAGGTATTAAGTAAAACAAATGTAAATAGTATTTTACCTTAGAGGCAATTATTTTTTTTATTAATTAACATTTAAATTACATAATTTATGATGTGAACACTTCACCGTTAAAAGTGGTTATGACCACGATGTCCTGTTAATACAGGCAACTAAACGTTCTTACAGAACAGAGAGGAGGTGTCATTCTGTGCCCTCAGTATTGCTGGGGGCCGCACCTTCGGCTGGGGTGCTTGGGGCAGGAGGGGGGGCTGCCACTCGATTGGGGGGCGTGATGATGCGAGCATACACTTGCTGTCGACCTATAATCAGTTCACACAAAAAGTCAATAAATAAATAAATAAAATATATAATACTGAACATTCATATTTTCTTTACTAAATGAATTTTTAAATAAATTTTTTAATTAATAAACATTTATTTCATTACTATATTTTATGATTGCCATATTTTCTTTGATCTATTTTCCTATCAAATAAAGAACTGTTTTTTTTTTTTTTTTTTTTTTTATTTTTTTTTACAGACAATCATCATAACATTGATACATTTTTGTAACCTGTATTGATTGTTATATTTGATTCATTTACAATAGGTACCCTCCCTTCCCTCAATACACATCAGTTGCTATGCAATGTGATAGACACTAAATTTGTCAGTAATTTGTTATATAGGAAGAAGAAATAAAAAGCAGATACAAGGGACAAACTAATTGAGACTGTTTGGTCCTTGACTAAATTAAGTACTGCAATATTTTCTCTCACCTTTGGGCATGCTGGTGTTTGCTGCTGCGGCTGCCGCTGCTGCAGTGGCCTGAGCCAGGGGTATGACTCGTATTCCCTGGAGGCTCTGCAGGGTCTTGAAGTTCAGGGTTCCTCCCTGGAAGCCATGGGGTAGCACAATCTGCTGGCCCCCACCTTGCTGCAGCACCAATGTGCCTCCCTGGGAGGTGCGCAGACCTCCAGAAGAGGTGAGCACCACCGCGGGACCGCCCCCTGCACTGCTGGCTAAGAACACGTTCTGAAACAACATTGGGTGTTGAAGACTCGGCATTGAGGAAGGCTAGTATTGTATGTAATTTAGGAGTAACATTCGAGCTTAACTGAGATGTATACCTCAAGACAGTGAACCCAATGTTTTGAGTTGCTAGTCTTGATTGAAGATTATTGTAGATGTTTTTAATATAAACAGAAGGATTATATAGTTATCTATGCAGGTTAGATCCATGAAGAATTGTTATGTTATAGTTACGTTATTTACTAGCACAACTACAGAAACTACTTTTCAATTTCCCCCCTCTCTTTACAACCATTTTACTCTTCTGTCAAACACTTGAAAATAAACTCAAACGAGTTGCTCACCTGTCCGGCCATGGCTCCCTGGGCTTTGCTCGCGAGGATCACTTGCTGGCCCCCGATGGTGGCCACGTTTAGACCCGTGGCAGAGGTGGTGGTGCCTGGGGTGACCATGCGCAGACCCGAGGTGGTTAGCGTCTTGGCCTGCTGACCGGCCTGCACACAACATCCTTCGTCAGATAGTGCTTGGAGTTATGAATATATTTTAGGGGGGTTAACTTGGATTTTTAGTTGAGTGCATGTCGGTAGACGGAGAAAAAAATTTTGGGCATAACTTCAATTCTACACTGAATTTTATCTACTTAGCTGCTATAATACCAAACCTTTAGTATGCAATGTAGAGTAGTAACAAAAACAGTGAAAGAAAAAAAAAATTCTAGTGTGCTAATCAGATTGTTTTTCTTCACGCTGAAATAGATGCATATCATAAGCATTTTATTTTAAACAAATAGACATTCAATTTAATTACATTTCATTTCTTGGGTATTAGTATCAGTTAACACTGCTTAAAAAATTGTATTATTGCTTCATCAAACAACCATCCTATTCATTACAAAAGAGTGACTACCAGGAATAATTTATTTTAAGAATATTTTCCCCAAGTCTGAAAAATCTGATGGGAAGGCAAAAAACAACATCCTTTAAATTGCAACGGCACGATACAAAATTTTATGTTCTTGTTACGTACTTGCTGAGCCTGGTGCTGGGAGAACTGCTGGGCGGCGGCCTGCAGGAGGCGGGGCCCCATTAGTCCTCCCTGGGTCACCATGGCGTACTGGGGCACTCCACCAGTCCCTGGTAGCTGGATCAGACTCGCCTGCTGGCCCGCCTTGGCGCCTGCCATTCGCACTGTAATACACACATGGGGGTCACAACCCTGGTCGAGACCAAGCCAAAGTATTTTCCAGTAAATTTGGGTAATCTTTGTTGCTTTTGTTATTGTGACTTTAATTTTTTACTAGGTTTTGGGTTAACATTTCATTGTATATTCACTGGATCTACACACATTTTATTCATAAGGATATTGACCCTTGACTTAAAACAGTTTTTACATATTAATAGTTTAACAAATTAAAAAAATTAAAACAAGCCCCTCACCCTGTGATTATACTGTATTGTAGCTACTATGTAATTTGAAAACACATTCTTTCTACTGCCCCTCTCCCGCTTAGGATCAATTCAACTTTATATCAGTTGACTGCAGCCTCTAGAAAGCTTGATAAATTTTTTTGTTAAAATTGTTACTTATTCATCGGACTAGGCTTGTTATTTATGTACTCATGAGGAAAATATAATAAATAAATAAATAAATAAATAAATAAATAAATAAATAAATAAATAAACTAGGTTAATCTCTCACCTGTACCAGCTGCAGCAGCTGCCGCTAGCTGTTGTTTCTGGTGAGCCAGCAGAGACTCCATGGAGATGAGCTGTCCCTGAGCGTTGGTGAGCACCTTTGCGACCATGGGCTTGCCTGCAGCGGTGGTCACGATGGTCCCTGTCCTACTGGTCACCAGGGAGGTGGAGGCGGTGCTCACCAGGCCCCGACCGGCAATCCCTGGCTTGCCCAGCAGCAGGGTGGGAGCTGAGGTGACCACTACCGTCTCGGAACTGGTGGAGACGACCGGCATGCCACCACTGTGCTTGATGAAGATGGCCTGCGTGCCGTGCATTGGAGAACCGCCGCCAGCAATACTCTTCACTGAGGACAGAGAGAGACAGACAAATAGGAAGTTTCTGTGTAAAAAAAAAAAAAAAAAATACACATTTTTGTTGTGTAAAAATATCTCTACCAAATAGTTAAAAAAAAAATCTGTGACAGTTTTGGTTAAGTTGGAAAAAAAAAAAAAAAAAAAAATGTAAAATAACTTTTAAGTTTTTTAATACTAAAATTTGACTATAAATTGGTACTTCTTTTTGAGAAATGATAAGAACAATCACGGCATAAATAAGGTTCAATCTTGCCACTTTGAAAATTGTTGCTACAGCTGGTTTTTGCTCTGACCAACAAGTATTCAAGAAAGCAATCTCAATCTTTTGAGTTTGTGAGACTACAGTATAGCAACGTACTCCACCAATACTTAAAATTAATAGTCATCTGGTCAAAACTAGTCATTTGGCTATACTATTTATATTTAGTACCTGAAGAACTCACTTCACCCTATCAACTTATGTATCAATAATAAGGTACATATTTTAGATGGGTAATGTTTAACATTGCCAGTTGATTAATAACTACATGCTGATGTTCCTAACTACATCAACATATCATATCCACCCATTAGCACGAGGACATGCAATGAAATTTATTTTTCATGAACATTTCCATAGAAAGTTTAATAGACTTGTGATAATAAACTGCATTGAACTGGACCTTCCATAACAATATTTTTTTTCCATGAAAACTAACCTCCAGATTGTGTATTGATGAGCTTGACTCCTGCCGCCATGTTTGAGGTCCCCGACTTATTGGCCTGGTCGAGCTGCAGCTGCTGCAACTGCTGCTCAAATTGCTGTTGTACTGCCTTTTGCTGCAGCTGTTGCTGTAACTGCTGTTGCTGTTGGAGCTGACGTTTCTTCTGCAATTGTTGTTGACGTTGGAGTTGCTTCTGAGCCTGCTTCTGGGCCTGCTGCGTCTGCTGCTGCTGAAGAACTTGCTGCAAGACTTGCTGCTGTACTTGCTGTGTTTGTTGTTGTAACGTTTGGGGTTGAGCTTGTTGTTGGTTTTGTTGTTGAGCTTGTTGCTGGGCTTGTTGCTGAGCTTGTTGTTGTTTTTGTAATTGTTGTTGTTGGAGTTGAATTTGCTGTTGTTGTAAAGCTCTTGCTGCATTAACAAGCTGCATCTGTAAAAAATTATTAAAACATGGTTTACTAATTGTAAGTTGAGTACATTTAATAACATGTAAAAACAAAACTTGACTGCACTTTGACTAAGATACTAATATTGATGCTGAAATAAATTTTTTAGACAAATTGCTTACATTTTTAATTACCCTTATTCATTAATTAAGATAATTAGAAAGTAGTAGGGACGACTGGGTGCATTATACTAATAATTAAGCAGGAAATTATTTATAAGGAAACAAAGTTATAATAAAATGATAATGTTTTTATTGAACTCAGAATGATAAAATTTAAAAATAAAAATAAATAAATAAAAATAAATATTGTAAGAGCAACAACTTCTACTACATATCCATAAAAGAGAAAATATATTTATTGTGGCAAGGTTTAGGCAAGTCTACTCTTGCACCTGACTTGAATAATTTATTCTTGTATGATATCGGTCCTTTTGAAATATTTATAAGATGTCATTATAATTCTTGATCTCACCTGTGAGACGTTGACGAGTTGAGATGCGTTGACGCTCGCCAGGAGGGTCTTGCCTGTGGTTCCCGGGAGGGCCGTGCGCTGCTGGGAGACAGGATGCAGGACGAGGGGAGCACTGGAGACGGGAGTAGGGGCGGGGGAGGGGGCCTGGGCCATCGTGCTGATGGACTTGTTCACCGTCAGGGTGCCACTCGAGGAGACCATCAGACGGGCAGCAGCCAGGGTCTGGGGGGTCAGACTGAGAAAAACAACATTAGCAAACAGGTTTTCACACTCCCAAGGCAACAGAAGTTATAAAAATAACACTTAACTTGATGACATATGAGGATATAAAAACAGAATCAAGGACTCAAATTAAAGTAACATACACAGTTGAAGAAGTTATAAGGCTAGTTAAATTCTTGTGTTTATTTTCTTGTTGATTATCATTTAAGGTAATTTTCTAAAATGTAATGATAAAATTAAGTAAGCCAAATGGCACAAGCAAACATTGATTTTACTTGGAAAATGCTTTAATATTAGAAAACTGTTTCCTGTGTACTAGCTTGTAGCAAGTTAGGATTTGGTTGCAGCACTTTTGGTTCAAATGGAAATTTGCCACATGCTTCTAAGAAAACACAAAGTTCACTTGGGAACAAGTACACTGACTAAAATCAAGAGTCAAACAGCACAGATGACTCACTTGGCAGATGTGAGGGTGGTGAGTGCCGTCTTCTTGGCTGCAGTCGCTGCTGAAAGCTTCATTTGCTGGCCAGCAGATGTCGCCAGCAACGAGGTACCTCCCACGAGGCTTGAAGCTGTTGACACTTGGATGGTCTGCATGCCACTGCTGGTCGCAACCTGAGGAAACATTGTATTTTTACATTACAAAGAACCAAGTCTCAGCATCTCATCAGACTTCACTTTAACAGCTCAACTTAGAATAAGGTCCTATCAAGTTTAGATTTCACCTGATTTTTATTTCTCCCCCTACTTCATGATCTTCTTTGTTAAAACCACACACTGGAGCTTTGAAAAAACAAATTAATAACCACTATAACATTTGATAGGGGAGAAAATAAACAAATGACTTGTCCGCTTGTAAATGAGCAAATGTTTCTTAAACTATAATGTAGAATATTATGTTTGAAGATATGGGTGGGTCAAAAATATTATTTATTAAAAATTTGCTTCTTACCTGTAGGTTCTGGAGGGTGCCGCTGGAGAGGGTGAAGGTTCTCGGCACGGTGGTGGCCACTGGGGAGGCCTTGATGGGAGCCATGGGGGTGGGGAGGGTGGGGGAGGCAGCTGCCAGACTGGGAGCCTCTGCCAAGCGACTCGGGGCAAGCACTGACGCCAGAGTACTTGTCACAACCTGCAGGGAGAGATGGCGTTAGTACTTCACAGAGCAGCAGATAATTATGTACTTCACAGTTAGTCTAAATCTTTTAGTGATGCTAATACAGTTTCAAGTTCTAAGCTTCTAGGTATTAAAGTAAAGAAAAAAAAATAATAAATAAATATATATATATATACATATGTAGAAATTTTGTAAACCTGGGATCAATGTACAAATTTGTACTACATTTCTTATTTTATAGAGTGCAGGAAGTATCACAGTAAAGTGTCCAGGGTTAATAAGCAAAAATATTGTAAGAATAATATAAAAAAGAGGATGGAAATCATACATGAAAAGTTACAAGCTAGAAAACAATACTGACTATTCTAACAACATCTATGCTGGCCAAAATTATACATTTGTAATCTTTAATTTATTATGTTAATGTTTTACTCAAAATTGTATACAGTATCAGTTACCAAATAAAATTACTAGGAAGCAGCTACCACCTAATATAACAATAATTATCAAGGTATAAAAATTGCCGGCTTGTACTGATTTTTTTTTTTTTTTTTTTTCTGACCAAATTGTTGTTTTAAAGAGACTGAACAAAGAAGGTAATGACGAGACGTTAGCCGTTCGAGTGTCTCACCTGAACTGGCTTGACTTCTTTGTCCTTGGCTTTCGCCCGACTCTGCTTGCGAGGCATGGCTGGCCGCTTGGTCTTGGTCTGCACGGTCTGCTGCTGGTGCAGCTTCTCTGTGACATCACGGTGAGAGTTAGTGCCAACTCGATGGAAGCACAGCAATTCTTCGCGCGGTAGGATCCTGCCTGCAGCTCCAAAGACACAGATTTGTAAATAAGTGAGAGATGAGAATTGTGATCCTAGAAGACTGCCTGCCAAATGTAGCATGGCAAGGTTTAGGATGATTGTCCTGAGGTGTACATCTAGTGCTTTCTTTTATTGATAAAAGACATAACTGCACAGTAGTAACTTGTCAGTAAAACTATTAATTTTGGGATATGTATAGCCAGGGAGATTGTTGGTGACTCAAAATAACCTTCTAAATTACAGTATTTGTCATATTTCATACAAAAATAATAAACTCAAATAATTAATTTTTGTCTTCACTACTTCATAAAATTAACTTCTCTTCATATTAAAATCTCTGTATCCTTCATCATCTACTGTAATAAAAGCATCATATAGGAGATTTATAAGATACTGAGTTACAATAATGAAGGGGAAAAAAGAGAGAAAAGGTGGTTCTCACCAAACTCCTCTTCGCTCCTGTTGCGGTGCAGGTAGACCCACATCTTGCGCTTGGTGTCATACTTGACGCACGTGTCTGCCTCATAGTGCAGCCGGTCCAGGGCCCCGCCCACCACAGACTGCAGGTAGTTCTCCTCTGGCCCCGCGGCCAGGTACTGTGAGTCCCGCAGCAGCTCGCAGATGTCCGTTCGAGTGCCCTCGCCGTTCGGTAGGCGAGCAACCGCGTCTCGGACTGCATCATAAATAAACAGTTTTTTAACAGTACTAAACCAAATGATTTTAATGAAAGTGGTGATTGAGCTGGTCACAGATTTTTTTATCACACTTTATAATACAATTTAAGTGTTAAAAAAAAATTTAGTTCTTGACAGTCAAAATGAAATATATCCACTTGCAGCTTAAGCTCCATTTCTTATCTTGTCTAGAGATATTAATTAAATTAAAGTTTTTATTGAACACTCTTACAGTGTAAATATTATATATTACATAAACATAAAAATCTTATAAGATATGATAAGAATAATAACATTATACCAAATGTTGCCTATCTTGATTTGATTGCTACAAATTAAATACATTAATTTAATCTTATTTGTCTTTTTATCTCTTGCTTTTCCAGATAATGTAAATCATATTGTGTATAAGAAGGTAACTAATGAAATAACTAATCAACAACAGGTTTACCAAAGATACAGCAAACATAGACATGGTTTTGTCCTGGCTGCTGACTCACCTAGTGACAATATGGTGACGTAGTTTGGTCGCTCAGGTACCAGCAGGGTGTGGCCCCGAGGTTTGGTCAGCCCCGAGCCGAGAGCGTACGCCCCTTTGACAGGACTCACTACAGACTCAAAGCCGTGCATACGGTACGTGAAGGCACGGTTTGGGTTTTCATATCTCCTCTTTTCCTGCGAGCAAAGTGTTTTGTTTGTAAGTTATTGTCTTCAAAAATGATTTATGTACAACTGGAGAGAGCTAAGACATAGAGACAGCAAAAAATGAAACCTGCACAGATCATAAGCTCTATGTATTTTGATATTTACATACATACATAACATGACGCCATATCCCTTTACGGGGTAAGCCAGCAGCATTATTACCTCAGCCGTCTACAAATTACCCTCCAAAGCACTCGATTCTTGCATACTCCACTTGGTTCAGAAATACTCATAACACTCTTTTGCCTTCTGCACTCTCTATTACTGTACACAGTGTAATTTTGATATTTACAACCATAATACTGCAGATAAGTAGCAGCTCAAGTAAAAGCAACTTTTACTAACACACAGTTCTATTCAATGTTGAAATATACATAGCTGTTGGCAAAAATTATCATTTCAGTTAAAGTTTTTAAATATATATATAAAAAAAATCTTTCATTTCAGGCAGCAATATATTATATTTGACAGACAGAAATTAATGAAATTAAATTTATTTTTTATTTTTTCAAAAATTTGACAGAGTGTTTCAATATTGATTGTGAATATTGTCCTTTCTACTCCCCCCCCTTTTTTTTATTAAACTTCAGGATTAAAATTTGAAAATCTATGAAGAGATCCAGAGATACACACAGGAATTCCAGAAACACTATCCTTCTATGATGATATGAAAATCATTGACCTGACTAAGATAAGGCATACCTGCTGGTGGAAGGCGTCTCTCTCAGGTCCCAAGGCTGTCCTGGCCTGCCAAGTGGTGGGGCAGCGTGGGGGTGGGGGTGAGGCCAGCCCAGGTTCCTCTGTTGCCTCCTCCTCTCTCACTGGCACGGTCGGTACTTCGCTGCGCCTCTCCAGCCAATGAGAGCACAGTGGGGCCAAGTGGTGGTCCGAGTCTCGACCTGCACCAATCCACTGGTAGGCCTGCATGTGTGGCTTGTACTCTAAATATGGCACAAAGTCCTCCGGCTGAGTTTCAGCTGCAACAAAACAGAAAGACCTTGAAAATAACCTTCACATAGTGCTAGAAAGGCACCTATAGATATGGATAATACCATTAGAGTTGCTGATAACTGATAATATATCTGTATGTCACACATATTTGTGTGTATTTGAGACTGCCAGTTACTAAACAAGATCATTACTATTTAATTTATAATAAGAGCCTTTTTCCTTTGCTTTAATATTAAAAATAAAATAAGCTTCATTACTAATGTCAGTACTGTAGTCTTGTTTTTCTGTAGCAGTAGCAGTATAACCTGAGAATTTGTCTGTCAAGGTCAAGAGGCGTGGCTATAGTGGCAACACTGTTTGCATTGGAATGAGCTTAAATTTTTAGGAGGGGGTGGTGACAACAGTCCTTGAGAACGTTGCCACATTTCTCATCACATATAGGAAACGATCATCGCCACGGTTCAAAATATATGAAAACAATTCAGAAAAATAGTCTAAAAAATTAGGTTTTAGTAAAAAAAAAAAGTAAAAGAATCTGTTGTATAGTTTTTTTGCAATACTAATTAACAAATTTAACATTGGAAGGATACAAAATTCTCATTTAAATAAATTAATTATAATTAAACCAACGGTTAAAAAATTCCGAAAAAATTCAGAGCTAATTTGACGATTGTTGTGAGTCCACCAAATTAATTTGAAGAAAATCTGTTGTAGCGAACTTTTCGTCCAAATTTCTCAGGTTAAGCCTTAATTTAAATATGGTATCAAAGTAGAAGCTACAGCAATATGTTTTATGCTGTACCCCCCCCCCCTCCATCTGTGCTTAATGTTACTTCACATATAAGACTTAATAAAAGGAGAAAGAAGACATGATATTTACAAGTGTTGGTTTGATCTGGTAAAAAAAAAGTCACAACTGACTTTTTTTCTGCAAAATCTTAAGAATTTCCTAGCGTTCCTTCACTTTGACAGTGAAGTTGCCACAATATCGAGTACCTGGGAAGTCCCCTGACAGGAAGTTCACTGCGGAGGGCAACAGGGTCACCCAGCTGGGTGCTAGGTGGTACCAATCGTTGAGGGGTGAGATGGGGCTCTCCTGCCACCCTCTCATTCTCTGTTCCAGGGCTGCCAGACCCATGCGTTGGTCTGGGGTGCTGCAGATGACGTCACGAACCAGGGACAGGAAGCAGACGTGTGTCTCCTGAGTTAACTCAAGCTCTGGCCTGGAACACAACAAGCAAGCTTTTAGAACAGAACTCAGGTTTAACTTTGTTTTAATGTGTACGGGGCTGAATATACTGTGTAAATTTATTTTATTAAAACAACCTATGAGAATATTGTATGGAAAATCAATTGACTTCATTGAAAATATGTTACTCGATCCAGTACAAGTACAAGCCAACAACAAGCAAATAAGAATAATGAACAAAGTCTACTCAGCTTATGCTATCTCTGTAATCACATTTCTGCTTGATTTCACCAATATATTAGTGTATTTTTTTGTGCTAAAATTTGTTGTAAATGACCCCTATTACTATCATTGACCTCAACCACTTTCTAATTTATAAACTACATTACATAACCTATACAACCCAGTGAATTAGTTGATGATTCATACGATCTTTCTCTAACAAATCTGACACTGTAGTATACAGATTTTCGACTCACTTGACTGTGACGCTGACAGTTGGGGTCTCTTCCACCTCCATGGGTAGTTCCACGGCATCTGCGGCCTCCAGCTGACAATTTTGGAAGGTGTAAGAGACAGAGATGGGCGTGGCCACGGGGGGTGTGGCTTCTCTGGGGGGCTCCGGCTCCTCGTCCAGCACCTCTTCCTTGATGTGCAGCACCGGCACACTGCGGCGCTGGGCCATAACCTTGCCAGCAGGACGGTCAGCCACATCCAGGCCAGCCTCCACAGCTTCAGGAAAGCCGAGGGAGCATGAGTCCTGTAGCACACATGATTACAATTAGAGGCACATCAAATATTTAAGTTTACTTCCAGTACATTTAAAACAACTGGTACTGTAATTAAAAAGAAACAGAAACTGTGGGACGAAGACTAGACGATGACAATAGAATATATGCGATTTTAGTTGACCAGTAACATTGCATCTAGGTAAAAATTGGAAGAATGGATTGCAAAATAACAAATTTAAAGTACACATGTAAAAGATTATACATAATAAAATTATTAAAATTATTTATATTATTTACTTAACATCTGAGTTTTATGGAGAATGAAGGCTTCAAGTGTTCCATGGCAGGAAAATTTTCTCCATAAGCTACCACGTTAGAAAATTTGAAAATTTTCTCCGTAACTACAGTATTAAAGCTATGAATTTGAAACCATCTCCTACCCCCCCCCTCCATTTAGGGGTGTTTTGATAATACATCAAAAACTTTGTTTTCCTTTAAAAAAAATTTAGTGCCAAAAAAGCAAATTTCAGTTATTTTTTTTTTTTTACATAGGTTTGGACAGGACAGTGGGAACACCGCAAAATCAGCTGACTTGAAGCCTCCATTACTAAAAGTTGTTACGATGGAGAAAGTGCACAGCTTATGTTATTCAAAAATGTTTGTACTATTTTATGAGAAAAAATGCAAACCCCAATTTAAAAAAAAAAAAAAAGAAAGAACTTGCCATGCTAAAACTCAAATATATTGTATTTGCTCACCTCTGAGTAGATGGAGGGGCTGTTGTGTCGTTGGTCTGGGGTGGCAAAGGTCAGGGGTGGGGGTGGCGGGGTGCCTGCAGGCTCGGCCTTGATCTTCTTCTTGGAGCGGGGCTGACCGGCAGTCTCCGGCTTGCTGGGGGTGCGACGAGAGGTCTGCGAGCGCTGAGCCACCTCGTTCAGGTTAATACCTGCGATATCCAGCTCAGGGTGCTCCTATAACATGGTGAGCATTTCAGTCGTACAATCATAAATACTTCAGATGTGGAGAAAATGAGAACTTGATGATTAAAAACTATATACTGTATAAAAAGTTGACACTTGTCACTAAAGATCAGTTTATTTTCTTTTATTTTTTTTTTTATCAAAAATACCTCAAACTCCATTAAAAAAAAAAAAAAAAAAACTAAATTTTGTAATTTTAAATGAGAAGAAAAGAGGGTACAAAGGATAAAATATTTGGAATATTAATATACAATAGAAAGTAAAAAAAAAAAAAAAAAAAAAAGGAGATCTGACAAAAATGCCGCCAGATATGGGTCTTGCATTTTAAGATAAGATATATAAGATTAATGATGAAAACTAAAAATTCACACAATCAAGAGCATCTGCTCATAATATTATCTTTAATGCCATTTATTGGGATAAATAAAATACATGAAAAAACTAAAGAAAAATATTAACATAAAAATAAATGCAACACAACGGGGGACATTCACAAAGCACTTTAACCCCCAATTTAGCCCCGATTTTTAACCCTGGTGCTAAACATGGTGCCAAGCTATGAGCTCAACATGGTTAGCCCCTGGTTTAGTACCATGTTTAGCACCAGGGTTAAAAATCGGGGCTAAAGTGGGGGTTAAAGTGCTTTGTGAATGTCCCCCAACATATTTAACTATGGATGAAAAAGGCGAATTTACATAAAAACAAATAATAGAGAGAAGAGTGGTGTACCTCTCCATGTGACCTCCTCTTTCGGTGCTTCATCAGGAGGGCTCGGTACGTCTCCTCTGTGATCTCGTAAGGGTTGAAGGAGCTCGTCACACGAGACTCCAGCTGGAAGGGCACAGTTCGCGAGGGGGTCAACGTTGAGGGCATGGGCGTCAGGTCGGGGCTGAGGGAGAGTTCCATGGCCGACAACTGCTTCTTCTGCTTCTTGCTGAGACGAGGGGGAGGTCCCTCTGAAACCGGGAAAATAACGTGAAGGACTTGTCTTGGAGAATATTTTCTCTCTCAATAAGAACTACAAATAGATTGATTCTGCACTTATTTTACACCCACTCAGAAATATTTTTACACATAGATTAACTATATACTGAAAATCATACTAATTTTTATTAATTTGAAGGGCTGCATATATCTAAATTTTTACCAATAACAAAAATAATTAAATAATAGTAAAGTGTAAAGAAACAAATCAAATAACAACTTTATTGACATCAGTAACTTCCAAAGCAATCTCTTTCCAACAATAATACTGTTAATACTCCAGAGGAGAAATGAGCAATGGGGTATTAAAACATTTGAACATCAAATACTGTTTTAAAAATTTTCCTTACATAGTGTCTGTTAGCCTTTAATTTACAATACCTTCAAGCATTGTAAGTATTCAACCAGTTTTAAATGCATGCATTATTCAATATCATCATAAATTAAATGTAAATTTTGCTAAACCTGGTAAGTGATACTAGGAAAAGAATTATATGACATGAATAATTATAGAACTATGTATTTCCTGAGTGTTCAGCTATCTTGGAGCCTCCATCTCTGGTTAAGAGTTCATACTAAGAAGTTCCTGTTTACCTGGGTAGCACTCATCTTCGGAGCTCTGGCTGCTCTCTCCCAGACTCTTCCTTACAAGTGACAGTTCCTCAAAATATCGTCTTCTTGCTCTCTGTTCAGCGGGGGAAGTTCGTGGGGGCGGGATCAATCTCTCCACTCGAGGGGGCGTGTCTGGAGGCAGGCTAGAGGCAGCCGCCAGCAGCCGCCTCCGAGACACCAGCACTGCTCTCATCGTGCGGTAGCAATACCTGCGCTGACGATACCTACCACAAAAAACTTATATGTAAGTTGACATTTACCTTTGGAATGGAACTGCAATTGCAAAATTTGTACAATGGGAAACCCCCGTTTCTTATATTTCTCAACTGTGTCAGAGCCCTCTTCACCTCTTGTCAGCCTATATGTATGAACTTCTTGATGTTAGGTGCGACACAAAGGTGCCTTTAACAAAAAGTTTATTAAGGTCAGCTGGTAAAATGTACAGAAGTTAATCAAGTGGCCAAAAACAGGGCTCTGAATTAGTGTTTATGTTATAGGAGAGTTTCCACTCCTGTTAACAATTTTTTAGACATATATACTATACATTATTTGCCATAGAAAATATAAGCACTTAAAAGAACAAGGCGTCACCTCAGAATGCAAATCACGTAACTACAAAAAAAAATTTTGATTCAACTCTAAACCTTATCTCTTTAGAACATAAGGGTAAAAAGTTTCATCAAATTTTTTTTGTAGTTATGTTGTAGTTACGTGATTTGCATTCTAAGGCAACGAATAATAATGCTTATTATATCCATGGGTATATAAAAGTATGTATAAATTTTGGATCACATATTAACTTGCACTACTTATCTGATGAGGTTTTTTAAACAGCACTTATTACCTTAAAGGCCATAACTGTCAGTTTTAAAGCATTAATTATGTATCATAGTATACAAACCAATTATTATGGGTTATGATCCAAAAAATTGCTTTCCTGTTTATATAAACAATAGGAAAAATAGAAAGGGTAAAATATCCCCTACAGTACATGTTTCAAAAGGATTTGTGGAAATAACAAAATATTACTAAAGGTTGCATAATAATCATTACCTATATTCTCGAAACTGTGCTTTCTTCATGAGGGCTCGCATTTTAGAAATATCAGGACGTAAATGCCCACTGTGGAGTTGAGTGAACAGTTTGTCGAGCGGGTTTCCAAATTTAAAATTACTTCTTGCAAACAAATTATGTACAGTCTTTGCTTTCTCTCCTTCATCATTTTGTGGAAAACTTGGAAGGTATTGCTAGAAGAAAGGTACAAATAAATCAATTGGTTAACAAATGACTAATTTTAAGCTTGTTTCTATGTAGCTTTTCATATATTCTCTACTAATTTTCATGCTACATAATTATATGAATTAATGTTAGAACACATTGATACATTACTGTGCTAATAATCTGATGTGTTGATTATCCTTCAAGGATACAACACTACAGTACACAATATCCTGATTTACATTAATTTACTACATACTAAATAAACTTTAGGGCTTTTCTTTTTTAATTTTTTACAAGCATCTTAACTTCAAAATTGAGGAGAAACATTGCATGTACAGGTTTCACACATAATATCATAATGTGTTTTACCATGCATTTGTAAAAAAAAAAAAAAAAAAAAAAAAGTATTGCCCATTAAAGAGCACAGTCCTCACCTTTAGATGCTCTCTTTGCTGCTCGGTGAGCACATTTTGCCAAGTGTCCATGGAGAAGAACTCGTTAAAGATGGTCTGGTCCTCACACAGGCCCTGGGGCAGAGCGAAACGTGCTGCTCCAAGACACACCTGCTCCAGCTTGTCGTTGTTGGCGAGGTTGGTGCCATATGTTGTCTGTTGCGAGGAACTGTCCTCCTCGCTGTCCTCCGTCTCACAGGACGACTCCTCCGTATCCTCGTCTTCTTCGTCTCCGTCATCCTCCTCTGAGGACATGTAGTTCGCCTCGTCCATTCTGCAATGTCCATAATTACATTGTTAACTACCTAGCCAAGATTGGCATCAAAATGATACAGATATCAACAGATACACATACAGACATGCAGAGAAACAAAGAGTTAACCAGGGGTCCCACCAGGAATGTTGGATTTTAAAAATAAAATTAATTATAGGATTAAAGATTTCATTATATTTTTTCATATTAATTCAACAGTAAACCTTTCAGAAAATGTAAAAAATAATTAAAAATTTCATTTGATCTTGAAGGAAGGGAACGGCTTCAGCTTTCATATTTTTATCATTTTGTCAATCTTGTAAGCTGTACTGTATACATAATATATAGCAAAAAAAATCACTACCCTCTGCCTTCTACAAGTTCTATCAGTTTATTAATTTACATCCAAAATTTTGAGCAAAGTGGGGCTTATGATGTCAGTTGCACCTAGTGCGTTGTGCCTGACGTCATAAGCTCCACAGGACTAATCCTCTATTGAACCGGGTAAAGTCACTCCCGACCGTTAAAAAAAATTTGATTGTTGAAATTTGTAAACAGCAAAAATAACCCCTTTTTAACCAATAGGAAAGCGTTTCAGCAAAAAGGGTTACTTCTAAGCCAATCAGAATTCAGAATTCGGTCTCCATAAGCCGGAAGGGAGTGACCATACCCCCTATCAATTGAGGATTAGCCCTGAAGCTCCACTTTGCTCGGCGCACTTTTTGAATGTTAACTGATGCTGGAACTCTTAGAAAGCGGAGAGTAGTGACTTTTTATTTTTTATTTATTTTGTTCACGAATAAGCTTGACTTCTTTATAAAACGATAAAAAAACATGAAAGCTGAAGCCGTTCCCCTCCTTTAGTTTTAAAAATATTTGAATCACTCTCTGCACGGCTTCCCCCCCTCCAGATTTATAAATTAAAAAAGTTAACCTGGTGACCAGACCCTGATGTCATCTGCACAGAGGTCTTATATCATTATAATGCATATAAATATGGCATAAAAGCTGGAGTAGTAATTTAATTAATTGTTTATTATAATATACTGATTTTAATTATCATATCATACTGTATTGTTTACATTTTTTAAGTTATATTAGATGTGGCTTAAAAATAGTAACTATAACTCAGAACCCTATGATTTAATTATAATGAATTGACATATTATATTGAATGCTGAATGAGGATTATCAGTTAGGCGAGCCTCAATCAATGAATTAAGGGCAAGGTCCCTCAAGGTCCATGACCTCTTGGAAGCCGGGGACAGGAGACTCAAGCGAAAGTTGCGATGGTTGGAGTCTGCTTAAATTTAAGGTGGCATCGCATTCTAAAACATGAATAAGAACGTAGACTATTCTGGGTCATTTTTTATGGCATTGTAATCCCTCCTAGCGCGACTGGATTACACTATCCAGGCGGCTAAAGATCGGAAAGCAACCAGTGTTTTGAAGGAGTTTGCTTGGTTTCTGAAGAAAGCATGTACTAGAAAGTGAGAAAGGACATCTCAAAATTAATATTTCTACATACCTAGAAGGTCTGACACTTTAAGTTTTTCCTAAATTTAACGTCCACCAAATCTGCTCTTGTGAGTCTGCAATGCAGATATTTCGACGGCTGAAAGCAGAGACCGACATGGCGGACGGAACAGGAACCATTTTTAGAACGGAACATGGAATTTGGATACAGTGTTGTCATATGAATAAAATAATACAAGCTTTTATAACTTATTTTACTGTTCAACCCAATAAAAATAACATTAAAATATTTAATGATAATAATTATATCTAATTTAATAATTAAATTACATGATTATTTGTAATTATGCCAAAAAATAATAATTTAAAATTAGCATGAACTGTGGCAACCATGTAGAAAAATGACAACCGGTTTGAATTTCGTGTTCCATAATTCATTCGTAACCATCATGGCGCTGAACATCACTGTGAAAGTTCATCCCGTCGTGTTATTTCAAATTGTAGACTCATTTGAAAGAAGAAATGCTGATTCACAAAGGGTTATTGGAACCCTATTAGGTAAGCATTGATTTGTTCATAATTGCTCTAAAATTACTTCTTTTATCGAGTGCAACAAACTGAAACAGAATGACCGTATGGCTTGCAGACTTTACGTGCCGGGTTGTTTTCTAATATCTGTCATATCATTTAGATTTTTAGATCATATGTCAGATGCATGCAGTTAATGCAGTATATACTAAGCATATACTTATACTGAAGAATTCAATTCAATAATGTGTTGTTGCAGGAAATGTGGAGAAAGGCGTGGTTGAAGTCTCCAACTGCTTCTGTGTGCCTCACAGAGAATATGATACTGAGGTTTGTATGCATAATATTTGTTATTCCCAGACTCGGATGACAATTTCCCATTGGGTGTATGCATATGCATTTTATTGTTCAAATATCTTTTAACTGTAGAAATTGTTTTTTCTCCTTTTTAGTGCATATATTATGTTCCATTTAAACATTTTTTGTTGTTGTCGTTGATACGGTCAAAGGGGATATGATATAATGGCAACCCTAAGAACTGGATCCAGTAATGGTTAACTGAGGTTTAAACAGGTAGCAATTAATTTTTTAGCACAAATATACGCTGTCAGAAACATAGGCTGGTATGTTTACAGTGCTTTTCTGTAGTCATAAGGTTGTGTTGACAAGAGAAACATAACAGCATCCATGTATCTTTTGCAAAATGTTGTGATGTTATGTGTGTCTATTATGATAATGTACCTTTAGGAAATTATTAATTTTGTTCTTCGCAGGTTGAGGCAGAGCTTGTGTACGCTGCGGAGCTGAGAGATCTGAACCAGCGAGTGAACACTCAGGAGGCGGTGGTCGGTTGGTGGGCGACGGGCAATGAAGTGACTCGCCACTCCTCCCTCATCCATGACTACTACACCATTGAGTGCCCCAACTCCATCCATCTCACACTTGACACCACCCTGCAGGGAGGCAGCATGGGCATCAAGGCTTACGTCAGGTAACACAGCTGTGAAAACATAGAGCGCAGTCCTGAAAATTAATTAGAAAAGTGAAGTACAATTTACTCGGCAAATATTGTTATGCCAGAATGAATTGTGCCTTACACCCTTTTAACTGTCACCCCCATTTAACTTCAACAACATCTTAATATTTCTCATAATTCTCAACTCCAAACAACTTCTCTCCAAAATATTTTACTCTCTTACTGTCCTATTAACAAAACAAAATAATAATGTATAGTAGGTTTTACTGAACAGAAAATACAAGATAACACTGTCACAGTAAAAAAAGACTTAATTTATTTAACTTTAATGATGGACTTCCCTTTGTTAAAGACTGTAATTTTTTTTATTGAAATTACCTTTGTTTCATACATTTGAATTAAAATTTAAGCCCTAGAATTTCAAAAGAAACTTATCAGATAAGATAGAAATGGGACACAGTTAAAAATATTGCCTTTCAATATCCAAATTTGAATTCTAGGGTTCTAGGGTGGTGATTTATTTATTTTTTTTTTTTTAATTTAAGCTATTCATAAATATAATTAATAGAAACAACAACAAAAAAGAAAAAGCTCTGCTTTAATATTTAATTATTATATTCCTTCTGGAATGAAGTTATGCAAATAAGAGTGAAAGCAATTGTACGTAATTAATGTAGTAAATATTTAATTAAACTAGATTATTCTGCAAAATTCTTTATTCTTTTGAGTTAATAAATTTAAATTTTCCTGTCTCTAGAGTTCCAATTGGTGTTCCTGGGGGAAACAATGGCAACATGTTCACGTCTGTACCTGTGGACATCACGTGCTACGAGCCAGAGGTGGTAGGACGTAAGTACTGCAAGGAGAGGCAATCAGAGAAATCATTTGTTTTCAAAGTTTTTTTTTTTCTTTTTTGTTTTAGTTAAAATGTGAGAACTTTAAAGTACATCTGATATAATATTGTTGAAAGGATGATATACAATTAAAAAATTCTTAATCCAAGTTTATTAAGACTGATTAGTAGTACTTCACTGTCACACAAGAAGCATGAGTTTGCTTTGGTTTCTACGTAGCAAATTCTGTAGGCTCTTTGATTTGAGTGCCAGGCTTTGTTTTCTGTGAACAGTGTATCTATTGTGCTACTAATTTGGTTCCATACTCTTGACTAGTCGCTGCTGTAGTTGAAGTGGCTTCACCAAGCAAATATACATTTGTATTAAATCTTAACTTATTGGGCTTGATTTACATCAAACTATTAATTGTGCTCATGTTCCAGTTCAGCTGTGCAGCAAGACGCAGGGTCTGACAAAGCGTGCAGTGGAGCCTATGCAAGAGCTTGCCCAGGTGTCCGAGGCTGCCCAGCGCCTGCTCTCCATGCTGGACTTGGTGCTCGCTTACGTAGGTGATGTCCTGGCCGGCCGCAGCGCCACACCCCCTGACAATGCAGTGGGTCGTGCTCTTCTTGACATGGTTCACTCTGTGCCCAAGATGAACCCAGACGAGTTCGAGAACATGCTCAACTCTAACATCAAGGTTTGTTTCTCATATGTTGCTCCAGTCTTATTGCTACCAGCAAAACAGTTGATTCTTTGCCTTCTCTTGTTGCTAGGCACGATACTGACGATACCCGAGTAATGTTTTTTGATCCACCTAATGATGGATTAAGCTAAGACATATTTAAACATTTCCTTCTTAAGTCTTTCTCCATACCCAATACATTGCTTAGCAAGCAGTGTTTGGTCAGTTGACACTGATTGAGCCTCCTGATTGGCTAACATTTTTCCCCATAAACCAGACAGGCAAATATTTACCCAGTGTAATAATTCCTGCAAGTCACTAAATCTGGTACGTTGCAGGACCTGCTGATGGTGATCTGCCTGTCACAACTCACCAAGACTCAGCTGCAGCTCAATGAGAAGCTCACCCTGCTCACCACCCTCTGAGCTCCAACCACTCGCAGGCAAGACGGCACTGGCTCTGCTGGCAAAACTACGGCTTATCAAGTGTAAGATCCCTTAGAGAAGTAGCCAGAATGTACCTAGGGGGGTAAAAATTTAAATTATGAACAATTTCAAACACTCTGATTAGCTCTATGCCAAAATAAGTTACTGTAATTAAAAATTGGCTTTCTACTTGAGCTAAATCCTTTAAACCTGTTTTCAAGCTTCAGCTGCATTTGCACCTTTTCCCATACTACGCAGTTAGCTTGTGGCAAGTATAGAGTGATATTCCTGACTAATAGTGTACATCAGGACCTTATAGAGGCAACAGCAGCCTCTTGTGCAAATTTCCAGTGTTGAAAGTCACTTAAAAACCTTGAAATGTACTATCACACTAGCTACTTTTAGAAGGAATCTTATGTTGTCTTGATTAAATAATTTGGAATTCTTGTCTGCTTGGTGGATCAAATTGTTTTGTTTTTAATAAATTTGATCTTTGTTTCCCAATTTTACTGTATATTTTCAACAGCTAATATCTATCTAAAGACTATTTCAAATCTATTTACCTTTCATATAAAGTATTTGGTTTTGAAATAGCCTTAAGTATATTTTATCAACCAAAGGGATCACAGGAATATTTAAATATTAATTTACTGTTGTATCTCAATATGACAAAGAATAAAAATTACTAAACTGATTTAAGTTTTTTAACTGATTTACAAACCCTTATTCTCCTTGTTTAGCAAAGATTTTGTCATATTTTTTTTTTTAATTATTTTTTCTAGTCTAGCACATCACTTAATTATGAATATTTTTAGCGTAGTACCTGCAGAGAGGTACTATAATATCACAAGAAATTCACTACAGGGCTGTAATTAATTTAAAACATGGCATTGAGGGAGTTTTAGTTTTTTTGTCACCTTGATAATTTGAAATTGTGAAATATAAGAACTGTACTAATTTTAAAATTAAACTAACTAAAAATAGGTACAAATATAATGCATATATATAATATCATAATTATATAGTATTTTACATAAAATACAGTAAATAAGACTTCTGTAGAAACTCTTTTTTATAAAACTAGATTTATATTTATGAAATAAATTATTACTCTCAAAATAATTGTATACTTGACTTTTACAACAAATTTTCATAATATAATGCCGCTATAAGTACATAGATTTATAGAACTGCTGGCGTATATAATAACGGGATCGAATCAACTGCAACAATAATTTTTTCAAATTTTTTGGAAATCTACCTGCACTTAAAGATTCATTGCAATAGTTTATTACCAATTTTATCAAAAGTATAAAAAAGTTATTCGTGATATTAGTATAGTATATATAATATGTAGATATGTCTATATATAATATTTTCAACAAAAACCACGTTTCCCACCCAGGGGTAAATCGTTGCGCTTTTCCACTATGTGGTTCCCCTGGCTTTGGACCATTGCACTTCCGGTTCATTGACAAAAAGCTGTAACGTCCATCCTGGCTGAGGTTTCCACGTTTCCCTCAGCCGCAGGCAAATGCCGGGATGGATTTGCAAGGCCGTGGCCGCCCCCGTTCCGAAAGAGCCCGCGAAACGCTCAAGTTAGGGTTTCGGAAGGTTCGGGGTTTCAAAGTAGTATATATGTAATTAGTAAATAGAAGTACCCAATAGGGTTTGATTTAAAATTAAAAAAAAAAAAATATATAATATTTTTCGAGGGTACGTCTCTGGGAGGGCCGAGGCTAAATTTTAAATTTGACGCTAAATTTGCTGTCAAAATCGTATCAGCTGTTTACAAAAACAAACGCGGAAGAAGGCCGAAAGGCCAAGAAAATAAACCAAATAAGGATAAGGAAAGCTAAGGCGTAAATCCATTTTGTGACAAGATGCTGATCTTAATATTAACAATTTTGGCTACTGGAATATCTGTTGGAAGAGGTAATATACTTAAAATTATTCTTTTCATTGCTGCTTGATCAAAATGAATTTTTAAGAGCTAGAGAGCCGCCGGCCCCTAGCCCCGCTAGCTGCCTCAAATATTTGTATTGCAGCAGCTTCAAATTATTATATAATAGGCTGCTAATATTATATAGGCTATAATATAGCTGCCATGTGATTCGTTTTTCTTTGATAACTTATCTAATGCTGTAGAAGGACGCTGTTTAGATGAATTCTTTGTGCTATAATCTTGGAAGATGTCTGACCGATAGGTATAATAAATAATATATACACTGTATTTATGATACTGATGTATCATACATATATTATGCATGCACATATATTATATTGCACAAATTACGTATGATCGGTATATATGATATATCATACAGCTATAATATATATATTATGCATATCAGCCAGACATTTTTCCCTCACTGTCCCTTTTTTCTTTCAGGTGCTGATAATGCTCTTCCTGCGCCTTCTGCCGTTGCTGAGGATGGCTCCGCTCGTCAGACCTGGGGCTATGTGACAGTACGACCTGGAGCTCACATGTTCTGGTGGCTTTACTACACCACGGCAACAGAGCAGTATTCAACGAAACCTCTAGTTTTGTGGCTGCAGGGAGGACCTGGTGCCTCGGGAACTGGTTTTGGAAACTTTGCTGAGATAGGTCCTCTTGATATTGAGCAGAATCCCCGTAACAGCAGCTGGGTAAGCACATAATTGACACCTCAGAATAAATTGCCCTGAGCAACATGAAGTTTTGATACAAATAAAGACATATGATTAATAATCAGGCCTGTAATTGTAATAAAACCTCATGTTGCTTAGGTAATTTATGGCTTGAATTTATTAGTGCAAAGTTTTTTAGCAGAAGTATAGAAAAGATTTTGTCAACAGGTTCACCATGTCAATGTGTTGTTTGTGGACAACCCTGTGGGCTCTGGGTTCAGCTACGTTGAGAATAACACTCTGTTAGTACGGAACAATCAGGAAATTGCAAGAGATCTTGTCAGTCTTCTCAAAGACTTCTTCACCAAGCTACCAGAGTTCCAAACTACTCCATTTTACATTTTCTCTGAATCATATGGAGGGAAAATGGCCACAGGATTAGCTCGTCAGCTCTATAAGGTAAAATATTTTATCATGTAATTATACTGTAGTAATTCACAGCATAATATTTATTACTTAATGTAATTGATCCAGCATTGAGCCAGAAAAACAACAACAGTGGGTACTTTTTCTATAAGGCAGTGATAATCGAGTATTAGGAGATGGTACATGCCCCCAATTATTCTCAATATTTTTCAGTGCACAGATCAACATCACAAAATTTAAATCTGTTTTGTAAATAAAGCTGTACTAATTTGAAACATAAATAAATTGGGTCTTGTCTGTCCTTTTCTTTCATTAAATAAATAAACATAAATTGATGTTATTATATTTATTAATAAATGATTGGGTCTTAATACAATCAAATTAATTTTCCCAGGAAATAACCTCTGGCAAAATGAAGCTGGCATTCAAGGGAATTGCACTTGGTGACTCGTGGATCTCTCCGGTGGACTCTGTCAACTCGTGGTCATCCTTCCTGTTTGACTTGGTGAGGATTTTACCTCCCTCCTTGAGTTTGAGAACTGATGAATCTGAATTTATAGCCCTTTGTAATGAAAAATTAATTTGCTGTTATGTTGTAGTTGTAATAATTGTAAAATATTTACAGAACATGCAAGTTGGGCAAATTCAGATGATTAAATTTCATAGTTGCTTCCATATTTTTAAAGATGAAAAAAAGTAACCTAAACTTTTCATTCTTCTGTAGTATAAAACAAGTTGCTGTTTGAAATGGCACTTCCTTCATTTGATCAACTTCTATATACTCAGGCGCTGGTCCAGGGAAAGAACTGAGGAGGAGGGGGGGGGGCTGCAGCCCCCCCTGAAATTTTGGATTTAACATGGGCAATATAGGCATTTCCCCCACTTCATTTTTTTTTTTTAACATTGGCCTTGTGGAGACAGCCCCCTCCGAATTTTTTTTCTGGATCCCCGCCTGTATATACTTCAGGTCTAAAAGAGAAATTTACGATGGATGTTATTGTCCTCAGGGCCTGGTCGATTGGGAGGGTGCAACCGCAGTGGGCGTGGCCTCAAAGCACGTGTCTCAGGCGGTGGCTGCTGGTAACCTCTCATTGGCCACCAAACTGTGGGGGGATGCTGAAGACGAGGTGAACACCAAGAGTGCAGGTGTCAACTTCTACAACGTGCTCAGCCCCGTCAAGTCGTCAGGGGCCAATGTGCCAGCGGGAGATTACCTCAGTGAGTAGACCAGTCCAAACTTTGCAGATTTGTTTATTTATTTTTTTCAAACCTTGGAAGTAGTGATCTGGGTAGAATATGAATAGATGAAAATGAGCACTCTAACTTGGTGTTGCAGAGCGTCTGTTTGAACGACATGTGCAACACAAGACATGGAGGCAAGGTGAGGATGAGGTCCTTTCCAAGTTGATGAACGGCGTGGTGAGGGAGAAGCTGCGAGTGGTGCCTGCCAACGTTACCTGGGGCGGACAGAGCAGCCAAGTCTTTGAAGCCCTCTCGGGAGACTTTATGAACCCTGTCACAGACACAGGTGGGTCTCGTTTACTGTGAAACCACATGTAACACAAACAATGACTTATAGGGGGAAGGGTTATTAAAAATTGAACCCTATAAGAAGTGTTCTTGGTACAGGGAAATATAAAAAAGCAGTGGGTGGGTTCATCTTTCCACCACCCAGTTCTTCATCTAATTGAATGGCCAGTATTTTCCCCCATTTGCTGCTCAAGAAAAGCGTCGTCTAACCCTTGCTCCTCTGTTCAGTCGAGGCGTTGCTGAACAACACTCAACTCTCCATCAACGTTTACTCCGGGCAGCTGGACCTCGTTGTAGCAACCAAAGGTAAGAGGAGCATTTGATTCTTTGTCGTGTATGTCCTTGAAAGCTTGCATTTTAATAATATTGTATCTTTAGCAGCTTTAGCTAAAAATTTTAGATTTCAATTGATTTTCATAACTTTTAAAATCCAGCTGGGATGGATTGCTTAGGCCATGGCCACCCCGGTTTTGAAGGGACCCATAAAAGTAGGGTCTACAAAGAGCCAGGAGGTTAAAGTAGAGTGAGCGATTTCATTTTTTTTTAATATTTTATTTTCTAAAAATAGTTTAAGCTGCCCTCTATTGAGAAATGAAAACCAAAAAATTCCATCTCAAATAGTTTCACGACAAAAAATTCCCAAAGTTGGTGTTTCGGAGGCCTTTAACGTGCAGCCTTATGGAACATAAAACCGCGTTTTACTCCAAGATTTTCTGAACTATACTACCATTTAAAAAATACCTACGTAATCTATGATGAATTCTTTAATGGATTTTTAAATAAAAAAAAATTTTACGAAGCCGTTTTTTCGGAAAAAAATCTTTAAGTTTTTGCGGGTTAATTCCCATAAGGATTTTCATGATTTTTTTCCAAGAAAACGACCCCGTAAAAATTTTTTTTATTTGAAAATTCATTAAAGAATTCATCATAGATTACGTAAGTATTTTTTAAATGATACCATAGTTCAGAAAAAGTTGGAGTAAAACGCGGTTTTATGTTCCATAAGGCTGCACGTTAAAGGCCTCCGAAACACCAACTTTGGGAATTTTTTGTGGTGAAACTATTTGAGATGGAATTTTTTGGTTTTCATTTCTCAATAGAGGGCAGCTTAAACTATTTTTAGAAAATAAAATATTAAAAAAAATGAACTCGCTCACTCTACTTTAAATTCGGTCACTTAATTGTGGCCAGTACCCTGTAATAGGGTTCAGTTGAAAAAAAAAATCCAGCTACAAATTTTGTTACAAGACAAGCAACGGCCATTAAATTGTATTTTAAATGTTGTATTTTACTTTTTTATAACTATAATAATTGTATCTTGTATCATATATATGCACAATGTTTGTCGCATAATAAAGATAAGAAAGAAAGTTTTTGGAGGCTATTTGCTATTTTTCATTGAGCAGGGATTTTATAGGAATTCAAGATTATTCTACTGACAGAAAATACATGTTTCGCTATAATGACAAGAAAGTTGTCTGTTGTTATGTGTTTGAAAGGGGTGTAAAAAAAAGTAAGCGATAAAAAATTAATATTTACTGTGAGAAATAATGAAATTATTTTTAAACATATAAAAAAGAGTGAATTTACAGTATAGTTGTTATTATTTCATTTCGTGTACTTGTGGTTAGGTGTAAGAATTAAGAATGGGCTTGCCTAAACCTCGCCGCAATAAAGCAAATTTCTATTCTACTCTACCATATAGTGTGATAAGAAAACTATATATAAATATATAACAGATGATTTTACAATCAATATTCCATTCCAACTTTTCAACCTTTTTTATTGCTGCTTCTTTTTATTTACACTGCATCATCCTTTAAGAGACGTGTGCAGAGAATATTAATGAAAGCCTCAATGTGCGTGTGTCATTTACAGTTCACTTGTCTCTCAGACAGCTAGCTCTCTCGTGCATGTTTCTTGCACATGCTTTGTTTTTCCAGTCGTGTTTTTGTCCTTGCATGCTCCGAGTGATTATTGCTTTTATGAAATTCTGTAACAAAGTGCTTTTTCGTCATTTTTTGTTTGTTAGTTGTTACGTAGAATAAAAAAAAATATTGCTCGTTTATTTCAAGCCTTCTACGTTCGAATAATCCGTATAGAGAGTGTATAACAGCAATATACGAATGTTAATGATAAAATACTTTCAATGACAGTTTCCTGGTACGGAACAATAATTATTTTCCGCTTCATGACGGCGGGAATGTTTCCGTAAACGCGATGTTCTGTAAACTTTGTTGTGCAGTTGTGAAACTTGTTATTGTTTCATATTATTTGAAAATTTCAGTTTGTTTTCTCTTCTCTCTATATTACAACTTTACAATACATAGACACCAAAGCAAATATTTAATTGCGATATATGGAATTGTTTTATTTTTATTTATTTGCTTTTTATTTCATAATATCATGAATTGTTATTACTTATTACTAAAAAAAAAAAAAAAATCCAATGCGTACTAAATTATTTTTAGGTATCACAAAAGAACAAAGTAAAAGTTCTATAAAAAAATGAGGTTTTGCGTAAAAATTATGATACATTTTTTCATTACTTACTGTCCTGTGATGTATCAGGTATCATGCAGGGAACGGAGAAACATACAGATTTAAAATAAATTAATAAATAAATAAAAATAAAATGCTTTTTGTATGTTGTTAGAATATGAGTATAATGAACATAGTGCGGAGGTGTCGAGGTGTCCAATGATGAAATGATTCTCTCTCTCTCTCTCTCTCTCTCTCTCTCTCTCTCTCTCTCTCTCTCTCTCTCTCTCTCTCTCTCTCTCTCTCTCTCTATATATCCGCCTGTTTGTCTACTGATGGCAAATCAGTCAGAAGTCAGAACCAAAGCGCACTCAATTTTGCTCAAGAGCGAAAATTGAGAGAGCGATTATTGAACTCTAACTTATAAGCATGTTTTTCCTCCTGGTTATGTCTTTCGTGTATCCCATAATACGCGTAGTCACTGCGATGTACTGACGCTGAATGCGTGCAGGAACGCTGCAGTGGGTGCAGAGTCTCCGATGGGCGGGCGCCAAGCGGTGGGGCCAGGCCACGCGCTCGCCCCTGCTGGTGGACGGCTTCGTGCAGGGCTACCGCAAGTCCTTCAAGAACTTCGCCTTCTACTGGATCAGCCGCGCCGGACACATGGTAACGTCCTACTGTTTTCTATTGCAGCAAAATGAATAAAGTTATCTTTTTGTTTTCTGCAGATTCTGAAAAACTATTAAAAAAAATAAATAACTTTTAGTTAATTTTTAGAAATCGTCATAATAGGCAATACTCATAATTAATGCAATAAGAATGATAACTTCCGAAAGTCACAATCTTGACTTTATTTTTTTTAATAGTATCGGAACAGAAAAAAAACATTCTTTTTATTTGTTCAATATATAAATATTTTTTAAGTTGAATGTCTGTATTTTATTTAGAGAGTGATTCGTGCGGAACCATCGATCATCGAAGACGAAAAACGATTGGAGAAAAACGTACAATCATTTTGACGCTCATAAGCCTGTCACTCATCATCATATGCAATCATGATGGATATGCAATTTTAGATTTTGAGTTCTTCACAGTCCATATGATGGTATTTTATACGTTTTTCAGCAACACTGACATCCAGCAATATCTGTCATGAAAAATACAATGATAATAATATTTTGATGAATTTCGATTTCACTGAAAAATGTACCTTATAGCAAAGAGAGGGAAATAGAAATTTCAATTGTGTATAACGTGTGTTGAAGGTACAGAATATGAATATTTATGCTATGGCTCCTCAGTTCTGAAAATTTGCATCGCTGTTGTGTAAATATTATAAAAATTATTTACTAAGTATGAAAAATGAAAGAAAGATATAGATTTCAATAGTAGAAATTTAGTGTAGTTAGCAAATTTTGAATTGTTTAAAAATTATCTAAAAAAAGTAAATAAATAATCAAAATGAGTGAACATATTATTTTGACGTTGAGTTTTGATTGTGTTAGTATTTTTTTTTAAATTCTCTTTGAAATTATTAAAGTTAACTAAGTATAGCGTAGTAGACCATGAGATCAGTTTTCAAGAATTAAGGTGGATTTTCATGGGCGGCAACGGCGACGCGGCGCGATTTTAACTTAAAAGCTGTGAAATCCTATGCGGCGGCGAATTCGCAGGTAATCGCGTTAATTACGATGCTCTTTTTCTTTTAATCGCCCAATATTATGGATGGATGTTACAGCAAGTGCGCATTATTCGCGTCGCGTCGCATGGTAAAAATCGCCATGTGACTCCACCTTAAACAGTAGAAATTCTTCTAATAGAGTCGCGCTTTGTTGTTATATAATTACGTTTATGCATGATTTATTTAATAATATTTGTTTTCTTCAGGTTCCAGCGGACAATCCCGCGGCCTCCGTGGAGCTCCTGAAAGCAATCACTAAGTTCTAGACGTGATAGTCTGCAGCAGAATTGACTTGTGATGCCAGTATGGAACGCACATTATCTTTAACTTTTAATTAATATTTAAAGCCAGTATTACACGATACAATTACGTTCTATTTCTTGAAAAATCATTATGTACAATTTTTCATTACAAGAAAGTTCAACACCTCTTCCAAATGACATTCATATAAATCTAGAAGTTTATTAATTTTTTTTTTTTTTTAAGGTGATTCTTAACTTCTTGCGTAAAAGATTTTTTATCAATTCAAGAGAAGTTTAAATTCCTATAGAACAATTATTCAATCGCGTAATACACTGGCTTAAATAGTTACTATCTATATTACTTCTAGTGCTTGATTCTCTGTCGCTTTTTATAAATTTTTATTCATTTTACGCAATAATTATCTTTTATTTCGTTAAGGTTTAAGTGTACGCATTGCAATCCACTCATAAAAATGAAATCTCATTTTTTTTTTATATATATATTTGTGTTGAGTATCTTATCAGTCTTATCAATATAAGAATAAGCACAATGATTTTTAATTATATATGTACTGTAAATTAACCTAAAAAGAAAGTTGATGTAATTCATAAAAAATGTATACTATTTTTTCGTTTTATGAATAAATATGCCTATATAAGAAAAAGAAATCAATTTTCTATTTTACTCTTTAATGTATTATATTTTTCCCGATAATTTGTTGTTTATATTTACTGAGGCATATAATTAGCATCTCACAATTTAACAAATATGCTGTCAAGTATAATGTTTGGTTGGAGAAGAGGTGATCGAGATTAATGGATGGTGCGTGGTCGTGTTTTTACTTGTTGGAGTATTCAATCAAGGCAGCGGCAATGACGCACGCCGCCAACCAAAAGGTCCACTTGACCTCACAAGGGTGAACGTAAACATTGGCTTAGTACACATAGTTTGCTGCGGATGAGCCAGTAATTACACGTGTTATCAGATGATCTCATCCGACCATCTTTTTGTGCTCTATATATCACAGAACTCTCTGATCTGATCACAGAAATTTATGAGCTGAGAATAACTAACATTAAATACGTATTGCATGATACGTCAATGATGTAAATATGTAGTTTATATTCAGTTCGATTTATATATATATATATGGATTTATTACTTTGAACATAAATATTTGTATATGTATATATGTTAATGTATTTAAATTAGTAAATTACCACATACTAGCGAAATAATGATTTCTATAATATTGAATATCGTTTATATTTGTGCAATTTAGGTTAGTCGTGGAAATAGTCCGGGCTCACTCCTGGTGTTCAGTATTAATTAAGTGGCGTAATATAATATATTATTATAGTTTTAGCGGTTAAACATGTGTAAGATGTGAGTGGTATTTTATATAGATAAATAAACACCAGCAGTTAATAAATGGATTATAATGTGAATATAACTGGCATAATTAACTGCGCAAGACGTCTGATTCCTATAACAAATTTTGGTAATTTCAATTAACAAACAAATAAACAGTTTTAACAATTAACTTTTCTCCCGACAATGATATAAACGTGTACTATAATATATGGACAATTTATTATTAAACAATAATTATATAAACACAGTCAATGTGTACAGTATATAATATATTAAGTAATGTGCACAAGGGGAATGTGCAAACTATCGATTTCTGAACTACAAACGCAACGTGTAACTTTACTGCATGCTGTAGCTATAATATAGTTAACCATTTATGTGGCATTTATTACGTACATTAGTCGATTAACACAGTACTTAAACCTTAAACCTTTGAACTGCAACAAAAAATTAATTTAGATTATTATTTTATATAGTATTTTCAAAAATTAAGTTAGACACCTGCGATAGAATTTGATATTATTTATAGATCGATGTTTTCTATCCATCTGTTTTACCTTATCTTTATTCTAATATTTTTTTATTTAGCTACGTACTTGGTTTTGATTTTAAAATTCAAGGCGATGTCACCGTTTCTTGCCAGATAACGTGATATCGTTAATAAATGCGATTTAATTTAACAACAAATAAGTTGAAAATTTTAAAATTGTGAAAATAATAGTGTGTATAATTTTAAAATAAATCCTCCGAACTTTTGAAGTTCAGCCCCTGGCATGTATGCAAATATTTTAGCAAGTGAGCTGCAAGGTTTGCATAACCTCCAGGCTGTATATTATAAGCACGGTTGACTTTAGAGCTGTGAAGTTTGAATTAATTTTATGCTAAATATCACCAAACAGAGCGGCGGAGCTTATTGCTGCAAGTAATTTCAGCCCACTTGTTGATAAGGAACTATAAAATCAAAGCTGCAATGATGTGAGGAAAATGTTTTTGGTAAATAAATTTGTAAATTAAATACTTCAAAAATGTAGGACTTAATTTTGATTCTAATTCATATTATATTTATAATTTATGAACGATTTAAAACAGGTTATTTTTAACTCAATCAATAAAAAAAATGGCTAAAAAGACTGGATAATTTATATTATAAATTAAATTTCATGAGAAAAGAACATGTATTATTTATACCAACCAATAACAAAAACAGTAACAATAACAAAAAATTTGACGTAATAGGGGAAAAAAAATCGACTAGACTGTTTAGTTGTACTTATAATACTTGATATTATATAAAATTTTGATATTAAAAAATATAACCCTAAAATCTACATATTTTTAATTAATGTTTCCTTTTACTTTTATATTTTCTAAAAATATTGGAAAAACAGAATCTTAATAGCAAAAACAAAAAGATAAATTTACATGGGCAGCGAACGACGTCCAACAATTTTGACGCATACGCTTTGAAATCCAATGGCAGCAGGAAAGGAAATAATAATAATAATAATAATTTTATATTTTATAATTTTAATAATAATAAACTCACAGCGTAAACAACGATGGGCTTTCTTAGAATTTCACAGCAAGTGCGCCAAAATTGCAGCACATCACTCGAAATCCTCGTTTAATTGTAGTACATTTTACTTTTATTACACAGGAGATCCTTCAGTCTTAGTTTGTGGTCCCACATTAAAACTGGATCTCCTCGAGTTGTCCATGAGCAGATCCTCCTGAGACTCGAGGTCACTTGCTGGAACGTTGGATGGTGAGCGAGTTGTTCTGACGGAGGTTTGCCGCGAAGGTCCAGCTGTCTGTCTGGCGAGGGCGAGAAGGACGGCGGGGACGACGATTGCGGCGTGCGTCTGTCCAAGCAGCCCCGCCACGAGGTGTGATGTCACCGAGCCATCTTCGGCCATCAGGAGCTGCAGCTGGGTGACCCAGTATGGAAGCCATAGCAGCACGTGAGTTACGAGCAGTGCCACATGTAGAAGCACCACGCGGTACCACGAGCCGGAGAAGCCTCGGTCACGTCCCAGCCAGAATGCCGTGAACAAAAAGCAGGCTGCAAGTGAGAGTGGAGTATTGTATGAGAATATGAAGGTGACAAGCGTTACTGATAGATGCTCATTGTATCCGGAGATGTCGAGGATACAGTGAGAAGTGATATCCGTCTCGTGCAGCTCGGAGTAAGCAAACACGAGGGCGGCTGGTGTGACAATGAGTACGCAGAGTGGGACAAGGCAGAAGGAGAGTCCAGGCCGTGGTACTAGTTGGACAGTGGCTGCCACGAGTAACCAAGCACCAGCCCACTGTCCCAGTGTGGAGCTTGACATATAAGCTCGGCAGAAGAAAGCCCCCGCGGGCCATGAGCCGTGGTGTAGCGTGGCGACCAGTAGAGGAGTTCCGGCTATGGAGAGAAGGTTACAGGCGCACCACGACACGGCGAGCCAGCGGAGAACTCCACGGCGAGCGTGACCGCGCAGCACGGCAGCGTTCAGCAATACGCCAAGAATGAACGTGGTACCCAGGAGGGCTTCCATAGCCAGCGGAGGAGAGTGAGAAACCATAGCTGCAAATGAAGAGCATTAGTGGAATTTCAGCTGCTTATTAAATGTGTACCAAAAGTAAATAACTTATAATCCTGCATTATATTATATATATTAACTATTATATATACAGTATTATATACAAATAGAAGGGGCGGCTCGTGCTATGCCCCCCTCCCACACAAAAATTCGGTAATGACAAGCTTCAATGTAAAAATGCCGCAGCGCCGCATTCTAACATTGCTCCGTAAGATTTGTTAGGAGAAAAATCTTATTTATTTTTTCATTCAAATTCTAAGCTGCACAAAATCTCCAATATTTTTTATGTCGTGTAAAGTGATCTTTCCCGTACGTGGCTCATATGAATTATTAATCTTGCCCTTCATAAGAACCGTCGGAAAAAATTAAAAACCAGGTACCGCTGGGTTAAAGGATAGGAAGCTTGGTAGTTAACATGTCTTCGCGCGCTAGATTTTCATTGGCTGAGAGAATTGTGTCGTCAATGTTGATATTGTGAAATTATAATATTTTTTAAATTTTGTGTTCTTTTGCCTTTTGCTGCACTTGATAGTTCAATATTTCGACATATGTCAATTTTACAACAGCACAGTACAGGATGTCGTTCCTGCCGGGGCTGTGCCGTGAATTTCCATGCAATCTTCTAACTTCCCCCCACCACTCACACAGCGAAGCCGTGTATTTTTTGTATCTGACTTGAGCAGTTGAGCTGCTGGTCAACGCGCCGGGTCAACCAGCTCTCCCCAGTCTCTCCCCTTGCTTTCTCAGTTTGCGAGAAAAAAATAAGGGCATGCAACTGACATTTTGTAAGAAAATATTATTAAATAAATGAATGTGTGTTTAAATATTATGACAAAATGTTAAAATGTTACAAATACAAACCAAAAGTATATTTAATTACTATTATTTTTTTAATACCGTTATTTATAAAGAAATCAACATTCAACAACATTTTTTTTTTTCGTCATGTTGACTGCCTGACATCAGATATCAGCTGAATATTAATTTACACGTGTACGTGTGTGAAGTCAAGGTGGCTGGATAGTAAGGTGGGGACACGGAGCTGCTGCCCCCTCGCGGCCAGTGAGGAACTACAAAAAAACAGTTGAGGATCGCTTTTTTGGATCCAATTTCATCCGCGAAAAATTCAAACGATGGAACTGGAAAAGCCATCAAAAGTCGTATTTACAGTGTAACTGTGGGTAAAATTGTGATAGAAATAAACTCTAAGTTAAATTCTGAAGAAGATAGACTCAATATAAAAGAATTTTAATGGTTCATCGGCCCGATGTTCATGGATTTCTATTACACCGTTTGAATTTTTCGCGGATGAAATTGGATCCAAAAACGCGATCCTCAACTGTTTTTTTGTAGTTCCTCACTGGCCGCGAGGGGGCAGCAGCTCCGTGTCCCCACCTTACTATCCAGCCACCTTGTGTGAAGTCACAGACAAAGAAGTGAAGTAAACAAAGTGGAACATACTGTATATTATGCATAGAAATATCATATAATAGATATAACAATCCAGTCAGTATAAAACTTTTAGTGGTTAACAGTATGCATACAATATACAGTATAAGGCATTTTAATTAAGTGGATTTGTGGTTGCATGAGTGACAGTGATCGAGAGAAACAAACTTTTTTTGTTTCCCTTCATATATTCCCTTGCCTTATTATGCCTTATCTTCGTTGGTGATGGAGCCTGGACAGAAAAAGGTACAGGTAACTTAAGCATGGCGCATATATAGTCACGAAGTATGCTGCATCTTTGCGCCATATGTAAAACAAAAATGCAAGGAATGTTTTGCTCTTTTAGGTAATATATATAAAATATGTATTATATATACATTAATACATTTGATATTGCTAATGAGCTAAGTATAGCGCATAATTGCATATAATACGGGTCTTTCACCATACGTCACAAAACAATATGACGTCATAATTGTGTAGGCAAAACATTGTCAGTGGCATAGCAAATACGTGTTAAAGTTGGTCTCGAAATTAATTTCTCCTGACGATTCGTATCATTTCTCGTAGAAATTTCTTTCATAAATGGTGACAAGAAGAACCAATGCTAGTGAAAAAAAATATTTGGTGACCAAAACTGTTATGAGAAAAGAGGTGTTGTGAGTTATGTTAACACGCACAGCATAGGATTTTAGGGTTTTCTGCCTACATCCCGAAGCTCTTCGGGCGGCTTCGGGCATCTCCGTGCTACCCAAAATGTAAACATGAAATTCCTGTATAAGTCTATTGCTGATTTTATATCTCAAAGTTGAAAAAAATAGAGAAGTTTTGTCCTCCTCTATCAAATCAGATCAAAATAAAACACATCAATATTGTTATTATATGCATATGTACAGTATAATATATACTTATTAAAAACTGCATTGAGGTATATTATGGGTATAATTTAATGCACCAAAATTTGTTTTCGCTTGATGGAATGATGGCCCATATCTTCCGGAAGACGCTCGAAAATTGCAAATCGGAATATATATATATTTTATTTATTATTTACAAGGATCCACCCCTATATAAGAGCTTACAGCTCGCGGCGGGGTGATGTGTAGGGATAAGGTAGGGAAAGGATGGTGGCCACGGCCTGTTACGCGTCCCATGCAGCATTCGCTGAGGTGAGATTGAGGGAACCGTGAAAAACTTCAGTCAGGACGGACTCTACTTTTATCAATGCACCAAAGTGATGACAAAGCCTGGGGAACCACACACAAGTACATCACTGCACTGGGTGAAAAGCGAGATGAATTTACCTCCCTCCTGGGAGAGAGGAGGGAGCATCGTGATTTTTACTCGCCTATTTAAGTAACCACGCTCGACGTTGCTTGACTTCGGTGATCTAACGAGAACCGGTCAATGCACTGCGCGACGCTCGACCTCATTATTATATATACGTACGTGAACTTTTAACTAGAATTTTTGTCACTAAAATGACACGTGACCTTAAAAAAAATCAGGCTTGCGGCGGGCCGTTGGTGGGGTGCAGCTTGATCTTTAGCTGGCAGCCCCCCTTCCCCCCCCCCCCCCGAGCCATTAACCCACGAGCCGCCACTGAAATAGATGCATATTATATATTATAATATACCAGGTTCCTTTAGTATACTAAGACTGTTATACTACTAGGCCCTTATGTAATTGTGTCGTGTATTTTTCGGAAATAAATAATAATGGAACAAAGTTTAACAATGAACGAATACAATCCCAAGGGTCTGACATCCATAACGAATTGCTAACAAAGTACATTCATGAATATATATTTTGCTTCTACGACACATCAACTCGTCAAATTTAATTATGCAAACATAATTATATAGAAACAAAACAATCAATGGGAATCACGTATTCAATATGGTTGGCAGTCATGGCAGATGCAAAAAAAAATCTTTGTCAAGTCCTACAAGACCATTATTTCCGCTGCATCATGAGTATCAATAGCATGGGTTCTGTATTAAAGCTGCGTTTGCACGGAAATGGGCTCGAATAATTTAACCGTTCACTAACATCAAAAGTCAATTCAGATTAATTTTTTTGTTATCTCTTATTTACATTTTTCAAGTATAATTATTAATTACACTTTGGGGCATGCAGCATGAACTTTACAACTGTCTAACTTGCTGAAGCTGTAGCTCTAAGTAAGTGACAGGTGTCATGCTGATTTATAATTTTGAGAGAGGGAAGAAGAGCACTCACAATCAGTCTATAAATCCCAAAATATTCCAAGTTAACTAAGCTTCCATATAGACTGCGCGACAACGTACACAAACAGTGCAGTGGTGTCGTTACGTCCTGAGGTGTAAATAAAGTTTTATCAGATACTGCCTAATGGTAAGGCGAGATGATCTGATAATGGTAAGCATCGAGCAGTAAATGCTGCGGCGGCGCGTACCACCATAAGATTTGTTAGGAGAAAAACCACATTTATTTTTTCATTAAAATTCTAATTAAGCTTTACAAAATCTCGAGTATTTTAAGTGTTGTGGGTGGTTCATATGAATTATTAATCTTGCCCTTCATTAGAAGCATCGTAAAAAATTGGGCTGTCTAAATTAACTGTGTTAATTAAAAGATTGGGAGCTTGATATTAAATTTCACCGTGCGTAGTAGATTTTTATTGGTCGAGAGAATTGTTTCGTCATGATACATGATTGCCATTTTTTCAGACTAATAATATAAACAGAAATACACACTTGGTTTGAAATTTGATATAACTAATTAAAATTAATTATATCAATTTAATTAATCAACATATATTAACAAACAAAACTATTCCTTTTATTATATTAATAGACGTAATTTTTTTGCGAAGTCATAATTTTCTTAATTTTCCCTCTGAGTTACTAAGAAGAATGTGATGAATATTAATTATCTCCCGTCCAAATGACACGATATTGCTGTCAACAAGAACCTGCGAGCTTTACTTCAGCAAGACGAATTTTAAGTTGTTGTATGTATTCCTTAACCTGTCTTAAATATTTCAACACAAATTGGATTATTCAGCTGTACGTAATTATTTTGATAAACATTTTATGTCTACATGATTTTATTTTAGGAAAATATAATTAAATTTAATAATGTTTGATATTAATTAATTTATTTTACACGGTAGCTAGTCAGAAAAGCTTATCATTTCACGTCAGACTTATACACTGTCAAAGTTCTCTCTATAATTAACTCAAGATGAAACAACAAATAGTTGTCATTATAACTATATAACAATATAAATGTTTATTTTTTTTTAAACAGTTCAGATCGGTGTGGAACGCAGTAGGAGCATAGCCCTCTAGAGGGCTATGAGTAGGAGCTAAGCTACCAAATTCAAGAATGAATATACTACATTCTTCGACTGTTTTCGTCTACCTTCGGAGCATTTTTCCAAGTAAGCTAGCATTAACTTATACCAGTAACCTGTAGGGTGGTACCTACCCTAGTAACCTGTAAAGAGCAGCTGGTCACTAAAACACTAAAATGTATGATGGCATGCAATAGTGGTTGACTTCAAAGTAAGCTACCCTCTCCAAATTTGATTATCTGTTTACTGTGAATTGGTATACTCAACTGTGAATCAGTATTTCAAAAAGTGATATATAACGAGCACAAATCAAAAACTGATCCAAGAGGTTTGAGGACTAATCTATTTTGAATTTTTATTTATATGATAAAAAATTCAAGTAAAAAATACTATTAAAACATACATAAAAATGTTTAAATAAATTAGAATTGTAAAATTTTTATGTTATATGTATACATTGAAAGTTTCTTCAAGCATCTCGGCAAAATTCGAAGTTTGTTTTTGTAGGAGAGATTGAAGAGGGGGTCATTTTTGTGATGGACTGATAGTCGCTTTTCTTTTACGTGGACGTCAGGCCATGCAGCTATCAACCGACTATTGGTGAATCACCGAAATTGAATCTAAAATGTCAAGGGAATGGGTGTGTGCCCTTTTCTGCCGTGACCCTACAAATTCTTTACCGTCATGTATTTTGTTAATTATTATATATTATTAAAACGGCTGAAGTCAAATATGGCACCCAAAGTAAAAAAAAAAAAAAAAGAAAAAAAAAAAGAGATTAAACTCGTTTGCTGTGGCATTGCCAGAAATAAAATGGGGGATGGGTAACGTGTCATTGTAAGTGATGGTAGGGAAAGCAATCCACTTTCAATCCCCTCATCTTCTGGGTTTACACCGCCAGTTCTCTGGAGAGAGCAATGAATGTTTCGCTCCTTACTACCAATATTTCTTTACAGTGTACAAAAATGCTGATTTCTACTATTTTTTCCTACTTATCTTTAAATTATGTCTGCATCATTGCGTCTAAGCACCAAGCTACGGTACAGTAAATTATAACATTTCTCGATAAAACAATGAGAATTTAATCCCTCACTGTATATATTTTAGTTTATATAAAGGGTTCTTATGTCTTATGTATTTCAATATATTTAATTGAAACTCTCGGATAATGGGGTCGTCTTCTATTATACTAAAAGATATTACTAGATAAACCTCATTACTAATTTTAAAGTATAATTATATATAATGGTAGTTTCTTGATTACATTGAGCATTGAGGCTTACCATGCTTTTTACACCGAATATAAGGAAATTGCATTTCAAAACAGCCTTTTTCTTATAATATAAGAAATTAAAGAAGAAATACAAAATAAGTATATATAAAGTTATCCTTCACTAATAGAAACAGGTTAATTAATTTAAATAATATATAATAAAAAATATGAACAATGCAATATTTCATGCACTCTCAGTATAGGGCGAAAAAATGTAACATTTAAATTCATGGATCATAATTTTCTCTAAAAAAGCAGAGGAAATTATCTAAAGTTTCCAAATCTTTAATCCACAGTTTATACGATAAAGGTTAATTTATTGCTCTGTCTTTAATATTAATGAGTTTTTACGTCCTCTCCAGTAACAATACAGTCCTTGTCTCATCACATATCGATGACTACAAAACCGCATATATATATTCTTTCAGTAGCCTCAAGAGATTATTATACCTTATTAAAGTAGAGTGAGCGATTTCATTTTTTGGAATATTTTATTTTCTAAAAATAGTTTCACCTGCCTTCTATTGAAAAATGAAAACCGAAAAATTCCATCTCAAATAGCTTCACCACAAAAAATTCCCAAAGTTGGTGTTTCGGAGGCCATTAACATGCATCCTTATGGAACAGAAAATAGCTTTTTACTCCAACTTCGTCTGAACTATGGTAGCAATTAAAAAATATGTGCGTAATTTATGATGAATTCTTTAATAGATTTTCAAATAATAAAAAAAAAAAAAAAATACGGAGCCGTTTTTCCGAAAAAAAATATTGAAATTTTGGCGGGTTAATTCTCACAAGGATTTTCAAGATTTTTTTTCGGAAAAACGGCTCCGTAATTTTTTTTTATTTAAAAATCCATTAAAGAATTCATCATAGATTACGTACGTATTTTTAATTTTTGTGGTGAAGCTATTTGAGATGGAATTTTTTGGTTTTCATTTCTCAATAGAGGGCGAGTTAAACTATTTTTAAAAAATAAAATATTCAAAAAAATGAAATCGCTCACTCTACTTTAAACTTGTATTGGGTCTGCTCATAAATGCACAATCGATTCATGAATAAAAATAAATTAAACCATCTGTACATGGGAGATAAGGTTCATCTATTTATTGATTTTGAAAATGTTTTAAATTTATGAACAGACCTACGTACATCTCGAGACATCACGAAATTTACCCCTGATCTGTTTGTGAGCGTTGCCAGTCAGTCTATGATGGCATGGTGAACTTCAAGAAGATGCAACCATGAAAACATTAATTAAAAAATAAAAATCTGAGATGAGTTTTCAAATTAAAAACCAAACAAAATCCGCTCGATTCTATAAATTTTATGTAAAACATCTTTTTAACTCTCGCTGATATTTATAGCATGGACAATTTGCATGACATTTTTTTACTGCAGAAATGGATAGAAGGTGCAAAGTTATGCTACTCTGAATTTTTTCAGATTTTTTAAAGATCGGTAACTATTTTTAAAAAATTATTGAAAGTCGATTTTATGACGTCACGAGGAGTCTGTCCTTAAGAAAAGGATAGGCGCTAAACGCCCGTGACGTCATAAAACTGACTTTCAATAATTTTTTAAAAATAGTTCCCGCTCTCAGGAAAATCTGAAAAAATTCAGAGAAGCATAATTTGGTACCCTCTATCCATTTCTGCAATAAAAAATGTCATGCAAGTTGTCCATTCTACCAGCAACTCGTTTGTAATCATATACCATGTACATAAATTAAGCCGAGTGCGTTGCTCATGCGTTAAATTCTCCTTTAATATACACAAAAACCCACAATACATAATTTATAAGTTCATTATCAGTAAATATTTTATTGTATCCTGCTGTACTTAAATATTATTTTACTGTAACGGGTAAACCGATTTGTTATAATAGATCGAGTGTTTCATCATCCGAATATTAAAAGAGAAAATCTATCAAATTTAGCCTATAGAACAAAAGCTAAATTGAGCTTCTTGTTGTATAGTTGTGTTAATATGCTATTTGAAAAGTAATAGCCTAATTATAAATTTCTTTGTAATGTAAGGCTATAACACAAGGTAGATCATATTCACCTGTAGCGCGGAGGAACAGAAGACCACGTCGACCAGCCGTGAGTCTCGGCCAGCGTCTGAGGATCGTCGCGAGATCGCCGCGAGGAGCTATATCGAGGTGTGTGGTGGTCAGCGTCTCTCGCCGCCCGCCCCCGCCACGTGTTAAAGGATACGATTAGCAACCTTATTGATGAAATATTTTTTGATTCATCGTTTATTAAAGTATCACTATTTTGTAATGCTTGAATGCAATGTAAAATATTTTCTGATTAATTTTTTTTTTCACGTTTAAAAAAAATATATATCTTTATTTATTTTGTTTTATTATACAGTATATGATAATTTTGATATGATTTAATTTCGACATCTATGTATTTGCTAGTGCCCAAAACCGAATTCGGACAATGTCTAATTAATAAAAGCGACCAAAACTTATGTTAGTTTTTGGTTTTTGAATTTTGAATAAAACCCGAAAACACACACAAATATTTCAGGTTTTGGTGGCCATTTAAAAATTTGATCAAAACTAGTTCTGGTTAAACCATAAAAAAACAAAACTCGACAAGAGAAAGCTCACCGGCTTTTGGTTAAAAAAAAAAAAAAAAAAAAAAAAAAAAACAACGATGTGAACTTTAGTTTTAACCAAAACTAGGTTTGGTCATTTCAATCACATGACTACTATATCAGAACCAAAAAGGTGTGCCCCTGAATAGCATACAAGTTCTATAAGGAGGCTCCTTATAGAACTTGTATGCTATTCAGGGGCGGAGAGGGGCACACCTTTTTGGTTCCGATATTAAATAATCCATACTCGTGCTTCATTTTGTAACTATAACACTTGATTTATTTTATACTTCACTTTATTCAATGTTAATATATCTTTATATGATAGTTTATATAATATATGAGAATTAATGTAAATAAATGATAATGGTTTGATGGTTTCGATTTACGAGGGAAGTTATCCAGGTTTCTCACATTATATATAACCACGTTTTGTGTCATATTGAATAAAACTGGCGCTAATCACGGTTCATATATAGTGATCGAGAAACGTTCATTACTTCCTGGATAACTCTTTCATAAATCGAACAGAAAACTGAAAACCAACAGAGCTAATATGGTCTTCTAATACACTACATATTATCATACGTAATTTACTTTGTTATCGACTATATTATATAGCATGGAACGTTTGATTATGAAACATAATATGACCGAGCCATATGAGGCAACAGCATTTATAATTCCAACGTACTGTCCGTAATAATTATATTTCCACGTTCATTAGAGATATTGGCATGTAGTATAAACTCGTTCATAAAGTTTTCCGTCTCAATAATACAGTTTCAGTTCTATATTAATTAAATGGATTAAAAGTTGGTGCAATAATATATATTCTCGTTTCAGATTAATTTCAAAGTTATTTTTTTAATGGAAAATTCCTGCTTTTTTAATTGCAAAAAAACATAAACAAATTTATTTTCTTTGTACAGTAACTGTTGAGGACGGGCTCATATTTTTCTGTTAGTTTGCAATTATAGAAATGCTACACAAAGTGAGTAAAAAATAAAAATAAACTTTGAACTAAAATATAATTGACGTATACTGAAATTTACAAAGGTCACACGATGATTAATGTTATATTATATTTTAATTATTATTGCATGTGTAAAAATTAGGCATATTATAACTGGATACAGCTCTCATGTACAGCATAAATCATATCAAAGAGAAAAATAATGTTATATATATATATATATATATATAATATTATTATGCATCAATATCTTTTGCATGTATTTAAGCCAAACCTCTCTCTCTCTCTCTCTCTCTCTCTCTCTCTCTCTCTCATTATCTTTTACTATGACGTCAATCACGTACCTGAGTAACACGCTTATTAATAATAAAGTCAGTTGAATTGAAATAGACTATCATGTGATGCAGATATACCATATTCTAAGAAGTGTAAATATTCTCCCGATTCAATAAACAATATCCAACACTCTTCTGTTATAAAAAGATCTACGGCACATTTTTTTCCGCTGCACTGAAGACGAATCACCCGAGGGAGGTGGTGACTCATCTCAAGGCAACCCCGAGGTGAAAATACCAACTGCATGACGTCATCATCTGCTGATGATATGTTTGTTGAATTATTTACAACATGTAATTAATTACCTGAAAAAGTTTATTTATTAATTCTGAAGCAAGCTATTATAGAGATTTAAAAGATTAAATATAAATTCTACACTTACGTTGTTAGATAGTATAATATGCAATATTTGTTACTAAAAATAAACAGAAATTAGCAGAATTGTTATTTTTGTATTATACTTATGTTAGAATTTTCAAAGGATTTTTCCTTTTTCCATTTTTTTTAGTTTTTATTCTATTATAAATTATAAAATAATAATAAAAAAATGCGAAATGAGTTAATCTCTTTTCTATAAGTATGGTAATATTTAATTCTAACGAGAGTTTATTTTTAAATACTGATTAATATTTATATTACATATTAATTAAATAATCTTTAAAAGTAAATAATTTAATAGCTATTACCTGACAGACAACAACAAATATTTAGCTTTCAAGCAGGAATAAAATAACAATGATTTATAAATAAATAAGGTAAAATACAAATGTGCTTACTAACTGAGATGTATATCGTAATTCAAAATGTGATAAAATAAATAAAAAAAACTCTTCTCGTTGTTATATTTTTGTACACTTCCGGAGAGTACAAACGTTGCACTAGAAAATATATAAAAAAAAAAAAAATTAGCGTCACCGTTGTGCAATCATTCTCCTTATTTGCCTCGATCAGCTGATCTGGGAAAGAAACGATTTTTGTGTGACTAATAATGACTCGATCATTTTATAAAAGTATATCTAGGCTCTCAGATGAGCTTTACTGAAGTAAGAATCTCTTAGCCTTTTCTCAGTGCGTAGGCATTTTCATGTGTGAAGTCTTGGTGAACTCATTTTTTTTGTAATAAAAATATTTCGTAATAAAAATAATATTAAAAAAATTAACATAATTATTTTATAGCATAATAACTAATAAGTAGTTATGATTTTGTTTTAAGTTTATCAACTATGGGCAATTGATAGTGACGAATCGCCCTTTTCCCGCATCACTATATACATTTTATTTAGTATTTAAAAGTTTTTAAGTTTAAAAATTAAATTTTTTTAAGTGTCTATACTTTTCAGTCTATAGTGCTTGCATTTTTACCAAAGTTTTGTATATTTTGAAATTTAAGAATAACAAATTTTAATTTGCTTTCCGGGAAAATAAGTTTATGAAAATAATATAACATAATTAATGAGAGAATAAAAACAAAATTATTACATTTTCATCATTGTTTTATTCACGTACAACAATATTACATAAATTAAACAGTCATAAACATAGTAGTATCTTCACATGCAATAAAATTTGTCTCTCTAGTTATTGTACGTACATTAAAAAAAAAGAAGAAAGATAATATACTTTAAGAAATTTGTTCAAATATTGTATAATTTCATAAAATTAATGCATGATATATTTCTTTGAAAAAGAAATTATAACAAACTGATGTTTTTGTATAAGCAATTCCTTTGCCTGCAGGAAAATAATTGTTGTTTTAATAATTTTACAAACAATATTGATGCTAGCTAAATTTAATATGAAGCATCTTTGCAAGGGAAAAACATTCTTAAAATTACAAGACCTTGAATTAAATTTATGTATGTATAATAGGCAAGAAATTTGAATAATTTTAAAATATTTTTGGAAAGTTTTATAAAGATGTCAAAAGAATAATTATCATATGACATGGATTGTACAAAAATAGAGAGGTCACACTTACAATTAACAATTACACAGCAATTAATTCTAGACTAGATTTCGTTAAATATAATTTTATAGACAATTCCTTATTTTCAGGAGAACCAATTTAATGTAACATTTCTTGTTGGAAAACCAATTTGATAATCTATGCTTATTTATATAAGTTATTCTCCTGATAAAAATACTCCATTCAAATTTTGTGACCCAAAGATATGTTCTTTTTTTTTTAAACATTACAAATATTATCTATATAACACCTTAAAAGCGTTTAAATTAACAATAAGCTTAATTATTGTTAACGGGAATGTAAAATAGTGCTCATTAACAAAGAAAAAAAAGTGTACTAATTTGAGCGTTGTTAAGATGACTTTACATTGAGGAAAACACGGCAATGTGATTTTTGTCATAAAATCCATGGTAACCAGATTTTGAAATGAATTTGTTATGATGAAAAAAAGATAACTGCCATAATATTTCACATTAGAAAGTGCGCAAAATTTGCATCACGTTACTCTGAATAAAATATCTCATGTAAATCCACCTTTATTTGAAATTGTTGGTTGCCTAATCTTCAGAGATAATTTAACAAATCATTCATAAATATTAATTAATTATCGTGACATTATGGTCTCGTATATTATAGAATTTATACGTTATGCCATAAACTTTACTAAGCTTATACACAATGTAAGCTAGCTTTCTGTGAATATCTTGATTGAAAATGTATCATTAATCTGTATTATGTCTTGACTAAATAATCTATCTATCTCTGAAGACTTGCACCTCAACGTTAGTGCGACAAATGTGCAAATGGTGGTGGTAACGAACGAGGTTTATTTATACAAAATGCATTGAGCCAGCTGAAGAAATTCAGCAGGAGCACATAAATATACAATTTTGTCTAAAATGCTAAATAGGGTTTTCGTTTTACATATTTACAACGTTAAGCTCAGAAATTTTGTTTTAAAAAATACAATAGTAGTGATATATTATTACATTTACGCAGCAGGTATTATAGAGAATGTGCAAAAAAAAAAAAGTTACATTTAACATGTCTTTATATAGATGGGGTCAGTTTTAACATTGTTTAAGTTTTGTATACAAGCTTAAGTCAATAAAAAAATGCTTAATATTTCTTTTTGTTACAGCAGAAAAAGAAGACAATATTTTCTCTACCATACGGTAGGAATATAAAGTTATCTTCTTTATGATAGACAACAAAGCATCATTTTATGTGATGGCCTATCAAAAGTTCTATAAACGGGAAATATTTCTTTGCAATTTTTTTTTATGATACTCAACGTATTATAAAGGCTTGCATTATCTTTTTTAGTAAAACTTGCTACGTTCATGTAATAAATTGAAAATATATCAACAAAGTTCGTATGAAGATTATTTATAGTTCATTTTATATTATCTCTTTATTCTTTTAATTATCTTCAAAATTGGAAACATTTTAAGCTTTGGCATATATATATTTTTTTAAATTTACAAACAATTCATTACAAATTACAATTGATATTATCTAAACATATTATGTGTTTTAAATATACATTTTTGCATGTAATAATTTACACCGATGAAATAATATAAATTTATTCATACTATGAATAAATTGAAATAGTTTTTATTTGCCTATTATTTATAAAATCAGTATAATTTATTGTATCCAATGCTATTAAATCCTTAATTAAAGGGCCTGTTCACGCAAGAAAAATAATTTGCATTTGTCCAATACTTACGTGATCGATTTCTTTGAGTTATAGGCATGACATACCAAGGTTACGCGCCCTCTCCCCCCCCCCCTCCTTCCTGCTCGATTTTGACCGGTGAGCAAAATGGGAAGAACTGCAATGGATTTTCTATTGCATCAGTTCGCGAAGGGGCGTAACTAAACCTCATTGCGTGGATAACTTGATAACAAATCTGCAGTCGCTAGTAGCACAGACCAACGTTCCTTTATGTATGAAGGAACGTTGGCACAGACTAGACCACGTCAAGTAGTGTCCAGGAAAAAAAAATATTACGTGTTGAACAAGTCCTTTAATAAAGTTAAAAACTAATTGAATAATTACGAAGACTAGTAAATGCATCATCGATATATATATTTTTTTAAACAACAAGCTTCGGAAACTACAGTCTTCTTGAACACATCACGTTGATAGTTAATATTTTACAAAACATTAATTAACAATTAACAATCAGAGACACCCAACATCCTGCATCGAGTCACCTCCAATATACCCTGCATTTTTATATATATATATTAATTAAATATCATGTTTCTTTTAATATTAATATATTATTTATGTATTTGATTATAATATACATTTTTTACCATAATAATTAATTTTAAAATTAAATATTTTTGTTAGAGCAGTTTTTGAAAATTGGTTATATAACTACTTACAAAGTAAATTAAATAAAAAGATCACAAATTTGATAATATTCTTTTTTCATCTAATTTTTTTCTAAACCTGTGACCATTTTATTTGCAACGTTCAATTGATCATTCCATATTTTTTACTACTTTCATATGAAATTTATTTCAATTTTGTTTCTACTGCATATTGATGGAATCAGCCTGTCAAGTTCAGACCACAACATATTGAAAACTGCCAATCATTAAGATTGCCTGAATATAAAATATAATTATTAGAGCTCTATATATTTTTTTTACAAGCTTTTTCTTTAAAATAAAATAAAATTGATAAAATTCAAAGAGCTTACATGAGATTACTTTATTGTAAAATATTCTTTGAAAAGTTACAAACTTGAAAAAAAAAAAAAAACGATATATAGATTTTTATTTTTTAGTGCATATAATGTTAATAAATAATAAATACTATTGCATCGAAAAAGGAGATCAATTTGAGAGCATCAGATTCGTTCTCGCGTGAGATTGAAATTCAGTTGTTTGGGGAGAGAGAAGACGAGCGTTATCACATTCAATGGCTTGTGTCAAGTTGGGGGGGGGGGGGGATTTTACTTTCTTTGTTTGGCAGGAAAAAGCTTCTAGGCTCACTTCAGCTCTTTCCAATGCCAAACATTGGGTCGGTGCTATCGGGCCGTTTATAAGAGAGGGAATTGCAAGCTGGTCATCCCCTTGCGTGCAAAGAGAAGAGATGGGGGTTGGGGGAAGCGTGATCGGACTCAGATCAGTTCATCGAGCTGCAAATGCATAGATACTTTATAAGACTGCCTTGCTAGTATCATTTTCTTTTATAACTCAACGAGTAAATAAAAAAAGAAAATTGAGTTATAGAACATATTGTGTAAATACTAGCAAGATAGTACATAAATGATATTTTTCTTTTCAAAGCGATTGGGGGAGGGAAGCGTGCGTGATTTATACTTGTGTAGCTGGACTTATAGTTGAGATTCCGTTGTTTACGTTAGTACATGGTATTACCGGCGGTAGAGCTGGTGCGGCGCTGCAAGGGGAAGTCGATGCTGGTGCCATGACAGTGGCCGTGGTTTCGTGACGATTGTCACTCACGTTCGAGCGTGACGTCATTGTAAGTGCCGTGGTAGAGGTCTCTCCACGCATACCACCCCCCATACCACTCGTACCACCCCCATCTATGGCCGTTGTACCTCGACTACCCACTCCTAATCCTCCACCCCCAGCCCTATTATTCCTTGTTCGTTCTGATCCAGGCTTATTACGTCGTGGAAATACACTGTTCTCCATATGTAAAGTAGCATTAACATCCCTACCTGTAGCACAAGTACATGCCTTCATAAAACTTTTCTTAAAATTATCAGATAAAAATGCATATAATATTGGATTCATAGCTGAATTTGAGTAACTTAAACATCCAGCTAGCAGAAAAATTGTAACAGTAACCTTAGATTGACATTGGTGTGGAGGAGTAAAGATTAGTGCCATTTGTGTTATCCAATATGGCAGCCAGCAGAAAACGTATACGGTAATGACGGTGAGCACCAATTTGGTGACCTTGCGGTGCGACTTCTTCTTCTCCTTGCTCTTGTGCTTGGGTCCCACGGTCTGTAGTTTGCGGATCACCAGAAAGTAAAAGCAGAAAATGAGTACCAGAGGGATAGCGAACCCCAGGATGAAACTGTAGAGCGTGAAGGCTGTCTGACCCCCAAGGGTCTCCGTCTCGGGCCAAAGAATGTTGCAGCTGTTCTCACTCTCTTTGTCCAGAGTGCTGGCGTACATGAAAATGGGCACCATGAGCAGAGCACTTGCCGACCATGCAGTTAGAGATACGATCTTTGAAACGAACGGAGTACGGATTTTAGGGGAGGAAATAGGGTGACATACAGCCACATATCTATCTGCACTCATAATAGTCAAGAAAATACTACTAGTAAACTGATTTATACTTGTAGTGGTCATATAAAGTTTACACATTGTATTACCAAATGGCCAAAATTGTAATGATATTGTAGCAATTAAAAATGGTATACCAATTAAAAAACATTCATCAGCTACTGCTAAATTTACAATATACATATTTGTTACAGTTTGCATTTTACTAAATCTTACTACAACATATATTACTAAAGTATTACCTAATAAACCAACAACACATACAACAGCAAATATAATTTGAGTTATTAAATTTAAGAAAGGTTGGTCAAGGTTGGCACACATGCTCGTATCATTGTCGTATTGTTGGTGCGACTCTACATTCGTAAAATTCGGGCACGTTACATTAGCCCCCAGACTTCCCACCCCATAACACACCCCAATGTCGTTGCTGTCATTCATTGTTACTCGAATTAGTATGAATGTACTTGAGCAAAATTACATACACCTAACAATAGTGACATACATGTTATATATATAATAAATTTAATTACAAAGAAAAAAATGACACCGTAAAAATATGTTTACTTTCGCTTTTTTTTACGTAGCTTTTTATAATTCCTTTGTATTTTTTTCTATTGTTAAAAAAATGTCATCATAACTATAACAATAACAAACACACCTTTTTTTATATATTTTTCTTTAAATTATTTGACACAATTTAAATAAAAATAACAACAAATATTAAAAAAATAAACAAAATTGTAATGTTGTTTTTAATAGTTCATATTTTACTCACTTCACTTCATTATCGGTTAGTTTTATCATAGTTTTACATGGTTTATGTAGTGGTAAATTTTTGTCACACAGAGGGGGGTTTACACAGCGGGATGAGTAATTGTTATAGTAGAATTTATGTGTTCGAATTTACGTGCTCGGCGGGGCGTGTCAAGAAAAAGCGCACGAGAAGATCACGGGGATGCTGCGTTGGACCGCTCGCGGAGACTTCTTCCCTGGGGATCTGCAACAAAACAAAACACATCAAGCCTCACTGCTGAACCATTCACCCTATTGTAATATATAAAAATATAACAATCAATATACAGAGAAAACGTATGGCTCTACTCTGAGCTTACTCTATATAATTAGTAATCATCATGGTGCAATGATTTCCCTCATAGAAGTAAGCGCAACTGCTCTATAAATAATTTAATGCTGAACGATGACTAATTATTACACACTTGATACGACTAGGCTATGAGAAGATCCTTAAGGATATTCTCGGTGTATAATAGAGTGATCATTAATAATAACTAATTGTAATTAAGGAAAGATTTCGTCTTGCACTCTGTATTATGCAATTCACTTGATTTGCATGCAAGATGAACAAAGTGAAATTTTCTGACAGGAAGGAATTTTATTAATTAGAGAAAAATTATAAAATTAATATTTAAGATAATAGGAAGTTTTGGATTATAGAAAATAAAATAATTATAAATGGTTCTGTTTTATAATATAGTCTGACTTTTTATGTTGTAGCTTACACAGTCCAAGTTTACAAACATATAATACATCACAATCTTCTTTGTTATTAAGATGTTGACTTGCAGTTTACAGAAACGTGGCGAACTTTAAATAAGTTAATGTTGTAGTCCAGTTTTTTATTGGAGCTAGTAAAAATAAATGATTCTCCAGAGCTTCGCCTTAAAGTTAGGCAAATTGTTTAGCATGCACATGATTAAATATTGTCAAAAGCCACCTGAAGGGTAACTTGTTTACCGGAACACGGGCTACCTGCCGGAGCTACCTATATGAGGAGATGGAGGATGGAAATTGACTTTAAGGTCAATAATAAAATAATTTCCGGACAATATGCAACAGAGCAATTTTATTAAGTGGATATATTCTGTTAAGGCTGAATTAGTTCCATTTTCCATTGGTGAGATGATTTAATTGTTTAAGTGTACATCATGTTCCAAACTTTTGTCTTTTTTATATGAATAATGGGGGACATTCACAAAGCACTTTAACCCCCACTTTAGCCTCGATTTTTAACCCTGGTGCTAAACATGGTGCTAAACTATGAGCTTAACATGGTTAGCCCCTGGTTTAGTACCATGTTTAGCACCAGGGTTAAAAATCGGGGCTAAAGTGGGGGTTAAAGTGCTTTGTGAATGTCCCCCAATTTGTCATAAAATTTAAATTACACGAAAAAGAATTAAGGAAATTTAAAAAAAAAGGAAAAAACTTTCATATATTTAATTTTGAAGTGAAATTCTTATAATAGAATACCTGAGAAAGTCAATAATATATACTATTTATTAGGTCTATTCGTATACCCTATCCAGTGCAAGAACTATATACTGGGAGGACGGCCTAACTTAAACGCGCCGCCATTTCCTCAACCAGTGGTGTCACGACCTTGACTTTTCTAGCCGGCCGAGCGCGCGTTATTAGAGTTATCACATTATCACTAATACATAAAATATTCTTTTACCTCTTCCGTGGATTTCTTACACAGATCATTTATTGACTAAATGAAATTAAATATAGTTACGCTTAATATAAATATACTGCATTGTACTCTAATATTAATTGTTGAATTAAATTTATCGCAAAGAGATAGCATGGTTCAGTTAGAAAATAGGTTTTAAATATGTTTATGTTAAACCCTAGTCGCAGCCTCAAAACCGGGCGGCGCAATCGTCCTGTTTGCACCCTGCTGTGCAGGGGCGCAAAAGACCTATACTGACCGCGGCGCAAAAGACCTGTACCTTTTTCAAGAAATTTTGACCGCGGCGCAAAAGGGCTGCACCCCTACCGAGTATCGAGGTTTCTCAATTCGACGTTGTAGGCCGTCCGGCCGTCCTCCAGTATATAGTCGTTGTATCCAGTGTACAATTCTTGCATCAAATTGACTTTGTCCAAGTGCAAAGGTCAGTTGCAGAAGGTGATATGTACACTGGACTGGACAGAGTTAACGAACAGATCTATTACATACATGTGCAATAAAAAAAGCATAGTTTTTACAGTTTTTCTGTTAATAAAAAATGTCTCATTATTTAAATTTTGACAATCATAAAGTGAATTTCTAATTATCTTTAACAAAAGTCTGCATATAATATTGCTTTGGTGTAATTTAAATTCACGCAAAGCTTTTTAAAAGCATTGTAGCAGTCTAAAGATGGGAAAAATACATTAATAAATTTCATTCTAATGATACTTAAATTAAATGCAAATATAAACTTTAACTTCTATTTTTATCCATTTCATTTCATTTCATTTAATTTTTTTTTAAGGTAAGATTTAAAATTGGAATATAAAATAGCTACCAATTAAAGTAACAATTCTTTTCTTTGTTTTCTTTCTTTTTTGTTCATTGTAAATTCAATATGGCTCTCAAAGTGGAGTACGTACTATATGAATTACATGGTACTATGCATTAAAAAGATATCTTGTTATTAAAAAAGAAAAAAAGTGCTTTTGAAATGACATAAAAAGTTATTATTATAAAATTTATGATGTGGGACATCGAATGAAGCCCCTGAAGAAATCTACCTTTAGTAATTGCTTGATGCGGAGAAATATAACATAAAAATTGACTGCCACTTTGCATGTACCTGCAGGCTCCTCCAAATCAATTATAAACTACCCGCCATACTGCTGGGGGACATTACAAAATGTCAAGCAATCAAACTTGCTGATGATCAACAAAACAAATAACGCCAGTCTCGTTATTATTTCAATTTATGAAACTTGTCACAGTGGTTAGCGCTTTCTATTTACAATCAGATAGTTGTAAGTTTGATCTCACGCACTGTAATATAATATATTATCTACATGGTGGTAGCCATGTAGCCACTAGTGCATCCGGTATCCTCCATCAATTACCAACTAATTAACTGAGGTTTCCATCAGGTATAAACTATAGGGAAAACTGAGATGGATTGCTAGAATATGACCGCTGTGGTGATTTGACAATGCTAGATTAAGTTCAGGTAAGTTAAAATCGAATTATCACTTGTGACTACAATTCATAATGGGGTTCTGTAGAAGAGCTGTATAATATAAAACAAAAATAAATTAACAGTAAAAGGTAGGTATTTAAAAATTTCTTCATGTTTTACAAATGAATAAACGTTACGTCTCTAGTTTAACACGGGAGTTGTATTATGTTTTATTAAAAATATCGGGAAAATCACTGTATCCTGTTAGTAAGTAGAATATACAGCTTTTATTATTATATATTTCATTTTTAATCAACCTTTATTATTATTTTTATATTCTTTAAGTAAATTTTGAAAACTAATTTTGAAGATCTGTCTTTATATCAAAATCTTGTTTCGACATCAAACGAGAGCAACCACTCAACAAGTGCTTAAGTTCGTCTAAATTATAAATTAAAAGTTTATCTTACAGAAAATTAGTTTTCAACAAAGAAGAGTTCCCGTAAACTTATGATAAAACTTCAGCAACTTGTTTTAATAAACGTTCATGACAAGAAGAGGTCAAGAGACTAAATGTAAACAAAATGGACTTAATTAGAAAGTTAAATGAAAAATCAACAAGGCCATGTAATAACATGATGGCATCATACCACGCGCGGAATACTCTAGCATAATATATATTTCATTTTACGAGCATTCTATTACAACGTAAAAAATGACAACAAAATGTCCATATGTACTGCAAAATACACCTTCCGACAGCTTAAATGTTAACCATCTCTTTCTGATGTGCTGCAGCTCCATAAGTAACAAAGTAAAGGTTTGAAGGAGTCAAGAAGAGCACCCAGTCTAGACATCTTAAAAATAAGTTTAAGTTCACCATGCGCGCTATAAAAATTATAAAGAATTTATCCTCACAAAGAGTAACGTTCGTGCTTTTCTGAAGTGTACATTTTCCAGCAGTGACTGTTTATCACAAAGATATGATATTTCAAGATATTAAATTTTTTAATGTACTTTATTGCACAGTACATAAAATAACAATTACTACTACCTTTAATAAAATGTGATGTAACATTATGATTCACTAGAAACCTCCCCCACCTAGTCCGAGCAATGACCCCGTCTGGTGTGCACTGAGGGACTAATTGACATAATAAACCGCACGATTACACAATAACACTCACAATATTTGCATTTAGTAGATACAGTCCCGTAATTAAAACTCCCACAAGACATGCTTTTTGGCTTTCCTATTAATATTTGAACTTTGGAAAGGGGGGGGGGGAGTAAATGATCTTTTGTAATTTTTAATACTTATTCGTTAAAATGACAAAAAGGTGCGAGAAACACTGTAATTTCGTCTACTTTTTTTAATTCATAAGACTGTGTGGGAAAGAGATAAAAAAAGTTGTAAATTAGTTATTAAAATAAAAGTCCATTACCGTCACAATCGATATTAAAATATTACTATTATAATATATACACATAACCATAAAAATGTATTTACCTGCAAAATTGTATTATTTTTTACCCCTTAATAAAATATGTATTTATTGATCATTAAAAAAGACGTTAATGTAAAACGATGTAATGTACAGTAACTAAAGTTCAATAAATAATATTTTATATCAAGCAATATAATTTGTGAATATCATGTTGCTGGAATCTGGTCTGGAATGAGGTGAAGAGCATTAAATGATATTTAGCTCACCATTGTAAAATATACACAGTAATAGAACGGAAAATATTAATCAACGTATAAATCAATCCTCTTTTTAATGCTTTGATCTTTTTTCAATATACCTTTCCAATGTATGAATGCATTGATTATAAACACAGAAACAAAAAAAAATCTTTCACATAATTGTTATATATATAATTGATATTTTAATTAGAAAGAAAAGTAATATTTTATACTTGCAAATGATTCGTTATTGTCAGTAGAAAATGAACAATGGCTTCATTGATTAGATGATATTGAAAATACAATTTAATTGGCTCGCTAATTAGCCAAGTGGCACATAAAAAGCCGGACAGTCCATCCATCAAATGGTCAGAATTGCAAACAATTTAAAAAAACAAACAGGATTGGTAAATATTTGTCAGGAAATTTCTATACATCAAGAGTGAGATTGATTAATTACTAAAATGTTAATAATTTTGAATAATTAGATTTTGATCATATTATTTTTGTTATGTAAATTTATTCATGTTAAATATGTTTACATAACATATAATATTTTACATTAAATAAATTAATTATCACATCGATTTTACATTATTAATATGAATGAGTTGGTATTTTTAATTAAATTTTAAATACTGTAAAAAAAAAGTATGAATAGCTGGATTTTTTTGTTAATTTTATATAAAATATTGGAATGTATTATATCTTTATTTAAGTTTAATTAATAAATTTCATTAAAAGCTGCATAGAAATAGTTTTCATTGAATGCTAAAAATATAATTCACCTCTAGCTACGAGTTCAAGTTTATATAAATCTCAGCTAAATAATTTAGGTTTTGGCGCAGGTAGCCTGATGCTGTGTGTTCCATCTCACGTACTGTAGTATTGATTACAGTACACATTTTAATACCACCTTTGTTATATTATATATTTATATATTATTGTTACAATATCAGTGTGAATGTATATTGTTGAATGGTATTTAATACCTTTCTATTACTATATACCTACACTATTAAGCGTCATATAAATTTTGGTTTTCATCGGATTTGATCGGGTGTATTTTGACTCATGTTCCGCCAATGAGGTTCTTTGTTACCAAACCTCTCCCAATAACTGAAGACATTACAAAAATTATGAAAATTAAGTTAAATATATGACGCGCAGTGTAGTGCGTCACGGTGGAAGTTGAATATATAATATATATTGTAAAATTGTACAAGAAAATTCCCTAAAAGCTGATTATAAGCAGAGATTTTAATCTGGATTAAAATAAAATCTTTTATAACATTAAAAACTTTAGTTAGACAAACTCACTCTCACTATATTTTTCTATATATCATATCTTTTTTATTTATTAATTTTTTTAATTGGAAAATGCATCAGTGAAACCAACATCCCAGCTTAAAAAAATAAATATTTATATTCATTTTACTGCCCTTGTAAATTCGTAGTCACTTGATATTTGCTGGATTCGATTTGAGAACCTAAAATTTAATTATTCAAGCGCTTATATTTTATATATTAATAATAAACATACTATTTATAACACTGTAGTACATAACAATATATTATCACAAAATAGCTGTAAACAATTTAAGCTATTAGAAATAAGTACTATCATTCAGTGTCAACGTTTAAGGTTTTAATGTATTTTTAATGTGTTGAGGGTATGATATAGAAATGATTAAATTTACACTATAGACGCTTAATGAAGAAGAAATGAGACACCCTTGAAAATACTTAAAGAGGGAAAACATTTCATTATTTTTTTTAAAGAGTTAAAACATAAATAGACTACTTTTTATTTGTTAAATAAATCAACTAAAAGTTCTAACAGTCATGCAGCCAGTACAGAAAATGCAGCAGAGCTTCTTTTTGCAATCTTAGGTTTTGTGATTAGTATATCAACCTAGCTATAACTTTATTTACTGTGATAGGTAAGTTCACGACAATCTAAGATAACGAAGAAAAAGAAAGTGAAACGTAAATAAAAATCAAGGCACTTTGCCAACACTCTCTCCACTGTGAGGGAGAGATCAAACTAGTCAAGTGCTGACCTCAAGGGACTACTTTACTTACTAAATCTATCGTAAGAATAAAACGCCTTAAAATTAAATCATATATTTTAAAATGTGATGAATAATTATAGAAATAGTGCTAGATATTAAGTCCTCAATCAAAGCTAAAGAAGTGTCATGTTTATTTTACATTACTTTGTTCATACAAATTTACGTTAAAGGCTTTATTTCACCTGTTGATCTCACCCACTGCTTATTTACCTAAACTTTGCTTCTATCAAAGAATTAATTCATGTAGAATTATTTCCATATGATATTAATATTTTGATAGAAGCAAAGTTTAGGTAAATAAGTAGTGTGGGCGAGATCAACAGGTGAAATAAGGTCTTTATTAAAGTAAATTTGTTTGAACAAAGTAATGTAAAATAAACATGAGGTAGACACTTAAGCTTTGATTGAGGAGTTATAAGTAATCGTCACATTTTAAAATATATTATTTAATTTTAAGGCGTTTTAATCAAATATCATATGGAAATACTTCTACATGAATTAATTATAAGCACGAGGTGTAACCGAGTCGAGTCAATCTGTAAGCGCCTGTGAAATAGGCAACTTTTTCAGCAATATTGCCCTGCGGGTTGCATAAGCAAACGTTGCTGCAGGCGCTGCGAGTTGGGCAGCTGCCGTAATTTAAAGCTACAAATAGGACGATATTTTAAAAATAGCATTTGAATACGATACTTAAGTTCAATAGTTTTTAATAAATACATTTCAATTTAACTTATTATAAATCTTCACTGTTGTTTTATTAGAACTAAGATAGTTTTTCATTAATAATAATTTAAAAAAATATATTTTTCATGCCATTATAAAAAATTGAAATTATATTTGAAATACATGTAGCAACATAAGTATTTAAGTGTTCCAATCATCATAAAATGGTTTTAGAGTTGTTTGAAATTTATACTGTTTCATCATTTATATTCTTTTAGCTCAAGACTTTTTGTGTGACAAAACGTTTAGAAAACCAATCATTTGAGTCGAGTACGTACAAGTATTGAGAGATTAATCCAAGCTCACAGCACGTACTCTATCTAATGAGAAGTGTGAAGATTATCTCTAAAGATAGCTTCAAACATTCCACCAACAAATATAATTCGGTTCTTTAGAGAACTAATCAATCGAAGTGAAATACACCTACAGAAAATAGCAAAACAATTGTTTTATTAAAAAATTATGAACCTCGAGCTATGTATCATAAATATGTATATTTTTAACCCCTTCAATTGTTGACGTCATTATTTAGGTAATATTATGTAGTCTACATTTGAGAACTGAAGAATTACATGATTGTGACATCACATCCTTTTTATTTCACAGTTCATACATTTAATTCTGTGTCCATTTAATTAATTAAATAATATTTTGCTTGGATTTTGTCTTTTACATATCACCCATTCAACAACAATTTTTGTTTTATTTTATTTACTCTATTTACATAATTATTTTTTTCAAATTTATTTTGTAAAATAATGATTGCTTTACAAGGTACATTTATAGCTTTTAACTCGAGGTCCTCTCTTTTAAGTATTATTAAATATATAATTCTCTACAAGATGGCAGATATATTAATAGTATGTATATATATATAATTATATATATATATATATATATATATATATATATATATATATATATATATATATATATATATATACTGTATATACAGGGTGTCCACAAAAATTCGCATGAATTGACAGGCAAATTAAAGTATGAAGCAGGATGGTAACATGAACATGTTATACATCAAATTAAAGCTCAACAATTAACATTTTCAAAATTGTAAGCAAAAAAGCATTGCGTGGACTTGTTTTCTTTTGAAACGAAAAAGGAACAAAAATGACCGTTTCTGCGCTCCAAACTCCGCAGAATCAGCTGTCATCTCAAAGAGATTGTCCATATTTAATTACTCGCTTGAATAAAAATTTACCCACACAATTTACCACAAGGCTTCTCCACATGAGCATCGTTGGTACCCCAGCACACGTCCGGACGGGCCTCCAGTTCTCATCACAACACCAATCAGATTAATCACGCCGGCTATTCTGGCAACGTGTGGCGAGAACTGGAGGCCCGTCCGGACGTGTGCCAGGTTTACAAACGGTGTACGGTGCTCATGCAGAGAAGCCTTGTGGTAAATTGTGTGGGTAAATTTTTATTCAAACGAATAATTAAATAAGGACAATCTCTTTGAGATGACAGCTGATTCTGCGGAGTTTGGAGCTCAGAAACGGCCTTTTTTGTTCCTTTTTCGTTTCAAAAGAAAACAAGTCCACACAATGCTTTTTTGCTAACAATTTTGAAAATGTTGATTGTTAAGCTTTAATTTGATGTATAACATGTTCATGTTACCATCCTGCTTCATACTTTAATTTGCCTGTCAATTCGTGCGAATTTCTGTGGACACCCTGTTTATATATATATATATATATATATATATATATATATATATATATATATATATATATATATATATAAATATATATATATATTATCCAGCAGAAAAAAAAATCCCATATATTTTTTAACTCACAATTAATTTTCAATTAACAACAACAGAGTTCAATTAAAGGGGAAAAAAAGAAAGAAAAATTGTGTTTATAAAATTTTTAAAATGTAAGTATAATTGTGTAGAGTTAACTATAAAGAAGAGTGAGACAAAATGATTGGTGGAGGATGAACCCAGTGTACCTTTTTACTAAAACTGTAGGGGTAATTTTGTTTATTTTTAGTGTAGGTTTACATAACAAAATACTACACACACGTTTACTTTATGTCCATAAAGAGCCTCAAAATCGTGCACATTAATTAAAAAAAAAAAAAAAACTAAAAATATAATATAAACAATTTCCGTATATATATTTCTTTTAGAATTTTATAACCAATATACGTGGTTTAAATAATAAATAAACAAATTCTTTAAAATAGTCAGAGGAGAATGTTGACATTATCTGTAGAGAGACGTCGTCACTGTTACCTGATTGCCTGGTCTGCTTGTTGATTTTCCCGATTTTACGTGCCACAGCAGTCACTGCTTCCTGCCTACTCTCGAGTTCGCACTCCCTTTGCGGCTGCAGCCTCCGTACGGCCGAGGAGGAGGCAACCGCACACACAGGAGCGTGCGCACGTCTCTCGCCACCAAAAGCCGCGTAACACGACCGCTATAACACCAACCCTTCTTGTCTCTAGACACCACAACGTTACAAAAATTTTAATATTTCTAGTGAGAGTTGCCAGAAGTGAAAGATTTTTGCCTAGAAAGAAGATTGAAATGTTTTGAAAAAATAAAAAAAAATAATAATAATAATTACTTGTTAATTTTTGTGTGATTATATTTGCATTGTGATCCAATGTTAAAAGATTGCTCTAAAGCTGGAAAATTCAGTTTTTTAAATCGTAGTTAATATAAACCAAAAATACTAAAATCTCGAAAAGTTTATAGTATCTATCGCCCTCCAAAATATTTCTTAGCTTTAGTTGTTGGCTGTAATAAAAAATTATACAAAAACTTATGATGACACCTTTTGTGGTACATATTAAAGTCTGTGAAACTATTGACGCAGCAAGTAACTTTCCACAATGACTGAAGATGTACACCTCGAAACATTTACAAGTTTCATAATGTTACACCTGCACTCTTTGTGGAAGAAATCTGTGCAGGTGAATCGAAATTTTAAAATCATCAAACTAGAAGTTTACCTTTTTCAAAATTGAAAATGTATACATAAATCTTCTTGTCTATTCAACCAAATTAAGCAGGGTAACGTTCCGACTGAGCTGTAGTGTATAGTACGTGAAATGCGATCCTCCACTTCAGTTTTAACAGAGATCGTACAGTGTAAGTTCTCTAGTTTTAATATACATATAGCAAAAGTTAATATTATAGTTATTGTTTTTGTCATTAAAAGTTTGATCGTGTTTAATCATATGGTTTCTTATCTCATGCTCTAATAAGGACTCTATATAATATTAATTTTCAACTATGATTATATTCAAAAGGATCTAATTTCAAATTATAACATAATTAATTATTAAATCAAAGATTGCTCAATTATATAAATAACTGACGTGCTTTACCATCTGATTTTGAATAGTATACATTTATAGTGAAAAGGAAATATTAGCAGAAAAGAAATTATGTTTTTAACAAAGAAATCAATGAAAATGATAAATTTTTGTTCCAAGTATTTCATTAGCAATGAAATGAAGAGGATTTATATTATTATTCTTATTGTTACTCAAAATTATATTAATTTGCTTTAACCCTTATGAAAACTCAATAGAGGAAGAATACATTTGATATAAGTATTTTATTGCAATGTTATGCCGAATTTAATTATATAATTATATTAATAAAAGCAGAGTTATTCTCCTATAACAATAGGAGAATAACCCTGACTAAAAGTTGCTGAAGATTTGCTTCGTTACTTTTTAATTATTTTACAGTATTGGCTCACTACACTACTTTATGCAAATTGCATAAACCTTAAAAATTTTTGATTTCAACGCTACCTAATTATAATTAAACAACACTGTACTAAACTTTTACTGATTTTACACCAGATGGTGTAAATATATTACTTTGTTGGCTAAAAAGTGAACACAGTTTTTTTAGCAACTCAATTCCATTTTGCTTTCTCTCAATAAAATAAGAATCTTTTACATTTGTTCAACCTTAACAATAATATAAAAAATAATTCTATGAGACATCAGATAGTGGGCTATATTTTGTCTACAACTTTCGTAAAAATAGTAATCAATTTAAGCAATATTAAATGCAGTAATATAATATATTATATAAAATGTAAAAACAAAATATAATTTTTATGTACTTCAGATGGAATATAATTTATCTTTAATGTACTGCAGTATATGTTAAAATCTAATTTCACGCTTCAAATGGTTACCATCTTTATGTTAGAACAAAAACAGCTGTTAGCAGAAAATTGCTGTTATTTCAGGCGTAAACTTACGTTACTTTTGTTAGACTGGTATATTTCTCAAAACTTTATAAATTGATGACAACAGATTCCCAAGAAAAGGAAATACCCTCCCAATTTACAGATTTTAATAAACGTTGACGATACCATGCCAACCGGACTCGGGACGTGAGCGTACGTGAGATATTTGTTCTGTACAAATTGCCTTCAAATCAAATTAATTGGCAAGCAAATACAAACAACATGTGAAGTTTGCAAAATTGTTTGATTGACTTGAAGTTGTTTTTTGTCAATATTAGAAAGTTACATTAAATTTGACATACATAATAAATTGTAGTGTGGTTGATGATAATTAACATTTTACAAATCATAAAATTACACTATTTATTATTATGGTATAAAGAAAAAGATATAATTGAAATTAGCCTCGTAAAATGGAAAATCGGTACATACCTATTTTATAATTTTATTAATTAAATCATATTCTATATAAAATAACATAAACATAAATGATTTAAGTTACGTAAAAATTATTTCGAAATTCCAATTCAGGAACTATAGTACTATACTTACAGTACTAGAAACACATTTTCAATTATAGAATATCCTACATTTTCTGCAAAACAACACATCTTTATACTAAATTTTTTTGCATATACTGTACAAACAACAAAATAGTCTGCACATGACATCAAAGTCTCTAGAGGTTCTTTGCATCACTCGTGCGTGGCCATGGACAAACCGTACACAGATAGGTTTCTCTTGCTGCAATCCAATCGTATTGATTGGTTTTGCCTACATTGCTGCTTTCACAACAAAATTAAATTGCAGTCTACTCTAGGAAGTCACCAATAGACTCGGGGGGTGCCATGCAAGCAATCCCTTGAAGACATAGTAAATAGATTTAGTCTAGTACTTCATAGTGAAGATGTTACGTCTTCTTTGATGTGTTATTTGCGATGGGTAACTATTTGAAAAACAACAAAAACATTTTTATCAGTCCTATAATATATTATTTATATATTATAAAGTGTACAACTAAATTCAAGCATGGCAGACATTGGTTGAGTGACCATTATGAGGGGGATTCAAAAAGACTTATCCGTGAGATTTAGCCGGCGGATAACTTGTCCACGTTCTAGTCTGGATAACCTAAATACTTAGCCGCGCGGACAAGTATAAGGCTGGACAAGGGTTTGGATAAGTCGGTCTGGACAAAAGTCATTTGGTCAAGCCTGTTGGCTAAAGTCCCGCGGACAACTAACCGCGCGGCTAAGTATCGTGGACAAATCTCCCACCTGGATAAGGTTTTTAATTACGCCGCCATCTTGGATTACGTGTTAAATATGGAGGTAATTGGATCTACATATATGATGATTCATTGCTAATTTATTAAACAACTGTGTTCAAATTTGATTAAATATCAATTTGTGTAGTTTGCATAAGACATAGGAAAATAAATTTCAAACATTTAGCGCTTATATTCAATGTTTACCTCCCCCTGCTCCCCCTTTTCTATATAGCGTTTGCTTGGCTTTGTTGTTGTTTACATTCAGCAGTAGGTACTGAGAGGGAACTGGAATCACTTGATTTATTCCTCCTAATTTAACATATTTTAATTTTTTTTAACAATAATATTTACTTAAGAAATAAATATACTTAACTTGAACATATACATTTTTTTTATTTTACCTAGTTTCTTTAAAATTACTTTTTGTTGTTCCGTTTCCCCCTCGTATTCAAAAGTCCGCGGGGAAAGCAATGGCCGGTGATTGGCTGAATTTTTTTAAGAATCTTAGGGTCAATATCAGTGCATAAGTGTCGTAAAATGGTCATTATTGACGTGAAATTTGGAGTCGATTTACATTTTATTTAATGATTTATTGTATTTTTCACAGATATCATTGGCAAATATTGTATTTTTTTCCATTTACTTGACATCTCAATCTATCAAATAACATAATTGTCAAATGTACCACGATTGTCATATCGCAGAAAATAAATAGTTTTTGGTATGCTACTACCATGTTAAATAGGTGCTTTTTGCCTACATTCACGTGACGTCATATTTTTGTGACGTATGGTGAAAGACCCGTATATCATCAGCAAGCCCCGCCCTCTTTGTTGGCACACATTTTGTTATGCTCATTTTTCAATAATATTAGACGATTAATACCTGATATTTGTGTCTATAATTGCACAAGGCCAGCCCAAGAATACACTTCTCTATGACATTTCATAAAGGTAAGTGAAATATCTAACGTAAAATTGCTTATGATAATTGCTTATCATAGCTCTATGATATGATACCATTCATCTGTATACTTCATCTGCGAATTTTTGATACTTTTATTACATATTTAAACACGAACAGTTATTAAAAATAAAGCTCTTTTTAAGTTAATAATTAGTCTGGTAGCATTTAATTAAGGAGTATGAACTCCTGTATGTTAAAAATATGTAAATGAGGCAAACAGAAAATGAACTAAAATCAAGGAGGTTGAAATCAAGCCCTCAAACGTCGTCAAAATAAGCAATTTTCTAATGGATATTTCACGTACCGTCATTAATTGTAATACAGTATTATCATATGATAATAAAAACCCATTATTTAATCCAAATATTGGGTATAAGGTATAAATTTATTGAAAAAAAAACCGTGGGTTATTCAGCGAGGCTCGATCACAGACGTGGCTCGATGAATTTATTATTATGCCACCAGCGCCTCGCACAGAACGGGAAATTAGAGAAATATAACAAAAAATGTTAAAAGCGCCAAAAGTTTTAAACCGTGTCACCCCAATAATAATAAGATTGAAATGAAATTAATTTTAAACACAATGGGGGACATTCACAAAGCACTTTAACCCCCACTTTAGCCCCGATTTTTAACCCTGGTGCTAAACATGGTGCTAAACTATGAGCTTAACATGGTTAGCCCCTGGTTTAGTACCATGTTTAGCACCAGGGTTAAAAATCAGGGCTATAGTGGGGGTTAAAATGCTTTGTGAATGCCCCCCAATGTTTACGTAATATAATATAAAATCACGATATATGGCGGTCCAATTATCACCGTATTTAACACGTAATCCAAGATGGCGGCGTAATTAAAAACCTTATCCAGGTGGGTGATTTGTCCACGAGACTTAGCCGCGCGGTTAGTTGTCCGCGGGACTTTAGCCAACAGGCTTGGCCAAATGACTTTTGTCCAGACCGACTTATCCAAACCCTTGTCCAGCCTTATACTTGTCCGCGCGGCTAAGTATTTAGGTTATCCAGACTAGAACGTGGACAAGTTATCCGCCGGCTAAATCTCACGGATAAGTCTTTTTGAATCCCCCTCTATAAAAAAAAGTATCACGCTTCTCCTAACCATTAATAAATCTTTGCACTTCTTCATTAAAAAAGTCATGGTTCACTTGGTTTTCGTTCGTTGCATTACAAAAAGCTGTAGCATCCATGCTAATTGGGGTCTCCGCTGTTCCTTCAATCACTATGACAAATTCTGGAATGCATTTGCCAGATCGTAGTGGTTTTGTTTGAGATAAACCAGAGAAATGCTCAAAAGTTTAGGGTTTTGAAAGGTTGTGGATTAATCTGTAGCTTGTAAGTAAGATAGTGTATCTTACATCACATCAAAAGAAGTATTTTCTTTAAAGTAACACTACTGGAAAAAAGGCTTAGTTGTACAAAAGAGTGACGATACGTTTACTGACAGTACATACATTATGTAATGTACAGATAAAGTTAGTAGCAAGAGTCGCTAACTCAGACATGTGGAAAAGGCATTTTTAATTTTCTTTTCGTATTTTTTTTTTAAATTTTATATATAAGCAAAAGAACCTTTTGATCAAAGATTGTATGGAAAAAAAAATCTGGACATATTAAAATATAGTCTAATAAAAAATACCATTTTTATTTTTCACTTCAAATATCACACACCTTATTGATAAAAAGCATTGACAACACTCACCAGTCAGTCTTGAACCCACGATAGTTTGACCAGACCTGGTGTTGGCAGCACGTGGGAAACATTTTTTAGGGCTCTGAGTGACGAGCGGCTGTCATGCACGATGAAAAAAAAAAAAAAAAAAAGAAAAATCCTTTGAAGTGCCTCCGTGAAAAGACGCAGTTACATTCTGTATCGTATACCAGCCGACCCACATGCTTTGATTAAATTTGTTAAACGACAAAAAACTGGTTGTTTACTTTTTTTTTTATTATTTTCTATTGCTTCTTTATTTCATTTAAAAAATATTATGTAATAGTTACCTATATATCATACATTGCAAGATATGCGGGTTTTATGATAATTCTTTGTATGTTTTTGTTTTTGTTTTGATGTTGCTAATTAGTGCATGAACCGTTTAAATAACATCAATACTTACACCGCTGGAGAAAGTACGGGCTGTTTTTTTTTTTTTCATTTTTACAAGAAAATCTTCAAGGGCCTTACGTTTTGTTATACATGGTTTAAATGGTCAATTTTATGTTTTTATGCCTATGTTGCTTCTATGTCTATATAATGTACGAATTAATTTTGTTTGTACACTTTGTTCAATAAAATCTCATGGTAAATTTAATTAATTTAATTTTAATATTTAATTAATTAATTATGCAAATTTAATTAATAATTACTGCTGTTTGCTTTCATTTGATTACCAAAAAAACTGTAGTAATAATTTCAAAATTTTAACATAGTTTGTGAATATTGTATATTATATAATATATTTATTAATGTAAATAATATCTTTATGCAGTGTATGTGTATATACACATACCATGATCTTTATGTATTTAATTATAAACCTTGTGTTAACATAATATATAGAATATAGATTAATACTAAAATACAAATACAATTAGTATTATAATATAATGATTAATTATGGTTTATATAAAGTTAATATATATACTATTTATTATATTTTATTATAGAAGAGATACATGTTATACATTTTAATAAAATAATTTGTGTTATTAAATATTTTGATGAAATATTAAATTTAATAAAAGTGTTAATATTGCAAAAATTTATGTTATAATGATTGTAATAAAAAACAGAAAATAATTAAAAATAATGAAAGAATTTTTTAATAAAATTTCAATTAGTTAGCGTGAGTTTCATATTAATACTATAATGAAAATTACTTTATGAATTAAAATACAATGTTAGTAGATTGCTTATGGGGGAATAGTTTTCTATTTGTCTCATCGTCTCGCGTGCAGCTAGACATCAACTGCCACAGTAGCAACTGTGGTGGTTTGCTGGGTTACAGAATCACTCCAGGCCTCGAGAACTACTGCACTAAAAGTATGGTGAGAGAGAGAGAGAGAGAGAGAGAGAGAGAGAGAGAGAGAGAGAGAGAGAGAGAGAGAGAGAGAGAGAGAGAGAGAGAGAGAGAGAGAGAGAGAGAGAGAGAGAGAGAGAGAGAGAGAGAGAGAGAGAGAGAGAGAGAGAGAGAGAGAGAGAAGTGGTTGTAAATTGAAGTAAAGTTACGGCGTCTTTCCCACTCGGCGGTAGATTTGTAGTTCACAATCGCAGCATGTCACTCTATCTATATGCAAGGTATTCATCAGGTGGGCACGCCCAATTGTTTGTGCACCTGCTCGCCTCCAGCCTGCCTTTTGTCTTCGCATAAATGAACATCGATTAGATACGGGTGGGAAAAAAAAATATCATCGTATTTTGTAGAATTATTTTTTGCAGAAAAAAAAATGGGAGTATTATATTTTATATAGATATCTAGGAAAAGGAAGAGCTAGAATAGACAATTTATTGGAATCCGCTTCCATATATTTTATATAATCCTATATTAAAAATGAAATGGAAGAACAGTTTTATTGATTTATTGAAACAATTTAAAATATATTTAATACATATATATTTGATACCTCGATCATCTGTCAGTTTATAAAAAAATATATATAGTATGTGTATATAATCCTTTTCGAATGTTTATTCTCATCAAAGTTTTATCAGCACTTTCAATTTAGAATATTTGATGGCCTCAAAATAGTTTGACAACTTAACTTGAAATTTTCATTCATAATTTATTTTATTGTAATTATTTTCTATTTTTCAATTCTATATGAAAATATATTTTGCTATGCTTTTATACAAAATATATTATGATTTTTTTCCCATTGTTTGTTACAATAGAGAGATTTAGTTCTAGGTTTTAGAGTGCCAACACTGTAAATTGAAGTTTATAAATGGCGTTGAACGAGGGCTGCTGTTACGTTACGTTACGCTCGAGTAGAACGGGGTGACTGCTGCTTGCGATTTTTAACCCTGGGCCCGAAGCGGCTGGTGTCACCCAAGGGGGTTGCTAGCTGGCACACAACTAAGCTCACTGGCGTAACAAGCCGGCTGCCAGCTCGAGTTACCATCGCGATGTAATCAGGCAGCACGGAGAAACAACTTTCTCATGCGTGCGAGCACCACAATTCGTGAGACAAGCTTAAAAACCAGCCACGTATTATTTCACTCTCACTAAAAGATTTTGAATTAATACATATTTTTTTAAATATTTAAAAAATATATATATATTGACAATATTTTTGTAATGTGTCTTAAGATTTATTTAATAAGATAAAGTATATAAATTTTTATGAAAGAAAGTTGTTGATTTTTTTATACAAAGTTTATGTAAAAATAACGAAGTAAAAAAAGAAAAAAAAAATGACCATATATTTTGTATATAAAAAAAAATCAAGTTAAAGGACAGAAAAGATTTAATATAATGATGTTAAGATTGGGAACGATAAAAATATACGTAAAAAAAACCTACAAGATAAATAAAATTCAAGGAATAAAGAAAAAAATTATATTTTATTAGAAATAATATTGTACGTTTGTAAATGGAGCGAGGAAGTTGGATAAAAATCCGAGCAGGAAGTTGACTGAGGGAGAAATGGAGAATGGAGACGCTGAAAGCCATGGAAAATACGCCACATAGAGGGTAGCCGGTAGAAGTGTTACACTGAGAGAACTCGCCGAGTTAAATTTATTCTACTGAGAAAAAAGCTTAAAATTATTCTTAGTAGTTTCTTGCTACCTGGCATTCGGTATAAAAAAATTTGACCATTGGACGAGATCTCCGAAGTCGAATTCTTTTCATACGTGACGTCACACTGTACGACGTATTCAATTTAATGTACAGCTGGAGGTATCCAGGGACGAAATATGCCATAAAAGAAATGGATCAAAGATATGAGAAAAAAAAATCATCGTAAAATGTTGTTCTGATGGATCTTATAAATCAAAAGGGAAAAATTTCTTATTTAATAACAGCAGGGAAAAAAAATCATCTAAAATGTTCAAATAAGTTCACCATTTACAAATAATAGTTGAAACATTTTTAAACGAAGCCTATATATATTATATGACTTAATCTGATTAATAATTTACTAAAATTTAATTTGATGTTTTATTAATAGAAAAAACATGCCAACATTGCAGGGTTTTATAAAATTTTAATTTAAGAAAATTAAATAAATTATTTATATTTTACGTTCCATGGAATGCAGAAAATCTCTCTGTCTCTCTCTCTCTCTCTCTCTCTCTCTCTCTCTTTTTCTCTTCTACGTTATAAAAAAAAATCAAGTTAACTATTAATAAACTAGTGCAAACTATATAATTACACACTCCATAGAATCTATAATATATTATTTCTAATTGTGTAAACAATTCCAAAGTTTTCAGTGTAAATCTTAAAATGAGAAATATAATTTAGACGTAGGAAGAGCTAATAATTAATGTAATAAGATGTATCCAATAATATATAAGCTTCTGCTGGTGAGTAAATTGCGTTAACTTGCTTTGATACAAGATTAAAGTGAAGTAGTTTAGCAAAGTTATAGTCACTCGGTATATGGATGTGTTTACGTCTTTGTAATAAGGTAATTAGCTTTCGGCGGTGCGGCAAACGTGAGGCTATATTTACTCGAATGCTTTTCAAGGACATAATTATCTTTGTGAAGTTTATAATATGCCCCTCATCACAAATTCAATGCATTAGCAGATGCTTAGGCTTAATAAATAAACCCCTCAGGTATGACCAAGGTAAAGCTGTCTTCAGTAGAAAACAGGTCATTAATATAAATATGGGGTGAATGTGGTGAATGTTTCAAAGTGTTCTACATTTTGGACACAATGTATAAATTTGTACTTAGACGAATACAGAACTACAGCTCATGAAAAATGAAATTACGTGCAATGCTAAATCTTTGTTTACTAATTTCCCTAGTGATAATAGGTCTGTTCGTAAATACACAATCAGAAAGAATCGATTATTTGTGATGAACCTTCTGTACATGACATGAAACATTAGGTTCATCACAAAAAATCGATTCTTTCTGATTGTGTATTTACGAACAGACCTATAATAAGATTAATAAGTGAATAAAATTTAAGTGCTTATTATAAGACACTAAAAATGTTTTATTTTATAATAATCTACGAAATATTGACGATTTTTACAACTATGTCTTTAAATATTTTTAACTATTACCCAAATGCATAGATGAGGTTTAAGGTTAGCCCTATATCGTGTGTTATGCTGGCTGGTATGAGAGATTTAATAAATATTTCAATATTTATAATATTCTGCTTACTTTTTAAATAAAAGTTTTTTTTTATATTTTTAAACAATTTTAGTAATGATTTTTATTTTATGTAAAATTTATGTAAATTAATTTTTAAAAAAATCTTTGGCATGTCGGTGAGTTTTTTTAACGGTATCTTGTTTATTTTCACAACTTTAATTTGATAAATAGTTCATTAATTTGAGTGTCTTACAATAACACTGAACATATAAATCAGAGGTGATATAATAAATGTAAATAAGATATAAAAGTTCACTTTAGTAGAAACTGATCGTCAAACGTCTTTAAGACTGGCAGGTATAATAGGCTCAAACGGAGTGATTTGCCGAAACTGAAGAGTTTATTTTTTTCCTATGCAAAACTCTTAAGCCAATTTTTTTTTCAAAACTGTCACAGCTCCTCCGCCATATTAGTGAGTATTTATCATAAATATCTCAGTTAGCTGTAAAGATTGGTTATTGAGATAAATTGATTTTAATGGACCAAAAATCGTATTTTGAAAATTGATCAACAGGTGGCGTGTTTTAAATTTGATATCAATTTTCCTCAAACACAAATCAATCTATATATTTTTCCGTAATGAGATGTTAATTATTCTGAAGGCACTGTGACAGTTTTCAAAGTAATAACTGTAATATTTACTTAAATAAAATATTAGTACTTCAATTATTCTAATAGATGGCGTGGAAGGCTGCCTTCACACCTTAACAATCTTGGTCAAGCCCTCACCCAAACATTTCAGATCTGTGGGAACTCAAGATTGATGCCCAAGTAGAAGTTTTACGTTAATTGATATTGATGCTGAAGTAAAGAATGAAGTTATTTTAAAACGTACGATAATACGATAATTAAAGAGACTCAAAAAAGACGAATTAAATTGAAGGTAAAACATAAAACACTAATTTATATTATAAAATCATCTTATAAGAAGCAGATGATGCTTAATAACAAAGGAAACAATTAAAACATATATTATAAATATTGGAATTTTAAATATTTAAATTTTATTTTGTACACATTAAGTTTAAGAGGAAAATGCCTTAGTTTTTCTTTTCTTCATCAGATATTTTGAAAATAAAATAAGAAAATACCACTGAAAAAAAAAAAAATTACCTGCTTTCAGTTCAAAATAAAATAGTTCTACACAGAAAGCACAAAAAATTTACGGCTGTGAGAATAATGTAAAAAAATAACACTGAGGACATATTTTTGACTTGAATATTCTGCAGCCTTAAACCCCCACTTCAGTAAGAATTTCTACATCATGCATCGTCTTTCGATACTTCCTTTATTAACTCTTCAGATTTTAATATCATAACGTGGTAACTTTTACCTTTCATCTTACCTTCTTGAGGTTTAAGAAAAAATTAATTCCATAGGACTATGTGGATCTTTCAAACAGCTGAAACAGCTGATTAAAACGACAAGAAATGAAAATTACGTTCAGAGTTCTACATGCGCGAGAAGTTACGCCCTTGAGCATGTTAATCTTCATTATCTCACTCTTTAATTACCGCTAATGAGAGACAAGGAAATAATTATGCTGAGTATTTCTAGAGAAACTAATAATTATCTTAGCTGTAATCTTATCTACCTTACAGAATTTATTTTTCATTTTATAAATAAAATTATAGTACGTGCTTTTTTGTTGATAAAAAATCTTAATTTGCTTTTTACTTGCTTCAATTATTACGTTTTAATGTATATTATAAGCTAAATTGAAAGTTAAAAAGAAACGAAGTGGAAAAATAATATCAGTTAATTAAAATATAAGATTACTTTGTCATTGTTTGTTTATCACAGCAAGTTTTAATAAAGCTACGTATAGTAGGTAGATAGTAAATGAAAGATCTAATTTCCTTACTTATAAGCTTTGAGTTCATTGAAAAACAATGATAAAAAAAGAAAGAAATTAATACAAAAACACGTACTGTACAGTCAGTTCACTCGAGTAATTAAAAAAATTCCACCTTGCCAGAACAGCTAGCTCACCTTGAGTTCAGGCAACTAGATGTTTAGCATTCAAATGAAACACAGGTTACATTAAAATATATGATATAATTTTTGCCATACCTTTTTATACTTTTATAAAATAAAATACAATACAATAAAATTGATTTGAGTGTACGTGATATCTTTAAATCTGACTCAACTATGTAACTTTTGATTCGTCCTCTTCTCCCTTCCTCCCTTTGAATAATTCATTAAATTAAAATTTTCTAACCCTGAGGCTAGACAAGTCACCTAAATGGACAGTGAGATGCTCATTCAAAGCTGACATAATTAATGAATTATATTTTAATGTCATTGTTTTAGCAGAGAGGGAAAAAGAGTATTTGCTACTACCACCAAGATCTGCACCGACGGCGGCTCTAGGCAGGCTCACGCCCAGACCCTTTCGCTCACCGTCACGACCCTCCTACTCACCGGGGCTTCGCAGCGAGCAGCCGAAGCCCCCTGCTTTCTGCCACCGGCGGCCTGCCTGGTATAGGCACAACGTTTCAGCGCGGCCATCCATTTTCAGGGATAGTTGCTTCTGCAGGTGAGTTGTTACACACTCCTTAGCGGATTTCGACTTCCATATGGCCACCACCCTGCTTTACATTACTTTACATTGATAAGTTGGTGGACTTGAATAATTTTTAACTTATCAATCAACTTTCCTGAAATTATTAAATTATAATTTATTAAATTAGAGGGAAATCACCAAAAGCTTTATGATATAATATATTACTGATTAGTGATTTCCGTTACCATAATACAAAGTTAAAATTTTTGCTTGAAATATATACTATACTCTGCAGGTTGTAGCATTGTATTATTTTTATAAAAAATTTATTCATTCTTGCATGTGAAAACTTTTTGAATATAAAATTTGTACACTGCGAAAAGAATTACAGATAAAAAAAACATAACAAGCAAGATGCACTGTTATGATTAAAATTAAATAATTAAAAACAAAAACAGTGGGGAGTATATTGTATATTCACATAGAACTTTATCATGTGAAAAATTATCATACGTTAAATCTACAGAGTAGTATGCATATAGAGAAACCTAAAATTATTATACCGAATATATAATAATATATAATTTTATTCTAAATTGTTTGTAACACTATGTTAAACTAGTAGTATAATAGCCTTGAAAATATTTTAGTATCATGATTTTAGCTCGGATTTTTAGAAAGAACGAGTTTTAAATTCATTTTCAATATCCCTCTTTTTGTACCGGTACAATGGATTATACGTAATGCCAACACAACAGGAAAATTATTCACATTGAATATCAAATCAAAGCTCAAAATCAAATTGTCAGATATGATATATCAATCCGTATATTTCCTAATTAATTGTATTAAATCAATGCAGCTCTGTTACTAAAAGTATTCAAATTTTTAGATACTTACTCTATATACGGGTCTTTCACCATACGTCACAAAAATATGACGTCACGTGAATGTAGGCAAAAAGCACCTATTTAACATGGTAGTAGCATACCAAAAACTATTTATTTTCTGCGATATGACAATCGTGGTACTTTTGACAATTATTTTATTTGATAGATTGAAATGTCAAGTAAATGGAAAAAAATACAATATTTGCCAATGACATCTGTGAAAAATACAATAAATCATTAAATAAAATGTAAATCGACTCCAAATTTCACGTCAATAATGATCATTTTAGGACACTTATGCACTGATATTGACCCTAAGATTCGTCAAAAAAATCAGCCAATCACCGACCATTGCTTTCCCCGCGGACTTTTGAATAAGAGGGGGAAACGGCACAACAAAAAATAATGATAAAGAAGCTAGGTAAAATAAAAAAAATGTATATGTTTAAGTTATGTATATTTATTTCTTACGTATATATTATTATTAAAAAAGAATAAAAATATGTTAAATTAGGAGAAATAAATCAAGTGATTCCAGTTCCCTCTCAGTATACCTACTGCTGAATGTAAACAACAACAAAGCCAAGCAAACGCTATATAAGGATAATATTTGTACTTTTATTGACTCTGTTTTTTCAGTACTAAATTTGCACTTTAAAGTGTAAAAAGTACTGAAAATAAGGTTTAATTAGCCCATTTAATGTACTGAAACCTAAAAAGTCCTTACTGCAAGGTGAAAATAATTGTACTGAAATCGAATTCAGCATCTAATAATTTAGTGTATACAGTCGGAAGTAGTCTTCCTGTTGTTGAGTTTTGAAATTTTACATAAAAAGGAAATCAGGAAACCTCTCTGCAAAATTAACGATATAATTAATAACAAATTATATTATGTATTTTTATATTTTATGTAATGTAAGCCAGGTGTTGGTTTGACTTGGTTCATGGTGTGGCCAGCAGAGGAAAAGCCTGGTGTGTGTGTGTGTGACACCCCCAACCCCCCTCCTACCCCCTGGGGGGAGGGTGGCGGCCGTTAAATGCCTTCTCTATCATCCGGGGACGTATATCACTCATAGGACCATAAAGCGTCCGTGCTGGGCGTTTTATATGAGCAGCGTCCGCTACTCGCAGTAATGAGCATAACTATAGTCAAATTATTGTATCTTTACCACCGGAAATAACCGTATATATAACTTTTATGTTCGTTTTTTAAAGTTCAAATGTTGCTCAAAGGTATTAAGATCTCTCGTAAAATTGAAGTATCGATAAGAATGTGAGAAAGTTTTCATTTCCGGCTACTTCCGGCGTGAATATTGACTTAATTTGAGTGTATCTCTCCTCACAACTAAGACTGTACAACGTAATCGCATGGAGACACACATAAGCGGCTTAATGGCAATCAACAGCAAACATCTCTACTAATGACTCATTAACAAAAATGGTCCAAATATCAGCTGATATTTCAATCGAGAATATTGAGACGTTGGGTGTTTTTATATTGTAAGAAAAAAAAATGAGAAAACTTTATCTAAAAATCTTTCATCGTAATAGTCAATGTTTATTTTTATGTTACAGGATAAAATCATACAAAAGAGTATAAAAAAAAATTGATTGTTACTTTTTTTTTTATATATGAAAGAAAAAATATATGATAGTGATTTATTTATATTTTATTGGATTTTACTTCTTTAATACTTTGATGTTTTCTTTTGTTGTAATATTTCTTCAATTGATCATGATATATCTTTGATAATTTATCAACAAAAATACATAAAATAGAAAAAGCACACACATTTGTATCATTTCTAATAAACGACAAGATGGTTTTGATAGATAAAAAAAAGTAAGATTTTTGATTGATATTGAAGAAGGGTGAGTTTAAGTTATGGAATGTAAGAGATGTGGGGGGAGCATCAAGAGAGCGGGACATGTCACTCCCCTGAGGAGGATACCACCAACGAGGGGGTGGAGAGGAAGGGGGGAGGGGGCGGTGTATTGAAGCACGACCCACCGATTGTGACAAGAGCAATCTGTCTCTGCGCTAACACCCTGCCACCACAAATAATGATAATCCGGCAATATATTTTTATATATAGATCTGTAAAATAAAATGAAAAATATATCAACGTTATAAAAGTTTGAAATGTATTTTTTCTACACGGGTAAAATGGATTGCACTTTCTTTCAGTAGTTTACTTTTGTTCAGGCGCGGATCCAGGGGGGGGGGGGTCTGCAGCTACCCCGAAATGTTGAATTTAACATGGGATATATAGGCATTTCCCAAATTTTTGTTTTAAAATTGGCCTTATGGAGGCAGCCCCTCCCCCCCTAATTTTTTTCTGGATCCGCGCCTTCTTTTGTTAAGGATGTAGCAGAAGATTTATAATACTGTAGATAAGAAAATTAATTTAATGTAGCATAGCAGTCATTACAAGCTATTTTTGTTTTGTATTATACCAAAGCTAGAACTTACATCACTCTTAAAAGTCAAAATCTAGGACTTGACTAAAAACATTTCAAAGACATGCTTTATTTTGTCCATAAACTAAACTTGTAGGACAAAACATATTAAACGTGTCTGATGACGTTTTTCACCTGGTCTACTCTCTGTGCCAAATAGCTTTATACTGGCTAGTATAAGAAATACTCGTGTATTCAGCATCTATATAAATTTTGCCTTGCAATTTGTTTTTTCCGTGTACACATGATATCATATTTTTATGGAGAAGACAAAAAAGATTTGGTGTAAGCAGAATAGAAAAAAAAGACACCTCACTTTTACAACTTGTAATTTATTGTTGATATAATTTACACTTTATAAACATTGTTACTATCAACTGGTTTTCAAAGTTTTTTTACTTAACATTACGTCTATAGAACTGTCAGAGTTATATCACTCATGTGAAAACGTGAAAAGTTAAAATGTAACCACAAATTTAATCAATAAACGCCTGTAATTATAAATAATGTGTTATTAATTTAATATTGTTTCAATTTTACAATTTATCGAAAACAATGTTGGCTCGACAAAGTTTTATGCATGTATTAATAAACATTGTATTGTAATGAACCAAAGCGAGCGAACTTTCATTACTAAAACATCAAATTTAGCTGAATTGTTAAAACTATATACACATCACTACGTGTCAAATACAGCTAGCGCTACTCGTACATTAACAGTGTTACTAAACACTGAGTAAATAATTGTTTATGATCGGGTCTTTAAAGGTAAAATAAATGTTTTAAAATCTTTCCAGGTGCCAAAAAAAAATATATATTTGAACATAATCGGTCACGTACTCCTTACGACAGTTACTATATCCTTATCTTATTGTACTGAAGATGCAGCTTTAAAGGAATAGTGTCATGTATATTTTTAAATTTGATAAAATTCTTGATCTTTGATTCAATTTTTTTTACGAGTTTTTATTTTCCTACACAATTAAAGGTTGGTCGTCTGATACAAAACACCGCGAAGAATATCTTGTATAATTAAAAAATTCGCCTCTAAATGTGAATGTGTGATAACAAAAAACATTCAGCAGAACAGAGAAAACTTTTTTTATGACAATGATAGCACAGATATAGCTATCGTTTTCAACTCTCTACTGGAAATAAAGCATTTCATTTTTATCATGGCTTATCGGTGTCCGTGTTTCGTTGCCTTTTTTTTTTTTTTTTTTACTTTGCAGTTTAGCTCTATTGCATCGATGACTGCATCGATGACTGCATCTAGGGAACGTAAATTCATATATATATATTATTCATTAAAAATAAAAACGATGTAAATTAGTGTTAGAAAATGTTGCAGGTTAATTATAATTTTTTATAGTTTTTCAAACGATTAAAATTTAATATTTAAAAATTGAACTCTTACACTTTTTTCGCATAATAATATATTTTTAGTGTGATTATCTATAGTTGCTTGGTATATATTATATAAACCTAATTTATATTATTTCATCCAAACCCAATCATAAGTTCAAGTTTAAAATTTTATTCCAGTTTAGTATAATATCACCCTAATATAAATATACAATATTGTATTTATTTTTTAATATTTCCCAAATTATATTATTATAGTTTAGCTATTATCTTGCTAGCAGTATTAAAAAATATTGATTGATATAATAAATTTATCATCTCAGTTGTGTAAAACATAATTTTAGTTGTTAAAACTTTGAAATAGTGAATTCCTAAATCCATTATAAAAACTGTGAAAACTAAAATGCGAGTTGGCGTCTTGTTAAATTATAATATAATGACATTGTTCCACAAGTTTAACAATTTTGTTTTAGTTATTGGAGAACAAAGTTTTAAGAAAATTACATCGCTTCACATAGTTTCGGCTATTAGGTTAGGGGTTGGTCGAAAGATGATTATTATGCTAGAAACAAGTTTTAATACACAGACTGTTAATAGGATTAAATTTTATACAATTTACTAATTAGCATTAGCAACGACGACGAGGTATCCATTAATTTCATCCCCTGTAATCGTTAATGGATTACAACCTGTGTGCAAGCTATCTGCTTCTCACTATACTGTGCGCTTTGCCACCAGCTGATGAGGTACAATCACAAGCAAATAAATTGGAACAATTCAAAATTAATACTAAATACTTTGAGATTATTTTTTGTTATCAAAGCACATTTGATGAACTTTTAGGGTTTTGAGAAGAAGTAATTTTGAAAATAACTTGAAAATGTATTTGGAACCAACAGAAATTATTTTAATGTTTGTCTCACTGTCAGTTCTAATTTTTTTTAAAAAAAAAACTAAAAAAACTGTAGATTAATTTAATTTTGATTCAAAAATACTAAAAATCAAAGCCTATACACAGTATACACTAGTGCTTAAGCTTTGCTAAACATAATACAAGTTAAAAATTAACGCCCTATTTTTAATTTAAAGAAAAAGCTTATTGTATGTAGAGGATAAGGGGGAATTAATCAGAGAGCTCTATTTTTGCGTAAATAACATTTGGATTATCACAAACACATTTGTTCATCAACCAAAATAATAATTAAAGAGCTCAAAATTGATTCAACATAATTACAAAAATAGAAAGAATTGTAAACTCTTTGTGCTATTTCATTAAGATCAGATGTATTAACAAATTAAACCATGCTGCAGCAACATTTATCTGAAGTGAAGATACTTTAAGAAATTGGTTGCTCCATTATATTGATCTAGTAATAAGCAACATCAAAAGTGCACAATATCAAAAGAAAAAAAGTTCATTTTTTGTTTTTTGTTTTTCAACGGAATGTTTGGAAAATGTATCTTTATAATCTTTATATTATTTAAATTTTCATTGAAATTGAGCATTGTATAATGGGAATTTTACGTCCAAATCTTTTTGTTAATATTGGCTATGATAGTTGTTTCATCTGATATTGTTTTTAATAGTGAATAATAGAAGAACAAAATTATTCCTCATAATAGGAAAAAAAAAAAAAATCATTAGCTATAATGGGAATACATACAACTTTTATAAAAAATTAATAATTATTGCCCTTAAAGAGTGATTTAAACAAGCAACATGATTCATTCTTGATAATTAAAAACAACAACTTATATCGTATACTTAAACATTCCTTACATAACTATTAATTTATTTTCAGTATAAAGACTATATAAAGCATTGTATATATGCCATGTATATAAATATATCATATATACTTGTGGCGTGTCTTACCCATGAAACATGCTTTATTTATACTTCTATTGTTACATATACATAATTATATAGATTAAAACTGAAATTGTTCGTATAAAAATAATTTACAATCTTCAAATTAGACACGTTAAAAAACTATCACAATCTTAACTTAATTTCACTATAATGCTTTGCTATCTTATTTTCAAGCCTAATTATTAATATATATATATATATATATATATATATATATATATATATATATATATATATATATATATATATATATATATATATATATATATATATAAGCAATTACAGTACCATTTTCAAGTAATAACAGTTACTATTAAAAAAATTAGTAGGTTAAGCTAGTAATTAATGTGCTAAATTTAATCTTTTAGAATATGAGCCTCTTTACACCGGGAAATATAAATAGGCTGGAACGCCGAAAGCAATCCAAACATATAACGGCCAAACTACTTCTGCTGGAGTCTGGGTCTTGGTTAAACAATATCAGCAGTAGTGCCCCTGGTGACCTAGAAGAGAACTACTATCGTTTCTTTTGATTACTTTCATCATATATATTCTTTCCAGCCTAAAGGTGCTTTTCCATGGAGCGATGTCACGCGAGGCTTGGCGGGACGAGAAAAGCGCACTTGCAGTGAAACCGTCTGGCGGCCATATCAGCGAGGAAAAATCGCGGCACGATTGAATCGTTGCGGGAAAGCGATTTTTCTTCGCCAATATGGCTGCCATAAGATTTTACTGCAAGTGCGCTTTTCTCGCCCCGCCAAGCCTCGCGCGACATCGCTCCATGGAATAGTGTCTTTAATTATGATACATCGTCCTCTTAAATAAGCTCCACCTGACGTCACAGAAATTTCCCCTCTCGTCTTCTTTTTCGTACTCTGCTTTTAAAAAATGATCGATAAATTCTTACTTAATTAATGATTCTATATCAATATAAATTACATATACGTTAATCAAAATAAAATGTTCTTGTTTTTTTTATGCTATATATGAAGTAATAATTAAACTGATAGCAAATGAGTTATGAATATAATGCATTTCCAATAATAATATAATTAAATTGCGGTTGGTAACATTAATAATAACCACTGCAGGTAGATATTATTATGACACTGGTGACAGGTGTGGGCTTTGCATTGTAATGATGATTGCAGGAATAATAATCACGCTCCCTTTATGTATCAAAAACAATCATTTCTCATGTCACTCTAAAATATGCACGAGGCCTTGCAACTCCCAGGGATGTTTAATTTAGAGAACTTGAAAAAAATATCTCTATTTTAAATGGTACGTACTTCCAATTTCAGTTTTCACTTAAGATGGTTTCTAATTTCGTCCTTTTTTCAGTAAAAAACGAATAAACACTATTTTTATTTTATTTTATTTTATTTTATTTTATTTTATTTTATTTTATTTTATTTTATTTTATTTTATTATCTCTTTCATGGCACTATACAATAGTATGTATAACATAAATATATATTAATTATAGTCAAAATTGAATTTACAAATAAAAGCCCATGGGGCAAATGAAAAAGATTGCTGAGCAGTCCATTCACTAAAAAGTGTTCATTTTTATGTAGATAAAGACTAAAACTTTTCAGGTGTTGTCCTCTATAATCTGAAAGATTGTAATTATTTTGAAGCTGATTATCTGAGTAAATATAAACCATCGTATCAGTACTGTACACAGGAGTCGTCAGTTCAGTTTTCGTCATGAGTTTCCGCCTGTCTTCGGCTCGAGGTCGTTCAATCAGAAATAGGAAATGTTTATGAACGTGATGCCGACTTTCAGCAACGCCTGTGATGTAAGTAGTTATGTTAATTGCTACGCAGAACTGTTCAACCGGTTGCATAGTTTGCAGGGGATTTTTTTAAAGAAGTATTAAAAAAAAATACATATTAAAAATAATTATTGTAAAGAAATTTTTTCTTTTAGTATATAACCATAAATAAAAAAGTGTAGCGTTTAATTTCGACTTTGTTTTTAGTTTTTAACAATTATTTTACACTAAAATATATAATTTCTTTTATCAGCTGTTTTCTTCAAATCTGAATAGTCGATTAAAAAACAAATGAAAATCATACGTAATCTTAAGTTAATTATAGTACTAAAAAGAGATGCTCTAGTTTGATGATTTTATTTTTTTTGTGACATTAGAGCTTTGTTAAGACACTGATAAGGAAGGAAGGGCGGTAAATTTGCAAAGTACGCATGTGTTTATGCGAGCACTCTCAGTACTGACGACCTTATCACCAACGTTAGAGGATTATTTTTAGTTTATAGCACGCAAGATGATGGCAGCACTTGACAATAGCGTGACACACATTATTTTTGTGACTGCAGAAATTTACATATCGATTTTTACATTATAATAATAACTGTTATCACGCAAATTTATTTATACAAGAAGTATCACATTTAGTAGCAGTTCATTTGTCAAGATATTACGTTATTACCTCCAGTTACTTTGAAAATTTGTATGTGGCTATAATAATCTTAATCTCTATTTGAAATTTTTTTAAAAGTAAGATTTATAATTAAAAATCAAAACTTAGTGAATTTAGAAATCTTTTTACAATTTTATAAATATTAATTATTGGTCCTTAGAGACAAATATAAAAAGATAAATTACTTTTTTGATGAAGCTATACTCTTATACAGAAGGCGTTTTTAATATACTAGCTGCTGATGAGAAAAATATAAGTTAGTGTCGTTTTCGTTTCTTTCTATTGCCAATTTTTAAACAAATATTTAATCTTTGAATATAGATTATATATTTTGTTATGAAAGTTACATACTTTTTTGTTTTTGCTTCGTTGTTAATGAAAAATAAATCTTGATTAAAAAATGTTTACATTGAAAAGAAATATCATAAAGTAATTAATACGTTATAATTTTTTGCAGCAAAATGTGCCATGCTCACTCGCAAACAGGTAGACATTGTCACCGAGAAGCAGGGAGAAAACATGTCCATAATGTCATAAAAACACCATTAGTAAACGTAATGTGCACTGCTGGACCTCCCTTTACGTACGAGCTGACGCGCGGACGGGCAAATTAAATCGAGTCCCAGCTCCGCATTAATAAAGCGACGGCGGTGTAGGCGTATCCTTCCTCTCTGTCTCTTCCTGTAATCATCCCACCCTCTTTTGAGATGATACAATCTCTCTCTGTCTCTGTTCTCACTGCTCTGCTTTTAGTAAACACACATGCATACACTTTTGAACGTTCTCTCCCCACCTCTTCTCTGTCTGTCTGTCTCTCTCTCTCTCTCTCTCTCTCTCTCTCTCTCTCTCTCTCTCTCTCTCTCTCTCTCTCTCTCTCTCACACACACACACACACACACACACACTCACACACATACACTCTCGATACAGTTATAAATTTACTCGCTATTTCTTACAGAAGTAGCCGGAAGTTAGATTTATTTTGCCTTCCTGCTCGTATACTCCCGTTTTGAAACTTTTTTTTTTCACTACTAACCCATGTGTGAATATAATAATATTGAAATTCAAACACGAATGCTAAAAGTATCACACATCCTGCTACATTTGTAGGTAATGTAAATTGAATTGACTGTACTCGTTCTCTCCCTTGCTGCGCACCACAGGTCACGGTGCGTCACTGCCTGGCCGCCGCTGATTAGCTAGCTGTCCTCGTGCTGTGTCCCTCAACACCAGTCGGCCTCCTCGTCTCTCGGGTATAAAAACGTGGCCAATTCTCACGTGCCATACAACGTACCACTTGCAATTAAAATGAACTCAATGAAAATGGGAGCACACGAGAAAGGAAGGAAAAATACCAAGTTACGGATGGTCAGGTTGCGTGTTAAAGAGACATTAATTAAGTTTTGCGGTTGAAATGAGCTCACAAAAGTCACTCAAACTTGTCTATATAGTACCAGTAACAAACCACATTCACAAAAAACATGCAAACTTCTTTTTTTTTCTAGTACTATATATTTTTTTATATTAATTGTTAACTGTGATGATTTTTAAATTAATCAAAGAACTAATTATATTGAGTGTCTGAAATATAAAATGAACTTTTTGATTTTGTGAGTGTGTGTTTCAATGATAAAATAAATGTAACATTTTCTTGAAATTACTCATCGTGAGATCTGTGATTAATTAAACATTGTCGTTTGATAGAACATAAAATATAGTACTCTTTTCATCATTATGTAATTTATAAGCAATTAAAATATTAATCGAGAAGTATCTGGAAATTCTTCATACCTCTTGCATGTTTATTATACGTATTTCATATTATTTCATTAATTACAGCACATGCTATCACACTGACTGTTGACGTTAGTGTATAATAAGGCGTTTTTAAGACCCTCTAATAAAGTAAATACTTCAATTTTTTATGGAACTAAAGGTGGATTTACATGATGAGGTTCTGAAACGATACTTTGCGTACTTACTGTAAACCCTAATGGTAGCAATCTTTGTAAATGTTGCTATATAAATATTACAACCTTTTCACAAAGCAGCTAGAGAATATCAACAAAATAAGTGCGATAAAATTGCGTCAAAACTGTTACTTTCACACATGTAACTACACCTACATTCAGCTGTATTTCAGGCAAAGTACTGATTTTTTTTTATTCTATTTGCCTGTTTATTAAATTTGTTTATCAATAAATTGAAGTTTAAATAATGACATAGCTGCGAGTGTACACAAATAAATTAATCACACAATAATGAAGCATGTCTCTATCAGTTGTCACGGACTGACGAATAGTTCGTTCGTATTTAATCAGCTGCACCGTGTAGTGGTTATAGAGCGTGCTCGATAGCACAGAAATGAAGATATAACGGTCAGATCAGAGTTACCTCGTTCAATATTATTCGTGCGTGAAAGTTTTTGTTATGAATATTTTTTTTTTTTTAAATCTGAGAGCTCACTTAGTTGAAATTTACATACTGGACGAATGAATAAAACCTATATATATATAATTGTATTCGCGAGCCATTAAAAAAACTAAAAAATTATTGAAGAAATTTTAACAAAAAATGATGTCATAATTTAATTTTAATAATAATTTGTGACATTTACTTTCAAATATATATAGAAATAAGTAAAATTTGAATAATATATTTTACAATATATTATATATAATTATTATGTATTACTTTCAATTTATTGTTAAAATACGAATTACAGTTACCTATTCACTATAATATGTTAGCTGTAACAGAAGGCGGTTTTACTTTTGATAAGCGGTTTATACCGGGCGAGACTCGTACTCATAATATCCATGTTTAATTTTATAGTAAATGTATTATATGAAATTTAATTGTTAATATTATATATTTGTTAAAAACAATAAAATTACTATTAAAACTATTATACCTGTAACGCAATTAAATGGCGTGTTAATTATTGGCTAATTGATTATAATTTAATAATATGGATAATATAATTTACACTGTTGAATCACTACTAAATTTTATAAATGTATTATAACAAATAGAGAAATACCAGAACTATTCTATGTTACATAATTTGTAAATCTCGATGATGCAATTTGAAGTACAAATTGCAATTAAAACACAATTTAAATCAGCTATATTATATTATCATCAGTTAAATAATCAGTATGCTATTTACATAGAATACGTGATTTCATTGTATTACGCTTTATGTAGGATAATAATATTATATGTACATCACTGCATGATGTACATTAATTCAAATTAAGTTAATTTCCTGTGTGTTTGTATTTCAAAACAAAGTGGTTATTACCTTATTGTGTATTATACATAAGCCACTAATGTTTAATTATCAAATTGAGGCCAATTGTGTTGTACGAGGAAAATTCTCTAAATATTTAAAACATAACCACCAAAGTAAAGTTTTGATAAAAACCATTTTCATGTTTTCGTATCATGCACGTTTAAGGTAGATTTACATGAAACATTTTTTCAGAGTGATGTGAGATGGATATTGCGTTTCACAAGTGGCGGTTGTAAAGGAAAATCCACTTATGCGGGAGATGATTGAAGTTATTATCCTTTATATCAATTGCCAACCATCCTGACTAGGGTTTCCATGATTTTCTCAATCACAATTAGGCTAATACTGCGATGGATTTCTATGCCATGGTCACTCCGATTTGGAAAAGACCCACAAAAACCTAAGCATTGATTGCTCAGTATATATGGTTCACGAAGAGCCGGGAAGTTAGCATGATACCGTCATTTCATAATTTGCTTGCAAAAATGGAGCTCACGTCAAGTGCGATACAGTCACATTGAAATTAGCAGCGCATGTAAATCTAGCTTGATGAAAATCAAAATATTAAATTATAAGCAAACGAGAAATGTTGCGCAGGAAAACCATTCTCATGTTTTCGGATCATGCGGTTACTTTATCTCCCGCGGGTGTTTGAGAGAATTTTCTATCCCTCAGTACTCTCAGAGAGAGAGAGAGAGAGAGAGAGAGAAAGAGAGAGAGAGAGAGAGAGAGAGAGAGAGAGAGAGAGAGAGAGGCTGGGAGAACGATTTTACGCATAAGTTCGGATGTCGCTCTTGAAACTTGAAGAGGCGCAATAATCTCTTCCTTTGTAACACAGTAAATGTATAAACTGAAAATTAAAATATATATATATATATAAGACATAGATAGAACTTTGTTATAATGTACAAAGGTGAAAATTATTTTTTTTAACGAAAAACTTACATTTTTAGAATAATTTTAAAGCCAGTTTTTTTAAAGAAAACACAAAAACAAACGCCTTCTAATAACTTAACGTTCACTAATATCATGGTAAAATTTTGAATTAATATTTGAATGCTATTTTTTTTTGTAATTAGAATTATTAAAAAATTTAAATCAAAGATAGTTAAAATTTTATTAATTAAAGTTTTTTAATTGTATGTTATATTATACCCTTAATTGTATGTTTCACTATATTTCGTCTGTTCTTTTTTAAAAAAATGTTAAAAAATAGTTTTATTTACTTAAAGGCATAAAAACTTAATCTGTCCCCTAGAGAAACTCATAATCTTGACATTTCTGGGTTCAAAATTACTCCAGATCATTAGATTAAAAAATTAACATTGTGTAAGGTACGTCAGTGTTGCCACCTACACAGGCCGCACTCAATTACCTTAAGAAAGAAAATATAACATTATTATTATATTACTACTTGTTCAAAAATAATTTATGATGGAAACTTAAAAAAGTTATAATAAAATTATGTAAGCAAAAGTTTACATCCGAGGAACATTAAATCATCATTTATTTAAAATTAAAAACTTTTTGAACTATATATCTCTCTGATTTAAAATGTTATCAAAGTAATACTGCAGTCAAATTTATTTAAATATCTCCAGAAAGTAGCTGGAAGTGCAAGTTTTTAGTCAAATTATTGAATGCTAGATTTTTGAAACTTTATACCATATTCTAATGTTTCTCATGTCTTTAAAATTGTCGAAATTTTAAATTAAAACATTATTTGCATTTGCAACAGCAATATCAAATTAATTTAACTATGAATTTTAACTATATATATATATATATATATATATATATATATATATATATATATATATATATATATATATATATATATATATATATATATATATATATATATATATATATATATATATATATATATATATATATATATATATATATATATATATATTAAGGCATGAAAGGATTAGGTAGACCTAAAAAGGTTTGGTTGCATGTGATTGCAGAATGTTTGAAGAACAGAAGTGTTAAAAGTACACAGTGTAATAGAGAGTGCAGAAGGCAAAAGAGTGTTATGAGTATTTCTGAAGCAAGTGGAGTATGCAAGAATCGAGTGCTTTGGAGGGCAATTTGTAGACGGCCGAGGTAATAATGCTGCTGGCTTACCCCGTAAAGGGATATGTTATGTACGTATAAACATGTATATAATATATATTATAAGAAATAAAAAACTTTTTTTCTACCTAAGAAATAGACATATTTATAACTTTTAATCTTATTTATTTTTTTTTTTTTTTGTATGAGTATCGTCATATATAGTTTTTTGTCATCATCCCAAGAGCTCACGGCAAAAATATTAAGTGCTGTTAGATCTATAAACTGCCAGCGTTTATGACGTGGTGCCACGACGTTATAACAATTTCTCGAAACGTCTTTCAAAGAAACGCTTCTTCACTTTTCTTCTCTCAGTCGGCACACAACAACAAGACATAGAATAAGTCACATAAAATATATTTATATACACTTCATACAACAAACATGTCATCTCAAGTTAGTTTGCTAGCCACGCCTCATATAACAGTAACACTGAAGCAAGACAAAAAAATAATAATAAGATCAAAAACTATTGCATTTATGCTGCAATTACTTTTTATTTTAGCTTTATGTTTTTGTATATTCAACGTAATTTTGTGGTGATGATGAAAGGAAGTTATAATGAAAGCTAAAAAAAAAACTATATATTATTTCTCTGACGTGCTTGCAATCATGCACACGCAATTTTGTAATGTGAACGATGCAAAACGATTCCTGGCAGTAACAGCTTGACTTTTAACTTATATAGGTTCCAACTCAGCTAGTACCAAATCCTAGTAATGTAGTTATGTGAGGGAATGGTGGGTCTCAGTCTAGCAAAGCCGGCAGTAATTAGTTGTGAGGTGCTGCCTCCTCGCCATTCCGGCTCACTCTCACTGTTGGCCGCGTGCCGAATCCTCGGAGCGACCTCTCTATAATAGCTGGACCGTAACTTTGGTCTACACTCAAAGCTAGCCTCTCTGTCTCTCTCTCTCTCTCTCTCTCTCTCTCTCTCTCTCTCTCGTACTCTCATGAACATCAATACTAACCAAACTCAATAGTAATTTAATATTACAATAATTATTATACTAACTAGAGCAGAATTAATAATTATTTCCTATATATAATAGATCTGCGTATTGAATTTTATGATCTAATTAAAGTATCAATTTAAATTATGGATATATTATTACTCTATATACGATATTAATTACTTACTGTTACTATATATATGCTAAATAATGATCAGTGTTCATATCTCGTGTTTCTGACGGTACACATAATATACAGAAAGAGCACATGCAGTGCCAATATGCTGGCTTGATTTCAAATGTTTTAAACTTTGTGAGCCATGAGAAAGTTGAACTGTTAATTTGCACTCTCGGTATAGTTACACAGTGAATCCGGCACAATCCCATCTCTTTAATTATCTCTTTGTTGGCATCAAACTGTAATTTACAAAACCCTTTAACGAAGTTATCTTGCGTATTTTCAATTTTCCACAGAGTGATTTTTTTTATATCCTTTGTTATGTAAATTGACACTAGTATAATTGTAAATAAATAATGTAATTAATTATAAGCTTTTGAGGTCATGTTAATATGATACAGTTTTTTTCTAATAATTTTCATATTGTAAAGTAATTGTTCAAATTATAATTATAATAAATTAAATAATATTTTAAATTAATGCAGAGTTGCAAATCATTTTATTAATATTGCTCAATATAAAATGCATAAATTTAATTAGCTTGAAACTTGATATGAAATGGTAATTTAAAACAACGGGATTCACAAGGGATATTACCAGGAAAATAAGTTGAAGTAACTATGATATTAGTTGGTTAGCTATCTCGCTATATAGCCATTGTTGTTAATAAGTTTAAATCAATGGTACTAACTTTGATTAACCATATAAAAATAGTGTTTTACAGCTTGATTATTAAAAAAAAAAAAAAAAAACATTTTAAGAAAGTTGCAAATTATAAAATTCATTAGAATTCTAAAAATATCTTGGAAATAAAACAATTAAAACTGATATTAGAAATTTCGTGGAAGAAGAGGATAATTTTTAAGAGAGCCTACAAAATAACTTACAATATTTTATTTTTAACTTCTCATTTTTCCAACTGAAAATTTCAATTTCAGAATGCAAGTATTTCGTCTCCATTTTGGGACAAGATGGAAAGCTATGTAATAAAAAAACTATTATGGACCAATATTTTAATCCTACATTGTTATACATGTCAAATTACAATTAATACATTACATATTTAAGTGATCAATATAAAGTAATAATAACAAAAATAATTTGTGATAAATGGATTGAATAAAAGAATTTCTAAAGATATAAACTTTTGCAATATGAGATAAGCGACTTGTCACCTTTAGATTACTACTGTCATACTCACAGGTAAAAAAAAGTGATAAGTTACAACATGTTTTCATAAAATATTTTAAAATAGAACTCACTCGGACTATTGTTGCAGGACTTGCGATTTCAGATAAGTTCACGTCCTCAGCCAGCAAGTCTAATTGCTCCTCCACCTGCAGCGACTCTACTGACGTGCCCGAGGTTGCAAAGACGCACTCAGTTTATCCGGGACTAAATCATCTACTCCACGTGTGACGTCATTTCCGCCCGTCAAATTTAACAACGAAGCATTCATTAGCAAAGCGACGTAAATCTTTCATCTTATGTCAAAACTTCCTCCATATTGACACAAACTCTGATAAAATATAGACTTTTTACGCCTCATAAAATTTTAACTCTTTTTTGAATATACTATACTAAGCTTTCATGTTTGTAATATAGCTGCATTTTTTTTTTTTTAAAACTTCGAACATTACTTTAACATTTTTTTTAAAAAGGTTTTATGCTTTGTAAACAAATATTTTTCTTTTATATAATTTTTGCGTAGGTCAAAAATTGGATTACGAGTAATTAAATTACTATTCCTTATTACTCTTATTAGTCGTATTAGTCTTTTATGAAAAATAATTTCATTGTTATATATGTATACTAATAGCTGAGAGTGACCTCTCCTATATATAATTGAATTAATTGTAATAATTTAATTTAGGTTTAAAAAAAGTGTCCGCCCAACCACCAAAGCATCAAAAAGAGTAGCGACTAATGGTTAAATAATGAGGTTAATTTATTCATTTACCTGTGACCTCTGCAACTCTGCCGCTCGATGCTTTTCTCTGTTGGTGGTGGTGGCAAATATTGCGCTGCTAGTCTGATCTGAAAGCAAACATTTGAAATGCAAAATTAGTTCACCATGCAGATCAATGATTTTCCATGAATATGTTATAGCATTTATATAATATATATAATCCAATGAATTCAAAGTATTTTAGCATTGAATAGTATTATTTGATAAAATTTGACTGTAAATAAACTATTAACTAATAAATTTATACATACTGAACATACACAATATTGAATACAATATTACACATACGTATTATTAAATCGAGCCTACAGTACATGGCACAGTGTTTAATCTGTTAAAGTTGTAATCAGAAAAAAACTCTTCTTTCATTTCTGTTAAGGTCTATATTTAACTGGTAAACAAGTAAACAACAAAACTTCTTGAAATAGGAAGAAGTTTTTGAAACTAATTGATTTGCTGATGATTGCATGTGTGTTGAGGATTCGTTCAAATGTTGGTAGCTGAAAAACAGCCACTGGTGCCATCTGGGAGTTACTGACAGGGTCAATTGTATTGCTCCTCCTGACTGAGGTTTTCATGGTTCCCTCAGTCATAACTAGGAATGCTTGGATAGCCAACTGCTTCATAGAAATTACCTGAAGTCCATCAATTAACCCTAAATTGTGGATTTGACAGTACAGATAAATGCAACAACAACAAAGTATGTAACCAGAGAAAAAAAAAAAATCATGACACGTCACTCACTTCAATTCTAAGAATCCTTTTTTTTTTTTTTTTTTTACTTGCAAGAGCAGCCAACGGCGACACTGCTTGTAAATCCTACTTTAGTTTTGATTGTGTTAAAGACAAAACCCTTGGAGGATGTAGACAATGAAAATGGACTGCTGAGACTTCGCGCTCGCTGTTGTTGTAAACCGCGCCGCTTTGTATAAAAAGGTGTCGGTGTTGCTAGTGTGTTTGTCCTTTTAGTTAGCGAGATGAGAGAGATTGCAGACACAACAATAACGTCTGTTGCAGCACACACAAAGATACAGACGACATTATATGTGTGATCAATGGAGAAGCATCCACATGACACAACCTGTCATCATCTATATCAGACTCGAGGGGATGGATCAAACACAGAAGTTATACTGCTGCTGGTACTGATGTAATAATACGTATCAACTCTGTATAATTAACCCTCTCTTCTCTTACTGTTTCATCTGTATTAACGCACTGTACGTATAGATAATGTTTCTCCTTTTGATTCACATTAATTTTGATCAAAGAAGTGTTTAATGTCAAATACATATTATATATAGCTCAAGGATACTGTGGTTTTACACGTTGATATATCATGAATGTTATAAAACCGTACTCAATAGGTAATATCAAACAATGGAGGTGTGAGGATTTTTTTTTTTTTAAATAATCTTGGTGCTCTTATATTACGTTTTATCTTTCCTACTTAAGCTGGCAAATTAATGTAAAAATCTTTTTCTCTTAGAACTGAAGTGCCAGCAAATTAAAATTGTTAATGTTTGAACTACCTTGAGGTGTATATTATATATACACGTGGAGGTTACAACAAAGCAAGTCAGCAGACACTTTGATAAACCAAAGATCAATGTTTAAAGTACTTGTTGTGCTTCGTGTGTTTCTCTCAAGCATATTATTACCATAGGAGAAACATCAATGCTTTTTATTGATCCTGCTCCTATAATATGTGTTTACGTAGATAACAACAAATTGAAATTTTTATGGTTATTTCATACATTTTCTTTTTGTAAGGAAAAATATGTTAAATTATGAGCTTGCATGGGGAATCCAATCAGCCTACTTTATTTTAATACCTTTAAGAAAATCATGTTAGAGAGTTGCTTTGCATTAGATCATGTATAATATACATGGTATATATAATATAAAGATGAAATTTCACAATATTTACTTTAAGAATTATTGTTATATACTGTCAAATAAATGTCCCAAGGTGTCATATTTTTAGCTTGTTTCCTTTTTCTGGCTTGTTTTCTTTTCCTTTTTATTTTGCTTTATGCTGTAATGAAATTTTATATACAAGATGATTTACGTGAAGTGAAATTTTTATTTCTAATTTAATATGGATTATTTATTTTAAAACCATACTATTAGTAATAAATTCCTCTCTCTCTCTCTCTCTCTCTCTCTCTCTCTCTCTCTCTCTCTCTCTCTCTCTCTCTCTCTCTAAGTCTCATAGAATCGAAAGCCTATAATGTTAAAGGCAAGTTATATAGATAAGAGTTCGAGCGCCCCACCTTGTCAAAAGTTTAATTCTTTGATAAATTTCTCTATAAACCGTGCAATATCTTAATTCCTTGAAAAGTGTTTAAAGGTATACAGGCCTCAAATTAAAAATTTGACAGTCACAGAGAGTTGCTTGAGTTGACAATCAACATTCGGATCATTTTTTACGTGCGCGATGCAGCTGCAGGAGCGGGGGCTGCAAAGTAAGGATGCAGATCCTTGATGACGTCAAAATGACGTCACAACGCACAACCATACATACGCCGCCATGTTTTTTGACGTCATTTTGACGTTATCAAGGACCTGCATCCTTACTTTGCAACCCCCGCTCATGCAGCTGCATCGCGCATGGAAAAATTATCCAAATGTTGATTGTCAACTCAAACAACTCTCTGTGACTAAGTTATTTTTAATTTGAGGCCTGTATGCCTTTAAGGTCATTATGTTGGAGTAAGTAAATAAATATGATAAAATATATCAATAATTTACTCTTGCACAGCACCTTCCTTTTTATCTTTTGCAAACCCACGGACCTTAAAACGTTCTTTCTTATGAAAAGAGTAAAAGAAAAAAATACAATTTACTGTTATTGAATAACGTTTTTCTTTTCACACGCCTTTGCTATGTTGCAAAACAAATTCAATTTTATTTCTATCAGGCTGTTTACAAGTGTGTCAAATATTAAATTTAATTCTAACTTGCAAAAAAAATGTTAAAAAGTGAAAAAAATTACATTTTCCTAGAACAACAATAGTACATTTCCTTTCGAAATATAAAAGTTCTACAAAAAAGAAACATATATACATAAAAAGGTTAAAGGGATGTAAAAGTTCAGCAAAGGTCCGCCAATATTGTAAGCACATTTCCCGCGAGGCCGGTATCGATTGTGACTGTGTGTGAGACTTGGCTAATGATATACACCTCTACGTGTAAGCCCCCTCCCTCTAGGGAGTGCTAACACGACGCATCTCAACGCCAAGTAAAATTTCGTGTATAAAATCGTAGAGACCAACGTTAGCATCATATGATTTCCTTAGACTAAAATCTACGAAGAATTCAGAAAGTATCAAAAAGTGTAATATTTTGTTTATACGTATAAAAATTGTAAACAAAACATCAAACGATAAGACCGTGTATTTGCATATAAATACGTAACTACAAGACATTTACAAATTTCTTTGATAATCCGTTTGATTTAGTTGAGGATGTTAAATACCTCGAAATAAATTAGCCACGAAATTTGTTGGTATGACACTTTGTTATTAGCACGCAATGGTAATAAATCAACCATACGTTTTGTTTAAAAACAACGAGCCAGACTTTGATATATATATTATACAGCAAACTAATTTTACTTTTGCAAGTTTGCAACTGTGCTATTTCGGTTCTTTTTAGAGTCTTCACTTTTTCAGTTGTAGCCAGAATAATATTTAATATTTTGCATGGGTATTGGGAGATGGGGCCGTATCCACCCTTTTTAAATGTGTTTTGTCTAATACTGATGAGTACACCCCAAACGTTCTACCCACTCTGATGGTTTATTTGGGGGCGTTGTCACGCATTCTGTGTAGTTAAACTCCTCGTTAAGAGCGCTCTTTTTACCTCCAACAAATTTAAATTTGAATATATTTGTGTTTTTTGAACCAAGGACTAAGACAGGTGTAATATTATGACTGTCCTGAGGTGAAAATTAATTACTTAAATTAATTAATATATCCTATACCAACTCATCTGAGTGTCTTAATGGGAAGTATACGCTTGAGGGTTATTAACTACGCCACATATCCTGAGGAAATTGAACAGCTAGGTATATTATGCTCCCCGAGCCAACAAACTATATTTTAAAAGCTGTATATTCACTCGGTGTTAATAAATGGATGAATTTTAAACAGTAAGTTAAAATACTAAATATATGAAGTTTTAATTAATATAGCAAAAACTTAACAGAGCTTAATTAGTAAAGTACACAATCACAAAGTTTCAAAGTTGTAATACTTTTTGTGAATTGAACGTATAGCCAAAAGCGTGCCTGCTTGCTGATATATTAATTATACCTTTATTAGATAAATATAATAATACACTGAAGTAGGAGCTGTGCTTCTATTTATACGTAAAAATATAAACGTTATTGTAAACCACCCAGCAGGGTAATGAACGAACGAATTAATTCCTTCCTAGCTGTTATAATCTGAAGGTTTATCTTCATGCAGTATGTGAAACCTCATTGTGCTCGTTCGTTTGAGTAATAGCAAGAGAACACACAAGGTTTTGACAGCTGGCAGAGATAAATGAGGACTTTTTGCATATCAATTAAATTAATGAGAACCAATTAATTAATATTTATCATCTGTTTGTACCTTACGGGTGTTTTTCATTATAAATAAGCACACAAAAAGTAACTAAATATAGTAAATATCAATTTAATGTCATGTACAATATTGAAAATAAAATATTACACATGTAAAAAATGTAGTATAATATATATATATATATATTTATAATATATTTATTTATGTATAATAATTATTAAATTTATGTAAACACCATTATATTTATTGCGTCTCTAAAATATACTCTAAATAATAAATTTAGAGCTCTGCTAGAAACTTTTAAAAATATATAATTTTAAGAAATTAAAACGTAGCCATGCAATTTTGTTTTTCTAATAAGAAATTTTCTGCAATATTTTGTTATCAAAACTGGTTCAATTCCTTATAAATAATTATTATTCCAATTACATTGTCATAATTATGTTCTATGTATTATAATCATTAATATTAATATTAAATAAACAATAAGATGGTTCCTGCTCTTCCTCCCCCCTTCTCTCTCCCTATCTCCGTGTTCTAATTGTAAGTAGATGCCATACGAACATTGCACAATCAACGTGGCACACGTGGCAGCAGAGGTCACGTGACTCAACACGTGTCTACCCACGTATTTTTGCTCACAGTAACTCGAGACGTGGACAACAAAACCAAATCCCTCGTGTCTCATCTCACATTCTCTGAACAATTTCATCGTCTCCCCGCGTCTTCTTCCGTCATCAGTCAACAAATCTAAGATTATTCCCGGAAGTGGAGGAACTCTAGCCATACTATTAAAAAAAAAAAAAAAAAAAAAATGCAGAATTTCAACTAATGAAATATAAATCTCAATACGTTTTAATAAGATTTAATGTATATTAAAAATGCCAGAAAATATCTTTTTCCGGGAGTGTAGGTGTCTATATTTCCTCGAGGTAATAATAAAATGTTTACACCTGAAGATGTTTCAAACAGGACGAAAATCTATAACTCAAAAGTGTGAATCTTTGTATTCAATCATTTCCAGTATTTTATATGAAAGGCAATAACAAATAAAATAATTTAAATAATTATTTTTGATAACAATATAATTTAAATGAATACAGAGCAAGGTAGTAACAACATCAAACTAAGCACAACATGAAGGTTGTTTTCATTAATCATTTCTTGCTGCTGAGTGCGTCGTATTTTCCTTCCTCCCCGCTGATTCAAGAATTATATTTAGCTCAACTAAATGTATACAATTTATCTCATTGTGTTCTTATACTACTAATCTATGGAATAACAAAATTTATGTTATAAATATATATATAAATTAATGTGCAAATCTTATTTTAAGTTCGTGATTAATGTATACAATGAAAGTTCTCTCAAAATAGCAGTAGATGAAACTAAATATGCATATTAGCATCATAACAACAATGGACCCAACTCTTTGCCTTTCCTGCAATTCGATACTATTTTCAAATAGGTCTTTTCCTATTTTTAACTGCTAATAAAGAACCTTCACTTTTGCTAACCTTCACTTTTGCTAACCTTCACTTTTGTAGATAAACTTCTTTAAATAATTTTCTCCTGAAAATATAACAGTTGAAAGTTTAGTGCATTCAAAATACTTCCCCCCTTCCATTTGTATTGTCAAACATGATTCATAAATATTCTAGTACAGACATTGCGTGTGTTGTTTATCTATGAAATATATCATTACTTGTAATCAAACAATTTAGTTATAGAACATAAATTAGTTGGATGTTTGACAGACATAGAATAAGTATACACCTTTAAAATAGGGGTGTAAATTAATAGTCTGTACAATGACTAAGTACTGCTTATTTTTACTTAACATTCAAACACGTGCTCTATTCTGCGTATTTCTGCATGCACTCATGACGTCATCGGCCCGTAGAATTCGATCTCATGAGATATAATAATCCGCTTTGTCAATACCGAAGATGCATGCATTGACGTGAGCTCAACATAATCCCACACAAAACACTCACACACAGCATCAATAAATCCAATTCTAAATATAAGCCAAAAATACATACAATTTTTTTTTTTTTTGAAAATATTCCTTTTATATTTTAGACAGTCTCTATTATAAATATTTTTCAAAATTCACATTTTATTTTTATGAAATGATAAAGTTGTTTACGTTAGATTTATTATTAATAATATTTATGATTTATTGATATAATAATATTAAATGACGTGAACGAATTACAATGTTCATTTTTTTTTATTTGATTAAATACCGCGTATGTTGACTTTGACTGCTTTTAATTATAAATATGAGGAAATTACGTAAACTTCCTTGTCTCTGTTGCTTTGACATAACAATAAAAGTAAAAGAAGGTGTTGTAACTATCATGTAATACAAAATGGGAGTCAAAATGGTTGATAAAAAAATAAAACAAAAACGAATCATCCAGTCTGCAAGGCAACCATCGCTTCGAGCCATCTTCATTAGAGAATCCGCCCGTGTATATTAAATTTGATGCTGATATTAATAAAATGGAATTAAATTTTAATTTGACTATATCATACAAATATAAATAATTTAAAACGATCCTAATTGGATTCTCATTATTAATTATATTTCCTATCAATTATATTTATATTATGTATAACTATAATATAATATAATTATATTTATTTATATTTATGAGGATCAAATTAGCATTTAAAACGTCATTCAGGTGGACATGAAAAGAAGATAAGAAGAGCTTCAAATTCTTAATTGGCGGTATTTGAAATCCTCGGTTGACCCTTTTATTGAAAAGTGGATATAAGCTAGTTTTTGTTTATAAATTATATGCAAATTTAATAATATTGTTAACAACAGTAATATATAGATACATATTTTATATATATAATAAAATTATTTTGATAGTTGTGTAACGTGCATATTAGACTTTAATTATATTTAATTGGCAGTAAGCTGCGCAATATTGCAGCCAGGTCATACAACTTCTCGTCCTCATGATATTTTGCTGTAAGAAGTAGTTTCACTCAACACTATTACGACGAGGTTCTACAGTTATATTAATTTAAAATTACTAACGGAAATACGAAGTTTCTTTTATTTGAGCTTTGTAATTTTTTAGAGATATAATAATATGCAGTTCCAGGAATAAATTACCCATCAGAAACTCAATTCTGAGGAGAATAGAAAATTAATACAAATGCATTATATTAATATCAAGTAGCCATTGTTATATGTTACGTACACTATATTATGTATGCCATTCTTGTATAGAAATATACTTTATGTATAATAACTTCTATATATACATCGAGTTGCATTGTATGGTTAAAACTTTATAACAAGATTTGAACTGACCATTGTTATAAAAGTTTTCAAATTAAACTTTAGTCCAGTCATTTGTAATTTAGATTATTATTATAATTACAAAACAAAATAAACAATAAATAGCTGCATTAATTGTCAAAACTTGTTATTTAATGTAAATATTGTTTGTTTATAGTTTTAGTTATTCAAGCAAAAATATATTTGAGGTAAATTTTGAACAAAAATGTTTTTATGTTAACGAAGTGTGTAATATTTCATTTTGTGATGACGGTATCAAAAAAGCATATATATGTCTATTACTCAATCCATCAGAAAAAGTAAGCAAAAGTCAAAACTATCGATTTATATTTACTAATTCATCAATCAGCTGTCTACAATGGTTACGTCATTATTGAGTCACGTGACAGTTTCATCATTCACGTGTTTTGTATTGACGAGGTGTAATGACACGTTATAAACAGAGAAAGGGGTAAAATGTTGCCGCAACAATTGTGAGAAACGTACCTGTTAAGTCTATTTATCACGATTCAATAAATACTGTGTTATGTAAGTAGGCTTTTATAGTTTTAAGAACCTCTTTACAATGCGAGTCGATTTTGTATTAAGTTTCAAAGTCTTGTAGGACTCTTCTTTCCTTCACACTTGGCTGACAATATTAAATTTAAGCCGTTATATAGGAACATAAGAAATATGTAATTAATGTAATTATAATGCTGTGTTATAATTTTTGTTGATAGAAATATCTTTATTTTAATATTTAATATATATTTGATAAATTTTGTTTCAAGATAGCCTGTATTTTTAAATTTACGAAGTCTGAAATTCATAATTATAATGTAAATATTATGCAAACCATATTTTATTACGTCAGATGTTGAATTTTTTGATAATTTGTTTCAATTTTCTATCAGTTTTTATTTATTAAGGCATATAATATTTATATTTGAAGAAAACAACAGATATTGCACCTTAAACATAGGCAACTTGTTCATCTTTACTGTAGAGCGGGTTGAAGAAAAATAATACATTAACCAAACCTCGTGCTGTAATTTGGTAATTGTTATATCGTTTTGCGTGTTAATCAAGGATATAAAAGTCAAAGTCTTCTACTCATTGTTTATAAACAAAGTATTAATTATTAAGTAATGTCTGTCCGAGGAAGGGAACTTTTAATTTACATGTTACCTTGAGGGCTAACTATCACCAACAATGTCATTACGTTCTGTGCTCTAATGGGCACATTTAAGTACTATATTGCCCCACAATTAACAGTGAAAAAGACATTCGTTGACCCGATATTATAAACAATAGTTTGTTAAAATCATTGCGAGTACAGGATTTTGATAAAAGCTCAATATTTCCAGAAGCCTTTTATGACCCACTTCTGTATGAAATTAATATTTCATATCAATATATGTTGAGTACTTTATTGGCATTGCAGGTTGCATCTATCAGAGACTCACGTGTAACTAGGCAACATTTTTGAAAGATAAATAAGATCAGTTGATCACTGACCTTGGTTTTAGAACTCGTGTTGAATACCTGAGAAACAACAATTTATATCTTTGATATATAAAATCAGTGAGATCGACATAAAGAGTTGATGTCAGTCAGTCAGGCCTTGGCCGCTGATGTGTATTCTAGTCGTGGTGTTGGATCAGAAAACAAGACAAGAGCGAAATTCAAAGCACGAGTTGCTTAGTTTCAAGGACGATCGCGAAATTGATTTCTTTTTGTAGACTTACGGTAACATCAAATCAAAACTTTGTACAGGAGAGAAGAATATATAGAGAGAGTATGAGAAAAATTCTAAATTGAACTTTTTGTTTAAAAGATACAGGTCCGGTTTATAATAAAATATAGAAAAAACTTATATTTAAATGTAAACTTTCTTTTTTAACGGCAATACAAGAAAATAAAAGCAATTTTTAATTTGAACTATATAATATTCAATATAAATAATAGTTGAAATGTTATAATATTTACTTATATATAAATTTAAATAACTATAAAATAAAATTAAATTGTTGCAATGACATTTTCTATTTAAAAATATTCATTATATTATATATTTATTATAAAATGTAAATATTGTAATCCAATATTCCTATCTTTAAAACTTATTATTATTGTAATATAATATATTTTTTATCTTTTACATATAAATTGTATATACAATTTCTTTGTATTGTGAAATAGAATAGCTATGCAGGTAAAATAATATATACTATGCAAGTATGTAATAGTTTTTGTTGCACCACGGGGAGTTTGTGACGCGTCAGGTGTTGAGTTTCCATAGCAACCAAATGACGCCACATCCGAGAGCTTTGTTACCGGACAAAAGTGACCCAGTAAAAGTCAGTGAACGCCGCTTGAATATATATATATATATATATATATATATATATATATATATATATATATATATATATATATATATATATAGGCCAGCAGCAGCAGCACACCTTTCGTAATGTTGCAGCAACGCAGGTAAATAGGGGAGGGTGGGGAACCACCAGGATAATATGGTTAGAGACCAACATGGCAACGGTTATTTATCCACTCAATTTAGTAGTTTACAACTATATAGGAAAAGTTATTGGGATAGGGTATGTCTAAAAATACAAACGGTAGTGATTTGCAGAACTTTATAAATTTCATCTATCTATACTCTATCTCTGGGAATGCCAAATAATTTATCTTTTTTTTTTAGTTTAGCTTAAATTAAAAAAGATTATGAATAAAAATAAAAAAATAATGAACAAAAATAAAACAATTTTTAACATGTGATATTCTCGTGCCTCTTTTTACACATTATACCCTTACAGCTTGCCTAATCCTTGTTTCAATAACTAATTACAGTAAGACCATCCATCTCGCCCTGTAATTTTATAATTTATAATTATTCTATTTAATTCTATACTGCATGGTGCAATTAAAAAAAAAAGAGGAAGAGTGCCCGTCAAACCATACTGTAATTTTTCTGTGAAATTAGACCAATTGTTCAGCACCAAAACAGAGTGGGTTACATAGATGACAGGGGAGACGGTCTTTGGGTTATCATAGATAAAGATAAAACCCTATTGACTAACTATAAATTATGTTAAGCCTGTATTACACCATACAATTTTGCATACAATTTTTCCTTGCAAGAAAATTTCATCTCCACACAAACAAATGGAGTTCAAGTTTTCTTGTACGGAAAAATTGAATGCAATAGTTAGAAAAATTGTATCGTTTAATACCGGCTTTATATTCATGTAATTTATGTATCATATAATGATGGGAAATATAACAAATTTGAATGGTGCAGTATTAATATGAACTGATGAACCAGTTATCTAACAATCTAACCTGACACCGAGTTTATAATGTTTATATGAGAGGTATTTTTTTCTGTAAATATAAAATTATAGACTTTGTTTTAATGTTATTTTTTTGGAAACATTATATATTTAAATAAAAATAAAAAATTTATATAAAAATATTTTGTTATCTTATATATATAGTATCTTACCTAAAAATAAATTCAATTTGGCATTATAATATATTTATAAATTTAATTTTAATAGTTGGCACATAAGCTTGATTTGATTAACTGTTATATCAGTATATATTTTTTTTTCATTAAAATTTAACAATTTATTTCACGTAGGAATAAATAAATAAAATAACTTATTGATTTTTGTTCCTTTTCTCCGATTGGACAAACACTCGGAAGTGAGATGAAGTTTTCCGAGAATCCTACCATGTGCTTCCTTTTGCTGACTATAATCTAATTTCCATCTCTTTAAGTGCCTTTGATACTTCTCTCCTCACTTTGCGTAATATAAACGTGCAGCATGAAAAGTAAAAAGCACACAATGTTTTTCTAATGATCGCAAATAAAATTGTAAAAATATTCCTAAATTATAAAATAATTTGCATAATGTGCTGAGGTGCGGGTGGAATGATATATTATTTTAAACAGAACAACTTGAAATATTACCTAACCTATGTAGTATATTATAGCAAGAGAAAATATGTATTATAATATATAGCGAGAAGCTCAAGTCGCCTTTAGCAGTTGAAATGAAAAATACCTCAGCATTACTCTCGAAAATTTTGCTCTGAAATTCCTAAAAACAAATATTACACAACAAGCATTATTTTGATGGTATTAATTTTTATTTGAATTTTTTTATTTGCAATCATATTTCAACTATAATATATAAATATATATGTCTTTTAATCTTTTTTTTTTTTAACATGGGAAGTTTGATGTTAAACTCCCTTTCCCTTTCACTTTCCCTTTCTTTAAAAAAATGAAATCAATTTACAATTTTCCATCCTCGGAATATAACCCTTTAATTAACTTAATGTTTTGAAGGAGGTAAGAAATTTGTTTATACAGTATCGCAAAAGAGTTAAATTTCATATATAATATGGAGTATATTATTATAGAGGGGTAACGTTGGGGCTGTATATAGGTGTACACTCCATGGTAAAAACAGAGAATTTTTAGAGTGATAAAAAAATAAAAAAAACATGCTTTCGTGAGATAAATTATATTAAAAAAAAAAATAAACATTAAAATATTTTTTTACATGGCTATAAACAAGTGTATGAACATCGTAGAAGCCATGAAAGTGACATTATGCTCGTACAAATGAACGCTGAAATCTGGCCGACGTGTGATTTGTTGCATATGAGGGTACCAGGGCTGTTCGCCAGCTCGCCTCCTCTTGGTCTGGCACGGAGCACGCGGCGGCGGTGACACCTGCTCGTGTGTCGTAACGTCCCCCACCCACCACCTTTGTTTCGGCACTGACATTTTACCTGTCGTTAGGAGCGAGCACGTACACAAAAAAGCCGCCGCCGCCGCCGCCGCCGCCGACAGTACACCACGCAGCAAACGTGACCATTAAAAGTGACGGTACATCTTTGTTGTTTCTATTTTAATGTTGTTTTTTTTACATTAATTAATTAGTAAAACTTAATATTTTCAGCATACATTATTACTCGTTCTGCTGTCGAATGACATAGATACTCTACTGTTCGTTTAGTGTAATTATTAAAAAAAACTCTTTCTTTCTGTTAGAAGTTATATACGGTATTTTAATCAGTATTATTAATAAAATATTATGCAGTTTGAAAAGAATGCACATACAATTAATTAGGATTAGTTTAGCTACTCTTATCAGGTAATCATTAAACTTAATCTTTTTTAAAATACGTATTTTCTAAAAGCTTATAAAACTTCCTTTTTTAAAATTATTACCAAAATTGAAACTAATGAATTTACGTTGTAAAATCGCCGCCTCTGAAAAGTTCCCTTTGTAGCCTTGTTAATCACCATGCTCTGTGAGTATATCACAACGGCGTTTAAAAAGACTGCAAAAAAGTAAATTTTTAAGGACGAGGAGTGTATATTTTACTTTAGAACCACAATCAAGTTTTATTATTGTTGTTATTATAGTGAGGCTATTTTGCTGATATTACATTATAATGAGCCTGCTTACTATAATACCAAAATTTAGCATACAAAAGGAGTACTTGAGTATTTTATAGGCATCTTTATAGTTACTCTTAGTTTAATATAAAAGGTAAATGATTATTTCTGTTATAAAACTTGAGTCACATAAACTGTCACGTTTTTTTTTTATGTATTTGCGTACTTATTTTAAGTTAATGAAGGAACCAACAATTAAATTTGTGAATGATGAAACAAACCTCTTTAAATAAGATAATGATGTAATTCCATTTGGTAAGCCATTATGGTTAAAAGGTAAATGTAAAATACATTCGTGCTTTGATGTTGGAGGGTAAAGATTTCTATACCCTCTAACATCAAAGTTTGTTTGTAGTTAGATACTTAAATGCTGTACAATGAAACTACAGTTGAAATAAATATAAAGAAATTCGTAAGTTCAATTATTTTCGTCATCCTTTTGTTTTTTAAAATCTATAATTTCTAATTTTATATTAGAAGTTGAAATCCATAAAATGTATATTTATAATGAAAAAAAAAAAAAATGTTTGTAATTTCAATAGCCATTGTAATCAATGACAACAGGGTATTTGGCATTATTTTAGAAGAAGTCATCGTAAAAAGGTTTCGTAACCAATTTAATTGATTCCTGACGACGACCTTTTTCCATTGGACTGACTACTGAACCTTCCACAACCTTGTGTTTTATTCTTTATATAATATAAAAATTTTGAAGTGAATTTAACAAAGCTTGCACTTCCGGGAGTAATCTTGTGTTTGTTAAACTATATAGTGTTCCCTCAGTGTAGCGGCTGGGTCTATTAGCCACTCGGCACGGAGTAGCAACAGCAGACACACACATAAATTGTAAGCGTCGGCAGCACCACACAATTTGCCAATTTACCGTAACTCCTACATTAGCCACGTACATGTATTGCCACTATGTACAGTACATTGTATACTTATTCATGAAAACATAAGCACTTATATACTAACTAAAAACCTTATGATGATGATTATTATTATTATAAAATTTACATTGTATAGTAAAATTAAGTATGCAAACATGACTTTATAATATAACCTAATATAAGAGATTATATGAGCACTAATCTTTTTTTTTTTAGTTCTCTTTATATTATTATACAGTAGTTTATTAAATTTATAAATTTATTTGAAGTGAATTCAACTTTTGATTGAATTACAACAAGAAACTTACTTAGTTGAGCAAACATGACTCAGCTATGATATTCGATTTGTGTTCTAAAAACAACATTCCTACTTGTGTTAACTTGGAATATCTCTGCATTAGCTTATAATCAGAGACGAATTGTTGAATTTGATTAAGAACACTTGCAAGACTATTCTAGGCATTAAAATAATACTGGGTTAAGAGTTTATTTATAATTTCGTTTGTCACTTGTTTCCGTCTCGTCATTGTCATCTTTTTGTTACGGCCTGAGTACTGTCAGAACGATGTTTGTTTTAACAGAGATGCTTGAGTGTGTACATAGCATGTCATTTTAATACATGCTGTACTCCAGCGGGTATGAATGTGTTAAATAATACAGAAATTTTCAACAACCCTTTTTTTTTTTTTTTTTTAGAATAAACTGACCTTCCTTGTTATATAATATATATTAATACATGTTTTTTATAATTACAATCAAAAGGATCGTCTTTATAGGAAACATTTAAATAAATATATAAATATAATTAAATATATAAAATCAGGGATCGGATGCGGATGCGGATGCAGATGCAAGATGCACACGGATGCGCAAAAATGGGCTTGCATCCGCATCCGTGCATCCCAGATGCACAGGAAAAAATGAATGCATCCGGATGCGCATCCCAGATGCACGGGGGAAAATGAATGCATCCGGATGCGCATCCCAGATGCATGAAAAATAAATTTGCATCCGGATGCGCATCCACGGATGCACGAAAAATAAATTTGCATCCATTTAACACTTTTTTTTCCTCTTTTTTATCAGGTTTTTTGCTAATTGCCTCTAAATAAATCTTTAACACGAGGCATATTTTTTAACTTTATTTGCCACTTGTCGTTTAAAAATTACAAGAAACAAAGTGTATTATAAAAACCAAAGATTGGATGCAGATGCAAGATGCACACGGATGCGCAAAAATGGGCTTGCATCCGCATCCGTGCATCCCAGATGCACGGGAAAAAATTAATGCATCTGGATGCGCATCTCAGATGCATGGAAAATAAATTTGCATCCGGATGCGCATCCCAGATGCATGAAAAATAAATTTGCATCCGGATGCGCATCCATGGATGCACGAAAAATTAATTTGCATCCGGATGCGCATCTCGGATGCACGAAAAAAACGCGTGCATCCGGTCCCTGATATAAATGAAAAGAAATAAAATGATTAATTAAAAAGTATGCGAATAAGTTTTTGTATCAAAATATACTTTTAATAAAAATAAAAAGTTATCGCTTTTTTTAATTTGACCCCAAAATTACTTTTTTTTAGTTTAATACTTGATTATATTATTTTTGTTAATATATATTATGACAGGAAACCATTAAAATTTTAGTTTTATTATGAAAAGTTTTTTATCTCTAAGTTTTTTTCTTTTGTACTAAAAAAATTAATAAGAACAATACAATTTTAAAATTTAAAAAAAGGAGAATTTTGAAGATATTAAAAAAAAGAGTTCAAGCTGTCTACATGAATAGTTCATTTATCTTATACAAAACATATAATGCAGAAAATTGGCCGGCTCGATAGTTGGATGTGCTGGTTTTATGTCTGACCGGAGCGTGCGGCGGAAGACCCCCCCCCCCCCCCCATTCCTTCCCCAAGGGTGTGGTCGTTGCTTGTTTCCTCGTGTGCCGCACGCCACTCCCGACCGAGCTTGGTCGGAATAATGGACCCGCCGCGTGGCTTTGTTTCACCCAGAAATGATTAACAGTGCGGAGGATCGAGCTCTCGTATACCAAACTTGGGCTCTTTCAATATAACTGTTGGTCAATTTAGTTTAAGGAGGTACCAATGATTAACTTAAAAGGCATCTAAAAATTAGGTAAAATACAGACTCAAAATTATCATATCGTAATCTTTTGCTGAACAGTTTCAAATAATTATTCAAGGTAAAGATGGTAATAATTTCCACAAGAACCTACATTACTTTTTCTTCATATAATTTATTCACAATCGTAATTTTATTTCCATGATCAGTTTATTTAATGTTCTCTGCTTACAGTTCAATACTCTTTTTCAATAACTATATTTCTTGTTAATATTAATTCAAAAATTAAGTAAATATTCTATTTTTATGTCAAATTAAAGTAACCTTAAGAAAAGTAGAACTATTTTTTGTCTCTACTTGATTGTTAAATTTTACATGTAATTTTATACAACTTTAAGACTAATTTATGACTAGTTGAAGAAAATCTCTCTAGTTTGAACTATAAGAGTTCTAGAGAGCCAACTTCTTTGTATTTAAATATCTTGTAATTAGAATCTTTAATCAAGAATTGTACGTTGTTGATGAAAGGCTTTGCACTCATAGACTCTTTGACGAAAGAAATTACAATCTTCTCTCCCCCTTCATGACAAAGAGATCACGAGAAGGTGCGGGTAAACAAGGTCCTCTCTTTTCCTGTAACTCATTAATTTATCTCACAAAACAATTGAAGCATGAATTCAGAGTGATTCAATTAATTTTCCTTTTGTTTTTGTTTTTTTTTTATTTTTTGCTGAGCTATCTCAATAATATACGTAATTAAATCAACATTTTATACATATATATAAAATGACATATTGAAATTTCTGCAACATGATCATTATAATATAACTTTTATGACATGATGAAATAAAATTTCAATATATTTCCTACCCTATTTCAACATATATAACCTAGATTTTAAAATAATGATCAATACCATATATATACAGTATATAGTTAATGAAACATATCTGGAATATAATTGAGTTTTGACTAAAATAATGTCAATCATGTAGAAATTTGTAATGCTAAATATACACGTGGTCAATCAATGCTCTGATGTTCATGATGTGAAGTTGGTTTACGAGCGATCGTGCAGCTCAATGTTAATGTGTGGCCGAGCGAGTAATTACACTCCGTGTACTTGCACGAGGCTTACACTGAAAATTAACTCGATAGAACTTTAAAGGAATGATCGGAGGTGAACATTATAAATAAATAATCGTTACATATAGAAGTATAAGAAAGGAAACTATACAATCATGTGAATAAAAAATTAAGAGATAGAGAGAGAGAGAGTGAGAGAGAGAGAGAGAGAGAGAGAGAGAGAGAGAGAGAGTTATAATTTCTTTATTTTGAAAAATATATAAATATTTTCAAATTAGGAAAATTCCGTATTCCTATTTTTCAAATATTTTCCAAATGTTCACAACAATTTTTTTCTTTTCTAATTTATTATTAGGTCGGGTTGCTTCAGATTTTGAAAACAGCTCTCTATAGGTCTGTTCGCAAATATACAATCAGAAATATTATAATCGATTATTATTGATGAACCTCCTGTATCCTGTACATGAAACATAAGGATAATCAATAATAATCGATTATTTCTTTTTGTGTATTTACGGACAGACCTATTATTAGTAATAAGCAGCAATTTTTTTTTCTGTGTAGACAACGGAGTTGATAAAAGCAATAAGTTGCAAAGTATTATTGCAGCATGCACCTGCATTTTGTTGGCCAATATCCACAGGTAATTTTGCAAATGGCCAGCGATAAAGTGGTGGTCATTAAACTATGTTTTAACGTTCGTGGCTTTAAAGGCTTCAAATAAAACATTGTGAAAAGCATGCAGGTATTACTCTACCATGAATGCATGTTTGTAACAGCAATGAATATTATACCTTTTATTACAACAAGATTTTTAATATAATCAATGAAATAATGTCTCTTCAGGTAATTATTAACAATAAATAGTAATCAGTGTAATTTGATTATGTAAAACAATAATATTTGTTTTACAATATAATCTCTATTTTTAAAAGTTGATTGAAACGTTCTAACATCAGTATAACACAGAAATGAAAAGAAACTTTTTAATAAAAACTTAATGCTGTAAAAACATGTAAAAAGAAAAAGTTACTTTCCTTATTTGCTGATTCTACAGCTAATGGATGTAGAAAGAGGTAGATTTTTAATCTTAGGTGGGAAAAAAAATATCAAAATGAGATTCTACACACACTACGTCACTCACAAACAAGTATATCATTCCGGCTGGCTTCAGGTCATGTAGGTCATCATAACTAACTCAAATACCTTGTGTTCTTAAAGTAAAAACAATATTTTGTTTTCTTTACTTCCAAGTTTGTTGTGAACTTTAAATATACTTTAATGAGTTACTTTGCATCATCATCAGTGTTGTTATGAAGTGAGATACGTTTCAAACAGAGTGACTAAGTAGCCTTAATGTTTAAGGATTATTTGATAATTCAAACCATCTTAGTTTGCTCTCGGGGCTGATATTAAAAGTTAGCATGAACTTCTCGAGGCTATTTTCCTGCTTCATTAATTGTAACTTTCCATTGTACACCTCGGGACATTCGTAACTTTTCGTGATACACCCTAGGACAGGATAAAAATCTTATTGCGTTGCCACGTGATTTATTGATTTATTTGACTTTGATGAATATTTGGTGCTCATTTTCACTATCTTAAAATTACATTAAATTATTTCTACCGTTTCGATGTGTAATTACAGTAGATTCAGATTGCTGAGGATGCATGTAGTAATTAACGATGAAAGGAGTCTTGTTTGTATATTTTTTGTTATATGTTTTTGATATTTTTATGATATGAATATTTTTTTTGGTAGTGTTTTGTTTCATGTGAATGTATATATTTTTTTTACTGTCATTTATTTTGATTAATAAAAATATATATGAGAGATCGAATCTGTATTTATCCAATACAACCTTAATTAAACTTCAAAGTAAAAAATAAATAAAAGTAATGTTCTATTCGGGATGTTTAGATTTAAATTAACCTAAAAGGCTATGTGTACACATACCTAGTGACGCATATCTCCGGAGGGGGGGGGGGAGGGGTGTTGTGATCAACAATACCTTCCGTGCTCAGAGCTTATACCTGAATATGTATACCTCAAGGAGTAATTAATTTTGAAAATTAATTTTATATCAGACCAATAGATTAAATAAAATATTAATTAAAACTAATTCCCGGAAGCAAAATTTAAAAGCAAAGCATTTAAATTTATTATTTTGTTTATTAAATTTTATTGTACTCTAATATATATAAAAATGATGATGCGAACACTCAATGCGAATGTGCTTGATATAGTGGTAACACTTTAACACATAAATTCTAGTTGTTCATAGAAGCCATTTAGCTGTTGGAAGTATATATAAGGGAAGATACTGTAAGTGCAAAAAGCAATGGAAGTGTAAATAAAAAGACAGTAGGCAATGTAATGCTTGACTTTTATTGTTCTTGTCCTTTAAAATAATAAAATAAAACTCACAGTCTTAAACAAAAAAGAATTTTGTTATAAAAAAGTTGTAAAAAAAATATATCGTAGTGTAAAAGAATAGGGAACATTATTAATAAATAAATTAAGTAAATCGATATTACTTTTGAACAAAGTCTTCTGCTCGTTGTTAGTAAACAAAGTATTGTTGTGTAATGTCTGTCGCATGAAAGGAAAAACATGGGACGGTTGTTGATTTACATGTTAACTTATGGAAAATGACCGTTAATTTTGAAGTTGGAAGTGTCTACTAGCGCCAACAATGCCATTACGTTCTCTGCTCGGTGGCAAAATCAGGCACTACGTCGTCCCAGGTTTAACAATGAAAAAGGTTTCATGCGACAGACATTATAAACAATGGTTTGTTACAACCATTGCGAGTAGAAGACTTTGCTTTTGAAAAAAAAAATAATAACAATATAAAAATTAAGAAACTTTCTAAAGTTATTTTTAGTAACATTCAGAATGCAATCTCGATGTCAATTTGTAAAAAGTCAGTCATTCATCGAAATATGAAGATTCCAGCATCCAGCATCCATGGCAACCTTTGCTGCGGATACATCATTAAAATAAATTAGACAATTTTTTTACCATGCAGATGTTTATGTTTTATTTCCCGCTCATATTACTCGTACAATATGAGATACAGATATCATATGTGATGTTGGAATGATAATTGTAATACAATAGTTACTGTTGTCGAATTTGACTCTATGTAATATAAATAAGCAAAAAGGTATAGAAATATCAGCCTTATTAAGGTAGAAAAAACGCCGGTCAGCTGTTCGACGTAGGTCCCTTTTATTAACATGTAAACTTTAGCAAATTCACAAAAATTCTGATTTTTTTTTTACAGACAGATATTTGTGCTTAAAAGCCATAGAAAAAATTTCAAAACAATTTAACGAGCCGATTTTTTTTTAATTTATTTTTTTTTAATTTTCAGTATAGGGCTTTCCCTGGAGAGACAAACCAAAAAATTATTAAAAAAATCGGCTCGTTAAATTGTTTTGAAACTTTTTCTACGGCTTTTAGGCACTATCCGCCTGTAAAAAAAAATTCAGAATGTTTGCCAAGGTTTACATGTTAATCAAAGGGACCTACGTCGAACAGCTGACCGGCGTTATCTCTACCTTAAATATTTGTGGTAAAAAAAAAAATGCCTGTTCAACTTTAATATATTTACACCAATATATTATATATTATGAGACTACTTATTATCTATAGATTGAAATGTATATAGATTTCAAGACAATTTTATTGTAATTTTTGATAAGAGCAATAAATTTTAATTTTCACTTTATGTTGAAAGTAAATTAAAATTAAATTAAATATATAATAAAAATAGACAGTACCTTTACTGAAAATGTTACAGTAGTTTTGCATCTCACGGTGTTACTTCTATTTTCTATTTTTGTAGACTTCTATTTTCATGATGGTAATAATTAACAATACTATGCATAACAATTAATATCATACAGTCTGATGATTAATTATGTCAACGATCAATAATAATTATTGATATGATAAAAAAAAGACACGTACAAATTGTGAAAGAACAATTATGTATACATCTCGATTTGCTAGAACTGCCGTTAAAAGAGACAAGGGGAGATGTAGATTTGAAATTTTGGAGGAGGTAAGAAGAATACACAATCTAATCCCAAAATGTGTTAGTTTATTGTGGACTGCGTTCTGTCTCGAGTAGTGCAGGATGCGTGACAAAAAAAAAAATGTATAATAACTTTATTTGTCTCTTACAAAATTAGCTAATTATAAGCTTCTTATACAATTAAATATTTAATAAATTATACGGAGTCAGTATTATAAAAAAAAGCAAGAGGTATTCATTGTTTATATAATTGAATATTCTATAATTATTATCTTAAGCCGGTATTACACGATACAATTTTTCTAACTATTGAATACAATTTTTCCTTACAAGAAAGTTTCATCTCCATACAAACAAATGGAGTTCAAATTTTCTTGTAAGAAAAAATTGTATTCAATAGTTAGAAAAATTGTATCGTGTACGTAATACCGGTTTTAGATTTTTTTTTTTTTTTTTTATTTTGATTAAACGTCGTCTTGAAAATAATAAAAATTCAAACTTTAAATATGAAATTCAATTCATAACATTTTTACAAGTAAAACCAATAACCAGCTTATTTATGTGGTTATGTTTTTCTTTTGTTTTTACCATTGTAAAATATACAATGTAGTTTCCATTTTCAACATTATATTATATTTGCCTTTAAGCTGGAATGACAAATAACAGAATCCAGTAAGCAAAAATATTGTTTTAGCGATCTCCAATATTTACACATAATGAGACACAATTAGAATATTGTTGTCATTGTTACCGTTCACATTGTTATCTTGCCTAAAGACAAAAAATATAATAGTGTCATTGTTATTACTGGTTATTATAATTTTATAATTACCTTTATTGTTCTTTTTATATTGACTATAAATTAAAAATTATTATTAAATATGCATGATCTAATGTTACGTAATAAAGTGGTCTAATCAATAAGTTATTGGCTCAATGTTTTTCAATACATGAAAACTATATAATATAAAGCAATTATTTTAAATAAAAATGTATTAAATATTTATAGGGGTTAGAATTTCATTATTTTATTTTACTGTTGAGTTTTTTTCTCTCTATATATACAATTAAAACGTTACTGATATTAATACAGTGAGCGTATAGCTATCAAGAATTTAGCTGAGGGAAATTTAATGATGATATTTTATATAAAGTGTAAAGTGATATACATTCGTTTCTTTTGCTACTAAAAAGGAGTATGGGTTATAACACCAAGACTCTCTCTCTCTCTTTCTAATTTTCATTCAATTATTTTTAGCTCGCAGTTTAATATCATAAAATCAAAACCAAAAATCACATTTTCTAACTTGAGGCCGTTATATTATACTGTATATCTCAAATCTACATCAAGAGCTCATCTAAATTAGTTAGCAACTGCTTAAAAAAATTTATCCCAGTATTTTACCTTAATAACCAAACAAGCCATGAAAACCTCATGCAGTTAGAATGGGATACTAAATACTGATTTTTGTCAATTTCAAATGCAATGTAGAGGAAAAAAAGCAATGCTTTTTCACCGAGTAGGAGTAATATGGAGTTTTTTTTAATTGTCACTCGTCCAACTAATAAGCATGCTTGTCGATGCTTGACTTCGGTGTTCTGAAGTGAACGGTCAGCAAATTCGCGCACATTGTGCTTCATTGTGCTTTGAATTATTGTTAGTATATAAGTCTTGACAAGATCAATGTTTGTATTGTGATTTAATCACTGTATACTGCCTAATGATCAAACAAATATTTCTAATTTCTAATTTGTATTTTTTTCAGTCTGTCTGTACAGAACTGGAACAGTCGGATTGAAGCCACGTACTTCTTCTGATCCCAGTCATCATTAAAGTCATATATTATTTTAAAATTCCCATCAGAAGTAGCCCGTTCTTCTTGCTAGTAGAATTTCTTACTTCCGGTTACTCTAAATTAAATTTGACTATAGTTGTGTCTACGTCTTTAGCTTAATACAGCAAACAATTTTATGAATCAATTTTTGTCCACCTAATCTTAATTAAAATGTCATTTCAGTTTGTGTGCTTGCAATCAAATCCCAAGACACGTAAGGTACTTCTTTATAATGCATCATTTGAAATGATTTTCTTGCCATTAACCCACAGAGACGTGTGTTATATTAAATGAAGATATCATAAAAATTTAAGACACAATATGCTTTTTTTTCTATCTAGTCTTTACTTTTATATCTTAAATGTTTCTCAAACCATTGGAGAGTAATATAAAAAGCAATTTCAAATATCTTTGCATTGGTATGATATTACTTTTTTTTTTATTAGTATACATTTTAATGAAAAAAGAATCTAATATTTTTAATTTTTTTGTTGTTGCCACTTATATATTTTTTTCCGACGTAAACGTTGTAAGGAAAATAATCAAACTAGCGTCACTTTGACAACGTTCTACACGTAAGGTTAACACATTTTATATTGTGCTCTCTTTGTTTTTCACGATACAACTCTCAATTTACACGCCTAGTCGGTCTGCTCGACGTTCTTGGAAGAAGGCGTGATGTGAATTGCAACTCGGTGGCCTGTGTTGCTTTACAGCCTGCCGGCTATATCGCAGTGTTATTTGAACCATGGAGGTATTAACCAGAGGTAAAATGGGCAAAGGTGGGTGGGTGAGGAGCTGCCATATTGGATCCTTCCTATTTTTACCCATACTACTAACCCAAGATAAATGGATAAAAATGTATGAGATTTCTTTGTTTTTCGTAACCATTTTTAATGACGTTAATGTTTTGTCCATGGAATCTACTTATCGTGATGTCACAAAATAAATCACGTGACTTGGGATGCAATTATATACTTTCTATTTACAATGGAGCCAAAGATGGCTGCCCATCTAGTTATGTTTAAAATTTTGTACTAGCATTTGTACCTCCTATTGTAATACATCCATGGTTTAAACTGTCACTATACGATGTCGTGTGTTGGGGTAACATTTGCACGCTACTCTCCTTTCTTCATTGTGTTCTCTCGTCACCGCAGTTTATCTAACTCAGGTAAAAAAGAGCAATTTTAAAAGGAAAATTTTCTCGCTATTTTATTTTTTCTTTCTACCTTCGCTATAATATAATAAATACTTGCTCTTGTTTTTTGTTTGTAATTGTTTAAAAAAAAAAGTTAAGAAATAAATTACTCAAAAGACTAAAGAAAATTCGCTCAAAAAACCTTTTATCTAAAGGTAAATTCTATTAAAGTTTATTTTTATGTATAAAATAACACGATATAAAAAATAAATTAATATAATCTAATTTTAATTAAAAATATGTAGATAAAGAAAAAATTTAATGTATAAAATTTACTTTTAGTAATTATGAAATATTATCAATAAATTTAAATAATTTAATAACTCTAAAAAGAAAAAAAAAAAAAAAAAGAGAGAAAATTTGGTGTTTGAATTCCTAAAATTTTAGAAAATATCCACTATTTACCAATACTAAATAATCATGAGTAAATAAATAATTAATCATGGAAAACAAAAATTTGTTTAAAAATATTTCATCATTAATTCAAATTTAACGTCGCAATTTGATTTTTTTTTTTTTTTTTTTTGTAATTTCTCATTCGAATCATAAACGTAGCATGTCATTTCCGCAGCAAAACGATTGAATTTCCTGTTTTCTGTGTTCTCTTTATTTTAATGAATCCCATTTTTACTTTACGTAAAGAAAAAGCAGCTAGAAGAAAATATATAATATTTTGTTGAATATTTTCCTTCCATTTTAAGCTCTTTGCAAACAGTAACAGATTATATATTTTTTTTATAATAATGATAAGCCTTTTTCTGATTAATTCAAGAGCATTTACGTAATAAAGATTACGCTCTATGAAATAAAATAACAAATGAAAATCAATGACGTTATGAAGTTATTAAAAAATTATGAATACTCCAACGCAGGTTTTTAAAAATTAATTCACAATGTTAAAATATTTAAATAATAACAGAATATTTTCACTTCCGAAAGTCCTCTTGTATTAGTTAAACTTTGGGATGTGAGGTTCCAAATGTTGTTTCCCCACTCAGTCCACTACTGGCAGTAGCCGCGGGTGTTGGCGGTGGCTCAGCCCCCCCGAACGTGCCGTGTGGACTGGGGCTCGTTTTGGCACGTTCGCGCGTGCCTCACACGAGGAGAGATAGCCAGCTGCATCAGCTGTATGCACGCCGCTTAGTTTTGTGTTTGTTCGCTCCTTCATGAAGTGGAGAACTGCATTATTTGTTTTCTAATTATGTTAACCTAGTAATAGTGTTTTCATTCATTTGCATTTTTATTGTATTTCATCAATCTTTATTACACTACTTTAAGTTAAGTAGATTAGAAGAATTGCATTATAAAATGTATAATTTTAAATTATATACTATATTACTTACAGTTATATAGTATTATTTACATACCATTTAATATTAAAGCTTTAAATAATAATTTTACTTTATTTTCATAGAGTGTATTTTTTTATACAGCTGTTGTCCTAATAAAAGTATTAAATAAGTATTTAAATGTTACACGAATATTATAATTTTTATTATATTCATTATTAATTAAAAATGGAGTAGGATTTGCATAAACTTGCTTCATTCAGTCATTATAAAATTACTTTGTATAAATATCAAAGGCAGAAAGAAATTACTCAAATTTGAGGAACATTTTTTTTTGTCCTCTTTTTAAAGCTTTTGCAAATCCGCTTAAAAGATTCATCTTATAGTCACTATACCAACATATTAAGCAAAGCATATTATGTATAGCACAACTTTTTTGAGATAGCCTTCACAAAGACTAGAAATCTGAATATAAAAAAAGTGCAATCTGCATGTCGTCTAAAATCAATTAGGTCGTTTGATTATTCATGACTCTCGAGTCAGAATCAAAATGACAGTGCAGAATGTAAAAAAGGAGTGAGTTGCCATCTGGTGTTCATGTAAAATGTTTACTTAAGAGGGAAAAAAAACTCTTGAGAGAGAGAAGAGAAAAATTAATTTTCCTATAGCTTTGACACAATATTGTTCACATTTTCAACTCGACTTTTCCAGCTAGCTTTGATCAACAACGTTTGTAGAGCAACACCTCAGCATCATTATCAGCCAATAGCACTGTCAGCTGTGGCCTGTGGATGACAATGTTTAAATTATACCTGTAACACACAAGTGAAAAAAGAAATGTTACTCTGCACTTAACTGAAACATAATTAAAAAACATAGTTTAGTTTTACTTTGAGCTAGAGAAAAAAAAAACATGTCACACTTTTATAATAATTATACGTTTTCCGCGAATATAAATATGGTTAAAACTATTCTTTGTTTACCTATTTTCTCAGAAAATCCACCTATATTAAAATGATCAATGTTGTAATCAATCAGAAAATAATCAAGTTTTTTTATAAAAAAAATACATGAAAAAATATTTTCATAACTTACCCACCCTATTTTTTCATAAAATATTGAAACATATGCAAAATAAGTCATATATAAGCTACAGAACATTATAGTAGAACACATTATAATATAACAAATGTGATCATCATTACAAACTTTAAAAGTCATACAAAAGTAGTTACAACAATAATGTCATTACGTGCATTTGTCATCCGTATGCCTTATTGCGATGACACGCGGGTCACTAACCTCCAGGGGTCGATGACCCTTGCCAGACGTTCCCACGAGAACTCACGGGGCGTCAGACATAGCGGGCGACTTTCCAGGGACGCACCCCGGCGCCCCTTGTATGCAGCAGCAAATCAGCTGATGCAGCTTAGTAAGAAAGGTTCAATGCTAACATCATATCTATGTGGGTCGATCTCTATGCCTCGATGCACTTTCGCTTATACTTCTTATTATACAAACGTTTCCGTGGTCGCATCAACTTCTTTTCTTTTTTTTTTTTTTTTCTTTTTACTCAACTCTATTTTTATCATACGTATAAAATCTTTTCTTTATTTTTACTGTTATAGACTCTTTCTCTCGTCGACAAGATAAATAAGGTTACTTTATACAATAAAGCTTTGTTCATATCAGCACTACAAAGCTTCTTTACTTGCTTTTATATATGAGTAATAAGACAATAAATATGAGAATACAAACAAATTTATAACGTAAGAAAGTGTAAGTAACTTTTAAATGGCGTGGAAAATAATACTATAAACTTTTATAGTTGTTAAATAAACTTTTAAATATGATTAATGGATCTAGATTAACACGAAGGTTAAAACAAATCTTACAAGTTTTTTTTTTTTTAATGAAACCACAATTGGGCGTATGTTCTACTTCGTAACTCTATTATACTAATAACACTTTCCGGAACCTTAATTTGTGCGTTTTATAAGTTCATGTTAATAAAAGTATAGAGGTGCTATAGGTGGAGGACCAGCAAAATTATCCCTTCATTTACCTGTGAGTGAGGGAACCGTGTAAACTTAGTCAGGATAAAACATTAATGCGCATTTTTTTCAAGGAACCGAAAGAGTAATGCTATAAAAAAAAGCAGGGAAGTTAAAAAAAAATTAAAACTAAAAAAAAAAAAAGTAAAAAGTGTAATAGTTTACCCTTGGGTGGAAGGGACACGATTTCTGTCAGAATGGTCACCTGTCAAAATTCCAACCACACTTATCAAAACTTGACTTCAGTGATCTATCAAAACCTTATCAAAGCAGTGGGCCAAACTTCCAGGATGATATTTAATTATTTGCAGAGAACATAATCGATTGAGGTTTGTTTATTTAACGTAAGGTCTTGTAAGAGCACGTTGGTTTGCAAGAGTATTCCTCGCACGTCTGCAGTGTGGATCAAATCACATTCAACCTTTCCTTCACCAACTTGTGGTCGCTCCTCATGGAATCTACAGACAAAATAATGTCACCCCTCTCGACTGTTGAGCCTCACACAGCGGCCTGTTTATTACCACAGAGCCCTAAAAATATTTTTTCATGTGTCCTCACATTGAATCACGGATAAAATACCCTTTGATAAAATACCCTCGGATATAATACCCAGACAAAATATCCTAGGACAAAATACCCTTGGACAAAATACCCTCGGACAATTAACCCTTGGACAAAATACCCTTAGACAATTAACCCTTGGACAAAATACCCTTAGACAATTAACCCTTGGACAAAATACCCTTGGACAAAATACCCTTGGACAAAATACCCTTGGACAAAATACCCTTGGACAAAATACCCTTGGACAAAATACCCTTGGACAAAATACCCTCAGACAAAATACCCTGAGACAAAATACCCTTGGACGAAATACCCTTGGACAAAATACCCTTAGACGAAATACCCTTGGACAAAATACCCTCGGATAAAATACCCATCACTTTCAGGCTGGGAAAAATTTCAGTTTCAATTCAGGGCGAGAAATTCACATTTTTGAAAATACTGGAATATTTCATTTGCAATACATTCATAAATTAGCTCATTCAAAGAATAATCATCGTTTTGAATAATATATAATAGATATATGAATCTCAATTCCAAAACGCTTGGGTAAAAATGCATGTCCCCACTCGTGTTCAGTTCGTTCATATATAGCCGTCTCACTCAAATATCTTTTAATATACTATACACATCAATGCTCGTTTTTTCCTAACGGGACCGGCTCCGTAGTCTGGTCTTCTTGTCAAAATTATATAACTAAAAGTTCGGTAAGAAAGAACTATATGATTTTTTTCCCCGGTGTCTCAATATTTTTAAGTCACTAATATGCATTAAGAAGTTATAAAGGCTTTTTAACACAACTAAATACTTTTTAAGATAATTTTATTATGTACCATGTGTACATGTAATTCTATATCTTCAAAAATATAAAATTTCTTCTCATCATTAAAAATGTGAATTAAATATAATTTTTTCTGGTAAATAATGATTCTGTACAATAAAATAACAAATAAATATAACTGAAATAGCAATACGTATTTTACTATCATGCTTTGTGCTGGTTGTTACCCGTGACAACATAAATTTTAAAACCATTATGAACATTTAATTTTATAGCTGGTTTCCATGAGTAAGTTTATAGAACATTCTACTGCAAAAAGCAATGTATCTCTTGTCGACCTTACAATGTAACATTATGTTAATACGTAAAAAATTGGGTGGGGAAGCAATGTTTTCTTCTATTCATGAGGTGACGATTTATTATTCTTACTTTTTGTTTTGTTTTTGCTCTTTATTAAAAAATAATGAAAAAAATGCATTCATACATTCATTGTAAAATAATTATAAGATAACACGAACAATCGATTGTTGTAGTCCCATTTGATTAACATGTAAACCTTAGCAACCTCATAATGATTCTGAATGTTTTTTGCGAGACAGTTCTTGGCACCAAAAAAGTATGGAAAAATTTTCAAAACAATCGGACGATCCAATTTTTTTAAAATATTTTCTTAGTTTAGGTCTCCATGGGAAAGCCCTATACTAAAAATTTAAAAAATTCGTTTAAAAAAATTGGATCGTCCGATTGTTTTGAAATTTTTTCCATATTTTTTTTTTGTGCTAGAAACTGTCTCTCAAAAAAAATCAGAATCATTATGAGGTTGCTAAGATTTACGTGTTAATCAAATGGGACTACAACAATTGATTCTTCGTGTTATCTTACCCTTAAAAAAATAACATGATAAATAATAAAATAATTAAAAGATGCTAAATATTTAATTATTATACTCTACAACTAAACGTATAAAAAAATTAATTATGCTGTGAAAGTATCATGTGCAGGATTCAGTGAAATTTATTTTACCTTTTTCACGGGCAATTCGCAATAACATATTATAAATTATAGAAATTATAATCATAAATTTATGATTATAATTATTGATACTGTTGAAACCCGAAATATCATATATTTTTAATTTTGGTTAGTTGGTTGGTTGGTTGGTATTTTGGGGCAATTGACACATTATATTTTTAATTTTATTATATCAATAGGAAACTTTTTATGCAACATGAAAATTATTGTACCCTGTCCCTTTAATAATAATAATATTAATACTGTACTGCATGTGTGCAAAATGTTTGCATGATATAGGTATAATTTTTATCATTCTACGAAATACCTAAGATGCTGTTATATATTATAATACATGGTAAATTGTCTGAGGGTATTCTGTCCAAGAGTATTTCGCCTAAGGGTATTTTGTCCAAGGGTATTTCGTCCAAGGGTATTTTGTCTGAGGGTATTTTATCTGAGGGTATTTTGTCCAAGGGTATTTTGTCCTAGGGTATTTTGTCCAAGGGTATTTTGTCCAAGGGTATTTTGTCCAAGGGTATTTTGCCCTAGGGTATTTTGTCCAAGGGTATTTTGTCCTAGGGTTAATTGTCCAAGGGTATTTTGTCCTAGGGTAAATTATCCAAGGGTATTTTGTCCTAGGGTAAATTGTCTGAGGGTATTTTGTCCTAGGGTATTTTGTCTGGGTATTATATCTGAGGGTATTTTATCAAAGGGTATTTTCTCCGTTTACCCTCACATTGTATATGTTGTATCATATAATAAAGAACACCTGGTTGTATATTCTACGCTGACTATACGTTATACATATAATAGCATGTACTTCCTATTATATGTTCAGAAGCAAGGAAATGTATATTATAGCTTATAAACAACATTTTTTAAAAGTAAAAATGTAAATATTTGTATTATAAAAATGTACATATATATTAAGTCAAAAATACATTTCTTTTTCATGTTTTATAATACACTACAGTAAAATTATGGAAATTTGTTATTACTCTTTGCATGTTTTAAGGTTAATTTTACAAATTTATTCATATAACTTTAACTAAATCATATATATAGTAAGCTATTATTATAATAATAAATAAAAAAAAATCATTTTTTTTAATTTTGTTAAAACGTTTCTAGACAAAGTTTGCTGTTCTTCTCATGGTAATTCGGTTACTCTAACACGCTTTTGTTTTCATATCCTACATAACAGGCCGTACGTTACTCGAGAGTGAGTTAGCACTTTGCTGCTTGATATGCCAGCTCGGACATACATACACCCTTCGTGAATTGTGAATGTATGAAAACATGCAGCGAGATTTACATTTTACACCAACATGAGTAATGCGTGCATATCTCTCTCTCTGCTTGCATTATGGTACTACACTAAAATATTTAAAAGTTACGTTTTTAATAACTTATTACCAATTTGGGGCGAAGCACTAGAAATAATTTAATATTTATTGATATTTAAGTGCCACTCTGAATATATAAAGTGAAGTCTTTTCAAATTTACACATAGAAGCAAAATAATTGCATTTATAACTGAGGTATTAAATTTGTGAAAATATCATTTGTTTCTTGGTTTATTTTAAACAATCTTTAGATATACAGCAAAGTTAATAAAATCAAAGTATTTTAATTTTACATTCCTATAATTAAATTTTTGTAATAAAAATTATAAGAATGTTATAATTTTATTTTACTTTACTATTATGAAATTCATATTTTTATACATACAATACAAAATTAAAAATTATATCTAACTCGTAAAACGTAATATTAAAATCAATGTCGTATTGAAGATCATTATTTGCCGTATCGAAGTTCGAAATTAACTCAAAGAGACATTCCCTCTTAAAAAAAAAAAAAAAAAAAAAAAATCAATGGGGGAAAAAAACTTCCAGTAAAATGTCTGAATTGAATCTTTATTAAAAGCCATTTTTTTATAACATGGAAATAAAATAAAGAAAATGTTATAAGATTGATTAAATTTTAGAAGAAATAAAATTAAAGTTATTTATTTTATTTAATATTATGAATATTTTTTTTTAAATAAAAAAATTCTTTAATATATATTACGACTTATGACAAATTTTTTACAAGTTTTGATTGTTGAAAAATGTAAAAAAATATATTAGTTATATTACTCAAAGTTTTTCATTTTTGTGTCATTTGTACATAATTATAAAAAGCAAAAAAGAGAAGAAGCAACATATTAAATTAATATGAAAAGAAAAAATATAGTATGAAGAATTTAAGAATGTAATTTGAATCAGTTGAAAGAAAATATTCCAGCCACTTCTCGGCGAATCTAAAAAGATTTTCAGTCAATCGAGAAAGAGTGGCACTACTGGAGTTGTTGGGGGGGGGGGAGTTTCTGTCGTATTGTGGAGAACACAAAGCACTCGGAATCAAGACATCAAGCGAAGCGAGAAGATCTCCTTCTGCTTTCTCAACACGAAAAATTATCGCGGACAATTAAATAAAAAACAATTTAATCCTAATTTACTATATATAATTATTTCATCTAAAAAATATCACTTTCATTTTTTTTAAATTGTATTTTGATTGTAATTATATCAAAGTAAAGAAAAAATAAAAAAAGAAATTTTAAATAAAATTGCTTCCTGTCTAATTACTCTAATTATAAAATGGAAATTTTATAAAAAAACGTTGATCATTATTAGTTTTTTATTATATAATGACCAGAATATTTTCCTCTTTACATCTTGATAAGTTTATGAAATTGTATTAAGTTGAATATATATTTGAATTGTCTGTAAATTTTATGGTATATAACATTATTTAATTTTGTTTGCATGTTTCCTGATATTTGTATTTTGTATATATACCCCAGAGAGGCCATTTTCATTCTATATAAACATCGTTATTACTTACAATTGCTCACAAAGTCTCTGCATACAAAAAAATAAATTTAATGGTTATATAGCCTAGAGCAAAATGCAAAATCGTGAATGAAGTTATAACAAGCTATACAGAAAAATAAAGTTTAGAATTTATATCATGGACGTATTATATTATGGTTTACGTTTAGCTTCTAGCAGTTGGTTACAAAGCTGTGAATGCAGCAGCATTTAGAAAAAGTATGAATAAATAATAATCCACATGCTCATATAAAATCTGGTGCTTGTGGTTTAAACAAACTTGCTGTTTTACATAAAATATATCAAACTTAATTTAAAAACAAATTACTGTAACTGCATTTTAATTTTTAGGCTATCAATAAGAAAATTAACATTTATACATTGTTTAAAAGAGCAAAAATAATAACAGAGATATAAATGTGTTATTTTATAACATAATAAATAGAAAAAAAAATGCAATTTAAAAAAAAGTGAGTAAAATTATGAAAAATTAAGACTATCGATAAACATATTTGCAAGTGTCAACATTTGCCTGCAAATTTGTACGCGCTGTTGTAATTGCAAGTATCTATTTGATAGGGTTTAGTAAAAAGTTTGGCTTTTTTTTTTTTTTTTTAAAATTTAGCCTCTATTGCAATTTTTGTTGCAGTACTCCGTATCGCTATAAGAAAATCAAACCAGCTGAAAATTTAATAGTCCTTTCAATAACAATACATTATATTTTACACTCCAATTGTGAACTGATTCCTCGCATTTTATATTATACATTAATCACTACGTTTACATGACATCAGTATTTAATACAAATCCGTTGTCAGCGCCTCATAAGAAACGTTATTTAATGAATGTAAGAATGTTACAATCTAGAACTTCCAATATGAACATTGCATATAATTTTTGTCTACAAAAGCCTTACAATTTTTGAATAACTAGTAGTGAGTGATATGCCCAACCATTCAAAATTACTAAACATGCAAATAGTCATGAATGCTGGGAATGTTGTAGTGCAGATATTCATTCTGTATATTCTCACAACACAATGCACGAGCTTGCGGCTCACATGAACGCGGAATGTTAGAAGTTATACGTCGTGTTTAGCCACATCAAACATGACTGATGGCGATTACAGGCCAGTAAATACAGCTTTGCCGCTTAAACAACATGCTCAAAGCAATGTCACAGACAGTGTTTATGACGAGACGGGATATTGTCATATGTTTATAAACGACTATGGTTTTAGATTTGTAAATTAGTTACAAAAGCAATATGTCTAAAATTCTGAGATCAAACATAATGAAACATACTTCTATGTCAATTTCTCAAAGTTAGTTACAGAAAATGTTGAGTAAAATAATATTTCATCATATACAAACATTCTGTATCAACGTATTATGTATGTTTCGTAATATACTAATTAATGTTAATTCGAATTCCTTTGATTATCCATAAATAATATATGATTATGTCTGCGATGTGCATGGCATGTATTAAATTTTAATTAATTTTGTTTTTATTACTACAATTTTATTTTTTTTTAATTTGAAATTATTGAAGGTATTAATGTAAAAATAGTTTAATAATCCTATTGTCTCCTTGTTTAGTATATCTTGCAATAAACTAATTATGTAATTTAGATTTACGTTCCTTCTTCTCGATCGAGCTCCAAAAGCTCATTGGGGTCTAAACTATCTATTATCACTAAAAAAATTGTAATATGTCCAAAATTGATGAAATAATAATAATAAAACAAAAAAAAATACATAACGTGAATAAGTTGTTGTGAAATTCTATTGAGTTCGTACATTATAATTTAAAAAAAATAGCCACAAATAAAGTAGTACACCTGCAAGGGGGGTATTCAAATACCGCCAATTAAGAATTTCCGTGAAGTTACGTAAGAAATTAACATGTATTTCCTATGCTCAAGTCTTCCGTAACTTTACGCAAATTGTTAATTGGCGTTATTTGTATACACCCCTGAGACCAAACTTATAAAAAGTAAGAAGATTTCTCTCCGATATTAAAATTTTGAAATAAATAGACGGTACAAGCGCATTTCATTTACCGTCATTAAATTTTTTTTATGACGTAACATGATGAATAAAATGTAAATTTTCCTTTTTTTACGTTTAGTAATTCATATAATTATATACATGTCGCCCTGTGATTGGCTATTGATGACGTCACGGTTGTCCCGTCAGGTTGTACCACCCTAATTCAGATATTTTATACATTTTTTTTAAAATGAGTTCCCGCACTTCAAAAAATCTGAAAAAAATTCAGAAAATCATATTTTTATGTAAACTTTTCTAATTATGAAATAAAAAAATGCAACCATTATTGTCTATTTTATATATAGCAAATTCAGTAAGAAATTCTTGTTGTGGGGGATAAATTCACATTAATTAAGAGAATTCAAATAATAATTATCAATATTCCTCAGATTATTGATCTGACTAGTACTACTATAGTATTAGGACCGTGGTCAGACACAGATGTTACGTTAATTTTTTAACATCAAATTACATCATGTAATTACAGAGTTTCTGAGATAAAGTAATTAAATTACAATAATTTCACACGTCTAGAGATCGAAACTGATAGTGAAAATTTTCAACGTAATTACGAAATACCATCAATACTGTGTAATTCTAAAAGATATACTTATCTCCTTGTATATGTTAACATGTAACTTAGCGGTACAGTTGGGTACACTATTTTAAAAGTGATAGTAATTTTCCTCACGTCCGCACATGTTACAAGTGTGAGGTCAGGATTAAAGAGGGGAGAGATGACCAGCACAGTAATTAGGGATTCTGCTCCACCGTAGAGGGTATATACTGTAGACCAGAGTACTAACAACCCCCTCAGGCTAAATTACAATATAAAAATTATAAGAAATGTTGAAACTAGTTCACTTTGCTATAGCAAGTTTGGAACATGATTAGCTTGTAATGAGATTTACATGAAATTTAATTAGATTTAAATAAATACTAATTTCTTCATGTGGCATGACATAATCTAAAATACGTTATACTGTATCTAATATTGTATAGTGCCTTATATATCAAAGCTAAAGTCATGTCTTTGTACAAATTTAAATTCACGTTTCATACGTACTAAAAGGAGAAGGGGGGAAAGAAAGATTAAACTGAAACATAAAAGATTAAAAGAGAGGATTAAAAAACAAGGAGAAAGTTAGGATTATAATGACGAGTATACAATATTAATACCATATAGATTACCAGTTTTTGTTTTTTAACGTATAAATGGACAAACTTTATAAACGCTTTAAAGCTTTGTAACAAATAATACAACTTATATATTCTTTGTAAATTACTCCTCACTTGATGTTACATTAAAGTTATGAAAGATAAAAATTCATCTGTGTATTTTTTTTTTCTTTTGTTTTTCTCTCGCTTTATTTACTATTCTTCTCGTTGTTTGGTGAAGGAGATGTAGTAGTGGGAGTAGGATTTTTTTTTTTTAACGAGCGGTTGCCGCCGCTACTCCTCTTACTCTCTCCACCGCCAAATGTTTTAATGAGCTTCGCAAACTTGATGGTAATACGTGTGGCATACATGGGAAAAAATAACGTTGTGGAGAGGAGAAAACATTACAAGAGCATAATACATCAAGCGTTTTTTGTTTTGTTTGTTAATCATCATCATACATTTTAAATCCTTAGGTCTTCAATTAAATGATAAATAAATTTGAATGAACGTAAATCCTTGTTTAAAATGTCATTTAAAATAATGTAAAGACTTTATGTAACACAGTTTAAACACGCAAGCAGTATATGTTTTTTTCATCTGGTTGTTGTGTTTGTAGAGTATTTTTTTTTTATAATGGTTTAATGAATATTAGTGAAATATCAACAGTTTATATTTAAAAATGAATGTTGACTGCTAAACTATAAATGTTAATTGAATATATATTTAACAAGTATAAAAATATGTCTCATATCACATTTAAATATTTAACTGACCTTTCAAAATATAACTTTTTTTTGCTAGGTGAAATATTTAATATAAATATATATTTTAAATAAAATAAAAATTTCAATTCATATTATTTCCAAATTATCCAAAATATCATCTCTAAAGAAGAATGATTTTTTTAAAGAAACACGACGTAATTGCGCATTTATTTGCTGTAAAATCGTATGACAGCCAGCTTTGTTGACTCCATGATTTAATTCATAATCGCAAGTAAATTCAATTTTAAATGTAAATTTTACGTAAATAATACGAAAGCCGGACATCACTGCAATCCGTTTCCCCATGTAAATCCACCTTTAACAGTGTAATAAAATCTTTCCTGCGTATCAACTAAAGAATGCTGTCTTATTATTTTTTTTATAGACTGCTCGTAAATTAACATTGTAACACATGGTTCGATCCAAACATGCAGGATAGCTATATATATTTCTATACTATAACTTGATTACACTACCTTGTTCACCACAACACAATGCCATTATGTGGTCTTATAATTGAATGATCTTGAGAATTGCCCGAGGAGGCATCATTCAAACAGTCTCAAATTTAAAGGTCAGTATCAAGCATTTTCTAATAATTAACTATGACGTCTTGAGTCATTCTTTCGTAAGTTTAACATTAAATTTACAGAAGTACTTTAAAATACGACTGTTGATTCTTGACTGATTCAATGTTATGGTGCATCAGGGACATAAGAAAAATGACGCGAAGAAATCCCTAAGGAAGAAAGAACTCAATAAAATAGACAAACATAGCCTGCTGAGAAAGATACAAGAAAGAAGAAGAATTAAAAGGGCGATAAAGTTTGAAAGTTTGGATATAAGGAAAGTAAAGGAGAGGTGATTTTTTTTATTTTAACGATCCATAAACACAATAAGAATGTCTATACAAAAAAGGGCAAACGAGAATAAAGGTCAGGTAAGGTTATATTCTTCTGTAACAATATAATATAAAGAAAAATTTTCTTATATTGGAATAAACATCTTAGATTTAATTTAAAGTTTTATGATTGACATCAAATTTAAAAAAAAAATGTAATTTAATTTTCATCAAAATTAAATAATAAAATTATATCTATTATAATTAAATGTCGTTCATATCTATAATAAAACTAAAATTTTATGTCAAATTTTCAGTCAATTAAGTAAAAAAGAGAGTATAATTTTTGGCATTGGGAATAGTGAATGAATGTAATTTGCTACATTGAAATAAGAAAAGTTGATTCTGCTTACTCGAAGATGGTGAGAGTGCTCTGGTAATTGGATTCATCGGCGAGGGAGGACGCCTCAAGGGTCGACAGAACACATTACTTAAAGTAGTAAGGAGTCACAGGCCTTACAGTCAAATTGAGTTATATAGTACCACCGGAAATAGCTGGAAATAATGCACGTTTTTTTACTTTATTTCCAATCTGAGAGAGTGCGCTCACACAATTTGAAACTCTCTGATTTGCAGTGTTATAAGTTTATACAACTTACTCAATATCAAAATAATAGAGGTGCATAATTATTATGCAACAATGGTAGTTAAGATGAACTGACTGTGATTTGATATTAAACAAGTTGTATGCATATATACTGAAAACTTCAAACTGAAATATTAAAGAAGAAAATGTAATTTAAAAAATCATAAGAAATACATAATTTTAATGTTTTACGGAAAATTCGAAATTAATCCGATGAAAACTTTCATGGAGTGCAGCAATTAAAAACAAAAATCGTATTTACAATGTCATTATCACTCACAAGAAACACCATTTATATTTGCTACATGGAGAAATTAAATTTTCAAGCAATTATTTAATTGATTGAGTTTTTTAATATTCGTAGTTACATAGTAAGAGATGAGTAACACTTTAACCAAATTTTCAAGATTTTAGTACCTGTAACAAATCGATCGTAATCCTCATATCACCTACGTTTAATTAAAAAGTGAGCAAGGATTTTCTGTGGAATTATGAACGTTATCAACATACGACAAAAAGTCCATACTCTAAATCCGGATCAGCTTTTACTTTGAGCGATATATCTGTGGAAGAGAGCTACAAAATTTCTAGAGAGCATAAACAAGCTATAACAGGACGACAGCCATCCTCTCATGTCTATTTTAAATCATAGTACAAGATTCAATAGATACGTTTAAATTTTTGTAATGATAATTTCAATACCGAACTGACAATGATGTCTCAAATCGAAACAGACGCTCCATGTAAACGCAGTCTCAATGATCTCCACCGTGGACCAAAGAGGTTGAAAGCTTCACTGTAATAATACACTTAACGTCTCTTCAAGGACTTCTTGACACCATGCACTCAAGCTAGTCGACATAAGAAGAAATTCAGTTATTTTTTCAAACGTGTTTCCCAAAAAGTGTAAATGCTATAGAAATTCGTTTATGAAATATTCTTCCTTAAAAGACAGTCCCTCAGTATGCTAGAAATGTATTAAATTTAAAAAAAAATTAAATGAAGAAATTAATTTCTAAAATGTCTTATTCTTAAAATACTTTACTGAAAGAAAATTTAATACACATATTTGACGTGTATCGCAAATTATTTATTATATTATTTTTAAGTTAAGACGTTGCTGCAATTGCTATTGAAAGAATTCAAAGGCAATTGAATGAATGAGACAAATGTTTCTGGCATGTAATGACAAGTCATCTATATATAAAGTAGGACAAAATGATTCAAGATGTCATCTGTTAATGATGTTTTACAACTGATGTTGAAGATGGTCTCTCACATGAAAAGACTATTCTGATGTTTGATGATTCTTCACAGTTTGTGTGATATTTGCTGAATACTACTGAACAGTAAAACCAAATTAACTATCTTGGAGCCGAACAAAGATTTAAACAGAATGCTGCAGAACTTTTAAAGCTTTTAAAATTTCCTCCTGTCTACTTCAAATGTACAACTTTTTTATTACTGCCATTAAAAATAGAGACCGTAAAAAAAAACTGACAGACGACGCCTTTCTTACTTCAGTACATTACTGCAGCGTAGAATTCGTTGCCAATTTCTTGAAATTCACAAGAAGTTACCTGGAAATGTAATTTTTCCTTTGAAATGAAAAAAAAAAAAAAAAAAGACAACTTTAATTTCTTTCCTTTTGAGTTTAACCATTATATATAATTATATATTATAACAAAATTTATATCATTAACTTTTATTACATCGTTTCACAAAATGAAGACATTAAAAATGTTTACATATTTTATATAATATATATTTACATATATTATGTATTTATGTAAAATTATACACTTTAAAAGGTATAAGATTTAAGCGAGTCTCATTTACATTTGAGTGTCCGCATTCAAAGTGAATTTACATGATTGTGTAGGAAACGACTCGATATAATTTGTTGGCTTTATTGCAGTTTTCTTTCTACCATTTTTCTTGTAAGGATGAATTTATCTTGTAGTGATAATTTCAAATAAAAAAACATAATCTCATTATACATTAAGGATGAACTCTTACGTTAGAAACACGATGCATTAAATTTCATCTTAACTTTTAGCAAGCATGTGAAGTTTTTGGAGGTAAAAATACGTAATAACATGTTAGGACTTGTTTAAAGATGAGATGAGAAGGAACATTTTTATGGTGTATTTACCAATGCAGAGCACATGCGCCAAAATCACTATATTAATAATATCCATGTAACTACGCCTTTACACGCGTTGCGGAAGGTATGTGCGCGGTGGTGATTTGCAGTGCAGTAAAGATTGCGGGACGTTTGAGTGGCGTTTAATGCCGAGGCTTAAAGCCAGCAGGTAGTCTGGCTGAGTTTCCATTGGTCCGAACTGCCACAAATCTCGCTCTAAATGGCCTCTTAACATACAGCAGCATTCCCCGCAAGCTTTGTCTGTGGAATCTTGGTGCACGTGGTGGGACAGGTACGAAAATCGATATGTTAGCCAGAATTGTGGCTGATGGGTTTTAATTAACATACGAGGGTAATCAAAAATGAACATAAACCAATTCAAAAAATAAGAACATTTAGTTCAAAGTGTCTCTCTGCACCATGAGGAACGATCATTTAAGTTTAAAATGAAATAAATTTTATTGGGTATTTGATCCATCCAGTTTTCAAAGAATTTATAATATTATTTAATATGATAAATATCTTCAAATTCAAGAATTCAATATTTTTTGTTCTATGGAGTATCGACATCGACCTCATTTTTTTTATTATTATTATTATTGTAGAAATTGATGGAGGGTCCTATTCTTTTCTTAAGGAGAGGCGCCTCGTGACGTCACAAAAAGGACTTTCAGTATTTTTTTAAAAATACTTCCAGGGCTGTAAAAAATCTTTAAAAAATCAGGGTAACATAACTTTGCATTTCTACAGTAAAAAAAAAATTGAGGTTGATACTCCATTGTCTCAAGTATAATTAGAAACATATATATAGGATTGTTTCATTTTTCTTTTACATAGTTTTACTGTGAGTCAAGTAGTATTATATTATATACATTTACAGTTGTAATTATATTCTAGAACATTTGTTTACTTTTGCTACCACAAAAAAGTGCGTGAATAATTTTTATTCATTAAATTTTTAATCTTCTTTATAAAATACAATATTAAATAACGCTAGTATTGAACAACTTTTAATCATATGTTATATTTTATCTGACGTCATACATAATTTAGAAATAAATGAATATTTATATATGGTGTTTTTTTTTAAGACCATGCGGAAAGATTAAATCTTCAGCAAGAAGCATAAAGAGAATTAATATGCTCATGCATTGTAAAAAACTTGATCTATTTGTAATTTGTGCATATGGGTCACATAAATATTCAATTTAATTCATTTGTTTTATAAACTTTTTCTTCGTGATATATTACATTTACTATATAAATATACGCAACATTATACAAACGTTATTTTACTTTATTTTACTTTAGATGAAAAGTTTAATAATATTTTATACTTTAATTAAACTAGGGGTTTATCATTAAATACCTAAAAGCTTAATAAATTCTATTAATATATCATACAAGATTACAGTCAAAGTAATTTGAATTTCCCGCCGGAAGCAGCCGGAAGTGCACGGTTTATGACCTCTCTGCTCGTTTTTCATGTCTAAAACATTGAAAAATGGTCACGTTTGGAGAACTGAGTCTCATTTTATAATAATTTTTTTATGCTTTCAGCTACTTTCGGTGGAATTTATTTAAATTAATTTTACTATATAGGTAGATTCACAAGTTAATAAAGCTTGTGTGTATAAATGCATTATGGAAGACTGCCCAACAAGAAACAGCTAGAGATAGACTATATAACATAGTACACAGTTTACGTTGTCGCAAGTGTCACAACATTGAATATATTGCAGACACGTCAGTAGGGGAACATATGGGAGACATCACCAACAAGATAGTTGGCTACTTTAGTCAAGGTTACGAAGAAAGTCTCGGGATTGAACTCCGGCCAGAGAGTATACGTTTGAATAATGTCCGGGAGAAGAAGAAGGTTGATGGTTCAACTTACCGGTCACGGCCGCGGGAGGCGCCGGGCTCAGGCGCCTTTCTCGGGCGCCGTCACAATCAAACGAGAGAGCTGATGAAGATGTAGAAATCTAGAAAGAAAAAAAAATACATGCATTTAAAAAAAAAAAACTTTATATAATAATAGAAGCATTATAAAATTTTAATGACTCTTTTATCTTTTTTGTAAATTGTTGTAATATGAAATATATAATATAGTAAAATATAATCCATCTTTTGCTTTTTTATAAAATGTTCACATTATAATATAATATTAATGCATATAATATGAAAGAAAAAAAAAGAAAGAAAATGGATTTCAAAATTTAGTATTCTGTAAAAAATATTTTATTTAAGTATTAATTTTTTAACTACGTATAAATTATAAATAAAAAAAGACACTGAGTTAAAAAAAGAACTTAAAAGAGAACTTTAATTACATGTGCTCCTACCGACATAATTAAGCCCATAGAATTGCTGCATATTATTAGTATATGAAAATTATATATAAGTATGTACTATTCTATTTTAATTCTATGAATAAGCCTTTCTCAACATTGTTAACGCTTTTCTTTTTACTGGAGATAATTAGGTAATTTAGTTGTCAAAATTCTGGTTCCATGACCAAAATTTCAATTATGAAACTTACTGTTAATGACTCCGTATTCATTGCAAATTTTATATATGAATACAATTTTACATTTTATTTAAAATATTCGGTACATTTTTATTAAATTTTAAATGTAACATTTGATGTATTTATTTATTAAATTTGGTGCCTTTTTTCTTCTTCTTGGGACAGAGATTTTTTCGTTATATAAATAAAAATGTTAAAAATCAAGAAGGCTCACAAGAAAAAGCTGTGTAATATGAAAAGGAAAATATTTGTTTTGCCTTCAGTTTCACTTCGAGGGGGACTTTGTCATTCAATTTGGCATTTAGATCAGCGTTTCTCCCCCCCCCCCCCGAGTCATCAACCCTCCCCTCTTTTGCTGCGTTGTGTCACGTTTACCCCCGGAGTTCATTTAAAAATCGAAACACACGCGCAACAACAACAACTCTGAAGTCAGCACGAATTTCCAATTAAACTAATGATCAGTTGGTTAATGTTCACGTCAAAGAGAATAACAAAAATAATGGTGAAAAGTGTGTAAAAGCATTGTCCGTGAATTAAAAATTAATCAAAATATAGTAACTTTAATATAAATAAATATATTATAGTAAATATAGTTACGATTCTTTTTGTTTGATGCTAATTTGAAATCTCAACATAACAGTCTTTCCTAAACAAACAAGCAAACAAACAAATTTCGTCATAGTTGAATTTTTGACAAAAATTCAAACGTTATAAATAAAATGGCACATTATTGCAATGAGTCTATAATACTTGTAAATTTCAATCGGTCTTTATTAAATAGGTTCGTTATTGAATTACTTATCAGTACATATGATTTTATTGAAAATGAATGAAGGGCAGTTTTAGGGTTAATTAGTAATGCATACATTATGGGGTAGTAGCCATAAAAGGGCCCACTTACAATTTAACATTCTATAAACTGGCGTTACGTGCATTCTGTACAATGTACGAAGTCATTATCAAGTTCCTGGTCCGCGTATATAGAGTGAAAGTGACAAGCCATCCTTTTATTTGCTCGTGTTAATTAATTGACGTACGGCGGAGGTAAAATGCAATAACGCAGGAGTGACGTGACAATGTATGTTTACGTCGAGTGACGTTGTTTATCGATCACGTGTGTTCCACCTAAATGATAACAATTAATGTAATTACTAAACTTTCTACACTGATAAAGAAAGTATTAAAACGGTACTTAAATAAAAAAAATATAATTAATAATATCCGTATTTTTTTATTAAATCTAACAAAAATTGTAGATAGATTGACATAATTATGAATTTAGCAGTAATACAAATTAAAACATACAATATCCATGTATCCTTCTTGTTATGCACTTAGAAAAAAGACAGTGAGCTCCACTCGTGCACAAGTTCTACAGCAGAATTGAACTCAGATGGTTCCCTCAGTAAATATGGCAAATGAATAAATCATTGTTATAGAGATTAGTATACAATCTTGCGATCAGATAAAGTTTCTAGAAGAAACAAATTACGTACATTTTTAACATTGCTTATAGCACTGATTAGCCTACATTTTTTAGTACATTTTTTAGTATTTTTTTTTATATGCTCAATTTAACCCAAAAATGTCCCGCAATGAGTTAGTAATAAAACTGCAGTTGAATAAATGACATTTTCTACACTCGATTTTCTAATGTTCTTGGACATAAGGTCGATCGAGTGCAGTTTATAAATTGTACAGAGGTCATTGAACTATGAATAAACCCACACAAAATCTCTGCTACATTTATTTTGACCTTTCTAGATGCACATATGTATGGTCACTTTGACATTTAAGTCATGCTAAAGCTTAGCCAAGTATATTAGCTAGTCCTGATGTTCAATATGCCTCAGTGAATAACGTGTGCACGAATCAATCAGGACCTTAACGCCACGTCAATAGAGTTTAGAGTAATTAAATAATGATTTTTCACACAGTACACAATTAATCAGCATTAAAAAGGTTTTTTTTACTAGTCCTAAGGGATCGATTGCAAACGGAGAAAAAAAGAATACAAAAAATTGTTAATGTTCTTTTGAATATTTGAATCCATCCAGTGACATCTGCTGGCTTTTAAGAAGATTACATTTTTATAAAATGACAAAAAATGAAAAAAACGGATAAAAAAAAGTTTTTTTATAATTCATATCTTTAACGTCATGTTGGAGACAGTTAAATTATTTGCGAGCTTTAAAAAAATAAATAATTAAAAAGTAGTTAGGAAGAAAGTTTGGCTGGAAGTAAAGTGCACGTTAATTACACAATTAGTCTAGAATTATCACTCTACTGTTTACAAATGGTGACATCAAGAGAGGAAAAGGGTGAGATTATTTTTCTAGCAGTCGAACTTCGCAAGTTTCATTCATGAGGCGAGACGACAAAAACAAGAAAAGGGGCGGGGCTGTTACATGAATGAAATGAGAGCGGTCTCAATGGGCACCATAAATTCTCACTCCCACACTAGCCCCATGCTCCAAAATTATAGTTTACACTGAATCACATGAGATAATTGGATATAGACTTGCTTTATCTTGTAGGAACACAATCCAAATATAGTTGCGATGATCCACGAGACGTATTTTTTTTTTTTTTTTTTTTTTGAGCTTCCCCACACTCTTGTTCTAAGAAGACAGTATTTTATCTGTTGTTGCTATTCTTAGCTATTCTATAAATGTATTTTATCTAAGCACTGAACGATCCATGGGAACGTTTAGGCAGGCAGTTTGGTGTCGTAACAGATTCTTATCACCTCCCAATTGCACGTGTTTGTTAAACATCCAAGTAACAAAAGCCGGTTCGAACCCGGAATAACCCAGGATAATTATAAATATTAGAAATCCAGAGCGTTGTAGATTCGATATTATGTTCTGTATTTATCTAGCCTATTTTTTTTAATTTTTTTTTTTCGTTTTTTGTTTTTTTCAATACCATTTTCAGTCTTTTTAGCACTACATTGTAATTATAGTATGTAGTGCTTTATATAATAAGCTGATTAATGTAAAATCATATAATTATGCAATAATAAATTACATTTTAGGACTCATATATTTAAACATTTAATGATTTTATTAATTAGGTAAATGCTTGGCAGGTAACTATTACTCCAAGGAAAGGTAGAGAGTGTTTTTGCTAGCAGTTACCCTTTATTACACGCTTTTATTGTGAATAATAACCCGTCGTAATGTCACGTAGGCGGCGCACGGATATGCAACTGTTCCGTCGCGCGTGCACTGCGGGTTGCATCTGCCTGACAATGTTATCTAACGCTGCCCCTGTCTTATTAATAATAGCTGACCGAATAATAGGTATAATATGTATTATATGAAACCACCACCAGATGCAAAACAAGAAACAAGGCAACTGCATCTCCTGACAAAAACTAGTTTCCTACCTTTCCTATCTTTACACTTTGAAAGTTATAGCAAACGACGCAAAGGTTATTTTTTATCTTGTTTTGCATCTATTGGATTTATTTATCATAACATTTCAATAGTTTGAAGTAAATACCCATATAAAACTGAAACTTCAAAATCGTAAACCACAGTTCTTTTCAACGCTGCTCCCTCTCAGACTCTCTTGTATTATTCGCTCTTAACAAATAATTTATCACTAAAAAATAACAGTCTAAGAAATGTTTAAAAAGTTTTCAACAAATCTTCCTAAATCTTTGTTATATACTATTTAAATATAAACTTTCCAATTTAACAAAACTTTACTGAAGTAAATATTTATTCAAAATGAAATAAGCGTGAGTTTTTGCCTACTGTCTGATGTCCATGTTGCTAAATTATAAATAAATAGTAAAATTAAATTTATAAATAAAAAAAATCATAACGTTTTACTACTCACGCAACAAACGTCATTGTTTATTTTCCAAACATTAGTTAATAATTTACGTATAGTTTTATGGAAAAATAAAACTTATGTAGTTTCGTTTTTTATTACTTTTTTTGAAACGTAATGTTGAACAAACCAAGCGTTGGGATTTATTATCGTCACTGTAGAACATAAATACAGATGCCAAGATAATTTTTTAAAATCTGTTTATAAACTAAACGCTAACTGTTATTATATATAGAAGGATATTTTGCAAAGCTTTAGTACTAATTTATAGCACAACAAACAATTTAATGTCAGGATAATAAATGATTATTAATATATTTTGTATATTGTCAAAAAATTATAATAAATTAATTTAAACTTAATATTTATGCTATAAATTTTCCAAACTTGATTGGTATTAAGAAGTTTTATGAATTATGTAAATACTAGCTTCTCTTCATATTTAACTAAATTAAAATTAGTTGGAATTTTTAAACGCAATAAATAAATAAATTATGATTTATAAATATGGAAGTGCCAAGTTTGCATGTTCCTACTTTTCTTATTTAAACTATAAAATATTACAGGGAAAACTTTAGAAAAAAACAAGAAAATCAAAATTGAGACACTAACAGGAAAGGTAAAACCAAAGCCATCTATACTGAAATTATAGGACACTATGGTAAAACCTTTGCTATTTTTTTCACTTCAACAGTGAATTAATTTTACTATAATTAACCATCATTTTAGCAACTGCGGTGGTGTGACGTCATTCATTACTTGGCCAACATTTATGAGAGAGACTTCGAATTCTCGCACGCTGCTAGATGGTGATCAACTCGCTTTAGTTCAACATTGGTTTATAAATTATGACGTCATTATATTCAATATGCTATTTTTGTGATGTAAGAGGGTATTTTGAGTTGAGCTCTTTTCTTTAATAGTGTACTTGTGATCTTTCCCGGCACCACAACGATAAATCTATTTGACGAAGAACGGCCCTTGTTAAAGGTGAAACACATTTCGCTTTCTTGTCGTTTCGCCCACGCCTCACTTGCCCCGTACTACATCAGCCGCTCTTCCACACCAAGTGATCGGGATGGGCGATAATAATACTCTTGTCGATGTTTTATATATTTTATATTTTTTATGCTTTACGTTTATACCATGCTTGCTTGCTATTTTCCATACACACTAAAAAAACATTTAGAATCCAGCCCAAAAAATTAAGTACATAAATATATATTTAAACCCTTTACGTAATTATATATGTGAAAAGTTAGTTCATAAACATTAGCATACTATAATACAAAATGTTTAAAAATATATATTATTGATCATCTCAATATATAATACTATATAAACCATTATATAATCAGTTTTTCGAATAAAAATGTACTCAATTTTCATTGCTCAGGCCTGCACATAAAATGACCCTGCTTAATTTTAGTTTAGGCAAGGTAAGCGTGGTGCATTGTGTTAAATGGTCTTCGTTAGATGATCACCGAAGTGAATTTGTATTTGGATGGGTGACCGTACGTTGCTCTCTCCCAGGGGTATCGTGTTGTAATATGTGCAATACCCTTGTGTGTGGTTCTCCAGGATTTGGATATCACTGTGTAGTCATTTTCCTTAACTATCCACGGTTCCCTCAGTCACATTTCTTCTAAGACGTTTAAATACAATGACCGCAGTTATCTTTCCATTGGTTTCTATCTACCCAATCCCCTCCATGAGCTCTAAGATCATTGTGGTGTGTACATTCCTTGGGAAAATAAATCTTGTATAAAATAACTTTTTATTGCATAGATAGTTAGAGGCTATAATATTACGCTCAAACACATACTCACATTTTTTCTTTTGTCTATAGGGTCTATTTTACATAAACAAGGGTTGTTTCACGCCCTTAGGTCTACATCTGAGAAGTTTCTATTGCCGATTCAGTATCGCCCATTTCCCACCAAATGCCCTAGGCGCTGCTCGGACAGCACTCTAATGTGTTCTCGAGCAAAGACGATGGACCCTCTATAGCACGCGTGAACAATCAATATACCACTGCTGGCCAACGAGAATGATAAAACATCATATCGCTTTGTCATGTATTGAAAGTCCTCCAACCCTTGACGTTGTACCTTTCAATGCAACAAGAACCAAAAAAAAAATATATATTTTTATATCAAAAGAAGAAGAAAATTCAATTTCAGTGATAGAAAATCGTTCAATGTAATAGAAAATTGTCATTGTGATATTTTTTGATTTCATTTTTATAATATATAAAAAAAATATAAAATCATAATATAAATTTTAAATCTCATTTTGATTCCATTGTCAAAAGAATTACCAGAAGTTTGTATTATTGTACTTTTTTATTTTAAAAAGTTCTTATATTTCTTTGTTTCTCATTTTCAATTGTCATTACATTTGCATGTTCACTCATGCAATAAAAAAATATTTTTCCGCGTAAGAGAGAAAATTTTATTATTAAAAACAAAAGTGTCTCTCTTCCTCTGAGATATTTTTTACTTGATTGTATCATGTTATTTGTTTGCTTTTTTTTTTAACAAGGGAAAATTCTGAGCTCTTTTGTGTCATATGTGAAAGACTAAAGAATGATGGGTTGGTTTTAGCAATATTTCTCACTCGCGGGCCGTTTTTTGATAAATTTTTGTGTGCAAAAGAAAAGAAAGGTTTATATATATAAAAAGATAAGAATGAAGAAAAAAAAAAGAAGAGACTGAGTGGTAATTTATTTTAGTTTTCCTTTTCCACTTTCCCTTGAGGGTTGTATATATATAGTGCCTCGAGATGAAAATATGATGCTAAGAGCGGAGTATAGTAGTATCTGGTGACGCTGTGATTTGTTACCGTCGCTGCAAACAATATGGCGTCTATCACCATCTCATAATCATCAACCATAGGCCATTGTTTGCTTATAACTGTATATATATATATATATATATATATATATATAGTAGTAGGGTGGTTAGATGAAACCAATGGCTTACTTTATATGTAGACTTGGGCTAACGTGATAAAACTTTAGTAAGGTTATGTTTCTTTATCTCCACATATAAAAGTTTTCATATAAATAATATTTTGCATGGTTTACTTTTTGACAAAGTGACTTAAAGAGTATGTTCTTATAGGGAGATATAACATAAAAATGTTTTATATGTTTATATTGTTTATAGAAAAAAATTGCTGCATTTTTTCTAAAAAAAAAAAAAAAAAAGAAAAAGAAACAGAAATTGAAATTCAGTTGCAAATCTAATACAGTCTCTTTACTCTAATAAAATACCTTGAAATATACATTGAAGGTATTATCACCCCCATTGTTTTCTTAAGTCACAGAAATAACATTCGGGGATAGAGTAGCACTCCCCTTCTCCTCCCCCCACCCCCTCCAAAATTGAGGGCTGGTTTTGCCCATTGATTTCAAATATTTCATTTTATTTTTAAGTTATAGATTTTACATTAGACAGAATATTGTAAGAAAAAAAATACGGATACTGGTATTATTTTACATCTTTTTGAATGGTGATAATATTTTTGTACCTCTAATTTTCTATTATTTTCTACAATTTACGAACATTTGATAATTAATAAAAATGAAGAAGAAAGAAGAAAATGGACAAATTGTGTAACGGGAAATATTTAATTTCCTTTGTTCACAAATAAAAAGCCAAAAGCTACAATAAACAGAACATTATATTTTTCTTATTATTTTCTTTTTCTTTTCTTCTTTCTTCGACGACTCATATCTCAAAATTACTTATTTGTTAACCTTAAGGGTATATTTATACTTTCTCAAGTTTCCCGTAACCTATCGATTTTTTCAAACAAAAGTAAGTTTCTTTGTTCTCGATGCAACAAATAAAGCGTTTTGTTCAATTTCGCTACGTCGTAGCTTCGTCGTATCCACGTCGTGTGGTGGTGGGTGTGAAAAAAATGGTGAGAGACAGGAAACGAGGAAAGGTAAGGAAAACCAAATTTACAGTAGAAATCGTGGAAATGTTACTTGCTTAAAGTTTTTAAAAAAGAAAGAAAAAAAACAACTCCAAGTCAATGTCGAAAAACAAAAAGTAAAAAAAAAAATGGATTTGTTTGTTAAATTAAAAGATTATAAAATATTTACATTAGAATGAAGAAAATTGTCTTAATTAAACTAATTAAGAAGTTTATGTAAGTTATACAAGTTGATTTTAAACAATAAGTTTTAAATTAGCTTTCAATGGGTTAAGAAAAAAATATTATTATGTGAAGAGAATTAATTAGTTTGCTGAATTTAGCTATGGAGTGGGATGCAAATTAATTGTCCGACGTTTCTCGTACCAAGAAAATGTGGAGAAGAGGGAGGGGGGGGGATTGTTGATTTAGCACGAAGAGGCAACAATTGAGTCCGAACACGCGCGTCTACGTGCCCCAACAACAATGGAGGAGTGAGAAGGGCACGTAATTGTGTTTGTCTTACCGCAAGTGCTATACTGCTTGCTGTCTTAGGACGTTATTTTACTTAATTGCAAGTTTAAATTAAACTTGATATCCAACTGTAACTTCAGCTAAACTACATGCAGTATAGTATATAGTAATTAATATAAATTATTAAACTAGACTCACTTAAGTATCTTTAAATTATAGACAAGTCTGGTACATTTTTATGTGCTCTTTTAAAAAAATTATTGTAATTTATCTTGGATCTTTCAAATAATAACAATAATAATAATAAACATGAGAATGAGTAAGTTTAATCTTAATTTAAATCAATTACATTAATCGATAATTATATATTTTAACTAAGTTTAATACTATATAATTTTTAATACACGTTTCATTAATTCAGAACGTACACCTCAGGTAAGCTCAAACGTTATAAATAATATATCATTGACTATGAATTGTTGAAATTGCACCTCCGCGAGAAGCAAAGAGATTCAGTTTTGCAATAACAAAATTTTGCACCCTGTCTAGCCATAAACATAAAGTTTAAGTTTTTTTTCATGACTGTCCGTCACATTCAACTAGCACACTAAATTTTTAGATGCTGAATTGGTTTCAGTACTTTATGTCCGTACAAAATTGCTCCAATTTCGTCTTACATCCAGCACTTTTGACCTATAAAACACTTAATCCAAGTACAAATTTGGTATTGAAAAAAAAAAAAAAGAGTAAAAAAAAAAACTACCAAAAATTGACTCTCTTTTTTCAGTACCAAATTTGTACTTGGATTAAGTGTTTTATAGGTCAAAAGTGCTGGATGTAAGACGAAACTGGAGCAATTTTGTACTGACATAAAGTACTGAACAATTCCAAACCAATTCAGCATCTAAAAATTTAGTGTAAGGTTTTCGTCGTGTTTGTAATGTCCTCAGTCATTGGTAGAGACAGCTTATAACAAAGATCCTCATTGGTCGAAAGACTCCCAAAAATTTCCGATTAAAACCAAATTAAAAATGTGACATAAATTACGTTAAATGTGACGTAAATTACGTGACAACGCCCTTAAATTTAGTATGGATAACGTTCGTGATATCATGAGGTGTACTCGCAATATTCAGAGATCGATCTTCTTTTTTTTTTTCGTTGATTGATGAGACGTGATCGAACAAATCGTGTCTTCTCACGATACTTGCACGTAGCTCGTGTCAGCGGATAAAAGTAAATATGTCACGATAAAACTACGGCGGCAGATAAATCGTAATTCCCAGCTCTTGTTGGCGTGACAATCAGCCCAAGTGTCACATGGTCAGATTACCCACCCAACACAAACTTCACCGCCGCTCAAAACTTTTCACTTGTTATATACCATTTTTTTTTTTCTTTTTTAACACGTATTGTGTGTCTTGAGTTTATATATGGTGACATTTTCACAACTATATACTATACAGTATATGTTGTATAGAGACTTTATGTGTTAATACTTTTGACAACACAATATATAATATAAAGTTAACTTTAACATTAAATGTTGGAATACTCACTCTTGTCATTATTACAAAGTTTAATATTTTACCACAATTAATTTATGTCACTCACTTAAAATTCTCAAAATTGTAATATTTTCTTTAAACTTAAATTAAGTCATAACAACTGTATGGTGTATTATAACTTGTTTTCAAATTTATTACAAGTGTCAAAATATTTGACATCGTGTGCAGATATTTATTAAATTTTGTACAAATAATGATGAATACATGCGCACATATTTGATTGTTTAAACATAAATAATACACCACAGGGGGTATTATAAAATTGTATGAAATCAAATATATAATATATACTAACTTGTCACTTTATATAATATGAAATTGTCAACTGTCATTTTGAGTTCTGCTGGGGTTACCTTGAATTGACAGAATATTTCATTTATAAATTACATGCGCTGCTCCATTGTTTTTTCTCTCGTCATTCGGTGCTGACGTGGAGAGAATTCTTCTTTTTTTTTTTGCTGGTGACATTTTTCCAGCCAAGGAACTCCACTGGCCACTCGAGGCTTCATACAGTCAAATTAAGTTAAGATTTCACCGAAAGTAACCGGAAGTAACCGGATGTTTAATAATGCCAGATATATATTCATTTTGAAATTGTAAAGGAAAGTCAGGACTCGTGTATGTTAATGTTCACAAATAAAATTTAAACCAATGCCCCTGTATTTCCAACTAATTCCGGTTGCAACTTTTGTTTGTGTAAGTATAGGTAGTCGGTGCAAACACAATAAACTGGCCAGTCACAACATTTCGCACACCCCACAGCAATGCGCCAACACTACAGCAACTGTCCCAACAATTTATTATATTAAGAAATTTTATTAACAATAAATTCAAGTAAATCACTTTATATATTTTATAAGTTATTTTTATTTCATTTTTTTAAAAAAATGTGTCTCTTTTACATATATATTAAATTACAGTCTACATAGTTGGCATAAACATAACATGGATTGAATATAAACAATTTTTTTTTTTTTTTTTTTTTTTTAAGTAGGATCAAGAATGATCAAGATTTACTTCTTAATCTTTGACTCTGCTTGAATTATTATGTTTCCAATTTGATGGAGAACGCGCATCTTAATGCTCCACACTTTTAATAAAGTATCATTCAGGTGCAGTTCCAAAAATCTGGAGGCAACTGAGGATCTATGTTAAAAATTAGAGAGCTAGTTTCTATATAAGTCCCATATATTAAATGTAAGGTTTCTGGTGAAGGGGGCTTCGGCCATATGCCCGATTGGTCTCATTACATAGATAAAACTGAATGAGACTCACACTCTGAAAATTAGTTGAAACCAAATAATCGACGACAGATTTCATGTGTTACTTCACTTTTTTTTTTTCTTAAAAAAAAAAATCAAAATATTTTATGATAATTCAACTGTTTACAAAAATGAAAAAAACTTATATAGAATTTTGTAAGCTATATCTAATATCTTTGAGTTGGTTGTAGATTTTGGACAAGATTACAGGATTTGTTTATAAAACTTGCTGTTAAAAATCTCAGATGTATGAAATACATCACGTTATCTTAATTTAACAGTAAAAAATATCAATACACCTTGTCACATTAAAAAACAAAAAGCTGAAAGTATATATTCACAATTTTCTCATTTTATAAAAAGCCAGCTAGAAAACCTATAGACATGGCATATATATATAGTCAAGTCCAAAGGGCGTGAAAGTATCTTTTTTGAATTAAAAAAAACAAAAAAAAACTAGAAAGGTTGTTGCTTGACTATATAGATATATATATTTTTTTCTAAAGCTTTTTGCAAGATGAGCTCTTAACATAATTAATCCATTAGAGTTCTCTTACAGTACCTTGTGCGATAATATTCTGTCAGTCAAGTGACAAGTCAGCGAAACTAACTCTGTACTATACATTGCGAAAGATACAAGATCACAGAATGTGTCTACGGAAACTGGTGTGACAGACGCCGCATATTGGAATAGCACACCATGTCAATATCATCAAAAAAAATGTATAAAGATTGAGAAATATTGCGACACATCCAAACGTGACATACGCTTCTTACAATTACAGTTTACTTGTCACGATGGTCTATTTTCCTATCTTGTGATACAGTAAAGTGGTAGAGGGAAACTTTTATTGAACGATATATGGAAAGCCGATGTCAGCGTTCTCATAACTCGATATCCGCGCCCCCTTCTTTTACCCCATGCAGCTCCCGTGTCGTGTTTGCTAGATATGTCAACCTGTATACATAATGGGGGAGTTGCAATAGCTAGCAGTTGCATGCATGCAACAAGCTAACTGCAATCATATAATTTACTTGCTTCATACACAATTGAATTTCCACACATTTATGTCGTATATAATAATGTTTTTTTATTAAAGATTTTCCCTCCTATACATCTCTATAAAGTTGCACTTTTTTGTAATAAAAAATCTTATCAATTTTGCTGGAGACTGGTTCAATAATGTATTTCACTATATTTTCTTTCACTTGTCACTTACTATGACAGCAGTTAAATTTCTCTTGCATGAGTTTTTCATCCATTTTTTTACTCTTAGGGAAGAGTTTCCAACATGGCATTGCAAAAAGAATATAAATTGATATTAATCAAATAAAATCTGAAGTTCAAATTGACATTTTGATTATTTTATTTTTCAACTTTAAATTTTAAAACTCAACGTTTATTGGTTACTCTTAATACATTAGTTTGCAACAAATCTTTTATAAAATAAGAAACTTTTCCTCAAGTTGATTTTTTTTTAATGTAATGTAAACCATACGTCTTTTGTGTATTATAAAATAAGAGTAAATAATGTCAGTTTCACCACGTAAACGAGCTAAACTTTGTTGGCACGTTCCATTTGCTTACAATGTATATAAAGAGAAGAAAGAGAGAGAGAACTGGAAAAGAAACTTGCCATATTTTTTCCATCGGGAACATTTTGGTGTCTCTGGTAGATATTTTTTTCTCTCCTCTCCACTGCACTGCCTCACTGTTTGCGTGCTGGTGGCATGCCATTGTTAGTCGTGGGGAAAAGAAGAAGAAGAAGAAGAAAACTTACACACTATAAAAAAGTGCACTGCTAGTGAAGGTGGTGGTTCTGTCGAGGAAATACGAAAAGTAGAGGGAAAAAATACATCTCTTTCTAAAGAAAAAAAAAAAAAAGCTCTAAGAAAGATAGATTATAAGGATGCTGTGTGAAGATGAAACCTTTAAGAGAACAACTACTCGACGAGGTATCTGCACGCAAGATCGGGTGGCATAAAGAAAAATCGGGTGGCGTAAAGTGGAAAAAAAAAAAGAACAAAAAAATGGTGGCACGTCAAAGTAGCTGAAACCGACATCTGGGCAATAGCCAGCTTAGGAAAAAAACGTCGGGTGCAATTGGAATCATCATCAGTTAGATAGTTAGATAAACTGCTCATTCGACTACAATCAAACTTAATTAAAGTAACAGTAAATAAATTGTAGGATTACAATTTTATATATTTTTTTATTTAAAAAAAATATATGTGACGCCAACAATTTATATAGGATTAACAATGAAGCATAGGATTAAAGTTTTAAAGTTATTTTTTCCTCTTTCTCTTTTATCCATTTTTTTTTTTTTTTTTTTTTTTACTGTAACACAAGTTAGAAAACAGTTGCCTGCTGGTGGGTAAGATTTATTTGATCAAACTTAATAATTTGGTTAGGGAAAAAAAAAAACAATTTTTTTTATAATATCTGTGGCATAGAATGCTACCAAGATATCGTGTGTTTTTTACATGTTATATATCAATCACATCAAGTTCAATTGTGATGTCATAGTGTGAGATCTAAATATGAAGATTATATAAGTGGGTTACAAGTATTACGTAGCAAAATGTATACAACTTTTTCAATTTTGAAACAAAAAATAATCGATACTATGTAAAAAAAAAAAAGTAAATTTTTTTCTTGTAAAAATGCTATACCTCTCTTTCTTGATGCAACAACGATGTCGGTGAGCCTTTGAGCTCGTCACGTCATGTCACTGACCCGCGTGCGCGCGCAGATAACATGTTGAAGGCGATCGGAGTCGGCCGAGATAACACGAGAATCTCATTTGGACCGTGTCCAGTAACCCTCCCCCTCCTCCTCGTTATGTTATCTCTCAGGTAAGGGCGGTGACATCAATAAGTGAGACGTCGACAGGTGAGATAATGACACTTCCCAACCTTAAACACACCTTCATGCAAAAATATAAGATTTATATCAAAACTGATGTGGGAAAAAAATTTAAATGGACAAATATTAATATCAAATTTTGTGGTACAAGATTTGTTACAGTAAAAAAATATAAATATAATATACCAAGTTTATGTATCAGTTTATGTAATATTTCAGGTCTGAGAGAAAATTGAAGTAAATAAAATTCTTAATTCTAAACAACTTTACTATCCTAGCTGTATAATAGTTTTAGAAATTTTAATTGTAGTTTACAACTTTATTTCTGGTTTCCATAAGCTTCTATGTAAAAGCTTCCTAATTTTTTTAATTTTTATTATTTTATTTTTTATAAACCTGCATGATAAGTGAGATCATAGATCATTTCAAAATCTTATTACAAATACGAGAGTCGCGTATATCTGAGAGGACTGAGATTCTTCTTTAAATAATTCAATTAAAAAACTTTTTCTATCAGTAAAACCAATATGTTATATTGGTGTCTGTATAGTGTATTTTAAAACTGACAAGAGAGTAGCAAGCATACCACTGATATCACGTTGTTCAGTAAGTTTTTACATCAACCGTCATAATAAGACGATAAAAAAATGTAAAAAAAAAAGAGAATGTTGAATTAATTGAGTTATCTGAGATATTTCAAATTTAAATAAAGTTATCAAAAATTGAATCACTGTTCGTGGTGTCTTCTTTGAGATATACCAGGTGGTGGTGGTGTATCCGGGGAGGGGGAAGAGGAATTTTGTTAAGCAGGCGGATGTCTATATAGTAGCGAGTTCTGCTGAATGGATTATGGAAGTCTTGTAGCAGTGAGATAAGGGATGGAGAGACACACAGAGGGAGAATGAGAGACAGGGAGAAAGGGAGAGAGAAGAGAGTTGAAGGAAGCGTCCTAAGTGCCGAAAGAAGTTAACTTAAAATGAAATAAAAAGGAGTTATAGTAGCTACGGGACAAGAAACAGTTCTTGAGACGCTCGCCGCCACTGCTGCTTCTGCAGTAATGCTGGCTGGCAAGGTTAATTTCCGGCGTACTTCACAAGAACGAGATCATTGTTTTAAGTTTTGCTCCTCTTGTTGGTCATATACAAGACTCCAGTCGAGAGTAGAAAATTGTTGTTGCTGAGTATACCAACTTATATACCAACAATAACATCAACTTTCGTTTTAATTTTTTATTTTCGTTTGAGATGTTTCGACGAGTACTTATTTTTTAATAAAGTTTGCTAACTGTGAAGGTTCTAATTAGTTTTCAAGTAGGTTGCTCTATTTTGTGGAGATATGAACGTTCCACAGATATTGTACCACATGATATGAAGCGTCATCGACAGCTGATTTTCATCTCTTTAAGTACCAGTCAACGTTCTTTGAAATAAAAAGTACAGAAATGAGGCTCTGTATAATAGTTTTTACAAGTAATTTTCAACTTTGATGAGTTAATTTTTTTTTTTTATCGAATTATATCTCGTGATACGATACCGATCTCAATTTGCCAACTGAACTTTTTAACCAAATCGATATATTTTTTTCTTCTTTTTCCCTTAGTCATTGCATGCTATAATTAGGAACTTGAAATTTGGACTTCCTTTCAACAACTTTTCTAAAATTTATGTAAGAGAAATTTAAAAGTTCAAAAAAGATTCTCTAAGCCAATTTTTTTTTTTTTTAAATGAGAGAAAGATAAGAGAGAAAGAAAAACTTTGGAAGAAAATGATTTAAAATATATAAATTTACCTCTATATATATAAAAAAAAAGAAAAGAAAACTTTCCATTACAAATTGATTCCTTTAATACTACAAAACTAGATCAAAAACAAATTAAAAAATGTAATTTTAGTTTCTGTATAAACAATCACTCTTCATTAACTTGCTGCTTCGTTACAGAAAAGCCGCACGATGACTTATAATCTAATTTCACTAAGGTGACGTAATTCTAGGGTTCATTGCGCTTCAGTTACAGCTGACTCCCCCCGGGATCTCTAGGGCCACGCCCCCTGGGGTCACGCGTGAGATTAGCAGTGTGTAATTTTAATGAGCTTAGTGTATCTGTATATTATATTTGTCAATCAACGATTGGCTGAAGAAATAATTGAAGGGGAAATATCAAAATTATTAGAAAACAAAATTTCCATTTTACTGAGAACTCAAGATTATATCGTCGAGAAAAAAATGAAAAGAAAATATGTACTTTTTTGTATGTACATAATATATATACCTTTTCGTATTTAAGATAAAGAAATACACATTATGTATTTTTTTCCTTGAAGCTTTACTATTTATTTTCCTATATATGCATTATTTACATATCATACAACATATAAAAAGGTAAAAAATAATAAAATGAGTAAGCGGTATTCATAAAAAAAGTATTGGAAATTTTGTAGAAATAAATAAATAAATAAATAAATAAATAAATAAATAAATAAATAAATAAATAAATAAATAAATAAATAAATAAATAAATAAATAAATAAATAAATAAATAAATAAATAAATAAATAAATAAATAAATAAATAGTAAATAAATATCTATTAAGAATTATACACAATTCAAATATAAATATTTAGTTTAAAAAATAGCGGTAAATCTAAAATTAATGATAGTTTTTGTATTAACATAAAATTTATCTCATGTGAGAAAGGAGTTAAAAATCAATCAAAGTGTCTACATGAGTATATACAACACATCAAATACTACTCGCCTCAAAGTTCGGAGAATGTTTGAAACAATCTGGACAGTGGTGTGTGGCGGCGTCGATTTAATCAGGGTTTGATTGATCACCATTCTGCCTACATGACCTCTCTGATCGCACCGAGCCTCCCGGGCCCCCCCTGGGGGAGGATCTCCAACTTGAAACACACTCACTGCTTTAATGTCTGACATCAATCAACAGAGAAACTTGCAACTTTTATGTGCCGTTTTTATTATACCTTAGTGGTTTCTAGTGTAATTTAAACGTATTGTCATTTGTTAAGATATTTAAATTGGTTAAATGTATTAATGGATTGTAAATACGAGTTGGCCAATAGTTAAGATAAACATTACGTTATAGTTTATAGTAAGGATAAGTCTCGCGTTACTAATTAAATGTTAAAACAAGAAGTGATAAGTGAGACCTTATTTATGTTTGAGATTTAAATTTATAAATGTTTATTTATTATATTTATTCAAAAAACAGACTACAGGTTTATTTGTTACTTTTAACCATAGTAGGTGAGAGTAGAGAAGAAATAACTTGGTTATAAGGTTTTGCATTTTACAGCTAGGGCATGAACTAATTATTCATCCCAAAATTTGCATAATATAAGTGAGAAAACGAAGAAAACCTTAAGCCTGTATTACACGATACAATTTTTCTGATTGTTGTTTACAATTTTTCCTTGCAAGAAAATTTCCTCTCCATACAAACAAATGGAGTTCAAGTTTTCTTGAAAGAAAAAATTGTATGCAATAGTTAGAAAAACTGTATCGTGTAATACCGGCTTTAGACGGAATATTCAGTAGTTCCGGTAGTTCAACATTGTAGAATGCACCCTGAGTAGTTCAGCTTACTAAAGTCACTTCACCTGAATTTGAGCTCACGACCAGATGGTTACAAATCATGGGACAATCGTGCTCTTGTATTTAGGTCCTGTCAGCATTATTATTTGTCAGGTTTTATTTTTAAGGAGCGTGAGGAGGTATCGACTCCACAGTTGAGGGATGTTTGATCTTTGGACTCCATTTATCCACGCTTATGTTCTAGTCTCTCCAATTAACCTAACAGAAAAAAAACAAAACATGGCAAGAAACAAAGTCGATGGGCGATTAGCGAACAAAGACGCAAAGCTAACAACAACGCTAACAAGCGCACTTCAGGCAGGACTAACTTTACAGTTTTTAGTTTAAGAGTTCAAACAGCACTCCTTTCATTTTCAATAAAGTTTTTATTGACTTGCTGATAAATGATAATAATCGAAAAGGGAATAAGGGATATTTAGAACTACTATCTATAGGTTGATTTTAAACGCGTGTAATATACAAAACAATACACCGTTTAGCAATAAGTATATAGTATTTGAAGAAAAAATTTGTTTTCTGTAGCCTAAAATATTGATATTATGATCAGTGTACTGTATATTCATGTATAAATTTTTGTTGAATTTAAATAAAAATTTATACATAATGACATGCCTGAGGCAAAAAGATAACATTGAAATATACTCTGTAATAACTTTGACAAAGCAATAAAGTAGCAATTTCATGAAAATTATACCCCTCTTTAATATGAGAAATATTGTGGATAGTAGTTTAAAGGCATCTCCATACCAGAAATGTCTCTCAAAGGGCAAATTTATTTATTTTACCATCTGTGTCATTCTGTTTTTGAAAGAGTAAAATTTAATATCTTCGTAAAATACTTCAAGTCTGAAAATTAGTTGAAAAATTCTACATCAAAGCACATCAGTTGATAGAAAATAAAAATACTTGTAATCGATTTTAACCAATACAAATGATATACTTACTTTTTGAAGAAAATAAATTATTTTTCTAGAACGAAATACATTTAAAAATGTTTTGGATGTTCTATTTTTTCTTAACTTTTTTTGTAAAAGCGCTCAACACACTTGTCAAAGGATCGAATGAATTTTGTGCAAATGTCATGCAAAAAATATCTCGCATGAAACTCGATTAACGTCCTCCACGTTTTTCACAACTTTTTTTTTTTAATGAAAGCTCTAACAGCAGCAGTCAGCAAGTGTAAGTATTCGTTTGATACAAATATTTGCACTTTGCGCGATGTACTGCATGAGTTCGTTTCATCGTACAGACAGCAAACATGACAAAAAGGATCACAATGTTTTCAAGTTAGATTCACATGAAATTTAAAGTAGTGACGAAGCATCAACGCACTTATTGTGAATTCATGTTGATGTACAGTCATCGCCCCTGAAAAGTTTCCTTTGAAAGCTTGTTAATATCCAACCTCTTTGAGTGTTATATATGTTATATCACAATGGCGATTAACAAGACTGCAAAAGGAAACTTTTCAGAGACGAGGAGTGTAAGAAAATGGGTTATTTCTTCCTTAAGACGTTTTTTATTTACCGAAGATCATGTAATAGTTATGATCAATACTATGTATCTATTTTCCATTTTTGCACTATAAATTATCAGAAAAAAAATATGAAAACGACCTTTATTTCAGAGTAGTGATAATTAATAGGTCTGTTCGTAAACCCTGCCCAGTGTACACTTTCTACACCTAATCGAGCCTATGTTCAAGTACATAAAATCGATTGGGTGCAGAAAGTGTACACAAAGCGGGGTTTACGAAAATACCCAACAATATCAGTTGATTTTCCGAGAATAATTTAATTCTGTTAGGTCTTTCGGATTTTCTTTAAAATCAGATAACTATAAAATATATATAACATTGGACATAAAGACTTTTTTTTTCAAACATGGTGATAAGAAACATAGCTCTTATAGGAAAGTTCAGTTGCCTGGTTTTCAATCTTCCTGTTTTATCTCTCCTTATTTAACCCTGGCTTCAATTGCTTAAAAAAAAAAATGATACATGATTCAGATCCATCTTGTATTTTTTCCATTTTTAAAATTAAATGATAGGAGAAAAAATGCTGGCAAATAATCATACCCCTTTTTGAACCCTGCTGTAACCATATTACATGAAAATTGCGGCGATATAAGACGGTAAAAAGGATGGGCGTACATGAAAATTCTCAACCTGATCGCACGATATTTTCCTTGTTGGTGAAATAAATTGCGTCCACGTAAATCTATCTTAAGTGTTGGTATAGTCTGGGTGAAGAGCAAGGGGAGGAGGGGCGCACGTGAGGGTGTGTGGGCGGTCGATTGAGTGATGTGTCCAGCCATGATGCGACACAATCATCCCCCAGAAGGGGTAAAGTTTGCATGACAACAAGGAAGATGGTGCTGGTGGTGGCTTTGACGTTATGATAAAGAGGTGGGCGTGTCTTAACTTGGTGTCATAATAATAATAATAATGATCCGATAATCCTTTCTCTCTGTATCATTTAGTAACACATTACCGAACTATGCTTGTTTTGAAGCTCGTCAGCTGATATTATTATTCTAGAATCTTAATTCGTTCCCTCTTGTCTGCCGCCTCTCTCTCTCTCTCTCTCTCTCTCTCTCTCTCTCTCTCTCTCTCTCTCTCTCTCTCTCTCTCTCTCTCTCTCTCTCTCTCTCTCTCTCTCTCTCTCTCTCTCCCCCACTCCGCAGTAGCAGCTAAGCCATCAATATCTCTCAAGTTGGGGGAGGCGAGCTAACTTATGTTCAACAACTTTCCACTCAAATGCTTCCCGCCTTCAATGGTAAAGGAATGCCATCTCAGAAACCGACCCTACCTTTTTACAAAAGAGCAACTTTACTTTATATACGTAACAAAGTACTTGAGTGCCGATTTTTATTCATTCGATATTTTTGTTAACAATTTGTGGTAGAGAGCTTATATGAGCTGTAAAAATGCCAACATGTAATAAAAATATACAGGAAAAGAACTACAAAACAAAACAGTAAAGTATTACAAAAAACTTTCAAAATTCAATAAAGTTACAACAAAAATATTAGTGTTTTCAAGAGATATCATATTTTAATAAGTTTTTTTGAGGGTTATAAGAAATAACCTTTTACCATAAATTGAATATATTTTTATCCATATTTATTCCTCATGTAAGTTCAAACTGACTTAATCTCAATCACAGTGTTTACAACATAAGGTTAAATACGGATTAGATGACAACGGTCCATAAGTATAACATTAAGTGCAATCTTCAACTGATCCGTATTAAACGCCATCATGTAAAAGTACTGAATGTTTGACTACAAACCATTTATTTCAGCCAGATAAATCCAATACTTTTTTTAACGTCATCGTCTGGTTAGTTTAGGAGAATTTGGTCTTCGTCCCAGTGACACGTAATTCCCGGACGTGTCACGTTCGTCGCTTGATGAAACGTTGCTATTTACATTTTGATTCGCTTGACCTCATCCAATTTCTATCGTAACTCGTCCACTTTTCTGCCTCCCCGATCGTGACGTCACACCTCTAAGGTCAAATTTTATTATACTCATTTTATCAAGCTCGTAAATTTGAGCCTGCCTTAAAGCAAAGTAGGTAAGAAAAGTGTTGTGGCTTAACTGAAAACGAGGAGTTACATCAGCAAGGTATAAGATGAGAGGATGTTGTTGGATTAAACTGGAAATTAAATCAGATTCTCCACTTTTAGAAACAAAAGCACTTTAAAGAGAAACACGATTTCACGGTGAGAAATATTTTGTAAAAATATAAATAATTGAACGATTTTTAATTATAATCCATTTAACAACGTCAAACATGTAGAATTTAATAGAAGCATTTTCCCCCTTTTACTGTAAAAATAAATTGTTACCTGTGGGCTAAATATTATTTTGTTGGCCTGTGTTCAATTTTTATTCATTCTAAAATTTGAAGGGTGTACTCAAATTTTCAACTAAAGGGTGGAATTTTACTGTAGCCGTGCGAGTTAACAATTTGTTTGCACTGAGAAAAGATTTTGGTGCTCTGGACAAAGGAGCAGCTGACTCAGTTTTGAAATATTATAAAATTTTAGTAACTTATCCAGAAATAATATATTCATAGGGTTTTCCTTATCATTCGGAGACTACGTATAGATTGATAAAGTGGGAGGCGGCACACGTTTTTCTGAGCTTAATTCAGGGAGAGTTGAAAAAATACCAGCATGTTTAATTTTTTGATGCCACCACAATATGCTAGATTCAAATCAGTAAAATCTAATAATAATAGAATGAATTTAATTTTTCTCAGTGTAATTATGTGATGTAATAATATTATTTTGTTGCACTCTGTGAGCGTCATTATATAGTAAGTGAAGCGTCATTGACGTATGAAGCTAATGCGATGGTCGCCATATAAATAGGGGGGAGGAGTAACCACCTGGCATGTGGGGGGCGGGGGTGTTACATAACGTAATCACAAAACACGCCAACAATGCGTGCAAGTGCGCACTCAGCCATGTTGCAATTACATCAGCGCAATACCTCCTTATTTTTATCAAGAGCTACTGCAATGAATTAATGATGAAATTTTCATAATATTGATTATAAAAAAATGAAATAGCTATGTTTTCTTTTTATTATTATAATTTTAATAACATTTTATTATACGTTACCAATTACTCTCACGGCATGTTTTATTATAAATACTAAATTTGAATATAATAAAAAAGAATTAGATATAATTTTTATCTAAAAATAAAATCAAGAATACATTTTTTTAATAAAATGTATTTTAAAAAGGGTTGGGAAAGAAAGATATAGTAATATATCATTTGAATCAAATATTTACGCAGAAAGCTTGGAGTAAAAAATTCAATGCAGAGAGTTTTTTTCCGACAAATATGAAATATGTTATTATAATTTAACAAGAAAGCATATTATATATGTAATTTATTAAAACTTGAGGTTTGTGAAAAAAATACGTTTAATATATTCCAACGTCAATCTGTGTTGAATACATTATTTAAATCTTAACGTTTTTATTTTTTTAATTTTTTAAATTTATAAAATTTTTGGTCTTTCATATTTTTGTCAGGAGTTATACTAATAATAATCTAATTTTTGAAAAAGCTTAAATGATATTGACATGCCATGTTTTTAAAGTTATGGTAGAATTTAGAAACAATTTTTTAAGTAACTATGTCGATGACAATTATTAATGATTGCATAATAATTAGTTCAAAACTGGCATCCCTATAATTAGTTAACTCAATGCATTATTGATCATCCCAATCCTAGAATAGAAATAATTAAAATGCTTACATTTGGCACGTTAGAATTAATAATTATCTTGTATCCTCTGTAAACTTATTAATTATGTTATGTTTTGTTTTGTTTTCTTAATACGAGGATCGCATGTTACATCAGAATCAACTGCATGAAAATTAAACACATTTATTATTAGGGGGGAGGGACGAAAAGTTCAAGAAAGTTTAATTTTTGTCTGACTATGTTAATTTTTCTTTTAATATTTTATATTGGTTCTGTTTTTTTTTTTTTTTTTTTTTTTCACAAACTGTGAAGATTTGTTTCAGTTAAGTTAATGAACTTTACTTGCAGAGTTGAGGTAGAATTGGTGATGTTTTCTTCTGAGAAACTCAAGATTTTTAATTGCTATAAAAAAAGAATAAATTTAAAATGAGTAACATTATACGTTCCATATATAGTTGTTTAAATCAACCTTTAATTCAACTCATTTATTGCATTTTTAATACAAAATATGGATAATAAAACATAATATTTGTTAATGGACAACATACATGAAAAAAATTTATTGCAGAAATGAATAGATGGTACCAAATTATGATACTCTGAATTTTTTCAGATTTTTTTGAAACCCGGAACTATTTTTAAATAATTATTGAAAGTCCTGTGATTTCAGTTGGCACCCCTGCAGCCTTAATAAAAAGGATAGAGACTGGACGCCTATTGACGCCTCCAGGGGGCGTGGTCGCACTTTCAATAATTATTTAAAAATAGTTCTGGGTCTCAAAAAAATCTGAAAGAATTCAGAGTAGCATAATTTGGCACCCTCTATTCATTTCTGCAACAAAAAATTTTCATGTATGTTGTCCATTGTTAATTAATTGATTAAATTTCTCGTTTTGAAACAAATATATTATATATATTTATTTTCTTAATATGTATGAATGGAGTGTACATTATTTTTGTCACTTTCTCTCATTGCTGCACAGAGAGGGTAGGGTTTTAATGCAATATCTGTAAAGTAGGCAAAATGTATTGCACATGCAACCTCGGTAATAAAATAGCATGTTTTTTTAAGACATGTCAGCTGCTATTATCATTTTAATGTATATACAACCCTATATACAGACTCTTTTGCCACCATGATTTTTTGGCTCTACTCCTAAAAGGATATGCAACGCGTTTAGCACGCATGACATGCGGGTAGTATAGCCATCTTAATGTAACAAACAGCAAAAGTTTCTTTTTATGAATAAAAGTATAAAAACCCTTTGAATAGATTCTAAATTTTTCAATTTTTTTAGAATAATTTGAAAAAAGTACGCATAAAAAAATCCTGCGATTTCACTGGAGAAAAGGTTAATAGTATGTCTTATGTTGGTTATGTAAAGTGATCAGTAATTAACATACAAAGGCCAACATATCGTGCAGCCGTACTGCAATGTATACTTGGCGTGGCGTATAAAATTGTAACATGTAATAAAAGTCATCCCTGTAGCTTACATGTACACTGCCCGTCACATTTAACGTGGTGTTTGTAACGTCTTCTTTCAAAGTAGATAATTTGTAACAACTCTTCTTATTGGTGGAACAAAAGTCGAGGATTTCCGAACACACACGATGAAAACTAGATTAATCTCTTCAGTGCAAACTGATAATGACGCCAATATTGTAATTACCTTCATCTCGTAACGTCTTACAAGACTGCGAAGCTTTCATACTGTCGTTATACAATCGTTATTTACGAGAATAATAGTCTCTATATATATTAGGGGTTAAGATTTCAGAAATTATAATGATGATAATTATTGGTAATAATAGCACATTAATTACACAAATTATGCAGAAATTGATGGGAACAATTCGGTAAGCGTTCAGCAGCTAGGAAGGATTTTAGATACGTTTTTTTACACCTGTTACCTAACATGAAAAACGCTTCTTTAGCGCTTGATGAATCGCTCTTATGTTTTTTATTAAAAGTTAAAAGAATGTATCTTAATTTATAATTATAACAGTTAAATTTGTCATCATAATCTAACGTTAATATTTGTTTGGCATATTTGTTTGTTGATAGCACATGTTATATTTTCTTAGTATTTTGTTTACCCGGATTCTCTACGGTTGCGCAATGTTCTTCTTGGAATCTCTACCTCTGACCCCCCCCCTTTTTTGTACTATGTAATTAGCGTAAGAATATTTAATATAATGTTATTCATTTACAAGACCATGAAAAAACTACTAATATATTATTATTTTAATTATCATATAATCAATTTTAATTATTATTAAAAAAATTATAATATTATTATGTATTATAGTAATGTCAGTAATGTGTAATTATAAACAAAAAGAAGTAAAAAATGTAATTTTTTATATAAGAAAGAGATGAGATATTTTATATATATATATATATATATATATATATATATATATATATATATATATATATATATATATATATAAATGAGCAAGTCAGAGCAATTTCAAACAACTTTAAAAGTTTGCTACAAAGATTTCAGTAACTAATGCTAGTATCTAATGAATTATTCAACTATGTACTTACAAAGTAATGAAATATTAATGCCGCAAGATTGAAGGTAAAATGTAATTGATTTTAATTTACATCAAAACCTTACTCATAACAAACACATTGAAGTTTAATGTTTTGTTTTTAATGTAAAATTAATCGAAAAGTTGATGAGAATTTTTCCCAAAATATTGTTTTGAAAATATTAATGTGCGTACAGTGGAGTACTTTGCACCAAGTTTCTTGACAATATCTTTAAGTATACGATCATAGTAAAAATAGCAACCCTTCTGTAAGTACAAGACACTAAGAAACAGTAGCCATTTTGTAATTTAACCTAAATTTACAAGGACCAAAATGTCATTATTAATACTAAAACTCTAGCTGTTATGGGTATAATTTTTTACTATATTAACTATAAATTTATTTATTTATTTATTTATTTATTTATTTATTTATTTATTTATTTATTTATTTATTTATTTATTTATTTATTTATTTATTTATTTATTTATTTATTTATTTATTTATTTATTTATTTACTTATTTACAGTTGGATTGCAATAAATGAATGAAAAAATCCTTTTATTACAACTTTAGTACAACTTTTATTAGTTGTCTCTTCTTTTTTTGGGGTACAGGACTTAGTATGGGCTTTGCCTTTTCCTGTATCCTCTTGAGTAGTTTTTCCTTATTTTGACCCTGGCATTATTTGTATTTTGTCTATTTCTACTCAATAAAATATATATTAAAAATATTAAAAATTAAAATTAAAAGCGGTCAATAATTTTCATTTTTAAACTCCAATAAACTTGCATCACAATTACCTCTGGTACCTCTGCGGATTTTGGGTTCAAATTTAATATATTTACAAGACTCAGTTTTTAGTGTGTACGTGTTTTGAACTGCGATACTAGAACTACCCGCCAAGAATCTTTTGTGTTGGTGACGGATCATCAACAAGTTGGGAGGTTGATTGATTTCCTAATGCTTCTTGCCAGATAAATAATTGCCAAGGGGTAGACGTGTAACACGAGAATGAACTTTGTGCAACAATACTTTGCACTTGTATTACTTTTCAGTATAAATTTTAATTAAATTAATTTTGATCCAAGTTTCTTATTTATTATTATTATTATATATTATCATGATAGTTTTTCTTTATAAATGTTGTTTGTAGTTTATGTGAAATTTCACACGCTATGTAAAACATGTTGTGGTATACAGATATTAAAAAAAACTTTCCTCAAAGTTTATAGTAAGAAATATAATATATATAATTCTTTACATTGTAAGCGTCATTACATAAATTAATAATTAAGTATTGATTCTTGTTGTATGTAACTTGTATCATCAGATTCTTCCAAATCAATCATCATCTTTACTTCATTTAAATGAGTAAGTTAACCAATGAGGTGTTTTATAAAATTGAAAAATTAAATTTTAATGTATTTTACCATATATGAATTAATACACCAAAAATTAAAAAAATATGTTAACTAAAATCCGAAAAAACAAGATGCGAAAAAACAACAACAATAAAATTGCATTTATGGGGAGGATAAAAAAATTAATGAAATCACACTTTCTAAAACGATCTTTAACGTTGAAAACAGTTGCAAATGTTTCTTGTTTTGCATTATCTGGTGGTCCCATATGGTCTCCTGTAGATTAAACTACATGTACCATATAACTTCACTGCATTAATTTTAATATATGGAAATATCTCTATTATACAGTGTGCAACGTTTCAGTTGAGTGTTTCAACTAAAGTTCACGTAAATTCGACACAAAACATTATATAAATTTTTGTCAGTGCGTGTCCTTCCAATTTCAATCATTATCTGAATTTAAATGTATTGTGTGATGTTTGAAATTTAATTCAAATTCAAATTAATTATTATAGAATCATATTATTATGAATGATGTTGATGTATTAATTTTATTATCCTGTGATTCTTACATGAATACATGAAAATTTTATGCATTCTAGTTAATCATTATTGTACTTAACTTCCTAATCAAGCACAATTCATAATTTCTTATGTTGATGAGAAAAATACTAATTTCATTTTTTTATGTTGAAATATAGGTAGCTAAATAAATTGACAATCTATTTCAGTGCAGATGAAAAGTCAATATAAAACTTATAATTTAAAAAGTTATGAAAAGAAACTTTTTTTTTTTTTTCTTATACCACATTTTATTATTTTTTAAAATATTTAGATATTAAAAAAAAACTTGTTTTGGATTTTGGACTATTTGGACTAATAAAAGATCTTGCTTACAAATTCTACGCAGCACAAAAAATAAATAATAAATAAATAAACAAATAGGGTGCGATTCACGAAGCAGTTATCCAGGTTTCTTACCACGTTTAGCTTAACCAAGTTTAGCTTAACCACGTTTAATTATACCTGTTTTACGTGTTAAACCACCTACTTAAACGTGGTTAAGTTAAACGTGGTTAAGTTAAACGTGGTTAAAATCCTGGCTAACTGCTTCGTGAATCGAGCTCATAATAAATAATATAACAGGAAGACTGCAATTTATATTACATAATTATTAATTCATGCATGATATTTGCATGCAAATAACGTAGCTGATATTTATTTACTTTAATTTGAATCTGATCTAAATGAATAAACCCGACTGCTAAAAATAAATGTAAATTTTTTTCGTATTTTTATCATACAATAGGGAATTTTTAAAAGTAAAAATATTTTTACCTTTGAAATTTTCTTTTGATATTTTTCTATATAGTAAAAATATTTTCCCTTCAAAAAATTCTTTTGATATTTTCCTACGCAAAAGTGTAAATTAGTTAAATTGAATCTTGTCCTTGCACACGGCGTAATTTTTGTTTCCTTCCAGCTTACGTTTTGTGATGGTACGTGATGTAATCGGCTGTGAATTCTAATGCAAACATCATAACAAGGATTATGATCAACGCGAGAGTTAATGCTCTTGAATGTTTACATTTCTGTCAGATTAAATTTATTCGAATAAAGTATAGTAAAAAAAGAAGGATAGGGAAATAAACTTTCTAAAGTTTTTTATATATATAAAAAAAGCTACATTATAGATTGGATATAAAAATACCTGTAGAGTCGTACTAAAGTGTGCTTGAGTATGTTAAATATTGGTTAAATAACCAATTAATGGTGTAGTGACCTCAAGTATAAAATTAAACCTGAAACTTTTATTTTCTTTTACAACGACTGTATCGAATTTCATAATCAATTTAATTGTTTGTAGAGAACCCACATCAGAATGTCAGAGATGTCATTCTCATCAACGCTTATGTGTGGGCTTCTATGTTACGATAAAAATGTTAGATCTTGTTTTTTAATGTTTTTTTATTAAAATATGTATGGTGAATATAAACACAGTCTGTGGTATAAAGAGTTTATGTAAAAAAATATAGCATGAAATTTATTATTGATATGTTACTGTGATTATGGCTTTTTTTGTATGTAATTTATAAATTGAAAGCAATTTTATCAATATTCGTAAAGGAAATTGTGTAGTTCTGCACAGCTGGAAATTGATGATAGTTTTCATGCAGACCTACCTGTATTGTTAAAAGGTAAATGATAAGAAGTTACATATAACTTTTGCTCATCGTTGTACTATAAACTGCAAATGTCGTATCTTGTGGTAAAGAATGAATTTGACCTCAATAACCATTTTTTATAAAGACCATTATAACAACATAAATGAAACATGACATTTAGGTAGGACATATTTTTTCTTTTTTCTAATAACATACGACAAAAGAAATCTACGACATTTTATGGCCACATTAAACCAAAGGTATAATATTTCTATTATTATTATTTTCTTTAGAATAAAAAATATAAATTTACGAGAGGTCATAACCTTTACAAACTGCATGATCACCAAAATAAGCAAGGTGTCTTAGCTTTGCTTCATTTTGAAAAAAAAAAAAAAAAAAAGAATCAGCAATGCTCGCCAACGGTTCCATGCACGAGGCATGTACAACTTAAAACATGTAGTTGTAAGTGACCATGCAATTACCCCATCAGCATGCACATTAATTAGACCAAACCTGAAAGTTGTCTCAACCTTTTAATTTTGTTAAAAGTTTAAGTGAACCCTTACCTAATTTCTTAACTCGAACTCTTCAAATTAAAGTTTTACATTTCAAATGAATACATCATTCTAGTACAAGGGTTTTAATATATAAGCACCAATATCATGAGTTAACTTTCAGTTCTGGTGTCATCCCTATGAAAGGCTTACCTGCCGGCGACGCGGGTGTCAGTCAGCGTGGCTGGAGAGAGCAGGAGAGATGAAGGATGGTCCGGAGCGGTGCGGTGTTGGCCGCAGACTGTGAGATCGCCGCCGACAACTCGCGCCTCGCCGCCACAAGAAGCGCCCGAACCTCCTCTTCCTCTCCGCCCCCCCTCTGGTTGTCTTTCGAGGCGTCTGCGCAACCGCACGCGCGAACCAGCTGGGATCGTAATCATCGCACAAGTCTAATTGAATGTAAACCATTGTTAGCACACTTACACAAGTACTATATGGACAACGTTAATTAATATACGTGTAAGAAACATTGTTATTATTGTTGATAATGATGAATTAACTTCTTTAACTCAATTGTTACAGCACATTATTATTCTCTTTTATAAATAGGATTTAAAGTTGTGTTAATATGTTTTTATAATTAGCATAATATTTTTGAAATAATAATTATATATATTACTACTAGTATACATATATAAATTACAGTAAAAGCTTGATAAAAAATATTATTGCTGTTGATAAATTTAATTAAAAAAAATACTGAATAGTGGAAAAAAAAATAAGTCTTAGAAGTTTATATCATATTGAATGCATACTTAAATGTAGAGTTCAATAAATGAATAATAATCATTATAGCAACATATTTAAATTACAAATAAGAAAATGTTAAACAGGTGAAGATAAAGTCAAATCGAAGTAAGTGGGTTTTGATCGCGTTCATCAGAATGCAAATACGGGCTCGAGAGACGTGGAAGCATGGAGGGATTTTCATTTATTTTGACTGACTCAGTGGATAAAATTAGGTTAATGTATTTTATATTGAAATGTTTTATTATAACAAGATTACTCGATACCTGAGAGGATTATATACATTTTTTTTTATTGAATTAGTTATGGAAATTCTTCTATTCGTTTTTATTCTGGACCGAACACAGAAAACAGCTATAAAGCTAAAAAAAATATATATACATAAATGAATTTGTCACAAATCCATGTTTTGTTTCGCATTTTCAGGGTGTTAAAATTATAAAAATAAATCAATAAAATGTAATGTTACTTCTATTCTATTTAATTCGCAATAAGAAAATATGTGGGTAAAAACATTACTATAATAATAATAATTAAAGATTTTTAACTTAAAACAAAATTGATGATAATTTGAAACCTTAACTATCCTAATATCTAAAAATACACTAATTTTATACTTTCAACATTTTTTATAATTACTTGAATTTTATTCTATGAATATAAAAATTAAGTATTTTTTTTTAATTACCTTTTTTTATTACAACATGACATAATTTCTTAAGCTGTTTTATTAAAAATATTTACCTATGAAAAAGATAACTCAGGTGCTAATCTAACACATACACTATAAACAGCAAAGTTAGAAAGTCGAGAGCAACAACCCGGTGGCAGTATCTATTTAGTGGACATATGTATTCCTCCCATCCTTCGCTGCATTAGCATGCCAGTTCTAGCACTCCTCGCTTCCGCGCCCGCCCGATCTACCGAAGCCAACGGCCGCTACGACGACGACGACCAATTCGACGCAAAACACTCCTCGGAGTCACCTCTTCATGAGGTAATGTTCTCGTAAATAGTTTATGCTAAGAGGAGCTAAGGTAATAACAACAAACAGTCGTCTTATACATGTTCTCTTTTATTACTATAGGAATAATTTACAAATAAATTTTAATTATAGTTTATACTCTGCATACAATAAGCTAATTAGTAATTTCAAATAAATACAAAAAAATAAATAAATATACATACTGTACTTTAACGTTTAAAAATTAGCATATAAACAAAACATAAATAAAATCAACCAAGTGGAAGTATTATAATAGGAATTTCGTACTGTACATTATTATAGTTTAAATTAATGTAATTCCGCATAGTTTATGCATGCCATATTGCATGGAAGATATTCAGTATAAAAAAAAAAGAAAAAATGAGCTACGAGTTCACTTATATTATGCTTGTCCACTTCTTGCTGACGTAAAAATATACAAGAGTCATAAAAGTAGACTTTTCTTTGCAACCTTTACTGCAACATGTAATATTAAACCTCGCGCTGTTCTGTAACAACTTGAAGTCCCTTTACAAGGTCCATAGAGATCGGGACGGGCGATACGGGTTACTGATATCGATACTTTTGTTTCATTATATGAGTAATTATTGAGGGGCATTAGTGAAGCAAAATAAGAACATTACCTTTTATACTTGCAATGGGGAATTACCTTACAACTCAAATTTTAATTTAACTACTATATCATGATAGGGTACATTCATATTAACAATAAATTTGACTTAAGTTTCAACTTTTTTAACTCAAATTTGGGGACTCTGAAGGGATTATTAGAATAGGGGCAAAGTATGCAACCTGCGGGCAAACCTGAAAATTGTGACGTAGAAACTCCCTAGTTAACACACAACAACTGCCTGATATCATAGTTTGAGCGTCAAGTAGTGATTGGCTATAAATTTTAGAAACACGATCGAAATCAGCGGGTTTTTCTGTACCCTAACATCAATAGTTTTGTCTCTAATATCAGTTTACTTTAAGAGTGGTAATCGAAAATATAAATTTATTGCAGGAAAATTTCGCCTGCTAGGCAGTTTCTTTCTACGTCACGTTTTAGCGCTAAATTCAAAAGAAGGAAGATTTTTAAAAAATTCCCTTGTCTCCAATTTTGAAAATTGAAACTTTTTAGTTTTGGGACATATGCTTTCAAGGCATAAAGCATCTGAAAAAAAAATTAAAATAAATGTAGGAGAATTCCCCATTAAGGGGTTGTAAGTTCATTTTAAACAAATTAAGCCTCATCATGTAGTATATAATTCGCATGAGAGAGATAAAGAAAGAGAAAGATTTAAATTAAATTATTTTATTGCAAATATATGGTTAGAAAATTATTTGTAGTTATGTAAAGTATGTGTCGTTATTGTTATTATTATTTTTTTCGTGTATCTTCTAAAATAATCTTAAAAAAGTTAAAGAGTCATGATGCAAAATGTTATATGTTTTATATAATATATATTAAATTTATGCATGACTTTGCTCAATTTCACCACAAAGCTATGGTTATTAGATGCAAAACTTATATAAAAAAAGCATGCAAGTACAGAATTTCCTCATTTGCATTTACATTTTTTTTTAATTCTTAATTTAAGTTAGTACAAATTTAAATTATAAATATTAAGTAAAACAGTGCAGTGTAAATGTGCAACGTGTTAAATTATCATAAAATTATATCAACTACATACATGTGTGGATATATATCGCCCATCCCTTTTCTATGCTGATGTGAACACAGGGAGCAAAAGAGATTCCCGTTCAGAGAGAGGAGAATAAATAGTGGCCTATATCTTTTGTCTCGCAGCAGCTAAGAAATTTATTACATCCAGTTGCTTCATTTATGCTCCTCCTCCTCCTGCTGCTGTATATTTGTAATTCCATGTACAGAGATGGAACTTTAAGCTTTGTAGCTTTATGTTATTATATGAAGGTAGTGAAAAGAAGGAGCTCTCATTGTTCTGGATAATAATTTAATCATGTTCTATCATAAATATAACATTTTTATTCAAAATATGAATTAATTAAGTTTAAAATTTATAGTAGCTATAACAAAATTTACATATATAATGATATTATTTATGTTCATCTGATTTTCAAACTGTATTAAATTATGATAGATTGTATTAAATGTAATATTTAAAGTTAGTTGCTTGTTTGTTTTCCAGGAAATTAATTAAGGAAATATTGAAAACCAGCAGAGGCAAATCAATGTTGCTTTCTTATATATGTATAATTATTATACGTATTATTTTCCTATTTGTAAACGTTGAAATTCATCCTCATAGCAAATGTCTTTCATTTGTCTTGATTTGCAGCTGAAGGTCTCATAATTATTATGTATTTATTCAGGTTTAAACTTTATGGAAGGAAGTTTTATAAGTTAATCAGTTGATTGTTATTTAAAGTTCAATCCCAGCTTAAAAGTTCTTCTTTTTTTCTTAAGACTTATGTCCATAAATCGTTGCTTAGAACGTAATTAAGTACGTTTTTCTCTTATGCAAATATAGCCTTTATGTACATGTGGTATAAGGTCAATTATTACAACAAAACCTCGTGGCATTTGGAATCTAAGGTGAAGATTTATAATTATATCATGATTTAAATATAAAATATTACTATGTATTTTTCCACCATAATCGAATAATTAAGATTGCTAAAAAAAAACTAAACTATACAATTGTAGATTGGTTTTAAAACAGCTCTTGTGTTATTTAAATACAAATGGAAGTGAATACCATTCTCAACGCGTTCATTGTTGTTTACTTCATCTCGACTTGAATGGTTGAGTCAGGTGCTTGACTAACTGTGAACATAATCTTGTAAACCAACGTTGTTTCAAACGAGAATATTTTATTTCTACGTGTTAAATAATTTGTAATTAGTGTGCTTCGAAACGTGAGATGTGAATGGTTTTCTCGTCTGCGACGTAGAATGGAATACCGCAATCCAACCTGTTAGTAACCAAGTTTTTACTTAATTAGACTTTCGTTAAGGTAATAATTTAGCCCCAGAGAGTACCTCATAATTTAGCACCGAGCACAGAACCTACCACGTGCACCGCATGCATATTGCATTGCCGGCTGCCAAGGAGAATGATTTATTCACTAAGATAAAGGTGCGATAACTTGGAACTACACTTATAATTTATTTGAATGAAAAAGCGTTTCCTTGTGCAAATATCTCGTTCTACGTACTTTAATTTTTTACTCAATTAAACAATTTTACAACATTTTTTTTATGCTTTTTTTTTATATATCAAAATCTTGTTTTTAAGAGTTAAATTTACACACAGAGTAGATGTTATTAGTAGGAATAATAATTGAATTGACGTTTTTTTACATTGATAACTGTCCAATCAAATCGATGTCATAATATATAACGTTACGTAATTATTAACTTGTTATCTGGTCTGACGTCATTGATCTGAGCGCGTTTCTGATTTCAATATTTGCTTTATGATACCTATAGCAAAAAAAAAAAAAAAAAATAACTAAAACATAAAGATACACCTGAAGTCAAAAGTTTCTTCCTTTGTGTGATAATGTTAGTTTTAATTAAGGGAAGTTAAGTGAGATCTAAAGAGGATTCACTAAACTTGGAAAATGACGTAACAAAGGCTATCGTTTACAAAGTTGGGCCAGCTCGCTGATAAGTGCCAAGATGTTGGTATTGTTAGTAACTCAGTAAATTTCCAAGTACAGTAGTTAGAAAGAGAAATAAACCCTTGACTTGATATGGCTTATATATTATAGCATATTATGTATAACATGTTTTATTATAGTCAGTTATCAGTTACTAAGTTTACTGAATATTGCATGTAAATTTATGTATTATATAATTATATATTTTATATAAAGTTCAACGAAAGTATATTAGTAAGTGCACTGTTTTTGAGAACTCTTTTAAGAAAAGGTCTGTAAACTTTTTTAATGAGGTGCACTAAAGCAAAAAGTCAATGTTCTCATTTGAAGTAAGCCAATATATATTGTAATACACGATAAAATTTTAAAATTATCACATTTTTTACCTGGAATAAAAAGTTAAACTTCTTTTGCAAATGCGATTTTTAAAATCTTTTGTTGCAAGAAATTTACTGACAAAAAAATTTAGAAAATGTCCTAAAATATTGTAAGTAAGAGAGTTTAACTTAAATTCTCTTGCATACCAGGAAAATTTGCAAACAAATTTGCTAGAAATGGAAAATATTTATAGTGTATTTTTTATAATATTGTTATTTTTTTGTACGAAACTAGATTATATCAAAATCCACTGTGAATAAAAATTTTACTGTATAATACAACTGTAGCTCTTTTTTTCTTTCCCATTTTACTGTTATTGACATTCAGGCAATTTAAATTCAGAAAGTAATACCAGACATTTAATTGCAGCACAAACTATATGTTGGAAACATGTACAGCATCAATAAATACTAACATAAAAAATTGTAATTTAAATTGAACAAAACAACAACACTTTGATTGCATTTAAAAATATAATCGATCAAAAATATATTTCAATGGACAACATACATGAAAAAATTTTATTGCAGAAATGAATAGATGGTACGAAATTATGCTACTCTGAATTTTTTCAGATTTTTTTGAAACCCGGAACTATTTTTAAATAATTATTGAAAGTCCTGTGATTTCAGTTGGCACCCCTGCAGCCTTAATAAAAAGGATAGAGACTGATCGCCTATTGACGCCTCCAGGGGGCGTGGCCGCACTTTCAATAATTATTTAAAAATAGTTCTGGGTTTCAAAAAAATGTAAAAGAATTCAGAGTGGCATAATTTGGTACCCTCTATTCATTTCTGCAATAAAAAAATTTCATGTATGTTGTCCATTTGCACACTAGGACAGCTGAAACAATGCTCATGCTCTGTTTGTATCCGATGGTGAAAGTACTGGATATTATCTCAGCTTTATAAATATTAAAGAACATACTGAAGTCATAAATTCATAGATTATTTGTATATTTTTTACAATACCATTCCTTAACAAAAAAGTTAATAAAAAAGTTAGTGCAAGCTATCGATGTTAATTTTTTTGTTAATTAAGCAAAGTGTACTGCATGTGTATTGAGTGGCTGAGGTTTTACACGGTTCCCTCAATCTCACCTCAGAAAATGCTGGGACGTGTAACAGGCCGTGGCCACCATTCTTCCCTCCCCTACCCATTAATCCGACTCGAGCTTCAAGTTCATATAGCTGTCCCTTTAAAAAAAATTAAACAGTAGTTTATCCCTGTAAAAACTAACACTTGAGAGTCGAGAGCTGGGACAATATTTTAGACTTTGCCTATGGAGACGCGGTACACCTCTGGACATCACGAACTTTACTCCTGCCTCAATTGCTGCCTCTCCTTATGGGAGTTATGTGCTATTCAGGGGCACACCTTTTTGGTTCTGATAGTAGCTCCAATGGACAGAGAGATACAGATTTGTAATTTTGAAAGTTGTAAGCACCCAATTTACCTATATCAAAATAGTTTTGGATCGCGCTTCCACAGACTGCGTGGTGACGTCTACAAACAGAGCAGGAGTAAAGTTCGTGGTATCCAGAGGTGGTGTACTTAACTTGACCTCCATTGCGATAAAGAGACTGGGTACTCTTCTCACCACCTTTGTCACCTTGCAAATTTGCATCCCCTTGATCTATTGTGCAACTGCAGCATCGGCAAACAAGGCATAAATTGTAGCTCATAGTTCATACAAAATGCATTTTCTGTATTTAAAAATATAAACTTCATCGTGTATTCCATTTTTGTAAGGAGGTGCTTGTGTTTTTTTAATCATATTGTTATTTTTTAAATTTATTTTTTCAGTTGTGATTTAAATTATTTTCAATATAAATAAATAATATCACGTATAATGCAACAGCATTTGCCATGATTAAGAAAGTAATAAAATCGTATTTCATTTAAAATATAAAATTAATTTTTCTTTATTGCCATTTGCATGAAATATTTTATTAATATGATTTTTTTCATTTGATTTACAGCTTCATAATATTTTTATGAGTTATGAAAAAGAAATCCAAGACCGTTTATTTTATAATATTTATGATTTACAACTATAAGAATGTATATGCAATGTGACTTGCATCGTTCAATATGTATAAGAGAATATTCAAAGCATAAAGAATTCATTCTTCGCTACGTTTATTCTAGATATATAGATGTCTTCAATATTCAAATGGAAAAAGTATTGAAATGTTTTGACGTGTCTAAGATTTTTTTTTACCATTTTTGTGCATTGTAAAATAAACATATTGTTTCTGATGTACTGACTCAATATTTTTATATCTATTTCTTCAAGTGTAAATACAGACCCCACGTTGCGTGCAATTTCTATGTGTCTGAATACATACAGTGAGCGTTGAAGGCGGATTCAGATAAGCGGCAACGGCGATGTGACGCGTTTTTGATGCACAAGCTGTGAAATCTTATCCTGCATATTATTATTATTATTGCTAATTTTAATCCGTAATGAAAGACAACGATTGCTTCTATACAAAATATTAACCCGTTCTAATTTGTCGCTAAATAATTTGCCTAACGAAACATCTTGATACTGGCAACGTGGCTAGTTGCTAGATCATCTCGCCGTAAGTTAGGCAACATGTTTAGCATCAAAATAAAATTGGTTACATATAATAATAATATATATACAGCAAGGAAATTTAATAAACTGGTTACACAAAATCGAGAATTAAAATGCAAAGATTGACCAAAATGCACAATTTGTGCTCATTATTAATTTAAATTTGATCTGATTGTGAGTGCAATATTTTACCTAAAATGGTTTATGTATGCTACAGCGTCTGAAAGTTAATGATGAATGAAAAAATATGAAGCAGAAAGTGTAACAGTTTCACATGGAAAGTGACAAAATTACAAGTTGTTTCTTTCTAATAGAATTTTGTCTCTTTGTTTGGCAGGCCCTTTATACCTTTTATGCATGGTGAACTATAAACAATGGCCCCATTTGATGCGATCACAACACACTTAATGTAAGTTACTTCCTCAGGTATAGAAAATGCTGTGCAGGTTCCCCTCCCGCCATAAATTCTAATTTCGGCCCTAACGAGGGTGTACTTCCATACAAGGGCTAATAGAATTTAACCCCCTGGTGGGTAAATTAATAACCATGCGGTGAATTAATTTAAATATAAGTAGTTAGGGTGTACAGAAACCATCTTAAATATTATAACAAATTTTCTACTTAGATATTTTTGAAAAATATAAAGTTTAAGTTAATATAAAAAGCATCACCAGATAATTCAAAAACAAATTTTAAAGATATTTTTAATGGATATTAAAAACACAAAAATAGGTAAAAATATATATATATATATATATATATAATAACAAAAATATTTAAAGCTCGTCTATAAATGATATTTTCATTATATTTAAATTTTTTGTCAAAAATTGTTTTTAATAAAATTTTATTGATACCAGCAGAGCGAAACAACAACAAAATATAATAAAAAAAGCTTGATAATTAATTAAACATTTTGGACAGCAGATTTTGATGCCGCGCGCGGTGAGAGTATTTTCACTTGAATTGAAGGAGACCGTTCTTCGCGCGTGACACGTGCATTATGTTAAATGAAATTAATGACAGAAGCGAGCACCACCAGATCGATGTCGGTAATGGAGCGACCGAACATCGTTCATCAGAATGTTTCTCTACACTGAAAATAAGCTTAGCCACCAAAAAAATATCGAGAAAATTGCGGATAGGAATAATAACCTTGTACGTGTGACTAGACTAGTATTTATAAGTAAAGATAAATCATCCTCATTTATATAACGTACGTACACTCGTCTCCTTGGAAAATTTCCGTTAGCAGCCTTGTTAATCACCATGCCCTGTGTTACACTCATAATGATGATTATCTGCAAGTGAACATTTTCTAAGGCGATGAGTGTACATTCCGATACAAAATTCATGCGTACGTACAAATCTTAATGTATGAAACTAATAAAATAATAATTAATAAATAACTAATAATTGAAAAAAATGCAATGGGGTACTGACCGGTATTTGAGTTAGCGATACTAGTAAAAAGTACTGTGAATTCTATGAAGAAGGAGCCCTGTTAGAGCATTCTACGACAATTTGCTGATTTTATATGAATTTTTAAAACTTTTTTTGATGACGTCATAGCATTGAATCTTAAATGGGAAAATGCATCAGTTAACATTGCTAAAATGAAAAGTTATTGAGGTAGGAATTTGAAACCTTCATTATCGTGATTCTAGCACCTAAAAACCTTGCAAATAAAGGTTTGGTTACATTGCAATATTAAGTATGAGATTTGGCAATGTTAACTGATCTATGTTCCCATTTAAGATTTAATGCTATGACGTCATTTTTGAGAGGTTTCAAAAATTCATATAAAATCAAGAAATTGTCGTAGAATGCTGTAATAGGGCTTTTTCTTCATGAAATTCTCGTGCCTTTTGAAATGTTGACAAAAACTTGAAACTTTTTTTTTTGTCAGTACCCCATTATAATAATTAACGTGATTTTTTTATAGTTATATTTGAGCATTATAGATATATTCTCAGTTTTAAAATATAAATATTTTTGTTGAAGATACTTCGTCCCTTTCTAGTAAACCCATTTCCTATAGTGAAATATCAAAGATACCTTCAAAATTTTTAATATAATTACATTTTTAAATAATTTCAGTATATATAGTCATAAAAATCTGGAAAAAAAAATCAGAGTATAACACAATTTATTCATTTATGTTTCAATGTCGGCACTCCATTGCCAGTATGCAAATATGATTATTTTCAGTGTATCGTGTTGCTCCTTCGTGGTGTAATCTATTGGAAGCGTTCCACTCTGTCGCTGCCATAATCCAATAGCTAAGATATTTTCATACCACAAATCCACCATTCTTTCTTTTCGTTCTTCTTTTTAAATAAAATTTTATATACAAGGAACAAAATATCAAGAGGTAGATATAATATATATTTTTTTAGTACTATATATTTTCATCAAACCGCTTCATAAATCAACGTTGCTTAACATTTAAAACAAGAACAGATTATTCTCTATACAGCAATGATATATACCAGACTCCACAGAAAAGCATGCTATTATATAAACATACACAAAAAGATCATACGGAATCATCTCTCAACAACTTCTCTTTACGAATCTACTCGTGTTGAAATATTTAAAACGTTCCTACAAAAAATCAAATTAAACATAACTATTTATTAATATTAAGGTTATACTTATTCATATTATGAAGTATTATAAATATATGGAATGAAACTAAGAATTAAGTGGGAGAAAATATTTTACGATATATAGATAAATAGAACATAATCTAATTAGAGGGAAAATCAAAAATATATTTCTAAGGGCGGCGGATCAACCCTCGGTTGTTATTTTCGAGAATACTTATTTCAATTTTTTTTACGGGTGACTGGTGGGGGGTGAAAATACCTACAAAAATATCGGGACGTTTTGGGGAGAGCAAGTGTCCTTCTGCACTGTTTCTTTAGCAAAATAAGATCACTTATTGCATAACACCAAACAATTTTCATAACATTTTCACTGCACGGTGATTTTATTTTTTATTTTTAATATATACGTTAAAATTTAAAAGCTTGTATTTTTTATTTTTAATTTCACGTTTCAATTACACGCAAATAAGATTAACAACATACATGCTATACTGTATTATAAACTAGTACGTGATTAGACTATGTAGCCGGAAGGTAGTTGTTAAAAATTTACAAATTAGAGTTTTTTTTTAATTGAAGTAAATAAAATCTTGTATCAATTTAACAGCAAAGTAATTCAATATTGAATTACTGAAATTGGCAAATTCCTACAATTCTATATTATAATTACTTAGTTATACTAGCACAAAATTCTCCATCGGATCATGGGATGATTCTGTATTCTGGACGATGATTAATTTAATATATTTATTAAAGTCATTTTGTTAGCAAAACTTTTTGGAACAGGTAATCTGTTTACTAAAATAAATCATCAAGAACTTAAACTGCAAGTAACGTGTATACTTGCGAATGAAGTGTATAAGACTCCTTTTATTATTTCTGCATACTATTTTTATTTTTTTTTTCTTTACATTACCATATAAATATACGTGGAAAATGAAATACTATATTTTTTCTGATTATTTATAGTAAAATATTTCTCCTGTCTTATATTAAATTGAAGTTTGTTGTATTTCGCTGCAATTTGGTCGCTGTAAATTCAAAACAAAGTGTTTTTCTGTGATAAAGTGTTTCTAAATAGGTTTATTACACTCTAGAAAACGTCTAGAAACTTTATATAAATATTACTTGAAGCTTTAAAGATGAATTTGCATGCAAGTAAAATAGATATATAAATATATATAAGTAAATAAATAAAAAAGGTATTATATGAAAAATATATGAAAAGACTGCGCAGTTATCTTGGTGAATGCAAACACGAATATATAATACCCAGAAGGGAAATGAGTTTAGAGCAGGGATTTTGCAGGTAAACTCTGGATTTGTTGGATAAAAAACGAGAGAGAGAGAGAGAGAGAGAGAGAGAGAGAGAGAGAGAGAGAGAGAGAGAGAGAGAGAGAGAGAGAGAGAGAGAGAGAGAGAGAGAGGATAAAAGATCTGATTTGTACAGTAAAAAATAAATTAAAGATTAAAAAAAAAATGAAACAATTTATCATTATACATCTTGTGTTTTTAAATAATTATTATATAAAAATTATATATAATTTATTTATGACAAAATGTAGACTCTGGAAAAAAAAGGGATTATAAAAGTTACAGCAGAGCATTATAACAAAAAAATAACAATAAAGCAAGTTCTGCAGTATCAATAAAGTCTAGCTTTTTGTAGGTCGCAAGTAAAATAACAAAGAAATCTATGCAAAGATTTTATTTAAAATGAACGCATAATTTTACTCTCCAAGTATCCACAAAGAATGTTTGGAACTCCTTCAGTGCCGTCGTTACCGCACACTCCTCCATACAGCAAGTGCTCTCTGCTTTGAAGCACGCTGCTCTATTGAAGGAACTCAAGTACAATTTGTAGCAACGAGTACACCAAATATAACAAGGCGGTACCAGAGAGTTTCAATATAAACTCTCTGGCGGTACCTCAAGCAATTCACATCGCGTCGTCGCACCCAGATCTCGGACAAAGACGAGGGACGTTTTAGATCAGGTCTACATGTGTGTTTGGCTATCTGCCCGCAAGGCTTGTAAGTTAAGAATGGTCTATCAGTTCAAAGTTTAACATGGTCTATCAGCTCAAAGTTTAACATCAATATTTCGTTACTTTCAATGTATCTGCATGAGGGCTGCTTATTTGTATTAAAGCATCTAATATTTGTCATTATTTTATACAACTTACTTTTAAGGGGCAATTAAACCTCCCAAAATTTTTTTTTAACTGAATTTTTATTATGAACACAGTGATACATTTTAGGTAGTGTATTGAAGCTTGATAATATGAAATGTCTCAAATTTGGTGGAAATCATGTAGAATTTGTGTATTTTTTTTTTCTTTTTAGTCAGAGAAAATAAAGTCGTTGAAAAATAAGTACATGAAGATTTCGGGATAGTTGTGATGATGGGCCACGTATTATACCGTGCATTTGAATGGTATAAGGAGTTTGTAGTGTACCTGTCATATCAGGTTTCCATCGTTTCTGCAGATTATGAAGCCGAATTTTTCAATTAACTGACAGTCTACAACAAAATAGACAATAATGGTTGCATTTTTTTATTTCATAATTAGAAAATAGTCATAAAATTATGCTTTTCTAATTTTTTTCAGATTTTTTGGAGTGCGGGAACTAATTTTAAAAAAATATTTAAAATATCTGAATTAGGGTGGTACACCTGATGGGACAACCGTGACGTCATCAATAGCCAATCACAGCAACCGTGATGTCATCAATAGCCAATCACAGCACGACAAAATGACGTCACAGTTGTCCCATCAAGTTGTACCCCCCTAAATCAGATTGTTTAAATATTTTTTTAAAATTAGTTCCCGCACTCCAAAAAATCTGAAAAAATTCAGACAAGCATAATTTTATGTATATTTTCTAATAATGAAATAAAAAATGCAACCATTATTGTCTATTACAATACCAAAATATCAGCACATGCCCTACTTTCGATAAACTTTAAAATGGAAAGGCAAAAAAAAAAAAAAAAAAAAAAAAAAAAGTTCATACCGGAACATAAAATTGCACAAATTTTTAAATTTATGTTTATGAAAAATTACACACTAAATCTATCAACAACAATCCTGATTTCAAAATAAATATATAAAACAATTATATTTTGTTTTTTCAGCTAACAAGTGTTATAAATTTTATTATAATGCCTGTGCTAAAACCATGTTAAATGCTGTTATAGAATAAAGCATAATTCTGTTTGAGCTGTATATATTTCCATTTAAATCTATATATTTTATATAAGATTAATAATTTCTTGAGTTGCTTCGTGATAACAAACTATGACACAATCAAGGTGCATTTCCATGGAGCGATGTCACGCGAGGCTTGGCGAGGCGAGAAAAGCGTACTTGCAGTGAAACCGTATCCATATTGACGAGGAAAAATCGCGGCGCGATTAAATCACTGCGGGAAAGCGATTTTTCCTCGCTAATATGGCTGCCATATGATTTTACTACAAGTGCGCTATTCTCGCCCCGCCAAGCCTCGCGCGACATCGCTCCATGGAAACGCGTCTTCATCTCCAGTTTCGTTGGATATTTCTCCAAGTTGCCATTGGAATAATATAACACTAATATTATTTTTATCTGAAACCAGAAAAAAACTTCATGTTTGTTAAGTGATATGTTATATGTTATTTCAAGTCTGTTCTCGCTGAAAGTTTATAAGTTATTTGAAAAAAAAAAAAAAAAAAGAAGAAGACGATATTTGAAATAGAGTTGTCAATTCACGGATGGTGTGTATCGACTCTGTCTTCCTGAGTTTCACACATGACCGTGTTAGACGCTGCTATGACGAACCATGCATGGTTTCACATTGATACAGTTTATCACCCTGGAATGTAAAGTATAACTATACACCTTTGACGTAGACAATGAAATTCAAATCAATTTTTATATGAAACATAATAGGTATGTTCGTATATATGCACAATTGATTCATGAATCTATAGATTAGTTAAAATTTGTGTATCATGCTTAAAAAATAGCTAATTTCGAATAGTCCGTGTCATCTTACTGTTAGATTTAGTAAAAAATAAAATAAACATGTAAATGGGGGATAATTTAATTCCTCCCTCAATTACGTCACCTTTTTGAGGAAAGATTGGTGGATTTACGGCGAGGGCCATTAACATGATAGTATTAAGTGCTCTCCTCCCTTTAACCCCCCCTCACATTACCACACACATTATACATGAATACACGGGAGGTATACAGTTCAGTGAGTGTTTCCTCCAAACCTTGATAAATCGCTTTGAATGTGTATCATGCAATTTAAAAAAGTTTTGATAGATATTTGGACCTTCAAGTACTTTTAAAACTTTAAATTAAAGTTTACAGCACCGCTTTGCGTCAATTAAATATATATATATATATATATATATATATATATATATATATATATATATATATATATATATATATATACAGTCATATATATATATATGACTGTATTTACCTCTTTGGGGGGGGGGGGTAGGTTGATTTGTAACACTTCCAACAACAATGATTGGGGTGATTAATTTTGCGACGTATAAAACAAAAGTGTTTATTATTCTTATAATTTAATTTCAAACTATAATTGATAAAATTGTTACACAATTAATGGAGTATTTTTTTTATTGCAGAAAAGGATAGACCGTGAAAATTTATACCACCCTGATTTTTTTCAGATTTTTTTGAGCCCGGAAAGTATTTTTAAAAAATCATTGAAAGTCCTTTTTGTGACGTCACGCGGCGGCAAGTCCTATCTTTTTCTTAAGGAGCGGCGTCTCGTGACGTCACAAAAAGAACTTTCAATAATTTTTTAAAAATAGTTCCCGGGCTCTAAAAAATCTGAAAAAAATCAGGGTAGCATAACTTTGCCCGCTCTATCCATTTCTGCAATAAAAAAAATTGAGGTCAATACTCCATTGGTCAAAATAAAAAGCTATATTCGCTTAATTAAAGAACTGGGCTACAGTTGAGAACTTATTGTTCATACATATATATTTTCTTTCAACTTCGATCTATTGAAAAACACAATAAACACTATTTTCTAATGATTCGTAACAAGTGCTCGAAGCATTTAATATTGATGTATAATATTTATATGAAATTTAGATTGAAATATGATACAGAAATAAATTTCTATGAATTGTGTGAGTTTTATAAATTTTATACATGATTTATATCTAACGTTTATAGCGTTTTATGGTTTGCGAGTTTAGAAAATTCTGTATACCATGTCTTGGTCAATTTATATGAAAGAATATTGCATGAATTGAATATTTCAAGTGAGAAACTTTTTATATGAACGATACAAAAATATATATTGCTTTTGTCGAAGCAAATCAATTGCAACATGGCACTGTATAAAAATAATATAATATATATAACGTATACTATAATTATAAATTTTTTCTATGAAATAATTTTACACTTTTTTTTAGTTTATAATAAATTCATATAATATATTTTATATACTACTGTATATAATTGAATTCCATAATTTTTTCCCCCTTTCTGTGATATTATAGCTAGTTCCGTGGTTTCGTATCATTGCGGCTGAAATTACTGTTGCTACGGGCAAAGAGTCCGTGATAACCAGAACGTAGGTGTGTATTTTATTTTTATATAATAAATAATACATCAGAGGTATAATAAAACACACACACGCTGTTCTTCATTTCTGTAACGTAAAAAAGAAGAAAAAAAGAACAACTAACTATAATATATCATAATCATTCAACTGGATATACCTGCTATGGCCTGTGTTCCTTCGTAAAGAACGCTAACTAGTTTTCCTGCTTTTATGATGATGAAAACATTTTTTAATTTCTCTAACTGAGACAGTTTAATTGTTTTTAATCAGTATTTATAATTTTATTATTTCATTTTATTATACCTAAGAGTTGTAAAAAGCATGATGTATAATGTATAAAATAATTTAGGTTTAAATTTTCTTTTATGATTATATTTTTAGGTTGATGGGGCAGAAAAAAATAATTAAAAATTATTATTTTAAGTAGAAATTTGAAACAGAACTTTTTAAGTGATTTTTTTTTATAGAATTTACTAATTTAGCTAAAACGATGTCCATCACTTTGGAAGCTTTTTTTTCTATATTTCTACCTCATAATTTGAATTATTTTAATTTATTTTAAACACAAGAGAATATACCTCCAAATTATAATTTTAATATGTAAAAGGAACACTGAGAAATAGCTAAGCAATTATTATTGTTATAATATAAGGATTCTAGTGGAAACATTATAGAAAATAACATAAATAAATAATAGTAAATAACTTTTTCGTGCAAAGGGTATTCATATTGAATGTATTATTAATTTCACTTTTGGACTTTTACCTTTGCCGGTGTTTGATACATGTAATCCTTCTGTATGTAGTATGTATGCGATGGTCACTTACAATATTGTTCGTGCACGTCACTAACACTTGCATGTATTACACATATCACTACGTTTCGAGAGTCAACCGCTCTCTTCCTCAGGTGATCTGAGACTAGAACACTAAGTGACCATCGCAACATACTATAATACAGAAGGATTACAGCAAACACCAGCAAAGGTAAAAGTCCGAGAGTGAAATTAATAATAAATAAATAACTCCATCGATTTCTATATATATTCATTTATAAAATTTATTGTTTTTCATGAGAGGCTCTAAGATGACCCGAAATTTATGAATAAACGTAACAATTATCCTTAACTTTTTCTCAGTGTACTTTGCTGTGAATCTGGTATCCCACACACACAATGAAAAATTGAGGAAAGGCGTACACAAAAAAGATGCTTAGAAGGATATAATAACTTTTGCGAAGTCTCTCAAGTTTGTCTGGATGTTTTGTTAGCTGGCTGGACCAGGAGGCTGTAGATCCGCCGCCCGGAGATTGGCATCTTCACTGGCTTCACCAGCCGGATGGGACCAACATGTTAGCTCGCAGTTAGCTACCGGGCAAACTCTTTCCAAAATTAAGCAATAACTCTCAAGAAACAAACTACTACTGAGTTTAAAACAGCGCGGCTGCCAAGCCAATCACAAAAGATGGTGGAGTTAAAATCCACACAGAAAATACAGTATTGTACTTTAAAGAGACTAATGACTTTGTTATATTTGTATCAAGCAAAAATCTAAATTATTCAAATTCATTTTTTATTCCTCATACACAAATATTTTGAATGAAAAAGTTACTGCAGACGTCGAAAAAATGAACAATATATAGCAATTGCAAATTGCACTGTAAATATAAGATCAATCAGTATATAGCATTCTCACTGATTTTTAATACCAGCTTTACTGTTTGTTTTACACATAATGGTTATAGCTTAGTATACACATAATTATGCATACATTGAAAGAGGTTAATTATTACAAAAATCGAGCCTGCTACGTATTGATGGAGTTACAGTTAAATTTTTGTTTTTTGTCTGATAATAACAGTTCTTTGTTACAATAAATGTTCTTCATATTGTTTTCTAGCAAAAGAATATATATATATATATATATATATATATATATATATATATATATATATATATATATATATATATATATATATATATATATATATATATATATATATGTATGTATGTATATATATATACACACACACACACATTATAAATTGGCATCAAGGTAGAGGCAAAATATTAGTTTCTCGGTGAATTTATAGTTGAACGCAAATTTCGAGTATTTTAAAGTTACATCAAGTTCTTATTGCTGTCTTTTGAAGCTTGGAAATACTTCCAGAGAATTTTCCAAATATTTTGTAAAATACTTTAGTATGTGAATGAAAATTTGCTATATAATATAATTATAAAGTCTTTAAAAAAAATACAACGAATGCTTTTTAATTAATTTAATGCGGAATTTGTGCTAGCTATTCAACTTGTTCCTCCAATGATCAATATGAACTACTCATCGTAAATTCTTATCCGAAAGAAATTAAACAACTGTATAGTTTCAATATTTATATTGAATATTTGTATTTCAATCTTTATAAACTGATAAGACTTTTATGCTTTGATGGATTCTCATTCTTTCAAGCTTATAACTGAGGAAATAAGTGAAGGCATTGCAATGATACGCTTTTCTATTTTATTTCAGTTTCCGAATTGATATTTTTTAGTAATCCGAAGTTCATTTGGCTTTGTCTACTCTGTAGAGCGATACTGTATTTTGTATTGCTTGGCAGCATATTATACAGATCGTGCTTGCTTATTGCTTTCTCTCCTTTTCGCTTTCACTTTCTGAGAGCATTTTCTTCTCCTTCTCTGACGCTAGAAACCCTGCGGTCAGGGATGGCACGCACTTTATTCCCCGCCCCCGAATGCCTCTGTGCCGCCATACCCTTACGCGCTCAGCACTGCGTTTAATCAGTTTTCATCCGAGCTGGCTGTAAGGCCGGGTAAACAAACATGGTCCCTGGGGAGGAACTATTGCCGCGACCGCCGCCACATTTGCAAGCAGTCGGAGCCTCACTCAAGCAAGATAACCGACCACTGGTCAGTTAATTACTTCGCACACCAAGGACAGATAAACTTCCACTGGTGATCATGAAGTTACACCATAGAAATTTAATTGAACTTATCTGGTTACAATGATTTATTATCTGCAAAAAAATAATTACAGTACAAAATAATAATGTGTAAGTCTTACTTGTTAGTTTAAAACATTGTAGCACTAAATTTATTTACGCTCTCTCTCTTTCTTTCTTCTACCCAAAACATTTTTTTTATATAAATTTGTTACGAAATGTAAATTAATTAATTCATTCATTCACATACTTCAAAGAGAAGCTTTACATGAAATTAGAATGTCAGTAAACAGGGAATGTCTTTTAATTAAGTGCTTGATTTTTTTTGTAATTTATTAAACTTGTAAGAAGTATAAAACTATTTCTTTACTTCGTTTTATATTACTTTAATTAATTATTTTAAAGTTCTTTCACATAAGGTATTATATAAAATGAATTAGTCAGTAGCAAAACTTTACTTTTAAGTCAAGATGTCAACTTATGTTCAAATTGAATAAAAAATTAATCTACTGCATTATACATTATACGTAGTGCAGTTCATCAACCGGTTATTTATAGTTCAAACAAATAAAAAACTGATGAAGACTTGCGCAACCTGTATAATTAGCTTCAAAATTAGAGATGCAACATGAATATATTTATGCTTTTTAAAGATATTTTATAAAAATCTAGGAAGAAAAAAGCTCAATACGCTTACTTTACTGATGCAAATTCTCATAACCATTGCCTTAGCGTATTCTTTTAGTGAGCGTTGCTATTTCTACGGATCCTTCTGGTTGGAATTACAAAAGGATAATTTTTCAATACCTTTTTTTCTTTCATAATTAATCTTTGTCACCTGATATTCCTGCTCTCATCTCTCACCAAGAGAAAATTTTGATCGATTTTAAATTTTTGTAAAAGGCCAAGTCGATCGATAAACAGATTAAATATGACAAGAATTTAGTCTTGGCAAAATAAGTTTCCCAGGTAAATATTTTCAGTTCATTATGAATTTCATAATTTAAGCTTCTAACAGAGAAAGTGAATTCCTTTAAAATCATCAATAGTGTAATATTAAAAATCAAGCAGATCGGTGCGAGCCAAAATTGTGATAATAATTTAAATAACGTTCATGGTTTCCTTTTAAAAAGAAAGGTGCCTGTCGTCAAATTTCAACTCTTTTTACTTTTGAAGTGAAGGAAAAAAGTGTATCCCTTATATAATATTTAGCTGTGATATATTTTTTTATATTCTTGAATATTCAAGGGTTTCTAATTTTATAAATTATTTTGTTTTGGCTTTGATTTTTTAATGAGCCTAAATGAATAATTTTCCTTAACGATGTTATTCATCGTAGAATCACTTTATATAGAACTAAATTTGATATTGTAATTTCAGTTTTCTTTTAATCTGAATTTACAAACATCAAAGAAGGGTTGGGTGGAAGGTATCACCCCTCCCTTGAGGAAAGATCCCTTAAATTAAGCAATTGTATAATCTTGCCCAACCACCGCCTTCCTCACTTTTCCTTTTGACATTATATTGGAATATGCATATTTGGGCTGTCTGCTTCATTCCAGTAGGGCTTCCAAGTAAACACCCCTCATCCTTTTCTCCAGTTCAAATTTACGTTATCTGACAGAGATAATTGAGCCTGTTGACAATTCTAATTATTTAAGGACACTATAAAAATATTGTTGTTGTATTTTAGTAAACTGTCAGGTACACCTATAATAGAACCGATATGATTTTTTCTCTCTAAGATTAATTACGCGTATTCTAGTGAGTTTACCCCTTTTTGAACCTTCATACTGTAAGCATTCACTTCAAAGGTATGAGTGGGAGAGGCGATATCATAATGTTATTTTGACAGGGGGAGCGGATTGGTAATTCTTTAGACTGGGGATTCTAGGGATTCAATACTGTTATTTTAGAAGATCCATCTTTGGAAAAATGAAATATAAAACTATGGATTACAATCGAAGTTGCAAACTTTCTCTCTCTAGCAGATGCCCTTGGTATAATGTGAGTTAAATTGGGCGACAGGCGTTGTATTATTCAGGTGGTTGCTCCTACCGAAGTGAGTAGTAGTAATAGAGAAGCTTTGCTCTCTCTCTCTCTCTCTCTCTCTCTCTCTCTCTCTCTCTCTCTCTCTCTCTCTCTCTCTCTCTCTCTCTCTGTTTCAGACTGGCAATTCAATCTACAGCTTCACTTCCTGGCGCCTTTGAGTGAACAAAGTGCCGTACATCCTCCCTCCTCCTCTCTTTCCATTTGTCCCCCGGCCTTTCGACCAAACATTACCACCACCGTGCGTCGTACTGTGTGTCACATACTGCTGCTGGCCCGTAGTTCCTATATACTATCTATATAGATACTTCTAGACTTCCAAGAATGAAATCATCTAGCCTTACAATTTCCTTTGATATTAAATTCTAGATTTTACAATTGCTCATGTATACACTGAGAATGTTAATACATCCTCTTGGTGTTTCTAGCAAGCAGAAAAGCACTTGGGCTATCCAAAATATAAGAAATATTATGGTTTTGACTACCTAACATTTAACATGCATGTGATTTTTCACGCTACCAAGATGATACTATTTTAAAAGTATCATGTTTGTTTTATTATGGAATTTAATCTTGAGGCAGTATATCATGTTTCCATTAGCAGACACCATTACCTGAGGACGTGATATAAGGTAATGGAAAGAGAATGTGGGCAATGTTTACCCTTATAGCCTATTTTCTCTACTTACACTGAGAAAAAAACTATACAGAAGATATAAAGAGAGTTTCAAGAAAAAATATCCCAAATTCTAATTTACAATACCCGTTCTCCATAAAGGATACAAGAAGAGGAGGGTGGCTGTTGTTCCCCTGTGACGTCAGGATCTCGTGAGAAAATTTGGAAGAAGTAGAGAGTACCATCCGAAATTTCTCGGGGAATCGAGACCTGTATAGCAAGAATGACAAGGGGGAGACTTGCCAGATGATTGAAGTTAAGTGAAGTTAGGCAACGTGTTCAGCATCAAAATTTAGTCTCCAAGCATCATTTGGTCAATTTCCTCTCCTTTTTCATGTAGCCCGCTCCATTTAGTTGATGTGTGACTCTCGAGACAACTTGAACTTTATTCCTGCTCAGTTCATGGGTATTTGCCACGCAGTCTATAATATATATATGTTGAAACATCAATTGCCAATCAATTGCCATGCTCGTCTTTTATCTCTTCCAAAATTATAAATCTAAATCTTTTTAACCCTTATAGCTTCATCAAATAAGGCATAAATATCCATCGTGACCATCCATGTTGTCTATATAGAAGTGAGAGGTGTATAGTATAAATCATTATTAAAGTACTTATAGTTAATTCTTTTAACTTTATTCGTTCTTTATGCTACATGATGTTATATTATAGTTTCCACGATGCGTACTTGTTTTCTCCGTGTACTCACGTGAAGCACATTTCTTTGGTTATCTGTAGGACGGTCCCCACAGGGTCAGCCTGCAAGTCTCGCTGGATGTTTGGTCAACAAATAAGTGTCAGCCGAGTGCTATTGATTCCTTGTGTTGACTCTACAAAACACGACTGGCCAATCCCGAGAGGTACGTGCAGCACCCCTTGCCCTTGATCAAACACATTTGTCTTGGACAGGTTTAATAACAGTCAAATGTTGCTTGTCATGATGCCTTCATAAATCTTTCCAAGCAATTTTAGTAAAGAAATGTTCTAATATCAAAATATAAAAGATATTAGAAGACCCACAGGAGGTATGTATCGTTTAAAATTGGTCCTCTGCAACTACAGGGGGCGGGTTTACAGCCAGAGAAGGTTAGAGCTCTGATGGACAAATTCAACATTTCAATTTAGGGGAGGCATTTACCACACTTCCATAGACTGCGAAACAATGCCTTCAATCAGAGATAACATTTAAGTGTTAAGTTTGTAAATCTTCACGCCTCTAATCTATGCAACCAGTTTTGCTTTGATTGTACAACTTGTCGCTATGCACTGAGTTTTGTAAGCAGCAATTTCTCTACGACTTTTTGCAAACATTTTCCTGAGTTTGCATGTTTGTACTGATGTGATTTTAAGAAATTACAGAGTAATTAAGAATTTGATCACTAGACACTGCGGGACGAAAAGGTTTACCTGGCTTGACAAAAGATGATACCTTTGGCAAAACGAAATAAGCTGCCTTTAACAATGGCCTAAAAAACACGACATTTTTTTTTTTAATTTCATCATGCTACTAAAAGTTGAGTAGCCATGCGTATATATTAAGTTACATTAAAATTAAAAACTAATGTAAATAATAATATAACAATAAAATTATTTACATTCAAACTGGAAACAGCATATACCAGCATCACATTGAAGGCAAAAAAGACGCAAACAGACTTTTTTTTTTTCAAGTACAATGAATACATTGTACGTATCATGCCATAAAATCGTATTAATTTCTTTTATTAATAATATACTTTCTATAAACCAGATATTGCCTATCCATTTGAATACGAACCATATTAGTAATAATGGTAATATTTTATGTATATATATATATATATATATATATATATATATATGTATATATATATATATATATATATATATATATATATATATATATATATATATATATTATACTATATTATATTATATTATATTATATTATATTATATTATATTATATTATATTATATTATATTATATTATATTATATTATATTATATTATATTATATTATATTATATTATATTATATTATATTATATTATATTATATTATATTATATTATATTATATTATATTATATTATATTATATTTTATTGTATTGTATTGTATTGTATTGTATTGTATTGTATTGTATTGTATTGTATTGTATTGTATTGTATTGTATTGTATTGTATTGTATTGTATTGTATTGTATTGTATTGTATTGTATTGTATTGTATTGTATTGTATTGTATTGTATTGTATTGTATTGTATTGTATTGTATTGTATTGTATTGTATTGTATTGTATTGTATTGTATTGTATTGTATTGTATTGTATTGTATTGTATTGTATTGTATTGTATTGTATTGTATTGTATTGTATTGTATTGTATTGTATTGTATTGTATTGTATTGTATTGTATTGTATTATATTATATTATATTATATTATATTATATTATATTATATTATATTATATTATATTATATTATATTATATTATATTATATTATATTATATTATATTATATTATATAAACTGTATAGTATTAAAATTGTGTTCCATATTAAAATTGCTGTTATTAAATTGCTACGATCATTATTTTTTTGTTCACTTTCAGTTTGTCTCGCTAAATATACGCTATATATAACAATTTTGCATGAAATTGGAAGACTCTTTCTATTGATATACTGTTTACAAGGAAAATAATATCACTCACAGTGCCAAACATTGCGGAAAATATAATAAGCTTGCTACACGTCGTCCGATGTTTAATGAGCAGCCAAGAGGAGAATTCTGACGTTATTGAATAGAAGCTGAAAATAACTTTTATTTTTTAATAAGAGAGTGGGAATAATTTTAACGTTACAGAGTTTTTTTTCTTCTACTCAATTTTTTTATCGTTTTGTAATAAAAAAGGAAGTAACAGAGAACTCAGTAAAATATATTAAAAAATCGTTTTATGATCGACTTTGTATGTAACAGCTTCATGGAAACACTAAAATGTAAATGAGTATGAGTTATTTTATTGACTGAAAGGGGAATAAAAATTTATGCTAAAATAAATTAATAGCTTGTATTGGAACATGAGAAAAAAGGAAAACTTTACATTCTTTACAAAGGCTAAAATAATTAGTACCCTGATGGATGATTGATGGATTGCTGTTTTCCTGAAAACTGCATAATAATATATATTAATATTATTAATATATATATATATATATATATATATATATATATATATATATATATATATATATATATATATATATAATTATATATATATATTGAGAATGTTATTAAAAATTTTAAAACTTCAGTTTAATTCAATATTTATTGATCAAATACCAGTACATAGTGCATTCGCACTCCATTTATGTTTATCAAAAAAATTCAGTTTTATAGAACTATAAAATATTTTTTAAGAGTGCATTTTTTATTTTGACGGTGCACTGCAGTGTAACTACCCAGTGTTTGAAACGCCTTGATTGCTACTGCCCACGGTCGTAAAGCCAGTAAATCCCTGCATTTTACGTCATTTTCTCCGCCGCCTTTCAGCTTTACGATCCTTCCCTTCGTACATGTCAGTAAAGCGGGCTTGCAAACCTGCAGGGGCTTGCCGCTCTCACTGCAACTTACCGCTATCCTCACGAGAGAGCAGCACCATCTGGTTTTAGGGGTGACTTGTGTTGTGGCTGTATAGATGTCAGTACTATATCCTTCTTGCTATTTTACCGCGACTTCTTACAACATTTTAAAATGTTGCAAGTTTCAATGAAAATATTTTATACTACAATCTTGAGAAGTTGGAATAGTTAAGGGCGCAAGCGCTCGTTTCATTTACTCAACAAGACCTAAGGTAAGCATTCTGAAGTCGAGCGCTTGCACCACTATCGAGGGAAATGTGAACTGCAGTTTCTTGACTCAAAAAATTCTCATTTAAGTCTTATGTCATGTATGGTCAATGCATTTATGACCACCAACTTAACATTTTTTTTTATGACCTATTCATTTCAAACTTTATGTAAGAACAAAAATACAATTTTAAATTCTGAAAAGAGTTATAGAGTTATATCTAACTTTAAATTATTCTTTGAATGTTTTTTTTAGTATTATTGATCAGGTATGCATTTTGCTTAGAACATGGCAATATAGTCAGTGTTTTGGAAGGGATCACCACAACAAAACCCAAAACAATTAAAGTTAGAGCACGATCGAGGGTCGGTCAAGGATCGGAAATTTTAGGTAACTGTTACTTATTAATTACGGCCAAGTACCCTGTATTAGAGTGCATGCAGCTAAAGAATGCAACTAAAAAAAAAGCAATAAGCAATAAGTTGTTTTTTTATTCGAAATCGAAGTTAGTTTGCTTAAACAGCTAGAATGTGTTAAATATGATAGAATTTCTTACTCAAATTACTCGAGTCATCATTAATTAGGAAATGAACAGTCATAAATGGTAATAATAAATATTAAATAATGATAACGCTGAGTGTATACTTGCTGTCCCACTATTTTTTTTTTTATTAACAGTAAGATTGTTTAGACTACCAACTGTACAAGGAATATAAAAATTTTAGTACTTAAATGATTATACTGATTTTACAAACAGGCCTATATATAATTACATTGATTTTGACTTTTCCTCTTTCAAATTTTGTCCAAAATACAAGAATGATGAATTCTTTTTTTCTCAAAAGTTTAAATGTTTTTAACTACACATAGCTTTTAAATTTAAAAAATTAAATAGTTATCACTTATACCGATCACCCACCCCATCTCCTCCTTTCCAAAGGTTGTGGTCGAGGATAAATGAAATAATAAATTTTTGGTGTACCCGATTGCCTTCCCCTGAAAAAAAAAAAATATATATATATATATATATATATATATATATATATGAATTTCCCTTTTTTGCAATGGAGGCTTCAAGTGATGCGCTTTCGCTGTGCAATTGTTTGTCGCTAAGGTCCATCTTGCACTTGAAAATGAAGCAAAGTGTTTTTTTAACTTTTCTCGGTTATAAATCAAGTAAAAAATCTAAATCTTGAATTATCTACTTTATTTTTCAGTTTAGACCAAAGTTCCGAAAAGGAATTATCCCTGAAAAATCTTATTCTTGGTGAAAAAACGAATTCGCGTTTTTTTTTTTTTACATAGGTTTGGTATAGCGGGTGGGATCACCGAAAAATCAGCTGACTTGAAGCCTCTATTAGGAAGCTGGAAGCACAGTTGTAAATAACACCATTCTTTATTACATGGTAACACTAAGTATATATTATATATATATATGCAGTTTATATAATATTTGTGCTTATAACCGTTTATAAAAATAAATTACTGTTCGATCGGTATTTTGTTCAAACTTATATATGATAACAAATTTAATACAATAAATTCACATGCAATAATTAGCTAAAATACGCAAAATATAAATTTAATGTTATAGTGGTGACGCTATAGAAAAGTTTCATTTTCAGTTTTCACTATCTCTGATGCATTCTAATTGAATCGGAGAAGGGTAAAATAAAATTTATATTAAATCAATAATAAGATTAGCTTTTCTGCAAATGGATGGGATTTATTTTACTACCTCGTTTGATAACAAGCACACTAAATTAAAAGAATGAATTTATAACAGTTCTAATATCAGTGTAAAGTTCTCTGTTACTAAGCCCATATTATATTTGCGTATAATATAGAACATGAAAATCCTGGCCGTGCATTTTTACCCTATTTATGGAGGACAAAAAAAGGCCTGTTTACAAAAATCTGACAAATGGACTTGCACGCATCGTCACAAAAACTAAAAAATGACGTGGTTGACGTGGCGAGATAAATGGTCATCGTTAACAGCAAGGCTGGTGCGCACCCGAGGGTTGTGGCAGCTGACGTGATCGCCAGTCCCCTAGCAACGACGGTAAAATTTATAACTATAAATGAGACTGTCCACGGGTATGACATTATTAATTAATTTAATTAAAACAAATCAATATAACACAGTATTTTTCTGGGTATTGGCAGTCTGGCATACAACCAGAAGCTTTCAAAATGTCACATGAACAAAATATGCGTGACTAATTTCCTAATTTATAACAAATAAACAAACAAACAAACAAACAATATGCATAAGGAAATGTCCACACTAAGCTAGACTTAACTTAGGGTCCTATTTTTTTTTATAACAAATACAATCATGTCCAATTAATATCTATCTGGCCAGAATTCTTGTTCTCGGCTAGAACAGTGATTTGAATTAATATCACCAACGGTAGACATCTGGCTTTATCACTTTACCTTATCACTAACACGTACGTGTTTTGTATACGTAATGTATACACTTGAGTTCAATCTAAATGCGACTTGACTATACAGATGTCATACGCTCTGTATGATGCTGACCTAGGTTACTAGGATTTGTGTTGTCGCAGGCATGCGTGACCAAAACGTTGCACAAAGCGAAAAGATTCTGTGAGTGTGAATGTCAACATGGTCGCATATTACTGAGAAAAGTTGTGCGTGGGGAAACTGGATTCGTACTTGTCTTTCATCTGATGATATAGTAAAAGGTTATAAGTTATAATATTAACACAGTGAGAAGACTAAAGGACTTAACTGTGCAAAAATAAAATGAAAACTTTAGCCTTCAGTTTGAGAAGTAAAATTATTTATATTTAAAGCAGCATGATTTTTGTTTATTGTACCCTGCATGCTAAATAATTATAATTATTATCTTCACCTGAATATTGTGAATATGCTTGCTTTCACTTGCAATTATTTAATTTTAAAATTACAGCAGTACAACATACCGGCCCGCATAATTAAACGCTTTAATCTAGTTAATGCTGCATGGTGGATAATATATTTGTCTTATTGAACTCTGTGATGTTGCAAAATTTAAATATTTTTATTATCTGCAAGTCATAAGAAATTTTATTTAAACGTCCCGATGCTTCTAGTGTGGTGGCAACTTGAATGGACAATTTTGCATGACATTTTTTTATTGCAGAAATAGAGGGTACCAAATTATGCTACTCTGAATTTTTTCAGATTTTTTTGAGAGCGGGAACTATTTTTAAAAAAATATTGAAAGTCCGTTTTATGACGTCACGGGCGTTTAGCGCCTATCCTTTTCTTAAGGACAGACTCCTCGTGACGTCATAAAATCGACTTTCAATAATTTTTTAAAAATAGTTCCCGGTCTCTAAAAAATCTAAAAAAATTCAGAGTAGCATAACTTTGCACCCTCTATCCATTTCTGCAATAAAAAAATTTCATGCAAATTGTCCATTGTACAGAAAAATACTATTTAAGATTTAAAAAGATAATTTAGAGGTGTTCGTTCTCCTCACCGAGGTTTTCCACGGTTCCCTCAGTCTCTCCTCAGCGAATACTCGGACGCGTAACAGGCCGTCGTCACTTTCCTTTACTCTAAAAATTTAATGGACATTTAAAAAGCAATGAAAATACACATCTTCTATATCATCTGAAGAAGTGTGAACTGCATCAGTTTTTGTCTGTCTGTATACCTGTCAGTCATCTTCTGTGTTTTTTTTTTTAACTATTTATTTTGTAGTTTTGCAAGGAAGTTTTTACACAATTTTCCCACAAAATCAAATTTTTTTAATCGATCAAACACATTTTCCTGATTAATTTTGCAGTGTTAAAAATTTTGCAGCATGCAACCTGAGCCGCAATTGTTTCCTCGTTTCTTCTAAGTATTCGATTTGCATGTCACCACGCAGTCGTGTGTAAAATAATGGTGTAAGCAGTTAGCTGGGAGGCACAACAGAGAAAACTTTATGATCTTAACTTTATCCCTTTTTAACGAGTTTAGCAATGAGGTCGTTAATAATAATATATACAAGTACAGGATATTTGCGGTATTTTATTCTTTGATTAATATACTTCTTTTAAAGTTCATTCTAAGATTTCCTTTTGAATGTAGTAAGTATAATTTGCATTTTATGACCTGCTTTGAGGCTACAGTACTTTGCTAAACTTTATTCCTTAATCATATTATTTCCATGAAATGTTTATTGGTGATTAGAGTATTACATGCAATAAAGCTTTGCACTGCGACAGGTGCACACTCAAGTGCATGGTAAAGTTAGTAGCAGCATTTTGCATTAACCTAGACTCAGTGTCAACATTATAAAACCCTCGGCTTTAATGTACTGCAATGTAAGTATAGAAGTCTGTTGTTTTGATATGAAGATTCAAGATGTTGTCATAACAGCCGTCTGTTGGATTGAGGAACGTTGAACTCCGAGAGCCGCAAGTGATGTGAACAATATCATCACTATGACACATCGGGGGCAAATTTGATGATAGAAACGTGTTTATAGACGAGTTTATAAATAAAATAGTTACATTAAACAGGAATATAAAGTAGCAAAGTTACTTCAGTGTGATAGAAATGGAAAAACAATATTTGATAGCCAATCATTGAACGTTATCAGCGTAGTGTGATGTCCACTCACCTTAAGAAAAAAAAAAAAAAGCGAGCAACGTTGTAGCGGCTAATATTGACGTGTACTGACATGTTATGATATAATATAATAATATATTTTTATTTATATATTCTATTGTTAAGATTTAAGATAGTCCGTTTGCGGAAGATACAACATTTGCATGACTTATATACATTCATTTTTCATGCAGACACACAAACGCTGCACGGCTGTCCATTTCCAATATTGTAAATAGTTATATTTTTATATATTGTGTTTTCCGCAGTTCATGAATAAGAAGGGAAATATTCAGGTTTCTTACTGCAACGCGGAGTCACCGTCAGTCTAACTTAAAACCTGGATATCTACAGTCATGAATGTCTCCCTCGTGAATCAAGCCCTATAGATAAATTGATTTTTTTTTAAATATATTATAGTATTTCCCAGTTCCTATTCCTTTGCCTCAGTGCAAAATACATTATAAATCGTCAAAAAAATTATCGTGCAGTATCTAATTTATATATAGAATAAATATCAATACTATAGTAAAGAATAAAATTTAAACTACCGTAGTATTAATAATAAGTGTATATGAATATATTGAGTCGCCGCAGATCAAAAGGGTTTAAATCCAAGCCCAACTGAAATTCAATTTTTAAGCCTCAGTTACATCACCAAAAAAATTTTCAGACCACTTTTGAACCTGGATTTGGAAAGACAAGTATAGTTAACTTTCCAAATCCAGAAGTTCAAAAGTGGTCTGAAAATTTTTTTTGGTGATGTAACTGAGGCTTAAAAATTGAATTCCAGTTGGGCTTGGATTTAAACCTTTTTATTTTGATCTGCGGCGACTCATATGTACGAGCGACAAAATAAACAAATTGGTTGAATATGAAAGACAATTGCCCTTACGTCTTACGTAATGTACACAATATGATAAATATGATTATCCATTTTAACACAATTCATAATTTATGAAATACAATGATTTGCAATTAGTTATGTTAAAAATTAAGAAAAATATAGAAATAAGAAATTCAATCTGTGTAAATTTTACATGAAATTCAAAAATTCAAATATAAAGATTTTTAATTAGTCATGCTATCTATCTAATAGTGAGTGTAAATACGCATCTTTATAGGCTTTCGCATTTTACATTCAATTGATTTTGATAAACTTATTATTTTCCCCTCCAAAATATGCATTGAGCCCAATAAACAATTATTATTATTGTAATGAACAGTAAAAAAAAAAAAAAAAAACTTTGAATAACTTGACTTGAAATGTCATATTATATTTCAATAATTTTATTAATGTATACAGTGTATATAAGAGATGCCTGATAATGTTATTATATGGCAACTTTTAGTGTGTGTTAGCATCCTTATAATATGTCAGTCACTTTACTTGAAGGTACGTAAATTTGCCTAATTAGACAAGCATGACGTGCGAATTTATAGTTGAAACTAAACACCTTACTTAATACACACAACAATGGCCGACAGCTCCTATTTGAAGAACAAAACTAAACAATACGGATACTTCTTCTTCATTCAGTTATTATTTCGAATCACGGACCAAATACCCCCGGACCAAATACCCCCGGACCAAATATCCCCGCCCGGACCGGATGAAATACCCCCGGACGAAATACTCCCGGACGAAATATCCCCGGACGAAATACTCCCGGATGAAATACCCCCGGACGAAATACCCCCTTGTAAGTGGAGAGGGGTGGGTGACCAACGCGGGAGGGGAAGTTGACTTTATTTATAAAGTCTGTTTTTCTGTCGTTTGTCTGACGTCACGCGCGTCGTATTAAAGAAGGAAGTTAGTAACGCCATTTTCCGCAACAAATATATATCAAATAATATTCAAAGTATATTTATAGTTAATGCCGTATCAAGATCTCAAAATGTGTCTTTAATTTTTTTATACCAAAACATACTCAAAATTGTGCCGCAAACAAACGATTTTTGTATAATTATGCCGCTATGCTTACTTTGATTGTGCGGCAATTATAAATTGTCTCAGCGTTTTGCAGCAAGATTTTGAAGGTTTTTAAACGATTTTAGGTTTTTAAACCTAGGTGTGCCCCTAGCGATTTGAGCAAAGCCCGAAATTAACAAATACTTCGGGCTTTGCTCATTTAAATTTGAACATTTCTAGAAGTGCATGCTCAAATCGAAAAGAGCAATCCCCGACGAGAAGTTTTATTTATATTGGGCTTTGCTCATTTAAATTTGATCATTTCTAGAAGTGCTCAAATCGAAAAGAGCGAACCCCGACGAGAAGTTTTATTTCGGGGTTTGCTTATTTAAATTTGCTCATTTCTTGCCCAACTCGAAAAAGGCAACCCCGACGAGAATTTTTATTTCGGGCTTTTCTCACTATTTTGATCATTTCTAGAAGTGCTCAAAGCAAAATGAAAAATAATAATTGGAAATTGTACCGTATTATAGCAATAAATAATAGAATAATGTAAATTTATTAATATTTTAATAATAAATGTCACTTTTTTAATTTATTGATAAAATACAAATTTAACATTAATAGCATGTATAGTAATTTTTTTTTATTAAAACATTTCTTTCTGTATTATTCAAGTCATATTGAAAAAATACGATTTTTTCACACTGAGAGACACTTTTAATTTTTTTAGTATCATTTTTTTATAATTAAAGGGTATGATTACAATTTATATACTCTAGCAATGAATCCCAGGTTGCAGATGAACAATTTCTAAGTTCAGACGACGTACCATACATGACAAAGAAAAGAGTGTCTCAGATCAGCAGCAGCATTAGCAAATTCAAAGCAAGGTTTTGTGTTTTGCAACTACAAGAAAGGTTGCCAATCTAAAACATGTTGTGCAAAGAAAAAATTTAGATGAATTTTAAAATGCCATGATAGTAATCCCTGCAAAAATAAGTCAAGTTCAGGTAATAATCAGGTATAATATTTATTTATTTATTTATTTATTCATTCATTCATTCATTCATTCATTCATTCATTCATTCATTCATTCATTCATTCATTCATTCATTCATTCATTCATTCATTCATTCATTCATTCATTCATTCATTCATTCATTCATTCATTCATTCATTCATTCATTCATTCATTCATTCATTCATTCATTCATTCATTCATTCATTCATTCATTCATTCATTCATTCATTCATTCATTTATTTATTTATTTATTTATTTTCAATTAGTAGGTTTGGTACCATCTTGAGGAGCTCTTTGCTTCTTAGCAAGTTCTGTAAATTAAGATAAAATGATTTTATAATATATCAGCTGTAAAATATTTATTTAAATTAACTAACATTATACAATATTAATATAAAAAGTGTGACAAAATCGTATTTTTCAGTATGACTTAAATAAAACAGAAAGAAATATTTTAGTAGAAAAATAATATACACGCTAATGCTAAATTTGTATTTTTGTTACTTAATTAAAAAAGTGATGTAATTAAAATATTATTAAATTCACAATATTTTATTGTTTTAATTATTTATTACAAATTATTGCTATAATACGGCACAATTTCCAATTATTATTTTTCACTTTGCTTTGAGCACTTCTAGAAATAATCAAAACGGTGAGCAAAGGGGTTTGCTTTTTCCGATTTGAGCACTTCTAGAAATGGTCAAATTTAAATGAGTAAATTTAAACCCGAAATAAAACTTCTCGTCGGGTTTTGCTTTTTTCGATTTGAGCACTTCTAGAAATGTTCAAATTTATATGAGCAAAGCTCAAAATATTTGTTAATTTCGGGCTTTGCTCAAATCGCTAGGGGCACACCTAGATGTGCGCATTGAATTCGGGCTTTGGTGCCAACATATATAAATAGAAAAGGAATTAATAAATAAGGAAATAAATAGAACAACAAGTAAATTAAGTTTCTTCAGGAGGGGTACACATGCTACGTTAAGTGTTCACGGCACCTATAGCACCGGGGGACCAAAAACAATAAAAAATATTGCATTTTTAGACCTATACCAATCGAATCAGAATTAAAAAATTACACCAAAAAATTTACTTAATTTTTTTTTAAAGTTAAAAAATTATATAGGGACGATTTTGAAAATTTTTAGTATAAAAAAATCTAACAAAAATGCAATAAACACTAATAATTAATATGCATAAAATGTATCATATCAAAATATATTACACATTTATTTTAATAAGATATGAATGATATGATAAATTAATGCATAATGTATTAGCCTAACGTTACTAACTTCCTTCTTTAATACGACGCGCGTGACGTCAGACAAACGACAGAAAAACAGACTTTATAAATAAAGTCAACTTCCCCTCCCGCGTCGGTCACCCGCCCCTCTCCACTTACAAGGGGGTATTTCGTCCGGGGGTATTTCATCCGGGAGTATTTCATCCGGGGATATTTCGTCCGGGAGTATTTCGTCCGGGGGTATTTCGTCCGGTCCGGGTGGGGATATTTGGTCCGGGGGTATTTCGTCCGGGGGTATTTGGTCCGCTTACCATTATTTCCATTGTTTCGTTTTCATACAGTGTGTATTGTGCTATACATTGCACCTCGTCCACTGAGAATATATAATCAGCATGGTCCATATTTATATGTGAAGCAATGTGAAAATAAAACTATATTAAAAAAATTAATGCAAACTAAAATTCACTTCATTTTTCAAGGAACATATTATAAAGCATGATGGAAAATATATTTTAATAATAATTTTAATTGTTATCGGAAAATAGTAACTGCTATGTTCGTTTGTTTTGTTCTCTTTTATACCTTGCATATATTCCTGTTTCCAATTTAACTAAAATGAACTGAAATTTTTATTACAACCTACATCATGAATTCTTATTTCCATTGTAACATCATTATATATGTATAATTTTGTAAGATAATTTTCTTAAGTTATATTAATTTCAAGCAAAGGAAAAATGCCAAGAACTTGCTTGTTTTTTTAGTTGTTTGTCTGATTTTTTTACGCAGTGCATTATAACACTCGGATTTATTGAAAAAATTGCATACAGATGTTGATTGCTAATTACTTAAAAAACTAGACTGATAAGAGGTCACCTTGTTCATCACAATCATTTCAAGTTAAATTGACAATGTTTTTTAGTCAAATTTTGTGCTTGGTTGAGCAAAGCCCCCATGCAAGATAACGATTGTAGTTATTGAGGCGGGTTAGTTCTACAAACGCAGTCAGGCACGTTCGGTTTGAGGTGAACGCTCGCCCCGAGCGACCCGCGACTCGATCGAGTGTTGGTGGCCACGCGAGCCGACTGCACCTGCCTGACTCACCGGTCGCTGCAATGCGAGGACGATAGAATCTTACAAGCGGGCGGATCGAGTAGCATAAAGGTGGATTTACATGAGCGATGGAATCGATTTTGTCGCACTGGACGTGAAATTATGATGAAAAAATAACGATGTTAACAAAACGATGGAAAACAAAAGATTTCAGAGCATGTGCAAATATTCGTATTATATCGCTATAAAGAAAAGTATCATGTAACTCCAGCTTAACGCTGATAGGTTGAATCATAATTGTTGGAGCTATAAAAAAAACTCTGTCTCTGTAATACAACACAAATTTTTATCCATTTATGGTGGCTGGACTTCTCCACATGATGTTCTGGTTTATTTATGCACAGCAGCTGCTATAAATTAATCCATTGTTACTTGTAATTCTTTAGATTCTTCCTGCCATAAATGACGTAATCAAACCAAAGTTTTAATTTTTAAAGGTGCTTTTTACACCATCTTCATTTTTGCATTGCATGAAGAATTTAATATCAATTTATAAATTTTGAAGGAACGGAAATGAAGCCCAAAAGGGACCTGAGTTCGAGGTCTGGTATATTATCTTTTCTTTTACTATTCTTAACAGAAGTAAAAAAAATAAAAAAAATACAACATTTCAAATTGCTTGATTGAGTTGAAAAAATATTTTTCTAATTACTAAAATTATATAGAAACTATAGACTTGAGAGAGAGAGAGAGAGAGAGAGAGAGAGAGAGAGAGAGAGAGAGAGAGAGAGAGAGAGTTGATTGCACTATATGGCTATTTAATTAAGATGACCTGCTGCACCTGGGTGCAACAGCAGCACACCTGGCTCGCCACTGGTGCCCCCATACGTCATCTCTCGGTACTAACAACGTGTCAACTCCTCCACTTGCAGCTCCTGATCTAAATAGCACTAAAGTGCGATGTCAATACAAATAACGTATCTACAATCTGTCACATTTCTAGTACATTTCTGTGTTAGTGTCTGTATATTTTATCGTTTTACCTCGCACCTGAATAATATAATGTTGTAATACAACATTTCAAACTTCTGCTATATGTATATGAACTAATTGTATTAATTTACATCATACACATACACATATTATGCATCTTTATATATTCATTCATTTTGCTATTCCAACAATATATTGCTTATTCGTTATATACGAATTTCAGAGCTTTATCTATACTGATTGAAACATATTAGATTATATTAAAATGTAATCTATAAAACCATAATCTAAAAAACAACTAAACTAAATAAATAAACTTTTTGCAGTAAAAAACTACTTTATTACTTTAAATTTTTACCTGTCAAAATAATTTGACGAACAGATAATAATTTGTAAGTTAATCAAATTAAATGACATGAATTACGATAATCTTTGTTATGCGAATAAAGTATCTCTGTGGCCAAAACTAAAATATGAAAAAAACAATTGATAAATCTTATGGCTTTTGCTTACATAATTTCTTATAGAATAGAGTATGAAATGTTGACACTCTGATCCTTTTCAGATGCAAAGTTCATTTTTTTTTTAAATAACACCACGCAAGCATCTGTCGTTGACATTGAGATAAGACTTTCGTTGAACAGTCCCACTTAAACAAAGTTTCAATGTTGTTTTAAATTTTACTGTCTTAATTCCTTAAAAAAAAAAAAAAAAAAAAAAAAGTTCACAAAAGAAGAAGAATTAGATTAGCATAACTTTTTCTTTATAAGAAAATTCACGTAAATTGTTATCTGATCTCCCACCTAGGTAATGTGGAGCAATATCAACATTTGTCCTTGACCCAACCATATCTCTGCGGAAAAACTATGGAATGAAAAATATATAATACTGCATGCTTACATCGAATACGGAAATGGATATTAAAATTTTATCACCCACGTGCATGTTCTAAGTCCCGTAATTCTTATGATATTTTATACATATAAAATTTTATATTTTCTACTTTCAAAATTATGATTATGTTACATACATAAAAAAATGTTCCACACCTTACGCGTTTTTGTTTTATTATTTCCGTGACGATGATTATCGAAGGGGGTGTTCCTCCCCCCCCTTTACCCCCTCCTCCGGGACAGCTGGCGCGTGCATGCAACTCAGTTCGCGGCTGCTCGCGCCAGTGCGCCAACACAAGGCGCCCGGTCACAACCTCGCTCTGTTCGCTGTGCCGCTCCGACCATACAAGCACGTGTCCCGATCAACTGTCCATGGACATGTAGGTGTCCGAGGAGCATGGACTTCCTCATCTTCTGGCTGGCCCGTGAGTACAACATTTGAGGAACAGATGTCATGGTGCACGTTATCAGCAAATGTTTATATTTTTATTATCGCGTCGTAAATTTTAATAAATATATAAATGAAGTTTTGATGCCGATTAGAACGATAAGATTAAAGTACAATTTCGAAATTATCACATAATTAGAGGGTTACTGTTTTAACAATGTAATTGTGGTCCTGAGAATAATGGAAATTAAATTACAGGAAGATTCAAATATGAATTGTGAGTTTTTATGTTGTTTTTATATATTTTTCATTTTCAACCAAAATTTTTTTTAACTCCTTGACTACACGCTATATTAATAGAGAAGCTACAAAAGAATGTTAATTTTTTATATACAATGTAGTGGACACTTTTTAAAGTAAAAAAAAAAAAAAAAAGTATATAGATTAGATAGCAACATTGTTAAAATTCCATGAAATATGAAGTTAAAAAGGAAAAATTGTTCTCGTTCAATATGTTGAAAATTCTTCCTTTTTATAGCGTTGGTAATTTTCTCTAATTTTTTCTAATACCATGAAGTACCTATATGTGGCTATATTCTGTATAATGTACATGGCAAATCAAAATTTATGTCAGTGAGTAATTCGTTTATTCATAAAATAAAATGAGTAATCTGAAAAGAACTGTCTTCACTGCATTTTATTTATAATAATTGATAATAATTCCAAATAAAGGAATTATGATTTTACTCAATTTTTTTTTATCGGTTTCTTAATATTTTTTAAATGTTTATTTTTATTTACAATTGTAACTGTCAATGAAAATGAAACACATAAACAGGTGATAAATACATAATTAAATTATAAACAAGAATCAGATTTTCTTTACGTTCCTTACATTGCCATGAGGAGAGTCCACCAGATTTTATATATTGATTAATTTTGCCTAAAAATACAAAATTAAATTGAAACAAACTCCTGCTACACGTGTGATACACAGTTTTTAAGTATATATACAGTTTTGTTCAAAAATAGTGACCACAAATTGAACACTCTGATGTCACGTCTCGGGAGAAAGCTCCTAACAATGGCATTTTAATCTGCAAGTTTGTGGCATTAGAAGCAACATTGAGGACGGTATGGCAGATAATATCACCACATGAAATGCTTTCAGAAACAAAAGTTGACTGTGAGATTGACGCCCAGATTATAACAACATTTTTATGTAATGTTATGATATTTACTTAAATAAAATATTTGACAACGATCGCTAATTAAACGGCTGTCAACCAACGTTGAATTAAATATAATATGTTGTAGACTTTTAATAACATATTTCAATGGCATTTAATAATCTGAACATTTTATGTCACATACCGGGGTAGTAAAAAAAAAAAAAAAAAAAAAATGAGTGTTCAATACGTACAAAAATACTAGTACGTTGTGTGTTGCATGTTTACGTATCAGAAAACACAAATCGAAACCAACGAAAAGATGAACTCAGGGAGGAGATCCCCTAGCCGTGGAGTCACACGGCACAAGGTCACCCCGTGTCCACAATGTCCACATTTGTGATTCAAAGTGCATGATAGAGGGCCATAACACATCAAAGTGACACGTAATACGTCGCAATAGCATGACGTCCTCACTACACGGCCACGACAACACACCACGCACCAACACTCGAACACACGGTGATTCAAAACACAGACCACACGACACCGAAGAGTCGAAATTTCCAAACGTAACTTCACGGTCGGCGTGCACTGCCGAAACGGTGTCCGGTGTCCGGAACCGAAAACGACTCGGCAGCAACAAAAGTTCACCGGGCAAAGACGTCCACCGCCCACGGCCAGCGCAGGGCACCGGAAGAGCTCGGAGGCCGAAAAACCCCAAAAATCTAGATAAAAAAATTCACCCCCAGTCCCCCCCCCCCCCCCCCCCCCCGGACGTGGATTTTTTATTATTTTCCCGGTTACGGCGGCCACCCCCAGGAACCCCCAGGAAAAGTTTCGTCGGGTTCCGACGAACCCAGACGCTCGCCCAAAGGAAGTGCGTCCCAGCATAGGAAAACGCTGGTTAATTTTGGGGTCCCGAAAGTGATGTTTAATAATAAGGACAAGGTGAAATGAACAACTTGTATGTTTTTTTTAATAAATGAAAAAAGCAAAAAATATATATATATTGTAAATAACGTTTTTTTAAATATATTCTCGATTAATTTTTTATTTTAATTCTAATCGAAATACTAATTGCATGTCGTCACGAGCGTCTGTCACTAACAGAAAGACGCTCCTGGAAAAAAAAATCACGTCTTTCTTTTTAAGTTAAATTTTCAAGACTCAAGACATCTGGGAAAAATTAAGAAACACAAATTTTCATTCTTTATTCCTTTACAATAAAAATCGAATTAAAAAAATATATTGTTAAAGCTGTTTAAAAATGTTTTGCAAGTTTTTAGTTTTGTAAATAATATTGTTGCTGCATCGTTTGTTAATTTAAAAAATAACCTTTTGTTTGACACATGCAGTAAACATGAACAACAAAGTAGAATGACAAAATTAGTAAGACGTTAATTAGGACACTAATCTGATGTGTAAACAAATAAAAAAAAATAATTCCATCACTAGAAAGAGAAAGTGCAACTGTTAATCCACTCGGCTGCTGCTGCTGCTGCTGCTGCTGGGCTTATAATCTTTAAGCCGGCTGATCAGCTGACCGTCACGCCCCCCTCCCCTCCCCCTTGCGCGGTAGAACAATGGCCCGAGATCGTAAAGACAATCCTCCTCGGTCTGGGACAGCGCCCTCGCATTCCATGCATTTTTGTGTAAAATGTGATATTTAAACAAAACTTACATATTCATTCACATATTCACATATTCGTGTTGCAATGGGGAATATTTTTGTTGAAAATTCTCCTTTTCATTCATTTAAAAAATTGTCAATTTAAAGCCCAGGGCCTTTGAAAGGCATGTCATTGATTTAATTTTGAAGCTTAACTAAACTAGAACGCATAGGGAAGTAAAATAACACATTGGAATTAAAAAATAAAATGTTCAAAAGTAACTTGATCGAACTAAAGTGGAGTTATAGCATTGTCTTTCGATATTACATAATATCTACTCCTTTTTTTTATTGTATTGTATTTTATATGAATATTTTAATATTAATATTTAGCTAATGAAAAAGGTTTGGGGTAATCAATCTTGTTATAAATGTTAAGGTTTATATAGCAAAAATTATCATACTCATTATATACACTTCGGAAATTCAGGAACGTTACTCCTGCCTGAATTATATAGAGCTGCAGCTCAAGACAAAAAGAGAAGCTGGTTTGGGAGAGGTATAAAGAAGAGCACTACAGTAGTCCTACGGTCTACTTTCCATACACTGCGTTACAAGTACGTTAAAACGCCCACTATATCAGAACATGGGGTAAAGTTCATACTGTCTCTAGGTGAGCAATTTAAGCCTCAGTACTTTCAAAGTACTGTACAATAATTTAAACCCATTAAATATATTAACATTTGCATGTAATAAAAGGCTTACAACTAAGTTTATGATGTTTCAGCTTGTAGGAATATAATATACTGAGGAAGGATTAGTTTCATATTCAACATCGTCATGACGTAAACTGGAGCCACTTATAATTGTGGAGATGGCTTGCGGTTCCTCCACACCAGCGTCAATTTAAAAATCAAAATTTAACCCGCGTCTACTCTATAATAATTACATTTTGCTACGACAAGATTACATTTAGAATTACAATAGCAGTCATCTTGGTGAAATAAGAATTAAGTTTTAGCATGAGACAAAACTTAAATAAACTATACTGAAATATTTAAAGTAAAGTAACAATTCTGGGTGAAAATGAGAATGAATTTAAAAAGTTCAAAGTTTTATTTTTTTTTTTTTGAATTGTTTTTAATCATGTTTTAAAAACATTCTGCTGGTTTTTATGTGCCACATTCCACCAATATAGCAGCATTTTGCACTCATGCCTTTTAAATTAGTGTGAGTGCATTGGTCATGTTACGGACTCACCATCGTAAAGATTTTAAGTAAATTTAAGCAAAGTTTCAGAGAAAAAAAAGTTGTTGATTCAATATCATAATACCTCTAAATGGAGGGATAGAAGATTTAATATAGTTATATAATTATAGTTATAATAATTATAACGTTTTTGCAAATTTATTTGACATGGTGACTTATGGAGAAAACTTTACCGCCGAGGAACACGTGAAGTTTCTTACAATGGAGGCGGCTCGCGGTTAACCACTATATAATATACCATGCTAATTTCAAAAGTAATCCTCTCTCTCTTTATATTCCTCCTTAATTTGAGTTGCATGACGAAGCTCTGCTTACTTCATGACCCTCCTTGTCCACAGAAACGTTTTATTTCTTGATTTCCTACAATAAAACTGAGAGCTTTTTTTTTTTCTTGCCGTGATGTGCCAGCAAATGAACGTTGCCATGGATACCACGATCATCTGCTAGGAAAGTCTCCACACAAACGCTGATAACAAATCGTCTTTTAAGCTTGCAGTACACGATGTACAATTTCGTATATAGTTAACGATTTAAGAAAATTTTGTGCTAGAATAATCATATATTTTATCAATTTTTGTTTTACATATACCATTTGATGTATGCTGGGCAATCTTCGCCGATCCTTTATTTTATGCAACACTCTACAATTAGGTTGCTGCATGACATTTTTTTAGTAGTTCAATCGAAAGAGGAGGTTGAGAAATGCACCTATGAATTTTATGTGATTTTTTTTAGTACTGCATCATACCTAAAATAGAGATGATAAGAGGTCACGTGACCTGGAGGCTTTGTCCGCAACGCCTATGACGTCATTACATTCTTTGGTTCAACTATATAATGCTTGTAAACAACCGCGTTGCTATGGAAACAAATAATAATTTTTAATAAACAAGCAACAATGCAATAATTGTTTACATGTGTTATATAGATAAACCAAAGAATGTAATGACGTCATAGGCGTTTCGGAAGGCGCCTCCAGGTCACGTGACCTCTTATCATCTCCATTTTAGGTATGATGCAGTACTAAAAAAAATCGCATAAAATTCATAGGTGCATTTCTCAACCTCCTCTTTCGATTGAGCTACTAAAAAAATGGCATGCAGCAACCTAATTAGCACTAATTTTTAATAATATTTAAATAAAGTATATACATATGCATATGTTATTTTAATAATTATTATTCACAAAAAAATGTACAGTTTTGCACAAAACTTGATGTAATCACTTCAAACTAATTGGTGATATTTCACAAGTAATCTACTTGCTTACTTCGCCTGCTAAGTTTTATTATTATTATATATTTTATCGCTTATACCAGAACAAAACTTATGGTGCATGCGTAAAATGATCCAAATCCTCATATATAAAATATTTATTTATATATGTATTTTATTATAAAATATTTAAGGTGGATTTTGTGGTAGATATATTTGTCAAGCTTTTATCATACATTTACTTATTTTTAAAATGAAAATATATGTTATATTTATTTCCAAGTAAATTCGATAATTCTTTCATATATGTGTTTTTGTGCACAAAAAAATACCCAGATTTCTCATAATTAACCACACTTACTTGTTAGTGCTATTGATTATTTAAACTGCTATTGAAGGGCATTGGGTGTAGCACCGGTAGTTGGCAACACTGACGTATCTTCACCATGTTAATTTTTCATCCCCGCTCCTCGGAGTAATTTTTATGCTAGAGCTAAGCTGATTGCTGATTGCATTAATAGTATCAAGGTAATTAGTAGCCCAAGTGCACAATTCTGCTAAATAAAGCCTGATTTAAAGAAATGTATTTTTTTTTTAAATTTAAAAAAAATGCATGTATTATAAATTTAAAAAATTACTAAAAATACTTTTCTTTAAATCAGGTTTTACTAAGCCAAAGTGTGCACTTGAGCTACTAATTACCTTGATCCTACTGCAATCAGCTTAATAGCTCTAGCATAAAAATTACTCCGAGGAGCGGGGATGAAAAATTAACATGGTGAAGATACGTCAATGTTGCCAACTACCGGTGCTACACCCAATGCCCTTAACACAGTTATATAGGGAATAAATTATCTTCCTTTGTAAAATTGTACCTAATAAAGATGTCAGTCGTAATATTTCATAGCATGTGCATAATATTTCCGTAGCAACGCTCTCAAAAATCACTTAAATCTACCTGTAAATTGAAAGTCTTAAAATAATACCTATGATAATAGTAAAGTTATAACAACAACAAAAAAATTTAAAACTATTTTTTTGTATAGTAGTTTATTGATATCACTAACAAGAAATGTGATGAAATTGTGGTATATCCAATAATATCTAATATGGAAAGATTCTGTTTATAATATATATATATATATATATATATATATATATACAAGATACAAGTTGTATTTTTTAAATTGTTAAAACGGATGAGATTAATTGAAAGGCTTTAAAAACATAGTTTTTTTTTTATAAACTATGTATTTTTGTTTAACAAGAAAGGATTTCTTATTCTAACATTTCTAAAATTTTGTAAAATATATAATAAAAAAATATATAAATTCTTTTCATCGATTGGATAAATTTATCTAACAATAAACTGAAACAACTCGTCCACACAATATTAAATTTGAGAAAGTAATAAAATATTATTTTCCTTCTTTATATACACCTCGGGACAGCATGGCATGAATGCTTCCTTCCTTCATCTGTAGGTGACGTCACGCAGTCTATTCAGAACTGCAACATTTGAGGGTGCTGTTCGAACCTCTCTCTCCTAACGTAATAAATCTTTTTGATCAGTAAATCAGTCAGAAGTAACTTTCGTGCTGTCGCGAAGTGTACATTTTGAAAAATAAGCTTCGGAAGCAATTTGAGCGATAAGAATCTGCGCTGAGATAATTCAGTGCAGTAATTGATTGTCCTGGTCCTGTTTGTCTCCAGCAGAAGAAGAAGGTTCTCTTCCATGATTAATCGACGAGCTGCAGCAAACCTGAGGGTGACTTTCCACCACTTAAAATTAAAGTACAAGATAACAGTGAATGGATATAAATTTTTTGTCTCTCTTTCTTGTTTTGAATTTCGGGTTCTATAAATTATTTTGTTTGATTATGTTTTCTTGTAACTTAAATGAAAATACGTTGTTTTGTATACATATAAGGGAAGCTTTGGTAAAATTACATTTCTTCATGTGTAGGAGTTTCACTTCCGTGATTATAACTCACAATACACGACACAATAATTGTCACTATATTTTCTTATCTATCCCGCCTTGATTGCGTCATTTGAGCGCATTCACAAACGACTGAATGACACTATGGGGTGTCTAACTGTCAGGATGCTTCAAGGCGCCACCAAGAGAAAATAATCAGCAAATTCAGCGCTCATTTCTGAGGCAGGAGAGAAGTCTATTCTGCATTCATTGTCGATTTTGGATGGTATAAGGCCTATAAGAATTGGTTAAGAGAGGGGGTGTTTTAGGATTTTCTGTTATAGGGAACAAATGCTTTCCTAACCGCCCTTGGGAACACTCCTAAAGCAGTAGAACTCATAAGAAATTAAATATGGTATTTTTTCTTATTTTACTGGAACGTTAGTTTGAAATCCCATTACAATAAAGCTTTAAAATGACTTAATTAGTACTGCGTATTTATCATTCTACTAGAGCGAGAAGACTTTACAAAGAAGCCGTAAAAACAAAGCGACAAACAGCAAAGCTCCTTTATCCACAAATGCATTGTTTTTGTCACAAGGTCATTGCACCCTAGGTAAAAGGTAAATGACTTAATAAAATTTATTTCTTTGAAGAACGAGTAATTTCTAAAATTGCAGCTCAAAAGTACTAAAATTGTAATATTATAATTTAACAACTCTAATATTTACTCTAATTATGCTCATAAATTATTATATATTATATTGTTAGACTAAAAAAATAATTTTCCTGTTATACATAATTAAACTATGTGTACTTTTCCATAAATTTTCAATGCCTCACTAGAAGACATTTTTTAATAAAAACAATACGTATTATTTGTTAAACAATATATTTTATAAAAGCAGTGCTGTCAGAAATTTGATTTTTGAACAAAATATAATAATATTTATATTTTATAATCTACCGTTTGATGGAAAAGTCCCAAATGAATTGACATGAAATCAGCAGCTATATATATATATATATATATATATATATATATATATATATATATATATATATATATATATATATATATATATATATATATATATATATATATATATATATATATATATATATATATGAGTTTTAACTTACGGTTCTGAGACCCCATGACACGCAACGTATATTCGAGGAGTCAAGACCCCCGCGTGTGCGTGCAGCCTTCCTTGTATCTGCTCCCGTATGGCCCCTACAAGCGGGGGCGGGGGATAAAAGCGGGCGAGTGAGATTTTCTCTGTGATCTCGGTAAAAAGAGACACACAAAGTTATTGCTAGTCCGACCAGAATGTCAAGCAGGACGCTTTATCATCAAGAAGTAAACCCCAAGGCACCTCCTCCTCACATTTTCCCTAAAGTGTCAACCTTTTTTTATGTAAACTTACTTCACAAAAACATTCAACTTGTTTGCATGCGTTGTTGTGAAAAAGCGATTGTAACTCAATTCTGCTTGACTTTTAGCGATGATGCATGACTGCTGCGGTGTTATCTTTTAAATTTATGAAAATTTTAACTGAAAACACACATTTTTATTATGGTTGTAATATATATCATGAAGAAATTATTATTGATTAAACAATGTTTTAAATTATACAGTATGCAAATTTATGTAAACATATGCCACAGGTGTAATAAAGTTTTATATGAGGTATTATTAATATTTTAATTCTTTTGATGAAATGTTAGTGCTTTTACAAGCAAATTTTATTTTAATTCTAATGAATTTCAATACTATTTTTTTTTTTTTTTACTAAATTAACACAGCTGAAATAATATTAAAAATTCAGTTAATATATTTCAAAAACTGCTACAAAGTTACGTATTGGAGTATTTCTGTAAAAGAATTTTAAATTAGACCAATCAATTTGGAAGCTAGACGGTACGAATGCTCTGCTATATGCCTGATAAAACAAAGCCAGCCAATCAATCAGCGGTAACGGTCTGGTTGGGAGGCTTTGTCTCTTTACTGTTTTATCAGCAGGCAACTTGCGGACGGTTAATCTGGTTAGTGACAGAACAGCTGATTGGTGCGAGTGACCACGGAGATTGGAGCGGCAGCCTTTACTGATGAAAGAACGACGTGATTTATGTTAGAGGTAGCTCGTCTAGTCACCATGTCTAGTGTTTCACATGAGCCAGGGAAAGGAGACGTCTCTTCCCGCGGCTTTAGGCCCACGCGTCTCGCTCCCATGATTAATAATTTTCGTGACTGAGATTAATGGAGGCTTGCTGTCAGCCGCCCGTGTGACCGCGAGCCAGATCGAATGTGGGGCGGCGACGGAGAAGCCACCCGCATTGTCGTCAAAGACAGATTTGAGAGTGCGTGCGTAGTGGCAGCATAGCCTGCATGCCATGGAAATTAGATGAGGAAATAATAATTATATGACATGTGATTTCATACATTCTAGAATCATCTTTTTTTTTAGTTTTGTTTTAAATTATTTATTTTGATTTAATTTTTATATAATTTTATGCTAAATTTTAATATAAAGTAGAAATTTAAAGCATTGTAAATATTATTGGTAAAAATAATAAATTATATGTATTGTTGTTGTTTGTTTAAATTATTTTCTCTTGCGTGCAATTTACAGTAAAACTGATATTATGTGATCAATTTTTGTATTTATTGCCTAGGATTTTTCCCTACAAAAAATTTTCATCTTCACACAAACAACAGAGGAGTATAAGTTGAAATTTTCTTGTGAGAAAAAATAGTATGCAATAAATACAACAAGTGAGTCGTGTAATACCAGCTTTAATTTAATATAATGTAAATATCTCCTTCGCTTGGCATACGTATATATTATTTTACTACAATGTTGAAGAATGTATTAATATTGAACTTTAACTTTTATGGGTTTGTAGCTTATACTGTATGTACAGTACAGAATAAAGAATCAAAGTAAATGCATATATAAGCATGGATATTATTCCTTTTATTTTGTAGCAAATATAAAATAATACAATATTTTATATTTTGTTGATATCGTCTCATCTATACTTCAATATTTTTATATCTTACATACAAAGTTTCTCGAACCAGTGACATTTGTGGGTCGAGAAGAAGTTTCCACAGCGCTGGTATATACACTCCATGCGTCATCGGTGGTCGGAAATGGAGGGCCGGCCATATCACTGACAACAAGTGGCCGTATGTCAACAAAATGGGAGGAAGAACTGTAGAAGTATGAACACGAAAACGGACTTTATCGCTGGAAAAATGACACAAAGTGTGCGTGAGAGGGAAGAGAGAATGTGACAAGATATTAAAGAGAATTATTGCAAAACCTAAAAACTGAAAGTATTATTTACTCTTTGACAAAGTAGCGATATTTTTGTCAATTTATATTCATAATATTGAAAGAAAAGTATAATATAATATATTTAAGTATTTTTTTTTTCTTCTAAACGTTATAAAAACTATATAAAGAAAAATGAGCGCACATTTTTATGAATGAAAATATCATGAAAAGGATGAAAACATTCTCTATACTTTTTGCAAAATTTATTTGTATAGGTTCGTATAGAACGATGTAGCAAACTGTTAAAACGAATTAATCTTACAGCTTTAAATAAAAAAAACAACAACAAAGTATATAATATTTCAAATTTATCTACGTCATAGTATTTAAAAAAGGGTATATTTTTATGAATTAGACTCGCACTTTGAATGGAGCGTCCAGTCAGTTTATGAATGAACTCTGTAGATTGATGATGCGGAGGGGACGTGGTTGGACAGTCACGCCTATCTGGTCGCGATAAGATAGACTCGACTTGGTCAGAGGTGAACGCGCCCTAACTGGGACTTAACTATAGCACCCGCACAGCGCGACAGAGCACCTGCCGCCCTCTTTCTCCTAGTAGACTTAATTAATCACCGTGTTACCTGTGTGCTATGACTACCAGCTTCTCGTGTGACACCTCGCCCAATTAACTTCACCGATGGCTTCTTTAATTTATGTCACCTGTTGAGAGTATATTATATTATAGTAGAGACAAAAAAAGACGCTATTACAGCAATGAATGATGATCTCACTTTCACTGTTTTGTAAACAAAAAGCTTTAATTGAAAATTTAAAGTTATTTACATATACATTTATGGCATTTATAGTTTTATTTGCATTTTTTGATACCTCAAAACATATCACTCAATGGGCTTTTATGAAATTACTTTAGCAAATATAATTTTGTAATTTTTTGTCGATACGCACTTTCATAGAATGAAAAAAAAGTTGATAGTCAAAGTTGATACGTATATAATAAACTAAACTTGTATTTAATAAATACCCACAGTACAAATGTGCAGTACAATTTGGTTTGGTAAAGTGACCTTCCCAAATCTTTGCACATCGATTTCAGGCAACTTGTTCAGCACCAGGATGAATTTTCTAATCTTACCTTCGCTGCAGTGTACAATAAATGCTGAACAAATTAAAAAACCTCAATGGCTAGTGTGATATCATTTTTTCGAATAAAAATGAAATTTAATATCAAGTCCAGCCAACTTTGCAGAATATAGACAATACACAAGTTTCATATTGAAGAAAAGGTAGAATTTAAATTTCAATCACTTCACATATTTTTGGAATGAATTATAACATAATTATATAAAAAAGTTTTTTTTGTCACAATATGATAATAAATGAAAAAAAAAAATAAAATAATTTTATTCAATCTATGAGTTGATCCTGCATACAATTAATTATTTATAAAGCTGCTAAAGCATATTTTGTATGTAATTGCTCAATAAAAGTCAAGTCTTATTACGCGTGTATGAAAGAAAATAAACTTTTAAACGCTTTAACATTAATAGACTAAAAATCTACCATACTAATGATTTAAAATACAAAAATATAATGAAATATAACGGAAAGCAAAATGTTATTAACTTAAGTTTTCAAAACTTTAATGGAAGCAAAAGGTCTTTCCGTCTTTTTTTATTTGACCTTCTGTGTCAGCCTCTTAAATTTTGAGTAAAAATTACATCCTAAAATTTAGCGTTAAAACTTTTGTGATAGATATCTGACAATCAATAGCAATCTCATTAAAGTAAGCATGCATCATCGTGTTCACAAATCTGGCGAAACAGCAGTAGTTCTGCTTTAAGCTTTGGATACATTCTTAATTAATTTAACTTTCTCCAATTGTTATAATTTAAAACACGTTTAATAAAGTTTGACGCTTGAAAAATAAAAACAATAGACATAACAGTTAAACTTATCTGGAAATTTATTTAACATTATATTATTTTACTCTTATCCCTAACGTTATCACTCTTAATAAAATTTGACTGAAATTAATGTCAGTATATTTTTAACTACTGACTTTCAGTAGTTTCGAAAAAATTTCTATGTTTTAACACCTCAATTAAATATCCCAGTGTAAGGATATGCTGAAAAAATAAAATGTGCTGAAAAATAAAAATATGTACTGAAAAAAAATTAATAGCCTGAAAAAAATTAAGGTGAAATTAAAAAGCAAATGAAGAACGCAAACCGTAAATATAATTTAGTCAGCTGAAGTGGAAAATTTTGTGAACGCGATGATGGCGTCATGTCATGAAATTGAGGAAAAACGACGAGAAATGTCTCTAATTGGTTCAAAAGTTTATAATATTTGTATTCACTAAAGTGCAACGATACTTTGTGGCGTATTTCTTTTAAGAGATCGTACTTTATTAAGAGATGAGATGCAAATTCAGTTACCCAAACCTCCTCCATGCCTGTTGTAGGTTAGTAATTGCTATTAGTATTATAATATCGGTCTAATTATCAATTTGTATTATTTATAAGTTGTTTTTCACCATTTTATTTATTGTCGCTAATATTTCTAGCTAATTTTATATTAAAATACAAATTTTTCGTATTTATTTTTTTTACAATGGAATGCTATTACATTAAATTTATGTGACACGGTATAATAATTATAATAAGTTAATATACTATTGAATCTATAGAAATAAAATTTAATTTTGTTGTATTAATTAAAAAATGACATATTTCTCAATTTCGTAAATCGTACATGATTTTAATGTTAAAGAAAACACTGAAAATATTTCAGTGCTTGCTACTCACTGAAAATAGGGTGTCAATTGACAGTGGTTTCTAACACCTGAAATCCAACACCTGAATAATATTCAGGGGTATCAATCCACTGAATATAAGATGTCAATTTCAGTATCAGGAATATACTGACATTCAGCCAAATTTTATTAAGAGTGATATATTGTTTGTCTTTTCAAGTCACTAATATTACGAAGACTCGAGTAAAAGGGAATTGTAAATTTACAGAAACTCCCAATTTCTTCACGTTTCTTTAGTTTAACTTTTAAGTTTTTAGTTTTACATAATGTTAAAAACTAAAAAAAAAAAAAAAAAAAAAAAAAACTTCAAATAAAAACTCAAAGAGCAAAGTTTATAAATCTGGCTAGCTTGTTATTCAAAATTAGCGCCATTGATGTTATTTTTCTTTAGCTTTGCTATATTTGTTTTTGGATTGCTATTTTGTATTACTTGATAATTAATTAATAGATTTTCTATAATCAATTAATGTATTAATTTTTTTACACAAATCACTTGACATTATGTAGTGGTAATACAATTTCACTTGTTTATATTGTTATATACATAGAAGTAAAGAGCAATAAAAGAAATGTGAAAAACAAAACATTAATTTTGTATCTGAATTGGCATTTTCATTTTGTTGTTCATGGCACGATAATGGCCAACGATGAGAAAATCTTATCTCGCGCAGCTTTAATTTGAGTTGAAAATTAAATAACATTACTGTCGCACGGAAAATACATATTTAATGTATGGCTATATGTCTAAACTACATTTTGAAGTGATAAAAAATAAAAATAAACTTTTCTCTCATTGAAAAAAATAAAATTTGACTGATTATTTTATAAAATAAGCTCCTCGATCACGACGAATATTTAAAGTAGAAAAAAAAAATAAATCAGCGCACCACAGCAATCATCACGTACTTTGGAAAAAAAAAAAAAAAAAAAAGAAGAGCGTCAAATTTCTATAAGAAAAAAGTTAAAATACGTTAAAAAGTATATGAAAATTTATAACAAAATTTAATTTTAATACTTTTTTTTCTCTCTTGAGACATCGACTTGAAAATAAAAACTTTATAAACTTGTGTGACAAAAAATTCTCTTGGAGTTAGTTCTCAAGTGCAGTTTGTTGCATCGTTCAAGACCGTTCGTATTGCAATATCGTGTCGATATAGGGAGAGAGCCGTACGGGGGGCTCACCATGGGGGGCTGCGCGTGCTGCATCGGCTGAACACTACAGGGAATGCATGCACTCGCTCCAGCTCTTTTCCCCACTAAACCTTATCATGAGTCTGCTATTTTCAATGTAAATAACATCACTACTTTTTATATTATATAAATATATTTTATCGTTATACCATTTCCTTTAAATAAATATCTTTCAAGCATTTTTTTAATGAAATCTACCTTTATATATTATTAAAGTTATATATTCAAATCTTTCGTTTGAAAAAGGCATGTTACTTTTTTTATTATTCAGAAATAGAACGTATTAGGTGGTTCAACTTATGCTGGAAGTAGACATAAAGGAAATCTGCTTTACAGAAAGGCTGCATTTTTGTACATCAGTGCATTCTAAATATACGACAGACTACGAGGTATTATGATATTGAATGCAAACTCGAGGTTTTCAAATTTAAATCTCTCTTTGTACAGAAACTCATTTTCTGCAACTAAACATTTTTTTTTAATAATGGTAGCAATCTTTTTTAACTTTTTAATTCATGGATTTAACTCGCAATGTTTGTTATGCATGCCGATGACATCACTAAACACAAGCTGTTTTAAAGTGTTTTCGAATGTGTCGGAATAACATCTGTTCTTGTGAGAAATTGCATTTTTTTCTATTTCTATAAAATAAATATTCTCAATGAAATTCAAAATTTTCTTATTCATACAATTTCAAATATTACGCAAATATAATTATAATACAGCAAGTACAAATAATATGTCAAAAGGCAAAGAGTATGTATATGTATACTGTACAACATGAAACTTGTGAAAAGTTTACAAGTATTACAACTTTTCCATCGTGTTTTTGATCTTACATTATGTTTAAAAAAATTCAATCCTTCTTCTAGCTTTAAATTAAATAAATAAGTATTTGAAATAAATGCACTTAATCAGATCGACCAGACAAACAGCAATGCTTTATGTTAGAAAGTAATATTATATGGTATAAAGTTTATGGTTATATGGTTTCATGCTTAAACTTGTTACTTGTTTTACGTTGTTGTAAGCTTTTAACAATAAAATTAATTACCAAACAACAACTAAAAACGCAGACTGTTATAATCCTGGCTTAATAACAACAGTATAAGAAATTTAAAATAATAAAACTACAATATTTTAAATTTAATCCTCAGGCAATGTTAAAATACAATCGATTCTCTTTTTGCTGATTCTGCAGTTAAAACTATGGAAATGGTATAGCAATATTCTTCCTACGCATATCATCATTATCGTTGGTGAAAGCCCCTGTCAGCTATGTAACCGCTCGAGCACGCGTGCATGGAGGGAAGTTTGCTTGCAGGGGCTGCGACAAAAATGTCGCGTGTTAGAGGGCTGTAAGACAATGTTATTGGTTTTTTATTACAATTTTATTTAAACTTAACCCTATTATTACTAAAGGGGTGCAGAAGAAGGGAGTAGGAGCTGGTATTCCAATCTGCAAACATTTTAATGCGGTAAAAAAATATGGACTGCTACGAAAAACGTTTGGCTTTTTTTTTATTCTTTGTCTGTTCTATACTAAGGTTCATATTTAACTTAGTTTTCATCGGAAAAGCTCGGGTGTCCTTCGGATCGTCTCGGCCAGTGAAATTCTTCGTTACAAACAAAACACCAATGACAGAAGACGTTACAAACACGACGGAAACCAAGTTCAATGTAAACCAGAGTATATTTTTGAAGCAATATTATAATTAAAGTAAAAATTAGTGAAGATATGTGACGTCATAATAAGGTTAAAGCATGTGCAGGTCAAAGTAACCCCCTTAATAATTCTTGGACTTAATTATTTTTAATTATTAATAATTTTTATTATTTTTTTTTTTTTTGAGATATGTCAATTTCATTTCTTTGATGTTTTATTTGAGAAAGTATTAATATTTTCCTTCATGAATATCTTAAGTTTTTCTTTTAATTAATTTTTACTTTAAATATGGACTTAGATTTTACTTTTAGTTTACTTTCCTACTAAACAAAACTATAACAAAACGGACGCTCAAACAAACAAAAAGGTAGACCTTTTATTTTTTTTTTTTGCTATAATAAGCAAATGTTTGTACTTTGAAATTAAATTTACATTACCGTTATTAATATTAAACAACTTTTTTTTGTAGTTTTTAAGTAAAAAAATTAATGAATTATAAAATCAGGAAAATTTTAATGCGTTGTTTTGAAAAACAAAACAAAAAATTAACTAAAAAATTATACAATAACATATCCCATGTATTAATTATATTTTTTGTGACATAAAAGTCAATAAAATTGATTTTATTTCTCGATATGTCTAATTTATTATATATTGTTGTATATTTCAGGAGATCTTTATCAAAGTCGTATCGCGACACAGCTGACAATTGTGTAGAGAAAGTTTTCACTTCTGGCACGGAGCTGTGATCAGGGTTCCATCCATAACTCAGTCCGACATTACAAACAGCTGGAAAGTAAATAAATTGCATCGAAGGTTAAATAAAATGAAATGGATGTCGATGGAACTTTTTATCATTCTGTTCAGACAGCAGCAGCTTCCATATAGTTTATGTGCTGGTTGAACGACCTGCCAGTGTGCATGTGCACACAATCAGCAGTATAATAAATGCAGTAGTGTAGGAGGATAATATCTCTACGAAACGAGAGCGATATCTTCACTCTCTCTCTCTCTCTCTCTCTCTCTCTCTCTCTCTCTCTCTCTCTCTCTCTCTCTCTCTCTCTCTCTCTCTCTCTCTCTCTCTCTCTCTCTCTCTCTCTCTCTCTCTCTTTGTTGAGGTCATCGATTACATTCATCCAATATCGTGCATCTGTGCGCGGTTAGCTTACTGGTTAGTCTCTCTCTCTCTCTCTCTCTCTCTCTCTCTCTCTCTCTCTCTCTCTCTCTCTCTCTCTCTCTCTCTCTCTCTTTCTCTTTATCTGCTTTTCACACAAACTCTGTCTCCATCTTCGTAAATATTAACCTCTCTCTCACTCACTCTCACTTTCCCTTTCTTCTCTCTCACTCTCTTCTTCTCACTCAATCACTTCCACACTTTCTCTCTCCTGCTTGCTCTGTGGCTTCTCCGGTTCTGCAGGAAAACTTGTAGACAAACACATTAGCGGCTCTTGTGACGCTCCCTTGACACGGTGCAGGAGTATTTCTCAGATAAGGAGGCGAATGAACCGATTACATGATCCCGGTAATTGAGTCTCCGTCACGAGGGGCTTCTCATTATGTCATGACGTCCTTGAAGGGTCCATGCCCCCACCTCTGTGAGTGGCAAATCACGTGACAGTAAATATCTCATGCAGCAGAGCTTACATGGATTTACATGTAGAGTGATTTAAAGCTCAGGATTTGATGCAAGAATGCATTTCCAGGATTTAAGGATTTTAGGACAAGGACATTGAATATCTTTGCATCAGTCTTAGTATTGAAAATCCATGCCCTGTAAGTTTTTATATATGTTTCCTTAGACAGGAAACTAATTTAATATTTTCTATACTGCATTTTATTTTATATAAATTAAATTTCTGTCACTTTAAGTTGTTTTGAAAGAAAAACAATTATATAAAAATCAATATATTACGTTTAAAAAAGAAATGTGTCTTTTTTTAATATAATATAAAATCTTTCTCTTGATTTACTTTATTGCAGTTTTCTTTTAAATTCAATTTATACTTTCATACGATGAAAAGAAAACTTTTACTCTTGTTTTTTTATAAAAAAAAATTGTGACATACCTAAATTATTTTTGATTTAAAGCTTATATTTTTGGTAGAATATCTTTCTTGGAAGGTGCCATTTATATATCTTTTGCTTATGATGTTTTCTTGGTTTGAGTGGCCAAGCGCCTCCTCCCACTCAGTGGCTGACTGAAATCTGCGACTAACCTTGTCCTCCCCACGGGCTATTCGTGGCTCCTCGCGCCGCCACCTGGCTGACACCCGCAACCCGCTCGCCACGCCGACGACTGATTTACCGGAGGAAGAAGCCACAGCCGGGCCAAATCATCGGCAGTATTGGAACAGCTCAACGTTTTTTTGTTTCCTCTCAGTCGACCTACGCTATATACCTCTCACTTTGCCATGTTGTTTTTTTAGAGAAATGATACCATCAGGGAAAGAGCAAAAAAAATATATGTATAGTGTTGATTTTAAATTAGAAAGTTTAACAAAAATTAAGATTGAGGTTTAACTTTAAGCCAGGCCTAAGTTTGTTGATTTCGATTATCGCATCAATCAAAATAAACAAACTTAAGCCTGGCCTAACTTTAGACTTCATCTATGCAATTGGGTGAATCAGTGCATATTTTTATTTTATAATTTTATTTCTTCTTTAAACACCTTTTACGTAAGGAGTTGTGTGCATTAATGGCATTATATATATATATATATATATATATATATATATATATATATATATATATATATATATATATATATATATATATATATATCATTTCAAGAACATTGACATTTTAGTTCATCATGCAAGTTTGATCAGCCAGTTAAATAATTAAAAGCTATGATTCTAAAAAATCTCTCAAACTTTTTGCTACTTTATATTACAACAATGAACATCACTGACAGATAATGACAGTGAAATTAACACCACCCTAAAATTTTATATTCCACGTCATATCTTTTTACATTAATTAGCTCTTCCCAATTTTATGAAACCTTTCCTAAGTTGATATCGATATTTTACCTGCTTGATAATTTATTGTTCTGACCAATCAGTGCTTCAAACGTCATCGAAATGAACCAATCAGTATGATTAGATTTACTCTCACTGTCAGAGTTTATTCCAAGGCTCGTTTAAAGGGACTTGTCACGGATACGCTCAGGTTATGTCAGACGTAGAGAGAGAAAAAGGGAGAGAGAGAGAGAGAGAGAGAGAGAGAGAGAGAGAGAGAGAGAGAGAGAGAGAGAGAGAAATCGTGGCTGCTAAATATACACTGGAGAGCCGCGACGGCAGATGGAGACATAGCATTTCAAGTGGCTTGTTGAGACGATCTTGTTTAAAGTAAACAGTTACAAAACTAGCGAATTTGTCTGCACTGTGTACATAATGTTTTTATTATCTTCTAGAGCTAAGAAAAATACAATAAATGTCACTATCTGTTTATAATGACCTGTTGATGGTTGTGGTTTTAGTATTACAAAAGCAAGTTAATCTAAATTTTAAAAGCAAAAGTTTTGTAACTATTTTTTTTTATTTAGAAGTCAAATAACAAACAAATTCATGAATAATTCATTATTTTCTTACTACAAGAAATCCCTGTTGTTAATTACTTAATTAATAACTTTTGTCTTATATCATTAAGAAGTATTTACAAAGTTTTCATATTTAAACTTATAAATAAGTGTACTTATAAGCATAATACAGTAATAAAGTCAGCTAAATAGTCTTGCATGCTACAAATTCTGTAATAACAGTCCAGTATTTTGTTTTTGGATATTATCAATTTATCAATAAAATAATGTAACAAAAAAGTGTATGATACACTTTTACTACTTCATACCAGATAATAGAACAAAATGAAAAATGTTTCACCCTAAAACCGAATTACAGGATTTTCATTTTTCTTATAAGATTATAAAAAACAAACAAAAGAAACTATATTTTGACAGCGTATACGCCAAAGCTAGTAAAGAATTTTGTTTGATAGGAGATTTGGAGAGATGTGGACGTCCTTTCTGATGATACGTTGAGACAGTTTGCACGCTAGATTAACGTTGCCAAGTAGAGAAAATCCATGGGCTTGTCACCATTCTTTCACAAGCCAGGTCGTGCAATATCTAGTCCTTTTAAAACTAGGTCTTATTGTTGTAGTAAAGAATCACCCAAGACAGTTCCTCAGAGTTAAGGTTGTAGTCTATAATCCGGAGAGATATCGATAGGAAAACTTATATCCTGAGAGACCTATCTGAATTACGTCCACGAAAGCTGTCGTTGGTGATGTTTATACGAAAGGGATTTGGACCCATGGGAGTTCCAGATTTCATGAGACTTAATATAGCTATATAGACAGTTATTAAAGTAATTTGTACTAACTGTATTAAATATGTCATTAATAATATTGCAAGGAACATTATTTAATTAGAAACAAACAATATCAACTCAAATAAAAGTATTTCTGTCTTAACCTACTATATTTTAATGAACTAAAAATAATATAATAGAAAATGGGGGGCATTCACAAAGCACTTTAACCCCAACTTTAGCCCCAAGTTTTATCCCTGGTACTAAACTTGGTGCTAAACCAGGGGGCTAACCATGTCTAGCTCCTAGTTTAGCACCATGTTTAGTACCAGGGATAAAACTTGGGGCTAAAGTTGGGGTTAAAGTGCTTTGTGAATGTCCCCCAATGTTTGTATCTTGCTTTCAAGATTTTTGTAAATATTATGCAAAAGTCCTTACTTAACTTTGACATATTAGAGTACACAAGTGGTAATGTAATTATTACTTTACTAAGGATCTTCTAAGGTAAACTCTTTCTTATCAAAAGTGTAATCATTTATCATTATCTAGAGAGCAATGCAGTGTGCTGCTATATTATAATAAAATAAGGATGCTAATTGACCATGATGATTTATCTTTACTATTGAGCTCTTACTAAAGCAATAATTGCTCTAAATCTTTTCCCCAATTTTAAAATTAATAAATTTATTTTTACATCTACAAACAAAATACCATCCATTACTATCTCACATTTTGTAAACTCGTACAGACAGAATACATTTACTACAATAACTTCATATTACAGTACTAACGAAGAAAAAAATGCACAAGAAGTAAATCGTTAAAACAGCACTTAGAAATTTTATGTACAACGTGGTTTAAACATGACTGAGCACTTTTCTTAAACAACATCCTTAATGGAATACAGCAATTTTTTACTACCCACAATATGCTTTGCTTTTTAAAATAAAAAAGTTTTTTTTAATACATGATGCCAAAAAATATGTATATCATTTATGTAATTAATTCTAACTAGTCTTCTAGCAGTGCTAGTTGTTTTAAAATTTTAATGTATGATTTTTTTGCAAGAAAAAAGGAATTCGTGATAAGGTCTTCTATATTAATGCATGGAGGCATTAAATTTTACCCGCGAGAAATATGTATAATATATAATCTGCATGGCTCTAGGATGCGCTGGTTGAGTGCCGCCATCAATTTTCTATCTCTAACAGACTAGCTATGAAAATAGCCACCCTCATACTTTTACCAGCATTTGTAACATTTACGTAAGACCATATAATAAGTGATTAGAAGAAAGTTGAGTTCTTTTTTTTTGAAAATACTGCACACTTCAGGACGGCAAGAATTTTGTCTGATATGCTAGCTCGAACAAGTTCTCAAGTTCACCAAGCCTCCATGATAGACAGCGTGACATTTTTTTTTTTTTTTTTTTTTTTTACAAGGATACACCTCTAAGAGTTTACAGCACGCGGCGGGGTAATGGGTAGAGAAAAGGTAGGGAACGGATGGTGGCCATGGCCTGTTACGCATCCCAGCATTCGCTGAGGTGAGACTGAGGGAATCATGGAAAACCTCAGTCAGGATAGACACCTCTAATTTTTATCAATGGACCAAAGCGATGTCCAAAGTCTGGGGAACTTAAAGCAAGATTAACGTTCGTGCTGTGTATCAAGTTGTATTATACAAACATCAATTGCAGTGGTAGCAGATATTGTCTCGGATAAAATCTCGGATTTTGTGAACGTTCATGCTGTCCCGAGTTATATCATGTATCAAACCTATTTATGTTACACAAACATCAACTGTAGCGGTAGATATTGTCCCGGACTTAATGAACGTAATGATGTAGAATCCTTTGATGTCGCGGGGAGCTTATAAATCAATTAATGACAGACTTTGCTCACAAATGAGATTGTACTCGCATGTAAATTCCTGGAGGTTATGTTATCTGGTTACAAACAAAGCATTAATAACTTGCTACTGTAAATGATGGGTAACAGGGTAGGTAACAAAAATGTGAAAATAATATTGAAAATGGAGGAAAAACTTTGAATGGAAAATGAACAAATATGAATTCTCATTTAAGAACAACATTTGAACGTGTATTAACTGATAATACCAAAATGTGGTGCAATTAACCTGATTTCAATACATGAATGAATATATATTATATTTTTTTAAAGATACAACTTTAATGTAAATTGGAATATTTGGGGATATTGTTCGCATCTTAAGTACTCGTCAGAGTCATTAAGACTTGGGATAGGATAAATATGGAAATTTCAGGATTTAAATGTTTGGTTTAGTCTTATAATTTTATTCTGTGTTATAATCTTTCTTTTCATGTGCATGATATTTTGATTATTTTGTTTGTAATTTAAAGCTCGACACGGTTCACACAACGAGTTGCGTTACAGATTTGCAATTTTGATGGAGGTATCAAGAAAAGCAGTCTCTCTAGCCAAAGAAGTTAAGCTCCATGAAGGCCTCGCCTCCATGAACTGCGTGACAACGCCTTGCAATATTAGCAACAGTTGCAGCTGTGTAATCTAAAAATATTCAACCAATTTATTATTTATGTGATGCAAATAAGATAAATAAAAATTCGTGTGTAGATCGAGGAAGATTGGATTTTTTAAAGAAGTCGTATCCATTGAAGTTTCAATAATAAACTTTCTTTTTCTATGAATAATTTTGTTCGAGAGGAGAGTTGTATTATAAGATATCTATTCTGTATTAAATTATTCATTCCGAAACATGATCTAATAAAAAGTGGCATTACGTAACTACGATGAAGTAATCCATTTCTCTTAGCCCAAACTATCCCTGATTTCGTAAAAATGGCATCTACTAAAGATATCAAGTAAACCAAAACATAGTTGACAGATTTGATCGTTTTTCTCAACCCAGCATTTTATTGTTGCTTTATCTGTTCACCCCTTGGTTTTAGACAACTTGTCTAGCACAAGAAAAAAAATGGAAAAACAAGAATTTGGGGAGCTCTCTCTAGTCATAGCATGTTAGATTTTTTTTAAATATTATGCCCGAAGTGACGTTATGATCACAATACTTGCAAAACTCTCTTAATTATTTCCAGAGAGCTTATTTTAAGCCCTAACTGCCATTACTACCCATACAGCTGATTGTAATTCCCCTCCTTATGTCCACAGTCCTGGCGGGCGCGGGTCACGTGACGTCTTCGCCAGACTCGCCGCAGGTGTTCACGCTGGGCTACCTGACGGGGTCGCGGCGTCGACCCTGGGATCGAGAGTACCCGCGGCCCGGCCTTACCATCTCGGGCGCCATCAGCCTGGCACTGGCGGAACTCAACGCACCAGCACTCGCAGGTGAGGGATCAGTAGGAACAAAACTGGTTGAAGAAACTTTGTGATAATAATAACTTTAATAAACGGCAGTAAAATCGGACACGTCCCTTATACATATGAAAGACACGATGAGTACGTTCACATGACGGTGTTTAATACGTATTCGTTGACGACAGATAATGTTATTCTTATGAAGCGTTATCAACGGATCCGTATTAAGGGCATTGGGTGTAGCACAGGTAGTTGGCAACACTGACGTATCTTCACCATGTTAATCTTTGACCATTGCTCCTCGGAGTAATTTTTATGCTAGAGCTAAGCTGATTGCTGAAGTACCAAGATAATTAGTAGCCCAAGTGCACAATTTGGCTAAATAAAGCCTGATTTAAAGAAAAGTATTTTTTTTATATTTTAGAAAAATGCATGTAAATTAAAAAAAAATTCTAAAAAATACTTTTCTTTAAATCAGGCTTTATTTAGCCAAATTGTGCACTTGGGCTACTAATTATCTTGATACTACAGCAATCAGCTTAGCTCTATCATAAAAATTACTCCGAGGAGCAATGATCAAAAATTAACATGGTGAAGATACGTCAGTGTTGCCAACTACCGGTGCTACACCCAATGCCCTTAAACACCGTAATGTAAACGTAGTGAATTAAGTGGAAGAATCTTCAGGAACGTAATCAAACCATGAAGTACTGTTTAATCGTAGATTTATGCAAATAATTATTTAAAATTAAAACTACTCTTTTTTTTAACGGTAGAACCCCTTATTTTGATCTCTTTCATATCGATCTCTTTCATATTTCAAAGTATGTTTGTAAGAAAAAAAATACACTTCGTCACTGTTTCAGGTTGTATATGTTTTTAAATAAATTTAATTGCTGAAAAAATGTAGGGTAGAATTTTACAGGATCAAAATCACATTAAAAAATAATTTTGAATTTAATCTTATAGCACGACTGCTGTGATAAAATTAGATCAAATGCTGAATATTTCTATAACTTATATCCCATTTCATAATGAAAATGTTATTACTGCCAAGATGTATTATATAAACGGAGCAGTCGCCAAGTCTTCAAAGCCAAAGCTAAAAACAAAACACTAACGTTTTCAATGTAAAATTGGGACAGTAATAAGCTTTTCCGAAACTTTTCAATTGAGCTACAAGCTCACTATACAACATTGTTATTTGTTTGTGAGGTTGTTATAATTTTGTTGTTAAAGCTCTCTTATTGAGACAAACTGCCTTGCAAGAGCTGACAAGTTTAAGTCAGCTATGCAACCATGTTTTGTAATCTTATAACTTTGCAGCTTGTTGCTCATAGACATGTAAAGGCTTTGCTAGCTTCATGTAAAAGACAAACAACCTGAATAGCCTTGCCAGTACTATAGCAATTTCCTTTGATTAATATACTAAGTTATAATAGCAATAGTAAAATGTTCTGTGTCACAAGTTTTAATCGTGTTGTTTGCTGAACTGCATGTGGTGAGTATAAACCGCATAAAAAAATTGTTGGAGAACTGGTGGCTTTGTTTTTATATGTTTTTAAATGGTGAACCGCATTATTTTCTTATTCTTCGTTTTATAAGCTATTTCATGGGAGAAAACAAGAATAATTAAACAATAACAAATTATTGTTCGCTTTGTATTCCCTTGTGGGTACGCAACCAGTATTATTTATGTATATATGTATGTATTATTATTTAATGTATCGTGTTATTCTTATGCATGAAATTTGTATAGTATAAATGTATTCTATGATGTAAAACGAGTTGTATATTAACAAGGTAAAATATGAACACTTTATCATCGTTTGAATGTATAGTCTTAACTCTTCCTTTACAAATATTTCTAATTAAGGAAATGAATTGTTCTTATTTCTGGAAATTATTGGACTTAAAAAAAAATACATAATTTCCTTCTTGATTTTCAAAATACGTCAATTTCACGTGCGTGTGGTGGTTTACACACGTGTGTTCACGTGTTGCAGGTGGCGAGGGCGGGCTGCTAACGAGGCGCGGACTGCGTCTGGAGATGATGGTTGCCGAGACGTTCGGTGAGGAGCGCACGAGCATCCTGAACACGGCGTCCCTCTGGGCGAGCAACGTGTCCGCCTTCATCGGGCCCCAAGAAACGTGTCTGCACGAGGCACGCATGGCTGCCGCCTTCAACCTCCCCATGATCTCCTACGTAGGTATTCCTTGGGCCGTGACGGTGTTTTAAATGTTAATATAGATATTTATTTTTTTTGCGTTAAAAAATACTGAAAAGTTTAGATTTATCCTGGAAAATTAAATTCAATTATTCAAATCTCTCAGTCTAACTGCTACTTGCCTAAAAATACAGTTAAAATTTTGCATACAAAAATCTAAATTGACCAGGCCAGACAGTTCTTAAGTTTGGCTGTGCGAATTTTCTTTTATCTTAAAATACACCACTGAAGGCCTCGCTGGCAACTTCACATATACACCCCAAAAATAACAATGTTGGAAACACAATGATGAATGAATTATTCATTCCTATAATATGCTGCTTATTATTCTATATATTGAGTTTTTGTGTATACTAAAGTCTATGTGATGCATGAGGCACATGATACCAGCGGATCCAGCACTTGGTGTTTGGGGGTGGGGGTGGGGGGAGGGGATGTAGGAGGTGCCCTCCTCCAATACTAAGATTGGGGTGATTGGGGAATGATGAGCGAGAGGTGGTAACACTTCCCATGTGTTTTGGGACCTATAATTTCCATCCACAGAATTCATGCTGATCGGACCTTAGTCACATATATAAACTGCTGTAAATATGCCGTGACTGTTTTAACAAGCTGCTTGCTACAACACTTGAGTGACTGACCAGCCTATTTGTCCCTCAGTATTGCACGGACCACGAGACCTCGGACAAGCTGCTGTTCCCGACCTTCGCCCGCACCAGACCGCCTGACACGCACGTGTCCAAGTCCGTACTGGCCGTGCTACGAGCCTTCAACTGGACCACGGTAGGTGTTGATAACATTCACAGACGTATAACACAATTATAGGTACTTTGTTAATGCAGCAAAAAAAAAAAAAAAAAATAGTAGTAGTTCAGTAGCTAAATTTGGCTGATGAATTATTTTTACTGCAATTAAAATGTGCCTAAAAATTAAAAATTTACCTAACTTTGATCGAAGTTATTTACAACGTATTATAAATTAAAAGCATTGAAATAACGTGTTAAACATTTTAAATTCACTTAACCAATAAATGCAGTTTTTTTTTATATAAAAATTATTGTTATAAATTTCGATGAAATAAATTAAAATTGAAACAGTTCTATTATTAATATCTCAAATATATTAGCTTCATTAAACAAAAAAGCCAATTAAATATTATTGTATGAAAATATATACTTGGACAGTGTTTTAAATTTCTAAATGCGGCAGGTGTAATAAGAATAAAACTGCCATGATGAATACCTGTTTTCGATTATATCAATTATTATATTGCGACTCGCCCCGTCGTGATATTAAAAAAAGACTTTTGGCGTATTTTTCAATATTTTTTTGCCATAATTATATTTATGCTCTCAAAGTGTGCTAAAAGTGCATGGAGAGAGTTTCTACGTATGGTTCCAGTCAAAGGTGCTGTAATTTGAAGATAAATGCAAATTACAATTTATTAAATTTTTATTCGCTTTCACGAACAATTAGCCTAAAACCTAAAACTAGCTTTAAAAATGTAACCAAACACGCATGCAAGTAATCCTTGTTCACACCATATTTACTTGCGCTGTTAAAAGCTTTTTAGTAATAATTGTATTTCATTTTTTTTTTTTACATTATTTATTATTTAATATTATTTGACGCAAATGGTAAATTCTATTTTTTGCTAAATATATTATTTTTTTACAAAATTTATGTTAAAAAACCTTAAAAGCACCGTTGTATATTTTAACAATTTAATTAACTTCCTCCACGTGAGGCTAAACATGGAGTCAGAACAAAATTGAAGCGACATGTCAAACTTGAAAAGAGTGTGGGAAGCCGTTACTGTGAATTTATATTGGTGATTTTTAAAGAAAAAAATGCATTCTGGACTGACATCTTTGAAAATACCGTGATAGAGTCATCAATGTCATCATAGCTCGTGGTATAATTCCCAAATTGAACATTTTCCTCTTCAACTAATACTAAAACGACTTATTTTTATCTGAAAAACACGTCATATTTAATCTCTGCTAAAATTGAGGATAAAACATTTACAGTATTTTCCTTATTTTTTTTATCTGAAATGATGCATTAAAGGATAAACTATATAGTCTTCAAAAAGATAAGGGAATAAGGAAAAGATGATCAAAGATTTATTTTAACTTCGTCAAAGCGACGTATTAACTGGAAACATGCATATATTGCATGCATATCACGGTTTCTGCGTAAAAATCAGCTGTCACTCGTGTAAATTCAGCAATGTTGAATTCAAAATGTATTGGGAGACCATCCCTTCCGTACCTGAGCCCACGATGGGGATGAGATCGGGCAAAATAACTGAAATCAATTTATTTTATGACTGCCACGTAATGGTGATGAGTTTATGCTATTTTTTGTATACGTTTATTTTTTCAAGACAATCAACTAACGTAAAATACATCAATAGGGTATTAAACTGTAGATTTGTATTGATTATATCTCAATCAAATAGAACGAATGGTATACATGATTGCCAAAGGCAACTAACTTTTATAACCTTTAGATATGTTTATTTGTATAGTGTTGAAATGTTTATAGTAAAAAATATCAATTTTAAAAAAAAAGCATTAGGATACACCAAGTTTATGTTTATATTTTGTTTATTATATAGATAAAGTTGCTTATATATTTGTAGCTTTGGCAAAGTGCCTGGTTCTGTTTTTGTGCTCTTACGTGTACGGTATAACAAGCTCTCTAGTGTTTCCTTGCCTGCCGCCGCTCGAAGACTGCTCAGTTGGAATCGAGTTTGCGGTGGTCAGCTAATTATCTGAATTCTTGGACTAAGCCGTTGCTCGTTCGTTGTTTTCCCAATAAAACCGAGCGCCTAAGTTGCAGGCAACTTGTGCGTCTTGTGACTTGCGTCAGCACTTTTGTTATTACTTTTACAGTCCTACCATTTGTGTATATTTGAAATCCAATCTTGCAAAATGTAACACTTTAGTATACACAAAAATTTGTAAAATAGGTCTTTGTTAATATTGTTACTGAAGAAAAATGAAATGTTTATTCTCAGAAATAACCGGAAATGGCCTTCTTTATAAAAATGCTAATTCTGTAACTTTGCAAGAGAGATCAATAACCTTTGTAATATTCTACATTTGAAATATGAATGCAGTCAAATTATATTTTCTCCATGGAACTGTCGGAAGTATGAAGTTTCTGTCTAACTTTTCCGTATTTCAGTTTTGAAAATTTACAGAAGGGTTAATAATTTCCAACAGAAAATCTAAAAACCAAGAAAATTTATATGTTAAAACTTTGTACTTCCGGGTAGAAGAATTCTTTTACTGGACAAACTAATTGTTCACTCTGCAAGCTTTATAAATATTATAAAGAATATAACAGGATAGCGTAAACAAATATCTTGCGTGTGTAGATATGATGTTTACTGGGTAAACATGACGCAGCAGCCAGATTTTACGTGACAGCTGATGGATTTGCATGACTTGTTGGAACATTCATAATAAACTCTCCACCTAGTTTGGCAGTCATTTATCATCCTCTCGTCGGTAAAACTGCTCTGGGTTCGAGACGCAGATCGTGTACCACGTCATAAACAGATCCACTCCATATGCCTTGTGGTTGTTTGTATTTTGCTAGACATGCTTACATAAACTTGTGTTAAACTACAATACAAATTTAATTATAATATTCATTACTTGAAATGCACCTCGGGATAACTTAAACGTATACCTTTGCTCTTTCATTATGAGTCTAGAGCTCGCGTAAACTTTTAGATAAAAAATAAATAACAAATGTACACTGAGAAAATTCTACATACACACTTTACTAACATAAGTAGTGATGGTCAAGGGATACTCTAATCCTAATAAGCGTAGACTTTAGTCATCATGAATAGAAAAATCATTCTCTTTAAATAAAATGTGTACTCTACTGCTCTCTAAAAATGAATATTAAATTGTTGCGTGATCTAAATAATAATTGTTGTTGATAATAATGATAATTGTTACTACACTGTTGATATTAAGAGTAAGCTTTTAGATTACCCTTATTGCATAAACCCTAAAAAAAATTCAAAGTAAATGATGGGTGCAATTTTACGTATGAGATAATCGGTTTTCTCATTATCCACGCGATTAGCATATTAGTCTATATGAAGTTATTCAATGATTCAATAACACTAACCTAGTTTTATCTCCTTCATCGATTGCTGACATATATTCATATATTCTGTCTGGTCTTATTTTAGACGTTGACACTTTGCAGAGAAAAACAAAAACCTTACAACCTTATATACACTTCCGGTTACTCTCGGGAGTAATTTTAATTACATATATATTGAAGTTTATAGATTGTGTTACCTATTTCTAAATTACAAGTTGAAAGAGATGTAACGTCACTTTTTCTGTTCAATCAGCAACTTCAATAAAGGTAACGTTGCCAATGTCTCTATAGGTGTGGGGAGATAAACATGCGCCAGACACCGTTAATGAAAAATGTTTATTGCTAGACGTTAAAAAAATATCATGATGTACATGCTACGTAACCAAGATTATACGTTTTTCACAGCCTTTAATACAATTTTTGGCATGTAGATAAAAGTTTGGTGGCATGGTGGAAGAGAAAGATATCCACACAAGTTTTATATTAAATTATCCAAACGGTAAGGTTTTTTTCGTGAGATAAATTTCGTTTTATGAATTAAATGGATTTTATGGTTCGTAATTTAAATAATGAAGTATATCGCAAATCATGGTGTAAAAAAAAAGCCTTCGGATTATTTTATTGCTTTGAATTTTCATCTTAATTTATTGTATAATAAATTTTAAATTTGAGTGTGTTTTTTTCTATATTATTTTTCAGACATAATTTAAATTAAAATAGCTTAACTTTATTAATGTTTTTATATATTATATATGACGCACTTGATATTTTCCCCCTTTATTTTTATATTTAATAAGCTGCTCAGAGTGATAAGCTTATTACTTCCAAATTTTCATGTTTCCCTTTTCAATTACGGCTTATTTTATTATTTACTAATAAGTAAGTCAATATGAAGCCTTCTTGAAAATGGAAGAAGAGCAGTTCAGAACTCGTAAGCTCGTATGCCTGTCAGTGACACTTAATACAAATTACAATATAATAATATACTTATATGATTATAATTATTGATCAATAAAATTTATTCGTCTATTTATGGAAACAGTAATTTTAAAACCAGAAATATGAATTATTTCTTTAATATTTCTGTGTACTTTCTCAAATGATCAAGTAAGCGCTCTAGTAACATTGATCAAAATCTTTCAGTATCAACCTAAAGCAAGTGCGAATGGACAACATACATGAAAAAATTTTATTGCAGAAATCTAGGGTACCAAATTATGCTACTCTGAATTTTTTCAGATTTTTTTGAGACCCGGAACTATTTTTAAATAATTATTGAAAGTTCTGTGATTTCAGTTGGCACCCCTGAAGCCTTAATAAAAAGGATAGAGACTGGACGCCTATTGACGCCTCCAGGGGGCGTGGCCGCACTTTCAATAATTATTTAAAAATAGTTCCATGTCTCAAAAATATCTGAAAGAATTCAGAGTAGCATAATTTGGTACCCTCTATTCATTTCTGCAATAAAATTTTTTCATGTATGTTGTCCATTGTAGTTTTCGGGACTAGAAGCTCACAATGGACAACCTTAATGATTTTTTTTTATTATTTCATATTTGGAAAGGAGTTTTCGGGACTAGAAGCTCACAATGGACAACCTTAATGATTTTTTTTTTATTATTTCATATTTGGAAAGGACCTGGAATTCTGTATTGTCAACATTTTAAATTTTTTTAAACCTCTAACAACCTTAAAATCATGTTGCAAAACGCTGTGACGTCATAGTTATACAAATATTCAACACTCAATCATAGGAAAATACGTTGCATGACTCTGACGTCACAACGTCTTTCCCCTCGATTTTGAGGGTGTTAGAGGATTAAAAAAAATGTGGAAAAAATTGGCAATACATAACTCGAGGTCCGCTATTTAAATATGCAATAAAATATTCAAGAAGATGGTCATTAAGCCTGGAGATCTTGTACGACAAACCTGAAGATATGAGCAAGATATAACCATTAAGTTCACTGTGACAATTAATGTGTCCTAGGTGACCATCTTGCACCTGTCGTCGGCGGACGCGCAGTTCTCGCGGGTTGCAGACACGTTGGCGGCGGCGCTGCGGTCAGCCGGAGTCCGTGTGGCTGGTCGTCTCAGCTGGCCCGTGCCCTACCACCACGGCTACACGGAGAACCCTTTCCCGCGGTTGTTGAGAGACTCGCACCGCGACACGCGCAGTGAGTCGTACTATCTTCTTTTCCAGCTCGTAATAAAAAAAATACGCATCAATTTTTAGTGGGCGTCTTCCAAGTAATCAATACTAGAGTTCTCCACAAACACGATGCTTTATTTTTTGTTAGCTATAAATATTTTATAGCTGGTCATCAAAATAAATCATAAAAATAACAAAAAAATTATTAACACCTTTCTGGAGTCTTCAAATAACAAAAAATTCCATATCGTAAATAACCTCCATATTATTAAATTGAAAGTGCATTATATCTTATGGCTAATATTCACATAATATACTAATTTTTTACAGACAGTATATAATTTTAGTGTTAAGCAAATGTCGTAAAAACTATAGGAAAGGATTGAGGGCGTTTAATTGAACTACAGTGAACTCTAACAAGGTATTTAACCTGATTTTGTTACCAATCAAACAAATATTACTGTTAAATTAATAGCATGCAGGGCATCGTTATTAGATAACATAATTTTTTTCACATTTCTTGAAGTTGGAGGACTATTAGAAAAATAAAAGGGAAAAAAGGAAGCTATTTTATGCATTTTTAAAGTTCTTAAAAACATAATTCAATCAGAAACAATCAGAATTACATCACTTTTCATATTCATTTATTTACACATTTCTCAGTTGTCCCCCAGTTATGTCGAAAAGTCTATTTTAAGTGACGAGTCAAAAACCTCACTAATTTCCCTCATTTTATTGAAGGTGAGAGTTCTTAGATTGCAAAACTTTGGTCTGTGGCCACATGTGAAGTCACAAGTACTTGTGTTATTAACTTTACTTGGCATGCAGTGCTGCCAACGTTGACAGCTTTCACTTTCATCCGGTGTTAAATATAAAAATACGTATTAATTATAACGCTTGTAATGATGTCTATGATGACCTTTCCCGTTCATTAGACTGCGTGATTAGCCAAGTGTCTGTGTTGGCCTCCCTCACGCTTGGGTTATTTGGGGCCGCTTGGCGTTTGTGACGTCATCGCGAGTCATTAACTCACATCTCACAAAATATTTACTCAAGAGTCGTCTCTTGATGTGTTATGACCACTTTCTACTCTATTATTCACACAATAGCAAAGTTTTCACATTTTTTTCCCTAAAAGATTTGTATGTTTTTTTTAGACAAGTTACAATGTTGTTACAGATTTCAAACTTCAAAATAGATATTATAAACTATAATTATTATTTCATTTTATTCTTTAAACTATTTTTTTTAATATATTGGGCGCGATTTACGAAGCAGTTAGCCACGTTTCTAGCCACGTTTAGCTTAATCACTCACGTTTAACTATAAGGTGGTTTAACACGTAAAACAGGTATAATTAAACGTGGTTAAGCTAAACGTGGTTAAAAACCTGGCTAACTGCTTCGTGAATCGCGCCTATTATATTATATTATATATTCAATAATAATTATATTTTATTAAATAAGGTGGATTTCTTCTTATTATTTTTTTAAAATTAATTCAGTATTGATCATTTTTACAATCTTGATGTATCAGATTGGATACTGGACGTATTGTCCATCAGTACTAATTAATAAATTTGGAAGACTTGTTTTAATTAAAATTGCTCGAATTTATCGATGTTGCTTTTTGCGTACTCTTTAGTCAATAGTCATGAATAGTCATGCAGAATAATGTTTTCATTTTGAAGAAAAAAAAATCATAGCAAATAAATTTGCCGCAAATGTGATAACAAACAGTAATAACTTATTTTATAGACTATTCCGATTAAATTTAAAAACATATATTTATTAGAAAAAAAAACAAATTGAAATTTATACAATTATACAGTATGTTGTAAATTTAGTCTATTTAATTTAAGTTGTGAATTGCTGAATGAATTTAAAGCTCTGTCTTTCTGTTCAGCTTAGTTTAAATAAATTTTATACAAAAATAATCGAATTTGCACAGTTTCAAAAGGTTTTATTGTATTAAAAAAAAAACAGTACGTTAATCTCTTATCTCCCCGCGATGTTAGTCAACTTGTTCGGCATCAAAATAGAGCGGTTACATATGCGGCAGGGGAAAGAGGTCCATTGCTTGAGTTGTGTAACATCGAGGCTGGATGATTTTCAATTGTACACTGTGTTATTTTAAAACGTAATCACAAAGCTTTAACTACATTGAATTTCCCTGTCTACTGCTGACAATAATACATTTTGACTTGAAAAGATCACAATTCCAGACTGAATTAATACAATGATAAAAGATGCCAATTTCATATTTCCTGTGGCCATTTTATCAATCAATTTTACGACATTTTCCCTCATTGCCACATAAATTTGAGTGTTTATTTATGCAAACACACGTCATGTATTTCAGTTTACGTAATCTTGGGCTACCATTACGAGACGCTAGGACTGATGGTTGCTATGCAGGAAATGGGACTCTTTGAGAAAGGTAAGCTGTTTTAAATTATAAATTGAATTTTAAATTAAATAGCAATTTCACTTCAAAGATTTTTTGTATCATAATTTTAATTATATGAGATATTAAATTTCACTTTTTAACACGATCTCTCTTGACAAGGTCGTTACTTCTATCAATCATCGTTGTCATGGTGACAAAATGTAAATTTGCTGGCTTGAAATATTAAATCCTACGGGCGTGGCAATCAGAATAAATCACTACATGCTATCTATTTTATGATTACTTTTTTTTTCAATGATACAACTCATGAATTATTCAAAATAAATGTATTCAATAAAATACAAAATGTGGAAATATCACAGGTCATTAGAAATAAAAATTTTGGAGGCAGAAAATATTTATAATTTAATTTATATATATATGAGAGTAAGAATTTGATATTATATATTTAAAAAAAATGTGATTTCATTTTTTATTAAAAACGATAAAATCTCTCATAATTTTATACTAATGGTTTTTAATAATTCATATTATACTTAATAGGCATCTATAAATAATTTAAATGTTACTTTTTAAATTTTAAATTTATAGACTTTTTTTTAGACACATTTGATGGGGTTTACAGAACATTTATTTGCCATCAATTTATTATTTTGTCCGAATATTTATGATACAGTAGTTTGAAGTTCGTCGACAAACATACAAGAACTGTAGAGGCTATTTTAAAGTGTAAAGAGGACCACAAGGGTTAAATTATAAAATTAAATTGAAATAATTTTAAAAATAAGAATGTTTAAAATAAATATAATGCTGAAGTGAGGCTAAACTTTAAAACAAGGAATAATCCAACTCACTGTGTTCATAGTCTTCTTTAATTTTTTTGAATGCTTAGGCACTTTTTTTGTTGCTTTTATTTATTATTGCCATAATTATTATTACTATTTATTTATTATTATTACTTTTTATTATTTATGCAATGTAATAACAACATAGACTCTCATATTAAATTTTCTGAATATTTTAATATAATTTGATTCATTGAAAACTGGGCTAAAAATAACTACTACTGCAATACGTTTTTACATTTTTAAGACATTTAAAACTCTTGCTTTATAAAATATGAACTCTAGTCCATTCTTTTACGTCGATGATAGCGTACTACAGATTTTTCAACAAGAATCTAATATGGACGGCTTTTACTCTCTCTCTCTCTCTCTCTCTCTCTCTCTCTTTCTTTCTTTTTCTTATAATACGGTAAATTGAAATATTAAAAAAATGTAGAACTTAACAAAACGACCCTTATCTCCTGATATATAAGGTTGATTTTTGCAGGCGAATATTTCGTGGTGGGAGTGGACGTGGAACAGTACGACGCCGAGCGTCCCGAAAAATACCTGAGAGGATTGCTCAGGTCCGAGCAAGACCCTGCTGTGCACCGAGCATTCAGGTACGACAACGACGTAACCAAAAAGTTTATAACAATGAGTCCGAACGAAATTTTATGATAATGTAAATATCTAATGTTTCATGTTTTCGGGAATGGACAATTTGCATGACATTTTTTTATTGCAGAAATTGATATATAGAGGGTGCAAAGTTATGCTACTCTGAATTTTTTCAGATTTTTTAGAGACCGCGGGAACCATTTTTAAAAAATTATTGAAAGTCGATTTATGACGTCACGAGGAGTCTGACCTTAAGAAAAGGATAGGCGCTAAACGCCCGTGCCGTCATAAAACTGGATTTCAATAATTTTTTAAAAATAGTTACCGCTCTCAAAAAAATCTGAAAAAAATCAGAGTAGCATAATTTCGTGCCCTCTATCCATTTCTGCAATAAAAAAAATGTCATGCAAATTGTCCATGATATTTATTTACTTATATTTTTATGACGTCACGGGTGACAGATTTCAACAAAACTGGCGTCACAAAAAAAGAATTTGCATTAAACTAAAAATTAAAAAAAAAAAATAGCTCGGCAGCTTTTTAAACTTCATTTGTTTATGTTTATAGTTGTTAATGAAAGTTAAAGCAAACAAAGACTCAATGAAAGAGCGTTGTATTGCCTGAAGATAAAATTCATACTGTCGAGCAACCACTTTTTGCTTCATTCACAACCTACCATAAGTAGAACTTTGTTAGACGAGACACTGATCTTTGCTTTTTTCCTAGAAACTTCGTGGGAGTGGTGGCGAGTTCCCCGGCTGCTCAGCTGGCAGACAACTTCACGCAGCTGGTCAACTACTACATGGAGCAGCCGCCCTTCTCGTTCCCCAACCCACTCACCTACCTGGGCGGCGTCAAGAAGGTAGCGTATATACTGTCAACAGACTATATTGATAAAAATACCTAGGAGCGAAATAATGTAACAACCATGATGTGTACAACTTCAAGGTGAGATGATCTGGAATGGACATTTTTTTTTTTTTTTTACCTGCAGAAACATTCTTAACTCTTGAGAAATCCGTCCATAACTTATGACGCGTTCAAAAGATGAGAAACTCTTCTTTATTTCCATTATGTCTTTTGCACTGTAATCTCGATTATTTGTGACCTTGACATAAAATAAGATAGACCCTCTGTTAATTTCCCGCTGAATGTCACAGCTCCGGCCCGAGGCAGCCTACCTGTACGACGCAGTGCAGCTGTACGCGCGCGCCCTCTGTGACGTGCTAGACGCCGGGGGAGACCCGAGGAACGGCTCGGCCATCGTGGCGGCGCTGCAGGGACGAACCTACGTCAGCGCCATGGGGTGAGTGCGATCATTGTGGAAGATGGGGGAAGGGGAAATAACATAGAAAGTAGAAATCTGTACGAACAGATGAATGTTTCTAAGGACTCGACAATTTTTAGGATATCACTTGTTAATCAGAACCAATATGAGCAAAACAAATTAGAGAGGTTATGTTGTACGTTTGACTTTCTCCTTGTCTTACAATTCGCCACGTTCAAACAAGCGTAATAAAATTCATATACCATAAAAAATACAATTTTGATAAGTAAATTTTCTCTTTAATCAATTCCTTTATTTACTTTTACTAGATATGAGAATAAAACTAATAAATATACGTGTATAATTTATCATCAATCTTTTCTTTTTTTGAAAAACTTGTTTATTTATACAGATCAACAAAATCAAATTACATTGCTTTTTTTTTTTCTTTGAATATTAAAAGTGAGAGTTTTCATTCCCATATACATTATCTACATCCATCAATCGTGTTGAAAGGATTTTTATATGCAGAGAAATGGGATGTCAGTTTTGTGATGGCTAGACATGCAGATCGAGGAGTTCCATTTCCTCTCCGTCGCGGTGATCTCCTTTCGACTGATTTATTCTCCACAATCATTCGTCTAGCTGGAAGCCGCTGCTTAATCAACGCGAAAAATACTTGACTTCTTTATGGAAGCCCGCCAGTTGGCCACCATGAATCTTGACATGATACAAGATTAATAACGTGGCGTAACTTTTGACAAATAAATTTTTCATCTCGTGACGTATAATGATAAAATGAAACAAAAGAAAATATATTAATTTAACTAATATTTATTTTAATATCTTATAATTTAAATAAATTAAAATATAATAAATTTTTCTTTTTTTATGATTTACTATAAGGAGTGTTTAAAAACAATTATTCCACCACAAAAGATTAAAGTTCATTAAAACTGCTTATCTAATTGCGTATATGTAGTGGTTTGCGATTTAGGATAAGTATTTGCATATAAAGTTGCGGGAGACTTCTGCTGCTGCGTGGTGGTTGTTATCAGCTGTAAGAGGGTTGGAACAATTCAAGAGCTCGTCTGCATGCAGCCAGCCGGCACGGAGCGATAGTGGCAGTAGGAGGTTAGACAGCTAGCCGAGCACCAGAATCTCATTTCCTGGGTACAAGAGGTCGCACCATTGTGCAGCCTGACTCAAGTAGCAGCCCACGTCTCTCTCTTTCATCGGCTCAAAACGTTTGTTGTTTTTTACCACCACCGCTACATGTTATACAAAGTAGAAATAAAAAAATAAAACACTCGAGATCATTAAAATTCCTTTATCTGCGTTGAATATACACTTATATATAATACAAATTAGTTTGTAGCACGTATTTTGTAATTAATTAATTGCCAATTAATTTTGTTTTTACTTTTCATCGAATGTTTTTATCTAAAGAAATTTTAAATCATTAAATCTTATGAGTAATAAGTTTTGTTAAAAATTCGACTTAAGTTAACGTGTGAAAAAAATAAAGAGATGGTCTATTTTAAAACATGGAGGTGTGTGTAAATTCTCCGTTTTACTGAAAAGTTTTAACTTCTCTAGGCGTTGTTTCTAGAACGTTTACTGCCAGACTTCTTTTAGTACACGATTCTCTGATAAAAAGCAACGACACATCGGGACAGCACAAACGTTACTTAAATTCTGCTCTGTTTGTGGACATGTTACACATTGTGAACTTAATTATTATTTTTTGAAAGTTTGAACATTTTAAAAGTTTCAAATTTTTAAGATGATCTTTTTATTTCTCCTAAAATAATAAACAAATGTAATACATATCTTTTTCTTTAGAGCTACATTTCGATGAATAACGTTTGAGCTGTCTCAAGATGTATTACATATACATGAAGAGTTCACAAATTCCTTAAAGCACGTTCTTTATTCACTTTTTACTTTGAGAGGAAATTGGCACCAGTCCTCGTCGCTCGTAAACTCAGCTTGGTGTAATGTATGCATTTTACTTTTCTTATTCTTTCATACTGCAGATAAAACTATGGTGTAAAATGTTTTGAAATGTGTTCATGTATTCACGTTAAGAACACAAGTTAAAATTAATGATCACATCAAAATATGTTACACAATTTTTTTCTGTTTCTGAACATGACATTATGCTTTGAACTTGATACGAATTTCAATCCTCACTTTGCTACAAAAACACGATGACGCTTTCACGTCATCGCCATGTGAAATAATAACTTGTGTTCAACAAATAAACATTTTAGAGAGACGGAGAAGCAAATTGCTGCGTGGTACTAGACGATTGTATAAACTTTAGATCAAATAACAACAAATCTTAAGTGTGTAAACATCTAAAGTCTGGAGTAATTGAGACTGCCTGATGACGCTTAAAATATTATCAAGATTCTATTACCACGCCCACAAATTTGCAACATTTCGCGGATTGGTTGTGCATTGCAGATTTTTCAACTAGGAAGAAAGTTTGTTCCCCTAATTTTTTAGCTTTATAACATGAAAGAAGATGTATTTTTTAAGTGCAAGTCCAAACCTAGATTTAACATGGTAAATATATCCACCATTCAAAAAATTATAAAGTTTGTATGAAGTTCACAAACTAGACCAACATTTTTTTTTTCCTTTTTTTAATATATTAAGCCTATTTGATTTCTTCCGATCTAACTAATTATAATACAAGATCCATCAGATATCTTGGAAATTATTACTAAATCTGTTTTCAGCTTCGTAAGCTTCATGTTATCCGTGCTGCTGTGCTAGCAAACCATCAAGATGGCGTGAGGGAACTTTAAATTTTTAAGACTGTATAAAATCTCTCTTTTATTCAAAGTTATGGTCCCACTTTTTAGGACTAAAATCAAATTTACTGCAGGAATATCTACTAATGAACAGGGCGTATAATCATAATTCTGATTTACTGACTTGGCTCTGCCCGCTTCAACTTGTGGTGTGCAATTTCACCCCCCGTCAACTACAAACTTAATTACTGGTGTCTACTGTCTGGAACTGGCGATAAGAGAGAGTTGCAAAGTGTTTCGATTATGTTCGATCTATTAGGCAATTATCCTTTCTTTTGTTAGTAAAATTTATATATTTTGCTCTTCTTGTTGCCATATTATTAAATTTAAAACTTTGCTTGGCTTTTTTTTTAATTAATTTATTTTATGTAATTTTATTATTAAATGTTTACCTGCCTTGTATAAAAATTATAATTATGTTATTTATTCGTATATTTTTATTAATTACAATATTGAATATTGAATTATACATATAATAAACAACCGCTTTTTCTCACTAGCCCATGCAAACTCAAGCCAAATACGCATGTATCAGACGACAAAAACCGAGAGAAAATCGATAAATCAATTAATTTATTAACCAGTTTCTTGATTCGGGTCAAACAAAAACACTTGTAAAACAGATATATTTTATGTAAAACCACCTTCATGCAATTTTACTAATAGAACTTACCCCTCTCTACGGCTATGTTCACACAGGTTCGTGGCGCGCATGGACGAGAACGGGGACGCCGAGGGCAATTACACGCTCCTGACCCGCCGCGCTCACCACCGCAGCCCCGGAGACTACGGCCTCTACCCAGCGGGGACTTTCCTACTGAGACCACGTGGACTACCGGTGAGTGAACAGTATTTTTATGTTGTCGTGAACATATGCAGCATGGAATTTTCAGGCAAAACAGCAGAGGTAGTACAATAAATAATATTGATTTAAAACATAGTAAATGAATTAAACAGAAAATTTACAATTATTAATTTAATGTCATTTACATGGTGACGTTTAATAATATTGGAAAAAATTATCCGTTTAGTAACATAATATGCAGCTGATGCAGCAGACACATGCAACACGCAGTACGTATGGGTATTTTCTTCCTCGTACAAAAGAAAGAATTGAGAGAAATGCTGATGTTGAAATATTGTGATTATGAGACAGTTGACGGCGTCCATCTTGTTCCAGGTGCTCCGTGTGACGTCAGAGATTGACTGGCCGTTGGGTAGACCGCCAGTTGCCGAGCCAGCGTGCGGCTTCCGGGGAGAAAAGTGCATCAGTAAGTTAATTGAAATTCTGAAATATTGAATGCAATTTGGGAGTTAAGTTGAGGACTATTATATCACACGTAAAAAATAAAAACAAAATTGTAAACTTTTTAAGTTTAATTTGATCGCTAGATAAATAGATATATCTTAGAAAAGTGGGAAGTAGCCAGACAGATAAATGGGGTTTGATTCCCATTTTGGCCAACAAATAAATTCACTGACAAAGTATAAACTTACTTATTGGTAACTTGAAACATGAAAAGTTTAAATTTAATCTTGAATGAATTGTAAAATGTGAGACAATATGAAAGGTATGAAAGCAGTTTCTTTTTCGTATCATTTTATTACACTAAAAATCGGTCTATTATGGAAATCATGGAAAAGCAACCAGTTTCAGTTCAGTTTAAAAACCGTGCGTCGTGCCCCTGCAGCGAGCGAATGTATGCAACCTGTTGCGCAATAAAGACTGACAAGTTGCCTACATTCAAGGCGAACTCAAACATTTCTATTAAAATTCCACCTAGCTGGGTTATAAAAATAAATAATAAATAAGGTTGTGAAATAAAGTTAGTACTTTATTATTTATAACACACTGTTTCAAAGAAGACATTTAAACTTTTTAATTTCCCGCTTTCTATAAACTTCTGCAGCAAATGTCACACACATTGATTGCATTTTTTTCTGTTAAAAGGTTTTTATTTATAAAACATCAACAACATACGTTGAAAACAAAGACCAGACTGCTATATTATTTTTTTTAATTTTTACTTTGTAACTTGCTTGATAACTTTATGTACAGGTTTTTGCACTCAATTGTTATGAAGTGTCTTTGTTCAGAATTGTATTTATATTTATAAAATTAAATAATTTGAAGGCTGCAGCTCTCTATTTAATACCTTAATGGAATACAACTTCAATAGTTTATATTATTTATTAAAAGGAATCTTATTGTTAGATAGTTTTAAATTGTTTTACATAATAAAATTATTTGGCACGATATCAAGCTCCAAAATAATTTATATTTTAATTTGGAGAAGCCATTAACAGTAGATTAAAATGTTAAAAAAAAGGCATTTTTTTCCTTCAAACATTCGTTACTCAACCAAAAATAAAAAAAAAAATAAAAAGTTACAACTACAGTCACATCTAATCAGACATTTATGCTTCGTATATACCACAGGACAGCATGAAATTTACCCCTTCTCTGTTTGTGGCTATTGTCATGCAGCCTCATGGACAGGTTTTTTTTTTTTTTTTTTTTTTCGTGTGGCTATATATTAGTAGAATGGGTACTCTTCTTCCTTGTCTTATAAAAATTGGAAACCTGCACCTCTTTACCTCTTGAAGCTGAAATTCTATTAAACCACGCAGAAATAACTTTCAAGTTATCCCAAATTTCACTTTTATTTAATTGTAATTAGATGTGTGTAAAAGACTAAAAGACGGAAATGATACACTTCCATTAGGGACATGATTTTAATCCGAATACTTTCCCCACCTAGCTACATGGAAGACGTTAAGTTAATCCCCCTGTGTTCTCCAGCACACACCGCCGAGATCGTGGCCGGAGTGGCGGGTGGCTCGGCGCTGGCTGTGCTGCTCGTGGCGCTGGTGCTCTACCGCAACTGGCGCTACGAGCAGGAGCTGGACAGCCTGCTGTGGAAGCTTGACTACCGCGACATTCAGATGGCGGCCGCAGAGGACGCCACCAGCAGTGGTGGAGGCTGCCTCGTGGCCCAGCAGTCCAACTCCAGTAACGGAACTTCCAGTCTGGGCAACAAGGTCTCGAGGGTGAGTAGAGTTGTGGTCACTTGAGGATAGATGTGTAATGTCAGAGTAGAAAATCTATTGCATAATATATTTCTTTTAAATAATTTTTTTTCTACAATCTTCAATATCTAGCTCAATTCTGTTCATATGTGTCTTGCCAGGTAATTATTTAATTTACCACGCGTATTATTAAGAAGATCCTGGTTGATCTAACTAAATATTCAAACTTAAAAATTTCAAAGGCTGTTACAGAAGTCACTTGTAAAGAAAATTACTTTTTATAAAATTTTTTTGCGAAGTTCAAGGATTAAAATATATTGTTTCAATAGGTAAACCGTTATATCAATGGTGCTCACTTCTCTCGCTTGCAGGCCATTCACCCCCTGGTCCGCACCAGCCAGGTGTCGCTCAGTTCGAACCCCGAGGCTGACTTCCGGTACTCTGCGCTCTACACGCCGGTCGGAATTTATCGCGGCCGCATGTTTGCTGTGAAGCGAGTAGCGCGTCGCCACGTGGACATCACACGAACTATGAAGAAAGAGCTCAAAATGGTAAAAATATATTCATAAAATATAAAGCAAATAACGTAAAATAAACACATAATATCATGGACTATGCATACATTTTAATATTTCAAATATTTGCATAGGATTTATACAAAACATATCCAATGATCTAAGCTGCCACCCCTATTTTTAAAATATATTTTTTTTATTTTTTACTATACATACATGGTATATGTATATTATATAGAATATATAGGTATATATTATATCACACGTCACAGTGTATGAATTTTTTCATGCGGAATTAAGTTACGTGACATCAAGTAATTTTTAGTTCTTTACTATTATATTGGTAAGTTGTTACGTCTTGAAATCTGTAAATCACTTTTTATACATTTCACTACACCAAGCATGTGTATAACGAAAGTAAATTCATAAAATTATAATTTAGGTGCATATAAATTAATTCAAATTTATAATACATGTAATATTTATAGGTAGAAAACAGCAGCTTTGATATTTCCTTATTCAATTTTCTTTATTTGTCACTTCAAAACACACACACAAATGTTGTTGAAAATATAAGAAATATAAGCAGCACTGTGAATGAAGAGGCCAGCATGGAAAAAATATATATAAAAAAATAAAAATTCTAAGTAATTGGGTAAAATGCTGAAAACAATACAAGCTGCTCCACAGTCAGAAGTTAGTTGTAAACTCTCTGATCGCTCGTTATGTCCACAGCTCCGCGATTTGCGCCACGACAACCTGAACGCGTTCATCGGAGCGTGCACCGACCCGCCGCACATTTGCATTGTCACAGAGTACTGCGCGCGCGGCAGTCTCAAGGTACAATCTTCCTCCGGGCTGTAGCGTGTTTTTGTTGATGAATTCAATGAAAATACTCACTAAATTATTCTAAATTTTTTCACAGGTTTTCCTAATTTTAATATTTTTGTATCGATCATGTAATTATTTTAATCTCGCACATTACATCACAGGCATCTCTCATCAACTATATATAATTTAAAATATAATGACATTATCAATAAAATTTTAATCCATACATTCTTAAAAATGTGATCTGAAAAAATTAGAATTGATGCAGTAAGCATGTGGTAACTGAACAATAAAATTTACCATATTAAAATAGTTTTGAACAAGAAAATAATTCCTTGCACATTTTGCCGTATAAAATTTTTTAGTATTCAATAAAATTTCTGTTAAATAGTATATGCAATTATGCAGAATTTACTTACTTATTCACCCCTACATTATGAATATTTACATGGCATTATGTCCTCATAAAATTTGTAAGCATTGAAGCGATATAAATATTTTTTTTATCGCCAGGACATCATAGAGAACGAGGACTTGAAACTGGACAACATGTTCGTGGCATCGCTGGTCGGTGACATAGTCAGGGTGAGTTGCAGACGGGCCAGTCACCGTCACCAAGTATATCTCGGGACGCTCGAACGTTACCTCTACCTGATTCGATAAAGACCTCCTCCCCCCCCCTCCCCCAAAAAAGTACTGGGTTGCAATTATGTGATAGTACCCATGCAGTTTAATCGTAAAAAAAGTTCACCAAGCAAAAACGTTCATAAACAAGACAAAGGTACCGTTTGGTCTGTCTTGAAGTACGTAACTTGATTATTGTCCACTTAGAAAGTTACATATGCGGCAGGTGCAAATATCAAAATGCATGATCTGCATCTCCTGCATAGAATTGTAATTTTAAGAATTTTACAAACCCTATTTCCATTTTCTGTGCTGATTAAGTTGCCTAACCTCAAGGCGAAATAATCAGGTAACGAGGAGATTTTTACTTGCATCCTTTTTTCTTTTATTTTTTTCTTTTTGTACCAAATTATTATAGTTTGCATAGTATGTAAGAACATTGTGAGAGTGTTGTGTTTTAGGGCATGACGTTCCTGCACGACTCGCTGGTACGCGCACACGGCAACCTCAAGACGGCTAACTGCCTTGTGGACAGCCGCTGGGTGCTAAAGATCGCAGATTTCGGTCTGCACGAGCTCAAGCTCGACCCCTCGGTGCCCGCGTGGACCAGATACCGAGACTCGGAGGGGCGCTGGACCGGCCAGGGTGAGTGGGCGGGCAACGATGACAAAAAGGGTGAGAATTAAATTATTTCAGCTTGAAATGGGTTCAGGTATTTAAAATTTGAGAACTAGATTGGAGATTTTTTCCATGTTTAAACTATACAAAATATTGTATTCAAATTTTATGGAGTTGCATGGTGAAAAAGAAATTGGTATTTTTTGGCTCCTTAATGTCAAATGTACAACACCTTTACAGATACACCATTCAAAGTGATGAATCCATCATTCACATTGCATTATAACGGACTTAAAACTTCATCTTTTAAATTTATTCATAAAAACATTCAAAAAATCCAAGGGTTAATACCACGCTATAGCTTACAATTTTCGTTGCAGACCTGACATACCGGGCACCCGAGCTGGTGCGGGTGACTGCACGACGAGCGAGCGGCCACCACTCTCCGTGGCCCGATGACGAGGACGGTCCGGGGGTGGCGCTCGTGGGGCCGATGACCTCGCGGGTGGGGAGGCGTCACCTGGACGAGGATGAGTGGCTGGCGCGCGGCACGCAGAAGGGTGACGTCTACTCCTTCGCCATCATCTTCTACGAGATCCACGCTCGCCACGGAGCGTACGACGCCCTGGGACTCTCCACCCATGATATTGTCTCCAGGGTGGTAGCGGGTACCGTTCCACCTTTCAGGTAATTCATGGAGAATATAAAATGTCTCCGAATGAATATTACCTAATACCTATAAGCTGCTGTATACCAACGGTTTCTTGTATCAAAATATAGTTGGATGTTTATATAGGACCCTAGACAATTGTTCACTGCAATGAGCTAGCAGGATTTTTGACGCAATGAACAACTTCAATAGATATAACTTTCACTTAGATTGGCTTCAAAATGTGTTAAAATTGCAATTTAACTGAAAATTATTTACATAATGCTGTTAATTATTTTCTATTTTCTTAAAATTTCATATTTTATAATAGACATACGTCACATATGTTCTAATTTTCTCGTACGAGAAAGGTTTAAAAATAGATTATTTTTTTTTAATAAAATCGCAGCGTGCAGCCTATGGCGAAAAAAAAATTAATTATGTATGGTACAACATTTATATAAGAAGGTTTAGCTATTTATGAAACATGGATACAAACGCAGTCACTTATCTTCTTCTCTTGCCCCAAATATTCTAAGTAGGCAGCTCCTGAATACATCTGATTGTGAGACCACTAAATATTAGATAATACTTTATCTCCAGATTCTCCAGCCTCAAAACTAAACCACTTTGAATTCATAGGCCACCGCTGGAGGCGCTGGAGGGCAGCTTCGACTTCGTGCGCGAGCTGATCCGTGACTGTTGGGCCGAGAGTCCCGAACTACGGCCCGAGTTCAAGTCCCTGCGAGCGCGACTCAGGCCCATGCGCAAGGGAATGTAAGTGTCACGTTGCAGGGTAGAAATTAGCATCAGCAGGTGCTCGGCAGTAATATCGAATTGAGCTCACACAATTCTTGCAAGCAGGTCATTTGGATTTAAGGGACAGGTACATTCCCCTAAAAATTTTAATTTAACTTGAGTATGGTACAATTTTTTCTCCCATTAAATTTCATGAAATCGGACCTCCTTTCAAATTCAACCTACTTTGAATTTTTTTTTCTACGCCTGTCGTAAGTTATATAAAATTGGGAATATTAAAAAAAAAGTAATTTGATGCTATAATGTATATTTAATTATATACCTATACAGTATATTCGCATGAACAATGCAAAATGCCCTTATACCGAGAGACATTCAGTTTCTTGTCTTGACAGTTTTCTTGTCTAGAACTTGAACTAACTACACACGCTTAATTGGTCTCTAGAGGATGCTGATTGTTGTGTTGCCCACAGGAAGCCGAACATCTTCGACAACATGATGGCCATGATGGAGAAGTACGCCAACAACCTGGAGGCTCTGGTGGACGAACGCACCGACCAGCTGGTCGAGGAGAAAAAGAAGACAGGTACATCAACTATATCATATTCACTTAATTTTTATCTTCTTTCTTACTTTTTCTCTTCATTTTCTACTGTAATATAAACTATAATATTATCTGAAGGATAATTAAAAAGGCTATCTAAACCTCTCAAATGTATCCCAATGTAAACTTGACGTATGCTAAGAAAACTATGGAAACTTATGGTAACTATAATTTTGCTATCAGTTCACCAAACTGTATCACCTCTTTTTAAACTATCAATCTTAAAGTAAGATTTCATGGAGAGTACTGAGAGTAGGAGACGATGAATGACACCTTGGAAAATTTTCAGTCTTAGATAACAAAAACAATTAAGCGTCTGGTCTTGTGGAGATGAGGAATAAATGAGCGTCTATTAATAAAAATGTATGTTTTTCTTAGTTCCTTTGCTTTTCTCAATGATGGAACATTTGAATAACACTGCTTGAGGGCTTACTCCATATAATCAGAGAGAGTAGATGAAACTGCTTCATTTTTTTTAATGGAAACTCGGCATAAGACCTGAACTTATTTATTTTGTATTGTCTTTGTTCTAATACCTGACGGTACCAACAGAGGCGCTGCTGTTCGAGATGCTGCCCCGGTCAGTGGCAGAGCAGCTGCGGCGCGGACACAAGGTGCAGGCAGAGGGCTACGACACCGTGACCATCTACTTCAGCGACATCGTGGGCTTCACCGCCATGTCCGCGGAGAGCACGCCACTTCAGGTGCGCACCTCTGGCTTTTAAAACACAAAATTACGAGAGAAAAAGGCACATAAGATAACTAAGAAACATTGATTGAATGATTAGCTTCCCAAATTTCATATAAAATCATGACATTTCATGACGTGCCTGAACTTCATTTAGTTTCATAAACTGGAGTTTGTTTTAAGCGTTTATATTATACTGGTACAAAAATATATTTATTTTGAATTATATAATATGTTTATATTACTTAACTTTACACGATTATTTGCAGTCTTGAGGTTAGGCAACTTATTTATCACTAACACACGTTTACGATGCGACATCAGCAAATAACGGTTTAAGTTCAGTAATTTTTTCCCTAGCGCATATTAAATAATTTTCTTCCTTTTGGTACACCTAACTGCAAGAGGCAAAATGAAATGGCAAAGGTTGACATTACTAAAGGAGAAAAAAGCAATAACGATTTTTGGTATAGTAATTAATATACAATATTATAATAATAAAAAAACAAACTAAAGGTGGAGTCACATGGCGATTTTTACCATGCGACGCGACGCGAATAATGCGCACTTGCTGTAACATCCATTGGCGGCCATATTGGGCGATTAAAAGAAAAAGAGCATCGTAATTAACGCGATTACCTGCGAATTCGCCGCCGCATAGGATTTCGCAGCTTTTAAGTTAAAATCGCGCCGCGTCCAAGGCGATGTATCTTCTTTATGTAACGAAATACTTACAAAACGTGTGAAAAACCTTCCTGAAATAGCCACCAGTAGCGCGTCGATCGTTATTCTGTGCCGTGACGGGTGTCGGCATTGCCGGTTCTTACCGCGCTAGACCGCGCCGTGCCGATTAACAATGGTCACATGAGTTTTTTCACCAAAGCTCATAAAATATTACGCACAGTTTTATGATAACTTCCTGAAACTACCGCTTGGGGCTCAAAAATACAAATATTTGGGCCGCCGGCAAAGCTACATCCCCATGCCGCGTCGCCGTTGCCGCCATCTGAATCCACCTTTAGCTAGCAAAGTAGAAGAAATATTAACTTGTAAACTTACTGAAATTTGAATATTTTTAATGAATTATTCCAAATATCCAGAATTTTTTAATTAAATTATAATGCAAAAACAACTGTATATATAACACGCTTGCATAAGCAACACAATCAACCTACTTTACAAGGACAGGCAAAAGTTAAAAAAAAAAAATACTGTAAATTATTTGAAAAGAAAATAAAAAAATGTGAGGTACACAAAATGTTAAATTTTAAATTTGCAAACTTTTGCTCACCTCATAATTTTTAATTTCTTAAAAATATATTTTTTAAATATTTTGTCCCATGCTAAGACCTGGTTGTAGCCAAGATCCCTTTACTAGTAAAGGGATCTTGGTTGTAGCTTCACCAACAAGGATGCCGTCAACTGTTGAAACTCAGAATATGACGTCAAAGGCAAGGGCTTCTATATTATTCAGCTAGAATAATCGTAACATTTTTATCTTATATTATACTGTATAAAAGAAGCAACACTCTCACTTTCATGTTTGTTTCTTTTCAATTTACCATTGTGTTTTTTATGTAAAGGTCACAATACATTTGACAATAAAATTATTAATGTATGGTGAATCATAAAAAGTGAAAACTTTTGTGTTACATTCATGTTTGTAAATAAAATAAACGTACTTAAAGTGACGAGCTGGTCCCATCAGGGAGTGCGCCATTCAGCTTTAATACGAACCGTTGGGAGCACCACATCAGTCTCGTCTACTTCACACGTTGTGGCTTTTTACTTGCCTGCTTGGAATGTGAAACAAGGAAATTTCCTTTGTGCAGTGACTTCTGCTTCACTGGATATAAAAACAATTTTAAACTACTTGGATATTGTTTTTTAAACTTGGAATGAATTGCAACAACTGTAGATTAAAATGAATTTTCATTATAAAGTTTGTGAACTTATAAAAAATATATTTCAACATTAATTTAAAAATAGAACTAGAAAAATACTATAATATTAATATATATATATATATATATATATATATATATATATATATATATATATATATATATATATATATATATATATATATATATATATTAATATTATAGTATTTTTCTAGTTCTATTTTTAAATTAATGTTGAAATATATTTTCTGTTAGAAATATTTAATAAATACAATGGATTTTTACTTTACTGAAAATGCATTTATGGAAGATTCGCAGCATACAAATACGATCCAAGAATCTTACAGTGGAAACGGAAACTCTACCTCAATTTTTATAATAAGAGGCATCACCAGAAGCCACTTCTTTATAAAGGGATAAAGTTTTAACGTTGCAAATGATTTAATGGTCGTCAAAACTATCGATATATATAAAAAAAAATCCCAACTCGAGCAATTCTAAATAATAATAATAATAATAATAATAAAACTACAGTTGGATTTGGTGGAGCCGGAGTCGAGGCCAGGAGTAAACCTTGCAGGTTTGCCTCGGGCTCTCGCCAAGCAGAGGGTGAGGGAGGCGGAGGTGCGTCTTCTTTTGCGAGGGCACATGGCAAAGAGCATGCATAGCGTGTTCTACAAGAACATCGAGAGCCAGGGCCTTTGCAGGGAGCGTACTTTTGCCTTTCTTCGCTCCTCTGGGCTGACTTCCGTGTCAGAGAGCAATATCATCAAGATGCAGGATGGTGTATTCACATCCCTGGTGTACCAGCAGTTGATCTTTGGTCATCAGCTGGACACCAGATGTCGGGCGTGCTTCCGTTCTCCCGAGACCACCATGCATCTTCTCTCTGCATGTCCTTTCTATGCCCGTACTCTTTACATCGAGAGGCACAATGCTGCACTGCGGGTGCTTTATTTCCATCTGAGGCACCATTTTGGTATTGACGATTCACCTGTCATACCATACGCTCCTGGGGACGTTGAGGCAGTGGTGGCAAACGACCAGGTGAAGATCTTCTGGAACTATTCGTTTCCCACCACTCGCAAGCTCCATGCCAACAAGCCGGACATCGTGGTACTTGAGAAGCACAAGAAAGCGTTGACCGTGGTGGAGTTTTCTGCCCCTTCGGAACAGAACCTCACGGAAAAGTATGCCGAAAAACGCGATAAGTACCGCAATCTTGTCATGGACTTGCGGCAGAGCTATGCTGGACATTCGGTTGTGTTGGTCGTTCTTTTGGTTGGGGTGATGGGTGGAGTTCCCGACTCATTGGTTTCTGGGCTGCGGCAAATACCAGGTTGCCGTGGATCCGCTGAGCGGCTGGCGGATGCCATGCAGAAGGCAGTGTTGCTGGGCTCCCTCCGTCTACTTCGGGCCCATGGGGAGGTTGGTGAGGTGCACCGATAAAAAGAAAAATATGAAAAGGCAGCCCCGGAGTTTACTGCACGAGAGTGCGGAGCGCTGGGGTCGAGGAGGCACTGCTAGGTTTGTCTTGTAATGACCTATGAGACGGCTTAGTAGTGTCTAAAAAAAAAAAACTAAATACTACCTGTTGAATTTTTAAGGTTTTTAAGGTAGATTGTGTATTATGATTGTCAGGTGGTGGACTTCCTGAACGACCTGTACACTTGTTTCGACTCGACCATCGAGAACTATGACGTGTACAAGGTGGAGACGATCGGGGACGCCTACATGGTGGTCAGCGGCCTGCCCATCCGCAACGGGGACGCTCACGCGGGCGAGATCGCCTCCATGTCGCTCCACTTGCTGGCCGCAGTGAGGCGCTTCACCATCAGACACCGCCCTGGAGACACGCTCATGCTGCGGATCGGCATTCACTCAGGTCAGTACATACTTCATTTGTTATTATTTGTATTAGGTATTAGGCAATTAGTATGCCCACCACCTTGAATTTGTCGTGATATAGAGAAAATATATAGCTGTGGGTCTGTTTTCCTTGCTCCAGTAGCTCTACCTACTTAATTTGTGTACTCTCCAACCATTCCAAATGACAAAAAATAAATAAATAAATAAATAAATAAATAAATAGATAAATAAATAAATAAATAAATAAATAAATAAATAAATAAATAAATAAATAAATAAATAAATAAATAAATAAATAAGTAAATAAAACTTTTAAATTTTTTTTCCTGTCTATTCTACTGTTTGTGATGCAACCATATTCGTTACAATGAGTCAAAATTTGTATTATATAATATCAAGATGAGGTCGGTGTATATTATACGTAATAGACAAGCGTATTTCAAATCATGCATAAACTTTACTTACAATTAGTAAGGTTAACAACACTCTACAGCAGGCTGTAAAAAAGATCAAGATTTGACAGTAAAGTTAATAAATCATAATGTAAATGTTTCTCATTATATATTTTTTTGGACGTAATCAAATTACCTTGGATTACATTGATTACATTATAATATTTTGTGATATATTATACTTCGACTCTTTTTCTTGTCATGAAATTTCAGGTCAGGTTGGGCTATTGAAAATAGATCATTTTATTATTTTATTGATGAGACTTGCAAAATTTATATAGACTACTATATAAAATTAAAATATACTGTCACGGAGCGGCTGGTTGCACCACTCCGTGTGGTATTGAGACGGGATCTTCCCGTGGTAGGTTAGAGGAGTATCAGAACAGAGACTCGAGACGTCTTGTGGATCCACTTTAATTAATTAATGTAGTAATACATGATACATGCGACCAAGTCCGGCAGGGCCGGCCGCAAAGAGTACAATAATTAAAAGTATTTGTATTCTTTCAGAGAACCCAGTGAACAAGTTACGAGGCGGCTTATATAACTCCCAAACGTGAAGTGTCATGCGGCGTCTAGACGCATCAGCATTGCGTGCATAACCACAGAGCTGCACTTCCGCGTTACTTAATAAATTACTATTACTTTTAACTAAACCGCCACGCGACAATATATTATAATATACACTGCATTATAGAGATGTTCTGTTTTGCTAGTGCTATTTACAGAAGCTCAAAGCCAAACTGGTATCACATTTTCTTCACTTTAATCAATATTCTTACATAAAGAATGTTTTTTTGGGGAAATGCAGTTCGATAAAATACGTGCGGAAAAAGCTTTCAAAAGAAGAGTTTAAGCCGAGGTATCTCTCCACAAAAACGCCTATTGTATGCACAGATAGCAGCAGCATTTGTGAAAAAGTCTACTTATCTTCTAAACCATTACATAGAAGTTACATAGAAGTTGCAAGAATGTGAAAGCTTTTTATTGATTTTAAAACTAGAATCTGTTTAAATCTTGACGTTTTATGCTAACAGTCATAGTGTGATATTTGATGTTGCAAGCTACCAAGCAGTGACTCTTCTTACGTATGCATAATATATGGTTGTATATATATATATATATATATATATATATATATATATATATATACTCATACCCATAAGTTATTTCACTAGATAGTTTTTAAATGGTTCATATTATAATATTTATTCAACGTTTTATTCTGATTAATATACAAAAATAGAAATTAAAAAATCCTCTAGATCTATAGCTAGCCATGCACAATTAATAATAGTAAATGTAATGTTCCCACATATTATACAGCCCATGGCATAAATAAAGCTCATAACAGAGAACGAACTCTTATGTCGCCAAGTGTCACAGTCATTTTTACAGCATATCCGTTCTCTTATACCGTTAAGAAACTTCCTTCTCATTAAAAAGTAACTACAATTCCTCTAATTACCACCACGTCTCTGGTCCGCAGGTCCAGTGTGCGCGGGAGTGGTGGGCCTCAAGATGCCGCGCTACTGTCTCTTCGGGGACACCGTCAACACCGCCAGTCGTATGGAGTCCACCGGATTACGTGAGTCATCACACTACTCTATTATAAGGATACGAGAAAGAATTTGCGACGAACCCGCTAGGTCAATTGACACAATATTAGTCATGTATCCTGTCCACCCGTTGTATTAGGTCATTAAATAAAATGTACCAATTGTAACTGTTTGTGGATGCGCATGTATACCCAGGAAACGTGAGGTTCATCTGATTATGTAATTAATAATTGTTTAAAAGAAAACTTAAAAAAAAAATGTGGAAGGGATTAAATATCTAGATACAATTCACACCTTCTGTATCCATCATTTACAATTATTTGCCTGTTCGAAAGCGACGTAAATAATAATAATATAAATAATAGAAATAATATTTTCTCCTTATTTTATAACAAGATTCATATTAAATTGTTTTTGTTTTTTTTTTTTTTTTTACATTTTGATTAAAAAATTTATGAGATTTTTTCTTACGTTATAATAACTTATAATTAATTTGTTCAATTTATAAAGTAATTTATCCCTTCTTTTTTGTGCTCCTGTGCTATAAACGATGAAAAAATAAACTTAATATTAGCATAGGGTCTTATCACTGCTTAAATAAATTAAGAAATAATGTGTAAATATTTTTTTACGAACTTACGATAGATCCGGTACTCCACAGAGACACATGCTCACATCACTAATTACAAACTGGTTCAGTAACTCATCAATCACTCATGAAAAATCACCTAGATTATATAAACTTACTTGATGCCGTCGTATGCTACATTACAACACATAGTGACATCTTGTAATTCCACTTTATCATTTTTCTCATCTGTCAGTGATTATACTGATTAGAGCAATGAAACTGTTCTCTGTGGAGAGAATATGCCATGAACCAATATGAAAGACATGTTAATATTTTTTAAAAAAAATAAGGAACTAAAATTATTGCTATATGATTAATTTATAGTTGGAGCATAAAAAAAAAGTCTGGAAGAACATAATATTGTGTTTATAAATGTTGGTTATCATTTAACATTTATCAGCTATTCATTATAATTATATTAATAATATATAATATAGAAATAAATATAATAATAATATAGTATAGCAACGAAAATAGAAAAACATTGAATGCAAATTATATAATAATATAATAATTAAACTGTACATTTAAAAACAGTAACTATAAATTACTTTCACAACGATATGTTATAGAAATGTATATATGTGGTGCAGTTCAGGTGCACATTCAATTAAGTTTTGAGAAAATTATCTTACTATTCCTCAATGAAGATCCTATTTTCTCTTTGTATTGATAACGTTTCTCTTTAGTTTTATCACTTTCCTTTATAATATGTAACTTCTCTGTCATTTCATATATTTGTTTTTCCTTGCACGGAGGCACCTCTATGTTACAGCTCTGAGGGTACACTGCAGCGCCGAGTGCCGTGCGTTGCTGGAGCGTCTGGGAGGCTACGACCTTCGAGAACGCGGGGTGGTCACTATGAAGGGCAAGGGTGAGCGTCTGACGTACTGGCTTGTCAGCGAGGAGCCCATGCGCGCGGCCGAGCGGAGGCGACATAGACGCGAACGCCTGCAGACGGCCGTGGTTCCCGCAGCCCCGCCAGCCGCCCCAGCTACCCCACCCCGCCATAGTAACGGTGGAGTGACATACAATGCATACAACGACATACCGAGGAGTTCATTGAAAAAATCTCGCAGGTCAGTTATTGAAACTTGCACCAGGTGTTACACTGTATAAATAATCAAACAATAATCAAAAATTAAATTTATAATTTATAAGTCTTCTTGATATATTGTATACCTGTTCTACATGTAAATCCACCCTTAATCCCTTAATACAGCGTGATTTATTGAGGTGATAATTTGTTTGTTACAGTCCAATAGTGCGCAGTCCTCTGGCCCGCGCCTCCAGCCTTGAGTCCCCCAAGCGGCTGAGGTTCGCACTCGGCTCGCTGGAGCGCTGCAGCGAGGGTGAGAGGGTCTCAGATGCTGGACGTGGAGTGGGGGTGGTGCCGTCCATCCGACTGCCCCCTGACCAACAACCCCCGCTCTCTCCGTGCCACGCGCGGCGCGTGCACTCCACGTCACCTGCCTCGTCTAGCAGCGCACCCTCGTCAGCCTCGTGTCCTTGCATCGAGGCCCTCAGACTAAGCCCCGAGCGACAGTCGCTCTGTTGGGCACCCTCGCCCTTCTCTAGGTACGTGCGAGTCTTCTGGCCTAGCCAGGGCTTATTTGAAGCCCCCCCACCCCCAATTGGTTATATTTTATCAAGTGACACAATATACCGCTTTTTTTTTCTTTTTTTTTTAACTGCAATTTTTTTTGGACTTAATATTTAAGTCATGAATGCAGTATAATATATATAAAAATGTCGTAAACCTGCATGCGTGATGACAAAAAAACAAAAACAGAATAGAAATATTGTCTGACAAAACTGTGGCTGTGCATGTAATTAATTTTTATTACGGGCATAACAAGTTGTTAGATTAATAGACACATCAAACACCAGCGATGAATTTTTATGCCCTACATGAAATGTGTTTAGCAATCCATGGTCCAGCATAAAAACATTATCTTTATAGCTTACATATATATTTTTTATGTTAGCGAATTTTTTGCTGCTCTGAGCATTTGACGTTGTTGGATTTCTTGACCTATTAGTCATCTTTTACAGTTAGTCAAAATTAATTAAGGATTAACGTGCCTTAACAAAATCACAACATTATGCAAACAAGCTCTTAGTTTCTATTTAAGAGTTCCAAATAATTTTATTATTTCTTTGCTGACGATTTTCATGTCAAGTTTTACGCATTTACATTTTTTTTTCCTTGGAGCGTTATGAATATAAAAACAGACCAGATTAATTCAGATGATCAAAGCAGGAGACAGGCCTTTTGGGAAATCATTGTATTTGATATACTAACTTCTTCTTCTGCTAACTGTACCCTCGTGTCTGTTTCAGTCTCGCAGCTTCGAGCGTGCCCCTACTTCTGGGCTCCTCTCCCGCCCCCTCTCCACCTCCGCAGCGCTTCCCAGCCCCCAGGTCAGCCCCCACGGCCTCCACAACGTGTGACAGCGGAGGCCTCCTTCTTGGCTTGGCGCCACCCCGAGAGCCCGCCCCCGCACCCCCATCCAGACTATGATAAACCTTGGACTTTATAGTGACTCATATTAAATAATATAGAATATAAGAATAAATATTATATTATTCATCAATAATTATTATAGTATGAATTATATTTTTAATATTTTAATTTACAGTTACCAAAAGAAAATTGTGCCTTGAATTATTGGATCTCATCATATTTAAAAACACATATCTCCTCCGTTCCTTTTTAGTTAATTCGTGAAGCAACTTAGAACCTTATTATTCAGACAGGACGTGACGCTTGGGGAAACGATTGTGGTTTGTGGAATGAGTCAATAAAAAAACTCGGTCTTATCAGCACGAGGTTTCAATGATCGTCTATGTGAAATCTTCGGCAGCTTGAGAGCACATGGCTTTAATCACAGGTAAGTTCACTTAATTTAAAAATATCTGTTGAACCTTTAAAGGGACTGGTCCTCAGCCCCTTCCTGCATGAAACTATATAATGGATTAATTAGCACTGCATGGTGGTACACAGAACAGACTGGGGGAAATTGCGCCTCATATATTTACTTGACAAAATCAAAAGGTTTCCTATCAAAAGACACAATTAAACTATAAATTTTCTTCTTCTTTGTTCCACGTGTTTTTACCGCTTACGAGTGAATTTTTTTTTTCGCAGGACCCGTTTCGTATTATAGGTATAATTATGCATAAAACCCCATTATAAACTTGTTTGTAGATACGAAAGAGTCATATAAGTCGATCATAGTTCACTATATATTATATTATAGCTATAATATAATTATCTTACAATATTTTTTTATAATTTTATTAATATAATACATGACATACATATCATAATTATTATACATTGCGTATATTTATAAGATGAAACCATGACTATTTTAATTAATATCTCAAGTTTTTCCTTTAAATTTATACTATTTCATTGAACTTTGTGCCTCCCGCGCATTAAATTCGTAAAGCAGCTCTGACGTATAATAATAATTAGCTAATAAACAATAATTATTATAATAAATATGATAATTAATTAAATGAGCACCACACCCATAATGTATTTGGTAATCTGCGTATATAAGATATACATAGGTAACTTATATCGAGTTCTACTTTTATTTCCAGGAAAAAAAATTACGCAATCTGGATACTAAAAAAATATATATTTACTTCGAATTATCCAACTTTAAAGTTACACCTATGACGTCATTGGTTCTCATATTTAGTTCTAAATGACACCGTAAGATGTCGCTAAAAACCAAATATTTGTTTTATTTCACGTCTAGATAGCAGCACAGTTATGAAATAATAAAAAAAAAGTTACAAAACTTATTTATTTTTAAAAATAAAGTTTATTCTATTTAAAGTTTAGTGCACAATTTTTTTTTTTTTTTACTATATTACACGTATTTTAACATCTGATTGAAAGGGTTCGTATTTGGTTCACACGGTGATCGCTCCTCACGCACGCGGCGTGGTCAACAGTCGGCAACTCTCGCTGCCGATCACAGTTGCGAGCTAGGAAGAGAGTGTTTGTCGACGACGGTGGCAGAGGATAAAGTTTGTTGGCAGCAGCAGCAGCAACAGCCAGAGCACTGATAAAACGGCTGGCGAGTAGTCGCCGCGTCACGAGGTCGCTTCAAACTTTGCTACGACAACCAATTCACGTATTCACGTAACATTGAGCCGTAAAACACACCGTGGTGATAGTGACGTGTGATGTGTAAAACTTTTTGACTTGTTAACTTATATTTCTATCAAAATGTTATACTTTTATTTCAAGAGAAATCAACTTGGTGTGATCAACACATCAAAGAGAGAGTGACATCTTTTTATAAAGTAAGTTTTATGGTAATTTTATTTTAATGTAAAATTTTTATCTTATACCTTAATTGCAATTTATAATGTACAAGTACAATTTTAAAAGTCAAGTTTTGCGTCTTATTTATACTTGCTACAAAAACCTGTTTTTAACTTCTTTTTATATATATAATTATAGGTACTGGTTTTATTCTAAAAATAGACTTGAAAAATATATTTTTGTTATTTTTAAACTTATTTTGTATTTTTTGTTTTAAATTAAATTGTTGTAGACATACCAAATATTTTACTTTATACGGGTCTTTCACCATACGTCACAAAAACATGACGTCACGTGAATGTAGGCAAAAAGCACCTATTTAACATGGTAGTAGCATACCAAAAACTATTTATTTTCTGCGATATGACAATTGTGGTACCATTGACAATTATTTTATTTGATAGATTGAAATGTCAAGTAAATGGAAAAAAATACAATATTTGCCAATGATATCTGTGAAAAATACAATAAATCATTAAATAAAATGTAAATCGACTCCAAATTTCACGTCAATAATGACCATTTCACGACACTTATGCACTGATATTGACCCTAAGATTCTTAAAAAAATTCAGCCAATCACCGGCCATTGCTTTCCCCGCGGACTTTTGAATGCGAGGGGGAAACGGCACAACAAAAAATTATCATAAAGAAACCAGGTAAAATAAAAAAAATGTATATGTTCAAGTTATGTATATTAATTTCTTACGTATATATTATTGTTAAAAAAAATTAAAAATATGTTAAATTAAGAGGAATAAATCAAGTGATTCCAGTTCCCTCTCAGTACCTACTGCTGAATGTAAACAACAACAAAGCCAGGCAAACGCTATATAGGATTGCGCGACACAACACTTCATGTTTATGCCCTCAATCCCGCGAGAAATTGCGCAATTAAAAGTCACTGCACCATAATATAATTCAAAGCGGCTGTTTAATTGACGCCTGCATTAAATCACGATAACTGCCAATCTCATATGTATCTCCGAGTCAATTGAGTCGTGTAATAATGACAATATATGTAATTTTCTGATTGATATCAGCGGGCGTTGATCAAGCTAGCGACCGATCTCATGCACCGTCAGGTCTGTGCCCTCTTCGTCGCTTCATTCATCGATATACTTCTCGATCCATTCAGTGTTTATGGCTTTTTAATCCACAGCAACAAGATCAAAACACTCAATATTTTATACCCATAGCTTCGCTTCAATATTTCACAACTTGTTTACACGAAGTATATTTTTATCTGCCCTCAAAATGTTTCTTTTTTTAAATATATAAACTTATGAAATATTTGCAGTTGGGTTACCAAAATCGAGCCTCCACGCAGGTGGATGCCAATAATAGATTTATTATATATTTTTTAACAAAAATATTTTAGATTCAACATAGTTTATTGCACTTCTAATTACGCGCGTTACGTCGGCGCGTACTAATAATAGTAAATAATTATATTTATTTAAGTGGGAGCTAGATTTGTATAATAGACAGCAATTTTATTACGTTCTTGGCTAATAATTGTGGTGTAAATGAACTAAAGGAAGTGTCATTCGGAACTGAGAAAATGGGTGTGGTCATCAGTGGTTCAAGTTATTTTTGTTTCGTTCACCAACATGCAACCGCGTGAAAGACTGATATCGTGACAGGTGCGACTATAAGTCGATCGTCATTTTAAATGTCCATGCCATGTACTTGTGCCCAAAAATGATTATTTTATAATAATTAGTTTCATTTTGTATTTACACCGTTTACAAATATGATTATGTTGAATTCCTTTATCAGTATTGTCACTTCTGACTTCTGACAATAGATAAATTTAAATAATTACTGTAGAAAATCAAATGCCTTAAATATTTAAGTAAAATTTTGGAGAACGATTGTATTATTTATAAACGAAGAGAGTGATGATTAAGAAGCCTGCAAGCAAGGAAAATAAAACTATAAAAAAAAATTGCGTAGAACATTAAGGTCCATCTATATTTAATTGCGCAGTTTGCAAATTTTAAGAATTTTCGTTACGATCTCTTATAGTAAAAGACTTCATAATTTCCATATTCTATAAACAAATATTAATACGCCGTTGATATCCCCCACCTGCAATTTCTAAGCCAAACTGCTACAGCAATCAAATTATACACTAATTTCTTTATATAAACATTCATTTTTAATGTTATTATAAAAGTCACGCCATATTTTTAAATTAATAACACTTTTAATTATTTTATTCGTAATTTTATTTTGTCTCCATAAAATAATAAAGAACGTAGAAAATATTTTATAGATTCTCATAAACAAAATCTAATTTCCGTGACGCAATCATGCCATAACTTTTACTTTTCATCTTGACGTCATTGAGGTATTTGCGTTGAAGATTCAGACAGCAAGAATGTGCCTTTGATACTTTTTTTTTTTTTTTTGTCTTTTGTAGTATAAGTAATTAATCTAAGAATGCCGCGAAAATAGAAACCGATGTTTTCTGAAAGAAATCTTTAAAAATTTATAATTTGATAGTTGCAAATCGTAGTAGGAAGTGCAAGGTTAGTTTTTGAATTTTTGTGCAGACAAAAGACTCCCTTTAAATTTCTAAACGTGATTGAGATCATTCAAAGTGATGAATTTCACTTCAATCCTACAGTGGAAGTGGAAAGCGTAGTTATATATTATATGTAAGTTTTGTTGACATTCAATTGTATTTTGAAAAATCACTAAATTTGTCCTCCCAAAAAATGACTTATCAAAAGAATTCTTAGAAATCATTTTCCATTCGGTTAAGTCTTTCATTGAAACTTTCAATAGATCTGTACACCTGCATACCTGCATACTGCACTTGAATGACCTTATGTCTAAATACATCTTGAGCAAAAAGTCTATTCAGGGTTTCATTATTACGTCAGAACAAATTGAACCAGCTGATTGAAATGCATGAGACCGATTTTTTTTTTAAAATTACATATTTACTATTATTGTCCATCAGAGATTAACTACTTAATAATCTCATTTGCTGGTGCAAATTTTTACAATAAGTTTTACTTCAAGATTTTAGCAAAATATTATTCAATTTACTACAAACAGCTATCTTATTTAGATTAAAGAAGTACAATATTAGTTTACAATTAAATCAAATATAACCTAATCCTCTGATTATATTCAAAAGAGGAATAAAACAATATATCACAAATAATATCAAGGAAACTACATCTCATACAACCATCATACCAATATAACAATTATATGAAAGATTATTCAATATACTATTTTTTGATGTAAAACACATCATTAATTGATATAATATATGTATGATGTACGTACGTACATAAAAGTTATAATTCCAGTTTAGTGATAAGAAAATAGGTTTTGTACAATACATATTTATACTTTATAGCTATTTTTGAAAGTAAAATTATTGTTTTTTTTATGACATTAATATGCGGTCTCAACTGCTGGTGTTAGTTTAGAAAAACTTGACAGTTTAGGCAGGACTTTCTATATATTTCACCGTTTACAGAAGGTCCTTGTGTAGGTCGTGTTCGTGAATACAGTCAAATACTACGTTTACATGACGGTGTTTAATGCGTATTCGTTGACGACGGATAATGTTATTCTTATGAGGCATCGTCAACGAATACGCATTAAACACCGTCATGTAAACGTAGTGAAAGTAATTTGATATTCCCTCCGGAAGCTAAGATTTTTTATCCTTCCTTAATGCAACTTTGCAGACAGGACATCACACCCGAATCATCTGATGTTCACCTCTGTAAAATTCCGATTGTGAACACAGGAAGGCCAGAAACCTCATAACTTCGAAGCTAGGCAAAATCAAGTTTATATTTTTTATTTATATATAATTATTGTATAATGATGTATTATTAAAACCACGTGATCATCGAATTGTTGATGGCCAGCTGACCCTCCCATCTTGCACTGTTGGTGTTAAGTCCGCGAGCGTCAGGTGTGTGCCGGTGCATCCAAGGCCACCTCCTGTTCAAGTAGGTCACCCTTGGCCGCCACCTGACCGCCATTGGGCCAGCAGCAGCACCGCCTTGTTGACACCGAGCACTCACCTCTCCGGCCATAACTCAGAAATACGTATGTCTTGCCTTGGAACCAAAACTAAAAATAGAATACTGATAAGAATTAGCTTGCTTTTTTTTTTTTTACTCCCCCCCCCCCCTTTCTCACACTTAGTTGAACACTTATGTAATAACTTATATAGACAGCTAAATTGGATCTTATTTTCCTATAACTTGTAATTTGAGCACTATTCGATACATATATATATATATATTTTTTCATCTTTTTATCATCTCTTAGAAACAACCTTCTTTTTTTTTTCTAGAAAGTACTTTGACTAAGTTAGATTTTACTCAAGTATTAATTTAATTGCTAATTTATACTTACAATTAGAGATAATGCAAATTTGAACGTTTCGTAAATACTATTACTTGTTTTTTTGTGTAGTTTCTTTATGTCCGGCGCATGAAAACGTGGCTGGAAAGCAGATCGGTAGCCCTAAAAGCCATTTTCCTAAATCTTGTGCTGCACCAAGGTCGATCCTCGCAAGCAAAGGAGGACCAGCACTTAGCAGGGGATCAACGTAACAGCTGCCGCTTTGAAACGATCCTATCAAACCTGGCATGTAGGAGCATTTTTTTCGCCTTCACTCCTTTTTATTCTCTTCGTCTGCGATTCTCGAATGAAATTGGACATAAAAGGTTTTATTTTCGTCGAATCAAAAATGAAAATTCCCTTAGCACTAAGACATTTTTGCTGACATTGCATGTTCACTGTGGGACAGCACGATCGTTCAACTCTGTTACTAGTAGTATATTATGGTGCTCACTAATATTATATAATACGTTATAGGTGAACTCAAACTTTTTTTTTTGCAAATATTGCTTCCTCCCAAAAAAAATGTATTTAATTTAATTTATACGTAAAAAAAAAAAGGAATAAATGTATACGTAAAGTATACGTAAAAAAAAAAAAATAAATTAAATACATTTTTTCGGAGTAGTGCAGGTAAGCAATATTTGCAAAAAAATTTGAGTTCACCTATAGATAGCCTACATATATTATATTATAGTGAGCATAACGATATGCTAACTTCGTGCTGTGACACAGTGAACATGCAATGTCAGCAAAAATGTCTTAGTGCTAAGGGAATTTTCATTTTTGATTCGATGAAAATAATTTTTTTTTTTTTTTTTTTCCAATTTCATTGATTTGAGAAACGCGGACGAAGAGAATAAAAAAGGAGTGAAGCTGAAAAATGGTCCTACGTGCCACGTATAAACTTATACGTAATATATCACATTAAATATCCTTGTCTCTTGGAGCTGCAGCCCTATGCAGTATTTAAATCAATCAGGGGTAAATTTCGTGCTATCCCGAGGTGTATATATATGTGAATACACGCTGAATATTTTTATTCAGAATTTGTATATTAAAACTTCAAATGTTGCTTGGGGCATTTTACACACGTCCCGTACAGGGCTATTATCCTATTAATAATATTAATGAATTGTTATAATTATAACAATAGAAAAATAACCCTGATCCCGCACTGAGGTGATACTGAAGAATTATTTTATATAGATTCAATTATGACAGTAAAAAAATTATCCATTCTCTATAATATCGGTTCACTTGAATTTATGTCATTTACCTTCACGACTTATTTATCAACAGATATAAAAAATAAATAGGTAAAAACCCATGGCATGGATGTAACTTTTCATCCGGTATTTCATAACGTATTACATGCATAAAATATATGATTTTATTTTATATAGTGACAAGATAACATTATGTATATTTTTTTTTGTCCAATGAAGGATGTATGTTTTTATCAAGGAAACAAGTGAGTCCATAAAGCTCTGCAGCAGTAGCAAGCTACAACAGCACAGTGTTATAAATCAGGACGACGATATCCAGGGCTATATTTAGAACACCGCCGTGCACATTATCAGTACGTACAGCCTCCTCTGTATAGCACACACTGCAACAGCAGGCTTGCACCATACTGTATTATAGACTTCTTGTTGCGTGATTGTGTCACGTAGCTTATAGCATGTTCCTTCTCGTCCGGGGACAATGTCTGTCTGGTGCTTGGATATTACCACATGCTCCAGCAGCTCCAGAATAATATCTGACGTGATTCTAATCACAATTTGCAAATTTTTTAATCCCTCAAGATCATACTCAAGGAAGTTTCATAGAAGTTTTATATATAGAAGATGAGAAATACATGAGGTGTTACCGCCCTAATACTCCATCCAAAAGCGCAACAATATTAATTAAGATTGCAATATGGAGGTACGCCTCCCTCAGGAGCTCAGGACCACACTGGACATGAAATTTTGTGTAACGTTTTTACTTCATTATTTACACAATTGATTAAAAATGCATAACTTTATTAATTATAAAATAATTAAGTCTTATTATTACTGTCATTAGGATGCGAGATCTCAATCACATATACTGGTAAGGAAATAAATTTAATAATCATGCATACACCATAAGATTTTTTTTTTTTTTTTTTTACGAGTCTATGATCTAGATAGTACTGTTTTGAGAAATTATGTGTACAGTTTATTTTATTGAAAAAAAAAAATAATCTGGTCAATTCTTTAGTTATTCTGCACCCACATAATAGCAAGTAAGTATCAATGAACGGTCAACAATGGAAAAAAGTCGTTCCTGAATGTGAGGATGTTAGAGGCTTCATTTTTTTGATATAAATTGACAATACTGTATAATTGACTTCATGCAAGTCATAATTATAAATAATGGCAGTTATAACAAAAGTCATGCAGGTTGTTCATTATGCTGAATCTTAGGGAAAATTTGAGTAATTCTTGATCAAAAGAATTTGTCTATTTATGATTTTACTCTACATCAAGTTTTCATTAATTATTTATTTTTCTTGCCACTTGAATATATTATTTATCATAACATAATCAAAGACAAAATTTAAGGACACATTCTAAATATAAAATTTTACAGCCTTGAAAATGCTAGATCCAATTCAACACTCGCAGTATTAAAAAACAGTTTAATTCAAAAGACATAATGAAAATATTTTACATGTTCTCTTTAATTTTAAATTAAAAAATTGTTCATACTAACAGCCTTGAAATCGTGATTTTATTTCTTAGTTTGTTTTATTATTAGACTTATTTCAATGATGGATATAGACACCGTCTGTTTTAATTTACTGATGCTTGTCTAATTTGAAGTTGTAAAGATAAACTGTTTTAGCACTTTTAGCGGAACTAAAAAAATCATGCATAACTGATTAACATTGAAAAATCAGTTACAGGTATATTGTTTTTAACATCACAGTGTCCATTTTAAGAACAGAAAGATGTACGTAGCATTTTAAAATCTATTTTTAAACTGAATGCAGTAGTTAAGAAGTATAGTTTCGGGGCCGTGAAATTTTGCATGCAAGAGAATAAAATTAACAGCTGCACGTATACAGTTTAAATACACAAATACAGTATATTAAAATTATATACATGTTCTACCGGAGTATATAATATGTAATTACTTCACTCTCTTCTCATTAGTGGAGTGGAACCTTTAGTGTTTAGACAATGATGGACTAGCGCAGTCAGGAAACACCTTTCACAAGTAGTGCCCGACAACCCTTGGAGAGCAGCAGAGTTTATGATCATATAGGTATATATAAGGAGGCGGCGTGACCTTTTGTGTTAAGTACTGCCCCGGTGGATGTTCACTTGAAAGTAACGATGGAAAAACCACAGAAATTTTTGTCAATTAACGCAGTGAGCATGGAGTATGAACAACTATACAGTGCAGCGTTATGTTATCACTATATTATACAAAATTTATCTTACGTACTACGCAGTATAATATAGTTAGCAAAGCATCGTTATTTCTTGCCCAACTATACCGCTGAATTTTGTCCTAAAATAGTACATGGTATGTGCAAGTAATGGCGTCATACATTATAACCACAATTATCTTGACTTAATTTCCATGGTTTTCTCAGAATTAATTTGGCAAATACTCCGGGATGTAATATAGACCCCACAATTTTGAAGTGAAAAAAGATAAAAAAAATAAAAAAAAATAAAAAAAAAATAAAATAAACTTGTAATAAACGTTGGGGTCTACCAAAAAATCATAAATACTTGAATATAAAAACTATAAATTTTACTATAATGAAGGTGCATGGGTGTGACCAGCAGAGTCTTTAAAACTGGTTTCAATTGGCGAAAAAGTCACTTATCCAAGCAGTGTAAAATTTAGATTATTTTGTCCAAACTGCACGAGAATTTTTTTACGCTAATGCAGAACGATTGTTTTCTGTTATTCAGTAGGTGAAAATAATAATGATATATACTATTGTTTAAAATCCAGGACTTATATATTTGGATTTTTATGTATAATATGAAAATGCAGTATAATAATATATTTTTGTGTTACAAGTAAAAATCATGATATCAAATTTCCATACAGTGAATGATGCAATATTAAAATAAAATTACACTTTAATTATAACTGCAGTATTCAAATGTCTGTAATATTTACATATTATACACTTTATGTTTTACTTTCGTCATCTCTCTAATTGTTGAAAAAAAGAGTGACGTAAGATGCAATTAGCATGTCATTGCACCAACTCCAGATTGTCCCTAATTGTGATTGCACCTACGACGGTACACACAAGCAGTTGGCGGCGGCGGCGGCCCTTGTGTGCGCGGTAAACACGGCACGCGTCCTTATCTTGGGACGACGCCCGTGCACTCGGTACACGTGCATGTACACGAGCCTAACTGGAACTCTAGAGATAAAGGTGAATTATCGTTTAGAGTTTATCGTTTATGGAAACTTTGGTACAGTTTACTTTTACTTATAGTCAAAATATAGATGTGTGGAACATATTGACGTCATAAAGTTAGTAGCGCCCCTCGCGGAAACTGACGGGAAACAGCTGAACTACGTGCGTCTAGCGAGGCCCATTGTATGTGTTTAACATTGTAAAATCATGTAAATGCTCTCTCAGCAGCCACAGCATAATTTTACAGAAGTGACAACACCATAATTAGTTGTCAAATACGTTCGGACAAATATAAAAAAATATTTCAACTTCGTAAAAGATGTATTTCATATAAAATTTGTTGTTTTTGTGATTCTCCCAATAATGCTATAGGTGCAGTTGCTGTATCCTCGCCAAAATTTCAGCGATCAGCGCCATCTCTTGGTCCTTTATGTACTCAATTGCACCAACACCTCTCTCTCTCTCTCTCTCTCTCTCTCTCTCTCTCTCTCTCTCTCTCTCTCTCTCTCTCTCTCTCTCTCTCTCTCTCTCTCTCTCTCTCTCTCTCTCTCTCTCTCTCTCTCTTTCTCCCACTCTTTATGACAAACTCGATCTGTACAGTATATTATTATATTTTTTATTATACATTATACATCACAGTAATTATGTTATTACAAAATTATACACAAATTGTTGAATCGATAACCTGCATTTTTTTTAACTGTATTTATCAAAAGAACATAAAAAATTAATTATTATTTATTATTATTTTATGTATACTGCATGTATAAACTAATAATATACAGTATATACCTAGATTTATTCGGAGTATAATTATAATTATACAAGAACTTAAGTTATCGAATACTTTGTTTTAAACCTTTCAACAATTCTTATATCATGACTAAAATTACAAATTCCGTGATGAACTTTTATTTTCAAAAAATAGTTAACTCCTGTCTCTGTAAAATCTTATAGAACAAAATAATTATCCCTCACCATATGCAGTAAAAGAATGTATTATATAACATACAAAATAATAATTATACTATCTAAGCACTATGTATGAGAGTGTTTATAAAATGTGTTTTTTTAATAATAGTATCTCATGGTGATAGTTTCTTTGTATATCATGAATCATGAATATAATTATACACTGTATATAGTGTACATGTTATACATGTTTTGCATGAGTAAAACATGCGGGCTATATATGTCATTATGTTTAATTTTTTTTTTTTAGTAATTAGCTGCCACTACGATCGCTTTTTGTTATTAGTGATCTATATATTATATAATGAAATGCCTTGACAATATAAAATATATAAATAATAAATAACAGTCATGCATTCGTCAAATTAATAGTATCGATGTCCTTGTGGTTGAAAAATAATAATAATAACTAGAACAAATTAAAGACTTTTACATTTTAGTAATGAATATTATATATCACATATAATATCACTCGTAATTTATAGATATATACAGTATAGCAGTTTATATATACAATTTACCAAATTTAAGAAAGATTTAAGTTCTGGCCTTCCTATATTAATTTTTCCACACTTAACTTTGCTGCTGCAGAGAGGTTTGCAATAGTTTAAAATTTTAACCTCTCCTTAAAAGTAAATAATAAATAATGTTCATAGAAAGGCCAGAATCCTTGCATTTGCTTCCGCTCCCGGGAGTTATCTTAACTTTGTTGATCTGTTTTTTTGTACGCTTCATTACCTTATTTGAGCAAATGTTTAAATTTCCTTGTTAATTGGGAAAGAGGGAAGTGCAATATTTAGTTATACGTGTATATATATATATATATATATATATATATATATATATATTTATACTCAAACAATAATTGCTTCAATCCATATAATGCTTATGATATAACAATATTGAATATATTATTTATATAATATGGCAGGGTATTATTTATTTATTTATTTATTTATTTATAAATATTTAGTTATACGTGTATATATATATATATATATATATATATGTTAGCATCCAAAGCCGAATTCGGGCAAAAGCCGAAAAAAATGCCCACATCTAGTTTTGCGCATCACGAAATGAGCCAAAGCCGAAGTAAGGTTTTTTTTCGGCTTTGGCGCATTTCATTTTGAACAAAACTAGATCTGCTCAAATCGAAATGCGCCAAAGCCGATATGAGATTCTACTTCGGCTTTGGCGCATTTCATTTTGAGCAAAACTAGTTCTGCGCATCGCGGTTTGAGCAAAAGTCGAAATGATGTTTTATTTCGGGTTTGGAGCAAAATTTTGAGCACATCTAGTTTTGCGCAAAATAAAGATGATTTTAATGACGAGATGATGATTTTAATTTTAATGATATTAGTTTTAAATATTTAAAAAGAAAAATAAAAAACTAAGACTAAACTTATAATAGATATTAGTATTGTGACCTAATATCTTTCAAGCGCTGTTTAAAAATAAATTAATTAGGGAAAAAATAATAACTTTTAAATGTAATCATAACAGTTTACGTACGTACATACCTTATAAAAAATATTGTAAAATCTGTTGATTTTATAAAACACTCCACCATTTCTGTCACTTAATTACTATTTGATGATGTTTTTGTTAAATTAATAAATTTTTTGTTTTAAGAACTGCAGCTCAAATAAAATAGACATATATTATACGCCACAAGTTTTAAAGTATTCTTTAGATTCACTCGCTCTCACCATAGAAATATTGTCATGCACGCACTCATAAATTTCATAGTTCTATTTCTACGAACATTGTATAATAGAAGCACAGGCTTATACAACCCTGGTAGCAGCAACAATACATCAACATATATGCATACGGCAATCAAATGGGGTTAAACTTCATTGCAGAGGTAAAGGCTACTTTCTTATCTCGTTGTACCGATAACAACCTGTATTGCATGATAGCCTAATTCTAAGACATAGAACTATGAAATTTACAAGTGCGTGCATGACAAAATATTTCTAATGGTGAGAGCGAGTGAATCTATAAATGAATACTTTAAAACGTGTGGCGTATAATATATGTCTATTTTATTTGAGCTGCAGTTCTTAAAACAAAAAAATTATTAATTTAACAAAAACATCATCAAATAGTAATTAAGTGACAGAAATAGTGGAGTGTTTTATAAAATCAACAGATTCTACAATATTTTTTATAAGGTATGTACGTACGTATATACTGTATGATTACATTTGATTATGATTAGTTTTTTTTTTCTTTTTAAAAAATTAAAATAAATATCATTAAAATTAAAATCATCATCTCGTCATTAAAATCATCTTTATTTTGCGCAAAACTAGATGTGCTCAAAATTTTGCTCGAAACCCGAAATAAAATATCATTTCGACTTTTGCTCAAACCGCGATGCGCAGAACTAGTTTTGCTCAAAATGAAATGCGCCAAAGCCGAAGTAAAATCTCATATCGGCTTTGGTGCATTTCGATTTGAGCAGATCTAGTTTTGTTCAAAATGAAATGCGCCAAAGCCGAAAAAAAAACTCACTTCGGCTTTGGCTCATTTCGTGATGCGCAAAACTAGATGTGGGCATTTTTTTCGGCTTTTGCCCGAATTCGGCTTTGGATGCTAACATATATATATATATATATATTTATACTCAAACAATAATTGCTTCAATCCATTTAATGCTTATGATATAACAATATTGAATATATTATTTATATAATATGGCAGGGTATTATTTATTTATTTATTTATTTATTTATTTATTTATTTATTTATTTATTTCACCAACATGTGTACTATTACAATTAAGAACAAGAATATTACAACCAGGAAGCAAAAGCCTTTTACTTCCGGTTTATATATAAAATTAATTTGACTATAACTCTCCGGACGGCAATGTTCTTGTGTGGGCCACGTGGTATGGATTGTTTCCGTGTTTGGTTCGCGTGCATGTTAGGCAGTAGCAGCCCGTGGTAATGGAACTATTATTGACTGGTGGTGCCAGGCGCGCCCTACACCACCGCCTCTGCATGCAGCCTGCCCCAACGCATACATACATACGGCAAGTCAATGTAAGAAACATGCACGACGAGAAATTAGATCAACCCCTTTGTTTGTTTTTATCATGTACAGTATGATGACAACTTTTATTCTTTTATTGTTCTTGCTCTCAAAGAAAAAAATTTTTTTTTTTGTTATTGTTTAGACTCGAGATATTTTACACATGATAAAAGTAGTTTTAAATTTCGTTTAAGGTAGAGATAACGTCGGTCAGCTGTTTTTTTTTTTTTTTTAAAGCTACATTTGATTAACATGTAAACCTTTGCAAATTCACAAAAATTCTGAAATTTTTTTGAGAGGCAGATATTAGTGCCTAAAAGCCATTAGAAAAAACTTTCAAAACACTTTAACGAGCCGATTTTTTTTTAATTAATTTTTTAGTTTGTCTCTCCATGGGAAAGCCCTATGCTGAAAATTAAATAAATTAATTTAAAAAAATCGGCTCGGTTAAGTGTTTTGAAAGTTTTTCTAATGGCTTTTAGGCGCTAATATCTGCCTCTCAAAAAAATTTCAGAATTCTTGTGAATTTGCTAAGGTTTACATGTTAATCAAATGGAGCTAAAAAAAAACAGCTGACCGACGTTATCTCTACCTTAAAGGAAGAGTTACATGAGATTTTGGCGCATTTCTCATGAAATCTATATTATCAAGTGAAACCACCGCGTTGCGACAACAATATGCTGACGCATTGTGACGACAAAATCGCAGTGTGGCTAAAAGATGGCTGATATAGGATATCAAAGCAAGTGCGCACTATTTGTTCAATATTCGCTCCTGTAAATTCATCTTCATACTTTTATACTGTGTATTAATATAATAAAAAAGTGCATTAGGGAGGGAAAATCCAACAAGTGTCAGCTACTTGATTAACCTGTCGTTGATTGGTTATATTTAATCACGTGATCAAGTTGGTCCATGCAACTCAGGGACCTCAGGGTCATAATAATAACATTGTCATGCACTGTTTGATATTGAGGATACTCAAAATCCGCGCTTGTGGTGCTGCATGGTGACCACTCCCTCGATGGTAGACTGCCGAGTTGGCAACTTGTGGGACCTCGAAGTCCTCTAAACTGGTTGTCGTAATCAAGAAAAACTATTTTTAGAAACACACTCCTCCCTCTTCTTTTATTTTTTATTTTTACTCTTTGTGTCAGTGACCAGCGCTCTAGAGAGACTATTGCTGCAACGTCGACCTTCAGAGAATCAGATTCCTTCTTCTTTTTTTATTACAGTTCCTCCTATAAAAATATTGCTAAACTTTATTTTTTGTTTTCCTCATAAAAATAAATCCGTATTAATGATATTATAAATAATTTCCATGTAGAACTATTACGAAACTATTTTTTTTTTATACCTCAAGTAAACTTTTTTTTTTTTTCTTTCTAACACTTGAAGGAAGGTCGTCAGTCGTCTGGTGTACATGTGTTCAAGTTTGGAATAGATAAAAAAACGTAGACTGACAGTTAGCATGATTGTTTGCAATACGCGTCGTCGATTGAGGAAAGGATTGAGGACTCTGGAAGTTGCGGCGAGTGGTGTAGTGGTTTGATGCGTTAGGGTGAGAAATCGGGCAAACAAAACAGACCTCCTGTGCCTTGGCGCTTCGCCAAACTGCGCCCAAGAGGCGCTCCCTCATTCTGTTGCTTGGCGAGTAATGTATGCTGAGGGACCAGTTGTGTGAAGGACCTTCCCCACTTGTAGAAAATTTTATGGTTAAGAGATTCTGAAAATATTTTTATAAAATAAAATAAATATTTTTATTGTTTAAACTATCTGTTGCACATAAATATTTTAATAGTGCATGTATTTCAACATCAATTATATTTATATATATATTTTTTAAGTGATTCGAGTGTGTAAAACGAGAGTGAATTTGTCAAATGAAAACAAACGGCCGTCTCGTCTATAATTATACGCTACGTTATAGTGTAAACGAATCTCTGTTCTTTGTATTTTTTTAATTGTATTCTTTTGAAAAGTTCAAATGGATCGCGATAATGAGTACACTATTTAACCTGCAGTTGCGGACCAAGTTTTTCTCCAGTAGAATTTATCGTCATAATTTAGATTATCTGAAAAAATGTATAAATTAAAATCTGTTACAAATAGTAATTTTTTTTCTCTCCTTTTTTTTCTCTCTTTTTCGATTTTTATACCAAAGGAATATTTAATTAAAAACAGCAACTATTTTTTTTTAAACTATTAGTCTGTAATAAGAATTGCAATTTCCTCGTGTCTTTTGAACTATAAAAATTCTATCCTGCAAAAATTTTATTCTATATTTTCAATAATAATTAATTTTCTATTGATTGAGACTGGATTCCTGCAGGTAAAGTGCGCGAACCCACGAAGAAAGAGGGGGGTAGCCATCCGCTCTCTCATAATTCCGAAATACGTGAGATAAATTGTATCCCCTCGTTATACTCCCCTCCGAGTCCACCTACCCTTGGACTTCCTTTGAATAGTAAAAAGAAGATCTAACTTTAGCACTTTTTTCATTCGTACATCTCCTTTCATCCTATACCAATTAATATTTAAAATAATTTAAATTGAATTTCCCAATGTATTTATATTGTACAGTCGTCGCCTCGGAAAATTTCGCGCGGATCCAGGGGGGGGGCTGGGGAGGCTGCAGCCCCCCCCGAAATTTTGGATTTAACATGGGCAATATAGGCATTTCCCCCACTTAAATTTTTTTTTTAACATTGGCCTTATAGAGGCAGCCCTTCTTGAATTTTTTTCTGGATCCGCGCCTACCAATGCCTCGTATATGAGAATAACACAAAGCAAGACTGCATGCAAGTGGGAAATTTTCCAAGGCGACGAGTGTACAACATGCAGTGCATAAATAATATTGTGTGCGTCCCAATAGAGTTAATAGTGTGATCATTTAAGTTTAAACTGCGACTGATGTTTCTTTGAGGATTTGACCACACCTTTTACTTGAGGCAAAAGATTGCTGTAAAGATATTAATTAGCCTTCTCTGACAGGCGCATAGTAGTCAGTCGATTCAATTTTATAATGATCAGCAGTTTACATAAATTAAATGGGTCAAAAGTTCCAAAATCAATAAAGAGAATAAATAATAACTTTTAGATAATTTTATTTTATTTGCAGCATGAGCACGGGCAGCAAAAGCACAATCGATATCGAAGCTTCTTTTTAAACTGAAAACAGATAACAAAAATATATATATCTGAATTTATGATTGAAATTCATATAGCATATTTATAGTCTCCCAAATCTAATATAAAAATCATTTTGACACGCACGACGTGCCGCCATTTATTTGAACACTTCTCTAATACAAAACATCAGTTTCGTACTGAATGCGGTTCGTATGACATGCATGCTGGGGGAAAATATTGTAACACAATTCAATCGAGGTCTACAGCTGGCGTTATACTGTCACAGTGGCCTGCATGCTAAGATAAATTGAAGCTGCTTGATGCTTCAGTGACCGAGCGAGTTCATTCGGGCGCATACAGCGAGAAGCGCGGACGAGAGATCCAACATGCTGTCATATATTGTAGACTTCAATAGGCCTATATAAGACAACCAACATGATTTTTTGTTACTGAATAAATTAATAGAAAAGTTAAGCCACTTCGATTTTTTTCCCCCAGAATAATATTTATATATATATACAAAAAAAAAATCATGTGACGTTACTTGTGTATATCAATTTTAATAATTCAGTTCATGAAGCCAATGTTCTCAAACAGCTGTCCAGAGGTGTACATTCAAGTGCTTTGAATTGAAATAAACTAATTATAAACACGCCCCCTCCTTCTCCCCCATACTCCCTTTTGCATGCATGTGTATGCGATCCGCGTAATCAACAGAAGTTGAACGCCGCTCTCAATTTATGACGGAGACAATCTTGTACTGCGTGAATTGCATGAACGCAGTTAACAATTGTTTATAACTGTGTTGGAAAATGTTGAGTACACTTATTCATTCATTGTGGATTAAAATGTTTCACTGTAAATAAATCATAATTATATTTTCCCAAGGATGCAATGTAGTGCTTACGTAAGTAGTGATTGCATGCAGTGTACACTGTGTCAAGTTTTCTTTTTTACGAATTCTGTAGTTTTATGTATTTTTTTAATACGAGAAGAATGTTTAGGATAAATTAGCATTCGGATCATCATTATATACATGAATACGACTCATTTAATTAATTAATATGTTCTGTTAGTTTTAATGATTTCAGAATTTGAATGTTCAAAATTCAATGTGCCTCCTCGCATTGCAGTGTTTAACAATCATGTAGTAATTAATTTAGTTCTTGAAATGGAATATCTCATTATTGGAGGTGCGATGTATATAGGGCTTTAATTACCAGCCTCCATTGGTGGGCTCTCGTCATTACTAAAGTGCCTGTATTTACAGACACTTTAGTCATTACCAACTTGAGTACCGGTAGTTATCAACAGTCATAGTCGGCACTATATTACTTGTATTATATAATATAATGTGCGTAAATATAATATATCCATTATACATCGCGGTTGTCATAATTAGTTAAATTATTTTAAAATGCATCTCGCGGCAGGTTTTTGTACTTTTTGTACCGTTATATTGTCCATCGATATTAAATTACTATTCAACTTTCATTAGCACTTGTTCCTTACCTTTCGGGTTAGATGGAGTCAGCAGGAAGATCAGGAACGAAGACAATGAGAATAAGAGACAGATAATTAACCGAGAAGCAATTATAAAAAATAATCATGATAATAAGAAAAAAAAAACGCATTTCGCTTTTCCTCCGAGTCAGCGCATATCCCCCAGGCTGTTAAATATTTTTTCAAACGCAAATTATATTAAACGGTAAAGGAGTTTTAGGACTACTGACACTTATTATCACAAAGCTAAATTGAAAATATTGTTATAAATAAATTAAAGTAACAATTAAGATATATTTTCAGTCATATAATAATATAAATATAATATTATATTTTTATAATTTGCAGCCCGAATGTTATAGACATAATAATGGCACGTACTGACATTAAATGAAAAACCATGTCAATATTATATGACAGACAGATTATTTACATTGTTAGCTGCATTGCAAAATTGTATGGCTGCATAAAGGATAGATGATAATGTTATAGCTTAAATTATATAATATTATAACTGTAACATTGCCAAACACTCGCCTAGCTATATATCATAACATGTGCATAAATTCACTTTATCATTTCCTTTCGGATACACAGGGGCGTATAATGAAAGTAGTGGGTTGTATCTTATAGAGAAACAGCAGCCTCTCCTCCCACGAGTTGAGATTTGGTGGTACAATATTTGGCATGACAAGGCGAAGGTCCTCGAGGCCACGATATACGAGTTGGTGAGCACAATAAGTTAGTGCTGATATCATTGTTTGCTTAACTCATATATAGTAACTATTTTTAGAACTTTTTTTTTATTTTTCTTTGTAATTAGACAAAAATTAAGCAAGTTGTAAATTTAGACTGTGTCCTTCAACAGATTTTGATAGAGTTTAGTTTACACAAAAAGGTGTGTTTGTTTCATCATCACAAGCACCACTCCGCAAGAGTGGTTCTCCATTGTTAAGACACCACCATGGTCTGGGACGACTGACCATAAGGTGCGACCGGCCGTGAGAAAACACGTGGTTATAATACTTGCAGACTTACGCAATTGGTATATTAGCCCAGCATGAGAAATCAGAGCAGTTCAATTGGAAAAATAAATATTAGTGTATCTCAATGTTTGATGGTAGAATTTTATTGGAAATTGTAATTGTGCGAATGAATATCCAAAAATTGTCAATATGGTTACCACAAATAAATTATTAATTAATATTATTTAAAATAACATGTCTTGGGATATATTGGATTTGCAATGGAAACTATATTAACTAGAACGCATTGCCTAAATTTTTATCATTTTTTACATAAAGTTCCATCTTCCTATCTATTTGTTGGCCCTTTTTGTTGAAAATCGACTAACTGGAACAATAAAAGTACATAATAAATAAGACTTGGTGTATAATATAATGAATTATAATGTATGTAGAACAGCAAACTGCAAACTAAAATATAAAATGCATGTTTTAGATTTGAACATTAACAGCTCCATTTTAAAATAATCGCATTGATATAACATGTTATTTAAAAATAGATAACTAAAATAGTATTTTCTGTTTCTTTCTTTTCTTTTTTAAACACTTTGTTGTACATCAATAGTTTGTTTACAAAATGTATTGCGTGAAGAAGAAGGCTCTTTGATGGCTGATGATCATGATGGCATGCTTGAATGAATAAATGATGATGTCCAATTCAAACTGAAACAAACAAAAAAACAAAAAAAAAAAATGTTAAAAAGCCAGCTATATGAAGGAACCAGTGGTTTAATTGCCAGCGTTGTTATTTTTTAGTCTCTGGAGACATGATGAGGGCAAAACACAATTTCGTTAATTACAGTCAATAATCGAACAAAGTTAGGTTAATTAAATTTTTACAGGTTTTCCGAGAACCATTTTAAAAAAGTAATTAAAAGCTGTCACTTTTGATGAAAGTTCTATGTATTTGTAAGTTAGTAACTCCCACGCTATAAATATTTCAATCATTATTTAAAAACTGTTTAAACGTTCGTAAAAATATAATTTTGTATCCCTCCATTCATTGCTGTGTTAAAAACTTCACGCCAGTTCTCCACTCCAGACGGACTTTGAGGTTAGGTTCGATCGTCTAGGTCGAGTCACGCAGCGGTAAGTCACGCTGCGTGACTCGAACCTCGGTCAGCCGAAAAGTGCTGACAGAGCAGTCAGAAATAGCCGTCGTGCTACGCGGCCAGCGTGACCTCACGCCCGCCATTCATACTGCGACGGCGGCGAACAGCTGCATACACACGAAATCACAGTGCAGTGGCGCAAAACTATTCGTCGATCGTTGGGAATTTATTTGTAATAGGAGGTCATGGTGTCACGAACAGACACAACAGAATATCTCGTATATAACATACACTTTAGTAATACCAGAGATTGTAAATTTTTACAATGTAAACTCTTTGGTAATACTAGCTACTAGCTTGTTGTAATAAAATATTTAAATTAAAAAAAAAAAATGCATTACATTTTATATGCATTTTGATCGACTGCATTGAAAATAATAATCAACAATTGCCTCGATTTTATTAATATAACGAATATATCAACGATAACTTTTCTCGTTCATGACATATAGTCTGATGCGGTAACATATTTTCATTGCTATTTTTGCATCTCAAATCGTTATGTTATCGCGTAATTATATCAGTTGTGTTTTATATAATCTGGTGATCATATTTGTATAATATATTCCAGCCACATTTTCATTCAAGAGTAAAAAAAATATATATATATAAATAAAAAAAAATCGTCAAGTAGCCTCCAGCACGCCCGGCCAGACGTGACAGAAGGCCCAGGGCATTTGACAACCTTTTTGCCGTGTGCAGTAGTTATTGCAGTCTTCCACGTGTTTGTTTACGAGTGAGCCGACCGATCAGAACTGTCGTGCGCCACAACCCACTACACACCAGCAAGGTACATATATGTATATGTACATAATATATACACTACAAGAGTCATGAGATATTTGAATAGTACTGTACCAATTTTTGTCAAGCCAACTCAAATAGCACATGACCCTTATAGTATGTGTACCTTGCTGATGTGTATTGGGTTGTGGCGTACGACAGTTCTGATCTGTCGGCTCACTCGTGCGTGATGAACACGTGGAAGACTGCACTAACTGCTGCACACGGCAGGGAGATCGTCGAATGGCTTGGGTCTTCTGTCACGTTTCGCCGGCGTGCTGGAGGCTACTTGGCGATCTTCTTTTATCAGCAATTTTCTTAAAAATATGAATTTATTTTTAATCTTTGGCCAACAATATGTTTGCCAAATAAAATTTAAAATTTTATTAAAGGTAAGCTTATTATTTAACTATAAATAAATTCGTTTGTGACTTGTTGGAAAATAAGATATAGAAAAGGACATTCACAAAGCCTTAAGGCCACATTTAAGGCTCAATAATTTAAGGCTTGATTTTAGACGTGTTTTTTAGACACAAAACTTCTGGTCTTAAATTATTGAGCCTTAATTGTGGCCTTAAGGCTTTGTGAATGCCCCTTAGATAGTTTTGCAATCTCTGAAGTCAAACAAAGTCAAATTTCATCAAGGGCGTTTAAAATCAAAAGTTGAAATTTGATGATGTGTAAGTGTTATTGGGTAATTTTATGTTAATAACGTAAGATCTGCCCCGCCCTACGCACCTGCGTGTTACCAGTGTTTACGTTTGAAGTTTGAAATACGACTTCATGCCCGTCTTCACTATATACCTATATAAAACGTAGTTCTCATGCAAGATGATGCAAGTGTATATAGCAGAGCTTACGTTTTCTGTGAGAGACGTTATGACAATAAACACATATCGTGGACCTGCATGCCAGTCGCTTGACACGTTGTCGTATTTTAGAAATAACTTTATAGCAGATTCGGAGAATCATGTCAGGGAGTCATTTGCGGTAGTTCTCATAACCATCCGGTACATACTATAGGAAGAAATAGAGGTGAGGTCAGCTGATTTTTGGGATCTATCTAAATCAATTGTAAAATCAAACCAATGTGAATATGGCTCTGGATTAACATGTAAGCAATTTTAGTGTTTGTTCAGAATTTAGACAAAAAATTTAATGATTCAAAATCATTTATAGTCCCCTAAATGGGGAGGTATAGAAGATAATAATTAAAAAGAAAAAAAAATAGCATTTAAACAATGGAGAAAAGCCAGAAAAGTGTACAATCGTAGGTAGAAAGGTATATATGATCTGATAAGTTTTACTGGTTTTTACATACTATATCACTACGTTTACATGACGGTGTTCGATGCGTATTCGTTGACGACGGATAATGTTATTCTTATGAGGCGTCGTCAACGAATACGCATCAAACACCGTCATGTAAACGTAGTGTATGTAATATGCAGTCTGCACGTGCACATTTTTTTTTCTTGTACTCGGTAAAATTTGTACATTATATCAAAGACTTTCAATGAAGTCTGTGGTACTGTATATACTTATGTATAATGTGGCAGCACCGTGTGAGACGTCCATTAGACATAACCACATTATAATATATGTGAGGCATATTATTTGTACGCGTATGCATATTATTTGACGAAGTAGTTTACTTTAATTAAAATTTCTGATTAAATTTTACTTTTTTTGAGGTTGACTGAACACGTATATGAATGAGATCTCCTCTTTTAGTCACCCACTGAGCATTGTTTTTATTTATGTTGTTTTGCTCAATAAACATATGGATTATTATCCGCATCCCAGAGACGAGAATACTCCGCGTGCACGTCCATTGATATTAATTTCCAATAGTATTTAAATTGCATTACTCGTATATATACGCACTATCGCGGGGTACGCACAAACTACAACTTTCTTACAGTTTACAAACTCTCTCATGAATTAAATTTAGCCGCTCGGTGTTTCGCATCTTTTGCTCGCGGTCAAGCCAGCAGCAGCAGATGTTGTGAACAACACGATGAGGTCCATCAGTGGTGGATGCTGTGCATGCATCTCCTCCTCATACTGGACCAACAGCAGGAGATGTCAGCTCCCATCTCACTCAGAACGCCCACAACGAGTGTCCAAGGTCACCATTTCCCTCCTGCTGACCTCCCGGCCTCCCCCCGCGTGCCCGCAGATCATAATATGTGCTCCCAACATGAACCATCTCTGACGTCATATATAACTAAAAAAAAAATAAAAAAAATTGTCATAATACATATGACCAACACACGCGATGGTGGTATATAGAATTATAACTTCTTGTCGTGTCGTCGTTGCAATGTTTGTGTGTGCAAATGAAATTGCGTCACTGCATGATGATAAGGGGGTCTAGGAAAAAAAAGCAGCAGCAGCAGCGACAGTCAACTAAACTCCGCATCGTGTTATATGCATGCTATTGTACTATATACAAGACTCTGAAAGTACTATCTTTTTGTTACTCAATCGCAACAAGTAAACAGGTAGGACAGGAGGGGGAGTTATAGTTTAAATATATTTACGTTGTTTAATTAAATAGGCTTGCTTGGTTTATTGTTGACATTGTATACGTGCAGTCAAGCAGAGATATCCGCAAATACGCCACTCTATTGCCAGCATGCAGTATCATGCTTTTATTGGAGACGACAATTTATAGTGTCACGTTTATTGTCACCTGTATATTTGTCTGTCACGGCTTATCAGCTGTTATAGCAATATCGCGGTAGGATTATCCAGACAAGGTAAATATATATATAGCCTATACAAACCAGACGTAATTAAGAGAAAAAAAAAAGAGAAAGGTATTATATTGTAATACGAAAATTTTATATAAGATTTTTTTTTCACTAATTAGGTAGACGGAGACCCTGTACACCGACTAATGGTATGAGATTTCCTTGGTTCCTTCATAACATAAAGGCAAATACCGATATGTACTCGTATGCCATGACCGCAGGCGCAAAATGACCTACAGTGTTTTTGCATTTGTAAAAGAAACAACAAAAAAGTTCATTTCTTATTTTCATCTTGATTCAGACGTGACAGCAGAAACGTTTCCAATCTGTGCTCACTGTTTAGCGTGGTGGCGGCGAATGAACTTTGACTCGCTAGTGTCGCCGCCCCACGGCCCCGGGGTCAACTTTCATGAATATGAATGCGTCTTCGGCGGGTCCGCGGCAGCACGCATTGAATGACGTAATGTAGTCACGAAACATTTCTTCACGGTCGTCGTTGTCACCAAACAGAATATAAAAATATAAAAGCAATTCAATGATTGATGATTACAACTATTAGAGATGCAAACCACATTACATTGAAAACAATAAAGAAATTCCAAGGTAGATTGAATTATTACTGTTTTATGTTACATGTGTTCTTAATATTAATTTTAAGAGTTAATATAACTTTGGCAGAAAAGTAACTACCGTATAAAATTCATGTAATCAAATCATTTTAGGCTTTGACAGTTTAATGAGATGACGTGACTGATTAATAAATTTTATAAATTTAAGTAGCATTATTGACCTGCAATAAAGTTCAAGTAGATAATGAAATGATCTATATAAGAGAGCCTAGGTCACAAACACAAAACAATAAATTGACGGGAGACCACATTTATACGTCACTAGGAAGCTAAATTTTTTTAAGGTCCAGTTTTAGTCTTCGTCACCAACAAATCCACCAAGATCTTACTACTAGTACCCAAGATCTGCACCGACGGCGGCTCAAGGCAGGCTCACGCCCAGACCCTTCAGCGCTCACCTTCGCGACCCTTCTACTCACCCGGGCTTCTCAGCGAGCGACCGAAGCCACTCGCCTTCTGCCACCGGCGGCACAGGATACCTAAATTATATTAATTAAATTTGTGGCATAGGCATGAGCCTCTCTCCTACCCTCCTTGGTATAGGGCAAAATACACTAGTGGGTAAAACCGTACTGCTTTGCTAGGTCACTGCATTTTCACGCTGACATCATCAATTACATCATATTCTGCCGCTTCTGGTTAAAAACTCGCACCTCCGGACAGCCGCAACGTAACCCCTACTTTTTTTGTGACCATTGTTCGCCCTCCGCAACAAAAGCGTACCAGTGAAGTCAGTGAACTCCTAAAAAATAGCATGAGACTGGCTGGGTGCTCCACAAATTGAAAGTCTGCATCTCTTTACCTTTTAGAGCCGACTTCACATTTAATATCAGGTAGGAGTAACGCTTGTGCTGTCCTGATGAGGTGTACATATTATGAAAATATTTATTGGACCCTGCTGTCCTCATATATAATATAACATACAGTAGTTAACTTTTAGATATTTGAGGTATTTTTTTAAAAAGAACATATTGCATGAGCTCATGCAAGTTAATGTTCTAAAGAATGTGATTGCCAGGATGGGCAGCATTGGTCAGCTCGAAAAAAAGCAATTTACACCGGCTTATTTTGTTATCAGACACAAAGGCTATAAAAGCTCCTTGAGGCACGCCCGCCGGTGCCGTGAGCCGCACGCGTTAGCTATAGCTGTCACGTCAAGTGTGACGTCACGCCGTGCTATCGTCAGTTTGTCAGTTATATAGTTAGAGGTCGTCTTCTCTCTTGCACACAACCAATATTGAACTGAATAATAAGTACGCAAAGTACTTGATAAAACAAAAAAAAAAAAATGTGATTTTTATGCAGTCTAGTATATTAGCATGTTATATTTAGCTCGTCAAGTGAGTGTTTACACACAGAATTATGAATAAATTATATTTATATATTGTATAACCAAGGTCAAAAAGAACACACAAGTTCGTCGTCGTTTACCATGCATGCAGATTACGTAACTTGAAAAGATGTTAGGTAGATGTTTTAAATACTGTGTATTATTGACAGTGTATTGAAGTTAAAGAAGATAAACCTGAGAAAATAAACTGAAGTAAATACAAAAAGCTGACCGTATATTTGGAAGATAATTTTGAGAGTTCATTCAGAGGCAACTGCGCAACATGCATGCACGTATAAGACACTGCTGTCACTGCAGGCATATGTATTCCTACCTAATTTATTCTTGAACTTAAACATAACAAATTTACCAAAAAAATAGATAGCCAAAAAAGGTTATATATATGTAAATCATATTAAATATTATAAATGGAATTAGTAACGTTGCCCACGTAAATCTGTCTTGCATGCAAGTAAACAAGTCTGTGTCTTCTGTATTTTTGATCCAACGCATCGTGTCTCGTTAAAAAAATAACTATGAAAATTATTAACGTGGTGGTACGAGCTTTTGACAGATAATATTTTAGTTTCTAACACCTGTTTATGGAGTGACAGTATTGTTTAAAATTATGAAAGATTTCCACAACATGGCATTTTATTTCACTAACGATCATAACATGGTAAATAATTTTCTTGGTGTTATTATTATCATGGAAAGTGAAGTTATTTCTTATGGTATTTCACAATTGATTATTTTTAAACTTTTCATACGATGATAAACAAGTTCTATTAATAGAAATTGAAGCGATTAAAATGTTATTGATTTTAAATTCATGCTCATTTCAGAGACATCTCCTAGAAATGTGTTCAAAATAACACACTTAAAAGAAAATTATTCGCAAAGTAAGGCGATATATTTTGTTTTACGAGACCGAAACTAAAGTCACAAATTATTTTTATACCATAAAAGTGTCTCTAGTATAGAAAGCATGAAACTGGAAACTTTTTTTTTATGTTATTTGATAAGCAGTATATGAAATTTGAGACGCGGCAGTTCCTCATGTTGTTTTATAAATAGCATCAGTTTGCAAGACGAGGTTGTCCGCGTGGTCGTAAAACCGGGACACAATATTTTGCTAATTATTTTTACTGAACGAAACTCTGTGAAAAATATCTCAGCCATTTGAAAGATTTTATCTCACAATTTATCGTTCAAACCAACGGAAAATGTTTTATATTTCACAACTACGCAGAAGCAGCGAAATAAACTTAAGGTAGAGATAACACGGATCAGCTGGTCCAATGCTAAAAAAAATCCCATTCATAAAATTTATGAAAAAAATTTAAAATGTTCTCCTCTACATCCCCTATCAGTATTAAGTAAAATATCAGGTATACAAAAACGGGCTAGTTTTCGAGTTATTAATTTTTAAAGTTGACTAATTTAACATGGAAGTTCCATTTCTCCATGTTAAATTAGAGAACTTTAAAAATTAATTACTCGAAAACTAGCTCGTTTTTATATGCCTGATTTTTTACCTACTGATCGGGGATGTATAGGAGAACATTTTAAATTTTTTTCATATAATTTTTAGGAATGGGATTTTTTAGCATTGGGCCAGCTGATTCGTATTATCTCTACCTTAAGAGATATCTTTTGTTCAAAAAATATATTTCAGAGCAAAGGTCATACGTATTTTTCACCCTAAATCCAATTTGAACCCTCTTCCCCCCTTCTGCACGTAAGTTTTTCTGTTTGAATTTAGCGACCTGCTGCTGACTTGCCGGTTTGTTACGTCTATAATTTGGCTTACAAAATGTCATTTACATTGAACATATTGTGTCAGTCTTGAGTCCGTTATTAAATCAAACTGAGAGAGTTGTACATCGTCTGAGACCAAGTACACCAACGGGTAGTATATAGCCTGACGCGGCGTAAATCCCATGAAAAACGTGCATGGTTCTAATTACACATGGGCAATTTACTCTGATGTGCTTCCACTTTGTCATAAATATAGTGACTTCTAAGAATACTTACAGACCATAAGCCACTAAAATCTTTTTAATTTTAAGCATACTTTTTTTTCAGGAATCTATTACAAAACTATGCAGTTGAAAAAAAAAAAAAGTTACACAAATTTTTGTTTCGCTGATTTATTTCCACGTCATGTGAGTATCAAGATTAATCATTCTGACGTCACGTACATTAAAGAGATAATAATTTAGCTAGTTTTTACTTGAGGTCCGTGAGACTTAACTAGATAGAAGGCGGTTTGCCGAGGAGCACCATGGGGGTCTGCGCACACGGGAAGTGGAACGCGGCGCCGCGTAAATGGCGATCGCTCCATTAGAGTAGTCGGTCGGGGTTCCCCTCGGATCGAACATTTTCGCCACCACTCGCCGGCGACACAACAAGGTTTCGTGTCACGACCTAACAGCTGTGATGACGTAAATTAATGTACTACCATCGTCCGGAATGTCATTGCCAAGGAGGATGGTGCTGGACTTTTGGAATGGACCAGCAGACATCGAGAGATGCTTTTGTAACAGAGCGGAGTGATGTATTGGAAATTTGATTGTAACTGTAAAGAAATTTCAAGATCAAGTTCTATATATTTATAAAAGTCACCAATTAGGTTGTGTAAACTAATATTGTTATTATTATCATTTTTTAAATTTTTCCCCTATTTTTAACCCAATATAAACAACTATTATTATTATATAGAAAGAAGAAAATGAAAATTGAATAGTCTGTTCTATCCTGACTCATTCTATTTTTAATATTTTATCTTAATTTAATATTTTAATTAAATAACTATAATATAATAAATTGTAATATAGTAAATTACAAGCTAAAGAAAATTAAACGTGGCAGGAGATTATAAAATATAGGTTTGAAGCGGCACCTTCTCACAGAAAAAAAAACAATAAAACTCAACCAGATGAAAACGAAATATGCATAATAAAAACATCACGTTGCTTTTAATTTAGAAAATAGCGTTCTTCTTCATCATGCACAATGAATTCAAGCGTTACTTTTTTTTAAAATTCAATTTCATGTCATCTTAAAGATGTATTTACATGGGCAATTGTTTTAAGAGCGACGTGATGCAAGCATTGAAATTCTGTTGCAGCCATTTTTTGATGACGCTGCTATTATTTCGTCACAAAATGCTCGATGAATTCGCTTGTAAATTTGAATTTTATGACGGTTGCATGCGCCAAAACTCCATTTCCAATGTAAATGCATCTTGAGAGAATGAATCAGTGTTATTGTGGGGCATAATGCGCTCGTCACGTATCGAAATCTCAACATCGACAAATATGGAAAATGTAATTTTATTGAATTTATCACTTTTATGAGAATGCGCAATATTGGTGCCCCACCGCTCTTAAAGAAACGCCCATATATTATATTTGAATATTTAAATTAATTCGTTATCTCATGTAGATTACACAGTTCAATAAACTCAAAGAAGTTATACTTTCTACATTTTGCCATGATACGTTTTATAACACAGATTCTAGAGTGCAAGCAATTCATTTTTTTTTAACAGATCTTAACATCGATTTTTCATTTCCTTCTTTTCTTTTCTATTATTTTTTCCACTTTTTTTTTTTTTAATCCACCCTGAAACCAGAGTCAGTAAAAGCTTCTTCTTCTACTTTTTTATCTTTTGTTATAAAAAGTAATATTGTCAAATTGTTCCTAAATGGGCTTGACATAAATTTTTATAGCTGTAAGAAAATTATCTATAGAAATGGAATTGTGTGTCCTGCGGTGGCCGAGGGATGATGGCAGATGACTATACTGCGTCTTTACATTTAGTCAAAAGTGTGCATGGGGTGCGAGTATATTAGAGGGCCCCCACAGATAGCGGAGTTCCAGCCCATTGGTTGTCACCATGTCTATATGTACAGTACCGTGTCAACAAGAACACTCGAGATAGCACGCATTGTAGACTTTCTTTGTTAAACGACCAGATTCTCTAAAACTCATTCCGCAAAGTTAAAGAAACTTCATCATCGTCACGCTACAAGAAAATTGTTTTTTGTTGTTGTATCTTATAAGATATAAAACTATCTTTTTAATAAATCATAAAAGTATGTCTTAAAATATCTAGGAAAATAATGGGCCACATCATGTATTTCTTTTTATCTTGTGTTTATTATGTCTTTGAGATATGTAAAAAGGAAACTATATTATATACTGGAATTCTATACATTTGAAAAAGGCACGCGCTTATCTTTTGACGTTATAACACTAGTTTTATCTTTTTAATATGTGAAATATGTTTTAAGTTTTATAATATATGTGACTATTAATTATAGAGATATGTAGTGATAATATATTAAGATTTATTTTTTAAGCTCCTGCAGATTACAAAACGAAATCTATTAGTTGTAATGTTTTAAAATTTGATTAAACAAAAAATAAGAGCGCAAGATGCTATTAAAACTCATGTTTGCAATTGTTGCTCAAATGTAAAATAATTTCTTTTTCTGTTAATTTCAGTGACCAAAAAAGTTGCAATAATAATTCTATATTCTAAATTTTCAACGCAATTTGTGTGTGTGTGTGTTATTTTATTCTTTTATTATGTCCATTTTAAAATCATTGTATACTCCTCCTTATTCCTCTCTTGTAGCAAAATAGTACAATATATTGCATCAATTCAATAAATTATCTTTAATATTTTGGTTTTATATCACAGATTACATCAATTTATTTTGGCCAGAAATTTTTCCGTCAATTGATATGTCAAATTAATTTGAGATCTTTATTCATTCCTCTCAAATCCAGAAATTATACAGCATCCCTATTAATATTCTTCACAAATAATTGACAATAATAATTAATGTCAATCAACACTTCAATAAATTTTAAGATTTCTCCCGGAAGAAGTCGAAATTGCATCATGTGAAATTCATATTTCTATAATTTTAAACTTTGCTAAGAAAACAAAAAAAAAGTTCCTATTAATTAATAACTCACACCGTCAGTAGCAAATTTAAGTAAATCACGAATTTAATATTTATTTCATTTCCTACTAAATTAGACAGTACATTAATTTTAATATTGCAGTTGTTAAATGTGTTAATTCCCGGTTGTAGCATCAAATCAATTTGACTGTAGAGAGATTAGAGGATTGTTTTTAGCCCATTGTCAACACGTGGAATTCTTATCGATGAATGTTGGACTTCGATATTTTCTGTACCGTCTATATGTATAATATATACAAATAACTGAAATTCATGAAAACAACAATTATAATAACAGTTTTAGAATTAAACATTGGAAATATGTTATAAACAATATTTTTAAACTACCCGTAAAAAACACTTTTGTTTCAAATCAGATAAATATAATAATACTAATGTATATTGGTACACAATAACAACTCTATATACAACGTGTATAACTATAAAATATAAATAATTTCGCAAGAAAACCATTGGAAAATGTTTCATTTCATGTACATTTGAATCTATATAGTGTATAAAAATAAGACGAATTTGCAATGTACGAATTACTTTTCTAATATACCGGGATTATTTTTAATAGCATTTTGATTATTAACAAAGTCAAGTTTGTAATTGTCATGTTGGTCCAGCAAGAACCTGCCCCCGCATGATGGGTTAAGGGAGTGGCAGCTTATATGCAACTTAATACTTAATATATATATATATATATATATATATATATATATATATATATATATATGTGTGTGTGTGTGTGTATATATATGAATACTGCAGCAGTATTATGCGTATGATTCATATTTACATCACGCAACCGCATACCTAACGTGTCTTTTCCGTTGAAAATCATTAATGTAAAGTTTTTCACAAAAAAATGCAGTGTCGGATATTATTTTTAGGTTAGGTTATAGCCATCTTTAAAATTGCAACCTCAGCATAAGTTGATTCTCTTGCATTTTTCTTTTTTCAAATTAGTGGTGATAAGCTGCTCATTTTTTTCTGCGTGGTATACATTATTTAAATATCGCACCACTTCCATGACGTTTTTTTCCTCGAAGAGAAATTATAATAGTATTCGAAGTTATACAATCATACTTAACCTATAAGCTAAGTTTAACATAATTTTTATATTTAGTGAAAATTGAAATCAATATGCGTTAAATTTAATGAGATTATTTAAGCTGTATAAAAAAGTGCATCAAAAATTCTTGGCACTGTAGCTTGCTAGCTTCTTACAACAGTTAAAAATCAACAAAAACAAGAACTTTAATTCTTGGAACTGATGGCCTATAATTCATATATAATAATTATTTATTATACAAATACATATGGACTTAAGTGTCCAATAAATAATTAAATAATCATAGGACGTATAAATTTAAAAAAAAAATGGTTAATAAATTATATAATTTAAGACTTAACGCAAGCTTGCCTAACAATAATGTTTTTAATTGTTATCGTCAATAATGAACTGACGAAACAAATTATGTGGACAGCTTTATATAATATACACAATTTATTAATGTAAATACTCACACTTTTCAAGTATGAATGGATTGAAGATTCCAAAATCAAACAAACTAGTTTTTATTTCTCAATGTAACGTGTTTATACGTTTTTTCTGGCAAAGATTTCTCGTATTTTTCTCTAATAACGTTGCTATTGCCTAAATTCGATTTTCTCTTGTTTATCGCGTTACATTCCACGGTAAGTTTACTGCAGGCCAGTTCGCAGCAAAGAAAGCCGTGATCCAATGGAAAGACGTAATATTTTTACGAGTGTTGGATGTAGGGTTACATTTGGCGGTGTGACAGTCGTCAGCTGTGAATGCAATGTCCTTATCTATATACATTGGGTTCTCTATGTTGCTGACTATAATATATATCATGATTCAAAGTTCAAACCAAAAAGAAAATGTAACAAACACAAAAGAAGAAAAAAATGTCGTAGAAAAAAGGGGGAATAAAAAAGAAAATTATTACTAAGAAATAATAATAGAATTCTTGAGGGGTTGAAACGTTTTATCATCTAGATTAAAAATTCCGTAGGAAGAGATGGAAAATTATAAAAGGAGCAGGAGAGGGAGTGCATTTTGAATATAAAAGTTGTTTGATTAAATAAATTTACATTATATAATTTAAGAGAAACAGATCGAAGTTTTTGGCAATGAGCTCGAAAGTCAGACAACATCCGTAAAGTTAGCGTGATTTATTATGTTTGGGACAAAATGAATGAAACTATTTTTGAATTTATGGCCGTGAAGTTTATTGAAATAAAAAAGTTTTTAAACCTTTCTCAAACTTTCACACAAACAAACCTTTTTTTTTTTCTCTCTCTCTTTCCTTCGATTTGACATTTTAGACATTCCGGGACGGACATCTCCGGACAAATCGATTGAATTTGTCGGAAAGGGCCTTAAACGTCTGGTAAAAAAAAGGAAAAATAGTTTTTTTTCCGTTCTCTTTTTCTCTTTTATTTATTGTTTTATTATTGTAACATAAAAGTAAATTAACGTTACAGAACGTGAATTTTAGTGTTGAGCTAAAAGTAATAATTCCATTCTATGATTTGTCTCTCAATTTCGACTCAAAAAATGCTAATTTTTTAAGTATTTTATAGGTTGCATAAAAAAGAAAATTATCACTAAAAAATAATAATATTTAGAATTCTGATTAAAAAATTGGCGCATATACCAACTTTAATTACATTCTATTTGTGATGATAAAGTGACTTGTGCACATACATCAATGCAGGTTTCTCTCTATTTTTTCTTTGGATGGCACTGCGTGTTTGTGACAGGGTCTCGCGGCCACTTAACGCCTCCCCCCCTCCCCCCATAGTGTCGCCGCCTCCACCCCCGCACTCTCTCGCGGTCCCCCGCCCACACTGAACCGCCGTGAGGGGAGAGTCGCGCTCGAGGTTAACTGACACGATAATTACAAAACCATAGACAATACGAAACTCCCGTCTCTTATGACGATTTCCTAGTCCAGAAAAATAGATAATGCAGTATTTGCCTTATTAAATCGATAAAACGTGTGAAAACCTTGGTAAAGATGGTCTTAGTGTTCATTTCATTATATAGTTATACCGGGAGATGCCCAACTTAAAGGTCACTTTTATGTGTTGGGATTCGCTCACCTGATTATAATCACAAATTCGTCGCGACTTTGTGTATAAATTTTGTTCGTGTGAGATAAGCTTGCATGTTTTCTCACCTCAGTGTGTTTTGTGTTGTTACAGACGATGCTGGGTGGCTCGGTGAGGTCAACGGGCCACTCTGATAATCACGTCATCGTCAGCAGCAGCAGCGTCGTCTCACGTCTCCTCTTCCTCGGTCAGGGCGGACCATCGCGGGCAGACGGGCCCGGTCGAGCGGCCCCCCGCCTCACCGGCGGAGCAGCAGGGGGCTGCAAGCAGCAGCAGCAGTAGAGCCGCCAACAGCGCCATCGCGCCACCGTGGCGGGCGGGACATGCAGCGTGGGCCCCCGTGCCCTCCCCCCTTCCCCCTATTACTATTACTACTGCCGCTGTTGTTGCTCGTGGGGGCCGCCACAGCCCAGGAGTCCCCCCTTCCATTCTGTATACCAGTCACCCCAAGTTCTACCCCCAGCCCAGCGACCATCAGTGGACAGCGGATACCATATAACGTCACCATCGGCTACTTACCTGCGATCAAGGGAGTACTTAAGGATAGACAGGTAAAAAAGCTGTACGCGAGCCGTACTCGTATAATGGTACACTGCAAAACTATTACACTATAATATCAAATATTACTTTATTACGAGAACTAATTCTCCCACCTCTCCCGTGTTTAGATATATATGTAAAATAATTTTACATTTTCTTAATACATTAAAAAAGATGGGGTAGATAAAGGGAAATTTTGTAGGCATAACAATAATTGTAGAGGATTTATAGTTTGATTCAACGATGTTTTTACTAATTATTATAATATTATTAAATATTGATTCTACATAATATAATTATTATATTTACGAAGTTTTAAAATTTTAACTCTAATTTTTCCTGCTCTGTAGAGATGCTTCAGAGCAGAGTATGACTTATGGATACAGAATTTTTCTGTAATGGAATTAATTTGTAACATCTTCAGGATACTAAAAAATATAATAACTTGCTGGGTATCAAAATCATAAGATAGTCCTTCAGAAATGTGACGTCACGGGGCATTCGATTACTGTTCCCTAACTTGGAAGCACTGATGAAATCATAAAACTTTTTAACGAACTTTTTATTATCTTTCATTCAGTAATGAAAAAACAAAATTTATCGTAAATTGTACACTATATAGAACATTTTATAAAATTATAACTTAATGAAAGTTCACAATTTAAAATTTGTATTATAATGCTATATTCTTAGAGATGTTTACTTAGTTCTGTAAATTTGATTAACTTCAGTACAATATTTCAGTTATTACAATTTTTTATAATTAGTAATTTTAAATTATTTGCGTTACCGTTGCATTGTATTGTGCTCTAACGATTGACCTCAGTTACATCCAGCCAAAGGTTTTATGAAAAATTTCAGTCAGACGGAATTGAATGAAATAAATTATAAAAATTCGAGTGTTCAAAAACTTATGCGCTTTATATGATTTGGGCAACATTTTCAGTGACCGTCCATAAGGCTTCATGTTTTACCTCACTTTTCATAAGGAGGCATACATGACCAAAATGTGTCAATTGCCCCAAAATACCAATAAATCAATCACTTTTCATAACAGTGATCAGATGGGTCCATTTAAACTTGGTGGCGAGACTGGCATCAAGTCTGCATCAGGCAAGTTTAAAGTCACCTGCAAGTTTCATTAAAATCAAGGGTCCGTTTCCGAGATCTAAATAAACTGAGATTCATACATAAATATCACTATGATACGTTATAAATAATATATAACATTTATATAATGTTTATATAATATCTATTTTTAACATAGTTGGGTGACTTGAATTACCGGTGTACATAAATGTTTTACTGTTATATTAAAAAAAAAATGCATTGACATAACAAATTTAGGATATCTATTTTCTTTATAACATGTTCTTATATAAAATATTAGATTGCTTGACTCCCAGCTAGTGGCAAGGAGTCAGCAACAGGTTCACTTTATCACCAATTAAATTATGTAACAACAATTTGGTTATATATTATATTATGTAATTTATAAAATTTTAGATCATCAGCAAATACGTGAAGCACTTAATTTTACATTATAAAAGTTCTTACATTGCTATATTATAATATTTAATTTGTCATATAAATACGAAAATTTATTGAATCTGTATAATATATAAAAAAAAATGGGGGGGGGGGGGAGGTTTTAAAATAGGCCGGCGATATTACATAAATAAAGTCTTATAATATATTATTGTAGTAGAATGACATTTTATATATTACCGGGTTTAAACTTAAAGCCCCCTTCTTTTATATTCAATAAATTTTATTTGCATAACTATATAACAAGTTAATAAATTCCATGATATCATATCAATGTAAGATCTTTTATAAAAAAAAAACTACTTGATGTGTTTCATGATCTAAATTTTTTACATAATAATATACTTAATAAAATATTAACAAAATCGGTGTTACATAATGTAATTGGTGATCACTTTAAGTGAACCTGTTGCTAACTCCTTGCCTGGGAGTCGTCGAGCAACAAGAAGGGGGGGGGGGGGGGGGGCAGCGCAGACACTGAACTGCTGACCGAACGCCTCCGTTCTGCTTGCTGACGCGTGAGTCTCATTCTATTTATAGAATTGAGTTATGAGCATTTCTTTATGCTAAATATAAATGACGTAAAATTGACGAGTTCAGCAAAAATTGTTACATATATATGTGTGCATAATGCATGCACTGCATTTATTAAAGTGTAATATAAGTACTCTCTTTATCTGTATTAATTAGAAATAAATAAAATGGAGGCATTATGAAGTAAAATTTAATTTAGCAGCTAAATAATTATACTGATTTTCATTTTTAAGCCTGTATTTCACAATACAATTTTGCTTACAATTTTTCCTTACAAGAAAATTTCATCTCCATACAAACAAATGACATTCAATTTTTCTTGTAAGGAAAAATTGTAAGCAATAATTAGAAAAATTGTATCGTGTAAAGCCGGTATTAACACCATACAATTTTGCATACAATTATTCCTTGCAAGAAAATTTCATCTCCATGCAAACAAATGGAGTTCAAGTTTTCTTGAAAGGAAAAATTGTATAAAATAGTTAGAAAAATTGTATCGTGTAATACCGGCTTTACCTTAACTTTTTAAGTAGCAAAAAATAAAATGTTGATATAAATTAAAAATATTCAGCCATTATAGATGATAAAACTGATCAAAAATCATCATTGATCAAGGTACTGCTGGCAAAATAATAAAAAACTTAGGTTAATAACCATCAAAACGCGGCTGTCATGCAGGAAGTGCTTTATAACAATTAACGAAATTAATCCTCGTGGCTGATTGCCTTATAAAGTAACATTTCTTGTTTGTGATGTTTGTGAATGTACTTGTGCTGATGAGACTAAGTGTAATCTATAATGAGTCAATCTATTATTATTTTTTTTTAAATTAAAATTTCAATTTCATTCATTTCGCGGGACATTCGGGACATTAGATTTTTCATGTGTTTTTTTTTTTTTTTTTCGATATTGCTGGCATGGCAGCAACCCATAGACGGGATCATAAGACCAATCTTATCTAATGTAAAAACCGCAGTCCTAACGACGAAGATTACTGCTTCTCATTACATTACTGGGTATTTTCCAAATACCTTGCATGTTAAACTTTGAAACTGCATGCCATCCTGATGTCTGCAACAGCCCTCGATTATAAATTACCATTTGTTGCAGGGTCTGACGGTGTCCGGCGCGCTCACGTATGCCATGGAGCGGGTGAACAACGACTCGCAACTGCTGCCCTGGGTGCGCCTGCAAATGCGTTATAACGACACCAAGGCGGAGACAGTGGAGGCGACAAGGGCGCTCCTCGATATGCTCTTTGATGGAGTGTCCGCCATCTTCGGGCCCGAGGGAACCTCCTGCCAAGTCGAGGCCATCATCTCGGAGGCTCGCAATGTCCCCATGTTTTCACACGTAAGTCATTTTTATTAATATATAGACATTATATTTTTAAATATTATACACTGTATAGTTGAAATTATGCTTGCTGTATTTGAAACATTATAAAATACTTTGCAAAATGTTTATTTAAGGGGTTAGATCATGCAGTTTCCGCTATGATGTGAATTTTTTTAAGAAAAAAAAAAAAAAAAAAAAAAAAAAAACTGATATCAAAACTCTGAATGCAATTATGGAGTCAACTGTCGTTGTCTTTTTATAGTCATTACGAGGCTATATATGATTTTAGTGTGCACGAATTTTCTACTTTATTAATGATATCGTTCCCGTTATTGTGATTATTTTTTGTTGTTATTTTTTTCCTTGTTTTTCGAAGTTTTTTATTTCTTTACAAGTATGTATGTATGTATATATCGTATCTAAAAAATATAATATACTCCCCAAAAATGACAAATTTGAATGTTTGTTGGCGCTGCATCAAATTAGACGTCATGCTGTGGCGAGGTGTAGTCAGATCGTTGTGACAAAATAACAAGAAAATAAAAGTATTTTATTGTTGAAGGAAATTGACCTTTAAATGAGGCAACGAAGTTTGCATACTTTAAGGCGTTAATGGCGGTTAAAATATAATATACTTCTACTTAATTTTTCATTTTTCATTTTTTTTTTTTTTTTTTACAATTCCAATAATAATAAATAAGTTTAAGGGCATTGGGTGTAGCACCGTAGTTGGCAACACTGACGTATCTTCACCATGTTAATTTTTTATCATTGCTCCTCGGAGCAATTTTTATGCTAGAGCTAAGCTGATTGCTGTAGTATCAAGATAATTAGTAGCCCAAGTGCACAATTTGGCTAAATAAAGCCTGATTTAAAGAAAAGTATTTTTTTTATATTTTAGAAAAATGCATGTAAATTTAAAAAATTACTAAAAAATACTTTTCTTTAAATCAGGCTTTATTTAGCCAAATTGTGCACTTGGGCTACCAATTATCTTGATACTACAGCAATCAGCTTAGCTCTATAAGCATAAAAATTACTCCGAGGAGCAATGATCAAAAATTAACATAGTGAAGATACGTCAGTGTTGCCAACTACCGGTGCTACACCCAATGCCCTTAAACATTAATTATAATTATATAATCTAATTTTTTTTATTATGATAATTATTTACGAATTTATATATAACTATAATTATTATAGTTACAAATTATCAGTGAAAGCATCAGTCTAAAATGCATGGCATTATTTGATATAATATATCTAAACACATTTTGTTTTATATATTAAATAACTTAAGCTTAATTTATATTTATATTTTTGTTCGTTTATGATTAATCGTAAGTTTACATTATAAATTCAAAACACGATTTTGCAAAAGCGTAATTTTAAAACCACATCACGTTTCTAAGACAATACATTACAGCTAGCATATTTTTTTCCTTGATCGACTGACAGAAAGCTATATCAATAATTGAATTTCCTGTATATGATTGTATAAACGCTGCTTGTATATATATTACATATTACGTATTTTGTAAACTATTATACCTAACACGCCCGGAGAACAAAGATGTCCCGCGGGTGATTTGCATTCTGAGTAAACCTTTCATATGAGAGACTGCGGGCCATGTTACTATTAAATATATATTTTATATTATACAATTCATTGTATATAGTCCAACAGATTGGAATAATGGAGTATTTTGTCCTCAATTTTTTTTATTGCAGAAATGGATAGAGGGTGCAAAGTTATGCTACCCTGATTTTTTTCAGATTTTTTTTAGACATGGAACTATTTTTAAAAAATTATTGAAAATTCTTTTTATGACGTCACGCGGCGGCAAGTCCTATCTTTTTCTTAAGGAGCGGCGTCTCGTGACATCACGAAAAGGACTTTCAATAATTTTTTAAAAATAGTTCCCGGGCTCTAAAAAATCTGAAAAAAATCAGGGTAGCATAACTTTGCACCCTCTATCCATTTCTGCAATAAAAAAAATTGAGGACAATACTCTATTCAATTATTGAAATTCTTAAACTCGTTTCGAATAACTGAAACTTTGATAATTAATATAATATTTATCAAAATTTCAGAAGAGATAAAAAAAAAAACTTTGACTTTTGTTGAACTGTAGATTTAGCTCACGGCAACACCGCTGCTGCTAAATCCAGCCTTGCAGGTGATCGTAATATTTCATGGGAAAATTTATTTTTTTTCCTTCATGAGCTTATATTTTTAAAGGATTAAAGAAAACAGACGTCAAGCAACCAAGGCAAAGAATAATAAACAGTCTTTTGAAAGCAGGAGATTCAATTTATAGAATTTTTGATGAAATAACCCGTGAATTAAAAATAGAATGTATTTATGATAAATTTATATGGATATATAGGTACCATGAGGCGCTCGTTGTAGATACTTTTGGACTCTCATCAGACATTCAATCTGTGTCGCCGCCCTCTCCGTTTTTAGTTCCCGGAAGTAAAGCCGCAAGTTCTAATATTAGAATATTATCATATATATACCGTTCCTTTTCCGTCGCTTGTGTTCTTAGATAACGTATCTTGTATAAATTTAATTATTATACAATAAAAAATTAGTTTCATAATTTCTAAATATTTGTTTTATATTTGTTTCACTTTATTAATAACTTCATTTAATATATAATTAAGTGATGTAATAACACTCACGGAAGTAGTTGGAAGCGTTGGAAGTGCAAACATGACATGAATTTTTACTATAATTTTTAGAGATCAAAATTCATGTCTTAATTTGTAAAAACAACTATATAATTTTCACACTGTTTCTAATTTAGTAAAATTCTTTCAGTTTTCGATTATTTTTATCAATTTTTTCCATTTGTCAAACTGACGTAACAACCAATGAATTATATAATTATCAAGTTTCTAAAAATACATTACATAACCTTGGGGTTTTAAGTGGTGAGGAACTAAAATAAATCTTGAACAATAATTATATGTAACTTACGCACTTCAGTTTTAGTACTTCAAGTTATGGTAATTATAATTACTATTATAAATGCAAAATTTAACATTATTCAAATTACGGAACATTTTAGGAATAGAACAGGCCTGTACGATGGCTAGAAATAACATCAATTAATTTTAATGAACAATAATGAATTTGACTTATTTTTGCTTAAAATAACTTTTAAAATTTCTAACAAAGAAGAATGTATTTTCTATGAATGGCTTTATACATTGAGCTTGAGAGTCGAGGTGAAGTCTAGCGCTCTGCTCAGAGTGAGTCCCTGTTTTTGTCTACTTGTTCCACCTGAAAGCGGTCCGTTTTTTTTTTTTTTTTTTAATTCCCATTCATTTTTAACCTAGCAGACTCTGGTCCTACGTGTTTTCTTTACGCTCTTAACTTCCTGTGGCTGTTTGCTATATTTGCTCGATAATTTCGAGTAGCTTAGACCGCATTCAGAGGAAGGCACGGCGGGAAGTGGAACTGTTGATGGTCACACGTACACCTCATAAATGTCACGTACTGGGTCATAGTTAATGAACTTATGGTGGTAATTGATATTTGCAATGTGTAATCAAAACCTTATTCTTTCCATTCCACTGAGTACAGTGTATATTATTTCTATATTTATAACAATATATTTATTTATATATTTTACATGGTTTCTATGTAATTCTGTAATATTTTGCTATAAACAATAGCAAGTGCAGATCCAGCCTTTGGATTCGGCATTGCACTATCCTGCAAATTTATTTTTAAAAAATTGAGGTAGGGGGCAATTTGCATGGGTGATTTCAATCCCTCATTTTGTGGGATCTTTAGGAGGGGAAGAATTTAAGACCCTATTTCTTATATTTCACAGATCTCATGTTATAACGGTACATTCAACCAGTTAATTGAAGTGTCTGACTTGCAAGATCATTTCGCTTTGAGGTTCGACAAATTATTGTTAAGGTAGAGATAATGTCGATCAGCTGTTTTTTTAGCTTTATTTGATTAACATGTAAACTTAAGCAAATTCACAACAATTCTGAATTTTTTTTTAGAGGCAGATATTAGTGCCTATTAAAAGCCACAGAAAAAGTTTCAAAACAATTTAACGATTTAATTTAATTAAGTTTTTATAGTTTGTCTCTCCATGGGAAAGCCCTATGCTGAAAATTAAATAAATTAATTAACAAAAATTGTTTTGAAATTTTTTCTATGGCTTTTAGACACTAATATCTGCCTCTCAAAAAATTTCAGAATTTTTGTGAATTTGCCAAGGTTTGAATGTTAATCAAATGGAGCTAAAAAAACAGCTGATTTAACATCTTTGAATCTTTTGATGCTGAACAAGTTGCCTAACCTCGCGGCGAAAGTTGCTCCGACTATTCGAAAGTGCTCATAAATAAAGAAGTATAAATTATTTTGATGAATCAATATTTTTGGCGTCTTGCATTTCTTTCCCTCCACTCCCCTCTCCTGCATGTTATGATACTTGATAGTTCCGAGGTTAAAAAACACGGTGCGACCACCACTGCCACTTCCTTCCGACTTGCGACCAGCATCCTTTCTTTGTAGACTAATAGACTAAATTTATTTTAACATACAAGCATGCCTCTGGTGAAGAGGAGATTATGTGATTAATGCGTTTAATTTTTACTATTTTTTTATTATATGTAGCATCAAAAATGAATTTGTGAATTTTTATTACAAAAAAAAAAAAAAAAAAAAAAAAAAAAAAGGGGAATATAAAGTAGAATTAAGTAGAAGCATCATCTTTCGTCTCTAGATCCCCAAAAATATACTCTTGCAAGTTTGCTCCAAATTTTATTTGACATATAAATAAATATAAATGTCATCATCATTGCACATTAAATTTAATACATTATTTTATTACATACAGTCAGGTTTACGTATATAATCTTAAAATTTATTGCAAACCTGTAAATTTAAAGAAATATATATGAATAATTTATATTCAGTTTATTTTATTTAATCTAAAAATACACTTCCTATAAAAACTGGTTCTCTATAATTTTGACACAATGTTCTAAAAATAACCCTCATTATAGATACTTTATATACAAGTACATCCAATCCGGACTTTCTATACGAAATTTGGCTCACGTTACTCGATATGTCGGCATTTTTTTTTTTTTTCCCCCTCTCGTCACATAAGCAGGTTCATTGGCTTTGTAAGACGACTATAATTGAGCTAAAAATAGCGTAGTCGCGACCGCGTGTAGATTGTGGCGGAAGCTGGTGGCCTTGGCACTCACTCGTCGTCACTTCTTCCTCCTCTCTCCTCTGCACCGACGTCGTCGCGGTCTCTGCATGGGTGTGCCGGTGTGGCCATGCACAGGTCGCAACCACGTACGGGGGGTGACTCATTAATTTACCACCCCTGGTGGTGCTTAATCGGGCCCTGAAGTGAGCACCGAAAAATATATATATATATATATATAAAATCGTCATTTTCTGTTACCTGTAGGAGTTAGATACTTGCTTCTTATATGCATGTATGCCCATGTAACCAGTCATAAGGAAGCCCCAAAGAAAAAATAATAATAAAAATAAATTTTACATGGTTCTTGTCGTTCTTCGTTAGGGAAGGGGGGGGGGGCTAAGAAGTGAGTGAAGAGACTCGTCCACAGTTCATTAATTTAATTCGGGGAAGGTTAATCCCCCTTCCTCCACGTACCTCCATGTATACAGTATACGTCATTAGGGAGACACAAGCAAGGAAGGAAAAAGTCGATTTTGATATAGCGATAAACATGCAGTAATAAAATTTTTATAATAAAGAAATATACATTGTTTTATTAAAATTAAGTTGTTTTTAATTCACTCCTCATGTTTCAGAAATGTGCAGACAATCGGGCATCGTCCCATCCGACCTTCATCAGGATCGACCCTCCGGACACTCAGGTAAGCCAAACCATATTATATATATGCACATACACACACACACCCTGACCCTAATGTATGTCATATATCATACATTGTACGTTGCATACAAATTAAAACATTGTTTTGAGGGAGTCGATCGACTGTGATGTGCGCGATCGTCAATCGTGCATAGAAATAATTACCCCCTAACTTTCTGCATCGCAATAGCAATTATTGTAATCATAAACAATAAAAACAACTACACAGGAAATAATATACCGTTATCTGGAATAGTAATAGTTAATCGTCTTCAAATTAAAAATTATTACCGTGTCATTTGGACGAACCTTTCCTTCCTTTTTAGCAAAAAATGACGTTGTTCACCTTCCTTCTCGCCGCGCATCTCAGTCTCTAACAGACATTGCGTAGTATCCTAATTTTATTATGTCATTCCAATTATTCCAAAGTAAATTTTTAATTTGCGGATATGCGAGATCAGTTAGAAAAAGCTTCATCATTTGTTATTATAAATATATATAATTTTATATTCATAATTATTATATTTGTTACAGGCTCATATACATATAATATATATATATAGACCAGGCATATAATTATAGCCAAATTAAAAAAAATGCAAAGAACAATACGTATTAATTATACTTATAGCTACATGTCTCCTACTTTTCGTTCATCCAGGGTCGAGATCGTATTTTGAGACTAAATAAAAAAATGTTAAAAATAACAATTATGACCTTCCGTTCAAATTACGTCATATTTTATCCCAGTTTATGACGTGGACCCACTCCCTTCATTTTCCCCCTCTTCTATGACACCCGCATGCCGTGTAAATCATAATAGTACAGTTGTAAATAATATTGATTGATTAACTGCCGCAGGTAACCAAGTCGGTGTTGGCGCTGCTGCACTACTACAACTGGCACACGTTCTCGGTGATCAACGAGGAGTCGTGGCAGGGTGTGGCGGACTCGCTCATCGTGCGTGCCAAGAAACACGACATGACAGTGAGCCACCAGCGCACAGTCAAGGACCGCCACGAGTGCTGCGAGCGCAAGATGCAGTGCTGTCACTCCGGCTTCTGGTACCAGGTCATCCAGGAGACCCGCAACAGAACTCGCAGTGAGTCCACGTCGCATCCTTAATAATAATGTATTTTAATGCAGTGACAAACTAAAAAAATGAAAATATTGCACAAATAAATACAACGTGTAAATGAACTTATTTTTAGACTTTTTTCACTTTTTTTAAAACATTATTTATTTATTTATTTATTTATTTATTTATTTATTTATTTATTTATTTATTTATTTATTTATTTAAATTTACAATTAATTTATTGATACTGCAATAAATGATAAAATAATGTAATATTACATATGGCCATGGAGGCGATGATATGTAATTATATATTACTGTCACATGATTATCTTAACATCAATATATTTATTTTTTACACTCAAGTATTTAATATGCATCTGGCCCAATAATCTTGCTGCGAGGTCATTATTATAATATTAAGCAAGCATCAAAACTGAACCTCAAGCAAGAGGCTTCAAGATGTCAGCTTACCCCTATCATCTATGCAACCATTTTTATTTTGATGGTGAATAAGTTGCCTAACTTCAAGACAAGGGGTGGACTCATTTCAATTGTTTGAGTGTACTTCTCCCTCAATTTGGTAATCTTTTTTCAGTCTACGTCTTCCTGGGCACGCCTCCCAGCCTCATTGAGATGATGACGTCCATGCAGGCCCTGCAAATGTTCGACAATGGAGAGTTCATGGTGATCTACGTCGACATGGAGACCTACTCCAAGCGTGAGGCCGTCAAGTACCTCTGGAGTGAGTTCAGCAGCTAGGGAATTATTAATAATATATACTGTATCTGTTTTTTAAAAACGTGGTAAGACTGGATATTGCATTCATATTTATGCCAGGAAAACCACAATAATTGCAGCCACATTCTACTGGTAGTAAAAATTAATTAAGCTTATATCAAGCATTTAATTATCAGATCATGAAACAGACTGAAAAGATAAAAAAATTAATTATTCAAATTCTGTATTTCTATAATTTATCAAATTTTTTAAAGTATGTTTGGTTCGAAACTTTAATGATAAATTACTAAAAATGTGAATTTATTTTTACAGAAAATGACCTCATCACTAAATTCAATTCATGTTACACCCAGAAAGATTTTGAAAAGAGAGCCAAATCATTACTAGTAGTTGCCATGTCACCTGCATCTGAAGATTATGGAAACTTCTCTATTAAAGTTCGAGAACACAATATTATGGAACCATTTAAGTTTGTGGTGCCAATATTTTTTAGAGAAGTAATGGAATACAAAACGGTTAGTATTAATTTATAGTTATTAGTATGATTTTATACATATCAACTATTAGTAAAATTTAGTCTATGTAAATTAACTTAACTGTTGTGTCTTTGCAGCACATTTCGATCTATGCAGCATACTTGTATGATGCCGTACAACTTTACGCACGAGCATTACATCAAGTTATCATGGAGGATTTGCAAGACGAGGCCAAAGCACAAAACACAACAGTTGACAAACTGTGGCCTAGCGAAGAGAAAATTAAAGAACTCACTCTCAATGGAACTCGGATCATTCAGGCCATATTAAAGAATCAATCTTACCAAAGTAATTTAAATACACTGCTTCTAGATTTAAAAAATACTCACTTTAATTTTATTTTTTTAGGTGTAACTGGGGCTACAATCAAACTGGATAGTTCTGGCAACTCTGAAGGAAATTTTTCTGTTATTGCTCTAAAGCCATACGATTTAAAAGAAGTTCCTAATTTTACGTGCCAGTATCACATGCTCCCAGTTGCTCAATTCCAGCAAGGACCCAATGATACTTTGGTATGTTGCAAATGATATATATTTGCTTAAAAAGCTCTTTCCATTATTTTTTGCCCTATAATATTTTTATAGTTATTAATTTTATAATAATTAAAACTAAAAATTACAACATTAATTTGCTGTCTCTTTTATTTAAAATTATTTGCTTTATTATTTATTTACATAGTCTGAATACTGACTTTTTAAATTTTTGTTTGTTTTAACTGTTCCATTACACTTTGCTATGTGTAACAATGTATCTTCCCTCCGCAGGAGTACAAGCTGAATGACCCAAACAATGCAATAGACTGGCCTGGGATGAGCAAGCCTGAGGACAAGCCGAGCTGCGGGTTCGACAACGAAAACTGTCCGGGCAAAGACACTCACCAGCAGAGCGTTGTGGCGGCGGGGATGTTGGGCGTGCTGCTGTTCTGTGCCACCGTCGTCACGGCCAGCATCTACCGCAAGTGGAAGATAGAGCAGGAGATTGAAGGACTGCTGTGGAAGATCCACCCCTCAGAGCTGCACAGCTACTGCGGAAACATCGCCTCGCCACCAAGCAAGGTACGTCTGACTGCACGTGATTTACACTAATAATAATTATTATTACACTGAGGGAAAATGAATGTCATTGAGTTTTGGTAAAATATTGGACAAAAGTTATCATTACGTGTTCAATTTAAATTCATAGTTCTCTGAAACATAATATGGGCTTATAATTGAAGATAATGCATTGATTTTTTTTTTATTAAAAGTATTAAAAAGAAAATTAGGTATTAGAAAATATGAAAATAAAATGGAAAAAATAAAGTTTAACTTCTTTATAAAACCCATGTTATTTATGTCGGTGGGTAAAATCTTGGTTAAGTATAGTTCTTCATCTACTGCATGTGTATCATGTGCATTAATTAATTAATATATATATAATTCTCTGTTGATCAATACAATACATTTTGATATATACAGTAGTTCATTTAATTCATTGGTTAAAAAAAGAAGTAATTTCAAGTGTGTGATTTTTTTTTTTTTTTTAATAATTACTATTTAATTACTCTGAACACCAAAGCTCAATTTTAAAAATGTATCAACATTGCAGCTGAGTCTGATGTCGACGACCTCGTTTGAGTCTCGATGCGGGCCGCAAGTGTTTGCTTCGACAGGCCAGTACCGAAACATGGTGGTGCGCATCAAGGAGCTGGTGTTCTCGAAGCGTAAGGACTGCATCACGCGGGACATCATGAAGGAAATGAGGCTGCTGCGAGAGCTCAGGCACGACAACGTCAACTCCTTCATTGGAGCGTGCATTGAGACGGGCAGGGTCCTCATAGTCACGGACTACTGTGCCAAAGGCAGTCTCTACGTGAGTCACAACACTCATTGGTTATCATCTTGGGGCAAGAATTTCATTGTTAGAGGATCAAGTTACATTGTTCTTATTGCACTACAGAAGTTTTTTTGCAATTTTTTTAAATGTTGTGTTTTTTTTTAGTGCATTAATAGTTACTTTAATTTATTTTGCACTCTCTTCCAATTTTTTAACCTTTTAATTGTATCCTCCCTCTACACTCCCACCTACAAGCTTGTTAAAAAAAGTTATGTAGTGATATCTAGAAATAATATTCCTCTGAGGATGCAGGAGAAAAAAATTATTGATAGTTTTTCTATCGTAACATTGCTTTTAGTAAAAATTTGTTACTTTTCTGTGTTAAAATAATGCCCAAAGCTTTTTTTTTTTTTTTTTTTTTTTTTTACAACTAACATTATTCTAATTTCAGGACATAATTGAGAATGAAGACATAAAGTTAGACGCGATGTTCATTGCTTCGTTGGTCCATGATCTCATCAAGGTAACTAGACAGTCTCAGACGTTGGTTCCCAAATTCTAACACTGTGACGTTGCTAGGGCATGCGGTACCTGCACAGCTCCCCCTTGGGTTGTCACGGCAACCTTAAGTCCAGCAACTGTGTGGTGACAAGTCGCTGGGTCCTCCAAGTAGCAGACTTTGGCCTTCATGAGCTGAGGCAAGGGGCAGAGAGCGACAGCATAGGCGAGCACCAGTACTATCGAAATCTCCTCTGGAAAGCACCAGAATTACTGAGAGGTGTAAATCCTTCACTCAAAGTCAGTCAGAAAGGAGACGTATATTCCTTCGGTATCATTCTTTATGAAATAATTGGAAGAAAAGGACCTTATGGGCAATGTTCTGACGACCCCAAAGGTAAGAAAACAAACTTGTGTCATATACCAGAACTTTGATTTAATATTTATTAATCCGACAGAAATTATTAGAAGAGTGAAGGAGGGAATTTGTGGTCCAAACGGGGAAGCGTTCCGTCCCGATCTGTCAGTGCTCCTCGATGGCGAGAATGAGTGTCCGGACTACGTGATGAGCTGCATCACCGAGTGCTGGGCGGAGCAGCCAGAGGCACGACCAGACTTCCAGACAGTGCGAGACCACCTCAAGCAGATGCGAGAGGGCATGTGAGTGCCTCAGAAATACACAGTAGTTTAATATACCTCGTCCGTCTCAACTCATAATATATTTAATCATCTGCAAAAAAACACAATTATAAACTCTAGTAATTAGATCATTAATTTAGCTGCATGTTGGTTTTAAATATAAGATAAAATAAATGGTGTATATCTGTGCCCTTTTAAATTTGAATTTTAATACTATCAATGATAAAAATTATTATTTCTCTTCCACATTTCAACACAACTCGTAAAATTTGTAATTGTGTTCTCTTACTACAAAATATAATATTGCAAGTTAATCCACTGTTAAATTAAAGCAAATTTATTGCTAATTTCAGGCAACGTAACATCATGGACCAGATGATGCACATGATGGAGAAGTACGCCAACAACCTTGAGGACTTGGTGGGGGAACGAACGCAGCTCTTGTTTGAGGAGAAACAAAAGACTGAAGACCTCCTGCATAGAATGCTGCCAGCGTGAGTCTCACCACAACTTGTACTTTTGTAATGACGTTGCTAATCTAATTTTGATATCTCCACAGCCCCGTGGCACTCAGTCTCACCATGGGAATTGGTGTGGAGCCAGAGTCGTTCGACTCTTGCACCATCTACTTCAGTGATATCGTAGGCTTCACTGCAATGTCTGCTGAGAGCACACCACTTCAGGTTAGAGCGTAATCTTAAGCTTTCAACAGTTTAAACTTTGAACAGTTATAATATTATTTAAATAAAATTATTTTATAAATTACCATTATTCAGATACATATTTTAAAGGAAAGGATAGGAATAACCAGCAAGGCCTTACCGATCGAGAAGTCACAGAAGGAGAAAATCTTGTGGTCACAGGTTCACTCGGAAAATAGTTAAATATCAAAATGTAGATACTGTATTTAAATATTTTTCGAGTGAACCTGTAACTGCAAGATTTTCTCTTTCTGTGACTTCTCGATCGGTAAGGCCTTGCTGGTTATTCCTATCCTTTCCTTTAAAATATATATCACAACCAAAATGGTTTATTTTCCTTAAATTTAACATTATTCAGATACATCAATTAATATTTTAATTTTCATTTCAGGTTGTCAATTTCCTGAATGATCTATACACGCTTTTCGACAAAATCATTCAGGGCTATGATGTTTACAAAGTGGAGACAATTGGTGATGCTTACATGGTGGTAAGAATTAATTTTACTATTAAAGTACATAAACTTTAAGGAATAGTGATTATTGAAATCTGAAACCTCATTTTCATGAACAGGTGAGCGGCCTGCCCCTGAAGAACGGCGACAGACATGCTGGCGAAATAGCTTCGATGGCATTAGATCTGCTGGCTGCTGTAAAAAGTCACAGAGTCGCACATCGTCCTAATGAAACACTCAAGCTGCGTATTGGCATCCACACTGGTAAGAATACTAAAAATATAATTAATTGATGCTTTAATTTATTGTAGATGTTAGTGTCAAAATCTTTCTTAATTTTTATTATGTTAGAAGGTTAATTATTTCAGTAAAAACGTCATCTCAGAATTTATTTACTACTATTTCACATGTGATTGCATTACTATTGTGTCCAATCTAATTATTTAACACCAAAAAATATAATGTTTATTAAAAAAATAATACTGATCTAATATTGGATACAAAATAAATTCAAATATTGCTTCAAAAATGCTTAACAATATACAGTTCTTCAACCACATTCAAAGCAGTCATTACCTCAACACCAACAAAGTTTGTTAACACTCACTCTGCCTTCAGGCCCTGTGGTTGCCGGCGTGGTGGGTCTGACAATGCCTCGCTACTGCCTGTTTGGGGACACGGTCAACACAGCCAGCCGCATGGAGAGCAATGGGGAACCTCTGCGCATCCACATCAGCGAGCAGTGCCGAGCTGCGCTGCTACGACTTGGTGATGGTTGCTACGTGATGGAGGAGCGTGGGAATGTCTTCCTTAAGGGCAAGGGAGCGGTGACGACACACTGGCTGCTGGCGGCCACCTCCCTCGCAATTCAGAGAAGAAATGTTGATGCAACAGCTCTGCCCCCTCTGCTCTTCTGCAGGTATTGGGATATAAGCCAGGAGCCAGGACTGGGGAAGAGGGGATGTGGGGTTTAAAGTCTTAAAAAATTATAATATAAAAGAGAAAGAAATAAATACTGAGAAAAAAGTCTTGCCACTACAATAGTTTAAATTAGTGCAGAGAATGGGAGAAGGGAGATTTTCATAGATTCTCCGAGTATAATCGTGGTTATAACATGTTGAAAAAAGCAACTACTACTTGTCTAAAATTTTACAATTACCTTTGCAATATTTTTGTACTAGTTAAAAAATAATTGTATTATTGTTAAAACAATTGTTATAATTGCTACTTTTCACAATATAAATGCTACTAATGACCCTGCAGTAATGATCCTGCAGTTTCCCGAAAATAACAACTAAAAAATTTCCAGTTTTGGAGTACATAGATGTAAGAGTCTTTTTAATTTTTAAATATTTAACAATGTCAATACAGTGCGGGTCCTACATGGCAAATTCGTCATAAATTTATCTGTTTGTTGCGGGTAAAGACAGAATCATAAAATAAATGTATTCCAATCTGTCCCTAACTCAAATCTTAATTTTTCAGGCAATCTGGTTCTGTGATGGGTACCACCGGCATTGGTACTCCGGTACGACGTCGAGTGGGAGGTATCAACAGCATGGCCCTGCCCAGTCTGCAGGATAGTGGGGGTTTGTGCCAGCAAGCAAACTCGCCCACCGCCTCAAACTTGCACATCAATCAGCAGAACAACAACATGCTGAGTACCTCCGCACCTGCCCAGGGGGGCAATTCATCAGCAGACACCCTCACGGCAGCGTCGCTAGATCTCTCACAGCCGGGCTTATCACGCTCCTTCGATCCCTTCCCTTTCAGTGAAGTGAAACGAAGACTCAAACGAGACGCCAAGTCCCTAGAGGACTGTGCTACGACTGTGTCAATTCTACCTCCAACCCCTCCCTCCCCAAATCCACTTCCAAACGGAGGTGCTTTACATCATGAAGATGAAGTATCACCTTTACTTCCTCAACGTCCACCAAAAAGATGGAGATCTTTAGAAGATGGTTCTGGACTTGTTGTTGTTGATGATAATGATGATGATGATGATATTGATCAACCCTTTGACTCAACTACTACAGATACTAAAGTTGCTAGAGGATCTCTAAAAACATGGCTAGTCGGTTTATTAAATGGAAATAATCGTCTTAAAGGAGGTGGTGGTAGCCAGGCTTCATTACGTAAAAATGTTTATAGTCTTCCTGGTACTACTACCAGTTCAACTCCAGGGATTAATTTTGAAAGTCAAACACAACAATTTTCCCAACTGTGTCAAGCCAACGTCAATGAAGAAAGTATAGTGTGATGAAAATTATGCAATTCTCTTTTATTTTGTAAAAAATCCCACCGTAAAAATTTCTAAAAAAGTAAGAGCCATTGGCTCTAAAATAACGTTGATTAAATATTAAAAAAAATTTCAGGAGTTGGAAGAGTAATAAATTTTTACCTTACTTTTTTTTTTTTTTTTTTTTGCTCCCAGGACAATAATTTGTTTGAACAATTAAGTCATATTTTTTGCCAGTGTATTCAGATGTTGTAACATTTCTTTCCTTTTATGTCATGTTTTTAAAATTAGTATCACTAAAAAGTATGATTTAATGAGAATTACATACGAAAGTAATTTAGTTTTCATCACTCAGGAGTGTTAAAAAATGTGTTAATTCTTTTTTTTATTTGACTTTTACTAGATCTTTAATAACATCCAATATTATTGTATAAAAAAATGTGTATTGTGAATTGAATTATTTCTTTTAGTTGTGTTTTTCTTTAAAAAAAAATATATGCTTGTGTAATTTCAGCACAATATTTAAGATGTACTATATGTTGTATTCTAGTGCAAAGACTTGTACCTACCATTATTCAGTGATTGTTAATCAGATGGGCTGTGAGTCAAAATGTCATTTTTAGGAATAACATGGAAGGCACCTCTTCCAAAATCTGCATTTTTTTTTTTTTTTTTTTAAATATTCAGACAAGGTGATCTGACAAACAGTAAAATGTACACTCAAACAAATTATAACTGTCTGCCTCACCAAAACATTGGATGTTACGCAACTTGTTATACACAAATACTGTAGAGGTTTTTCATATAGCAAGGGAAAAAGAATATATTTTAACCCCTGAACTACAGATTTGACACTGAACAAGTTGAGGCAAAGCAATATAATTGTTTGAGCGTGCATGGAGGATTCTCCTATACCAAGCATACAAATGCATATTTTAAAGGATTAACTACCAGAAACTTTCAGTCAAATTGTTAACCATGTAATTACTGTTATTGTCTGAATTGTGTTTTTAAAACTTCAATTTCATAATCAATTTTTGTTTTAAATAATATTTTCATTCATTTTTTTTTTTTAATTATCAGTTTAAAGAGTTTTATTTTATATAAAAATGTGTTTTATGAAAATGGTGCCAAGATTAGAAAGTAAAAAGAAATAAAATAAAAATGTTAAGATATAAATATAATGCTGTACAAGAGTAATTAATTTAGTTTGTACATGTGAAGAAAAAAAAAAATGACAAGAAATATAAATTAAAAAATATCAAAAGTATTTTTTTTTTTCTATTTATACAGTAACCCACTTGTATTGTGGTTAGTAGGGTGGAACATCTCGTATGAAACTACAAATTTAAGGGTTAGAATTATGAACATTACATTTGACACTTTTGGTATGATTTTTTTAAAAATTAACTTAATACGTAAGGTAACACGAAACAGCTGATTTTATAGTCCCATTTGATTTGAGTTGCAACTACTATCGGAACCAAAAAGGTGTGCCCTCTCCTTATGGGAGTTATATGCTATTCAGGGGCACACCTTTTTGGTTCCGAGAGTAAGCATTCAAGGAGTGAACCTCATACAAAATATTGTGTGACTCTGTGTTGAATGTCTCACCCATCCTAGTAATTTCCATTTCCCTTTTTTATTTTAACCTTCTCTATTTTCTTCCCTTCCCCGATACTCAATTCCATCATCAACAGCATCCTCACCACATCCCACATAGTCAAATTTGCCCAAATAATTAGCCCGTGCTCTTGTGTCCTTGGGAACAGACGCTTGAGCCTGTGTCAAAATTCCCTGCATTCCATCACCTTTCATGTTGGCACCTGCATCATCACCTTACATTCCTTCACACCACACCCCATAATCACCCTACTAGACCTGTGTTTTTACACGTACCATTGTTCACCCGTCCTATCATCCTACCTTATAAAAAGGCACTAGTTGAACCTACGTAGACTAGCTATATAATAGTTATTAACAAATTGGTTAATTAACTTACTTAGACCGGGCCAAGTGATTTTATTGTTAACCGACAGCCCTTAAAATTCAATTCAGTTTGATTAAGGGCATTGGGTGTAGCACCGGTAGTTGGCAACACTGACATATCTTCACCATGTTAATTTTTGATCATTGCTCCTCGGAGTAATTTTTATGCTAGAGCTAAGCTGATTGCTGTAGTATCAAGATAATTATATATCTTATATATCTCTACGTAGACGTTATCTCTACCTTAACATGTAAACCTTCAGAAATTCACAAAAATTCTGGAATTATTTTGAGAGACAGATTTTAGTGCTTAGAAGCCATAGAAAATAATTTCAAAACAATTTAACGAGCTGATTTTTTTTAATTAATTTTTTTTAATTTTCAGCATAGGGCTTCCCATGGAGAGACAAACTAAGAATTTAATTTTAAAAAATCGGCTCGTTAAATCATTTTGAAATTTTTTCTATGGCTTTTAGGCACTAATATCTGCCTCTCAAAAAAATTTCAGAATTTTTGTAAATTTGCTAAGGTTTACATGTTAATCAAAGGGCATTACGTCGATCAGCTGTTCGGCGTTATCTCTACCTTAATCAAAAGGAAGTACGTCGAACAGCTGTTCAGCGTTATCTCTACCTTAACATGTAAACCTTAGCAGCAACAGTCCGTAGCACTACGAAATTGCAGAAAAAATTTCAAAACAACCGGATGAGCCGATTCTTTTGAAATTAAGTTTTTTAATTTCCAGTATGGAGCTTTCCCATGGAGAGACAAACTGAAAAATTAATTTAAAAAAATTATCTTGGCCGATTGTTTAAAATTTTTTCTGCAACTTCTTGGTGCCAAGGACCCATCTCTAAAAAAAAAAAAAAAAAAAAAAAAAAAAAAAAAAAAGATCAGGAATTACTGTGAAGTTGCTAAGGTTTACATGTTAGTTAAATGGGAAATGGGACTACAAAATCAGCTGTTTCATTTTACCTTACCCTTAAAGAAACATGAAACTTTCATCATAACATGAAGATAAAACTATTCTCTTTCGACTGATTCTATAAATTTTCTTGTGTGCTAATTATTTACTCCATTTTTGATCGAGATAGATATTGGAATTTGACTCTGTGACATCATGATGATTTCATCGGGTCAATCTTTGTCCGTTGGCTAGATGACGTCATCGTGACATCACAGAGCAAAGTCCAATATCTATCTCAATAAAATCGGTGACAAATGAAGGTATCAAGCGAAAGAAAATAATTATATGTACCTTGCAAGTAAAAGTTTGCACCTTAAAGTCTCTCTTTTTTTTTTTCTTTTTCTTTGAAGAAACAAAGTCTAATGGGAATGAAAACTAACTGCATGGCTTAGAAAATAAAACAATTTTACCTCATTTATGCTGAACAGTCAGTGCAGGTTCAACTAACATGTTGACTGTGCAGACTTTTGTTGTTAACTTAAATAATTTTTTTCACTAGTCAAGTAGAAAATTCCAATATAAAAACAAATTAAAATAAAAATAGTTAAAGCCGGTAAATGAAAATGTAATAAAACTGAATATATAAAATTTAACGAGTTTCAAATAAATATTTTATTAACATCAAACTGGAAACGCCCCACATACAGTCTATGGAATGGAGCACACACAACCCGCCATGGTGCCGCTGTGCTTGTTGTTGGTGATGATACTGCTGCTTGCTGAGTTGAGGCCAAGGCGTGAGAACCAGCTGTGCGATGGCAGCGTGGGCTTGGCCCAACCTTTCTCGGAGAGGTGGTTGGCTCGTGATCTCGACTAGAGCTCATCCTTTTGTGCTTCCTCATCTGCAAAATGAGAACCAGCAGTGTCAGTTGTAGCTATAAGCTGCATTTTCTAAACAGCTGGAATTACATGATACAATGTTTCTATTTATTGATTATAACTTCATTACTCAATGCAAAAAACATCATAGTGGTCCTCTCTAAATGTAGCAATAAAATTGTCACCTTTTCAATAATATGTGTGGATCTTTTGTATCCTTCACCGTATAATTTTTTCTTGGGGGAAAAAAAAAAATGAAACCCTCTTGAAAGATCCTTCTAAAATATCTCGTACACAAAATATTTATTTACATCAGTTTAAAAAAAATCATACAAATGGTTTGCAAGATCAGTTTTATGCAATAAATAGAAAGTTGTATCATGTAAATATGATATGTAGCCACCAGGTCATGCAAGAAATACCAGCAGACTTCATCTACACTAGAAGATTGAGATAATGCAAAGAAAATAATAGATTAACAGGTTCTAGGCAATATTAGCATCATTTCTCGTCTGAATGGTCTCTGGTAACATATTTTTATTGCATTGATAACCAGAGACGGTTTCCAGAGTTGAGCTGAAGAGCCAAACAGAGAGGACTGAGATGTTTTGAATAAGCATATCAGCAAAGCATAAGTTTTTATCCATTTCTTCCCTTTGTAGGTTTCAGTGGCATCAATTCGTTGAAACCTCCAGCATACGGTGACAGTTTTCTTCAAGTGACATAGTTACTGAAAAATTGTCATATTATGTTCTAAAAATAATAAAAAAAATATATTGAAAAAAGAGGGGGGGGGGTAGATTTGAATGACCACTTTTACACCGGGTCACCAGGGATGAAGGTTAGAATGAAATTGCCAGAATACAGCCAATTCATCACAGTCAAATAATGTTAAAGCACCAAAGTTAAAATTTCCAGCTCCCGAAGCCTCAAAATAAAAAGTCTGTGGACAAAGTAGGGTTAATATCTCCATGTAAAACTATGAATAATGTTTATGTGTAACCAACAAAGTAAAGTTATGAAAAGTAGCAATATGATATTTCAGGTAAAAAGATAAAATTTAAGGAATTCGAAGCTACCATGAATCCTATTCATTGCACCAACAGATGAACCAAGGTTAGTTGTAACGAAAGAGATTTCACTGTTACATAATGGACAGATTGATGAAGAGTGGTAAAACAAACGAACCTAGGCAAGCAACTGAGATCAAGGGAGCAAGAAATCTGACGACAGCTGGAAGAGGGCGTGAATGACGGTGACAATAAATGCAGACGCCAGCCAGGATGCTTGGCCTGCAACAAGCAACAGTGCAACCTCGGGAAATATTACTTCTTTCATGATTGTGGTTGGGTGTTGTCACACAGTGCACGGAGTAATAGTCAACTTAAATATTTTTTGAATGACTGGAGATTGATTTTTCTTTCTATCTTAGTTAAATTACAAAAAATCATCTCTTTAAGCTGCTGCCCAAGCAAGTCAGGAGAAATGTTTGTGTTTGTATTGAAATGGTGTATTGCCAAGATATAAGTTAAAAGAATCATTACCATTCATAGTTATAAAAAAAATGTAATAATTGTTATAAATAATTGTGTCATAAAATTGCTAATTACGGTGTCATTAAACACTTCGTATTAACCAATGTTGGTTACAGTAAGAGCGCTGGTTATCTCAAACACCATGTGTCCCACCTGTGTCTTTGGTCTTGCCTTCTTCCTCGTCCTGATCCTCCGTCTCGCCTGCCAGCTGAGGTACCTCCTCCTGCTCCACCTCAACTCCGTCATCACCCTCGTCCGCCTTAACTTCAGATCCAGCCTCAACCTTGGCTTCAGACCCAGTCTCAACCTTGGGTTCAGAGCTAGTCTCGTTGACAGTCTTGTCCACAGTCTCCTCACTCGTGCTGTTCTCTGTGGAGCAAAATATAGTGTTACAACGTTGAAATGAAAAAAAATATATATATGTATATATATACAATACATTATTATTTGGTTTTATATTTTTTTCCATTAGCTCAATAGATACAACATACAAAATACAAGAAAAAAAAAAAAAATTTAACACTCTTCTGTGTCAATGCTATGTGAATGAAATGTATGCTTTATACAACCAACAAAAGTTCAAAATAAAAAAATAAAAATGTGTCAATCCTATATGTTAATTTTGAATAAATATTTCCTCTATTTTTTCATAAACTTGTAAACACTTTGTAGTAGCATTTTCATCATTATTAATATTTGTACTCAAGCCTCCAGGTGCTCACCTTTGACAGGCTTCTCCTCCTTGGGCTTCTTGGGCCTCCAGATCTTGGCCTTGTTGACAAGGTATTTGACCTCTCGGTCCAGCAGCGCCATCTTCTCAGCTATGGCCTTCACCGTCAGTTTGGGGTCCTGAGATAAAGGCACAGTCGCTTGCTCCTTCTCCTTCTTTGCCTTCCATTCCTGAAAACAGCGGCACAGATCAGATATGGAAACTGCAGCCATAGAATCTCCTAGTCAAATAGAGTGGAATTCTGGTTCATATTTTGCTTTGAATCTTTTAATTTATTCCCTTTATCTGTTCAGCAGTATCAGCAATTATTTCAAATACTGTATTAACATTCCTATATTTAGTCCAATCATTGCTTTTGAGCTTCCAACATAAACAAATGATATATGGTATAAAAGCTGCAAATCAAAAGTACATTTGATTTTTACTGTATTTTAGAAATTTTTGTACACAAGGTCCTTATCAAGTCATGTGATTGGAAGACAAGTGGAAATTAGTTTTGGTTACCTTTGTGTCCTTGATGACCTTGGTGAGAGCAGTCAGTTCGACGTCAGTGAAGACCCTGTCGTCAGGCTGGGAGTGTGCTGTTTGATTTTCCGCAGCTTTCAGGAACCTCTGGCTGCCTTCTATGACCTTGTCCAAGGTGGCTAGGGCTTCTGGTCTTGACCGGTGCTCTTCCACTCTCGTCAGCATGGGACTGGCCCCGTCATGCAGCTCCTTCAGTCTCTTCTCAAACTGCTCAGTCTCGGCCCCTGCCCCCTCCTCGTCCAGCCAGTCAGCTGCTACAGAGAGGGCAGAGCTGAGGGCCTCTCGTTCGGCCTCGCTGCCTGCAGCCATGTACTCAGGAGTCTCCAGCCGCATGCGGGTGTCCAGGATAAAGCTCTCGAGGGCGTTCAGAGCCCCCTCGTGACGCTGACGTTTCTGGTCCACCTCGTCAAGGGCAGCGAGCCTGTGAAACATTTGGCATGGTAGAGACATGCATTCAATATGACACGGCAATGAGTGAAAATTAATTGTTTTACAGAAATACTGTATCTATTTCTAACAAATCTTAGGTTAGGTTTATTTGTTTGTTTTTTTCAATTAGCTGATTGCATTTTGCATTAAATTCATGAACCACTAAAACTAAAATGTTGGAAAACGGATGAAATTAGTCATTGTTTAAGATTTGATAACAGTAGAGTAGCTGATGATTTTGATTTAAAAAATAAAGTAACAATTCTCAGAAAGCTATCCACAGATAATGTGTAGGGTCTGTTCCTCCACTTACTTCTTCTTGGCCTTCTTGAGCGTTGGCCCGGCTAGGTCTGCAAGGTCAAGTCTCTCCTCTGAGACCTGCAGACTCTCCTTGACAATCGTGACCTTGGTCTTGGGTGCCTCAGGTGCCGGAGCAGAGTCGTTACTCTGGGGTGGCGGAGGGACAGCCTCGGGAGCCTTCGCTTCCTCAGCCACCTCTGGCTTGGGGTCATCCTCCCCTGAGAACAGCTTGCTGATGGTGTTGCCAAGCTTTGAGAGGGGAGAGTCCTCATCCTCCTCCTCCTCGGCAGACTTCTCAGTCTCAATGACCGTCTTCTCGAAGCTCATCTCAGCACCAGCCATGCCCAAGATGCCGCTGTCGTCCAGCACAAAGTGGGCCTTGACGCCCTTGGCCTCCACACCAGGGCCTGACATCTTTGTGAGGGCGGCCGAGAGGCCACTGAGTTCAACGTGGGTCAGATTCAGAGAGCCCAAGCACCTGACGAGACAGAAAGGTTAAAGGTATAGCACAAAAATGTATTTCACTTGCTGTTACATGAAAAATTTCTGCCAGAGTATAGTTACATTAGAAACAGTCTCTATTTGACTTGAATACTATATACAATTATTCAGATAAGGACTTTACACCTACATGGCTTATATTTTTTTTTATCACCAAGCCCTCATTTCTACTTCAAATGATAAATATACAATACTCAACACCATTCAACAATGTGAAGCTACGTTAAAAAACAATAACATTTGAAGTTACTTACTCAAGATCTTCTTGACTCAAATGATCCAGTTCTGCGTAGTTAATATTAAAAGTAAAATCCTGAGAGTGTCTGTTAAAAGTCAAAAGTTTCTTCTGAGGATACGGGTTCATGTATCCAAACAGAGTTCGTCGAACAGTTTTAAATGCGGGTTCCTCCTCCGTACCCTCAGTGTCAAGCTTCCTCTCAAACACCACCTGAAACAACGTTAATGTTGCTGATGATCAACAATAGGGAAAAATAATAGTACCACAATATATAATTTTAAATACTTTATCAAAAATCACATAACATCCCCTCAAAATCGACAAAATAAGAAACGAAAAGGTCAGCATGGAAGTTTAACCTTTTTAAGGATGCAAATCTTACACTGTACTTATGATGACATAAAATGAAGAGCAACAGCATTGCATGACAGTCCTTGCATTTCTATCTATAAATTTTCTTTTTAATTGTAGAATTGGAATGCGATTAGGAATTTATATTTATTATAATCAAGATAGGGTTACGATTATCTAATGCTCCTTCATTTTCACAAAACTGGTAACTATTTTTTAGTCTCTGGGACCAAACAAGCTTGGCATTTTAAATGATAACAACCTGCAAGTACACAGTGTTTGGTCTCACCTGGATGGGGTACAGGACGGCGTCCTTGGTCACGAACTTCTTGACCTTGAAGCCGGCACTGAGGTCTGCAGCTTTGTAGACAGCCCCCATGGCGGCGGCCTCGTCAGCATTGATGTTCTTGGACAGCACCGTCCCCGTGGCGGCAGTGAGAGCTTCCTGAACCTTCGGCACTCGAGTACCAGCACCAACCAGCACCACCTGGAGGGAAACAAAACAACTTCAACATTGGCCGCTAAAGAAAACTACAAATAAAAAATTATAGAAGGGACTTTCAACCATAAAATATGAGATAAGTAAGGCCATATCAAAGAGCAACAACTTGTGGCATTGTAAATCTCCACTGTAACAATAATTTTCAGAAAAAATTTGGTCGTACAAGACAACATAGATCATGTTAATAAAAACCTAAACTAACAACCACCGTATGCTTTGGTGCATGCACTCTAAAGCCACACAGATACAATTTAAATGAGTCACTTGTTGGATAAAATTCACCAGATGTAGATATGATTGAATGTGGTTAGTTGAAGCTAATACAATAAATCAATGCAAAAATGGTCAAACTTCTGATTTTATACTGTATAAAAAAAAAAATAAAGTGTGTGGGGTAGGGTTGTGTTTCTATTTATCAGAAATGAAGCTGTAATTACCTGACTGATGTTGTCCATGGTAAGTCCTGACGATTTCAGTGCTTCATGTACAGGATTTGCTACCCTCTCAAACAAATCTGCACAAAGTTCTTCAAACTGCTCACGGGTTACTTGCACTCGGAAATCTATGTCATCCAGCAGGCCTTCGACCTAAAATATGATACAAATTAGAACAACATTACTGTATTTCCACAACCTACACATCGGTAAGGTCACACTTGACAAAAAATTTGACAACTCCATAATGAAATTTTAAAAAGTTAATAAAGTTAATATCCTTGACGCCATTTTACCCTTTTGGGTGTGGCCAGGTATTTAACCTTGTGTGTAAGAGTTATCTTGCGACCGAGCTGGGGCTTACCAGGCTCCCAGAACCCTTTCCTGCACTCTTCTGGGCTCGACTACCAGATCTGTGAGGCCTGCAGTATTTGAACTTACAGGGGTGATCACTTCCTCACTTCCTTCGGAAATATTCCGAGAGATGGCAGCACCGTGATCAATTGTGCCGCCGTAATTTTATTAATTACAAATCTGATACCAGTAGAAAACCTCATTTTTTTTTTTTTTTTTTTTTTACATGACACACTTTAATTTTGAAGGTTACAATTTTTTTAATAAAATACCATGGTGAAAGTACAAAGTTTATTTCATGAAGGTTCATGTGTGAAGGCGACTCACCTGGGCGTAGTGGTCAATGTTTGCACTGAGGACGTTCTTGAGCCGACCCGCCTCCTTGTACAGCTTGGCCAGCGCCCTCGGGTTCTTGAAGACGTCATTGGCAGTCTTCTTGAGCTCGTTGAACTTCTTGCCGAGGAAATCACGTAGCCTGAGCTGCATCTCCAGTCCTCCCAGCGTGCGGTCCAGCCTGACAATATTCAGTCATTTATGTCATTACAAGTGTGGGTTTTCATCTCCTTTCAAGATGCAATTTTTTTAGTTCTGTCATCAGTCTATTTTATTATCTGCCCGTAAAGTAGCTAGAAGTACAAAGTTTCTAGCTGTTATCTTCAAATTGGAATTTCTCATACAGTAGGTAATTGTATAATACAAACCCTCAGTTTCAAAAGTGAAATAAAAACAGGAAGGCTTTCTACTGTTTGGTGGCACATCAAACTAATTTGACTTAGTTTTGCATGCTACAGCGAACTTCTCCCATTCCAGATCAAATTTTAGAATTAAAAATGTAATATTTCTCGTGTTGACTCACCCTACGCCGAGAACGGTGGCTTGAGGGTCTGCGTCCCTGCCCTTGCCGATCGAGAAGTTGACGATGGCAGCAGCAGTACTGCTGGCCCCCATGTCGTAGAACATGATGTTCTGAGCACTCTCGTTGAAGTCCTGGCGCCGGAATATCCCGTAGTTAATGGCAACTGTCCACAAAACAATATGTTAGTCCTTTTCAAATAAAAAAAAAAAAAAAAATAAAAATAAAAAAAACAAAACAATCTATTAATAAATTTAATGTGGTCTGCTAAAAAATGAAACTTAAGGTACTGTATTCCCTGAAATACCACTTTTACTTTTTTCACAAAAAAAAAAAAAAAAAAAAAAAAAAACATTTTCAGCTTTAAAATTAAATAAATTACATTTACGAGAAGTTCAAGTGTACTGTATTGCAATTTCAAGAATAAAGCTCTTCTTAAAAACAAGTTATTCCCTTGTTTGAAGCTGATAATCTGAAATATGATTACGATTTCAGGCATAGATTTGACTATCAACCTTTTCAAAGCATCCACAGAGGTTGGAAATAAAAAATCTCCTTTTTTTGCATCACATGTCTCCTTACACATGTTTTTCATTACTAGCAACACTCTGCTACAGTATAACATGAAATTGTTACGCAGGTAAAATCCATCAGTGTCTTTACTGTTTGTTCCGTCAATAGTTTCGATGTGGTAACTCACCTGCGAGGTAGTCATTGATTAGCTGCAGAGGCTTGAGGCCGGCTAGTGAGGCTGCAGACAGGAGGGCACGTCTCCCCGCCTGCCCGAAGTAGCTGGGTACCGTGAGCACCACTTCCGTGACCGGCTGGCGGGCAGCAGCCTCTGCGTCTCTTCGGGCTTGCTGCAGCAACATGGCCACAAGCTCCTCGGGAGAGAAGCTCGTCTCACTGTAAGACCCAGATGTCTTGTAAGGTCTTTACCAAAGTACACATTAACAGTAATTACTTGTTATTGAATTCTTGTAACAATTAACAAATTTTAATTGCAGTTTATTAATATGTATATTGATCCTATAATATTTAAAAAAAAGAAATCTTTGAGGGAGAAAATGTAATAACAATTGGATTCACTAATTTTCGTTGATAATAATTCAATCTTTGCCCATGGGTAAGAGAGAGAGAAAGAAAGAGAGAGAGAAAGAAAGAGAGTGAAGGCTTCCTTGTTGAGGCAACTTTCCACAGTAACAACAAGTTCACACAGTCAATCTAAATCTCATGAGACCCACGACGATCAAAAGACAACATTTTCTTTCCCGTCAGTCATCACTCACTCGTCATGTCTAAAGATGACAGTTCCTCGCTCTGGGTCCTCCTCGATCTGGTAGTATGGGAAGTGGGTCTTGTAGCGCTGGACGGTTGAGCTGTTTGCTCGCTGGCCCAGTAGAGGTAGCAGGTAGTTGTAGCTACTCTGTGGGAATCTCACACCCATCGACAATGCGTCTTCTCCAAACAAGCGCTCTCCGTTACGGAAAGCAAGAGCTGCAGGCGACTTCCTCTTAGACTCCTTGTTCAGAACTATTTCCATAGGCACTCCAGGCTGTTAAAATAAGAGTGATATAATAATATAGCAGATACAGAATTATAGTATGCATACATATATGGAAGAAGATAATTATGCTAATTAGAAAGAATAAAGTAATTTTATTCAATCAAGATAACCAAATTTAGTACACATAAATAAATGACAGATTAATTTCCAGGAGTCAAGCTGATTAGAAAAAGTGGATCATTAATATTGCCATGTAGTATCATAGCAAATTATAATAATATATGCATATTGAATTTCCCCTCCTGAAATCATTATGTCCTCATACGCATAACGGTACAGTTTACAGTATGTGTACTTACTGAGACAATGGCCACTTTGACCCACTCACTACCGAGATCAACACTCATCACAGCCACGGAGCTGGAGTGCACAACGAGGTGCAGCAACGCCACGAGCCCCAAACAGAGCCCGCCCCACATCCTGCTTGCCCTAGAAGGAGAACAACAAAGACTTGAAGGTAAATGCCTTACAAAATGTGCCAAGCTATTTACAGTAGTATGCATACATAATGATCAATCCGTATAAAATTATATCAAGTTCAAGTTCCTCATGCAGTGCCGCCAGTGCCTACATCCGGCCAAGCCAAGACCTAGGTAATTTGGCATTTATTTAGTTTAACCAAGATGTGTAATATTTTAACTGAACAAAGTGATGGACAGCGACACATTGTAGACTTACTATAATATGAGATACATACTCTACGAAATTATTTTAAATTTTCTTTTGTGAAGACAAAAACATGTTGCGGCAAACCGCACTCTGCCAACTAGGCCGCTCTAAAAGTCACAGATTTTCAATAATGAATTGAAGCTTTAATAGTGAAAGGATGAGTTAAAATTAGGTATTGAAATCAAAACTTACTTTCTTATGCAACAAATTTATGAAATTCAGGTAGATCTCTACCCAAACCTCAGTAAAACCGTCTTGTCAAACACTGCAAACTGCAACGATTACATGCATGTACCATCAAGGCAAAGCAGCTGCAGGAAGACGTGGATTCAGTTCATTGGTCAGATTAAACTCCGCGCTACGTACTTTGCTGTGATTGGTCCAATCTAAAATATCCAAGGCAGTGATGAAAAGCGCAACATTAGAAAAGAGAAGAAAAAAAAAAAATGCTGAGCAGAGATTGCAGAGAACCAGAAATCAATAACAACAACAATATGAAGAAATTATATGTTCCGGTGTCCGTGCGGTGTCTAAACTCGTGTGAGTATGCCTACCTTCTCAATCAAATACTCTAGTGTTAAAGAAAAGCAAGTAAAGGTACACAATCATAAAAATTAGAAAGAAAAATATGACACCAAAAATGAAAGATTGCTACGTAAGGCTTGAAAGACTTTCATCTGAAATTATTGGAAGATATTTGAAAAGAAGACTCTTACTGTGATGTGCATTATGTATGATATATGCATATTGTACATATACATACTGTATGTATGTGTATGCATACCACAGCCTACCACTGTACCGGTATACATATGCATACAGTATGCATATCATACATACTACATACAGTCCCTTACAGAGTATGTACAACATATTGTATGCATCCCCCATGCTGTGAAGCACAGTGTGCATACCGGGGCACACTCTCGTATCTTATAGGCTATGGTCCGGAGTAGAATCAGTATGCATAGATTATCATAATGATTCCCGAATGTATAATATGCATATGTCATACAGTATGCATACATACAGTATATTAATTTCGAGGTCTTTCACCATACGTCACAAAAATATGACGTCACGTGAATGTAGGCAAAAAGTACCTATTTAACATGGTAGTAGCATACCAAAAACTATTTATTTTCTGCGATATGACAATCGTGGTACTTTTGACAATTATTTTATATGATAGATTGAAATGTCAAGTAAATGGAAAAAAATACAATATTTGCCAATGATATCTGTGAAAAATACAATAAATCATTAAATAAAATGTAAATCGACTCCAAATTTCACGTCAATAATGATCATTTTAGGACACTTATGCACTGATATTGACCCTAAGATGCTTCAAAAAAATCAGCCAATCACCGACCATTGCTTTCCCCGCGGACTTTTGAATACGAGGGGGAAACGGCACAACAAAAAATAATGATAAAGAAGCTAGGTAAAATAAAAAAAATGTATATGTTCAAGTTATGTATATTTATTTCTTACGTATATATTATTACTAAAAAATAATAAAAATATGTTAAATTAGGAGGAATAAATCAAGTGATTCCAGTTCCCTCTCAGTATACCTACTGCTGAATGTAAACAACAACAAAGCCAAGCAAACGCTATATAGCGCACAAGGGGAAATTTCGTTAGGAGGAGAAAAGGCAGAGATATTCACCTCCCCGAGGCTCCCCGTGATGTCGGTGACGTCTAGAAATTCATGGAAAGGTGTCATACTGTATGCATACAGCTGTATGCTGCATCATACTTCAAAATTAACATTGCAAAATAGGGTATTCTTATCCCCAAAGATACTTAATTGTAAATAATTTTAAATTATGTTTTTGTTTCAGAATGAGAATTTCACTTTGAACTTATCATCAAAGAGTTACATACAAAAGAAAATGTTGCAACTAATTCCAATAACATCATACACTGATACCAATATCTATTACTGATTATTATTTTGAGGACTTGGAAAAGTTGAAGATGTCGTCTAGAAACAATGGATATCCTAAATCAGGAACCAAGAAAGAGGCTGATGCAATTCCACCGCTGGAGGAAAAAAGAATGCCCTCTAACTTGAAATTAAAGAACTATTGGATACTGGTGGCAATTCGCTTTGGCTTGGTGTTCATGCCTCAGAACGGTTACATCCACCCCGATGAGTTCTTCCAGTCTGTGGAGGTGCTGACCGGTAAGGGTGTCAAATTCCATGAACTCCATGGAGAAAATGTAAATTAACCATTACATGTAAAAGAAAATAATAATTGTCACAATTATACAATTAAATTTGAAAAAAAAAAAATGTAATGATTTGATACAGTACTGTACTGTACTGTATTTTTTTTTTTTTTTTTTTTTTTTACATTCCAAAGCTTAATTACAGTACTTTATTTATGTTATTCTTGTATTCTTCTGATTTACTTTTCTTAAAAATTTACACAAATTGAAGGGCTCAGATACTGTATTTCAAATTAATATTCAAATTGATCCAATTTTGAAGAATTCACAGTTATATAAAATTTCTGCTCCAAGCAAGTAAAATAAATACAATAAATAATAAGTAAATATTTTCTCCTTGTTTTATAATGTGCATAGTTTTTCTGTCAACTTTTATTTGCTCACAAGTATGGCAACCAATTTTTCTTAGATGTAGCCTGGGAACAGAAGTGCCAGTCATGTAAAGAGAATTAAATTTTTGTCTCATTTGTGTAACAAGGTGTTAGTAGAAATATCTCTAACCTAAAATTTATATTCCAGGTGACATATTTGAGCTTGACGTTTCTCGTCCCTGGGAGTTCAACACTACGTTCCCGCTTCGCAGCGTGGTGCTTCCGTTTGTGACGGTGGGGGTACCTTGTCAGCTGCTCAAGTGGGTGTCTGCGTTCATGCGTCTTTGGCTGGGAAGAGAGCTCGTGACACCCTACATACTTCTGGTGCTGCCACGTCTTGTCTCCTGCACCCTCTCCCTCGTCTGCGACCTCTGTCTCTGGAGAATGTGTCGCACCTACGGACAAAACTACGCTGCAAGGCTCACCGTCTTTGCAAGCTCCTACGCTGTGCTAGTGTTTGCAACAAGAACTTTTTCTAACACCATTGAAATGGTTCTTTTTGCAATATTGCTATGTCTGGTTCTAGAGAGCATGCACTTCACTGATGAGGTTTGTATGATAACAGTATTTTTTTCCTATGTTCTGTTAATTATAGTAATTAAAAAAAAAAATGTGCTGTACAATAAGATACATTTTTGTTTTAACATAATATTAATAAATTTCTAATACTGTAACTGTATTAATATGAGAAGTACACTTCCAAAAAGTTTTAATCTTTTTGATTAACGAAAATTATTATATACTATTACAAAACATTATTAACAATGGGAGTCAATTCAAAATTCACTTTTGAACTTTTGCTTTTTTGACAGTTCTGTTTCTTGCAGGTGGTGTGGCGGGAGGACATGATACTGGAGAGGTTCGAAGATGCTGGTCGAGAGCGGCCAGTTGAGAGAGCTCGTCTCACGAGGCTGCGAAGTTCTTTGCCCAGCCACTCTGTGCGCCACTGTGCTGCTATCGCCGTCGTAACCACAGCTGGAGTGTTCAACAGACCAACCTTTCTAGCCTTCGCCCTACCAGCCCTCTTCTCATGGATACATCGAGGCATGGGCTCTCGATCCATCGGCTGGTCCCACTTTCACTTCAGAGTGCTAGCCCTGAGCTGTTACGGACTCTCCGCCACTCTGGCCTTCGTCATCATAGATTCCGTCTACTACGGCTACCTCACAGGAGCAGAAATACTTTCATTTAAGATCTCAATAAGTAACAATTTTGTGGTAACACCCATTAATTTCTTACGTTATAACATGAAAACTTCTAACTTGGCTCAGCATGGACTTCATCCTAAATGGTTACATATTCTTGTAAATATTCCACTAATGTTTAATGTTCTTGGTGTTGCAGGATTAATTGGTGTATTTCATCTAGCAAAATTATTATCAAATCGTAAATGGTTACTATTACCAAGAGCCCAATCCATTACTGCTTTAATGTATGCAAGTTTTCTAGTTCCTCTACTTGCACTTTCAATCTTTCCTCATCAAGAACCAAGATTTTTACTTCCTCTTATAATACCATTAACATTTTTGCATGCACAATCCTTACGGTTATATCACAGATGGTTAATGCCTGCTTGGTATTTCTTTAATGCCTTGGCAGTACTTTTTTACGGCTTTATGCACCAGGGAGGTATATGGGGACTACTGCTTCACTTACATGAGTCTGGTTTAGCTCATCCTGCTCCTCTCAACTCCTTCCATCTTGTTGTCAATCATGCATATCCAATACCCAAATTTCCGCTTATGTTACCAAGCACATCGAGAGTGCTGATTGGCCCAGGAGGTAGAAGGTATCGCTCAACCAGAAGAGTCCATATACACGAAACAGGCTCTTCAGATTTTGTAGGTATTGATGTGGCTAAGAAGATATTAGATCAGTGTGAAAAGGATTGGGAAAATCATAGGTTAAAATGTCATGTATACTGTGTATACCCAGGTACGTTAGTGACAGAATTTAAAGATGCGCTAGACAGATTTGACTTGGTTCAAAATGAGACACAAAGAGTATTTTATCCACACTTGAGTACAGAAGCTATGCCTAGGCCATGGGGAAGCACTTGTGAGAACTCTTGTTTGACTTTGTCATCTTATCTCACAAGAAAGATAAGGGAGCTGGGGCTTGTCTTGACTCAAGTTAGTTTAGAAGCCAGCTGGCCCTAAATTTCTGTTATATAATTCTATGTTGTTGATAATGTTTAAATGTTTTGGTGCTACTCACGTTGGTCATTTTTTGGACACTAATCGTAAGTGCTAAATGTGAGCAAGAAGCTGTTAATTTGTTTTTAATTTTGTGATCTCTAGAAATATGCAAACATTTTGTAAAAATGTATTTACAGTAATTATAATACGTTTAATATACATCACTACTATTAATACTGAATTTTTGAAAATGAAACTCTGTGTAAGCTAAATTGTCCAACAATTTTTAAAGGTTTTCAACAAATTCATAATTATCTTTGTGATTTTGTTCAAAATTAATTTTGGTTGTAGCAATGAATATTGTTCAATACCAATACTTTGTAGGATCTAATAGCATTATGTAATGTTAGACAGTATTGCAGAGTGATAATATTTAATAGCTTTTCATTTGCTGTACTATCAGTGCTAAATGTTTTAAGAAGAATATTTACTTTCCAAAAAAATGCCTTAAAAATTTGTATTGCTTATTTTCTTAATGAAAAATTAATGCTTCGAAGCTTAAAGTAAAATGTTACCAAATATTGCAAGTAAATAATTTTTGTTGCACAATCCATCATACAAGGTGTATCTTCTAGTCCTCTTGCCTATACATAATTGCTTATGATAATATTAAGCTTTTTAAATATATTTATGTGATATATTTGCAATCTACAAATGTAATTTACTGTAAATTTCAAAACAAATTATTTCAATAAACTTCTTTTTAATTTAACATCAATTTTCTGTAATTTTACTAACTAAAACCTATATATCAAAGTTAAAAAAAAAAAAAAAAAAATAGCCTAGAATTATTTGTAAAGTATAAAATTTACTTGACATCTTTAATTGTTGACATTAAATTTTCTCGTTATAAAACCAAGTGAAAGCAATTTTGTCTTACAAAATAGGGACACAAACGTTTACAATTGTAATTGTCTATTTCAATTTTAAACAATACTTGGCATAATAGTTTTGTTATGTTTGTTTTTTATTAACACACCATGGACAGTACAATTACAATTTATTGACAAACTTACATTTTATTTATGTATAGTATAAATACATATATATTATATTATTTTACCCAGCTCAGGTTTTTTACTCTTCTTTTTTTATATTATTAGTATTTAAATCATCTTTTAAAATCTTGATAAAATTTAAAACCTTGCAAATTAATTGTAATGTAAAACCAGTACTGAGCACTCCATAATTTTTATACTTAAGTCAAGTTTCAACATTTTGCTGGTAAAAATAAAATAGCAGCACTATTACCATATATTATTAATATATATTAGTGTATACATTTTTATAGTTTTCAAGCAAGCACTAGGCTACTTTGTTCTAAAGATAAAAGAAACACAACTAGAGTATCTCCTTTGATTAATTTTAGGGGAGACTTAAAAAATCAAACCTTATTATATTTATAGCAATAATGGCAAAAATAAGTAGGCCACCTTTGGCTTAGTTGTGGTTTTTAAGGGTAAGGTAACACCACCAATGTTAAAAAAAATCCCTCACACAAAAATTCTGAAAAAATTTTAAAATGTTCTCCTCTACACCCCCAATCAGTAGCTAAAATATCAGGTATGCAAATTCGATCTAGTTTTTGAGTTATGAATTTTTAAAATTGACTAATTTAACATGGGATTTCCATTTCTCCATGTTAAAGTAGTCAACTTTAAAAATTCATAACTCAAAAACTAGATCGAATTTGTATACCTGATATTTTAGCTACTGATAGGGGGTGTAGAGGAGGACATTTTAAATTTTTTTCAGAATTTTTGTGTGAGGGATTTTTTTTTAACATTGGTGGCGTTACCTTACCCTTAATGGCTCTTTACAACGTTAAATGGTAACATAACATTTCATACTTTCTAAAATTATATTGTGCAGTGTAGTTAGAAACAAGAATAAAGTTGCTAGCTGCAGTGAATATCAGTCAGTATATTAGTAAGGTAACTATAATAAAATAGAAAAATGAAAGGCACTTTAATAGGAATGACTTGAAGTCTTCCGTGGTGTTGAGTTATGACATCTGGATCATGGGGGGACCTTCGTATGTCCACGGCATGTCCTCCCCAAACTTGCTGCGATGTGCTGAGTTCTTGGCCTCGTACAGCGCCTGTAAATATAAATATACGGATAAGCAAATAATTAATTATATAAAAAAGTAATTTAAAATATTAATTTCTCTTCTAAATGCACATGCACTGTTTAAAATTACCATTGTAAATGCTTAAATTATCAAGCCATTTATTTAAAGAAAGGTCTTGCTGTGTTTGCTATATTTTTTTCTTGAAATGAGATCTATAAATTATTTACAAAATACTTAATTTAAAATTATTATTGTGATTTTTTTTTTTTTTAATTCCTTTTGCATTCTACAGAAAAATTATGAGCATTAAAATAGAGTCCAGCTGATTTTTGTAAAGTAAAATTGTTGATACTAACGGGAGCATCGACATAGGTGTCGCAGGCGTAGCACCAGACGGAAAGGTCCGCATGGCTCAGCACAAGGGGGTGTGATGCATCAATACTGTGCCCCTCCATGTGGCCCTCTATGTAGCGGCCGCAGTGCACCTGTGTATGACACATGTATGTTTTGTTAAAACTGAAGCCTAGGAAAGAAAAGAAACAATGAAAAAAAAAAAATGCAATTTTAATAGGAGCCTGTTGAGCTTTAAGGATTATTGTCACTGATCTAGGAGAAGTGAATCACTCTGAAAATGATAGTAAATCTTCCTTACATTATAACATAAATATTTAGCCAAAAAATGGAGCCATAGTCGGTCTAGTTATTGAGATATACAGGTTATAAATAGTGAGAACATCATTGGAAATCTGGCGGTCATTAGTCAAATCAAGTCAAATCAGCATTAACTAAAAAATTAATATCTCAAAAACTGGACCGAATAATTACTTTTTTACTCAATCATAGCAAATCCAATTTTTTTTTATAGCAATATCATATTATGGGCTCATATTATAGCAGTCTATTGTTGACTGCTCTCTAGTCTTCAATCACTAAGTAATCAAATGTCGTATTTGCGCCTTGTCTACGCTGCAAATCGATTCTATTACTTTTTGGGTGACGACACTTTTGTGAATGGGATATCCTTTTTCACGACACCCATTGGGCTTTGTGTACTGTTTTTTTTTTCCTGTACCAATTCTCAATAAACAACTATTATGTCTTTTTCTTGCTTTCTTCTTCATAAACACTAACACCGGGCTCAATCAAGCCAAGGTGCAAGCGCCCGTACCAAACATTGAGAGGGGATTGCGGGTACACATGCGGGGGTGCTACAAGCTCAAAACCTTGCGCACAATGTTAGCCGTGCCAAGAATAGCAGCCTTCTGCATGACACGCATATGGTATTCTTTGAGAGCCAACTTCTCTCTGGCAAATGACCAGTCTTTGGTCACAAGACCGTTACTAGAGATCACAACTGGAACCACATCAACACTACGGAGCTGGTACATGTCTTTGAGCTCGACAGCAAGTGGCTGGTACTTGCGCTTTTTCTCCGCAACTGTGGTCACAAGATTCTCGTCCAGCGGGACAGCAATGTCGACAATCACCGCTGTTCGAGCTTTCTTGTCGAAGAGAACAAGATCAGGTCTGTTTGCTTCAACAGCTCTATCTGTGGTGATGGCAGAATCCCACAGGATTTTTGCATCCTGATTACGGAGAACTTGTTCCGGCTTGCACTTATAGTACGGAACCTCTGTCTCAATGAGACCAACTTTCTTGGCCAAAGCTTGATGTACAACTTTGGCAACAGAATTGTGGCGCTCTAAGTACTCTTTTGGAGCAAGCACTGGACAGCCCCCAGTGACATGCTGAATGGACTCGTTAGCCTGCTTGCAAAGACGACACCGGTCACTGATGTTGACTTTGAGGATGTGTCGCTCATACGCCCTAGTCCTGATGACCTGATCCTGTATGGCACAGACAAAGCCCTCTGTCTCCGCAAACAACCCACTTGTCCGCAGCCACTCAGTGGAACTCTTGGTGTCCACCTGATCCGAAGATAACGCTGCAGCAAACCGACCATGCAATGCTTTTGTTGACCACTCCAAAACTCTGTCAGCCTGGGTTCTAATGGCAGGCTGAAACTCTTGCTCACTCAAATGTAGCGGAGTGTAGCCACGGTCCTGGTTGCAAATAGCTGCATGCAACCCATCACCACGTGACACAAAGTACTGCCGAAGTTTCAACTCCTGCTGACGACACATCATCTCCATGCTGTGCAAACCTCTTCCACCTACATGACGTGAAAGGTACAGTCTCTCGACTGAGCTCCTCGGGTGATGTATCCTGTGCTTCGTGAGGGTGGTTCTCACTTTTCTATCAAAAGCTTGCAGTGACGTCTCCGACCACCTGACGACACCAAACGTATATCCAGCCACAGGGATAGCCCACGTATTAATCGCAGTAATCTTGTTCCTCGCACTGACAAAAGACTTGCAAATCTTGTCGACTCGAGACAGCACTTTTTTCTCGACTTGTTTTCTGGCATCTACATCTTTAATGCCAATTAGCTGCTGCAGACCGAGGTACTTGTAGTTTTCCTCGACACCCAAGTCTTGAATAACGGTGCCTCCCATGAGCCGCAAGCCTTCTTGTGGATCTTGAATCTCCCCTTTTCTCACATGCACAACAGCACACTTGTCAAGACCAAACTCCATGCAAATTGCATCACTAAAACTTTTGACAATTTCAAACATGCTGTGCAACTGGTCTTCACCAGAAGCATATAACTTGAGGTCATCCATGTAAAACTGGTGAGAAATGCGAACTTCTGGATTCCTCTGTAGAACGTAACCATACCCAGAGGTTCGGAGCATCCTGCTCAGCGGGTTCAATGCAAGACAGAACCATAATGGGCTGAGACTATCTCCCTGAAAAATACCTCTCGAGATTCGCATCTCTCTGGTCTTGTAACTGACCCCCCCTTGGTTTACATGAAGACAAGTCCTCCACATGCCCATGCAAGAAGTGAGAATCTGAACAATGCAAGGATGAATTTTGTAAATGTGAAGTACAGAGAGGAGCCAGGAATGGGGCTCCAACTATTATTATTATTATTATTATTTTTTTTTTTTTTTTTTTTTTTTTTTTTTTTTTTTTTTTTTTTTTTTTGTGAGACACCACCAGATTGCCCTGGTCATAGGACAGACCCAGCAGTGCCTCGTTTTTTCCCCAACAATACCCCTTTGGAGTGCCAGACTTTCGGCCACGGTGAGACCCAGCCTCCACGGAATCACACCCGTAGGACCCGGGTCTATTACCCCGAGCATGACGTACGAATAGTGTCACCGCAGTGACCATCAGTCCCACCGCGACCGAGCTTTGCACCCTCTCCCCCGACCCACAATCCCCGTCCGCGAGCGCCGTTCACTGTTGTGTTCGGATATTAGCTTTGCTTCACCCACCCGTTTGGAGAGCCTCACCTTCAGACCGATGCCTCACCGAAAATATCCATGAGGAGCGTTCGTCATACAAGTGTCAGACCTAGGGGACTACTTCCTGACTGCACGGGCCACTACGATATATTGGCACCACATCTCCCTGAGCCGGCCGGCTGGTCACCATACACGAAACATAGTTCCCCCCACACAGTGAATACACCACATAGCGCTCGCGCCCACCCCCCACCCACAAAAACCCCATCCTACGCTGACACGGCTGCTCCTGACTTGCGTCAAGTAAGCCACCGTTCCGTCAGCCTGCCGCTCCCACTCTGCAGGTTTCTGATGCACCAATAACCATCCACCTACAGAGTGGAGCACCCACCTCCAATAAAACCACCCTGATGGTAAGGTGGCCGATCCCACGGACCTCCCCGCCACTGTAATAATAATAATAATTATTATTATTATTATTATTATTATTATTATTATTATTACATAAAAAATTGTAAGCTTAAATTATCTTAAAATAAGACCTATAAAATACAGTATGCTGTTAAATGTAAATATACTATAATTACTTTTTTTACATCAGAAAGTAAACAGTCATTTTGTTCTTTATGTTCTGACCTAAATTTTATATTTTTCTACCATAAAAAAATAATTACCATAGTTAAAATAATCCTTAACATTACGAAGTGACCAAAACCCCCTTCAAATTGAGCTCAATGCATTACAAAATATATGGGCTGCATGCATGCTGCATGTGTCCACCATCTTTCCCCTACACTCTTTACAAACAGGATCATGTTGGAAAAAAGGGATCTTTTTAATGTTCAGGAGGTTAAATAGGTATGAAAAATAAATTAGCTCATTTACAAGGAAGACTGAAAAGTAATAACATTCCAGGGGAACCAGATTTTGATCTGCTCTCACCGTGTAGCAATGCAGGCACTCCCAATTCTCGCCCAGGTTGGCGCAGGACTCGCAAGGTGCTGTCACCTTGATTCCTCCCTCAGGCACTGGTTGTACCTGGTCGAGATGAGGGCAGTCCGAGCGGGGGATGAGTGCATACATCTCCTCACCACTCTGAGAATCATAGAAATGACAGCTACTATGTTAACTAGAATTTTCTTTGAGTGTTACCAGCAGTGGTGAAAGTAAGCCGGTGCGCACCAGTGCGCCGCACTGGTAAGACATTTGACGCCAGTGCGGCGCACTGGTAAGACACTGATCGAAATTTACCAAAAAAATCAACAATTTTTAACGAAAAAAATAATATTTGCAAGTGTGAACAGATAACATTATAATCATGCTCAATGCATGATAGTTATCGTATTTTTTTTTCTCTCTCACGAAGTTTTAACTTGCATGGCACTTTCTTTTAAAATTTGTTCTAAAAAAATAATTGAAATCTACTCGATCTATTCACTTATATTTATTTTTTCATTACGTAAAAAATAAAAACGAATTAATAATTTGAGGTATGAAATTGTTGCATTGTAAATAAATAGTAAGTGCTGCAGTCAAACATTATTATAAATTAAAGGACTATATGTTTAAAAAGTTAATTATAATATTTTATCATAAATGCACTCTTTATGGCGAGCAGATTTATTTATTATATTATTTTTTTTTAGATTTTTTAAATCAAAGAAATATTTTTGAAAGTTTTTTTTTAAATATCTGTAGGTTTATTGTTTACTATTTTTTCTTCAATTTTTATATGAAGTGATCATGATGTTTTATTACATGATCATGGAAGTGGTAAAATCGTTAGATTTTTTTTTAAATTGTAAAATTTCATCTTTTTGGAATATTTTGTTTAAACTAATTTTCGAGACATTTAAAACAATAATTTATTTATTTAAAAAAATGTAACACTTATTAAAAAAAATAAAACATTCTAAATTGTGAAACAGTTAATTAAAATATTTTTACAGTATTAACGCTGCTGCCAGACATGCATAGACAACGAACAACAAAGTGCTTGTTTGTGATTTTTTTTTTTTTTTTATATAAAAATTTATATTTAAATTTTCATTAGGCAGCACAGGAAATATATTTTTTTCATCAATTTAACGTGTGACACTATATTTTTTTTTCGCGGTTAAAAAGTCTGAAAAAGTATTTAATTTTACTTAATTTGTGGGTTAATTCTCATAAGGATTTCCAATATTTTTTCCAGAAAAATGACTCAGTAAAAAAATATTTTATTTGTAAATCGAAAATCTATTAAAGAAATTCATCATAGATTACTTATTGTTAGATATTTTTTAATTGGTTCCATAGTTCAGATGAAGTGTGAGTAAACAGTAAAATGCTGCTTTCTGTGCCATAAATTTGCATGTTAAAAAATTAAGCCTCCAAAACACCAACTTTGGGAATTTTTTGTTTTTAATTCCTAGATAGAGGGCATTTTAATATATTTTTAGAAAAAAAAATCTTAAAAAAAAAATAACCCCTCACTCTAGTTGAAAAATCTCTTAGGGGTGCATCCTTGTTAAAAAAAAAAGAAAATATTATAAATCAATTTCAGTGCAACTTTTAAATGAAAAAAATTAAGCCACGCCCCTTTTTCCCAAAAAATCGCGCCTCCGGCGGGGGTTCGGGCCCTTCAGGCCACTATCTGAAGCGCACTGGTAAGAATTTGAAACTACTTTCACCACTGGTTACCAGATAGCTCTATAGTCCTCTTTAATTATGAAACTACTGTACACACATTAAATTAATTTTTTTAATTTAAGTTCCCCTGATTTTTTATTTTTTTTATGTGATATTAAACGCTGGGACTTGCTGAAACTCCTAGAAGGCAGAGGAGGGTGGTGATATGTTTCTTGGTGCAATAATAAGTTTAATTTAATTATTGAATTTAAGCTACACAAAGAGACATTATTTTATTAAAAAAACATCAATTTTAAATCAACTTGAAGTAAATTATTTTTGTTTACATAAGTATTTATTTTTTTATTTTATTTAAAATAAATACAAATAATTTACTTCCAGTTAATGTTTTTTTTTTAAATAAAATAAAGTCTCTTCGTGTATCTTAAATTCAATAAATGTTCATCATTGTATTGAACATTACTGCATTATTAATGAAACTCTTTTCAGCTGTAATATACGTCAATGATTTTGCACCACATTCATATTTTATTCTGACTGAGACTCGCCTTCATGCACTCCTCCATAAACTCCTTGAGAGTCTTGATTCCTGAGGCACCCTCGGAGCTGCCACTTGGCCCCGCCCCCTCGCTACTGCCACTTGGCCCCGCCCCCTCACTGCTGCCTCGTTCACTCTTGGAGCTGCTCGGCTCGTCCCCTCTGTCAGCTTCTTTAGGAGATGTGGAGATGCCAGGAGACTCTGCAGACTTCTCGGGGGTGGGCGTGAGGGTCATTGAGGCCAAAGCGTCTGTCAGGTCAGTGACCTGTTCATACTTGTAACTGCAACATGGAGACAAGAGTGTGAGTGTTTTTTGTAAGATAGCAAGAAGATGAAAACTCTTAATGGTTCCCAAAAATTAAAATTTAATTGATTGATTAATTAATTCATTAATTAAATCTAATGATAAGTCACAACGTACCAACTGATATTTTATGTGAATACAGTAAATAAATAAAAATATATTAAACTTGGTCTAGTATTTTCTTTACTAAAAATGCTATAGCATTATAATGGGCCTTATTATAACCTAATTACATATGGTATTTATTAGTAGTACAGTATTTTCAAATTTGAAATTCATCAGACTACAGTATACTGTATATAGTATTCTTATTGGTTATTTGTTTATGTCTACAATAAATTGCAAAAATATTACATACCATATCAAATGCACTAATCAATCCCAAATTTCTCACCTTCCTAGCTTGACAAGGCCATCCTTGGTTGGCAGAGCTTTGCTGTGCAAACACAGAGCTGACCAGTAGGGAGAGAGTGCTCGCTGGGTGCTACGGATGCTGTTGATAGCACTGAAGCAGGGCGGGGAGGAGGCAGAGATGCGTGGCATGGGGTCTCCCAGCAGCGCCTTGGTGCACATGGTGAGAGCGTACGAGATGCTGGTGACGTTGTAGCCTCCCTCGAGTGCAAGGACGACACGACCGCCGGCAAGACCCTGCAGCCACCTGGTCATCTGTCCGTACATCTCAGGGCTCACCTTGCAACCTGCACACAACTTGTAGTGAAACATTGACAAACAAACAACTTTTCCTCTCTCTTGTACATTTACCCAAATTAAATTTAAATTATAAAAATATGAAAACAAAATATCATTTTAAACTTCACTTAATGCTAACAATAAAATCAACTTTGTACAATTATAAATCCAATTTGCAAGTAATTAAAACTCTTTAAGTGACATATGTAATTGTTATTATTTATTATGTCAAACTCAATCAAAGGTCATCAACTCGGGCCTCAGAGGGGACATTCCTTACCTCCAAGGGGGTCTCTGACTGCAGCATCAAAGCCAGCAGAGATGAGCACCAACTCAGGGTCAAACTGGTAGGCGATGGGCAGCACCACTTGCAGGAAGGCAGCAACGTACTCTGAGTCTCCCATTCCCTTCTGTAGCACACATGAACAGTTATATTAGTGACCTGTCTTTAGTTGGTTTCTCTTTGGATGAAACTTGCAGTAGACTTTAAATAATGTGTATACAGTATATAATTGCCATATACTAAGTTTAGACACTACATGCATAGAATGAAGTAGAAATAAACAAATTTTATTTTTAAGATGTATTTTTTAAATTTTTTTACTGTATCTTTTTATCTTTAAAATTACAAGAATACATTTAAAGAAAAAAATCAGCAAAATAAATTCTTTCTAATATTTTCCTAAGTCATCTGACTCAACCGAAACAAATAAATTTTCTTTGCAAGTCGTGATAGAGCTTTAGATGAAGAAAACACACACAAGACTAACCATTACATTAATATTCTATGTATGTCCATGTACTCGCCTTGTTCCATGGAATGTTGACGCTGTAGCCCTGTCCCTGACCGGTGCCCACAAAGTCAGCAGCTGCTGCTGCAGCCGCTGCGGGGTTGATGGTGGCCGGGAAGAAGGAGCCATTGTCATAGCGGTGCAGCGAGACGTACATGACACGAGGGTCATCCTCAAAAATGCGCTGGGTTCCGTTCCCGTGGTGCACATCCCAGTCCAGCAGCAACACCCTGCACAACAGTCATGCAACGCCATAGCCAAATTTGAAAGAGTAGTAGTAGTAGTATCTAAAGGAAACCTGGTTCTGAATATGTATTATATTTGATAGAGGCATTATTTTGTGTAAAATAATAAGCATTATTTTGTGCAAAATGATCTGTCATATTTGTAACAAAATTGAAGACATTTTAATTATGTTGGTGCTAAGTGTGAGCAAATCAATGATAAAAAGCAAATATTCAAATTGTACAAAACAATAATAAGCTTAAATTTATTTTCTCTTTCCTAAATCTCAGAATTTCCTTGCTAATTTCCCACACAAAAAATAACAATTTTAATTACAACATAACTATGAACCAAGAAAATACTTAAATCTTTTGCTTCTAACAACAAAAAGCAATGGAGTATTGTCCTCAATTTTTTTTATTGCAGAAATGAAAAGAGCGTGCAAAGTTATGCTACCCTGATTTTTTTCAGATTTTTTAGAGCCCGGGAAGTATTTTTAAAAAATTATTGAAAGTCCTTTTTGTGACGTCACGCGGCGGCAAGTCCTATCTTTTTCTTAAGGAGCGGCGTCTCATGACGTCACGAAAATAACTTTCTATAATTTTTTAAAAATAGTTCCCGGGCTCTAAAAAATCTGAAAAAAATCAGGGTAGCATAACTTTGCACGCTCTATCCATTTCTGCAATAAAAAAAATTGAGGACAATACTCCATTGTTACAGAACAGTACAATGATCTTTTAATTTACAGATGTCACCAAAGCTAGTTTGGCCGCTCACCTCTGCAGCTTGTGTTTCGTGACAGCGTACTGGGCGGCTAGGGCCACATTGTTGAACACACAGAAGCCACACGGGGCGTCTCGCTCAGCATGGTGTCCGGGGGGACGCACCACCGCCACTGCAGACTGGCAAACCCCACCCAGCACCGAGTCCACTGCCTGCACACAAGACGAAGAATCTCATCTCAATTTAGGTAAGGAGTCAGCATCTTTTTTTTTAAATCTAACAATACAGTATTGAAATCTAAAAAAAAAAAAAAATAAAATAAAAAATAAATAAATAAAAAATAAATAAATAAAACAACTTTAGTTAAATCTAACTGCATAAAGGTGAAAACAGCCGACCACTCTACGCGTTCTGATTGGTCGGAAGTTTGGAGAGACCAAACTCGGTGCTAAGCTCGGTGCTAAGGTGCTAAGCGCACAAATAATTGCGCTCGTCAATTATTTTAACCGCGAAATTCAAAAATTTTGAACAATTGCATTGAAATCGTGTGCTAAGGCAATCAGCTGTTCGAAAAAAACACGATCGGAAACATTTGAGCGAGTGTTTCAACTGACTTTCTTAGCACCAAATCGGCGGTGCTAAGCGTAGCGGCTGTTTTCACCTTGACTCTTCAACATTCTTAGCATTTTTATTAATTTTTATTTTTTCAATTTTCATTCTTGACTTACTGAAGGATACAGCTGGGTTTTAATATTTTTAAAATACACAATCTCAACCAAAGTCTTCTGCTCGTTGTTAGTAAACAAAGTATTGTTGTGTATAATGTCTGTCGCGTGAAAGGAAAAACATGGGACAGTTGTTGATTTACATGTTAACTTATGGAAAATGACCGTTAATTATGAAAATTGTTGTGTCTACTAGCGCCAAAAATGTGTCTACTAGCGCCAACAATGCCATTACGTTCTCTGCTCTGGTGGGCGCAATCAGGCACTATCACTACGTTTACATGACGGTGTTTAATGCGTATTCGTTGACGACGCCTCATAAAATAACATTATCCGTCGTCAACGAATACGCATTAAACACCGTCATGTAAACGTAGTGAATGTCGTCCCATGTTCAACAATGAAAAAAAGGCTTCATGCGACAGACATTATAAACAATGGTTTGTTACAACCATTGCGAGTAGAAGACTTTGATCTCAATGATCTCAACTCTAATCTGAATTCTAATTTATAATCAATATGATCACCCTACTTTAAACATTTTAAGAGCTAGAAAGTAGATTGTTGGCACAAAGGTTCATACGCTTCAATGACTACCAGCAGACTGTAAATTGATAAAAAAAAAAATACTTTCATTAATTCAAGGTATTTTTATCTAAACGTTCACCAAGAAAAATCTTCATAAATTGATAACTGCGATGTCGTAAATTTTGGGGTTCAAGGTCTACTGTAAATTGAAGATATGAAATTGTCTCTCCTTACCTGCAGCACACATCCAGCTGCCAGTTGGGCGCTGGCCCAGGTGCTTGGGTGCAGGAAGATGGAGTTGAAAGAGTCGGCCAGGTCTAGCAACTGGGGGGCAGGTACGCCATTGGTGCCCTGCATGCGAGCCACGTGGCGCTTGCTGTGCACCAGCAGCAGTTCCTCTGCAGTGGCGATACGAGACTGAAACATTAGGGGCCAGCAACATGTTGAAATTCATCTCAAACATCAATTGTTATCCTATTTTACTTTAATATTTAGTGCTGTAACTGTAGCACTTTGCTTCCATTATTTCAGAGGTAACATGTATTGTTTTCTTCAATTCAAACTAAGTAAGTATACTGTATTAATTTTATGTATCATACATACTTACACTGCATAACGGATATATCGGTAGTCATCTGGCAAAACCGGTCAAGTGGCGAAATTTTCGATATGCGTTTTTTTGCATAGTGCTGTACATTCCATTGAATCCTATGATATTCTAGAAGCATTTTGTCATCTGAACAATGCAACTATTTTTTTTTTAATATTTAAGGGCAAAATTATCAAGATTTTTGAAAATATTTTTCTCATAGTTGAGTCTGGCAAAACCGGACAAGTGGTTGAAAAAAGTTCATCATGAATCTGGCAAAAGCGGACAAGTGGTTTAAAAAGCTGTCTCATGAATCTGGCAAAACCGGATATCTGGCTCTAATCTTGTTACAAAAATAATTGAAGATTTTTAATTTTTATAAATTTAAAATTATTTATTTTTAATACTGATTATTATAGACTATAATAGATAATTATTTTTTATGAATTCATGGACCGGATGCACGCGTTTTTTTAGTGCATCCCGCGAGATGCGGGTCCGGATGCAAATTAATTTTTTCGTGCATCTATGAATGCGCATCCGGATGCAAATTTATTTTTCATGCATCTGGGAAGCGCATCCGGATGCAAATTTATTTTCCATGCATCTGGGATGCACATCCGGATGCATTAATTTTTCCCGTGCATCTGGGATGCACGGATGCGGATGCAAGCCCATTTTTGCGCATCCGTGTGCATCTTGCATCTACATCCGCATCCGATCCCTGTAATTTTTATGATTTTCAAATAATAATTAATTAATTATAAAAGAAGGGTGCAGCGAATATGTAGGTCGAGCGTGGCGCAGTGCATTGATTCGACCGGTTCTCGTTAGAGCACCGAAGTCAGACTGCGTCGCGCGTGGTTAGTACTTGGATGGGTGACCGTTTTAAGTAGAAATTATGCTACTCGGTAAACTCTTCTCTCTTTCCACCCAGTGCAGTGATGCACTTGTGTGTGGTTTCCCAGGCTTTGGACATCACTCTGGTCCATTGATAAAAAGTAGAGGTGTCCGTCCAGACTGAGGTTTTCCATGATTCCTTATTCAGTCTCACCTCAGTAAATGCTGGGATATGCGTAACAAGCCATGGGCCGCCATCCTGTTCCTACTTTATCCCTACCCATTACCCCGCCGCGAGCTGTAAGCTCTTAGGGGTGTGTCCTTGTAGTAAAAAAAAAAATTTTGAAAAAAAAATAATAAAATAAAGAAGAAGCAATTTTTTAATCAAACCCCCGTAATTGGTTATATTTTACTTCTATTTATTAATTAATCTAATAACATACTACTTTGAATCCCCGAACCCTAACTTAACGTATGCATTTCGCGGCCGGGCTCTTCTGAAACGGGGGCGGCCACGGCCTTAAAGTAAAGTGCTCGCCAGAAAAAAAAGTTGAGTTAGTATTTTCTAAAAATAGTTCAAGTAGTCATCCAAATCAAACCAAAATTCGAAAAATTCTATCTCAAATAGGTTTGCCAGAAAAAAATTCCAAAGTCAGAGTGAACGCGTTGCTTAACATGGGGCCTTGCCTGACAAAAACCCTCGAATATCTCGAAAAAATACACCGTTAGATGGTATGAAAAAAATATAGTTATGTTCTATGACCCAAGCTTTAACCAAAAACCAATTAAAAAAATTCTCTCGAATCCATTTTTCCGTAAAAAAATCAAGAAAATCTATCATGTTAATTCTCATAAGATTTTTTATTATTCTTTTTACGGAAAAATGGAGTCGATAGAATTTTTTTTTTAATCGGTTTTTGGTTAAAGCTTGGGTCATAGAACATTACTATATTTTTTTCATACCATGTAACGGTGTATTTTTTCGAGATATTCGAGGGTTTTTGTCAGGTAAGGCCCCATGTTAAGCAACGCATTCACTCTGACTTTGGAATTTTTTTCTTGCAAACCTATTTGAGATATAATTTTTTGAATTTTGGTTTGATATGGAGGACTACATGAACTATTTTTAGAAAATACTAACTCAACGTTTTTTTCTGGCGCGCACTTTACTTTAATTGCAATTCTTCCCGGAATTTACCTGTGACTGAGGGAAACGTGGAAACCTCAGACAGGATGGTCGCTAGAGCTTTTGTCAATGAATCGGAAGTGCAATGGTCCAAAGACAGGGGAACCACATAGTGGAAAAGCGCAATGATTTACCCCTGGGTGGATAATGCATTTTTTGTTGAAAATGGTCACTCGATCATCCAACTGCTTACCACGCTCGGCGTTGCTTGACTTCAGTGATCTGACGAGACCTGGTCAAGCGCACTGCTGTTATTTTTGTGTAGATAAACTTTTTTTGAACCTACAATACCCACTTAATGAGTATATTATTTTAATTTATAATTGAAGTGCATGTTGTACATTGGTATATAAAGAATTATATTGCGTAATAATGTTCAAAAGCGCTAGTAATTTATTATCTTACAAAGCATAATTGTTATAAATTATAATGCTACCGTTAAGAAGCACAACAATTAAGCTTAAATTTCAAGTGATGATTTTTATACGCAATTATTATTTTGTATAATATAATTTTTTATGTAGATTAAAATCCAGTTGCTCAATATAAGAAAATAGTAATTTAATTGTTAACCTATTTTATAATGTTAAATTTAAAAAATCCTGAATTTGAGTCTGGCAAAAGCGGATAACTGGTGGAAAAAAAGCTAATTGCAGTCTGGCAAAACCGGCCAAGTGGCTACAAATTCCTGAATCTGAGTCTGGCAAAATCGGCTATCTGGCTAATTTTGGGACATTTTATTTTTTCCTGAATTAATTATTAATTGTATTGAATTTCTAATTTCACTACAAGCTACATTCGTAATTAAGTGATACCACAAAAAAAAATCATAAAAATCAGTAAAAAAGCAAATAATTTATGAATTTTTAAACGCTCAAAAAAGTGTTTTTTGGCTCTCCTGTAAAGTTTCTAAAAAGCCAGTTGACCGGTTTTGCCAGATGACTACCGATATATTTCTCAAATTCTTACTTTATATTCAATATACTGTATCATTTATTATTTAATTATTATATTGATAGCAAGTTTATCTGCTCCACATTTAACTTTTGAAAATGGAAACAATTTCATGGTACTTCTGGTATCAAACTATTTTTCTGTCATACTATTTTCTGACGAGCGAGTCAGCCTTCTTGAAAATGTCGTTTGGAACTACAGTACAAGTAGACAGTTATATCTTTAGAGCATAAATGTTATTCAAGATTTAACGAGATCCTCTTCCCTCTGTTTGCCACTCTCACCTCCAGTCTGAGGCATCTCTCTACCAGCTGGTACTCCTCGTGCTTGGCGAAGATGCCGGCCACCCTCTCAGGACACTCAACGTGGCTCTGTTCCTGCATGTTACGGTGAGCCAGCATGCCCTTGTGGTACACCAGCCCCACTCTGTGAGCTGGCGACGGGCCGTGATACCCTGCAACACAACATGTGCTGAAGATTCAACAAATTAAAATTTGTATTTGAGTTTGTAATTAAAAATTAATTTTTTAGCTAACTTTCTTTGGTTAAAGTGATAAGGTACACCTCAGCTATTGCCTTAATAAAATATGGAAATGAGGGAAGTGAAGCAGAGAGAACACTCACCTGAGATGAGTTCCGAGAGCTGGGCCTCGACGCTGCTCTTGAAGGCCTCACTCTGGATGGGGTAGCAGTCCCTGGTTAGGAAGGTCTCAGGCGGGGGCTCGGTGGGGCCAAGGTAGCAGACCTGGGGGACATGTCGCCGAACGCCAGGTTTGTCTTCCTTCTCTCCCAACGTCGGGTGCTGCTTCAACGTGTCCCAGAATGGTCGCAGAGCGTACATAGTGTTCAGGATGGAGCTGCAGATGCTGCAAATTGGAAGACATGTTATCACTCAAAATGTGCAACTTATTACATTACTTTAGTTGTTTTGCTACAGTTGTTATTTTTATTTTAGCTCAAATTTATTTAATCTAAGGTAATTATTATCACTTAAGATAATTCAATTATTAATATTGATGACATGTACCAAGTTCCCTTCCCCACATTCATCCCTCCTATAACAATCTTCATGAGACCAAAGAAGGGTAATGACATGCGGGAATTAGTAAAGCCTTCAAATTAAGTGTTCTGAAGCTCACCTTTCCTTGGGGGCGGGCAGACTCCCCAGCCTAGGGCAGGGGTCGCCCAGCAGGGCACTCAGGGTCAGGGCAGCTGACTCGGCAAGGGACTGCAGACAGTAGCCTCCCTGCAACACATAGCATGAGGACACCCATAACACAAAGACCAAGTAATCTGACTAGCTTTAAGTCTAAAACTTCATGCAAACAGTGGATCATTAATCTTTGAACTTAATTAAATTTGTTTTTAATTAAAGTAGTACAAATTTCATCCGTCAAAATTCAAGAATTCAAACAAGGTTATCTTTTTAACTATTCCCATACTGTACTGTGTTTGTAAACAGCAAAATAATATTGTAAGAGTATTTTATTTCCATCCACAGAATCTCAAAATTGTGAGTTGTAAAAAAAAAAAAAAAAAAAAAAAAAAAAAAAAAAATACAGCAAACAACACACCTAAAAAAATTAAAATCAATAGTGATGGCATTACATTAAAATGAGGCAATGGGATCTCACCTCAAGCAGGACGGCCATCTTGCCCTCTGCCAGCACGGACAGCATGTTGGTGAGGTGAGCGTAGCACGCCGGAGTCACCTTCATCTCCCCCTGACAAGACAGCAGACACATCAGCATGGAAGCATCAGCAACAAGGTAGGATTCTATTCTATGGTTGTGATGAAATAAAAAAACTGTTGTACTGATATGGAAAATAATAGTTCATCAATAATATAAAAGCCTTGTTTGATGCACAATAGAGAGCTATGATACCTGTAGTATGACAGAAAACAAAGCATTGCAGAAACTTTTACATACATAAAAAAGGCAATTTTTTTATCTTCTCTCAGTACATTCATAAAAATAATCAAATAAGAATTATTATTAGGGACCGGATTTTTAAGCTGTAACGATTTTTAGAAATTAATTGCACATCAAAACTAATGAAAGATGTTCACGAATCATGCATTTTTATGGCCAAAAATAGCATCTTTTTTGCAGCTTAAAAAAGCTTAATTTAGGGGTTATGGCTTAAACCAACAAAATGTGGTTTTTAAGGCTTAAAACGCATTTTTTTCGGCCTAAAATGCACTTTTTCACAAAATGCAGGAAAAGACAATCAATTTTGATTCAGTGAAGACGTAATGTATTTGGTTAAAAAAAAAAAAAGTTATATGATGCCGCGACTTTTCTCCTCATGGTAGCTCTAGTTACTATGATGCAGTCACAATCGTCAATTTTCAACTTTCGTGCGTAAATTTGTCCAATTTTTATCCAATCACCGTGCGTAATTGCTGTCACGTGACAATACTTTAGGTATTTACAAATGTAAATTCTATCGTAAATATATATTTTAAACATAATTATTTTGGTATTATCTTTGCAAATATGCAATAGAAACCAAAAAGCCGTACCAGGCTTAATTAACTTTTAACAGCTTAATGCAGCTTAATTTGCATAATTATTAGAGTTAAGCGCTTAAAATAAGGTTTTTACAGCTTAAAAATCCAGTCTCTACTTATTATGAGCTTAAAAATCCGGTCTCTACTTATTATGATAGCAATATTTTTTAATATCTTTATCTATAGTCTAGTTGAAAAAATAGATTTGTTTTGTATAACTTCAATTATTTGCTCAAAGCTTACTGCTAAAAAAATGAATAATTATGTAATAAATTCTAGAAAAGAAGAAAAGTGAAGAAAATTTGTACATATCACCAATTTTTTTGTTAATTCCTTATATAACATACAATAATAATGAGAACAGTGATTGGAATCTGGCTGGGAGTAAACTTTTAATATGTATTTAGTACTTTCACAGCTACCTTCTCATCTCCAAGGGCCGAGTCATAGCCAGCGGAGATAAGCACAAGATCAGGAGAAAACTGCAGCAAGAGAATTACCAGTTAGCAACAAATTTTATTGATCTCTTTCTACCATTAACTCTCCTGTGAGAATGAACAACTGGCATGATTTTTCTTTTTTATCATAAATAATGAATTTAGTCTAAACCATTTTAATTGGCAGTTACTGGTCATTTCTCTCCTTAAAAAAAATCAAGCAATTTGTCCATATTACTGTGATAACAACATCTCTCTGCCGTAAGAAACTCCTGCAAGCCAAAGTCCCAAAGCCAGAAACCAAACACTAGTTCGTCTTTCCACCATTAGAGCGCACCTCAGGACACCCAATGGCTGCATCATAGCCGGCTGACACCACCACCAAGTCAGGCTGGAACTGCGGACATTAAACATTAAACACAGAGTTAGACACCTTAGTGGTCCACCACAACTGCATGGAGGCTGTAAAAAAGTGAACCAGAAATTACATCATTCCATTATAAAAAAATTATTATTTGTAAAATATATTCATATAAAATAGAACAAAATATGGCAGTGATTCATAATGTTCTAAACTTCTGTCTTATACTCTTTGCTATAAGTAGTAAAATCAGTAATCAGTAAATAATATGTTCAAAGTTGCATAACTTAAGAACAGGGATAACTGTGCTTATCAACTTCGTCGACTAAGACACAAGTGAAAATTGGGACTCACAAATATACAGTACTACATTAAATTATCTAAAAATGTGGTACATGATATGGAGAGTCCAAATCATTAAGTAAACATTAAAACAATACTCAAGTACTACTAGATAAGTGAATAATGAAAGTTTTCTTGTGACACTCTACCTGATGAGCCAGGGGCAGCAGCAGGTGCTGGAAGATGGCCAGGTACTCGGCGTCTCCCATGCCCGTGGCGTTGAGGGGCAGGTTGGCCGTGAAGCCACGTCCGTCCTCAGCACCAACGTAGTGGAAGTCAGACTCCTCCAAGTTAGGCCAGAACTGACCCTGCTCGTACCGGTGGATCGAGAAGTACAGGACCCTGAGACAAAATATCTCCAGTAAATTCTTAAACACAATGTTTTGGTAACATCTAATTTACCAAAAACAACTTTGTAAAAAAAATCTGAATTACCGATATAAAGTTTGTTTCCTAGAGACAATTTAGAAACTTTTTACTACCAACTTGACTTCAGCAAATTAGATGCTACCACGGCAATATATAAGAGGTGATGTTCATCATGATCACCCTTTTTGTTTTAGGAAAATATTTCACTCTATACTATAATTTAAAACATTAATCTCATTTTTAATTACAATTCATAGTTGTTTTGAATTAAAACTTATAGTGCTCTCACAGTAAAGCATTTAAAAACCACAATAAAAAAAAAAAAAAAAAAATGTAAAGGGGGGAAAAAAAAAACATAAATATATTATATTAAAATACTGCAGTTATAAATAATTAAAAAAAATAGAGATTAAAGATAAACTGGAAACAAAAGCAATTAAGACACACTGCAAAAGATATACATAAAGCTACTTCAAACAAAATTTTGTAGAGAGCAAACATTAAAAAACAAATACATAAATCAATTTAGTAACAAAATGAAATACATTACGGTATTTATAATATTTTACTACTATATTTTTCAATTCCATTCAATTAGGGTGTAATTGTTTTAAACAATAAAAACTATTACTGTACAATACAAATTTTCTTGAGTGAAACATAGATCTGCTTATAAAGCCTCATTATCTTCTCATGCACATAATCAAACCTACAAATGGTTTATCATGAATTTACTGTGCATTTACAATCAGATCTCTAAAACTGCAATTTTTGAATGTAACATAAAGGTTGCTCAAGGTCACCTGTTGTCACTGTAGAAGGCCTGCTGTGTTGCCTGCCCATGGTGCACGTCCCAGTCAACAATGAGCACCCGTTGCGCACAGCCCTCGTCCAGGGCTCGTTTCACGGCCACTGCTGCATTGTTGAAGAAGCAGTAGCCGCAGTACTGGGACTCCATTGCGTGGTGCCCTGGGGGGCTACAACCAACACATTAGGCCAATCAAATTAAGCAGGCAAATTCAGTCATGATTTAAAGTATTAAAAAAAATAGGAGAGATTCTTGAAGAAAGAAGAAAAAAGAAAAAAAAAAAAAAGACCCCTCCCCTTCCAAAACATTGATTTTATTCTGAATCCAGCCCAGTCTTTGCTTTAAATTAACTGAGAACATTAAAAAATCAGCTTTGTACTGTAGCTTGAAGTCTCTACAACCTCTACGTAATAATATTAAAAAAAAAACAAAAAAAAAAATACTAACTTCATTTTTGTTAATATACGCATTAAATACTTTTAGATGCAGTACCCAGAATTATAAAGATGATGCATATTGTAATGAGAAATAAAACCTGAACTACGAAGACAAGCTAGAGTCATTCTGGTTAATGAATAAACTAGAGGAGATGGACTTACCGGATGAGAGCCATTCCATTCTGAACCTTGCCGCTGCAGACCGCTTCTACAAGGGCAACAGCTGATCCGGCAGCTAGAAGAGCCAGCTCGTACGAAGTCTGTAATCAAACAAAGAAAAGGTAGTTATTAAAGCATTTAAAAAACCGCTTTAATGGTATGTACATAACCTATTTGAATTTAATCATCCACATCATTTTTATGTTTTTATGAAAATGTACATTATTACATAATTAATCACAATAAAGAAACTTTCCTCGCTGTATTGAATGGTTTTGCAGCACTACATTAAATTTCTAGGTGCACTTTTCAAATGAGATAAGTCTTTAATAATTCTGTTTAATCAGTACTAAATCTATTCATAAAATGTCAGTCTTGACCCTTGATGTACAGTAGCTACCGACACTCACTGGATGGATGTAGATGGCGTCATACTTGGAGGAGATTTGCTCCAGCTTGTCCTGGTCAGAGCAGCCGCTGGTGCTCTTCAAAAGGTTGAGGGCATTTGGTGAGTGGACTGCGAGCACATCCCCCTCCTCCGCTGGTTGAGACTTTAGCGGCAGGCAGCGGTCCAGCAGGCCAAGTTCTTGGCACCTAAAGCACATCTCACGTCACACACAGGAAAAGACCACATAATACAATCATCCAGAAAACAGTGGTGTAATCAGGAGGGGAAAATTTAGGGTGTTCTTTATTATTTGGGGGTAGGGGGAAGGACAAAAAAGTGGTCCTCCCCTAGTTACATCTTTGACAAAAGCATATTCACAGTGCTTGATTTACACTAGATACTGGTTATGAGTAATGACTACCTTGCAATAATTCTTGCATATTAAAAAAGAAATACAGTATTATGTATGTAGAAAGGAACAATAGACAAAAGTTATCTGTTTAGTAAAATAAAAGTAAAACCAAGTAAAATTTTCCAACACTGATCATAAAAGAAGAAAAGGATATATGCAGCTAAACGTACCTTCTGACGGTGTGGGTGAGTCTCTCAGGACACTCCGGGTAGCCCTGGTCCCACAGACAGAGATGCTCGGCCATGCGGGGGTCTGTTATCATCGCAGTCGCTCCTCTCACCAGACGCTTGGCATCTTCAGCCTGAGTCAAACAAAACATGATATATTACAGACTCGTGATTTAGCAGGGTATCAGAATTATTGTTTCATAAATCTATATTTATAAAATATGGAGCCCAGAAGAGTGCAGTCTGCAGGAAAGGGTTCTGGGAGCCTGGTAAGCCTCAGCATGGTCGCAAGATAACTCCTACTGACAAGGCTAAATATCGGCCTGGCCACACCCGAAAGGGTAAAATGCCATGGTGTCAAGGGTATTAACTTTTATTATTGTAAATTAAGATGGTTTTTTGTATCCTAAAAATGTTGTACTGTAGGCATAAAATTTTATGAACTACAGTATCATATTTTTTTATGAACCAACTGTTTTATATTGTTTAATTAAAATAACATATAATTTGTACTGAATAGTGAAAGCTAAATAAAGAATATTTCATTTAATTATAAATCATGACTCGATCGTAATGCATTCATTGGCATAAAAAAACAAGTATAATAAATCCACTTCAATCAGTTTTAATCAAGAGCATTAGCTATGATTATTTTTTTAATGCCAGAGTTTGTACAGTTTTGTGCTGTGCAATACAGTATGTATACTGTATTCGCCGATTGGGACAGGGGAGAGGCAAAAGAAGTGGGTGGATACTGAAACCGATTTGGAGTGGACAGGTGGACTTGACTGCATATGACTTGCATTTTGCCTGCTTTAATAGTAACCAGTATACATTAGAGGTCTGCACGGGCCAGGTTTTGAGGCCCGCTTCCAGGCAGTTCTTCGGGGGTACCGCTATCCGCTATACCCTATTCTGTATTATTGTTTGGTACTTTTTTTCTTTTTCTCTTGTTGAAAAAAATTTCACATTGAAAATTGATCATGAAATAGGCCTGCTCACTATATACAGAGTATATGCTCAATAGGTCCGTTGCAAATAATAATAATAATAATAATAAAATTAACGCGGCAAATGTGGCTACGCCACGGTGGCTCGCGAAGGGTTTGCTTGTCTCAAAACCCTCTTAAACAACTCATAACTCTCCGCTTCAACAACTTCTGCCTTCAGCAAATTCCACTCTCTTACAGTCCTGTTAATGAAGGAATATTTTCCCACATCACTTCTACTGCCGACAAAATCCAACTTCCAACTGTGATCACTCCTTCCAATGTAAACACCTCTCTTAATACGAGAGCTCAACTCCCTCCAACCCTCACTATTTCTTGTTATTTTATACATAACACCAAGTCTACAATTTCTCCTTCTCTCCTCCAGCAACTCCCACCCTAACTTATCAATCATCGCAGTTACACTCTCAAACTCTTTTCTGACCTCCTTTCCATCTCCCACCAACTTCCATCTTCCCATACGCCCCATAACTCTTCTCGCTGCTCTTCTCTGCACCTTCTCCAACTCCTTCACCCCAACATTCCTGTATGGATCCCAAACACTGCATCCATACTCAAGCATCGGTCTCACCATGGCTCTATAAGCGCTATCTCTCACGAACATACTAGCTCCCTTCAGATTTCTCATAACAAACTCCAAGAACTTTCTACTCTTAGAAGTAACATACTTAATATGTTCATTCCACATCAATTTTCTGTGCAACACTACACCCAAATACTTGTACTTCTCAACTTCTTTCAAAACTTCACCCCCCAATATATACTGCAACACCCTCCTTGTCCTTTTCCTGCTAAACACAACCACACAACACTTCGCCACATTCAACTTCATCCCATTATCATCAACCCACCCTTGCAAAATATCAAGATCCTGCTGAAGTTCAACAACGTCATCCTCACTTTCCACCTTCCTATACGCAACACTGTCATCTGCAAACAGTCTCACCTTCGACTTCACTCCTCTTGGCAAATCCTCTATATAAATCAGAAATAATAAAGGACCCAAGACACTGCCCTGGGGAACCCCTGACGATACTCTAACATGGTCTGAAAACGCAGCTCCAACCCTAACTCTCTGCACCCTATCCCTTAGAAAATCCTCAATCAGCGACACCAACGCCTCATCTCCAACGCAGTGCCGAACCTTATTTACCAACTCCCTATGAGGCACCTTATCAAAAGCTTTTTCAAAATCCAGAAAAATCGCATGCATCTCTCCCCCAGCATCCAACACATCAGACAACTCCTGCACTAACCCAGCTAACTGTGTTTCACAAGAAAAATGCTTACGAAAACCATGCTGCTGCCCTCCAAAGAAACTTGATTCCTCCAACTCCTGCATGACAAATTTCACTACAACCTTCTCCAACACCTTTGACACCACTGAGGTCAAACTAACTGGCCTATAATTCTTGGCATCACATTTCAAACCTCCCTTATGTATTGGAATAACCCAAGCCTCCCGCCAACCATCAGGTATCTTACCTGCTGCTAAGATGACCCTAAATAAATGAACCAGATACCTGCAATGTAAGCCAACATTTAATTTCAAAAATGAACATGAAATATCATCCGGACCTGACGCTTTGCCCTTCACCAAAGACATCAAAGCTCTCCTCACATCCTTAAATCTCACCCTAAACTTCCTACCTCGATTTGTACTAGCCCGTCTCTCACCCTCAACTCCCTGCTCCACCCCTGCCGCTTGAAAATCATCACTTCCAGCCCCACGATTTACAGTATCCTGAAAAACAGACTGATACTGCCGTGCACATGCATTAGCCTTCTCCACCTCCGTAACATAAGTACCCAAGTCATCCTTCAACACAGGCATTTCATTGCCTGCCATTCTCAACCTCTTAATATGATGAAACATACGTCGCCTGCTTCCCACCACATCCTATTCATCAAACATTTTCCGCATAAAATTGTCCTCTGCTACCTTCTTCGCAGAATTTAACTGCATTTCTGCTTCAACGACCGCACTCTTTCGCACCTCCCCTCTCCTGTAACGCCCATACACCCTGCGCAAACGTCGCTTCCTACATCTAACCTCCTTATTATACTGTAGCGGATCCACTTCACTTGCCACCAATTTAGATGGAACACAACTTTCCCTTAATTCACAACATATGTCGACATAGGAATTCCATAATTCATTTACATCAGCCCCAACCGCTTTCCAACCATCAAATCTATCACTTAACTCACTCTCCAAATGATCAACATCAGCCTTCCCATAAAACCATATCTTCTTTTTAACATTCTCAGACTGAACTGATTTTCCAACAACAAAATCAACAATGGGAATCCTGTGATCACTAATTCCCCTAACCACCTGCGTATCTATCCACATTTCAGCTGGCCGAACCAAAACTACATCCAGAATATTTCTGGTACCAGTCACATGCTCTCGTGTATATTCATCAACCACCTGCACTAAATCTCTATTTAAAACTTTCGCAATCAACCTCTGACTCTCCGAGCCCCCAACTTCTCGCCTATCCTCCCAATCCACATGCGGTAAATTAAATGTTAAATGTCTGGCCCAACCCGGGCTCGTGGAGACCTCTATCATGACTATGTATTACAGTATTATGCACATACAGGGAGGGATTTAGCAGTACCCCCCCCTCCCCCAGCCTTGTGTGCTCAATACTTACAACTTGGTATGGATCTTCCAACAAAACATCATGTACAATTTGTTTCTTCTGCTGCTGAGCCCGTTTTTTAGCAGCAAGCAATGCAGCAGATGGCTGGGATGACTTTTTTGAGCCACCCATGTTTCTTTTCTTTCCTTCAGCTCCAGCCTACAATAAACAATACAGTGACAACCAGAGAAAAAAATAACAAATAGTATAATATATTCAAGCAATTCGTCTCAACTAACTCAACTTACCATATTAAGTTTACAAAAGTGGTCAGAGGTCAGAGGACTTGAAAAAAACCTAGCCCTCTATGTATGAAGGCCTCCAGATCTCAAATATCTTAGAGCTCTATTATAGCCAATACTTCCAGCTATCAACAACAATTTCTGTAATATAAGAAGTATCCGCAGACTTGCAGAAAAATGATTTAACACCCACAATATTCAATTTCACCATTCAAATAAGGCAATAAGAGAAAGCGAGCTCAAAAGTTGCAGATGTAAACAATGCGCCAACGCTGTCCCACCCACCATCCCACCAATTTTCCATGCCAGGAAAATACAGAAATTTCAAATTATTAGGTATATTTTAGCTGTGAAAGTATTGTTTTAGCATTAAATAATCATAGTTTTTTACGTTTATAGAACAAGAATGCCAAAATATTCTTTGTTAATTGTGATATTCGATGACAAAATTAAGGGAAATCGGGGAAATTAACTTTTAATTTGCCCGCGTCGAAAGTAAATCGAAAGTTGTTGGTGGTTGATCACATTGTGAATGGGCATTTGCCTTTTTCAATCCACCATTTGGGTTATTTATTCTTTTTTTTCTTGTCTTTCCCTCCCATTTTATGTATTTCTTAACCCAATAAACAATTATTATTATTATTATTATTATTATTATTAAATCGCTTGTGTTTTTTACACCCGTCATTCACAGAGATAATACGAACCAGCTGGTTGTGACGGAAGACGAAAGGCGGATTTTCAGAGTTTCGCAATCTTAATGTTGATTTCTCTTTAATAGTTCAAATTATGCATGTTAAAAGTCATTGAAAATAAATCTTAATTAATATTAATGTTATGTATTATGCAGCTATATTAAAAAATCGTCAAATGATAAAAATTTTGTGCACGTTTCTGTGAAAAAATTATAGCAACTGTGTCAAGGACCCTGTTGACTGCGATTAACCATAAATTCAAGGCTCGCTAGCTGATAGTAGTGGTTTGGATATGATAGTCTTAAAATGACAATGATGTCAGCCGTGGTTCCTTCGGGATCTCTGACCTCTAGTGGCTCGCCAGGATTGTTAGAGCAACAAGAGAATGATCGTCAGCGACTTCTTTCTGCGTTGTTAAATGCTGTAAAAGCTTGCCAAACTCGCTTTGGTGGACGTTCTCAGCTCGCAACAGAGAGTGAGCCTTGTGTCGCAGCTTTATGTGCTGCTTTAGAAGCTGTTCTTTGGCATGGTTTGAGACCAAAACCTGCCAGTGGCCAAAATTCTACTCTTAGGTATGCATACACATATATTTATAATTTACTTCAACTAAAACTTGTCTACCATTAAATTGTCATGAATGTTCCTAGTTCTATTTATTAATATACTATGTCAATTTTTTTAGGCAAGTGACGGAACTTGTTTCTACAAGCCTTAGTTTGAATCGTGTACAGGATATTCCAGGTATGCATATATTTATACTGTAACCTTTTTATACATTCTATGTGACTGTGTACAATATTTAATAACTGATGTATCAATTTTAGCCCCCTGGAGATTTATACGGGAAACATTAACACGGCACGAAGCAGAGCGTTTTCTGCTGCTGCGTCGTGTGTGTACCGATTGGGGTCGAGGTAGAGCTTGGTTACGAGCTTGCCTCAACGAAAGATCTCTCGAGAGAGGCCTCAGTTCTCTGAGAGCAGCTCCGTCCCTTGCTACTCACTACCAGCCCTGGGCCTTCCTCAGGGATGAGGAGCGAGCCTCAACGCTAACTACCATGGCTGCAGGTATGAGCAGAAGATGGACACCTTGACAGCACAAACTTAAACCCTGCTTTGTTTATGGACAATGTCATGCATTCTATGGAGGCATGATGTTACATTTTTTTTTTTTTTCCCATAGCTAGGCTATAGATGCTGTTCTTACCTTTTGCAACAAAACAAATTTCATTTCTGTCTCTTGGAGCTACAATTCAGAAAATCTGTCAGTAAGAAAATTTGTGCTGTCCAGAGTTGTTTAGTAAAGACTGCCCAAACTCTAAAAGCTCATTGCTGGCACTCAAATTCAATTCATGTTATGAGTGCTTCCTGGGGGATTAAAGAGAAAAAGATCAATTCATAGATCTTTTGGACTACTGTATTGTTGCTTTACTTAATATAAATTTTAGAATTTGACATCTTCTTACTAGCATATCTTTGTCTTAAAACAATACTGATTTTGTTGCTGGTACAATTTTTTACTCTTTCCAGGTCTTGGTTCCGTATTATTCGCTATAAACGTGGATAGTGCAACTTTTAATGAAGGTGATCCAGAAGGATTTGGTGATAATGCTGCAATATTACTTGGAAAATCTGAGCCTATAATAGCTGCTACCAATTCTGGTAAGTACACATATTTAAAATATCTGTCACACCTCTGATTGGTTTACTTGCTGCTACAGAATCACAAGACGGGCAAGGCAGCAAGCCTCAGCAACTTCGGCGGAGACGTGCACCTCCTCACATAGTGTCATTTGACGACGACAGTTTACGACACTCCCCTCTGGCCTCAACACCCCCTCAGGCTGACGAGTCCGTGCCGTGCTCGAGTGCCCCACCCACCTGTCTGAACTCTCCTGTCAGCCCTCAACCACCAGCACAAGCCCTGATGCAGTAAGTACAATGATTGTGTCCCTACTGCTGTAACAGGACCAACTTTGCTCCAGACAAAGGTCCCTTTTGTACATATAGTACACTGTACTATTTCATAAAATTAATAAATTAATATGCAGTTTTTGTAAAAGAAACCTAATGCCTCCCATGCAGAATTTGCTAAGACATCCTCATAATTCAATATCAATTAGGAGAACAAGACACTGTCAAAAGACTTAACTGCCTTTAAGGAGCACCCACACGGCTGATGTTTCAGTCTCTTTTATTTACTAAAACTGTATGTCTGGACATTTTACAAAACTCAAGAGAAACTCATATTTTTTTTTTTTTTTTTTACTTGAAGTGTTTCCACACCCTGACAAAAAGTTCTCACAGTGAGGTTTACTATCTCTCTTTCTCCAGGTCTGTGACTGTAGAGGGAGAACCGGCAGGAGCCACACTGACGCCAGTGACCAACCAGGCGGTGGGTGAGCTGATCCCAGTGTTCCCCGGTAGCTGCATCGCTATGACAACCACCGACGAGGAGGACTCCCTGTCCGTACCCAGCTACTCCGAGGTGAGAACTGACTAGCAGAATCTCCAGGGTGCCATGCAATCATTTTGGTTTCATGAAAAGAATCAAAGAAGGATGGTACTTTCAATAGCCTGTTGAATAAAACCAGGAGGCTTTAGAACAGGATTTTTTTTCTTTTTTATGATAACTCCTTTCATGTAAAATAATCCCCCCACTGACTGAATCCCGTAAGAAATTCAGACTCTATATTCAGATGTTCAGCAGCTTGTGAAGTATGACTGACTCCTCTTAGAGAATAATGTCAAACTTACTTTGCACCAGTAAAATAGTCAACACCCTCAGCATTCCAAAATTTCAGCAGTTGTCATTCAAAAAGTGTGCCAAAGAAAATTGGGGCTTATGACGTCAAGCGCCATGATAGGTCAAGCACAACCAATCATTGATCTTGACGTCATAAGCCCCAATTTTCGTTGGCGCGTTTTTTTAATGTCAACTGTTTTTATTTATTTTATTTTATTCACATTAAATACCAGTTGGTATTGTGACTAAATAATTAATTTAACTGAAAAAATTAAAGAAAAAATGTAATACATTACATTAATAATTAAAACATATGTTACACAATTTACATAAACATTTTAAGTAAAAAGACAACAATTTAGAATATTGAACTGGTGGAAGGCGGTGGGTAGTGACTATTTTTTTGCTGCACAGGTAAGTTTGACATTATTTATAAAACGTTAAAAATATAAAAGCTTAAGCCGTTCCCCTCCTTTAATATGGCTGCAATTACATCTAAGGACACCCCATGAGCCAATACTGACGTTATGCACATTTACTGATTCTATAACATAAGTCATACCTAAGAAAAATATTTGAAAATTGTGGCAGATTTGTTGTCTTTAAGATTTTTCAGGTAATTAATGGCTAACTTTTACTTCACATACTCAGGACACGGACTGTGCTGCTGCTGCTCTGCTGGCCACTCAGCAGCTGTTGGAACAACAAAGTGCACAGCTCCTCTCCCCAGCTTCCCCAGTAAGGAACCAGGGGGCAGCACCCTCCACTGCCATCATTGCAAGTGAGTACAGTACTGACATTAGTGTTGTGCCTCTAGATTGTATCAATTGTCATCACCTACTAATTTAATTAATCTAAATTAATTTTTTTATTTATGTAGGCTACTACACACTGGTCACTGTTTGGCAAAATGTATTTCCAAAGCTTTAAAGTAGAGTGATCAAAACTTTAAAATCGTTACTAGGCGTGAAAAAGAGCTCGAAACTTCATGAAAATAATTTATTAATTATGGGAGGCAAATTCTTAGCAATGGGGCGAGAGAGAAAAAATTGTAAAAAGTTTGCCGCTCACGGGTTTCGAACCTGGATCTTTTTGATCAGTAGATTTATTCATGTCTAATGCGTTCGTATTCCGTATTAACAGGATCTATATAGTTTATAAGTTGAGTCTGAAATTTTTTTTTATTGTAATACTAAAATTAGTGCTGTAAATTCAATTTAACATGATACGTTGTCGACGGGAACAATTCAAAAACTTAGAAACTGACAAATCTCACATTTGTCAGTCTTGTTTAAAATTCGAAATGGACGCTGAGTTATCCTTTTCAATACATAAAAACATTCCTTAGGAACCCTAGTTACTAAATAAAAGTTTTTAAGAACAACATGTCTGCTTCATTTTCAAGCAAAATACGATTTTGTGAAAAATGGTCTGATTTTGCACTTTTTTAACATGCATCAGATGGGATTTTAAATTTGAATTATCTCGAAAGTTATGCCTGTGAGGTGGTAAAAAAAAAAATTGTATGGTGTAGAGGAAGGTCTCAAAAAACGTTTTTCATTGTAAAAAGTTCAACATGTCGGTACACTCGAAAATGATCACTCTACTTTAATATGCAGAATTCATGTTTAATGTCAGTTGCTCATCTGTAGCTGCAATTTAGTTAAAAAAATACTGTATAATACATCAAGCTATCATCTTAAAGTAATTTTTACTTCTTGCTTTATGCTCCCTTTTACCAAGAGAGTTCTTCTTTAAAGAAAATGTTAATACTGTATTGTTAATAATAAACTGACTGTTGATAAATTTATAATTAGACTGGCTCACATCACAGCTGCAAAACAAACAAAAAACAAATGCAGTCCTGTAATTTTGAGGTAATCAAAGCCCCAAGCCTTTCCATTCCAAAAGTTTTTAGTTTTCATTTTTTTCATCTGCATACACCGTGTAATAATTCATATAAAACTGTATGTACTGTACTAATAAAAATATAATTATATCATTCATTCCTCTCAAGTCTAACACTAACATTTGAAAGGCAATCATAAAATTAAAAGTTGGACAGTCAATTTGCAGTATCGACCCAGAAAAGTTAGTCAACATTTTGATGCTGCAGCCATCTGATGGTGATGTGTAAAATTTCTTGATGTGCTGCTTACCCCCTGATGTTACTGTTTTGTTCAGACGAGGACCCCGTGGCAGCCCTGCGCTCACTGCTGTCTCAGTGCACCTCCCTGGAGACAGAGAACCGTGGTCTGAGGGCCTCGCTTAGACACGAGCAGGCGGCCTGCAGTGCTCTGCTTGAGGAATTGTCCGAGGCCAAGACGTCCCACCAGGAGACTCTCTCGCAGCTGCAAACACGGTCACAAGCCCTCTCCAGGTGAAGCGACATGATACAGGGGGAGGGTAATTTTTTTTAACATGATACAGGAGGAGGGGATTTTTTTTTTTTATAAAAAACTATCAACTCTCTTAGCGAACCTTAAAAAAGTGCTAGTTTTAATGTCTTGTGTCTCTTTTTTTAAGTAATTGAACAGTTTAATTTTCATTAAATAAGTTTCTATCTCATTACTTATATCATACTTGATGGTGTGTGTAGAGAGAATGAGTTGCTGAAACATCAGCTGCGCAAGTACGTTGCGGCAGTGCAGATGCTAAACCGTGACGGCGCAAGTGCCCACCAAACGCTGGCTGGTCTGGCCCCGGCACTAAACCAGCTGGACGAGAGCCGCGCCCAGCAACAAAATGAGGCTAGCCAGTACGAACACAAACTTGTGCAGGTGAGAGCGTTGTGACGAAACAAGAAATCTGAAATTTACATTTGTTTTAAAGAAAAATAACTTCTGTACTGTACTTAAAAGTATGAAACCAAATCACTTGGAACAGTGTTAAAAAAAATGTGTTTGATTATAATAATGAATTATAGTGTAAATTTTATTTTATAACATGTTAAAAAAATATATACCGTATATATGTTCAGTTTACTGTACTGTATTAGAAGTCTTGGTATATTTTTTTCTACTAAAACTGAACTATAATTGTAAGTTTTCCATGTCAAAGTGTTATTTCACTCCCACTCTAATTCTCAATGTCAGTGATTAATACCAGCCATACATGTGTTTACAGGTTGCTGAGATGCATGGAGAGCTGATGGAGTTCAACGAACGTCTCCAGAGGGCTCTGTATGCTAGTGAGTCTGCCGCTGCTCAGCTTCGTTCCGAACTTGAGCTTCTTCGAGGTCCTCTACCCTCGTCTCGAGCCTCCATGGACCCTTTGCTGGAGCCTGACAGCCCCACGGGTGTACAGTCAGGAGCACTGGTGCACGTATGGGTTCCCTCTGCCTTCCTGACAGGGGGAACCACCGACGTTCACCACGTCTACCAGGTGTATGTCAGGATTCGCAATGATGAGTGGAATGTGTACCGTCGCTATGCTCAGTTCCACTCTTTGCACCGGGAGCTCAAACGGAAACACCCAGCAGTTAGAGCATATGATTTTCCACCAAAGAAAACTTTAGGAAACAAGGTAACTAACACCTAATTAACAAAGCTATGTATGTATGTATGTATTTTATTTTTATTTATTTATTTTTTTTTTCATTGATATATTGTACTGGTGGATAAGAAGTTGTTTTGGGAGTTTTAACTCTCCCTAAATTAACCTCGGTAAAAGAAAAAAAAAATAGGTCCAGATTTTGCCCATACCCACCTGCTGGCAAAATCTTTTGAAATGTGAGCCTTTGATTTTTTTTTTTTTTTTTTCCTGACTTTGTCACTAGATTGTGTACATTACTTATTCTAAAAACAGGAAACTAACTTATTCATTTTAAATTTGTGTCCTGCTACCTGATACAATAAATAATTTTTGCAGAATTTTCTTCAAATAATTTCTTAAACCAACCTTGGACTAATACAAGTTTTAAGTTATTAGTTCAATATAAGTTACTTTGTTAATAAATGAAAAGCTCTTATTTCAAGGCAGTATGAGTTAAGACAGAAGTGAAAATTGTACCTAATTTGTTGGCATTGCTTGGTTGTCAGGACGCGAGGTTTGTGGAGGAACGGCGACTGCGGCTGCAGAAGTATCTCCGCCTGGTGGTGAACCTCGTGGTGCAGGGAGGGGCGCCCGCGGTAGAGTCTCCTCACAGAGACATGCTCACCAAGCTACTGCCGTTCTTTGGGTGAGCAGATGTGATGTGTTAAACAATGAAATTTTATGCCCAATTTTACTGTTTAAAAACAACGCAATTAACAACATACATATGTATGAAAATTTTTTATTGCAGAAATGAATAGAGGGTACCAAATTATGCTACTCTGGATTTTTTCAGATTTTTTTGAAACCCAGAACTATTTTCTAAAGAACACCCACTCGTGCATCCGGGAGGTGATTGATGGCATCCTCCATCAATTGCCGACCATCCTGACTATGGTTTCCATGGTTTCCTCAGTCACAACCAGGCGAATGCTGGGATAGATTGCTTAGGCCATGGCCGCCCCGGTTTGGAAGGGACCCACAAAAGTAGGGTCTACGAAGAGCCGGGAGGTTAAATTCAATTCAGTCACTTAAATGTGGCCAGTACCCTATACTGGGGTTCAGTTAAAAAGAAAAAAAAAAAAGCTAAAAAAGAACTATTTTTAAACAATTATTGAAAGTGCGACCACGCCCCCTGGAAGCGTCAATAGGCATCTCGGTCCTATCCTTTTTATTAAGGATTCAGCTGCCAATTGAACTTACAGGACCTTCAATAATTATTTAAAAATAGTTCCGGGTCTCAAAAAAATCTGAAAAAATTCAGAGTAGCACAATTTGGTGCCCGCTATTCATTTCTGCAATAAAAAAATTTCATGTATGTTGTCCATTTTTCCCTGTAATATTAATTACTTTCTATTTTGCTGAGATGCAAAGAATTAATTTATATCCATCATTTATCATCTTGACTGAATGTTTCCCGAGTTGACATAGGCAAAAATTATGTGTTGAAAAATCTAACCTTAGCCAGGGAACACTGCTTCTGAAGTTTTTTAGTTGTAATAATTGAAAGAATTTACTTGTAAACCTCAAGTCTCTCTCTCCTAAACAAGACCTTATCTTTCAAATCTTGTTACAGGGAGGGTGCTGCCTCGGATGGGTCTCGGCCCCACGCTCGGAGCAGTTCGGCCTCCCGTAGCCCTCGGCCTCGAGCAAGTATTCCACATTACACGGGCCTCTGATACAACAGCCTCGGACGTGTTGAGATTCCATAAAGACCAGCTCTCTCCCACAAACATCTTAGAACAGGGTTGCACGAGACTGGAAAAATTAGGACTAAAATGGTCATAGTTGGAGTTCATCTTGCAGCATAGAATAAATTTGGGGAAAAAAAAAAAATAATAGTGTTAATAGAAAAATTGTATGTTTGTTTTTTTAAAGAGAGAGAGAGAGTTAATATTATGTTAATTTTGGTTTATTTTTTCAGATTTTTCTAGTTTTAGAATTATTTATCATCACTTCCTAGCAAATGCTCTAGTTTTATTGATAAGAAGTGATGTGATAAATATTTAAAAAAAAAATAATAAATACGTTCCCAAACTTTAAAAAATATGAATCTCTCTTCATTTATGTAATAAGAAACTGCTGTCATATAATATGTATTATCCATTTATTGTCAGTCATGTTTGTTGATGTCATTTCTCTCATTAGTTTAAATTCCTTTATATTTTGTTCTATGCGGCAATGTTTAGAGTCCTACTAGTGATGTCCATAGTCTTTAAAGTAGGATACAAGTTTGCTCAAGCAACCCTCTATTCCATTTGAATATGTATGAGTGAAGATGAGAAGGATTGTGTCCTTTATGTAACATGTACAGTATCTTGCTTTTGTATTTTTATTTGTTTTTGTTATAATGTGTACCTATATATTTTAAAATTGGTTTATCATTTTTTTTTTAAGGTCATCTTTGGCTGTATCAATATGCAAGTTACTTAAATTTATTGTGAGTTACAAAACTTGACCAAATGTAGAAATTTATAAGTACAAAAATCTCTTTGATTATTATTATTATTTTTTTCTAGTTAAAAAATTATAAAGGATCGTTTTAAAAAATATATATTTAGAAAAGTTAGATTGGTGCTAATTGATATTTTAGATTTTAATTAATAATTTACATCACAATATTGGAAATATTAATTTTAATATTATCTGTCTTTCATCTTTGTTTTCGCCTGTACCTTTTACTTCTCCATGTCTTAATGTTCCTAATGTGTCACATAACTCTTATTATTTTTTATTTACGTACATTTTACTCCCCTGATGCAAATATACTGATGCAGTTTAACATTCATATCACTATTATTTTAATTAAGCTTAATTGTTTATATAAAAAATGAGTAATTTTTAAACCAAAAATCAGCCTTAATTATAGCTAACTTCTATAAATATATCTACAACTGCATTGGGCCAATATAGATGATCAGTACTTATAATTATAAATATCTTTTCTTGAAAAATAGAAGTTCAATGGCTCCATTTCAATCCACAGTCTTAACTGTTTTTAAATTGTTTATATGAACAATAAGCCTGCTGTGTATTATTGAAAAGTATGGGTAATAAAAGTGCCAATAACGACGAATGTATTAAATTTTACTTTGCAATTTTGTGGTTTTACACATTCCATGAGTGGCAGAGCATGTGCATGGTCTCAGGCCTATAACTATTGTATTATCAGATATGTTTTATTATACTCAATTTTTATCTTTCGCTCTATATATATTATTATTATAAATTATGGAATTTATGAAAATAAAAAGATAAATAATATTAATTTCTTTTTCTTTTTATAAAAAATGGACAAAAAAAAACAAAAATAATGCACTATATATAGCTTATATAAATATACTTAAAATATTTAATACTAAAAATATATATTATATCAAGCAGATATCTGAGATGTCACATATATATTATACTATATATACACAGATCATATATCATGCAGATTCAATCTTAAATTATTTATTATTGTATTAAACATCATATGGTCATATGTGTTTAAAATTTATAATCCTGGTCTTTTGTTTTTTGTATGTTAATTCTTTTCTACAGAAACTCAAGCAATATGATAAATTTATAATGATACACCACATTTGTGACTTGCATATATATAATGGTACCTTTAAATTTCTTGTATGATTCATCAAGAACATTGTATATAGTTCTGATCTAGGCTCCTTTCTCCTTTATATTCTAAAAAATTATTACATTAATTGATTTATTATATATTATATCGGTCCATAATATAATGATATGACACCGACTGAAGGCTGAAGGCAGAGGCCTCATCTAGCAATTCTAGCAGCATATAGTGCAGCATAAATTTCAATGCACATGGAAGTCGATCATGATACAAATATGCATGGAAGTGCACAATTTAGTGAGAGATATCACTATACTGTGGATTTATGAACAGCTTGAGTTTCAAACAAGTGAGACAAATTTAATTCCGTTAATTATATAATTAATTGGTATACCATTTAATTAAAAAAAAAAATATATACACAAAATTATTTAATTATTAATTAAAATTTAAATACTCCGCGTAAAAAAAGTGAACAGAAGTGAACAACTGAATTCTCAACGCGCGATTTCCAAAAAGTGGGCGTCGAAAATCAGCTGTCGGAAGAGTTGATTGTTTTTTTTGTTTTTTTTTTTTTTAATTTGTTGGTGATTCACTCTGAATGATTATAGGTCTTATGTCTGATCACAAAATGCAGAATTCTTCATCATTTGAATGGTAAAGTATCTTGGATATTGATGATATGTATTGTGTTGTTTTGAGTGATAAATATGCATGCATAAGGAAAGTGCCAGGAACATTCATTACTGTACGTACAGTACAGTAGACAAAAATAGTAATTTTGAACTATGTATGCATACTGTATACGAACTGTACATACTGTATCATAGACATTCCAAAAATTCTGGTAGCATTTTATTTATAGCAGAGCATTCTATCTTTTCTACGTAAGTAGGATCGGTAGGATGCTCTGTTTGCAACCACATGCATGGCTACAGATTGCACCTACTTTTCTGCACTAAGATAAAATCGAATTATAATCCAACCAAAATAAAGATTGGTTTATACTGCGGCAGTTGTGGTTACACCACTATGGCTCACAGTTTGTGTCTTGCTTGAGGTCACCAGCTCCCTGAACTTCTCAATCCTGTCCACGCCCACCTCCGCAGACCCCAGCAGATTCCACTCTCTCGCTGTCCTCCTGATAAAAGAATACTTTCCCACATCATTGTTGCTAAACTTCTGCAAAGTTCTGCATCGTATTTTATGATACTCTGACATTCATTACAGTAGTATGTACAGTGCAGTGAATAAACTATCCATGCATACTGTATGCATACTGTACATTTATACATATCATACTACTCATATCCTGTATGTCAGTATGTATACCCAACGCCAAATCTAATGCGAAAATCTCGGGGAGGCACCTCTGTGCTTGTAAGGGCCGGGACCATCACGATAATGAGCCACCTGTCACTCATGATGAGGATTGACCAAGGATTTTGTATGTATGGATAGGTTATCTCTATACCAATAGCATTAAAGCTACTGAGGCAAATCTCCAACGTAAGATGGCGACCGAGCGCAACCATCTGCATTGTAAACTATGTGGAAGTTCCCCAACGTAAGATGGCAGACATCCCATTGGTTACTGTTGTAAACGCCACCCACTTCCTCCTCACAACTCTGCCTCACCGACGGCAGTACCATCACCTATCCATACATACAAAATCCTTGGGATTGACAGAGTGTCAAACTTTGATGTTGTTTATGACTTACTTTACGTCGATCATAAACAACATCAATGAGAAGCTTCAACATTGACGACACAATTCTCTCAGCCAATGAAAATCCAGCGCGCGAACTGCGCGCGCCGACATGTTCTATCAAGCTTCCTATCCTTTAACCCAGCGGTACCGGGTTTTTAATTTTTTCAAAACTACAAAAAAACTTTAATAAGAACAAAAATAGAATATGGTGCTTTACTATTTTTTAATAGCAGCAAGTCAGCTTTAAACAAACTGGAAATCATTCAAAATGCAGCTCTCCGCATAGCCATCGGAGCATTCAAGTCCACTCCTATCCCGGCTCTCTTAACGGAAACTGCAACTCCTCCACTGAAAGCAAGAATTCAATTTTTGAGTGATAAGTATGTATTAAACTTACTTAGATGGGAAGGTCATCCACTGAAAAGAAAATTAAACATCCTTGTTAAACATACTCAAAACTCTGAATATTGGGCTAACAAAAATATACCTGTATTCATTTATAGCCTCTCCGGCCTTCAACCTCATTTAAACAAGATAGCAATTCTTAAAACTCTTCCCTGCTTTGCCCATCCTCTTAAATGTATCATTCAACCTACTCTTACAAAGTGTCTGCATATTTCACCTGAGGAAAAAAAAATTGATAATCTCTGCAATGAATTATTCCTCGAATACTGCCAAGACAACTGGCCTACTGCCATGCACATCTTCACTGATGGTTCTAAAACTTCAGAGGGAGTGGGGGCCTCTTTCTTCATTCCATCTATTAACCAAAAGTCCAACTTTCAACTACCTCAAGAAGCGAGCATATACACTGCAGAAGCCACAGCAATTTTTAAAAGCATCTCGTTCATCTCGCACTTGGGCCAACATGTTGCCCAAGTGGTTATTCACTCAGACTCGTTAAGTGTCATTACGAGCCTTGAAGGTAATCTCCTCACAGGAAAATCACATTGGCTGGTTCTTGCCATAAAGCATGCAATTTACAACGTTCAGAAAAAGGGCACGGTCATCTCACTGTCCTGGATTCCAAGTCATTGCGGAATCCATGGCAACGAGGTGGCAGATTCGCTTGCCAAACAAGGAATTGAAAATGGCTTCACACTTGATATAGATCTTCCTGCATCAGATCTGTACATACTTTTAAAGAACCGTCTACGCTCATACACTGAACAACTTCTAACGACACTCTGGGAAGGCAAACAATCAAAAGACAGGTATCAGGTTATCCAACCTAGATTTCCTTCATTCCCATGGTTTAAAGCTATCAAGTCTCCAAGAAGCAGAAGATTTTACTCAACCTTCACCAGACTCAGAACTGGGCACAGCAGATTAGGTGCTCATCTTGGTAGACTCAACATCATTGAGTCTCCCAGGTGTGATTGCCAATTACATGATGCTACTCCAGAACATATGATACTGGAATGTGCAATAGCGAGTGATCACAGAGCTCCTCTTCTGTTATCTCTCTCGGAGATGGGATTCAGTCCACCGCAATTATCTCTCACTAAACTTCTCGCTAGCAATAACATATCAGTTTATCAAACTCTATATAGATTTGTTACAGATTCAAAACTACCATTGTAATTAACTTTATATGGCACTTATACAGTTTTATAAGTTCTTGCATGCATTTAAATAATTAACAATTGGTCGTTCTCCTGGTAGCCGTGTCCGACCACACAGGCAGAAGAGGTTATGGTTCTTCTCCCTCTCAATTTCCCTACCCTAAGTGCATGCAGTTTTATGCTTTTATCTATATAAAAAAAAAAAAAAAAAAAAAAAAAAAAAAAAAAAAAAAAAAACACAGAGCAAATATTGTTAGCCACAGTGATTATATATCAATAATAACAGTGTATTTTATACGTACAGTGGCCGCCTGGAACATTGAGTCCTAACGCCAAAGCAAATTTATCAATCATGTTTTTTTTGTTTTTTTTTTTTAATTTGGTGATTCACTCTGAATGATTATAGGTCTTATGTCTGATCACAAAATGCAGAATTCTTCATCATTTGAATGGTAAAGTATCTTGGATATTGATGATATGTATTGTGTTGTTTTGAGTGATAAATATGCATGCATAAGGAAAGTGCCAGGAACATTCATTACTGTACGTACAGTACAGTAGACAAAAATAGTAATTTTGAACTATGTATGCATACTGTATACGAACTGTACATACTGTATCATAGACATTCCAAAAATTCTGGTAGCATTTTATTTATAGCAGAGCATTCTATCTTTTCTACGTAAGTAGGATCGGTAGGATGCTCTGTTTGCAACCACATGCATGGCTACAGATTGCACCTACTTTTCTGCACTAAGATAAAATCGAATTATAATCCAACCAAAATAAAGATTGGTTTATACTGCGGCAGTTGTGGTTACACCACTATGGCTCACAGTTTGTGTCTTGCTTGAGGTCACCAGCTCCCTGAACTTCTCAATCCTGTCCACGCCCACCTCCGCAGACCCCAGCAGATTCCACTCTCTCGCTGTCCTCCTGATAAAAGAATACTTTCCCACATCATTGTTGCTAAACTTCTGCAAAGTTCTGCATCGTATTTTATGATACTCTGACATTCATTACAGTAGTATGTACAGTGCAGTGAATAAACTATCCATGCATACTGTATGCATACTGTACATTTATACATATCATACTACTCATATCCTGTATGTCAGTATGTATACCCAACGCCAAATCTAATGCGAAAATCTCGGGGAGGCACCTCTGTGCTTGTAAGGGCCGGGACCATCACGATAATGAGCCACCTGTCACTCATGATGAGGATTGACCAAGGATTTTGTATGTATGGATAGGTTATCTCTATACCAATAGCATTAAAGCTACTGAGGCAAATCTCCAACGTAAGATGGCGACCGAGCGCAACCATCTGCATTGTAAACTATGTGGAAGTTCCCCAACGTAAGATGGCAGACATCCCATTGGTTACTGTTGTAAACGCCACCCACTTCCTCCTCACAACTCTGCCTCACCGACGGCAGTACCATCACCTATCCATACATACAAAATCCTTGGGATTGACAGAGTGTCAAACTTTGATGTTGTTTATGACTTACTTTACGTCGATCATAAACAACATCAATGAGAAGCTTCAACATTGACGACACAATTCTCTCAGCCAATGAAAATCCAGCGCGCGAACTGCGCGCGCCGACATGTTCTATCAAGCTTCCTATCCTTTAACCCAGCGGTACCGGGTTTTTAATTTTTTCCGGCGGTTCTTATGAAGGGCAAGATTAATAATTCATATGAACCACGGGAAAGATCACTTTACACGACATAAAAAATATTCCAGATTTTGTACAGCATAGAATTTGAATGAAAAAATGAATAAGATTTTTTTCCTAACAAACCTTACGGAGCGATGTCAGAATGCGGCGCTGCGGCATTTTTAAGTTGAAGCTTGTCATTGTCAGCGCGATGTCAACTCTATTTATAATGATGGTCCCGACACTTACAAGCACAGAGACTCACAGAGTTGCCTCCCCAAGATTTTCACATTAGATTTGGCGTTGTGTGTACACATGCAGTACATATAGGTATGATGCTGTAGGCGAGGATCCAAATCAATCCCCCCCCCCCTACTCCCATAACATCAATATTGGATTGGCGAAAACGTCTATATATTGCCTATATTAAATCCAAAATTTCGAGAGAGGCCGATGCCCCCAGCTAGGACCCTGTGCCTGGATCTGCGCCTGCTTGCATAGTATGCGCTGTATGCGATATGCAGCAATTACCTATATGCTTGTATGCAGTGTGCATAATGTACCGTACTATTAATAAGGTTAATGTACATTAATTGTGATTATTACAGTATTAAATTGTAATTCTTTTTTTATTTTATATCAACAGGGTATCAAGGAAGCGAGACTACCAGCTGGAAAAACAGCTCAGACAAACTCATGCAGAAGAAGTTATAGATCACCCTTTGAAGCCTATGATAATTACAGTAAGTGAATTTAATTAGTTAATGTAACACAATTGAATATGTTGTTAACTGTATATCAGTATAATGTTACTCTTGTGTTGTCACAGATGTCTGAAAGTCGGTCAACACGACGTTTGGCCAGCAGCACAAGTAGCACTGGCTCGTCTACTCCGAGCACACCTCAACAACGACGCAGTGTTGCTGCAATCGTTGATCCTCTTGGAGCAGCCTTGGATGGAGGAGACCCTCTCAGTCAGTTTGCACGAGAAGAAATGGATCCACTATCAAAAATGGCTGCAGAAAGAGCACCTGTAAGTGACCCCCAATTTAAAATATTGATACCAGTATATTACTTACTTACAGTATATTAAGTTATATGACTTACTGCTACTTTGGTTCAAAAATAATTTTATTTAAATTCATTTGCCTAAATATTTTGCTACAGTAGCTTATAATGTTGTAAAGTAATATATATTTTGTATTTTTGTGTTTTGTTATTTATCTTGCAGCAAAATTTCTATGGAGATTGTGATGTGCTGTTTTCTCTGTATAGTGGGAAAGTTCAAGCTCAGAGAGACGAAGCACAGCAGATCCACAAGACGACGAGTTGCTGACACAAGAGTCGTGGATTGCAAGAAAATCTGCAATCTTATCTCGTTTTACAACCTCTGAGAAACTTTCCATCATGACCAGTTTCCTGTCTGGAGGAGATAAAGGTGATATGCAGCATCTCAAGTATATTACAAGAAAGTAGTCACAAGTGGTAAAGTGATTTTTAAGAAAGGATTTTCATAGATGGTTTAGTAGCCAGTGAAATGAAACCAGCTCATTGTCAGGAGTTTATTAAACTGGTTACTGAACTTTCTGCAATGAATCTTTCCATACAAACAATTTTATTACATACATAACTATTAAGTAACTCCTGACTGACACCTTGCTGTCTGCAGTGGTGGCGAGGCCTCAGCCAACAGGACCTCAGACCAGTGCAGCAGTGGAGAAAGTACGTACTCGGCTTGAGCAGCTTGATGACTTTGAGGAAGGCTCGGTGCGTGAAGAAGGAGACCTAAGTCAGGGTGAATATGCTGCCCGCATCGAGCAACTCAATGCCGAGCTCGTACAGGCCTGGAATGGCGACCAGCGAGTACGAGCTCTCAAGATTGCAATTCAGGTGTGTGAAAATTAATTTCAGGAATTTTATCAATTTACTGACAACCTAAAGACAAACTTGTAAACTTTTGGTAGATATTTTCCTGGTTATATTACTACCACTGAATAACCACTGAATTAGTCTGGATAAACAAGGAGATTTTCAACACCATTTATTTTTTTCCATTTCTATATTGCTCCTGGATCACTGCAACAAGAAATTAAAAGAAACGTTTATTTTTATACTTATATTCTATTTACTATACACTGAGAGGCAGCTATTACCCTTGCATGATTTGTTATTGCTGCAGATCCAAGAGACAAAGAAATAAATACATCTTATTTGCAATTTTAAAGAAGTAAAAAATTCATTGTCATAAAAATATTAGGTAGTGAAAAAAACAATCAAAAAATAAATAAATTTTTCCACACCTTCATAACAATATGGACTTAGCACCTAAATACAGCAGGTTAACAATTTTCTTGCAGTCTCTAGGTATACATAAAGCTGTTGTTTGGTTGTTAATAATGGTTGTTCACTAGTGCTCGAAGCTGCTGGCTGACACAGCGGTGATCCAGTTCTACCCCAGCAAGTTCGTCCTCATAACGGACATCCTCGACATATTTGGTCAGCTGGTCCATGACCGACTACGAGCAAAGGCTGAGGGAGGGCATGGGTGAGAAGTGTTCTAATGTTGATTAAATGTTAACTTTTCTTTTTTAATTTATGAAGCAAAAAAATTGTTGACGAATTCAAAGTTTGCCACGCTGAAAAATTTTGCTGGTCATAGAACATGAAAAAGTTCAAATTTAATCAACGTCTCTCTATTAAAAAAATATTAAGTTACAAAATGAAATAAAATTGTTCTTAATCTGGAATTCTTAATTGGACTTTATCCCAAAGCTATGTTTGATACTTAATGGTTAAAATAATACATACTCAGTGCCCCTTAAATATATTTTTATTTCATAATGTTTCTGTTAAAAACCTATTTCTTAATTAAAATTAAAATCAAGCCCCATTTAATCTATTACAAAATGTATTTTGAAGGGGAAGCATTAGAAAAACCTTGAAGAATATTGAACACAATTTTTTATTTACAGTATATTAATTTCTAAGATATTTTCATAAACAGTTTTGAATCCATTTGTCATCTTTTCTGTTCTCTAATTGCCTTGTATTGTTCAGGTCCGGAGCTCACGGCCGGCTACCAGCAGACTTCACACCCGACATGGTGCCCGAAGCAGCCAAGGAGACCTGCCGCAACTGGTTCTACAAAATCGCCTCCATACGAGAACTTGTGCCTCGGCTCTACGTTGAGACGGCTATTCTGAGATCCTACAGCTTCCTCACCTCAAGGTAAGCCCCAGTCTTCTATTTGTAAGTTTGTAACTCCTAATTAATAGCTGCGTGGAGTCTACTGTTAGTTCCTTCCTTCAAGATAGATACAGCCTTCTATGAGCTAGTTAACCAATTGGAGGTAACTTGTTCCCCAATTTGGATAGATTCTTGTTCTAAATAGGCCTCATTAGAGTTTACCAAATTTGAAATTTAATCATTTTGTAAGGTCAAAAATAGCTGTAAAGGAAAGGGGAAAGAAGAAGAATCGCTACTACCCATTTACAATTATTGTTGAATATTCCATTCTGTCCTACAAATAGAACTGAAAAAGATTGTTGTTTTTTCAACCAAAGCAAGTGCTTATATTTTACAATGTTTTTTGTAATGTACAATTTGCATCACATTTTTTTAGTAGCTCAATCGAAAGAGGAGGTAGAAAAATACACCTATGAATTTTATGAGATTTTTATTCTTACTGCATCATGGCTAAAATAGGGATGTAAAGAGGTCACGTGACTTGGAGGCGGCGCCCATATCACCAATGACGTCATTGAACTGTCTGGTCAAGCAAACGATCGTCTATATAACGCTTGTAAACTATAAATTAATTGTTGCTTGTTTCCATAGCAACGTGGTTGTTTGCAAGTGTTATAAAGTTGATCGTTTGTTTTACCGAACAGTTCAATGACGTCATAGGCGACGCGGGCGATGCCTCCAGGTCACGTGACCTCTCTTTTAGCCATGATGCGATACGAATAAAAATCTAAAAAAATTCACAGGTGTATTTTTCGACCTCCTCTTCCGATTGAGCTAGTAAAAAAAAATGATGCAAATTGTCCATTCAGTAGTTTGTATGTAATGTTTCATAGATAGATTATCACTTACTTTCTCAATTAATTTTAAATAAATATTTAACAAATGTGGCAACAAATTGTATAGAATCTGTTCTTCATTATTTTATTTGCTCCCCTATGCTAATTTAGCTAAAATAGTACATGGTATTTTGTGCTCATATCAAATTTACCTTTAAGTATCTCCATTCAAGGTTCATTGACCCTACCAAAGTATAATACAGTATGTTACTCTAATACAGTATTATAGAATACAGTTTTGTAAAATAAAACGACTGACATGTTTTCCAGTGAGTTCTCACAAGCGCTGCTCCGACTGACGAGAATGATTCGAGGTATCGGAGACCCCCTGGTGGCAGTCTACGCTCGCTGCTACCTGTGTCGTGTGGGCTTGTCAATCACGCGGGACCGCGCCTATGTGCAGGAGAACCTCTATGACTTTCTCGCCTCACACCAGCAGGTCAGCTCACAGCCGGAGGCGGAAGTTATTAAGCACATTGCATTGTGTTTGTTTTACTTGGACAAACAAAACTGGTACTGTACTTCAGGAATATATTATAATTTAAAAGAGTAAGCTAGGAATTTCTTAAATTATTATAATATTATGCTGGATGCACACAAGGAGTTCAATGATAAATAATTGGTCTCTAGTTATTGATTGATTTTTTTCTTTTCTTTTCTTTCAATGAGCACTAATAAAATATGCTAAAACAGTGAATCAATTAACAGTCACTAACTTAATTGGTATGTGTCCTTGTAACACAATAGTAAGTAAATTCATAATTAACTTATTTATATATATAATAGTTACAGTTAGTGCAATTATAGGTTTCAAATCATGCAAGTATTTACAGCTTTACTTAAATTATCCAAAACTGTTTTTACTCATAACTTTGAATTATATACAAATTATATAAATCAAGCAATTACAGTATTGTACACAAAGTATACAATATTAGTAATGTAACAACTAAGATGAACTCTCCGGTCTTCAGTTGTACGGACGGTGTGCGAGGGCGGAGCTTTCTCGGCAGCGGGTGGATGTGGGCAGCTACCTGACGCTGTACACCCCCGCACTGGACTGGGTCCTGCAGGTGGCTGCACACCCTGGCACTGAGCAGCAACTGCTGAGCCTACTGGCCAGGTGCCAGGAGCTGGGCGTCAGGAGGTCAGTTCTTCATCAGTAGGATCGTGTTCAAAGCAATGCCAGTGGAATGTACCGTCCCAGTATATAGAGGAATTAGGAGGGAGCGCAACTCCCATGGAGTCCTAAGCAACTAGAAACTGGCATATTGTACTCACTCAGGAACTTTATTTATTTATTTATTTATTTATTTATTTATTTATTTATTTATTTATTTATTTATTTTCTTATTTATTTATTTTTATTTATTTTTTGTTTTTTTGTTTTCAACTTCAGCATTGTCAATTACTGTCTTCTATGACAGATTCTAATCCATCTTTAAAATAAATCTTTGCTATTCAGTATCAATTAGCTCAATTTTTAATTCAAATCTCCATAATAAAGATACTTCATTTCACTATAAAAATAATTGTCATTCTATGTTTGACCTTCAAAAATTGCAAGTATGTTAGTTGAAATGTTGTCCAATTTGTGTAATTTTATTTTTTATTTCATTCCAGTGGACTGGTGCTCAATTCCATCATGGTCGCTTTTAAAGCCATTTACATTTCGGCAAGGGCCACACAATTTGTGGATCTGATCACAGCCTGTGATGATGATGGTAAGTCTTTCAACTTCATTCATTAGAAAGTAGAGGGTAATTATTTCTGTGATATTTAGGTTTTATCTGTCTCCTTCAAAACAAATCTACCAGTCATTGTAATATTCACCAGTCCTTAAGGGTAAGATAACACGAACAATTGATTGTTGTAGTCCCATTTGATTAACATGTAAACCTTAGCAACCTCATAATAATTCTGATTTTTTTTTTTTTTAGAGACAGTTCTTAGCACCAACAAAATGTGGAAAAAATTTCAAAGCAATCGAACGATCCAATTTTTTTAAATGATTTTTTTAAATTTTCAGTATACGGCTTTCCCATGGAGACCTAAACCAAAAAAAAAAAAAAAAAAAAAAAAAAAAAATTAATTTAAAAAAATTGGATCGTCCGATTGTTTTGAAATTTTTTCCGTATTTTTTTGGTGCCAAGAACTGTCTCTCAAAAAAAATTCAGAATCATTATGAGGTTGCTAAGGTTTACATGTTAATCAAATGGGACTACAACAATCGATTGTTCGTGTTATCTTACCCTTAAAAGTCTTTAAAAACACACAAGTGCATTCAACTTTGATTGCATATTATTGGAAGCCAAGTTAGCCAAATTAAAGTTACTCCCACTACCAGAACTTCTTAAAACCAGGTGTTGTACTAAAGGTTTATTCACTTTATTCTTACAGGCTTCCCTCGCTACGTGTTGTTCCGCACTCTGGGCCTGTGTGTGGTTGCTGCAGAGCCCCCCAGGGAGCAGCACCTGTCTCTGCTCAACGCCGTCTGGAAAGTCGTGACTCGTCTCAGCGACGTGAGCCATTACGCAGCCTGTGCTGAGGTCTGGATTGAGTTTGCAGTGAAATACTTCACGGTGAGTAGTGTTCTATTTGTCCGTATGTAATTTAATTTCTTTTTCTTTCCTTGTGACAGCATTATAGCAGCCATTTAACTTCCAGACAAAATTGAGGCACTTATTTCTATTCTCTCTTACTTGATACCAGGCAACTAGTCAAGTTTTAATTTTATTGCTGAGAACCTGAACAGGTACTCTCCTCTGATTTAACTAGTGAAAAAAACATAAACTATCCATTGAGTCAAATATTAAAGTTTTATTTTCTTAATTATCATAATTCTTAATTGCTAAAATTATAAACATTTGAAAAAGTTATGTCAATCTGTTCACCAAATCTGAGATAATTATTATTCTATTAAGCTTATGCAAAATGAAAATTGTCAATAGTTGTTTGTATATATACCGTGCTGTAATTATTGAATATTGTTATTTTAATTATTTTAATTGTGGTATTTTGGATGTTTGTCTATGATTGTATTACTAATCTTTTGTTTTGTTTTTTTGTTTTGTTTTCACAGTTATTTCAATTTTGTTTAGTATGTAGTCACAATGTATCGACTGATATTTAATGTGAATAAAGAAATAAAATAAATAATGTTTTGATTTCCTGGTTGACAGCCTCGTGAAGTGAACACATTCCTGGCGGACATGGTGCGTCACTTGACTCCGGAGAGGGCCTATGAGGCTCACTACCCCCAGCTGCAGTCCGTGGTGGCGACGCTGCTACGACACTGCCCAGAGCTAGAGACACTCTTTGCTATGGTGAGACAATATGCCAAAACAATATATTAATTCTATCCTTTACAGTGGCGTGCGGTCCATGTAATCGCAATAACCGCCGGTTGCTCTGGGTTTTTGACGAAAAACGTTTTTTATTGCATTTGTAGAGAAACTGTGTCTTTTGATACACTCGACATCAAGATGCAGTAAATTCTTTTGAAACGTTTCTTATAAGTTCGCGCGTTTCCTGTATACCCCCACTCTACCGCATCGCTACCAAGCTGCGGTGCAGCCTTACGGCGCTATTGCAGGGAACGCAAAGAGCGAGAGGGGTAGTAGGGGAGGTGGCCTATCTCGATAACACAAGATTCTGCATCGCAGCTCGTAGCGATTCTCGGACCTGCTCGGATTGCCGAAGATTTCCGATCGTCGGCGCAAAAGATAATAATAAACTCGCGCGCAGATTCTGAAGTTAATTTGTTATAATTATGCATACATTTTATAATTTTGATTTTTAAATAATTTTAACGTAAATTTGCTCCCTACTTAATTGTTTTAAACAAAAAAGAAAAAGTTTAAAGTGATCTGACTTATAAAATTCATACTTTCTGGTTTTAATAACAGGGTTAGACAATTTTAGTTATTTTATGGTTTCAAATATACGAAAAATATTTGTTATATAATATATATTATATATATATATATATATATATATATAATTATCAAAATTACGTACAGAACGGACGAGATTTTTACAGAATCCATTTTTACTTTATATCCTGTATGTACATTTTGTATGCTAATTATTTAAGGGCCTTGATTGCTGTCCCAGAATAAAATACTAATTTTTAATTTGTGAATACTAGCTATTAGAAAATATAATAAGTTGTAATTTATAAGATTTTTATCTTCATTTCCACGACTCAATGTATGATATGTTTATTTTGATATATATATTGTAAATACGTACAATTAAAAGTGTAATTAAATTTTTTTAAAAGGGGCGTGGCATCCAAAAATTTCGCACCTGCGGCGCGCTAGGGGTGGGCGCTCACGCGCCGTCCGTGTGGGGGCTGGTCTGTTTTCTTTTGCGATTACCCTAAGTAAAAAACCACCGCACGCCACTGATCCTTTATACTGTACAAACAATTACGATTTTACATTTTTTTTTAAATTGTTTTAGTGTATGATTTTTGTAAGTAGTAGGAAAATAAATTGTTTCCTTTTTGCATTAACTTTTTCATTATCTTCTTTTCATAAATATCACAAAACTGTGGATGTGATAGTTAATGAATGTGTTAAGTAATATTCATACTATCAAATTTCATCACCAACAAACAAACTAATTTGCTTTTTGTATTGGACAGGACAAGTTCCTGCCATTCCTGGACATGTTCCAGAAGGAGAGTGTGCGAGTGGAGGTGTGCAAGAGCGTCATGGAGTCATTCTGCAGGCACCAGCGCGAGGCAATCCATGACCCAGTCACCATCAGTGGTGTCATGTTCGTGTGCAGAGTGCTGCATGACTCAGTCAGGTACTTGGCAACTTTGAAAGGGTGGGGGATAACGGAAGACTTAATCTTCAGAATTACTTCTCGCTCAATTGTCTGCGAGAGGAATCAAGATACCTATTAAGCAAGCAGTTTTTTATTATTATTATTGTGATCTTGTATTGTTTATGAAAATAAATAAAATGAAAGTTCTTGATTCAAAGTCAGAATATCCTTAAAAGTGAAAGCTGGGGGAAGGGAGGGGGGGGGGCAGGGAAGAGGGGAGAACATTTCATTTCAAAGTTTTAATAATTACTGGGGAAATGGGGAAATATGGTTGATGGCATATGTTAGTGAGATGTTTATTTTTTTCTAGAAAGCAGAGTTTTTTCATTATTATTATTAATACAGTAATATTAAATTTTAAAATTTATGTAAGATTTGCAGCGAATAACAGCAATAAAAGGACATTTTTTTCAACTTTAATAGGTAGGTGACTACATGTAGACTTTTTATTTAACTCCTATTTCACTTGAAATATATATGAAGTTTTTGATTATAAGTATAGAAAAAGTCACTGAAAGAAACAAATAATTTTGATGAGGTGAAAGAGTTGGTCAGAAAACATAACCTGGAACTGTGTCTTATTTTCTCAGTGCTCTCACTGTGGAGGATGAGAAAAGACAGATCGGAAACCTCATCTGTGGCTTCGTCAAATCTGTGGACTTTGGAAGAGACTTTGAGCAACAACTTAGCTTCTATGTGGATGCCAGAGCAGCCTTCACCAACTTAGATCCAGTTCACGTGCAGTTAGTGCAGGTATGCAATTAAAGTCACAATCTAATAATTTAACCTTTGAATATTTAAATAAATTACAGAAAGACATGCTTGAAGTAATTTGCAATACTTTGTATATTTAGAATTCATAGCAGCTGTATAATTTATATTTTATAACATTTATATCATGTTAGTTTTAATATTTTATTTACTTAATTGACATTGATAGTAATATGGCTATGTAAATAAATCTTGTACATAAAATTGTATTTCTTTAAAAGCTATTTTTGCAACATTAAATATTAAAATGTTGACAACAGATCAAATTAACAATGACTTCTTCACTGCAGAGTGTCAACCGACTAGCTGTGGACACTCGCTGCATTGTGGGGGGACATCACACTCGCAAGACAGCTGCGTTTGTGCGAGCATGTGCGGCCTACTGTTTCATCACGGTGCCCTCCATCGGTAGCGTGGTGTCCAGGCTTGAGCTCTACATGGTGTCTGGCCAGGTGGCGCTACTCAACCAGTGTCTTGGACAAGGTAAGAACAAATCTCAATGTTTAGATTTCTAGAATTAATTGTCAAATCGGAATCACTTTAAATAAAAAATTTGAATCAATTTGAATTTAAATTTTAATCAAGATAGTTTCATACACTTTGACAGAACCTTGGTTGTAAGCCACTGAAAGTCTCATTTAATTGTAGCAATTAATTTGTAATTATGTATACATATCTAAAGCAAATTTAATGACCTTTAAAAATAAATTAACACAATTATTTTGTGATTCTACTGTAATTATGTGAAAGGAAAGTAAACTTGTCCTATTTTTTTTATTTATTGTTAAAAAAATGCGTTTTAGAAGGTAACTGCTATGATGTATTTCCTTATCTCAAGTTTAAAGTAACATTAAATTTAAAAACAAAAAGGAAAAAGTACAGCTACAACTAGTACATATATAAATACATATTAAATACAGTATATGTATGTACAAACTTTTATTTCAAAGTAATTATTTTTTATATAACATATATTGTTTATTGATTTTGTTGTGAACCCATTTTATCTTAGCCATCTTAAGATTAACTGACACATTTGCTCGACAGCTGACGCTTGCTTCAAGGCAGCCCTCAGCCTCATCCCCGAACTTCCTCGGATGCTGGAAGTTGACGGCAAGCAGAAGAGCTCCGAGTCCTTCCTCGTCTCCTACCTCTGCAATTTCATGTCCACCCTGCTGGTCGTACCGGTGAGTCTCTACAAGCTGATGAATTGTCTGTGCGTATAATGTGTGTTTTTACACTAAAAGAGACGGATATAATAAAAAATAAGTTTGGGCTGGCTCAAAATATTTTACTGTGCAGTATATAAGTTCAAAACTTTTTTTTTTTTTTTTTTTTTTTTTTGCTACTTGAGCAATAATAATTAATTTTTTTACAAAATATTATGCCTCTTCAACTACAATAATTGTCAATTAAATACAATCTGAATTAAAAATTTTGAGAAATTAATATCAATTAAGTAAACCTATATTTAAAAAAAAATTCGAGTGAAAACTAATATCAAAAAAGAAGTCCAATAGAAAATTTCCAGAAGTTCATTCAGGTGATGATTCCTTGCAGGACCCTCCTGAGCAGGGGGTGATGTATCTGACTCGAGGCCTCCTCAACGTGATCCAGCAGCACCCTTGGGAGAACTTCGGCTCAGCAAAGATGGCGCTCTACCTCAACGTGCTGAGCATGTTGGCCGTGGCCACCCAAGAGAGCTACCCCTACCACATCGAGAAAGGTGGGCTTGATTTACTAAATATTAATTTATTCTGATTTTGCTTTCTTTCTTAATTTCCTTTTTATCTTGATTGGCAGCTCGATTCATTTTTCATTAAATAGAGGAACAAAAAGACAATTACGTAAATATGTTTCTAATAGCAAAATCAAATTAAACTGTGCAGATTGTAGTCAATTTTACACCATTCTATTTTACCCCCATTTTTTCTGGGAGAAAAAAAAAAAGTTAAAATTGTAGGGGAATCTTTAAAAAAATAATAATAAACAAATTGTAAGCAAACATCATCATAAAAAAAATACTATGATAGTACCAGCTTAATTATACCAGACTGTATAACAAGCAAAAATGAAATATGAAGCTAAAATAATGAAACACTTGTACAGCCAACTAAAATCTGCAGCCCATACATTCATTTTTAAAATAAATTGGCAGACCAGCTTCATATACATGTGACGTACCAGACTGACCCTAGCTCTGTCCACAGTGGACTCCAACGATGCACTGTATGGTTCAGACCCTAAGTTTGTGTCGGAGGTCGAACGAATGTGTGGTGTGATTGTTGAGGAGATTCTCGTACACCTCAAAACGCTCGACAACAATGAGACACTTGATAAGCAGGTGAGTGCACAGGTGTTGTAGTTTTCTCCGGCTTGGGAGTGAGTATAAAGTTGAGTCATACAGAGCAATGCAATTAAGGGCAATTTTACTGTGAAAGTTAATGTTTTTTTTTTTTTTTTTTTTTTTTGTAGCTCAAATTTTTTGGGGATAATTTCAAATAATGTTTAATGCTAAATACTCCCCCAGATATTATATATATTTATTGACGTAAATTATTATTAAGAAAAACATCATCAAGAGACTATACAGTTTAATTAAAACTGGGTGCATGCATGGAGATAACACCCTAGAATTATACAATGTGTGTAAAATGCACTTTTCAGAGAGGAGTGTTTGGAATTAAGTTTCAATTAAATTCAAAATAGAAATTAGAAATTCAGCACATATATATCACAGGAGTATAAAATTTTAATTTTTTTACTGTAACATCATGAAATTACTCTCATGATCAAGTGACTTGAATGCCTGCAACATATATTGCAGACTGATGTCCAACTGTTGCAGGCCAGCCTTGCTCTAGAGTTGTTCCATCGTCTTGTGAGCCTCACAGACCTCAGTCAGCCAGGGCCTGCCTCCCTGGCCGCCAAGCTGTGGCACCTGGCACAGCGAAGGGGCCGGGCAGACCCCCGCATGTCCGTGAGTATATCCATATCAGACAGATGATCTGCAGGATGTATTATTGTACCTTTTTGCTTCTTGCAAGACTTCGTTAAGATGATCTTACTAGAATCTTGTTGGAATTTTATACAACATTTGATACCGGTACAGCTTTAGAAATTATTCTAAAAAAAAAAAAAAAAAAAAAAAAAATGGGGAATAATATATTATACACTACATACAGTACTGATATTTATATAGATTCGTCAACAACACATTTTAAATTGTGAACAATGTACAATTGATTTATGTATGAGTATGATATTAATTTTCAATTTTTAGCAACAATAATATTTATTATCTGATACTCATCACAAGACAAATTTTCTAATTGCTATATAGTTTTCTTTGCAATATATATATTATGTTTAATTTTCGTACATATAATGACACACGTATACTTTTTGTTTACGTAGACATCAATTTTGTTTGCAGGCTCGCATCATGGAGCAACTGAAGACAAGGGCAGCACGGAGAGAAGACTCAACCCTCATTGATCTACTGTCTCAACTGCAAGTCAAGAATGTCGGCTAGACTGTATGTAGATCTGACAATGCCTCTTAACAATACTTAAGTTTGTGAAGGCGTACTGTATTGTAAATATCACTCACTTCTTATAAACTTACTGAAATGTTCTGTCGCCCATTTGCATAGAGAGGACTAATATGTTAAGGGTAAGGTAACGCCACCAATGTTAAAAAAAATCCCTCTCACAAAAATTCTGAAAAAAATTTAAAATGTTCTCCTCTACACCCCCTATCAGTAGCTAAAATATCAGGTATACAAATACGATCTAGTTTTTGAGTTATGAATTTTTAAAGTTGACCAATTTAACATGGGAGTTTCATTTCTCCATGTTAAAGTAGTCAACTTTAAAATTTTATAACTCAAAAACTAGATCGTATTTGTATACCTGATATTTTAGGTACTGATAGGGGGTATAGAGGAAAACATTTTAAATTTTTTTCAGAATTTTTGTGAGAGGGATTTTTTTTAACATTGGTGGCGTTACCTTACCCTTAATCCAGACTTAAGGGTAAGGTAACGCCACCAATGTTAAAAAAAAAAATCCTCACACAAAAATTCTGAAAAAAATTTAAAATGTTCTCCTCTACACCCCCTATCAGTAGCTAAAATATCAGGTATACAAATACAATGTAGTTTTTGAGTTATGAATTTTTAAAGTTGCCCAAGTTGTATACTGATAGGGGGTGTAGAGGAGAACATTTTAAATTTTTTTCAGAATTTTTGTGTGAGGGATTTTTCTTAACATTGGTGGCGTTACCTTTTACCCTTAAATATGTTTATTTTAATGGTTTCAATAATCCAAATCAACAAAATTAAGCTAAAGACTGCATCATGTCTTAAAGTTACACCTCATCTATTCAATATATTATATATAGGATGCATATTTTTTCATCTTTTTAGGATTTCAAATTATTTTTTTTATATTAAATTTATCATAAATTCTATGCTATTTTGTTTAGTGTGTATATCCTCAATATACCATCATGCAACTTTAAAATTTTACTATGCAGTTATTATTGTTTTTATTAGTATTAAACTCTATTATTTTTTGCAGTTTAATTATAAAGGGGAAACAGAAGCAGTCATATTATACTTACGTTTTTTGTTACAATGTTGATGATAAGCCAATAAGCGAGATTTATTATTTAACCTTTTTTATGTGTAGTTTCATCACATTTGGCGTGCAAATAATTTAAAATACATTAAATTTGTGTACCATTTTTACGTAGAATGTAATACCAACTGGTATTTTTAATGTGAATAAATAAACTAAATAAATATGAATGTAATCTAGACCTCTCCATTATAATACATCCCTAAAATTTACTGGCCACTCCATAAAACATTTACAACAGAATTAAGAGCCACGGAACACCATGCAGTTGCAAATTTAAGTGCTCACTTGTAAACTCAAAACAAAATATTGGCAAATTAAGTGCTAAAAATGTTGTAATAAATATCAATAAGAAATTTTCTCTTTACACACAATGCGAAATCCTCTTACAATAAATTTTAATTTAACTTTAATGTATTATAATAGGTGACTTATTAACAATAAGTTTCCATAAGTTTCAGGAATTTGAACTTAAATTTGGGGACTCTAAAGGGATTATTAGAGTAAAGGGCAAAGAATGCAACCTGCACTTAAGTCTGAAAACCATGACATAGAAACTCCCTAGTTAACACACAACAAGTATTAAAGTTTGATAGTTAATTAAGGGTAAGGTAAAGCGCCCAATGTTAAAAAAAAAAAAAAAACACTTGAAAATTATGAAAAATATTTAAAATGTTCTCCTCCACATCCCCTAGCTATCAGTAGATAAAATATCAGGTATACAAATTCGAGCTAGTTTTTTAGTTATGAATTTGTATACCTGATATTTTAGCAACTGATACAGGATGTAGATAGAAGAACATTTTATTTATTTATTTTTCATAATTTTCGTGTGTGGGATTGTTTTTAACATTGGGCACATTACCTTAACCTTAAAGAATGGATGACTAAATTTTTAGTTTACAAATGAAATCAGTGGGTTGTTCTACCCTGGTATTAATAATTTTATACCTAATATCATCTAGTTTACTTTTAAGAGTAATAATCGAAAATATAAATTTACTGTATAAAAAATTCACCTGCTAAAATTTTTCTAACAAGTAAGTCAAATTTTGATGAATTTGATGCCAAATTTAATAGACGGAAGATCGCTGAAGATCTTTAAAAATTCATGTCTCCAATATTGAAAATTGAAACTTTTGTTTTGAGACATTTGTATAGCACATCTAAAAAAATAAATAAATACATACATATAAAGCGAATTTTCTATTATAGCCAGTAATTCACCACTTTAAGCTTCCAATATCCTTCCCTCACGTGCAAGGAAACATATAGAATTTTTTAGCTCGGCTTCAAATCTTGGTACACAATGTCATTCAATTGAAAGTTTGCACAACAAAACTTTAAAGTGCTTTCTCCCCATAAGCCTCCGGATGCACTAATTAGATCCAAAATACAGCTATTGGGAAGGGGGGGGGGGGGTATTTAAAAGTGTAACAATAAGAAAGAACCCCCCAATAAGTTATAAATTTAACACAACTGCATAAAGAGATACAGTAGGTGTATAACAAATGTAAAAAAATATTTATATGCATGCATATTAAGGTAGAGATAACGCCGATCAGCTGTTCAACATAGTCCCCTTTGGATAATATGTAAACCTTCGCAAATTCACGAAAATTCTGCAATTTTTTTTGAGAGGCCTAAAAGCCATAGAAAAAGTTTCAAAACAGTTAAACGAGATTTTTTTTTTTTTTTTAAGTTTTATAATTTTCAGCATAGGGCTTTCCCATGGAGGGACAAACTAAAAACTTAATTAAAAAAAGTTGGCTTGTTAAATTGTTTTACAACTTTTTCTATTGCTTTTAGGCACTAATATCTGCCTCTCAAAAAAATTGCAGAATTTTTGTGAATTTGCTACCTAAGATTTACATGTTAATCAAAGGGGACTACGTCAAACAGCTGATTGGCGTTACCTCTGCCTTAATTATTATTGTATTTATTGTTTAATACTTGTGTTATAAATACAGTATGTATAATTCATCTACCTAGCTGTAATGGATATATTTTATAATTTCTTATTAAAAAAATGAATATTACAATTTAAATATAATCATTATTCCTTTATTTTTAACTCTATATTTTTCTATAGATGGGAATTAAAAAATAACACGCTTAAAGTCAAGTAACATACAATAGTTTTTAAATTTCATAATTAAAAAAAAGTAGACATGAAAACAAATCATGTAAAAAAAATAAAAAAGGGACAAGAAGAAAATATTATAAGAGTAAAAAAAAAAAAAAAGACAGACAGAAAAACGAAGATATTATTAACCTACTAATATAGTATATTATTACCCAAGTAAAGATGGGCAGTACAAAAATTCACTCAAGCTTTAAGCTGTTAGGATTTACAAAAATTCACTCACCAGATCTCCCTCTTCACACCTCTCTTAGTTAAAAAAAACACTCCCACGTCTTCACAAACATAAATGCAGGACACGATTACAATTAAAATTAAATTTACAATTTTAGCCAAATACTGTACAACCAGTACATACTTTAATTTTATTTTAATCAAAGATTTAGCTGCCAATGAGTTTGTCTCATGGTAATGGCTCCGTTTCCAATTTTGGTCACACTGACTTAAAAAACAAAGAGATTATTTAGATTTAGTTCATCAAAGATGATTATATTCAAAGGATAAAACATTTATTAATAAATTACATTAATAAATTAATGTATCAATCTGTATGACCAAAAAAAGGAAAATAATCTGGAGCCTCGAAGCATTTCTGAAAATACAGACATTAATATCTAGAAAATATCTTAATATTATTTTTATTTTTAACCATTTTATACATCTAGTGGATGTGCATTTTAAAAAGAAATTTAAAATTAAAATTATTATACTTAATTTAACATTTCTATATAAACAAAAAAAAAGTTATTACGAGTATTGAATTATATTATAATTGAGGAGCACCAATTAAGGAGAAAACAGTGCCACTTAATAATTAACAATTTTATTATTATCATCTAAAAGCTACCAGAAAGTTAATAATCAAATAATTATATTATTTAGATTCTTTTTTTTTTTTTTTTCTTTTTTCTCTCTTTTGTAAACTACAGTACATCTAACAAACTAATTTTTAATTGATAAATTCGAAACCTTTGCAATCAAAAGCACAAGTAATTAAAGTATAAGGTTGTTACCTTTTCAAACAAGAAATTGACTTCGAATTTAATGGGAAAATACCTTACTTTTGCATGACAAGCACACTTTAAAAATTTACATCTCGCACTTGTTAACTCCTTACTAAATACTCCTAGTATAATTTTTTTTATGAACCATTATATGGCTATTTATTTGTGTTTTTAAACTTAAAGCCAACATAATCACATTAAACATAATATTGAACAATTAAAATATATTATTATTTTTTTTTAAGCTTAGTATAAAAAGTGATAAGCAAAATGCACCATTATATGAAATGACAAATAATAGATAATTATGATACTTAAAATTCTCTAAATTAGGATGAAAAATCTTAAGCAGCAAGGACAACTTGAGGACAGCTTGTTTCTTTCTAAACATGGGTACCAAAGTGATTGTTAGACACCGAGATTGCTATAACGATGGGGCTCCTCGGAATAGAGCGACAATTAGAGGACAGTAACACGACAGGAACTAACAATGCTTTGTCAACACAACAGTAAAATTTCTATACATACAGAAAAATGGCAAAAAAAAAAAATAAAAAAAATATACATAATTATAAAAAAATAAAGCAGAGTTTTAAAATTAAATTTTTTAAAAAATAAGCACAAAATATGATAATTTCACACTTGAAAAGGTTATTTATGTTGTGTGATTCTTGTAAATAGAACAACAAAATTTAGGTTAACATATATAAAAACAAAAATTAAAGTTATATTGGAAATATGGCTTGATATTTCACCGGGTCAAAGCATTTTTATAATGTATATTATTACTATCGAACTATTTAATTACACACTAAACTTACAATTATTAGACACACTTTACGTATGTTTTCATCCAGTCTGGGCTTTTTTTTTATATTTTTCTTTGCTTTTTTTTTTCTCCACCCCTTTCTCATGTGGCACAAATTACAAAATTCATAGAGTAATCTCTCCCCACTTCATGTATCCACAGTCTTTAGCACAAATCATTATAAAAAAAATCCAATCACCAGCAATATACAATAATTCAGTCTGTTAAAAAGCCAAGGAACTTAAAAATTCTCTGCAGTTAAGCAATTTTTTATTGAGAGGGCTTAAAAAATTGGAATAAGTATTAATAAAAGAATAAGGTAAATTAGTAAAGAAAAAAAATATATATCTCACCAAAAAGTTTACACAATAATAGAAAAATTAATTATTTAATTAATGTTGGTAAATGTTTATTAAATTTAAAACTGCCAACATTAAATTAAAGATATGAAAACTAAAAAAAAAAAAAAAGGAAGATTATATATTTATTTATTTTCAATTTGTTGATGTGTCACGGCTCAAATATCACTCAAATCACTCTCTTGTCTCTTCTGGCTTCACTCCTGACCAAAGTACATAAAGTTTACTACACTGCTAGTATTGCACAAGATTTTGCAGGCTCTTTCTAAGTCTGAGTGTTAGTGAGCTATTATCTAAGTAGTATAGATTAACCTCAGGCTACAGAGTTTGTACAAGTTTTATTATTAAGATTTTGTGATGACCTACAGTTAGATCACCACATTTTTTATCATCCCCATTAACTTAAAATTTTGAGCTTCCCTGTATATTTTCTCTTTCAGATGTGGAACATGTTTCAGTAAATAGCTCACATTATCAAAAAACCTCTCTATACCTCAATTCTACAGGCAGTGGCAATGCTAAATTCTTGTTCATACTTTTTTAAAACTTATTGCACTCGGGCAATACAGTATTACTAAAAAAAAAAAAAAAAAAAATTACTTACATTCATGCATACCTTAAATTAATATGCCTTAAATTTTAATTTAATGACTTGATAATTGTAGAAAACACACTATAGAAAAATTAATGTGAATTATAATTGTTGTGAAATCTACAAATACCAATACATTAATATACAATGTATTTTTTTTTTTTTTAATATATAAATTTTGTATACATAATGAAAGAAGCAAAAGGTACAGAGAGGCTTAATGCCACATGTACTAATGTTGATGATACTCTTTATTGGTACCTAGTGCACCAATCACGCCTCCTACATTATTCACCACATTACCACCTGCAGCTGCAGCTGCCGCTGCTGCAGCCACGGCTACTGCGTTGTTATTGGCCGAGGCAGAGTCTCGAACTGCATGTAGCCTCATGTGATTGTTGTAGCCTGGCGTGGAGCGGAAGAGCTTACCACAACGGCCACACGTGCGGTGATTCTCACCCGTGTGTCTACCCTTCACGTGGTAGTCGAGAGCTGCTCGCTGAGGGAAACGAGCACCACACTCCCCACATTCAAACGGACGTTCCCCTGTGTGCAAACGGGTGTGGTTCTCCAGACCGAGCTTGCTCTTGAAGGTCTTGCAGCAGAGGCGACACAGGAGAGGACGTCCACCGGGATGATGGTCAACATGGTCGGTCAAGGCAGGACCATCTGGGAACCTCAGCCCGCACATCTAGAACAGTGGTAAGGTTAACAGCTGGAAGGAAATGTTGACATTGGCAAGTACATATTGAGACAGCCTTTCCTCTACCTGATTTGCTAGAGACAATGAAGATAAAGAATGTGACAACGAGGGATGTATAAATTTGCAATTTTTAGGGCAGTAAGAAGTCTGACCATAACAAAAATTTTCAAATCAACATGTCTAGAAATAAGAAATTTATTCATCTACCAACATAGACAAGTCAACATTATACACAGTACATAATAATGAGAAAGTAATTGTTTATTTATTAATAAAGTCATCAACTTTATTAATAAATATTAATATATTTATTAATAAAGTCTATATTATACTACTTTATAGACTGGGTGACGACGCTTACAAACAGGGCAGGGTTAAATCCGTGATGTCTTAAGTCATATCTTCTGAAAATTGCTTTGATCAATAGATATATAGTTTGGACAACACAACTATCACTACGTTTACATGACGGTGTTAAATGCGTATTCGTTGACGACGGATAATGTTATTCTTATGAGGCGTCGTCAACGGATATGCATCAAACACCGTCATGTAAACGTAGTGTATGCTACTTATTGCCATCTCTGTTGATTAGGGGAATTTTCTAGAGCGATGACTGTACAACACTGGATAAAATATTATTTTGAATGGTAATTTCTTTCAGGTGTTGACATAGTCAAAAATTGTGATTGCATATGTGGTTTATACAGTAATTTTAATCCCAAGTCCCCCCCCCCTCCCCCGACAATAATGTAGAAAAGAGGAGAATGAAACCGTTGAGCATGTTAACTGTGAATGGAAATAATACATTCAAAAAAAGAGACCCTGTAGAAATTTAATTATAAGCTACTGTATAATGAATAATGTGAAAGAAGTAATGAAATAAACTTTTTTTTTTCTTTTCCATTTTGGGGGGGGGGGAGGGGGGAGGATATATTAAAATCAAAATTGTGATACATATTAATTGTTAAAATTTAAATTTACATGAAATTATTTTCCTTGCAAAATTAAAAATGCTACAGGCATAAGAAATATTATTAAATATTAAAAATGTTAAATATGTTCATAATAAAGAATAAAAAATAATAAGTAATTTCAATTGAAATTCATTCAGAAAACATAAATAAATAAATAAATAAATAAATAAATAAATAAATAAATAAATAAATAAATAAATAAATAAATAAATAAATAAATAAATAAATAAAACTTCATAAAAAAAATATTTCTTAATATTAGCAACATCACATTCCCCTTTACTCATTTAAAAATCTTCCAATTAATGAAATAGTTGCTTGCAACCAGTACTACGTACTACCCTTGATCTGGGTTCCTAAATAGAGAAAAAAAAAATCAATCAAGAAACTTCTTTCCTCAAGTTATTTATCTTAAAAAGATAAACACAACAAAATATCAAAATCCAGTGGCTGCTTGTGAGGAGAGGGAGTTACAGAGCTCAAAGAAATTAGGGGAGGAAGGAGGGGGAGAGAGCTGCTTCAAATACTCCTTCCTTCTCATGATGCATTAAATTGTTTAACCCTGTTTTTGTAGGTCTCACTGCAGACACCCCTCATAAACCGCCACTGCAAAAAGATATAGATTCAAGTTTCTCAGGCTGACCTTGCACTCGTAGCCTCCTGGTCCTCCTGGCCTCCTGATACCGCCTCCCTGGCGTCGCAGTGGTTGCTGCAGAGAGCCATCTTGATTTGTGTGCATTCCTCCATCATGGTCCATGTGGTGACTATGGTGGTTGTCGCCTGTGTCACAGAAGCGACACGCTCCAGAGTGTCCCGTATTGTTGAGGTGAGCTACTGCCGCGTGGCACTCACGGGCAGCAGCTGTTGTGAAAGCCTTCTCGCACACCGGACAAGTATGAGGGGTCTCTCCGAGAGCGTGGATACGACGGTGCTCTCTCAGACGGTCTCGCTGCCTGAATGGAGTCTGACATTGGTCACACTCAAACATCTTGGCCCCGGTACCTCCTCCTCCTCCACCACCACCGTTACAGTTCCCAGCTGCAGAGGAGCTGGGGAGAAACCAGAACCCTCCAGGCGGGATGGTACTCCCTGGAACACCAGGCCTACCATCACCCTCTTGTTTCACCATGTCTGGTCTCATCATGTGACCACTACCGAACCATGACATCATCTTAGATATATCTCCCCTTGCATTGTCACCATCAGGTTTCAAAAGACTGTTGTATCCAAACCAAACACAACCTGCTTTAGATGCATCTTCAGGTCTTTTATCTTCTTCAGCCCCTTGTTCTACCTTAATCTCTGTAGCATGAAACCAAAGTCCATTCTGTTTATGAGGCTCTCTTGGTTCTGTAGATTTAGTTTGACCTAAAAACCAAGGTCCTTCTTCGTCTTCAACAGGCTTACTTGGTTCTTTGTGTTCTGAATTTACTACTATTTTGTGCTGACCTAGGTACCACGGTCCGTCTGCATTTGTATGATCATTAGGTTTATTAGCCACAATTTCATGTTCTTTTGTGGCTGCAGTTGTACCGGCATCATGTTTGCCAAGAAACCAAGGGCCGGTATGTGGAACGTTGATTGGTAAGCCATCATGCTTATTGTTGTCTTTGTTTTTCTGTGCAAGGAACCATGGAGACATTGCAGGGGTGGGGGGTTGAGGAGGGTGTGGGGTCGCAGGGTTGCTGGTAGGGGGATGGTCTGTTGCTGCTGACGTTTCCTCATCTTCTTCGTCAGAATCGTCTGCACCAGAGTCATTGGTGGAGACAACATTCACATTGGTTGAATCATCTTGGGGTTCTGGTTGAAACCAGACTGCCCCAGGTTGCTGTTGCTGCTGCTTACGAGTCTCAATTATCTCCTTGCTGGTCATGTTACTGGGCACCGGCTGCTGCTGAGGAAACCACCCCGCAGCTGGTGACGGAGAACACGGAGACGTTTGTTTCTCTCCTTCTCCGGGTGATAATTCTTCAGGACGATTTCTAGCTTTATTAGCTTCTTGTTGGAACCAAAGTCCAGCTCCTGGAGGAACCAGTGATAAGGGAGGTAACTTAAGGGTGTTACCACCCCCGCCTCCAATATTAGCTCCTCCCGCAGACATCATGAGTTCCGAACCGTGATTACTTTCTGCTACACGCCGCGCACACAGGAACTGGAAGTCCATCTGGTGCGAGGCAGCTGAAATTTTTATTTTGTTAATAATTTATTAAATGTTTACATATTTTATCATTACATAATAAATTAAAAGTGTAAATATTATTGGAATTATCAAATTTCATCATTTAAGATTGCTTTGAACTATAGTGGGAAACGTCCTTGAAGAAAAAGTGTAGGGTGCATGACTTATCTGCATGCATAATTAACGCCACCAACGCGTTCGTACTGTGAAGAAAAAGAGAGAAAAAAAACAAGTTGTGGGAGCCATTTTTTAGTGAAATGCCAAAGTCTCTCAATGAAATGATAGCATGGCGTTGTCAAATTTGCAAGTTTATATCTTGCAGTACATTAATAAAGTATTTATGTAAAGGAGTAGCCTCTCAATAAGCGCGGAAAAATGATTCTATCGATTGGTTTAAAATCTTTATGAGGCGATGCCGTAAGCCGCGAGTGCGGCTCTGATCAATTTTTTTTTACATAAACACACCGGGCTCATTAGCATGCAGAAAGGCGCGAGTGCGCTGCAGGATACGTACGTCTTTTGAAATACGTCGTGGTGCGGCCTATAAGCACTTACTTAAGAAATTAAATTAAAATAGATATAACTAGATACACAAAAAAATCTCCATAAGCCCTTTTTTAGTTCCTATGTCAGTCGTGATGAGCGCTTCAATTTAGCGATATTCAGTTTTTTAAAAAATATTCCGTGAATGGCGCGTGATGCAAAGTTTTTTTAACCAGCTAAAAAAGTCCTAATTTTTTTTCCCTTCCATGAAAATTGTATTGTTTCCTGCTCATATCCTGCTCATTGCCTTGATAAATCTAGATTTTGAGTTTCACATGCTGTCATTTTATATTTCTTTCGTATTTCTGAAATATCTAGTTAGATAATTATTAAAAAATGTAGGTACCTACTTTTTTTCTAGCTGGATTTTTTTTTCGACAGCCAAGCTTCATGAAAATGCCACATCATTACAGTGGCAGCACAGTCACAATAGAAATAGAAGCAGACGGCCAGATCGGAAGAAGGAGAGAGAAGAGAGAAGAGCAGAGAGACAGAGAGAGAAAAAAGCGAGAAAAGAAGGTGGGAGGACTGGGAGGAACAAAAAGGTATGGAACCATCAACCATGGAGAGTATGGAGGGGTAAAATTATTGCGCTAGCTGACTAGCTGAGTGTGTAGTAATTTTTTTACTCAAATAGACTGCTTCTTAAAGGAAGGTAATTTATAAATTTATTGAGAGAAAGGTATGCTAAAAGAGAGGGGAGGATAATTCTTTTGTATGCGATTGTTGAAAACAGCAAACAGAGCTCAGGTTGATCTGTGGTTGATCGCGCAGCTGCTTGCTGATGAGTGATGAGTCACAGCATGACGATAAGCTGAGGACGCTGAGGAGTCTGCAATCTGCAATGCTGAGAGCCATACATACAAACATACAGTATGCATACTCGATATATTATGCATATTAGGGCGGATAGGGCCATGGCATATACAGTATGTTTAATTAAAACGAAGCTTAATTTACCGATACATACTATGCATATATGCATAGCTTAATTCGCATTAAAACTGGATTATTTGCATATACCGGTTCTGTAGGAATCGAAAGCCCCGTTACACTGCATACATTTGAAGTTACTGTAGTTTTCTCTAAATACATACACTGTATACATACATACATCAAACATTATAATACCATACATATATAATTATGCATAAATAATACTACATACTACACAGTTACAACAAACCTGAACAAACCTTCTTTACCTTTTTTTTTTTTTTCAATTCAAGCACAAACAAACAGATTTACAACCCGGGCCGGCATAACCACGGCCTAAAACCTAGCTATAAAACATCATGGGATATATATCTTTTTACCCACGTCCCTTCGTTGAATCCCCTCACAATATAATTATGCATAATATGTGTGCATACGCCAAGTATGTCATACTGTATTCTTTCGCATGTATCATTGGTGTCCCAGTATATATTATGCATACATCAGTACAATACATGCATAATCTTCTTGCACGACTGCTTAAAAATGCAATTCCTATGACATACTTTCATTCTTGGTCAGCATTCAACATTGTCTATATCAGTAACTATCATATTAGTTGACAATGTTGATGTTCCAAAATTAACTGTGTGTTAAAGTTCAAACTCAAACTCTCATCATCCTGTATATTATATACCAGTTCTACCGAAGTGGAATGGGCAATAGTAACCTTCATAAGGAAATAAAAATCTTCAATGTTTCATCTGTCAGTATATATGACTCCTATGATATTATATATACACATATTATATATATATTTTTTGTACAATTTGCATCTAATAATAAAAATGTATGAAGATTCCTTGTGAGGGTGAAAAAAATTAGGATAATGGGACCTCCTCTTCTCCCCAGATACAGTACAGTATCTTGCAATTCATACGTCCAATCCTTGTTCCACATAGACCTTCTTTACAACTTGACTATAAATGAGTGCTGTTACAGGATGATCCCACTGCAGACCTCTTAATGAACGACCACAGAAAGCCTGTCGTAACAGCTGGAGCGCTGGGCTCAGCTGCAGCTGCTCTCGGCAATGGCTGGCAGTCCATCTGCTGGCTCGTAGGGTCGGTGTGCATCTCGTTCTCGCTGCCTTGCTGGGTGCTCAGCAAACTGTGGCTGCTCCACCTGAGAAGAAACTGCACCAGGGTACTGCAAGACAAGGTGACAGTGCCGAGATCTTCAAACTTGGGTCTTTCTCATTATTAATTTATCTTCTTTTTTTTAATTAACCTTTTCAAAAAATTCATACACAGAATCTATCAAGAATCTCAAAATTTTGTCTTAACAATCTCACAGTTTAGTAATTCTCACAAAATAACAACTGCTGGAATAAAAACTGAAGATTCATACAAATCTTGCCTTGAAGTTTCCTTCATTTTATAAACTTTATCGGAACTACTCAAACTTCAAAACAATCCAACTTCAAGGTGAAATTGTATTTTCCGTAGCAAGATTTGTAGGATTTGGAGAAACAGAGAGAGGTTCATTGTGTCTATTTTTAATTTCTTATTTTCTTCATTATAATTTTATTATATTTCTTGACGAGGTACAGACTAACATTCTTTCATTCATTCATTCATTCATTCATTCATTCATTCATGTATTTTACAACATTTCATGACTAAAGCTAGATTTAATGATCATAACTTGAGAATAGTTCATAATATAATCTTCACAGTGCTCTTACAATAATAATAATAACTTACTTGTTACAATTGTAACACCTAACAAACTGGTGTGTTATATGGGTTTAAAGTTTATTCAAAATAACGTGGCTGCAGAAAAAAAAAAAAAAAAAAAACTTGATTGTATTAAATTAACTCCGCATGTAAAAAATGGTAAAAATTTAATGAAATGTTATTACGTCACATTTAATTGCCTCAGAATATAAATTGTATTTCCAAAATTTTTACAATGGACGTCTGATGAGACATCAGGTGAAACTTATCAATATTTTTGGCAATTTATGTTCTGAGTCGTACAATATAATTATAATTATTTTATAAAATAATTGATAAGATGAATCTGCTACTCTAACCATAACAATTATTCTGCTGTCTCTGGGATTTTGCTCTAGATTTAACTTTCTCCTTGTTGCTGAATTTCCTCGCAGGTGGTATTGATAACAGGGGCAAGCTCTGGTTTGGGAGAGGCTTTAGCGCATGCTTTCTACCGTGCTGGTTGTCGAGTGGTGCTGGCTGCCCGACGTGAGGAGGAACTCTGTAGAGTTCGGGAAGATCTGCTGCTCACGCACCCCGTGAGTAACTAGCATTGTGTCTGTCGGTAAACAACAGAAGAATAAGTGTAATCACGATAAAAGTTAATAAAGAATAAAAGGAAGTTTGTTACTGTTTATTACACCTTGGGACAGCATGAAATTCACCCCTGACTAATTTGCTAAAGCCAAAGCTCCAAGACTTAAGAGATTTTGGGGAGACAAAAAGAAGAGCAAGTGCCCAAAAAGTTTGTGTTCACCATACCTTCATAGACTGTGTACAGTAAAAACTTGATATTACGTAAAGTCAAGGGACTCAGGAAATTAGGTTTACCTTATATCAAGTTTAATTATTTTTATGGGACCATTATCTCCTTTACTAAAAATTGAGTTTGACCTAATAACAAGTTGCTTAATTACGATGTTTTACTGTAATAGTACCTTCAAAGAAAGAAGGGGTAAAGTTTGTGCTGTCCATTGATGCTAATAAGCAGCACATTGCTGATTGAAGTTATATTTATAACCATTGCTTTCTCTTAAATATTCAAAAGCAGATACACTGACTCCTTTGCTGTTTACTGATGTAAAAATCTTGCTTATATTAGTTACAGTAAGTCTTTTTGTAATCACTTTTACTCACATTATATAGTACCTTTCATTTGAAACTACCATTGCGTAACTTTTGCAATAAATATACTGTACATACAGTGTATTATGAATATCTTACTAGTACATATTGTGTTTATGAAAAGAACCATTTCGGTATTGATGTTAGGTAAAGAAAAGAATAGCAAGGTTTAGTTGTAAGTAAATGTCTTGCAAACAATAATTACGAGTGTATTGCAAGAGGAGATAATTTTTATTTTTCAAAGGAAAATTCATAATTATGCAATAAATATTAAATCAATTGTGTAATGCTTTAAAATCAATCAGGACCCCTCGTTATATTCCTCTCCCCTACAGACGGTGCCTACCCACGTGCCAGTGGTCCTGCCCCTCGACGTGTCCGAACTCAATGAGCTACCACAGAAAGTGGAGGCTCTGCTGGCCATTCATGGCCACGTTGACATCTTTGTGAGCAACGCGGGAATCAGCAGTCGAGGCAAGGCAGCCGAGTGCAGCATAGACGTTGACATCAAGGTGATGCTCATCAACTACCTCGGTCACGTCGCCCTCACCAAAGGTAAGCTTGTTGATTCATTTCATTTTTTTATAATTTTACTTGTTTATTTATTTACTTACTTATTATTTATTTAGTATTTACTTATTTCATTGATATTTTATTTATTTTAATTAATCTTTGATGTTTTACCTGAAATGACAAACATTGGTTTAATTATGTACTTTAATTTATAGTCATTGAGGGTAAAGAAGATAGTGACACACACTGATGTAAAAGTCTCATGAAACAAAAAGCAATTAGCTGTAGCATACAATACATCACAGAACACTACATAGTTGTGAATCTTACACCTAAAATTAGTCAGGAATTAAATTTTGGCAAATAAATGAAAATACAGTATTTCGAAAATTGTTAATACTTTTTAAATTGGAGTACCAGTTTCCTAAAAATGTCAAAGTAAAAAGACAAATATGTCGTAGTTTGGGATAGAATTATTGTCATTTTACACTTTTCATTACTGTACTTAAAAAAAAAAAAAAATATTAAATACTAAAATGTATATCACAATAAACTTTCAATACATCATCTTGACAAGTTGACATTACTTGCAGCTTTGTTGCCATCTATGCTGAAGAAGAAAAGTGGACACATCGTAGCCATCAGCAGTGTGCAGGGCCGTATGGCAATCCCACACAGGTACGGACTGTCACGGCATCTAAATAATTGCATGTTCACTTTGGGACAGCTCAATCAGTATTCTTGACAGATTTGCAGCCGCTGCAGCTCCAAAAGGTAATAAGTTTTTTTTTTTTTTTTCTTAAATTTAGGAAAGGGTAAAAAAAGAGAACCCCACTCCCATCTAGTCCTCCCGTAAAGGTTTAAGTTCACCATGCCTCCATAGACTGTATGGTACTGCCTAGAAACAGTACACGGATAACACTTATTTTGTCAGGATGATTAAGTATATTTTTAAAATAAATAATTGCCATTATCCATTATTTTCACCCTGTATAGACGCTTATTTATTTTATTTATAAAAAAAAAAAAAAAAAAAATGTAGGCTTCCAGCATTATTTTCCTATTAGAAAAATCCCAAACTTAATATTTTAATGAAGGCTTTACCTGATATATGAAGTGGTACCCCTGACAGTTTAACGTGAATGTCTGTGGTCTTGTGCAGGTCTGCGTACTCGGCCTCAAAGCATGCTCTGCAGGCGTTCTGCGACTCTCTACGTGCTGAGGTGGCTTCTCAGGGTGTACAAGTGACTGTGGTTAGCCCCGGCTACATCAAGACCAACCTCTCTCTCAACGCCATCACCGGCTCGGGACAGAAACACGCAGGTGAGAAGGCAAACTGAACTCAGATGTTTGCCAGTCTCTTGCTTTGAGAGTACATTCCTAGCCTTGGATAATTGCCATCTAGGAGATATTCTAGGGCCATGAAGGATTTTTAGCCAAAGCTTAAAAAATACTGTGTACACTTTATATGATATACATATGTATGATAAGTGATTTGCTTAATTTTTAATCTTTTTTCACCTCTCATTTTATTTTTACAGCATTACAGGTATAGAATTCAATTAATGACACATAATTATGAATTAATTAATTTGGATCTTCAAGTAAACTTCCAGTTATATTAAAATAGGTCCACCACTATAATGTTAGATTTAAATATGAATTAGAATATAATAACATTTGTTACTCAATAAATGTTTCTTTTCAATATAATATATACTGTAGTGTAGATGATTATATTAAATCCTTTTTTGTTTGTTTGTTTGTTTTTAATAGCTATGTTCTTTTTCCCATCCATGATAATATCTGCTGTTTTATTGTATATCGACGATGCTGCTACAAAAATAACTAACAAGATTTTATACGAAACCTGTCAGCCATTGTTGCCGCGGCATCCTCAATATGTGTTTATAATTCTAACTGAAATTGGGGGGGGGGGGGGGGGGAAAGTATTACAGTATTTCAATTTGAATTTTAAGATATTATTTATGTTATGATAATTCCAATTTTGAGTTACTGATACAGTCTCATGTCTCCAGTTATGGACGAAGCGACTGCTAAAGGCATGTCTCCCCAGCTGGTAGCTCGTCGGGTAGTCGAGGCTGTGGCGTGTGGTGATCCAGAGGTGCTTGCGTGTCCATTCTCACACCGCTTTGCCATCCTTGTGCGCACCCTCTCGCCAACTCTATTCTTCTGGTTGATGCGGCGGCGTGCAGCCAACGAGAGCTAGTCACCACGCATGTCGTAAGCAAGACAGAGGAGATAGACAGAAAAACATTTTTATTTACAATGACTTAACTCACGGTCTACCTTCAATTGTACACTCATGTCAAATCATAGTTCTGAAAGTTTAGGCATTTTGTTCAACTTAAAAGTAGAGCAAGTTATCTACAAAGTCACGGCATTTTCTAATTCATTTTGAGGCTGAAAACTTTCTGATGCTATAATTTGACAAGGTTGACATAATTATATATAATCTCAGGTTGAGTGTACTAATTTAACTGTGATAGTGTTAATATTATTGTGAGGAAAATCATTATAAAAAATTATGTTTTGTAATGACTTCATTTAAGTAATTTAAATTAATTATAAGTGAATGTTGTTAAATTATTTTTAATTCTGTAAATATACTCCTTCTGTGCATTTCAAATTTAACGTTACCAAGTTTCTTGTGTGGAAATTTCTATGTCATTGATTGAATCTTTATTGTCATTATTGTTTATGTAAAAATATTAAATAAATGCATTGCTTGAACTATATATTACAAATTTGAATGCAAGCATCGCACAAAATCAAATTATACGTTTTTGTTATAGCTAAAAATTGCCTTTTCTTTATCAGTATCATGTTTATACATTCTGCAGTCCGTTCAGTACACAAGTAGCACATGTATATTTCTACTATAAAACAATGCTCACAAACTTCCCTTATATTCTGCAAACAGAATCAAATAATTTATTTTGCTGGCCAACACAAACGAGTGCAAGTAGAGCAGACATATACAGTATTATTTTGGCTGTACATACGTTTAAGACCTTACACTTGAATGGCATACTGGTATACTTTTTTTTTTATGACCAGACACTCGTATGATATGCAACTCTCTAAGATATAACAAGAAAGTCAGGTCTTGATGTTAGTCGGTTCATACTATAGCCCCAAAATAGCATAATTATGTGCTTGACCAAGTACGTTATTTCAATGAGCAATAATCGAAAAAAGCACCAACTATGTTGTTGTTTTATTAGAAACTTACCGTGAAACCTGAACATATTTTAATATTATGTCCCCCGTCCGCAATAATGAGCTATCTGCTGATATTAATAACAAAATAACATAGCTCATCATTGCACATGAGATCGTGGTACACACAACTAGATAGCTCATTATTGCGAATGAGGGGTGATAGTTATAGTCTTTAGTTTGGTTTTACTTTTTTTTTTTTTTCTATCATTGGTAATCTGAGACCTCTGTGTCTTATGGCCAGCAATTTGACCAAAAATTTCAGAGCTCCATGTTGTGTGGGGACGTTAGCACCACTCTCGGTCATAAGCAATACATGTGAGGCAGTGACGCAATCGTCCCCAGACCTCGCGATTTGGAAATTTTGGTCAATTGGCTGGCCATAAGGCATGTAAGTCTGATCAGAGACCATAGCAGAGTTCTCTGAGACCATATAGTATTTAATTGCAGAGACCCTACAGAGACCTCCGTGTCTTATGGCCAACGATTTGATCAGAGTTTCGCTGCTTCTGAGAGTGGCCGTGCCGCTGCGATTCAATGGCGCCGCCACTCTCAGTTACAGTGAAGCTCGGCCAAGCTGGTCAAATTTCTGGCCATAAGACACGGAGGTCTCTGATCAACCAGGAACTTTGGTCTCTGATTTAATTGGAAAGTGTTCGAATTTTAGCCGCCATCTGTAGGAATTTTAATTAAATGCCAATAGATGGCTCTGCCGTGATTATGATGTAGCATTTTCCATTTTCAACCTAATGAGCTCATCATCAGGAGAAGGTCCTTTGTTTATGCATATAATAGCTCCCACCATATTTTATGTAAGACAGGTGCCTCTTCTCTTTCACTCAAGCCTTCAGCTGAAGTGCAACACTGTTTACTTACGGCCAGTGCAAGTAAACTTGTGTAAATATGATTGAAACTGTGGAGGGAAAGAAAGAAGATGCAGAGAGTAGTAAAAAGATTATTCACACCTATCCTCTCATACGGGTAAGCATATTTTTTTTAATGCTTTTTAACATTAAATTTATTTGTGTAATATATTATTACACAATGCTTTATTTCAAAACTAGGACATGATATATATATAAAAAAAAGTACATGAGTAGCATTGTAATACACAGCATTAATTGCTCAACCTCTGATATAATAATGTGTATTTTTTATAAAGCTGCATTGATGGCACTTTCACCTCAGATATTTTACAAGTTTTTAAATCCGGTTTTACTGCTCTTAACATTATGCATGAACTTTGCAAAATGTACTGAATAAGGCTGCATAATTAATGCTACAATGTCAAGAATATCAAGATAGTCCAGTAAAAACCTTGAAAAAAATAATTAACATTACACTTTCATATAGCTCAACTTTTTTCATGGTTGTCTTGCAGCATTGCGACATGACGGATGAAATGAAGACGGAGACAATGGAACTGTGTGTAACTGCCTGCGAGAAACACTCGAGCAATAACGAGGTAATGTTAGGTCTGATGTTGTCAAAAAACTAAATACAATGCGTTAAAAATCAATAATCAAAATAAGCAATGTGGAAAATATAATTAAGTGCATTTTTTGTTCTTATAAATTTGTTAAATATCATACAGCAATATATAATGTCTTAATTCCTAATTAATATTCATTAAAGAAAGTCTTAAAAAGTATATCCACATTTGTTATCCATGATGTATTGTATACCCTGTTAAAAAAAAAAAAAACAAAAAAACCATCTATGATTCTGAAATTATTCCAGACTTCTCGAGTAATTATTATATTTATTATTATTATTTCCCCTAGACTGCTGCTAAGATGATCAAAGAGACGATGGACAAGAAATTCGGGGCATCGTGGCATGCAGTGGTGGGGGAAGGTTTTGGAATGGAGATAACCCATGAGTGCCGTAATCTGCTCTACATGTTCTTCGGAGGCAATATGGCTGTCTGCGTGTGGAAGTGCTCCTAGCTAAAAAAGAATTAAAACTCTCCTCTACTACCATTGTTGTTGTTTTGTGATTGTCCGTCAGTTTTTATTAAGCCGCTATAGAGGCAAATTGCTTATAATATATAGCACGCATGAACAATTACAACAAACTTATTATTTATTTTGTTTAAATTAATATACATAAACATATACCACTTATTTTATTACCGCAATATTATTACAAGCTGATAGTTTAGAATGAAAGTTTTTTTTAAACTATATTATAGATGGTAATTAATAAAGTACAACATGGTAAAATATTACTCAAAAGTTCCATAATTGTTCCACAGTAATAATTTAGCTGCCTTGCCTTATCATAATAAGTGGAATCACTATCAGTTAATAAAGTTTTATGACTAAACTTTTTTATACTATCACAAAAAATAACTGCTGTATTGATACATTTTTTTTTTTTTTTTAACCAAGTGCCATTAGTATTTGTTTTTAATGTTTAATTTTTACGTTTTTATCAAGAATTTGGTTTGACTTGAAGACAAAGTTTATTCCAGTTAGACTGTCTATTTTTGAAAAATAAAGTCTTGAATCTCAAAACAAATTCTAACTGCTCTCTTGCTATGACAAGCATGCAGTGCTGCTAGGTATATTCGGGGACACCAAAATATATACTGTCAGTATGCTTGACCAAAGAAAAGTGCAAACTTCTACTGATATATAAGTTTTTATCAGTATTAAAGTAAAGTGCGCGCTAGAAAAAAAAGTTGAGTTAGTATTTTCTAAAAATAGTTCAAGTAGTCCTCCATATCAAACCAAAATTCAAAAAATTCTATCTCAAATAGGTTTGCCAGAAAAAAATTCCAAAGTCAGAGTGAACGCGTCGCTTAACATGGGGCCTTACCTGACAAAAACCCTCGAATATCTCGAAAAAATACACCGTTAGGTGGTATGAAAAAAATATAGTGATGTTCTATGACCCAAGCTTTAACCAAAAACCGATTAAAAAAAATTTCGCTCGAATCCATTTTTCCGTAAAAAAATCAAGAAAATCTACCATGCTAATTCCCATAAGATTTTTTATTATTTTTTTACGGAAAAATGGATTCGAGAGAATTTTTTTTTAATCGGTTTTTGGTTAAAGCTTGGGTCATAGAACATCACTATATTTTTTTCATACCACCTAACGGTGTATTTTTTCGAGATATTCGAGGGTTTTTGTCAGGTAAGGCCCCATGTTAAGCGACGCGTTCACTCTGACTTTGGAATTTTTTTCTGGCAAACCTATTTGAGATAGAATTTTTTGAATTTTGGTTTGATATGGAGGACTACTTGAACTATTTTTAGAAAATACTAACTCAACTTTTTTTTCTATCGCGCACTTTACTTTAAAGCCTCACAAATGAAATGTGTGCAAAAATTCAATTCAAATTTAATAGAATTGAAATATGTAATCAGTATTTATATTGAGCTGAAAGCTAAATTTTCTTATCTCAGACGAATGTAGTGCAATCATTTTTTATATTTTTGTTATATCTTTTGTATATGTGTTTTGTATTTTTATGTTAACCAATTTAGATAAGCTTTCTTTACTGGGCTTCTTTATTTTGTTACATTTGTTATTAATGTTATTATGTTTTTATCAAAGGCCATCCAAGCCATCCAAATCTTATGGAGAGTTTCTATTTAAGGGTAAGGTAACGCCACCAATGTTAAAAAAAATCCCTCTCACAAAAATTCTGAAAAAAATTTAAAATGTTCTCCTCTACACCCCCTATCAGTAGCTAAAATATCAGGTATACAAATACGATCTAGTTTTTGAGTTATGAATTTTTAAAGTTGACTAATTTAACATGGGAGTTTCATTTCTCCATGTTAAAGTAGTCAACTTTAAAATTTTATAACTCAAAAACTAGATCGTATTTGTATACCTGATATTTTAGGTACTGATAGGGGGTATAGAGGAGAACATTTTAAATTTTTTTCAGAATTTTTGTGAGAGGGATTTTTTTTAACATTGGTGGCGTTACCTTACCCTTAAATAAAAATACACTTTCTTCAGACGTGGCATAAGCATATTGTCTGTACTACATCCTCAGAAACTTACCATAAGATTGGAAGGTCTTTATGTTCTTTGTTTTTTCTCAGAACTTTATCAACTTTATTTATTTACATATATAAAAGAGTATTATATATTTTTATTATTTAGAAGTGTGAAGGAACTCGTTGTTACATGTGGCGTTTCTCAAACTGAGGTAATGTTCAACCATTGGTCTTGATCATAAAGTGTATGGATGAAGCTTGTGATCAGTGGCATGTGGGGTGGTTTTATGTATGTAATCACATTGTTTTCCATGAAAGGGATTATCATAGAAGGTTTAGTAGCAGCTTGAATAAAATCAGCTTGTTTTTTTTTTTTTTTTTTTTTTTTTTTTTTTTTTTTACTATGAACCTTTCTATGATGACTCCAACACAAATTAACAGGCTCCATAAGGCTGTTTCAGAAATTCAGGGATCCCTGACTGGCCCCTCTAATTTTTAACACAGAGTATGCAAAAAGTGGCCTCAGGTCCCCTTCCAGGTGGCCCCTGCTGCCTGTAATGCCTATATGGCCCTGACTAATCCCTAGCTTCTCAGTCCGAGCCTGCAATGAACCTTAAAAGTTGGGGGCATACATTATCAAAGTGTGTGAATTGCCCCAAAATATCAATCAATCAATCGAACCTTAAAAGCACCTCACCACACACACCTGTCATTGCACCTGATATACTTGGATCTTTTGGTCTTCACAATCTAACATACCATTATCTTCTCTTCAGACCTCCTGAGGGGGGGGGGGGGGGGGGGGGGGGTAATCATCTTAATTTCTTATGCAATTAGAAATTTTATTATTCTAAAGATGTTATTCCTGATTATATTTCCTAATCAGTGTTTTATTGAAATTGCACTAGAGTGAGTTAAAAGCAACTGTGCATGTGCAAACCAGAAACACTGCATGGAAGCTTATGACTTGTATGGCTAAAAGATGTACCTGGGTCAAAGAGTTTGAGAACCACTATTAATGTATGTATTAGTCAATATTTTGCTTAATATCATTGAAACTTAACACAAGCCATATAGGTGAATATTCAACTTTAACTAACACAGAACTGATGATGTTCAACAAAATCAGATTTTTATACATGACAACTAAATACGTATTCACTAATTTGCCTTAATTTTTGTCTTGTAATTATATTTTCAATACTGAAATCTGTCTCTCTTGCACTTTTATAAAGATTTGATATTCACCTACACCGTAATAAATAGAGTAATGCTTGTTCTATAATATTTTAATTGTATGATTGGCAAAATAAAATTAAATTTATGCCTTAAAAGTTTGTTTTATTTCCAAATTCACAAAAAAAAAAAAAAAAAAAAAAAAAAAAATACAATCCTCAAAAATATGTATTCAGAAATGAATTTTAAAACATTTGTGTATCATCAGTATAATTACAAATAATGGGTTCACAGTTAAAGGCCATGATTAACAATTCCAGGGTAAAAGGGTTAAGTAAACAAAATATATTTAAGTTTCTACCAAACAGAAATTAAACCTAAATCAGTTCTGGCTTTCAATAATACTGAAAAAAAATTAAGGTGGTGAAATTTAGATTGTTCTTTCATTTTATTATTTTAGCTTCCTCTTTTCAGTATATTAGGAATTAATAAAAAAAAACTACACTATGTTAATTTAATTGTATGGCATTCCATACTATTTGTTCACCCTTTGTTTAAAGCTAACTTTTACATGTGACAAAAGTTACAAATTGATTATTTAAATATTGTGCTTATTGAGATCTAAAGTGTAAAAAAACTCACCAATAAAGAGTGAACTGACAAGTTTGGTATCTATTCCTGGGAATGGCGGAGGCCTAAGGAATGGCGTGAATGTGATGCTGTGGCTCTAACGTGGCTAGTTTTCTGCGCTTGGGCAGTCCCAACGCAAGTGCACTTCCGGCGTGAAGTTTACGATCTTGACGTGCACCGCCTGGTACTTCTCAAACTTGGGCGGGATTGGGCACAGTCGGAAAGTCACCTCATCCCCAGGACGTGGCACGTACTCGCCTTCGATGCTAAAACAACAAGTGCTTTTGTCAGAAGCAGTGGTGACTCCTAGAAATTGTCTGATCAGCTGTAGAGCTTACACAAATAAAGCAAAAAATTGTAAAAAAAAAAAAAAAAAAATCCTTTCAGTTTTTAGGTCTGTTCGTAAATACACAATCAGAAAGAATTGATTATTTACGAACAGACCTAATATCTTAATAACTATTGGATAGAAAGGAAGGGGGGGATATTATTAAAATTTCTTCATTTGTTTGAGCTCTGCAGCTTCTCTCAGCCATCACTGATCACTGGCCACTTGGCACAATCCTTAAAATGTAAAGTTTACATGACCAAATGAACTTTACGTACACTCCTCACCTTGGAAAACTTCCTTCTCTCAGCAATAGCATCAATATGTTTATGAACACTACAAACATCTCTTGCTGAGAAAAAACTACACCAACTTTCAAAAATCTGAGAAGCATTGTATGTGCGGCAATAGCTGTACTAACTTTCTGTTAAATAAAACACAGCAAATAAAACATAATTATATTCACCTCTCTATGACCAACAAAATTAACAACTTAAAATAATAATAATAATAGATTACAGAATTTACCGCGTATAGAGTGTATAGACATAATAATTATATATAAGCAGTCATTTCATGAATCCACTTTTGTGTCAAGGAAAGACTATGCACTACGGTAATATAATTTTATAATTTTCCTACAGTCTATAAATAAAATTATCTTGTTTGTTTAGAATTAAATCGAGATATTATCAGAAACTATCAATGGAACAAGTAACCTAGGTATATTTGATAAGCTAGCTCCTCTTATGTTGCAACTTCTCGATACAAAATTCAATTTCTTGACAGACTTTTTAACATAGCATTTACTCTCACATAAGAGGAGGTTAAAATGGACATGGTCTTTATTAACTTTGGTGCGGTGACTCACTCTGAGATGTGGACAAAAAGGTCCTCCTGGCTAGCCCTGGTGATGAAGCCGTGACCCTTGGAGCGACTGAACACCTTCACCTTGCCGTGCTCCAGGGGGTGCTCAAGGGCTCTCTCAGACCTGCAACATGTCAAGACTATTATGAGCTATGAGGGAGGGATTTCAGGATTTTCAACTTAAAATTCTTAAACTTTCAATTACTTAATAATTTTTTAAGCTGTTGGATTTAATAACTCAAAATTTTTAATTAGGTAATGAATTAATTTATAACTAATGGTAAAAATAGTCAACTTGGCAAATGTGCTGATAAATTGGTGGACTCTTGAAATTATTAAATTTCTGACAATGCTTCACAAGAGATAATAAATAAAAAATTGAAGTCTTGCTTATACTGTGTGTAATCTGTGTATTGTAAACATACTTAAAGAAACATAAAACAATTAATTCTCTGCAGCAACAAAATGAGAATATTGAAATATAATTATTTGGGATTTCAACTTAACAAAGTGGTGAAAGAATCGTTAAAATGAGAATATTTTAGATTTTTAGTCATTGAGTTAAATACAGAGAGATGCTAGATACATTTCAACTCAATTCTAGATGTTTGGGATCTATTTAATTCTACAGTTTTTCTAATTACAATAATTTTCAAATTCTGATAGTGTTATTTCTTCAAATTAATTTTCTAATTCTGTAGGGTAGTATCATGTACCGATACTACAAGCCCTTAGAAGGTTCATAATAAGTACTGTATGAATAAATGAATTAATAACAAAAATAAAATAACCAAGAATTTACCTAAACATCTAAGGAAAAAACGATTGAAGATTCGAGGGAGGGGGACCCCCCCCCCCACTGTTTTATTTTTTCCATACAATTTGTCTAGCAAGGGTGTCTGACCACTCTTCTCAACCCCCCCTCCCTGCATCCCCATTGACAGCACTAGCTGTGTGTTTGTGCACGTACGTTGAGTTGGTCCTGGTCCTGCGGGTTATGATTGGGCTTGGCAGCTGCAGACCGTGATGGCTTGGCGAATCAGGAGACAGCATGTCATAGCTCTTGGGCGAGCCGGGAGACAAATCTACACGGGGGCCAGACATGCTGCAACACCATACAACAACCTTTACTATAGGGGAAATTTTTAACCTGGGGCAGAAATAATATAGTTCAATTCTTATGAAAACAACAGCATGCTATAGTACAGTATATTATTATGCATATAGGTGCTTTCACATATTCGAAAATCGCTACGGAAACGCTCCGTAGCAAATGTGTTGATTTTGCTCGGCGCTCCGTAGCACCTCGCGATCTTCTGTGGCACGTTCTACGGAACTCCGTAGCAAAATCAAGATGAGTTTGATTTTGCTGCGGCATTCACATGATTTTCCGCCGCAGCTGCCGCAGATGAACAAGAATATGTGAAAGGCTTACGGCATTGCTACGGAACTCCGTAGCGATTTTCGAATATGTGAAAGCACCTTATAAGCTACAGTAATTATTGTTTTGCTGTTTATTACAGTTCAACAATTATAAGGTTATCGCCGGAAGTGGAAGGATTTTAGCTGAACTGTAATTATATAGAATGTGGTATTAATATGAAAAATCTAAAGACATTGCAGATAGTTCGAAATTCCTAATACCAATCTTTGTGCAAATTTTCCGTTTCAAAATTTAACTAGAATGTCCAGAAACTTTCCACTTCCGGTGGTATAACCTTACATTGCCAATTATTTTTAAATGCATGATATCCGTATAGGCCGTATATATGCATACTGTATACATACTCTGTATGCATATGTAGAATATGTACGTACAGTACTGTGCAGTATGCATACGCAATATATCATAAATATACATGCACGGATTTAGGGGGAATTATTCATGTGATACTCAGCTTCTGGGGCTAGTGCAGGACCTCGAGGAAGGCATTGATAAAGGAGAGAAAATACACGCAATATTTTTGGATTTCGAGAAAGCATTTGATAAGGTGCCACACAACATACTAGTGAATAAAGTAAGAGAAGCGGTAGGTGAAGAAGGCTTGATAAAATTTATAGAAGATTTTTTAACTGACAGAGTACAGAGAGTCAAGCTAGGGCAAACGCTGTCTGAGGTAGTGAAGGTTACTTCCGGAGTCCCTCAGGGTAGTGTGCTAGGGCCGCTACTTTTTATTATTTTTATTAATGATATTGTACAGAATTTGGAGTCGGAGATGAGGCTTTTTGCTGATGACAGCGTAATCTATAGGACAGTAAGTAATAAGCAGGATGAGCAAATTCTACAAAAGGATATGGAGACAGTGGGTATATGGATAGGAGCTAATAAAATGAAGCTTAATGTTGGAAAATGTAGTGTGGTTAAGTTCAACAAAAGAAGGGAGCAAAGTCAGGTTAAATATTTTATGGAGGGGGAAAAAATCAAATCAGAGGACAAATACAAATATCTGGGAGTAATGCTTCAGTGCAAACTTAATTGGGATGAACATATTAGGTATGTAACCGCAAAGAGCAGAAGGAATCTTGAGTTTGTAATGAGGAATCTTAAGGGGGCAGGCAGGACAGTAAGAGAAAAAGCATACAAGTCTCTGATTAGACCAATAATGGAATATGGATGTAATGCGTGGGACCCGTATAGAGCAAAAGGAAAGAAAGAGATGGAAAAGATACAAAGACGAGCAGCAAGAAGGGTTCTAGAAAAGGGGAACTGGAGCTTTACCTGTGATAAAAGCAAAATTTATAAGGGAAGAGAGAGTGTGACCAGAATGATAGAGCAACTGGGATGGGAGGATCTGGAGGAAAGGAGGAAGCAAAGTAGACTGAAAACAATGTATAAAATAACTAGGAACCAAAAGGGCTGGGAGGAGCTTAGCGATCGTACTGAGGAAGGGCGTTATAAAGGTAGGAGGGACCATGATTGGAAGCTGGAGTATAGGAGAAGCAAAAATTATGTGGGCAAGTATTCCTTTTTGAGAAGAACGGTGAGGGAGTGGAATTTGTTGGACTCTGGGCTTGTGGATGCTCGGAGTGTTGGTGAGTTCAGGGAGGGGCTGAGAGAGTCAGCCGCAAGCAAGCGAGCCACCGTGGTGGAATACCCACAATAGCCGCAAGCAGTGGTGTATGTATGTAATGTGTGTACATACTGCTATTTTAATCTTTAAAATCTTTAATCATATGCATACTGTATGCATACGCATGTATGTATGCATATATATATACACACCGTACTGTAGCGCTGTCATATTATACTATTGACATCATGTTTTAAAATAGAGTGGCATATCAGCTTTGATCTTAAAATAAGTTATTATATGCATATACTATGCATATGCATACTTTTCGTAAGCCAAGCTGCCAATGTCAAGCACCGAAATGCTAAGTAGCGGACAGTGAGCCTTGCAATAATATCAGCATTAATAAAAAATGCCACTAGTAATTCAGTAGAAAACCAATTCTAAATGGCTAAATATTTGTATTTTCTATAATATAATACTCACTTTAGAAATGAATTAAGTGTTTACAGATGAAAATAAACCCAAAAGCCGGGCAATAAACGCAAATCAAGCAGAATGGTCAAGGACAAAATATCGCTACGATTTTGTTATTTGTTACCCAGCAACCTTTGTGATCATTGCGCATTTGCGTAAAGCGTGATATTTTTTTCAAATAATTAAAAAATTATTGTCCAAAATTTGATTAATTAATTAATACTGAAAATTGAAGACTCAAATTGAAATGTGTTAATTTTAAAATAGAGTGTCTATCAGCTGATGTCAAAAAATGAAAACTGAGTTAGTATTTTTAACATTTTTAACCAAGGTCCCTCTACGAAGAAATGTTGTATAAGTTTTCTAAATGTATTTCTCAATAAAGTTGTAAATTTAGTAAATTTAAACTATTGAATATTCAAGATTTAAAAAATATAGTAAATGGCCTTAATAGTAATACAGCATCTTTTGATGATTATTACAAGTTACAACTTGTAATAAAAGAACTCATACTATATTGTTGTTGGAAACTCTGCAATGGTGGAGTGTAAAACAAAGATATGCATTAAAAGTACTGTTATTTTTTTATGATATTATTCATGATAAATTTCATAAGCATTTTAAAAGTGAAATTGTTAAAAATAGTGAGATGTATACTTATAATACAAGAGGATGTAACAATTTTTTCAGAAAATGTGTCAATAAACAAAGATCAGATGGATCAATTTATAACTGTGGGAAAAAATTGTTCAATGAACTACCAGATAATATAAAAATATGTCATAATAAAAAAATGTTTAAAAGGCTATGTATTATATATGTGAAGGAAAGATTTCCCTATAGCAGTTAATTATATATTCATTGTGTAAGTAATTATTTGTAAAACTATCTTATATGTTAATTGGTATTTTGCTATTTCTGTTTTAATATATTGGTTCGTTCTGTAGGCATAAAAAATTATGAAACAAATTTTTATGTGATATTGTAAAATCAATTAATTAATATGTAACCAACTATTATGAATTTAAATAGCGAAAGCTAAAATAAAGATTATTTCATTTCATTTCATATGTAGAGGGACCTTGGGGCCTTACCTAAAAATATAATGACCCTCGAATATCTCGAAAAAATACACCCTTTATAGGTGGTATGAAAAAAATATGACGATGTTGTATGACCTGAACTTTAACAGAAAAAACGAATAAAAAAACATTCGCTCGAATCCATTTTTCCGTAAAAAAAAATCAAGAAAATTCCCCATATATGTTATTTTTTAATTAAGGGTAAGATAACACACGAACAAAATCGATTGTTGTAGTGTCCCATTTGATTAACATGTAAACCTTAGCAACCTCATAATTATTCTGAATTTTTTTTGACAGACAGTTCTTAGCATTAAAAAATATGGAGAAAATTTTAAAACAATCTGACGATCCAATTTTTTTAAATTAATTTTTTAGTTTCGGTCTCCATGGGAAAGCCCTCTAGGCGCTGCTATACTGAATATTTAAAAAATTCATTTAAAAAAATTGGATCGTCCGATTGTTTTGTAATTTTCTCCATATATTTTTTTAATGCCAAGAAAACTGTCTCTCAAAAAAAATTCAGAATCATTGAGGTTGCTACCCAGGGACCGCATGGGTATCCCCGGGACACAGCGGAACGTCCTTGCAATGCCCCGCGAATGTCCCGTGGTCTATATTATATTAATTTAATGCTTTTTAAAATTTAAAATTTTTAGGAATTGCTTAACTTATAGTGTAGAAGGGACACAGAAGAAAATAACGCAATTAAATTGAACTTTTGGATCAAACGTCCTTTGAGTGTCTCGCAGGGATACACCAGGGGTATCCCATGTATGCCCCGCAGGTGCACTCCTAGGACGTTACTGTTTTTTTAATATTGGTTTTAATTGGTTAAATTATAGTATTTTAAAACGTTTAGCTTCATCTCGAGAAGATTTTGATTAATTTGATAACTATCGATGAATGTCTCGCAGGTGTCTCTGTGGGACACACGGGGGGTATTGTTGAAAATTGTAAAATAACAATTTTCTTTGCTTAAGTATGTAGCTGATTGAATTTTTAATCACAATTTTGAATAATTTTAATTAGTAAACAGAATGTCCCGTAAGTGCACCTGGGGGTCATTCATGAGACGTAGTTTTTTTCTAAAAAATTAAAAAATAAAAAATTGTTAAAATTTGAAGATAAACATTATTTATGTGCCGTATTGGAAGTTTCTCATTGTTATTATTAAAATTTATAACAGAAACCATAGATTGTTAAATATCCTAAAGTATCAAAAATATACAAGTCGATTTCATAATTTATAGTTTATAAAGTTAAGTTTTCTACATTTTAGTATGAAGACATGTGTCCTAGTGGTAAAGACACCAGACTTCAAATCTGATGATCCCGAGTTCGAGTCTCACCTGTGCCAGTTTTTTAATTTTTTTTTTGCTATTCTTTCTCTTTGATAACATCATTATAATTGATAAAAACATTTTTTAATTGGTAATTATAAGCATATTTGCTATATAACCCTATGTATCCCTGCAATGACTTCAGGGTGTATCCCTGGAATGTCCCCAAGGGGTACCCTTTTGTGCATGGAAATAGGGGATACACCTTGGGGCACTCCGGAGGGACGTTTGAGGGGTATCCCTGGAACGCCCCGGGGATACACCTGCGGTCCCTGGGTAAAAGGTTTACATGTTAATCAAATGGGACTACAACAATCGATTGTTCGTGTTTTGGTTAAAGCTCGAGCCATAGAATACATGGCTAATATTTTTTTCATACCACCTATTAACGGTGTATTTTTTCGAGATTTTCAAGGTTGTTTTTTTCATGCAGGTAAGGCCCCCCATGTTAAATGACGCGTTTTCTCTGACTTTGGAATTTTTTTCTGGAGAACCTATGTGAGATATGGAATCTTTTGGATTTCGGTGTCATGTCGTTCCATATGTATAAGGAGCACTGGAATTATTTCAAGTATGTCGAAGTAATATCCGACGAGGGTGAAGGTCATTCAACGAAAATAACTCGCTGCGTTAATATATATTGTGTACGTGTTTTTAAGAGTGCAATGCATCGTGTAAAGTGAACATCAATATTTCAGCGAGGATTAATCTTATATAGCCCAGTTTTTAAGGTAAATATTACACACACACACACATATATATATATATATATATATATATATATATATATATATAATATATTAACTATTGCATGAGATTATAGGAGCAGAGGAAAAATCATGCAAGATATTTGCATAATTTATAATACTTGCATACTGTATTCAATAGAGGCCGGCTTCAAGTGATGCGCTCTCGCTGCGCAACTGTTTGTCGCTAAGGTCCATCTTGCACTTGAAAATGAAGCAAAGTATTTTTTTAACTTTTCTCTGTTATAAATCAAGTAAACAATCCAAATCTTGAATTATCTACTTTATTTTTCAGTTTGGACCAAAGTTCCGTAAAGGAATTTTCCCTGAAAAATCTTAAATTCTTAGTGAAAAAACGAATTCACGTTTTTTTTTTTACATAGGTTTGGTATGCATATAGCGGGTGGGAACACTGAAAAATCAGTTGACTTGAAGCCTCTATATAGTAAAATTGTGCATTTATGATACATATTTATACTTATTATTTATTATACATAATGGACAACATACATGCAAAAATTTTATTGCAGAAATGAATAGAGGGTACCAAATTATCTACTATGAATTTTTTCAGATTTTTTTGAAACCCGGAACTATTTTTAAATAATTATTGAAAGTCCTGTGATTTCATCAGTTGGCACCCCTGCAACCTTAATAAAAAGGATAGAGACTGGACGCCTATTGACGCCTCCAGGGGGCGTGGCCGCACTTTCAATAATTATTTAAAAATAGTTCCGGGTTTCAAAAAAATCTAAAAGAATTCAGAGTAGCATAATTTGGTTATACCCTCTATTCATTTCTGCAATAAAAAAATTTCATGTATGTTGTCCATTGGAGAAAATATCCAGTTTGAAAGTGTGTTATGAATTCTCCTCCAATATTTGCATGATAATAAATACGACAGCAAGACACGACTTCATTGCGAATATTATTCATTCATTGGCCCCCGGCCACATTTTAATTACCTCCCTTTTCCCCCCTCCGTGAATCCGCACGCTTAAAATTGTTGGTATAACTTGAGTATTGAGTGATTTTTCACTGATAAAGTACTGTATAATTACTTATTATTACTTCAGATATACTCTGTAATGTACTAACTCCTCGTTATTAATTTTAAACTGTAACACATTCATGTAGTCCAGAAATCTTAACACATAGTGCATGTTCTTTTTATGTATAAAAAATCCAGGAGAAGAAGAAAATGTTTGTTGAAACATCATAAAAGACTCAACAAATGCATTCCGTAGACGGTATCTCTGATGGTATATAAAATTATAGTTTGATTGGAATGTTTCGTTTCATAACATCAAAAAAATATCACAAGATGTGACGTACGTTTGTTGCCGAGAGACCAGAAGAAGCTAGGGAGTATTGATCAGAGCTGTCAAATGAAAGATCGAACAAGGGGAAAAATTTATGAAATATTCTTTCCTCCCTTTCCCAATAACAAGATGGCCTGAGATTGGGTACATTCGTACATTCTAGTGACAAAAGAAAAGGCATGGGGGTTGAAATCAATTTAAATTATATCCTTATATTTTACTTACTGCAAGTGCGGGGAATGAACACACCACCTCCATAAAAAATATTATTTTTAAATTATATACATGGCAATTAAAATATTGGTTCCTATAGTTCCTATTTTTTTAATATCTTACTTCTGAGTCATATTTTTTCCCTATAGATTGTGTCTATATCCACATTTTACACATATGTTATGGAGAAGTAAACTGCATAAATTATATATTTTAAGTGTACACCTTAGAAATCTTAGAATAGCTCGAACGTTACGTGATTTGCTGGAGTTGCAGCTTCAAACACAATTAAACAGGTTCAGAATTGCACCTGTTTGTGGAAAGAAGAGCACATGTTCTCCATTCCCAAAATTTTCATATTTTTACCTTCTTAATAAGACTGCGTCGTTGACATTCAGTCTGTCCCATGGTGTACGCGATCATAATATGTTGTACTTATTTATACCGTTAATGCTTGGGTGCGATTCACGAAGAAGTTAGCCAGGTTTCTAACTACGTTTAGCTTAATCACGTTTAACTATATAGATTTTTTTTACGTGTTAAACCACCTAGTTAAACGTGGTTAAGTTAAACGCTGGTTAGAAACCTGACACAACAACAACTGCTTTGTGAATCGCGCCCAATGTATTTATTTACTTCCAATGTAAACAAATTTCGTTAACAGGACTAAGATTATATCATCTGATAAGAATGAAAATCCCCTCTAAATTTTCGTAGATATCCAATTTCAATTCTGAGGAGATTATATATATATATATATATATATATATATATATATATATATATATATGTAGAAACGTTGGAAAAGGGGATCCATTATAAAGATCACTTTGAAGGTCACAACTTGCAAATTTAGTCATTTGAGTATAACGCTGAAAATTACATCTATCAAAGTTATGAATGCATTTTTGTTTAACTCCATGATGCATTTATAAAATCTATATACATGATGCACAAAAAATTACATTTTCAAAAAGCTGGATTACAAAGGAGCCTACCTACCGAGACAAATTTCCCGAAAACTCTGTCACTCAATTAATTAATATAGATAAAAAAAAATATGGGGTTCAGATCATCTTGCCTTAAGTTTAGGCAACTTGTTAAGCTTCGAAACGGAGTAGGTTGCATATACAGCAGGGGCAAGATGGCGTTGTATTGAGCCTGTTTCAATTGCTAACACTCGTCGCCTTGGAAAATTTCCCACTTGCAGCCAAGCGCGGATCCAGGGGGGGGAGGGGCTAGGGGGGCTGCAGCCCTCCGCCCCCCCCCCCGAAATTTTGGATTTAACATGGGCAACATAGAAACTTCCCACACTCCATTTTTTTTTTTTAAACATTGGCCTTATGGAGGCAGCCCCCTCCGAAATTTTTTCCTGGATCGGCGCCTGCTTGCAGCTTGTTAATCACCATGCCCTGTGTTATTCTTACGGAGTATGGTGATTAATAAGGTCACAAAGGGAAATTCTCCGAGGCTATGAGTGTACTTATATATATAGCTCTAGCTTATAGTTTAATGCCCAAGTTCCAATTAAGTTGTTTGTTTAACTTGAAGACAAGATGTTACGCTATATATGTGGAGCGAAATTCTCAATTATGATATAATGATATTTGATATTAATTTAGTGGCTATCAGGTAGGTGAAAGGGTACATGTTGCTGTAGAACGAACAACAACTTGAATTTTGGTTTCGTTACCTTGCTAATAGCATAATATTACCAGAATGCCTGGAATCTAACATATTGATTCTTCATCTGCAGAGCAGGTAACTTAATTCTCGTCTTTTCTTTTTCATTTGTTGAATTTAAATTTATTTTCTGACCATTTCTTCTAAGTATTTTATATTTAATTAACAATTCATCGACAAAGCGTTAAAGAGAGAAATTTTCCGCGCTGGTGGCTGTAAAGTACAATACGTAACAATACATGCTAGTTTTTTATTCAAATATATATGAATAGAGGATCTCAAGTTAAATAAATCGTTACTAAAATATTTTTCTTTTTTTAAGACTCAAAATCAAGGTGAAACAATATTTACATATATTTTCGTTTAAAACATTTAATTTTTATTATGTATAATACCAACAATAATTACAGTCAAAATTATTTCACTGTAGTGTGAGAATGATATGGAAAAAAAACCAAAACAGTGTTGATAATATATATATTATAGTATAATTATAATATATATTATATAACTCAATCAATGTCTGGTATCGCATTTTTGCATTTTTCTAAACAAATTGATGCTTGTTGCTCATTATTATATGCAAATATAAAATATTATAAGTCAATATTTCACTGCTAAAAATTCATCTCCTGTATTCCGCGTTAATCCTAGATTTACATTTGTGAATACATGTCGTTAGTGAGAGAAATAACTTGAAAACTATAATTGTATTTTCCTCTGGCAACATAGCAGCACAGCCTCGCTAGAAATAGGAAGAGGCGAGAGAGGATGAAATTTCAATTTCTATCAGCGTTGCTATGACGACGCAAGAGAGTAATTACATCATTGTTGGCGGCGGTGGCTGGGATACGTACGTGGCGCCAGCTCCAGCTAGGCGCCTCCTCCTGCAACGTCAATGCAGCGAGCAGCTCGTAGATGATGCAGCAGCCATGACCGTGCAGAGTGCACGCGGGCGCTGAACCCCATACAACGATACCATTGAATATCATTGCATGTCGAGTCTTGAAGAATGAGGACTCTTAATTATTGTTCTGACTGCATGGTCACTTCATCAAAAAATGCATTAAAAAAAGAACACTTGAAATATTTAAAAAAAATATGAATGCGTGGACAACCTGCGTGAAAAATTTTGAATGCATAAATTTATTGAATGAAACATCATCAATTTATTTATATATTTTTTATGCTTCTAACACTCTCAGTGAAACATACTTGCTATGTCAGTCATTTAAAGAGTTAATACGCAAACACTTATCGTGACTATGACGTCACAGCATCTTTATCTCATTCATTCACGTTCGTTGTAATATGAACATTTTGAAATTACAAATTCCTCCGCAACAAAAATTTTATAGAGGTTACCCATTAACATAATATAGTTTGAAGCCTCAGAGAAGTGCTTTTCACTTACAATTTAAATGTAATTATCACCTCATGATAAGAGTATATTTGCGCGTAATTTCTGTTATTAAGTAATTATAGAATACACTCTACGGCCTCTACAGAATGCAATTAAATTGAACACATTACATAATTACAGCTGAGTAAAAGCTTTTTCTGATGGCTATACTTTATTTACCTTTCCTGACCGTCCTCCGTCTCTGTCCGTAGGTTCTACCCTGGACCCTAAAGTCAACAGGTTACCACATACGAGAAAATAACTAAAATATATATATATTTTCATAATTCATAAAAAAAAAACAATTAAATAGTAAATTGATTATGATTGTGTCCGGATTTCCTGTTCCATTATGTAAAATAATAGCCGTTACTTTTTTTTTTGGAGAACATTTCATTATAGCTAAATTATACCTACAAATTATTAACTGTTATTATATTTTATGCTTTATTTATGATTTATTTGAGCAATATGTATAAGAGGAATGAGTTTTAAAATTTAGAGTTTATGAAGACATATAAGTATCACTATAATTTAATTTAAAACCTCGAGTTTAATTAATAAAGTTTTACAATTTGTACTTTAAACTTAAGTTGGTTGACATTTTTTTTAATATATATATTTTTTAATATTATTATTCAAGTCTTAAAACTTATCAAGGCCTTCTATTGTTCTTTTAATTAAACATCAATTTTATCTGCAAAAGTACAGGGGCTGCAGATTTTTTGTGCTGTTCTGTACTCGACCCAGTTAGCTCGGGGTGGCAGGCCGAGCGGGCTGTTTGCTACATGCGATCGATCGAAACTGCAATGACGTCAGAGGGTGGTTAAGATTAGGCACAGGCCATGCAGAAGAGTGCTACTACTACTGCTGCAGCTAGCGCACCAAGATATATTATACAGGGATGGAAACTTACACTTGACAATAACTACTGGTGGCTAGCTGTTATCGTGCAGCACCAAAATGACCTCATTGTAGGTCATTTGACCAATAGTAGCTATAGACTCTGGTTTATATTATATTGATGAGGATATCACATGCATGCAGGTTTAAACGTTTTGTTTTAAGTAACTTCTATAGAATTAAAGAAGATTGAGATAAGAATACCCTTACAAATGAGTTGCAAAAGCAAATTTGGTTAAAATTATATTTATAACATTAGGCTACAAAAATATGATTTGTAATTTAATTGTAAATATTTTAGTCCCTGGGCGATCAAATACCCCTGAACAGCATTATTATTTATTATAAGGTTATCTATGACAGCAAGATAAGTAATTGAACTTTGGTAAGATGTGGAGTCATGGATGCATACTCAATTACTAACTTAAAATTTTAGTTTATATTGGATTTATAATAAATATATACTACTGTATTATAAACAGTTTTCCTTAAAATGTGCTTTACATTATTCAACTGTACGTTTTTTTTTTTACTTGTATAATCATGCCTATAGGATTTTATTGAAAGTCAAAAATGTTTGTTTTTTTCATGCATTGTCTAATTTAGTTATTATAAACTGTCCTTAAATCTATAATATCTCACTACAGAGTTTATATCTCCATTCCTGGGTGTGTTTTTCCTCTTTGTAACTGCTTTAAAGGTTGTAAATATCATTTATTTATTTATTTTCTACCCCTTGAGTCAAGCATTTCATCTTGGACTTGCCTACATATCCCTGACAATCACAATAAGAGCGAGCAATTGTTTGTATAAAGGCTTTTTTTTTTTCATTAAATTTCACGTTATGTAATGAGATGAAGACATAATGATGTGTATTTCTGATCCAAAATGAAATTAATACAAACTATTTATATATCTTTCACTGACACAGAAGACATTTTTTTTAAGACCTCATCCTTTTTGTGCCAAGATCCCACTCCCATTTCTCAAAAAAAAATCTGGATTAGTGCCTATTTTAGTAATTGAAACAATGTATGGTTATATTTTTTTATATAATATAATCTATGTCACAATAACAACGATAAAAAATCTTACCTAGAAACATAACAGAACAACATTTAAATAAAACTTTCGTTCAATACATTTTTTTTTATATAAAATATAAATGTAATATTATACTAGCAAACTGACATTACCTACACGTAAATGTTTTTTATTATTATTATAAAAAATCTCATGAGAAAAGTAAAATAAATTTGTAAAAGTAATATGAATCGTGCAACTTAAAACCTCTTTACGTATTTTTTTGTGTTATATTGAAGAGCCATTCTAGAGCGAACTGTAAAAAGGTCAAAGGTTATTCGTGTGAACTTGACGGTATAGTTACAAGCGCACTCAGCCTTGCAAGCAACGCTCGATGTACATGCAGCTTACCTAGGTCATGGTCACCTTGCAACTCTGCATCAATTATTAGTTAGTATTGCTAGGTCTGCAACTCAAATACATACAACCGCGTTGCTATATTGATTAACGGGCTGAGAGGCACCAAGTCACTGCGGCACCTGGGCACGTACATTAAGCCGAGAGCTGTTACTGCGGTGGCCTTAAGTATATACGTACTCAAGGGTAAACATTCTCAATTATTTATAGCATCTAAAATAAAATCTCAAAAAATAGATAGATAAAAATGTATTTTTTTTTTTTTTTTTTTTTTTAGTTTGTAATATTACCTTGAAATATCATCTATATTGATGTTTTATTTATATTTCAAAGGGAAGATAAATTTATAATTATTTTGTTTTCTTTGCTTCAAAGAAATTTAAAAATACACAGTATATGAAGTTTACTTAATATATGTGTGTGTGTGTACTGTATAATTTATACAAATTATATTATACATCATAGTATATGATTACATAATAACATTTTTATTTTTATAGTTTCAGAATTCAATTAAAATCTAAAAAGAAATACTTGTTAAAATTGCGAAATTTTTATTTTTATGCCATAGTTTATAATTAATAAACTTTGTGTGATTCTTCTAACCCCTCAACAAAATGTATCACTTGAGAATTTGCAGCGAGATAATAACTCAGCTTTACTTTGCAATGGTTTATTAGTAAATCTAAAGTCTCTTTGATCCCCATAGACTTTCTTGTTAATTAATACGTCATGTTGGTAAATACTCCATAAAATGAGAATCAAGATTATTTTTCCTGTACAGATGGTTTGATTTATTAATCGATTGTGCATTTACGAGCAGATCTCTTTCTTTCGACTAATTTACATTTAGAAAATATTATTTTATTTAATTTTGCTGGTAAAATAGTGAATTTTTTGGGGTACATAAATATCTTACTGGATTTTACTTCAGAGGGCGAGGCATTTAATTACTTTCTATGACAGCTTTCAGGACTTGAAATATAAATTCTATAAAAAAAAACTCAATACTCACACCTCGATAATTGTCACATCAAATTAGCAGAGAAAATAAATATTGTGTTTCAAAGAGCCATTAATTTTTAACAAAAAATCGTAATTGAAACTATAAAAACAAAATGAAAAGACTAACTTTTTAAACCGAGATATTTTTCATACTATAACTTATAAAATAAACTTTCATTTTATAAGTTTAGTTTGCTGAATTTGTAATTTTTGGCTCTTTTATAATAAAGAGTCTAGCTTAAAACTTTTTCAAATGTTAGATAATTTTTTACTAAACACAAATTATTCTATGGGGAGAAAAGCCCTTAAAGAAAATTTAAGTTTCCCTCTTCAGATTTCTTTTTCAGTGTGATATTATATCTTCGGCTCTCTCCTGATGCGTAGTCTACTTTTTCATCGCGCGCGCCCGCCGGGCTGCATAACTTCCCGAGGCGAGCCCCTTTTCCATCTATTTAAAAAGAATAAAAATTATTTACTGCATACTTTACTGTTATTAGGGAACTGGTTGTATGTACAAGAACAGTTTCCATGGCCAGCAATATATTACGTTCTGTTGAAAAAAAAAAAATGTGAAAATTGATTATTTCTTTCATTTTTTTAAATTAAGAGTTTTATGCTTTATTTTTCGACGTAAATTTTAGTTTGGTGTCAAGTAAAGTGAAGCTGGCAACATAGAGCTTTTGACAACTTTCAGTCTATAGCAAATACAACAAGAACACTTGAAAACAGCTGACATAAACTAAAAACCTACGTTGCAACGTTGCCAAATCTAAACTCAAATTCTGGAGTCAATACTACAAGCCGGCTTACAAGAAATAAAAATAATATATGTGCTTGTGTTGTTCGTTTGTTTTTAATAACAATAGCATGTGATTGTATTTTGTATCTTTTCATAATTTGATATTAAATTCTTTTAATAACTTTTAATATAAAATCAAATAATATGAGAAACTATATACAGTATAATTGTATTTTTGTTCTTTTTTATGAAATGATATTAAATATTGATATTGAATATTGAATTTTAGTTGGAAATTTAATACAAGTGTTTTGATTATTTTGTAAGGTTAATTGGATTTCACAGTGTTCTTTGAAAATCGTACAGCAAGAAAGAAAAAAAAATCAACTCTATTATTAATTCTCGCTCTTTACGCTTTGATTGAGCGCGCTATTGTGTCCTAGAGGTGTCGCTGGAAATGTCACTGTCGATCACAAAATTCTAACTAAAAATCAGAAATAAATTTTCATTCTTGTGAATTCTTTCAATGTCAATATATTTTTTATATATTATAAGTTTAATATTTTATATAAAAAGTAAATTTATATTAACATTTTTTTCTTCTGTCGTATTCTATAAAAAATAAATCTATGCGCCAATTTTTTTTTATTAACTTAACCAATATAAAAATCAAAATTTTTAAATATTTTGTATCATTCTTTAAATTAATTTTTTTTTTTTTTTTTTTTTTCCATAAAGTTTGAAAACATAAAATTTTACAATAAAAAAAAGCTGCTCAGGGTCTCAAGTAAATTCAATTTATAACGGAAGATTGTTTGAAGTATACCTTATAAAGGCGGATTCAGATGGCGACAACGGCGATGCGACGCGATTTTAACGTAAAAGCTGTGAAATTCTATGCGGAGGCGAATTCGCCGGTAATCGCGTTAATTACGATGCTCTTTTTCTTTTAACCGCCCAAAATGGCCGCCAATTGATGTTACAGCAAGTGCGCATTATTCGCGTCGCGTCGCATGGTAAAAATCGCCATCTGAATCCACCTTAATTAATTGTTGCATTAACAATGCTGATATTGCTTTCAAATTATATATTATATTATGTTGTCAAACATATTGCAAGGTTTTATTTTAAATGCAACTGAACTTCATTATAATTTTTTATAACGAAATATGTGATTGACTGTTCAATAAATCTGGAAGCTAAATTCACATTATTAAAGTACATCACAATAAATATATAATAAAGAATAAAACATTCTTATCATCATGTTGCAGTCCTCTTTTCATTTTTATTTTGAATATTTGCAGAGATGTTAATTATGAAAGTATAGAACTGATTACTAGGTTTGCAATGAGAACAAGGACAGGAGAAGATAATTTGATACGTAGCTAAACTGCTGGTAGACGTGATGTCACGTGATAGAGGAACCTGTCGTGCCTAGCGGTGCTGAGACCCCCAGGCGCTGAGATCACGTACATAAGATGCACGTAACATCGTGGCAATGGCGCAATCTTCGTGCAGCAATTTCCTACTTAGCTTGGCAGGATAGCTCTTATCAAATATTTAAAACCCAGCGATTCAATGCGCATGGTCTTCAATAACAAGTATTTGAAAATATTATAAAATTGTTCTATATGAATTTATTTTATAGAGGCCAGATTTCTCACCTTTTTTAAATTCTATATAATTATTACTCTGTTCAATATTATTTAAATTTAAACACATTTATAGATAATTTAAAATTAGAAAAATATATATTTTATTGATAAAAATAAATATGAATTTATTTAAAATTGTTTATTTATTCTTTTTTTATAATTACGTGGAATAGGAAAAGGTTAATTTTTTTGAAATAAAATAACATTATATTTTTATGAATGCACGGAACATTTTAATATAAACTTAAAAATAGTACAACAATTATATGAAAAATAATATGCTATACACGACTGAAGTATAGGTATATTTTTTGTAAAGACCGTATTAGATATAATATTATCTCCTGGAAAAAAAAAATCTACTGTTCTTCATCATCTTACAAGTCTACTGCCATACGTTAATTAGTCCCTAGTAAAAACTGTAGCAGATTTATTATATAATTACTTTCCCATGCAATTTATATACTGAGAATTAAAAATATATTTGGAGAACGCACGCCAAGCATATTGGATTTATTATTCTATTGGCTCAATAGAATATTGCTTTATAGAAATATAAAGCAATAGAAAACAATAATAAACTATATTTGCCTCAAAATTCACAAAATATTGTGTGCACAACCTTATATACCCACAGACCTTTCCTCTGACTAGCTGCTATAAGCAACGACTTTTTGTTTTTAAACAGGGAACAAAGTTAAACTTCTGTAGTTAACACTCTACTTGGTTACTTAATTAGCTTATTTCGTAAGCCAAACATAGTTTGTTTGTAATTTTTTTAAAGTAATTTTTGTTTTATTGTACATAGTTTGTTTTTTTCTTAAAGCGCAAACACTATTATTTTATACCTGAAAAATGCTTTAATATTTGAACCATTACTGACCTAAGGTATATGAAAATTGTGAAAAATCGCAACTGTTATTCTTTTTATATATCGTTTAAGAGAAATATTTATAAAATTTATTATTTGTTTTAAATCTAAAATAAAATATTTATATTTTTATTTTAAGTAGTGCCTTTTGAAGTTTAATTTTTATTTCAATATTAAATAATTATATTTTTTTCTTATTATATAGCTTCTGAAAAGTAGGATGTAAGATTATTATTATATTGAGTAATTTTCTAATTGATAAACAATACCTTTCTTTTTAAATATAAATGAGAAATAAAATAATCTAATGTTAATTGAAAATAGTTCGTGCTTTTTTTTTTTTTTTTTAATTAACAGGACATTTACTATCCATTATTATAGAAGTTCCAGATCATCCATCTTCTTTTTCAACATTGCTAGTAGGGGAAAAATAGCAGCAATAAAGTTAACGAGTCACTAATAGATTTTATGATATTTGAACTTGAAATATAAGACTTTACAAAATTCTAACAAAATTTTTAGGTAGTTGAGAAAAAAGTAAATAAAAATAGATTTTCATACCATTAGCCAATACACTGAGGCCTAAATTGAAGTATTAATTAAAAAATAATTAATAAAATTTGTAATTCCACATAGTATGTATTTTTTTTTCTCGACAGATAAAGTTTACGTTAATGTTTATTATATTATTATTATTTTTTCTTTTGCCCAGAGACACATGAAGATAATAGTTAGAGTTATACGTTGAAATGGACCGAAAATTTTAGGACGACGACAACCATAATATAAATGTACTTGTGTAGTATTTTCTTTTTTTGTTTTATATCCGTAATATAACAATGGACAAAGATACAGAGAACATCAGTGACAGAGATACCATAGCTTATAGATGAGAAAGATAGAAGAAAATCCAAATACACACACAAACATCATTATCATACAGTAAAAAAAAAAAAAATCATTTTTATAATAATATATAGTTGGCAATTATCAAAATAATAAGCAAAACATGCACATAATACAGAAATAAAAACATTATTTTTGTATCTAGTTATATTTTGATAAATTATCTAATCCAACATTTTTTTTATTGTTATTTTTTAAAGCCTCCAGTACAAATAGTAAAAAGGTATGAAAAATAATATATATTTTTTTGTATGCTTTCTAAGTAATATTTTTTTATACATAATAAGATAAACAATATTTTATTCAATCCACCAATTTTGGGCGTGAATATTTTAATTTATTAATATTAAGTTTGAGGGGTTGAGGAAGGGGGTCTACCAAGTTATCCAAAATTCGAGAGGCTTGTAATACACCACTTATGGATTTCCAGTAAATGTAGGGGGAGTGACTTTTTTGTGTGCTGGATTATTATCAATGTATAATTATTATTATTATTGTGAAAAAATACATCATTTAAATTCCTGTAACAATCGTTCTAATTACACGTCAAGCCGTGTACCAGTTATTTAATTATAACCTCTCGTCCCAGCGGAGTCGATTAAAAAACATGGTACGTACTGTACAATACGTTAAAAGTACTTTTAGGCCTAATTTTCTTATTTTATTTTTATTTTGAGTAATTGTTAAATTTATTAAGTATTATTATATTTACTACATCCAGTCATATATTATTAAATATTTTAATATTATACATTTAATAAAATAATTTACCACCTATTTAAGGTATATAGTGGTGTATTTTATATAGTCAAAACGTATATTTAACTAAATCTAAAGAAATGACAATGTGTAAGTTAAATTGGGACCTATTTTTTTATTACAATTATTCCAGTCATTTTTAAATTATGAATATATGTTTGTTTCTTTATTAATAAAATACTACAAGGGAATTCAATAAAAATTAGAAATAAAAAACAAAATTAATATTTTTTTAGTATCTAAAATTTTCATAAATTTAATATTAAGAAGCATACCCACTTATACATAAAAGTATTTTCTATTTTGATACAACAAATTTTCAATTTACATTAAAGAGAAGCATGCACCCATTTCGCTTGCCCGCGTGCACAGCCCACGCCCGAACATTTTAGACTTTTCAGTCATAAACCTTCAAACATTTTTTTTTTTTTTTTTACCATACAACCATAAACCCAATCACTTTCTTTCCTCATTAAAAACAACTTCCAAGCGGGCGGGCATCGTGGAGCCATGTGGTCGCTGTGTGTGTTTCATATCAGGTACCTTATCACAAAAAAGTCTTGGCGAACTCGACTGTTAATTATTATTATAATTATATTGATGCGGTATTATGTTCTATAACCAATTCTTAATAATTCATAATGAATGTTAAATATAATATATATATTATATATTTTTTAAATATTGCTCACAAAACTGTTGTGTTTGCAAATAAAAACAAAATGAAAATATTTTCTGCAAGCTTCATAGCAGAATTTACTGATATCAGATGAAACAAAAGATTTTATAGTACCTTCAGACCAGCATATATCAGTCTGAGAGTTGGGCTGCATACTTGTGATTAATTTAATTTGATGCAATTTTGTGCCTTTTATTACTGGGCAGCAATGAAACTTATTAATTTTGTTTATAGCCAATTTTAAATTTCCAAATTTAAGTAGCAAATATAATGAAGCAAAAATTGGATTGCAGAAAATATAACTTCAGCTTTTTGTAAAAGTATGTACACTAAATAATATTAATAATAAAAAAAAATACAATATTATTTATTTTATTTTTTTTTTTTTTGTAAGAAATAATGTAAAAATAAAACCACTCGTTGAGATTAGATAAAATATCAGTAGAAAAATCAATAATTAAAAAAATCATACAAAGAAGACCCAAAAAATAACACTTTCTCTAAGTTTTCTATTAGAAATAGCAAAAAGGAAATAAAAATCAAGAATTACAAAGTTAGGGATTAACGATAGCACCGCCTAGCGGTAAAAAGGCTTAAAATACTGATATCATTTCTCTTTCTCTCTCTTATCTGGGTGCTAAAAAAGAATTATAATTATTTATTTATAATAACACGTATTCGTCTAATATGAAAACCGTGACAAAAATATATTATGATCACTCCTTATAGGTTATATGTACATTTCTGATAACACTTAGCTGCTATACAACAATATAAATATCTGCTCATCAAACCCTCCACCCCTTCCCTTCCCAATGTGAGTCCAAGTGAGTAAAGTTACGTCATTCGTTCGTTATCACCACTCTTCGTATCAATCACTATCAAAAACCTCCTCACTTTATGACGTCACATTAGAGTATTAATGCAACATTCAATTGTTTATTTTCTTGTTTTTTTTTTTAACAATTAATTTTTAAATTTTAAGATTATTCAAATTTATGCATACATTTTTTTACTAATTGAATCATCAAAAGTACGTTTTTTTTTTTAAATATAAATTTGTATTTCTTTTTAAGAAATGTTTCTCATTTTACTGTGTCCTTTCTTTTTTTTTTTTTTTTTTTCCAAGCTCTCATCATTAACATCTTTTCGCGACAAATCAAGTCCAGGTACTTGTTAACAAAGCTAATTGAATATTTAAAAAAAAATCATCATCAACATTGCAAATTACAGTTAAAGAAATATTAATTAACATATTTATTTCTTATTTTCTATTACAATTTAGGACATATTTTGTTTCTTCTTGATGATGACTTTTACTTTGCTTGCTATATTGTCGTTACAATGATATTATCATTTTAATATTCCAGCACCCTGCTGAGTCATCAGGCAGCTTGCGCAACCCGATGCTCAGCTGCACACGTATCACACCTTCTTTGCATAAACAGATAACATTTTTTTTTTTCAATATTTTTTACATTTTTTGTTATGATTTTTATACACATTTTCACATAAGTTTTTATGAAAAATATTCTAAAAACAAACAAACAAACAAACAATACACCAACAATCATGTGGAAAAAAAAATATCTAAAATACAAAACCAATGCCAGATTATATATTATAAAATAAGAATAAAGAGTAAAAATTCATGTGCAAAGTGGTAAAATATTTATTTATTTTTTTATAAGAAAGTAAAAAAGGAAGGATTAAAAATTAATTAAATATAGGCAATGGTTGTTGTATTTTTTATAGTGGACAGGTCTAATAATTATATTATTTATAATTAAACTTATTTAGTTTTAATATAAAAAATTGCAAAAAATATTAAAAATTAGCATTATACATTTATAATATATATTAATATTTTTTTATGATGATAATAATAATTTACCCATACACTCTATATACTACAAGTTTTTAGAAAAAGGTTTCTAGACAATGATGTAGAAACATTTAACAATTGATTCACAACAATAGTACTTTGAATCTTATAAGAATTGAATAATAACATTTTTTTTAAGCGTGTTGGTTGAGGGATTTTTGCTTTTTAAGTTTGGTAAAACATGAAACTGACTGTAACAACAAAATATACAAGTGTCAAGTTGGTAAAAGTACAATGCACTGCAGACACATACATATAATTAGACTACTTTTTATATCAGATAAGGAAAATAATGATGAAATATTTCAGATTTTTCATTCAACGACTTGAATTATACATATTTTTTTAAAAATCCCGATAAAGTGGCAGCATTTAAAATGAGCAATAAATTTTGACCGTTTTAAAATAATTGTACAGTTGATCACATATAATATACTTTTAATAATTGAAAATGGGGACATCTATTTATTTTTTAATTATGCCTTCATTTATGCTGTTTTCTTTTTTTTTTTACACACATTTATAATCGCAATCATATATATATTTATATATATATGATATAAAAATTGATATCTAATTAATAAAATTATTTAAAGCATTACAGCATATATAGTTTGAGATCGAAACAGAAAGACATCGATAGTTTTTTTATGATAATTATAATATATATATATATATATATATATATATATATTATTTTTTATATTTAATAAGTCGTATTTTTAAATGACATACAACAGATATAACTTGCCTACTACATATATTTCTAGGATGTCTCGTACACGTATAGATTCCAGTGAAAAAATAAACATGGTCAGTAACCGACGTCGTGCTCCGCAACGAGTCAAGTCACTGGACTAGTCGATTATCGGACCATCGATCCATCCATCGATCCATCGCAGCACAACTTTAAAGTGGACGAGCGACATCGAAATTATCAGTTATTATTTAATGTGCAATATTATTTTATATTTTATAATGTTGTAAAAAAAATACGTTTTTGGTATTTCATTTTACTGACACTGTTTGTAATGCTTTTTTTTAAGCATTTAAATACTACTTGTTGTTGCAAGTATAGAATAGATTTTACTTTAATTAAATATTAAATTGTTTTTCTCTTGTCTTTATTTGTAACATTCACTTTTTTTCTTTTTTTTTTATTTGTATGTGTATTATTTTCATAAAGGCATAAAAAAAGGACTTAAATTTTGAAGGGCGGAAATGCTTATTACTTACAATAATGTTCTATTTCAAATTTATATCTTTCTTCCAACTTATATATTTTATTCAGATTTCGTCTATTTTAAACTCAGGGTTTTAGTTTCATTTAGTGACAAAAAAGTGTAATTTATTTTGAACTTGTGTTTGAATTGCCTCTGTATCGGGTCATAGGGTGAGGGTTCACACCCCCATCCGCCATTTTGACGTTCTGACAATTAACATGGAGGGGCATGTGACACTTTTCTACTAGGGTCGTGACAAAACAAAAGCAACCTTAAAGGTTTCTCTATATTATGGTGATACAACCTTGTTGTTATTATTATTTATTTTTTGAAGAAAAACATCGATAAGATTCTATGTCCTGAAGTGAATCTTCAACTATTTAATCTCTGCTCATAGGAGATTTACAAAAGGAAGAGCCTTAGGCGTATAGTTTGCCAAGCTGAAAATTGCTCTATAATGGCATTATTTTTTTTATATATACCTGGGGTTCATATGATTTTTTTTAATAATCACTATGTGACAATTATATTATTATTATTTTGTGAAGACATTTTTTTTTTTTTTTTACTAAGGAGATACTGATTCTAACTGGTGCAAATTGGTACTCTAATTTGCCACCAGGAGGTGCTGGTATTGGCCAGACTGGTAGGTCTGCAGACCAAAGTTGAGGCCATCCAACAGTTGTTGTTTACCGCCGCTCTCGCCACCGTTTTGTCCCGACGAAGCGTTGGCGACTCCTGGAGAATTTGCAGCGCCCGGTGATCCCGCGGACGTGACATTAGCGCTTGAAGTGGGTGACATTGCTGGCGGCAAGATGGCGGAGGGTGCATTTCCGCCAGAGCCACCGAGGTTGACTGAGGTGGGGAAGTAGTGAGGCTGACTATCCATGTAAGTGGGGAACTTGTGATGCTGAGGTGCGAAGTGCATCTCTGACTGCAACGGGTGCGGCTGGTGGTGGTACTGAGGCGCAGGGAAATGCAGGTAGTGGCGCCCGGGGAAGAAGTAGTTCTCAGGATTGCCAGGTTGTTGCGGCTGAGAAGGTTGGGCCGGGGGGTGAGGGGACAGCGAGCGCGGTCTGCTACCCACAAAACCATTGGGAGCACCATTCTGTTGTGTCTGTTGTTGCTGCTGCTGTTGCTGTAGCGCACGCTGTTTAATGTAGTTGGAGAATTCGGTGGGAGACATGCGATTTGCACGCTTGCTACTCGTTTTCAGTTTCGTACTGCCGAACTTGGTTTGCGCAAAAGTTGCGGTCGTAAAAGTGAGAGGTGGAGCATTTGGCCTTCCGAGGAAGGGAGCTGCTGTAGTGGATGCTGCTGCGGCCTGCGGTACTGGCGATACGGTACCTGCTGCCGAGACTGCACACTGTTGTTGCACTGGGACCACCGCAACACTCGGGGGCAGAACCTTCTGACTGCTAGGTGCGGGTTGCTGCTGAGAACTCACGAGAGGACCAGATGGTGGTGGAGAAGCAGGAGATAAAACCGCACTTTGGTACGGAGACACACATCCAGTTGGTTGCTTTACAGTAGAAGGTCCAAGATTCAAATTACCCAAAGCATTTTGTATAGGTCTAAAACACTGTGCGTCTGGATTGAACGTTTTACGGACCTCAGTGTCTAAATCATCCTCGGATGATATATGTGTTGGTGTCGTACTGTTATTGATTCCAGCAGAGTTACCGTTGGCCTCGCTGTACAAGATGCGTACCTGGCCCTTTTCGCCAATACGGTAGCTCACCTCGGCGGGGTCTACCCACACTGCCAGCTCCTGAGGCATGTTCTCCAGAATGTCCTGGACGGGAATCCCGCTCTCTCTTGCCGCACGTTCCAGTACAGGGTCTACGGGACCATTACCCGTCTTGATACAGCGGTAAGCTGAGCCTCGAACTGGTTTCTCGGGGTACCAGTGACCGTTGAATTTCTCTCGGAGTGCACGTTCTAGCTCCTCGCCGAATAAGTTGACACGACGGCGAGGTAGTTTGTTGTACAAATAAGAGATGACGAAATTTAGAGCCACTTGGATCTCAATATGCATCGTGTCGTTAAAACGAGATGATCTATCAATGTTGCTCACAATATTTGTGTCAAAAGTAGGGTTTTTTAAAGGAGAAAAACTCACAATGTCATAGCGTCAAATCAAGCATCTTGAGGCCGGAATAGAATCTGAAACAAAATAAAAAAACTCTAATTAATCAATTGTATAGGTTCACCAATTAATATTTTATCTTTGTGTGGACTAAAATGAGAGACAAACTCACAAAAAGTGTAATTATTTTTTTTGCGTTAATTACAAGTATTGACGTCATTCTGTAACATTATCCCTTAGTAATTAGAAGACGGGCAATTTAGTCTGCACTAACGAGGCATAAAAATTCGCAGCCTACGCGCCTGCTTCTCTTTTGTGTATGCAACCCGCACAATATGCCAGCAAAAGAAGTTGCCTACCAATAAAGGGGTATATCTAATTATGGAATTTCTGTAGAATTATTGTGAAGTAATTTTTAAAAGTTATTTGAAGAACTAAAACTTAAAATACATTTCTATTAATAAATTGCCTTCCATGTTGATCACAAATTCAATTTCTCTACTCGTCTGAGAAAAGGATTTACAACAGACAAACAACTACTTTTGTGTCTTATTGTTTCCGCAATTCAAGATTACAGAAGTTGTTCTATTTCCTCAGAGTAATAATTCGACATTGCTTTACGGACGATTGCATAGCTGGGAGGGCGCCACGATAATAATACTACAAGTACCGTCTGTGACACAAACATAGCTACTGTGCGGGGGCATGACCGCAATCTAGCTCACGGGCATGCAATAAACGTGGCAACACCGCTTCAGCAGCAAACATCAGTCTATAAGAGAAAAGATCAAACCATCACCTTTCTTCCTTCATCTAATGATGTTGTTTACGTAAGCAAATTTACACCAACATGTTTGTATCAAGCAGAATATTATACTTAATGAAGTTTTAATTCATTTTAACTTTAATTAACGAGAAGAACAAAACAAAATTGACTTAGAATTTAAAATTAGATTCTAATAATAAAATTGATTCATAAAATAACAATAATAATGTTTTCCAAAGGAGAACGAATATAAAAAATATTAATAACAAAATTAATCTAAAACAGACATCAAATAGCATATCATGTATATTATTTTAAGCATAATTTGATGCTAAAATTTTAAAGCAGATAGCAAGCATTAATTACAATTTTGATAAATCAGGTAATTAAAGTACAAGAATATTTAGAATTTAAAATACATATCTTCTTTTTATAAACAACGTTTTAAACAACATTGTTTGTAAAAAGTATTCAATACTGTAAGTATTTTAAAAAACTGGGATAACAATTTCTTTTCTTTAAGCGAACAATTCAGTTGACAAAAATGAGAGTAGAAGGTTGAAAATTCTACTATCAGTTGGATCATAAAAGTATACAATCGATAAGGGAGCAAAATTTCCACCACGCACTTCACGTGGCTACTTTATAATATAAAAGAAAGGGTTACAACTTAGAACCCCCTAGAAGGACCTAGCAAATAGGAGGGTCACCACCGTATGACAAAACCAGCCTCTTGATATTTTCTGTCTACGCCATTGATGGACTTGTCTCTAATTGATTCTTAGCAGCAGCCCTTTCTCGTGCAGATGACGATGTCTGACCACGTCAGTCATCAAGCTTGTCACGTGGGCAAGGCAAGCAGCGTGGGAGGCGAGCGCTCTTTGCTCCTCGCACGCTATCGGAAATCGATGGATAGCCACTATAACCACGGTGGTATGCTTGTGTTCTCGCTCGGCGGGTCTACTGCCTTGATGGCGCTCAATAAGATACACAACAGGCCTGGTTAGCATGCAGGATTACACCTACACCCACACGCATTCGGTAGCAGCTCAAATGTATTACAAAATATCCTTGAAGAATTTTCTATTTTGCTTTTGTATACAAAGTAAAAAAAAAATACATAAAAAAAATTTTGGTGCAGAAAAACAATTGAATGTATTGTATATAGTATCGCCAGTGAAAAATTTAATTTTTTCATAACAATGATAGCAAAAAATATGCCATGTATTTTTTTAATAAAGTGATAATAATTGACAGTTTGTATTCGTATAGTCGAAATTTATACAGAAACATGTTTTTATTGTTAAGTCTTCATAAAAACACGATACATTTTCAAAGCTAATTAATGTTTATTGAAACTTTGAATAATTAAGGCCTTATATGAGCTCGTTATATTAAACCACATGTTATTGAATTGATATTTCAGTGAACTCTCATTTTCCTTGTCAACAAATGACTACACAGCAAGGTTTATACGCTCGCCATCAATTGAGATATTATATAAGGTTATTAATATTCTGTAAACTACTAAAAAATTGTTTTTCCTCATTGAATTTAGTTAGTGAGAAAATTAATTAATTTTCAATATGATTCCTCCAACATTTACTGCTTTAAAGGAAGATGAGAATTGATGAAATATCAAATATAATAATTATTTTATAATAGTAAAATTTATTTTGTTAAGCTGGCCATTCAATTTTGCTTATAGTTTTTTCTTACATTATTTATATTCTCGCCCTCAAAAACTCGTTTACAGGCAATTTGCTAACAAATAGATTTAGTAAATGTCCTTAGTGAACTATCAGAAAAATATATGTAAATTTCTCTGTATGCCTGCAGTCATTTGAAAAAAAGTATATATTCTGATTTGGTGCTTAAGCTATTTAGTGAGATATTGCGCGGTGAGAAGTATCTAAACTAAGGTTACGCAATTATTCGACTCGCAATGTAAATTTTAATTAAAAATAAGCCGCAAGAAAAATTTATCAGGGCGATTTACTTTATTTTCCAACCCCCTTACCAGCTTAATTGCGTAAGCTACAACGACCTTGTTTTAATATTTGTTTTTATTTTGCTTTAAAGAAAAAAAACAGGTTTGTTGTTTTTCTCGCTCCTTTTGGGGGGAGGGGGTCCAAGGTTGAGAGTTACCAATCGGGGGCAAGAAAAAATTTGCTTTAAACCAGGATTTAATCCATTTTATATTAGTTATAACTTTATAAGTATAATATTACAACAAAGTTAAAAAAAATCTGATTATTAAAATGTATCTGTTTTGTTTTGTAAGTGTTTTCTCTTAGCACACATAAAAACTTTTGAAACAAAATATAGTGTGTTGCATAAAAAAAACTTATAAACAAATAGATAAGGAACTTGTCAAGAACACAACTTTTCCTTACGGAAGACTTACGATATTTACAGTTCAAATAAAACTTTTGAAAACTTTCTCATTTAATTTTTACTATACATTTTATGCACGTTTTTATTTTTCATTTAAAGAAAAAAAAAACTTAATTTGATAGTTATAATTTCATTACAAAGAGCAAGCTGCTAAAAATTTCAATCTGAGTCGTAATTAAAATGAAAGTCAAGCAGCTATGATATTCGAGTCGTCTTGATATTGCGAGTGCTCGTCGCAGCGCGGGTCTCAGTTACGTCGCTCGTCCTTTGCGGCGCGTGCACACAGGCTCAGCTGGGCTCGGGTTTCACACTTGTTACCGTAATACGTTGTAAAAACATAAGGGGTTGTTAAAGCTACAAGTACAATTAGAAATAAACAGAATTTTATCTTAACCAGATTTGCAAGCAAAATAGTCAAAATCACGTATTTTGCCAATAGGTAGAGGCATCTAGGCATTTCACAAGGAGTTAATTTTACCACGATTACACGGGGCAACGATTATATAAACAGAAGGAGGTGTAAAAAGAGCAACCGGCTTTCCAAAATACTTTCCTTTTATATAAATTTGTGTCTTAATGTTGTTGTTTTTTTACGTGAACATAAATTATAATGGTAATGCGCAAGTTGTCACGAAGTAACACAACATAAAGAAAGTAACATACTGTATATTTAAGTTGATGTTGAAAATCGTGTTTTGCTAGATAGCATGACATGTAAAGAGCAAATAGCATTTAGTTTCCACACTGTTTTTAAGTGCAACATATGATGAGACTCTTGGTGACGTGATTTGCGGACGGAGTTACCGGCTGATTTCGCTGCGAATCTTGGGCAACCAGGGAATAGTATATAGCTGCTTACATTTACTTGCACATTTTCATGTAATTTTCAAGAAAATTTGACATATAGGTTTGAGTTTTAGACATAATCAGGCATAAAAATAAAATTCCAGTATCAAAGATGCTGGAATACAGATGAATAGAGCAATGCAATCAACATTTAACAATAGACATTTTCACTTAAAACGAAATAAAAACATCCAACATATCCAAACCATTATAACAAGCCTATCATTCTCGAAACATTGTGAAGTATCATAAAATATAGAAGATCCTATTGTTAGTCTTGGTTTTGGCACGGAGTAGTGGGTAGTAATTATGATGGAGCGGGTGGTGTTGAAACGCGGACCAAAATATCCACCTGAATCACACGACGCCGGCAGAGGGTTACTCCATACTCTCTCCGTGCATGACATTCGCCGGTCTCATTGCTTAGCCTCACAACATGGTTGCCACATCTATACTAAACTCTTACATCACTGTTGCCAACTTCTTTACACAGGTAAAAAATAAACACGCATGTAGTGTTTTGCAATTCTGTATTTTTAAATCAAGGATGACCTCTACTAGTTTCACTATTTTTTTTTTTTTGTAACTCAAAAAGAAAATTAATGATTTTTTACTGGCCCTCATTATTGTTGCTAGTTTTTGTTTTAAGAAATCTATAATTATACAATATTACTCATGAATATATTATAAAGTGGTCTACAAATACACACGCACAAAAATAAATCCAATAATAAACTTGGTCACAGCAAGACAGCTGGTGAAGATTTTAAGTCCACTCGATAGTTACAGCGAAGTCAAAATTTACTTGGAAATCAGAAGTGTTTCAAGAAACCTGATATATACCTATCGCGAAAATATACGAAAAGTCTCATAGTCTCATCATGACTATTCTGAATAAACTATTATTAATTATTACTGGTTTAATTTAGACCCAGAATGCAATATGAGACATTTCATTGGATATTGTTGTTAAAAGAAGCAACAGTTTGAATTTTGATCTATATAGAAGTCCAATTTTAATTATGGCAAAATATCCCGATTCAGTCTTAAATTCTATAGAAAACCTTTTTTCAGGTTGATTCAGTTTAATATATTTATTTATCCTATTCGTTGCTGTCCCTTTTTGAGTAATCTAACATAAAGGTAAATATGCAGGGAAGGATATATAGCAGTCAGGAAGGTTTAGTCACCCTATTCATATAAAATAGGATTTTTGATGACCCTTACAACTTATGAAAGGATTCAGTAAGGTGTATGCACGATATTGAATCGATCTTTATGAAAGCAGCCGTGTTAGGTAAATTTGACATATTTTTTTTTGTAAACTTTCCAAAAATACAAAATACCACTCACTAATAAGTTGAAAGTAATCTTATTATAACTATACTTTTCTCAGCGATGTGAGTTTTTGTATTTGAGTACATAGAGGTAAGGAAAGCATCAGTAAAATTTCAACTTTTGGGAGAGTTCACTAAATACTCGCAGAGCATCTTTCATTCTTTGCTCGATTTAGTTTTATGTTATTAATAAACGTGCTTCAGATGTCAATTACAAATTAAGATGTTATTTGTGAATAAGTTTGAACAACACTGTCTTCTGTGTAAAATTAAATTCGCATGGGAATGCAAGTATATTGTCACAGCTGATAGAATACAATCATGTTGTTACAATTTAAAAAATGTTGTCATGCAAAAAAAAAAAAAAAAACAAGTTTAAAACTATCCTTTTTGCATTTAATTAAAATCAAAGTATGCAACTTCTGTCTTTTTTGTGCAAGAAACTGTACATGCAAACAACTATAGTATCATTAGCTGATATATTATATTGCTTTTTGTTAAATTTATAACATGTAATTGCAAAGAATAAATTACATATACTGTATATTAATTTTCGTCCAACTTGAGAGTAAAAAAGAAACTGAAAGCAGAAGCAATCATCGCCGGTGTTTGCACACTGTACAGTTAGATCATAACCTGCTCCTCGCACTATTTGCAGAGTATATCAAGTAGCAAGAAGAAGAAGATTTGACGTCACTTCACGTGTTTGTGACGTCACACATCGCGTCCCAGTATTTACCGTCGTCCCGCGAAGAGCTAATTTGGGCGGCCCGCGGCTGCTGCTACTGCATGCCTGCTGCCACCGATCACACTAGCAGGCAGCACCAACCAGTAATCTATCTGGACCATCGCCTAATATAGCAGCATGCAACAGCAGTGTAACTAGTAGCATCCCACACCCGAAGAAAAATATTCCGTATACTTATATGCGTCAATCACCTCAACTTTAATCGTCTTTCATGACACGCATTATAATTTTAAGAATTTTTACGCTATAGTTAAAGCATTATAGTATAGCAAGGGAGTTCTTATAGTAACTTCATGTCAATTAGATGTTAATTTAGAAACCATAGAAGCTAAAATACAAGTGCTTGTTTGAGAGAAACAAGTCACTTGATATTCAGAGCCAGAAAATATGTTGGTGAACAGTTCTGCACACAAGAATAGTCAGCAGAGAGACGATCTTATTTTAAGGCAAACACTGTACTTCAATACGATGACTTATAATAAATTCCTTATAAAATGGCAACATCGGAACCATACAATTAAATTTTCTATGTACCTAACTCTATTTTTTTTTTTTTAATATTTTATCATAGAAAATGTCTGTAATATATTTTTATTATATAAAAATTATATATTAAACTGTATAATATTATAGTAAAAAAGACTGTCAGGTGCAAAATAAAACTTACTGATTGTAATTATTTTCTTATTTCTCTATTTAAAAGGTAGTATTTTTAAAATATTGTAGAAAAAAATATTAACTGCATTTATTATTATTTTGCTCTGGTTGTAGTCTTATTTATTCATGTTGTCAATGTTTTAACCAAAAGGATTTGCATAAATCTCTACTTTTTTATTATATATTACATTTTTAGTATTTCTTTTATCTCTTTTCTAGTATCTAACATGAGAATTGAGCTCAGCAGACTCGATTTTTTTACACCATGGTGACAACACTTCGCGTCTTTCCGTAAAAAAAAAAAGCAATTGACTTTCATCGTTGGAATCAAAATATATCAATCTAACGCTTGTTGATTTTTGTATCCTTTATAAACATTTTCTTTGCCTATATGAAATTCTTGGAAAACTCGTAATGTTATTCCTACGTACCGATACGAAAGGATAAAACGTCCTTAAACCCCGGGGGCTTAAGTTGGCAACTGTGCTATCAATGTTATCATCTTTCCTTTCTGCGACAATGCAGGAAAGACAATTTTGCCATATGTAGATGAAAAAAATTGTCAACTAAAATTAGCAATAAACGCTGCTATCAGTATATAAAAATAAAACAAATATAGTTTTAACATATTATGTAGTTTTGTATTTAGCACACCATACAAAGCAGAAAATTGTAAAAATAAAACTAAATTAAATAACATTAATTTTTTATTTGTTTAGTTTTTATATATTCAACCCTCATATAAATAAAACTAGAATTGTTTAATAACTTGACATTATTTTAATGAAGTAAAATGCTAATGACGTCTCTGTAGTAGCTTTGCATTTGAAACTACAACCGGAAGAATTAGCCTAGCATAGCGTTGGGCGTTGTCTGCATGAATACATCCAAGTCAACTGCTGCATCACAGGCAGGTATACTACAGAGAGCAGTTTTTCTTACCTCTAGAACTGCTATTTTATTATAACAACAGTTCTTTTCAGCTAAAAGAAAAAAAAATTAAATTACATCTCATTTGAGTATGCTATAAAAAATAATGAATAAATTATACTACATTAAATATAATAAATTTTAACCTTATACAATGTCAAAGAGAATGGAGAAAAAAAAATGTATATTATAATAATATCATAACAGAAGAGTACTAGACTAATAATTTATTATAAAACATGTACATTATTATTTTGTTATATACATAAAAAAGTTGTCTAAAATGTAGTCATCTTTATATAGAACTTGGCAAAGGGGTTTGTTCTTCTGATTGACTGTTTACCTCGGAGTTCTGACGTCATGGGCTACACTTTTACTGCGTCGAATTCTTAGGGCAGCGAGAGGGCGGCGTGAGGAAGGGAAGAGGTGGGATGGGCCTCCTGATGTGTGCCATATATATAAAAAAAAAAAGTTTGCTGGCACCACCGAACGTGAGCACCAGGGAGTGTATTTCAGAACGTAGAGAGTTGACCTTGTCTATTCACGGTGTATACACATTTAACAAAATACAGACCCTTCCAAGGTACCCTCCTCAATGTATGTTATTTAAAAAAATAGATTATTATTTTTTTGTGTCCCGTTAAAAGAAAATTAGGTCACGACTTTATAACTACAACTGGTTGTCTGCAACCATTCCTACTTTTACGTAACTATTGTTGCCTAAATTTTAGGGGCTTCGTTATAAATCTAAGCGACGAATGAATTCCTTTTTTTTATTCTTAAGTTTTTTGTTCGAATGTTCTCAATTCGTTATCATAGAGCTGAGCTCTAAAAATGACTGTTAGTTCGTTGCTCTTTTAGATTTACCATAATTATGATGTAATTTATGTGTTCATTAATTTTACTGCATTCCAACAACATAATGATAATATGGAACTACTATATATCAATGCTATGCATTTTGTGCTAACTTTTAAGAATTTACGTCATTGTAAATGAAGTTTCATAGTTTAAGGCTACTTCGTTATTGTGTAGTAAAATTCAAGTCAAGTAATTACAGTTGAAATTGCATGCAATGTATTTGTCTACATAATTACTCTGTACTCATTATTATATTTTATACGAATTGAAGTTATTTAACTACTACATAAATGAAAATAATTATACATAACATACATAAATATTGTATGTACTTCACTACTTCATATCTGAGTCTTATACTGCACGATTTTATAATATAATTTAAGAGAAAAAAATCTTATCATTACGTAAACATCTCCGCGTTATCGTTATAATATATTTACAGGAAAAAACCTTGTCATTTTTTTAACTTACAGAAATTACAATCTTCTAGTATAATTCTAATTTACGATTTATGAGATAAAATTTGGACCACATTGTAATATTGACCAAGGTCATGGAAGGGCGAGATCTGTTCTCCAGTGACGTCACAAGGGTTATACTGACGACTACTGCATGAGGAACTCCGCGAGGTGCGCGCAAGCGACGTGACACCCTCGTCGCGTCAATAACTTTATAAAATAAAATGAGGCACTCACCATTCACCACGTCATGTGCAGATACGCTCGTCAAATTTGCATGAGAGAGAATGCCGCTAGCTGTCATTAGCAAAGATATTGTTATATAACAATGATTCATCCATATTTATTTACACATAATAATGCAGCACGTATATTGTAGTAAGTGTTATTACTTATTATTACGATAAAAAATAATAATCAATGTTTTCTCTTTTCATTACTCATTTTCAATTTTATCAAAATTTTTAAAATATAATATGATTATAAGAAATGCTGTATAAAGTTTAAAGTATTTCTCATTCAAATAAATATATTATATTTCAAATTTATGAGGTTTTAACTGTAGCAACTTACGAAATAGTGAAAAATCTTATTAAAAATCATACAATAATTGCTCATTATTTTGTGGCTCTAATGTATACCCCGATTTTCTGAAAGTATAATATATTTTTTTTTATTATCTCTTTTATGGGCACAAACATATTATACATATATCACAATGTACAAGTCAGAATAATAAAAAAGAGCCCATGGGGCAAATGAAAAAGATTGCTGAGCAGTCCATTCACTGTAAGTGTTCATTCACTCGTTGAAATTAACTTATACTACTGATTCTTCAAATTATATACTGCAACAACGAGACGACGCATTGCAGTGTCAAGGTGAATACGTCATCACTATCTGCAGATTATCTCCCAATCTATCTTTATGGACACTTATCACTCTATTGACTTTCCTCTACATTGCGTTTTATTGACGACCAATTTTGTCTGCCCACTGTTATAGTTCTCTAGTGTGTTTTCTTTGTAAAAAAAAAAGAAACATATAACTTCATTGACTAATGTTTTGTTTACAAACTTTCGAAGTACTCCCATCAAATTTTGTAGTAATTAACTTCAAAGTATTACGAAACATATCCCTGCCTGTTTTGCTAGCTCCAAGATTATAATTTTGGGTGAGGTTACAAGTTCACAAACATCTAAAAACGTTATTCAAGTGTACCAATTCTCCATATCTGACTGCGGGGAAACGCCCACAAACAGTGCAGAGGTAGTAGCGTTCGGGCTGTAGAGGTGTACGGTACATTCTACGATGGTTGCAAAATAAAATATCGTGTATAAATCCATAGGGTGTTGAATTAATATAATTAATACCAAGTTTCTCCTTGACTTGATTGACAACCCTTAGGAATGATTTGAATACAGTATATGCATGCATTTAGGGTTATTTTATTGTGATTTTCCCCATGCAGGAGATACGATAATTTTTTATTGGTCACAAGTTTAAAGGTCCTATAAGCAGTTTTAAGTTATTCAAAATTTCCTCAGTATCCCTGTTACTGTGACCCGGTATATACAGTGTACGGCTGGCAGGTGAGATATGCATGCCGGCACACGTCACAACACCGGACGGAGGCATGCACGGAAGCTCAGCGCCAGCAGTTATCAACTTATCACCAACTGGTCATTCCATGGCAGAATGTGTGTCGCTGTGACGAGATTATTATACTGCTGCATGCAGCCTACCTATAGCTATAGGGCTTCACCTAACAACATCAAGAATAAAATTGATTATAAAATATATTATGCTAAATAATAATAAAAATTGATGACACGCAACAAACTCATCCACATAATGATAAAAAAATATCAAATATAAAATATCTATAATATTTTTTAATGTAAAATCCATAAATATTACGTTATTATATTTAGAAATTATTCATATTATAGTTGTTGTTTTTTTAATATTCACAAAATTGCTTACATGGTTTGAATATTTAATAGCAATTTATTAAAATAAATTAAACGCATTTGTGTTTAATATTCAACAAAAATTATTATATATTATATATAAACTTTGATTAAAAAAGTAACATAAAAATTTTAATAATAATAAAACAAATTCGCTCTTATAGTGACGAGTGTGCATCCGTGTGTGGAATAATTCTCGTTAGTCTTAACTCGAGTGGATGCAATTTGCATTTCAACCCAACAGTGCTGCATCTTCTTGTGCTGATGTTATTTCATGCAAATATATGGCAAGGTACCAGAACAACTATATTACTATCATGCATGTTCACTCAGTAGGAAAAAGTCAAACAACATGATTGTAAATGTCACAACGTTGCATTTAATCATGTTATGTATATATAATATTATGATGGCCTAGTTGTTATTATGACTATGATACTCTTATGTCAATTACTCTATACAATTCTGATGCAGCTGCTTGCTTGCTTGTTTATAGTGAACTCTATTCTACACTCATTTTAATTTTATAATTCATCCGGAAGTTATTAGTTTCTCACTTGTCATTTTATATTTAAGTCTTAGTGGAACTTTGCATATATATCCACCACCTAATTAATGGACAAAATGCATTGATTTTTCATTGCATATTTGGATTAAGGACTGCGAGTAATGGCTTTTTTTTTTCAGATTTTTTGAACTCTCTAACACCCTTAAAATTTTGATCTGAAAAACCCTATGAAGTCATTGTCATGCAAATATTTTAACAAGCAAGCATAGGAAAATACTTTGCTTGACTTTGACATTACAGCGTTTTTCCTCTTAATAATGGGGGTGTTATATGATTAAAAATCTGAAAAAAAAAATACAGTACTACACATAACTCCTGTATCCAAATATGCAATAAAAAATCATGCAGGTTTTTCAATATTGAAATACGATTAACAGGACTAGAAACCTGACAGTGAGATATTAGAATGTGAAAATTTTAGTGGCTTAATCGAAAGAAGGGGTAAAAATATGGTACTGTGAATTTTTCCAGATTTTTCTGAGACCGGGAATTATTTTTAAAAAATTGTTGAAAGTCTATTTTGATGACGTCACGGGCAGCACTCCTTAAGAAAAAGGATAGGGCAGTGCCGCCCGTGACGTCATAAAATAGACTTTCAATAATTTTTTAAAAATAGTTCCCGGTCTCAGAAAAATCTGAAAAAATTCAAAGCACCATATTTTTACCCCTTTTTTCGATCAAGCCACTAAAATTTTTACATTTTAATATCTCATTCCGCAGTAGGAATATCGAAATTAATTTTACTGTATTACATCATGGAATGCAGATTATTTGTGACCTCACAGTGACCCCTGACCTATCCTTGTACTTTGCAAAGACGTTCTGTAGTAGATATTATAGTCGTCGTCGTGTCATTGATTTTAACGCGAGCATGCGCCTTGTTATATCTCCCTTTACCCCTAGTGCGCCTATATATGCACCCACGCTAAGGCTAATCAGCTAATCCACTCACGCCTCATTTAACTTAATATATAGCAAGGGCCAAACTTAATGTACCGAATGTAATTAATTTAAACTGATAGGAAACACAAATAAAATTTGTACGTTTTATTATTTTAAAAAAATTGCTCATTTTTGTTATTGCTTTATTATGTTTTTGTATAATTAAATTAGTAGATGAATAAAAATAATAAATATCTATGTTCACACACAAAAAGACCCATGAAATATTAAGGCAAGCTGGTAGTAAAAAAAAATAATAATAATAAAAAGACTCCATACGATCATGGGTAGACGTATATTTCAGGGTAAAAAACGGAAAGAGTTTTCTCGGATAGGGTGTTTTGCTATGAGAATTTGGTGTATTAAGAAATAATTGTCCCATTTATTTATGCATTAATTTCTTTACCATGACTAATTTGGGGGATAGGAATTAAAACATTTATACCAAGTCGGCTATATCCCCTAATTTACTTGTAACAATTGGCATAAGTACCAAAATTATTTTAAATTAGTCGGGAGTTTTTACAAACAATTCGTCACAAGAGGCATATGTCTTGTGTTGTCTTTGCTCTAAATTACAAGAAACACTCACGTTGCAGATGACTTGCTGACCGTCAATAACTATAGTTGTAAAGAAGCCGTAGTAAACATGCTGGCTTGCAACTCTCAATGTATGCTGGTGAAATTCGCTTACAAGGTGAGTTGTGAATTGACATGACGTAAAATAACATTGAATACATCCGCACTTATAGTTTAATGAAAAATTTAATTTCAATAAAAAACAATACAAAAATATAAACTTGATCATTTCCCGGATACATATCCTCATGCATGATCACCTTGGTACGACGCTCGCTTCCAAATTTTGCTGACGGAATAATAACGTGCTGATTGATCGAGCAACCCGATATTCATTTACTGTTAATAATAAGGGTCTACGACAGCAATAAGCCATTAATCTCTGCGGTGTCTTTGCGTCGTTTTATATCTGTGACGCACGCAAGCTGTGATGACGTCAGACATATGGCCCCACCCCCTTGTCAGCTGTTTAAATGAACTGTGACCTCACTGGGCACCGCGCCGATCCATTGAGCTCGGCAATGTATTTGATTGCAGTAAAATTTCTGAGCAGAAAATTTAATGTTTTTGTTTTTTTACTCTCTCTAGCTCTCTCTCTCTCCATTTATTTGTTTGTTTTTTTTCTTTTTCTTTATTTTTTAGATATTTAGAAGGCTGATGACTGTTTTAAAATAATGATGAAATTTATAATGTATAAAAAATATGTAGATTAAATACACAGCTTTTTCAGTACACATAATAATGTTCATATTTAAGCTTTGATGGTAAAAAATAGTACTAAAGAGTATTAAAATACCTACTCACAGGTTACTCCAACATTTTTATGTCAAAGGTTACGACTGACCTTGCTTAAGTAATGAAAATCTTAGCACTATTGTTGCAGCAACACTAGCCATACTTTCTCTCCCCAGGCACATTGATCCCAGCTGAGACTCGTTGCCATGACAACCCAGCAGCCAATATCCGGAGAACCGTGTCGTAATTAGATAGCATAAGAAGCGTTTCGAAGAAGTATTCAAAAAAAAAGAAATATTTTATTGAATGAAATTAAACTTTATTTTAGAAAAATAATTTCTCAAGCTTCCTTTTTATCAATAAAATAATTATTACAAAAAATTAACTAAAAATAAACGTTTTTTTGGTGATTATAAAGACGTGAGGCTGATGTTTTAATATATAAGATAATATATAATAATGCAATCAAATTATTCTCAAGTTTGACAACAAAAATAACAAACTTCATATACAAGCTGTCTTGTGCTGGAAAGGTTCTGGAATATTCCACACCGCCCACCCATTTTCACAGTGGACGCAGCCGATCTTATTATTAAACAGAATTTTACAAAATTTACATTTTTTTTAAATATTTCGTAAAAGAGTCATAAGGGTTGATTTACAAAATTCTTGCCAATTTTTTTTAACGCCTGCAAAAATTTCCAATGTATATATAAATAAATAGCAAAATAAATAAATAGTATGTATAAAATTTAAGAGCTCTTATTTAAATATATATATGGACCTTTCCCCTCTTAATTTATACAGCGCCCGATTGAAAATGCAAAAAATATCAATTCACAAAAGCTGCCTATAAGTTTAGTTTTAAGTCCTTGATTTTCATTATAAATAACAAATTTTGGTACTAAAATTTGTGAACTAAACTCTACGTTAATACTACTACATCTCTGTTCTCGTGCATGTACTCGTTGCAATTAGAGCAGTCCTGACGTGCATTATTCATCACCATCGTGCATCGTCGCACTTGCATGCGGGCCTGCTGGCTTGCTTGATACATCGTTGTACCGACCCGCTTTCTGCAGGGCATTGCATGCAGTGTCTTGCAGAATTTACATAAAACATAACCGTGCATCACTCACAGCATGAAATCGTCACTGCCAGAATAAATTTTGATCACGGTGACAGCGAGTTGATATCTTGACATTTAAATAATCTGACCGTATCGCCCAAATATTCCACCAACAATTTCAAAGCTCGAACAATACATATTATACAGATGCTGCATGTAGCCATCTGAAATGGTGCTTTTTTTTTTTTTTTTTTTTACTTTAATGAAAGTTGTGAATGAATACTAATAAGAGGCTGCAGTTTAAATGGATATCTTGCATGCATCTAATTAAAAATGCCAGGCAAATGCAGTTTTAGCAAGCAAAATATGTTCTAAAATTATCATGACTTAGCTTATTTCCTAAGCTACAGTTACTACTACTTATTGCATATATAAAATATAATATATTAATGAATGGTATTTAAAGTATACAGTGCAACAATGTGAGTTTTGGTCATAATGTTTCATTCACTATTGCACTTACAACGAGTCCTTAAAAAATCTTGAATTAAAACTCTCACATTGTTGACGTGATTTTCAACAACAAGATTCACTCTTAATGTATTTCAGGGTGGGCCCCGCGGGTTCGAAAGGGGCGGGGGAGTTGCGTCATTCCGTTTATAGCCCGGGCATCGATCGCTGCACGCCCGCTCGGCGCTCGCTCGTTCGTTCGCCGCTGAGCACCACCCGGCCGGCAGGCAGGCAGGCAGCGTAGCCTAGGTCTGGGTCGACGAGGCACCATCTAGCCACCACCAGGCACCAGCTAAAAGCTTTTTTAATTGTTATACGCTGCTTCGCAATCTTCATGAATAATAAGCGAGAAAAATCAATAACACAGAGAAAAGAATACGCATACGATGGTAAGAAATTGTGATACATTGAAAAGCATGATGAATAGCCATGAAGTATTGATGTTGCCAAGAAGTATTCTTCCCTTGGCATTGCTGCATTTTTTTTTTTTTTTTTTTTTTTTTGTCGCATCACTGCAATTCACTACAAGATGTGAGCAAAATGAAGAACTATTGTGTATCTATTTATTTTTTTAAGTTATTATATACAATCTCAATTTCTCTCTTTACATTTCCTTCAATATTTCAATTAAAAATTAAAAATAACGTGATATACTTCATGAAAAAAATATTAAACCCTAAAATATGACAATTACGAAAGAAAACATGTGTATAGTTATGTTGTTAGAATATAAAGTAGAACACCCTGATAAAACTCATAACAAAATGCTAATACAGTATATTTATATGTTTTATAAATGCTAATTTGGGCTGCACTGTTGCTGGCGACAGCCCCGCCCCCCTCCAGCAGCACGCCCCCTTCGACGCACGCGTGCTCGCGACACCACCAGCGAGGTCAGCGGCTAATGAGGGGGGGGGGGTCACCTCTCCCGTGGAGCAAAGTGCTCTCTGTCAGCGCAATTTTAAAACAACACCATGTCACAGCAAATCTGCATGGCCTGATTGCAGTCTTGAGTGAAGTCAGAGATTTTTCAATCTTTTAATTACTCTGGTTTTGTTCATGATTTTTAGTGTTTTTTGAAATATTCTCTAAGGAAGAATCATACTATATTATATATATTAATATTTAATATAATGTATATATAAATTGAAAGTAAAGATTAGTTTGAATACTTTACTGTGAAAAAAGTATATAAACCCGTTTTGTAGGTACCACAAGGTCTTAAATAGTACATTAGGATATTTAGAATATATCCTTAAAATATCATGACGTGTTTCATGACGTTTCGTGCTCTCAAAAGTAGAAGCTTACGGTTATCAAGTAAACTCTCACCGCAGTAAGTGTAGTGAGATGCCATTTGTGTTTTGCTTACCATCGAAAAATAGAAATAATTCGGGCAAAGGTTTTAATATTTAATGTAATAAATACCAAGCCATGTAATCTTCAAAATTTTTCAAAATTACAGCAAATAGACAATAACGGTTGCATTTTTTTATTTCATAATTAGAAAATATGCCTAAAATTATGCTTTACTGAATTTTTTCGGATTTTTTGGAATGCGGGAACTTATTTAAAAAAAACATTTAAAATATCTGAATTAGGGTGGTACACCTGATGGGACAACCGTGACGTCATTTGTCGTGCTTTGATTGGCTGTTGATGATGTCACAGCTGCTGTGATTGGCTGTCGATGACGTCACGGTTGTCCCATCAGGTGTACCACCCAAATTCAGACATTTTAAATATTTTTTTAAAATTAGTTCCCGCACTCCAAAAAATCTGAAAAAATTCAGAAAAGCTTAATTTAATGTATATTTTCTAATTATGAAATAAAAAAATGCAACCATTATTGTCTATTGAGGATTATAATATGAAGTACTATAACGAGGTACCAGTTAAAAAAAGGTCTTAATTATAAGACACCTGCTTGTTAGCTTTGCCATATTTTCAATATTTTTATACTGATTCTTATTTTTTAATATTTAGATATATTTGTATAATATATATATGAAAATAAAAATGATCAGAAAGTGTTACTGTATTTATTTTACATGTGGTGGATTAAGAATGCAAATCATGCGTTTGTCCTCACCTTTGCCGACAAGGTCTATTATATACATCAGTACATCTACTTACGTGCCATGCAGGAAGAGAATATAATCTAAACCTTATAGCCATGAAGAGCATTATATTTTATAAGACATTCTAAGTTGATGACATCGAGTCTAACACTACCAACAATAGACAAGTCGATATTTTTTATTGTTGTGTTCACGTTAACTTTTTATCGTGTGTGATAACGTCTTTATTTACACCACAATATCCCTGATGAGACAGGTCTTGTGTATTTATAAGACTTTACTAATTTAATATTGTGTTGTCCATCAAAATATAAATCGATTACATCAGAAGCTCTCGACAAAAAGCGTGCTCGCTGATCTGCACGTTGATTCCCTCCGTCTCCGCACGATCAACTTCATTATCACACCGCAGGACCAAATGAGCCTTGTCCCGTGGAACTTTCATAAGGAAAAACACAAAATAAAAGTTTTTGTATCGCATCGTAAAGCAAAGAACAAAAAAAGTAAATAATATTGTATTTAAAATGGATATAGAAAAAAATTGTTTTTTTACGTTTAGTGGAACAAAGTTATTTTTCTGTTCTTTTTGTTAAAAAGCTATTTTGAAGGCTTCTGTGTTCTATTAATTCTCAGAATTCCTTTCTTTTCTTCCGTTGCCAAGTGACGGAAATCAAAAGTTGTCAATGTGAAAACCAAAACAAACAAAGAAAACAAAAATATATAAAAAAAAATAATAAATTGCTTCGATGACAAAAACATGACTATCATAAAATTTATATTTTGTTTCCCTTTTTTCCCAAATATAACAGCTTGTCTTAGACTTCATTTCTTCATACTGGAAAGTTTTTACTGCACTTTTGATTATGTGCAACTTTATTTCCTATTTTTTTTCAATATTTTAATTGTTATTGTACAAAAATTTCAATAATATCAGCGTATTGAAGAATATAATTAAGCAATAATATGAAAGTATAGGTAACAGGGAAAACACTCAACTATTGAGAAAATATTTTATGAAAATCTGAAGTCGCGCGTTCTTTCGTTTTAGAGACATGAAGCTTTTGAGAAATATTTTACCAATAGCGACTTAATTAAGACCATATTATTAACCAAAACGTTGATGTAAACTTTTTTAAATATTAAATACAGCTTATTCATCCCTGATATCTACAGATTACGATTTTAATTATACATACCTTCGTTTAAAGAGCTGTTATCATGACCTGCTTAGAAAGACGTACTTATTGATACTGAATCGACAAAATTATTTGGTTGCCAGACTCACATGATAATTTAATCTTCTGACGTAAATTGTAAACCACTATCGCCACTGCGCATATAATATACAGCTAAAATTACATTTATTTTTTATCATAATGCGAGGTAGATTGTGACGAGCGTGTTTCGTTCCACCCTAGCTTCTTCCGCAAACCTCACCAGTTATAGCCAGGACATCGCGTGTACCAAACTGGTAGCGTAAAGACTGACCTTGCTCCTATCGATTTTCATGTTGGTCCAAAATTTAATTATTGTTTGCGTGCGTGGGGGGTGCGTGGTGAACAAGTTGAGGATTGAGGGAGGAGGGTGGGGGAGGTTGTACCCCAATCCACCTGGAAAACCAGCTCAGAACTTCCACTATGAATTTAATCAACGATTCATACATATAGTAATTCCTTTTCCATTAAGAATTATTTCACCCCGGCTTAATACTGAATACAATTTAAATTCGATACTATAATAAATCCTTTTAAATTTATAAGTGGAAGGTGAATGAATTGAATATCTATAATTTAATTTCACGCTTATAAGATAGTATATTCATTAATTCTATGTAAAAATTTAAAATTAAAATAAAAATATATTTCTCAATTCAATTATAATACATGCATGTATTATGATGTTATAATATCATGTAATCAGTACTTTGTAAATAAAATATTAAATGGCAATGGATTTACTACTAAGAACAATATAAGAACTTTATTTTTTGAGTACGCGCGCAAAAAGTCTAAGATACTACTTTTTTTTATTTTAAATTTGTTGTTATGAACACAACTAATACAAATAAAATATTAAGTCAAAGTCACAAATGTATCATCACAATCCTCATAAGTAAAACATTACTGCAATAGCAGCTTCTTTTTCCAAGTTCACTTGCTCTATAGGTACTTAAATAGTACCATCGAGGCAGACTGCACCTTCTATCGATCAAAATTACTTATATTTTAACAGCATTTACAAACTATTATTTATTATTATAAAATCTGAAATATTGGTAAATGTAATCAATAACATTCATTTCCAAATAAATCCATTTTATTCCTTGTATTTAATATTTTAAATTGTTTTTTTTTTCATTTACAAAATCTTGACGAACTTATTTTTTATTGAATTGGCTTATATTTAACAATTATTGTTAATCATAAATATCTGAAGCCTTTGTTGATTGCCGCAGTAAAAGGTCACAAGTTGATAACATTTTTTTTTGTTTTTTTGTATTTTTTTTTTTTTTTTTTTTTTTAGTTGGCTTATGGTATATAACGTAATAATTATTATCTCTAATGATGTATCGTCACAGTAATCTTCTCCTAATTTGTGGAACCTTGCAAGTTGATAACGAAAGCAAGCAATAGCTAGACTTATTTAAATCTGCGGCGGCCGTCGTGCATGCCTCCTAATCTTATCACTCTACTGATAAGCCACGTTACGAGTGTCGTAAAGAAAAAGAGCCAGTCGTAATGTATAACACAAAACACCGTCATGACAATACCTCATTTGCTGATAATAGATGACACACAATCAGATATTATGATATATATGTTAAATTAATGGGTAATTCTGAATCATTAATGATATAGATTAAAATTTAGCTTTTTTTTTTTAATGCAGTCTTTTAGACTTAAAAAATACAATTTCAATAGTTCTAATAATATTTTCTAATTATGAATATATAATTCAGTACCAATGAGTAACGAGAGCGTTCTCCAATAATATAAAAGTTACAAGGTCATATAGAGGTCAACCTTTTGTTATTGTGGTTACGTTGTATTATTGCTCATATAAAAAGCGTGAATATAACCTTGCTTGCCACTACAATGTAATAGCATCTCTTTGCGACGAAAAAAAAAAATGTTGTGGCTACTCGAATGTCATCAAATTTTAAAACACAAAACAGTTGATGTGGCAGCAAAGTTATAAAATGCAAGTATTTTTGCTGTGTGCAAGTAAATAATACCATTTTGATGATAATGGGAAATCATCAGTATGCATATTCGAAAACTTCTGATTTATTCTGCATAGTTATGCACAAATTTTTCATAACATTAGACACAAAATAAGAATTAATAATATATAAATGCAATAAACTGATATAATGACTTTTAATATTTTTTGTGAATTTTAACATTAACACTTTACATATATAAATAACATAAATATTAAACAACTTACCTATTAAGTAATGATATTGTCCAGAGGAAGGGATTAAAGTATATCTTGTTTTAAACTATAAATAGATTCTATAATATTATTTTTTTGCAGGTGCAAAATTAATTATTTTTTAAACAAAATAAAAAAGGAATACTGAGGATAATTATTAATATAAAAGTAGAAAAATACTAAAAGAAAAAAACGCGATGTGAGAGACACTTGGAGCGACTTGTAGAGAGATGTGTACGTAGCGGCGAGATGCGTGTTGCCGCGCCGGCTTGCGGGTCGCTTGTGAATTGTGCAGCTCTCAGAAGCGCCGCCGCCATCACCCGAGTGGTGGCAGCACCGTCGTACCCCACCGTCCCTCCCGGCGTGTTCGCCACCGCGACACTTTATCGAGAGAATCAAGATGGCGCGCCAGAGTGAGCAACGCCGACGTGACTCTCCGCTCAAATTGTCTGTCCTCTCCTGGTAACTATCCCTATCCTATTCTATATATTAATCGTCTTGATTTCTATACTCCTATCCCCAGTCAATTTGATTCATAATCATCATCTCGCCTCACCGCATCCACATAATCCTACTTTGACCCTGCTCTTCGGTCGGCCCACAGGAGTCGACACGTTGAGAATCTTTCAAATTCCTGCCATTCCTTGCATGTTGTCGCCTGCATCATCAACCTACATTATTGCACCCCACACCACACCGTCAACCCAATGTCCTAAAATCCAACCAATTCCTTGTGTGGTTTTGGTTCACCCACGGTAACACGTGGTGGGCATATAGGTACCACTTCCATCATCACCTTGCATCCCACATTCCATAATCATCCTATCCATTGTTCGTCCATTATCCTTTACAAGACCCTGCAAAAAACAGTTCAACTATACAATTGATCCAAGTTACTCAGTACGTGGAATTATAGCCGTTTAGGCTCCTTCCAACAATTGTAAGAAGAAGAAGAAGACACTTTATCGACTTGCACTCGCGAGCACCGCCGCGGCTAATGCTGTTTCTTATGCTCATTACCTATCTATATCATCCAGACACCATTTACCAGTCTCAGCTGAGCTAATCAATAAACCAGATGCCAATAAATGAAATCAATTTTCAAACCCTAACTTGAAAAGAGACTAAAACTTTAATTTTATTTAAATTGGATTCGAAGAATAAAAAAGAAAGAAGAAATTTTGGTTGTCACTTTACTTTCAATTTGTTAAAATTTAAACAATTTGTAAAGTAATAAAGACTGGGAGTGAGCAGTGAACGAATTTCGTTAAGATAAAAGCGTCAAGGAAGACGAGAGAGAAATGTTATTTATTAACACCCACCCTATGCTGCTCGCACAGTTGAGCTCCAAAATGGCGAGGCACGGATACTGAAATGTCATACGGTGATACGCTGGCTAACACAGAGTTATATGTTAAGAAGTTGGACTGGCTTTTCCCTTAGGTTTTCCAAAGTTTTCTTGGCCGCAAGCTTCCCGTTTTATTACCATTAATTATTGCGATGATTAAATCATTTAACTTGTGAATACGCAAACAATTCACGTATAGTATTCTTGTACATACAAACCGATCTATAGTTATTTCACCCTGGAGTTATGCAACTTTTTCAACAATAAAACAGCGATACAGCGCGGGTTAAGGTGCAACAATTAATGCATACAATAACTGTTACACATGGCTATTAATTTATAATATACGTACTCCGATACGGTGCTTAACAAGTTGCCTAACCTCGGGGCGAGAAGCGAAAAGATATTACCTCGGATGGTGGAGTGTAAAAGGGAAAAAAAATATATATAAAAAAAAAAAGGACATGTCGTTCGCGCACCTATGGCCCGGTTCCAGGGGCTGTGGGTGTTTAAAATTTTAGATTTAAGATGGGCAAAATAGGAATTTTATTTCATGACAAAAAAAAAAAAATTACAAAATGACTAAGATGGAGCCGTTCGTCCTTTTTTCCTAGATATATCTTTTGAGAAAAAGTATCAAATCCTCCTCCATATCAATTTGATACCCAGCCATGTTTGTTATGGTTAATAGTCTGCAGTATTTTCTCGTAGCATGCAATTTAAAATTTGCGCTCGATCAACCTTACGCCCAAAGGTTCAGGTACATATATTATCGACAAACCTGCTATAAGTCTATAGTAGTATAGTTAATTGAGGCTCCTAGCTCATGTGCGAGGATATACTCTTAAGTTTTAACTGGATTGCCTCTGTAAACAAAAACTAATTAACAAATACTTCGTCTTCAAACTTCGAATCGATACTTCTCCTACATGCTGGACGTACGAAAACGGAATTCACTGCTTTGGTATATAGTGCTATAAATTGCTATAACATTGACTGAGCGCTGATTTTGATAATAAGAAAAGAAAAATTACATAAATAAATAATTATAATCGTGATGCTAATATTACTGTAGTTACATATATGTGATAATATTTTTAGTTGTATATAGATCTAAAAATCAAGAGGAGGCAGAGAGAGAGAGAGAGAGAGAGAGAGAGAGAGAGAGAGAGAGAGAGAGCATTTCATTGTTTAAATTTTTACATTGGATATAAGTCATGCACATATGAGTAAAAAGGGAGGTAATTTTTCTTCTTGAATTTGGAGACTTTTTTAGATACTTACATCGTTAGTACTAAACCCAAGAATTCTCCATAATGTAACAATACATTGGACAAATAAACATCACCTAAAACAAAAATCAGCCTGGTTATTCAGTTTTCCGTTTACAAGAGCTGTCGCTCCCACTCTAGTAACATGCTGCTACTCTACCTCTTTGGTCACTCGTGTTCCGACAACAAGTGGACGTCACAACGTCATTACGTAGCCGGGAGGCACGCACATTAAGCCGGCATGTCGTTGTAATACCTCCTCCAGCGTAACTGTAGTACAAACACGATTTAAGCCCGCGTGCATGACTGAGCGGGGAAATTCAGACAACCAGGCTTTACGGATCAACATATTCCTTATCTATATATAAGACATTTAACATGAGCCATATAATCTGATGAAAAGACATTTAGAACTTTCATTACTTAGCCCTTATTATATTGAAACAGATTAAAGGGGTATTATCTTTCAGTACCCTATGTCCCATGATAAGCATTTAAATTTCAATATTATACGTATATATAAAATATTATGCTGATTAATTTCATTATCGCGTATATAGCCGCTTGAGGATCTTGATTAATTAATAATTCTTAAATTTCATATATAGTCATTTTATATAATTATTATATTTTAATTTAATTTTCTTATTGAAATTTTAATTAATTTTACTTGTTGTAATATCATAACTATTTTTCTAATATTTTTCACCTTTCAAAATTAAATAACTACATCATTTGTATGTTGAAATCATAAAACGTTGTTCCTGATTCCTTTTTTTCTTCTTTTTTTAGATCACTGATTTTTTTTATAAAGACAAATATTAAAAAAAATATGATAGTGTTACATGATCTATAAAAGAAAAGTATTCTCAGCAGCTATTTTTATAAGTACTGTATAGGGTATATTCTATATAAAATGCATGTTCAGCATTTTGCTATATATACCTTTAAATAGGTCTTGTCGTTGTGAATTATTATGACCCAGTGAGGTGTATACCAAAGCTGACATGAGTAAACACTATCTCTATGCATGTTGTGTTATAGTGCGCCCGCTTATCACCCTCACCCCCCCCCCCTCCAACTCTCTGAACACACAAGCTAGCAGTTGCGTCACTTTGCCACGCAACATCGTGCGTACTCTCAAGTACGTGGTCTGTGCTAAGTGCCTCCGCAAATTGAACACATAGCACGCTGAGAAACTACTCTTTAACCTTTCTAACGTTTCCACAGGAAATATAAGATTTCTGGTCTTGTATTGATATATCAGTATTAATATGTTACCTTGTAGTCTAATTTTTTAAATATATTTTGTTGGGAAAGTTTAATTTTCAACTGAAATACAAGGAATTTGAACTTCCGTGATGGATCTTATAGTTGATGAAGTGTAGCCCAGTAATTGTGACGTCACGGCGGTGCTCAGGGTGACATTAACACATAACAAGGAATTAGTATGAGGAACATTATTTGCACGTGACTTAATAGTATCATGCTGTGCTTCGTTGTGTAATTCTTATAAAGGTAGAAGATTATATTTGTTGAAAATTTAAATATAAAACGACAGGTATATTTTATAAGAAAATAAAAGCTTATTATTTTATTCAAGGTGTAAAATAATCGATAAATATATACAAGATTTCAAACACATATACATATCGATCCAAGCACAATAACTCTTTGTAAATACTTTCTGCATCATCCTCACAATATTAAACCTGTCATCATTTCATGTTCTTGTTATCAATTTGTATAACATAATATAAACATATAAATGTAAATAATGCATGATAATATGTATAAGAACTAATTAACTTAACAAATAGACAATAATGGTTGCATTTTTTTATTTCATAATTAGAAAATATACATTAAATTAAGCTTTTCTGAATTTTTTCAGATTTTTTGGATTGCGGGAACTAATTTTAAAAAAATATTTAAAATGTCTGAATTTGAGTGGTACACCTGATGGGACAACCGTGACGTCATCGACAGCCAATCACAGCAGCCGTGACATCATCAACAGCCAATCACAGCACGACAAATGACGTCACGGTTGTCCCATCAAGTGTACTACCCAAATTCAGATATTTTAAATATTTTTTTTAAAATTAGTTCCCGTACTCCAAAAAATCCGATAAAATTCAGGAAAGCATAATTTTAGGTATATTTATTTCTAAATATGAAATAAAGAAATGCAACCATTATTGTCTATTAAAGTTCTACGTCATATATTATGATTGCGTTTTCCAATATCGATTAAAATATTCACTGAACGTTTTGTTCTTAGTTTAGTTAATTTATTTATTTGACTAAGTCACTATAAAGTTTCAAAATGTTGATTTTATTACGTTCAGTTTGTTAATTATCCAATTCAACAGCAAAAAGTTACTCTCCACGTTTTACATAGTGAGCAATATAGTTTCATCAAAGGATTTATTAATAATGAATTAATATTGGTTATAATATATAATGTTATATTATAAATTTAATACTTAATAAAATTTTAATGAGCTCTATGTATTATTTGTAAATATTATATATTTTATAACCTTAACAAAATATTTTTAGACCTGAAAAGTAACATTACTAATTAATTATAAATAAATTTGATAATTTTACTGTGAATCGAAAGTTTGTAGTTACAGAAGATAAAAATAATGTATAACGTTCCTTCCGATATATAAATTGCCGTCAGTACAAGATTTTTGGCCTTCTTCGTATTTCAAATTATTCTATTGCCAAATTAATAAATACACAATCAATTCATGAATCAATAATCAGAAGAACCATCTGTACAGGGAACAAAAGGAAAATTTGATTTGATTGTACAGACCTATTAAGAACTTAAGAAAATAATAAAATAAAAATTTATAAGAAAAAATTATCTCCAATATATTAATTAATGGTATATGTATGACGATATACTGTATATTTTATTGTTTGTATTTTATTGTTTTTTGTGGTTGATAGATTGACACGTGATCTATGTTGTCTTGTACGACCAAATTTTGTTCGAAATAAAATTAATATTACTATAAAAATTGTACTTCCAGTTACTTCTGGATTCAGTCAAATGAATTAAACTGTAAAGCTAAAACTCTGTAGTTAAAAACAAATAATTTCACTCAGGTATTTCCTCGTATGAAACTTTATTTCCTCTCTTCGAAACCATTCAATCGCAAAAAGTCAATGAGTTACCTCTCTCGCACGGGTAATTAAAAATTAACTCTCTGTTGGCTTATTAATAATTTGCAGTTCATCCCCATTTCTATTCCTGGAATAAAATCCATCATAAAGCTTTTTATATACTGAATGAGAGGGAGATATATTTTATTCAATTTAATCGCTATCGCTATTATTGGAACCTGGCATGTGGTTTATTTTATATTTAATGCTTACATAATGTCTATTAATAAAGATAACAGATGAAAATAATATTAACTCTCGGATGTTAACAATGCAATTTAATTATACAAATATAACAAGTATAAAAATATCTATCAGTTTCAGTACGTAACCTCAAAGAAATAAGGTAGTTTGAAATTGTTGTTATCTTTTTAATATTTATAGTAACGATTATCAAACGTGTTACTAATGTGTACCTTTGTTATGTGAATTCTCTTTGTGATGGTATAATTATATTATATATATGAATGATTTATTTTTTTACGTTTTTATTTAGCTATTTATTTATGAATGGTATTGTGAAACCGAATAAAGAAGAGTCTATTATTATATAATATTTTATACATAAAAAACAAGTATTTTAATATGATAGTCTACAATATATGATTTAATGTAAATTTTACTAAAAAAAAAAGGGGGGGATTCAAAACTTTAAAACAAATAAACACGGATACAACACAAATTTTGGTTCAAAAAAGATTTTGTGACGATGCGTAAAAAACGTATTCATAGAATCAATTAATTGTATATTAATATGATTTATTTTTATTATTATTTATCAATATTTTTGACATATAAATATTGGTTAATAATATCATGAAATTCCCATGCAGATTTGGATTATTATTATGATTCTAGAATTTAACACCATGCAGCGTCATATACAGTATAATTATAGATTATAGTTATTTATATTATAATTTTTCAACTATATATAGTATATACAATACAGCAGATAACAAGAATAAGCATAGTACTTCTAATCATGGCATCTATTTAATGCAATCTTATTTTTATTATATATATACGCAACAACTTATTATTTTATAATATTAATTATTATTTTATACAGTTACCTATATACATGATTTTTGTACAGCACATACCTCTAAAAAGTTCCCTTTGCAGCCTTGTTATAATAATCATGCAGTCATTATTGCACCTTGCTTAGCGAGTATATCACAATGGCGATTAAAAGCTACAGGGCTTCAAAAACGAACTTTTTAGAGGCGAGGATTGTATATTATATTTAACAGGTTGTATTTTAAATTATATTTTATAATAAGACTCAAAATTCAGAATTACAAACAACAACATATTTAAGTTCTTACGTTAGTATAACCTATGATAACGTTTAGTAAAAATTCTGTAGACAAAAATAGCAACACAAAAGGACTAGTTTTCAAAACTTAAACTCTAGCTACCATTTTGTGTTTCGTAGTTTGACGCCCATAAAACTCACGAAACTATTATTTTCTATCTCAGCTGATACGAGACTTAGATACTCAACTTCCGTCACGGCTCTGTCCTCGATTCATATATGCACCAGCTGCATCCAGTGTGCACTTGTGCAGTATATATTGCAAGGCGCATTGTCCCCGCGGCACCATACGTTAACACTCCGAGACATCAAAGAAGTTGCTCACTTATAATAATAACAATACATTGACGTATATGTAACTCTTTCATCTCACTCATTGTTTTTTAAAAAATAAAAGCTCATATGATATAATATATGAGTGAACATGACATATTACATATTATATATGTAATATATAAATATAATGTAGATATTATAATATAATATCTGCATATTTATTATGTGTGGAGTAAATATAACGGCGACCTCATTGCATAAGAGTATTAAGATGTACGAACTATTTTAAAATTAAATAAACATTAATTGCAATGATAGTGAAATAAAACAAATAAGATATATTTTAGGAAGCATTCATATAAAGAATATGAAGATTTTGTTTAAGTCACAATTTTTTAAGGCTTGATTTAGTCTTGGTTTTGTATATAATTAATTTTTCCAGTCTTAAAAACATGAATGTGTTCTTATTGTAATCTTAATTCTTTGTTAATTCTTTATATTAATTCAGAATATGATATACTATTTGATATTGAATTTAGCAAATATATTGTAAAGCTACTGCAAAAAATAAACATGGGTGTACTGTTGTAACAAAAATTGATTCATAACTAGAATTTTCCTCATATAATTCACAATGTATAAGGTCTAACCTATTTTTTGTTTCTGAATTTCGTATCAATCACATATATTGATATATTTAAATTTATATATAATTTTTTAATACAAATTAATGGTGTAGAGCCATTCTTAGCGGTGAAATATTGCAAACACATAAAATTATAACTTATTCATTGTTTCTACAAAACAAATTTTGCACGTCCAATTTAATATAGAGGGTGACTTAAAACGATTCTTTTACAAAAGCTCATATATGATTGCTCTAAAAATAGCGATGTATGACGGTGATGTGTGATGAGCACCACAAATCTGCAGGCGAGATTCATTCCTCCCTGGCGAACATCACATCTGGGTGCACCCTTTCACCGGCCGCCCCCACATTGGACTCGCTGATGCTTGCGACTTTTTGTGCGCAGTAGTATATTTCGCTATACTCGGATTGCTTCATATCATCTCATCGTATACGTGAAATGTATTTCGCTTTTCGAAAAATTGTTTTCTATTCATAAGAATGATATGTGTGCTCTCAAAACAATTCAAAATACAAATCGACGCGTTTGATTATTTATACAGAAATGTATCATTTTTATTTAGAGTGATTTTTGAACATTATAAGGGGCATTCACAAAGTCTTAAGGCCATATTTAAGGCTCGATAATTTAAAACTTGATTTTAGACGTGTTTTTTAGACCCAAAATTTCTGGTCTTAAATTATTGAGCCTTAATTGTGGCCTTAATTAAGGCTTTGTGAATGCCCCTTTATACGTACTACATGCCATGGTTGTATGGTCAATAGAATTTTTATAGATATTTAGCTAATTAGATATAGATAGCGTAGTTTGTTATAATTTATACATGAAAAATAAACTATTAATTCGAAGGGTGATAATTGTTTCAACTTCAAATTATAAAGTGAGGAAAAATGCTATATAGCTATATAGGGTATTGAAAATAGACGAAAAAAAGCATACATTGATATTTTAAAATAACTCTTTTTATTTTTAATTCAACTGGTGCAACATTAAAATTTTGCTGGTGATCATACAAAATCTGACACTGTATATTATACAGTATATATATACAGTATAACTAATATGTATAATTGTAGGTATCCGCTTCGTTTATTTTCTACTTACTCTTAATTATTCTAATTAAAGCTCAGTGCTTCAACTATAACATAAAATAGAAAACTCATGTTTTAATTTAAGAAAGATCTCACTTAGAGTGAACATTTTTGCTACAAGTTGTGACGAGTCTCCGCTGGTCCACGGCACGAGATGAGATGCTTGTTTATTAATTATCACCACCTTCTGCTCCCACCTCAGCCACCTAATTAGAGCGTCTCTCGACTAGGAGGAGGCCTTGGGCTGCTGCCGACGACGACGCAATATCTGGCTCTCAAATAATCCTCTGGAGTCGTCGTCTCGTTTGTTTGCCCAACAAGATTGCCGCCGACTACAGCAAATACAATATCTAACAGAGAATTGTCAATTTTCATCATGTCTTATTTGACAAGCTTTTCAATTTTTCAATTGCTTTTTACATTTTTTTTTTCAGAAAATTATTTTCAAAATTTAAGTGATTTTTTTTTTAAAGTATTTAATCATATTTTGTCTTTTATTAAAGCTTTTAAAATGAAAATTTGAATAGAGTTAATATTTCATATAAAAAAATTAATTTATTTTTAAGCATGTTAAACTCTGCAACGTAGTTAGTATTCATAGAACACTCATAGACACTAGACAGACAGTGAGTGCATTAGCACACTTTCCGAGACCATTAATGAAGCTTCCTTCAGTAATGACGCTATATACTGACAGGATGCACTTGCAGGAGCGGTGGACGACCTCCTCAGATAGCGAGTATTGCTGGCTGGTCGTACGTGGGGCTGATATCGCGCACGACATGCCAGCGAGGCAGCCACCTCACAGTCGTATTAATTTGATATTTTCACTGGAAATTACTCTTTTTATATTAACTTAAGTTTTCATAAATGGAGTATCGACCTTAAATTTTTTATTGCAGAAATGGATAGAGGATGCAAAGTTATGCTACCCTGACTTTTTTCAGATTTTTTACAACCCTGGAAGTATTTTTAAAAAATTATTGAAAGTCCTTTTCGTGACGTCACAAGGCACCGCTCCTTAAGAAAAAGATAGGACTTGCCGCCTCGTGACGTCACAAAAAGGACTTTCAATAATTTTTAAAAAATAGTTCCCGGTCTGTAAAAAATCTGAAAAAAATCAGGGTAGCATAACTTTGCATCCTCAATCAATTTCTGCAATAAAAATATTTGAGGTCGATACTCCATTCAATAATTTGTCTGTAGTTGAATGTGACATTCTAATACTAAAATTTAAAAAAAGTCAACAAAAGGAAATTTGGATGAAGAAATAAAGTTTAAGTTTACAGTTCAATAAATGTATAGTGTTCACTATAATAGTAAGTAATAAATAATTTACTATAATATAGTTCGTACACCACGGGACAGCATGAAAATTACCCCTGCTCTGTTTGGGGGCGTTATCACGCAGTTCATCAAGGCGTGGTAAATAAAAAAATGGGAGGTAGAGGAAACGTTTGAACTGTCCCAAAGTGTATACAGTAGTGTTCGGTGAAGGGTTGGCCTGGCCACTATCAGTCGAAGAGACAAGTCAGCAAAGCTCAACGCCTTTCAGAAGTATCTGGAGGAAAATGAAAGAACTCCATCACACTTTCTCTCCAAATTAAAATTTCTGATATATCAGTCTCCATTGAAAAAAACCTTTTGCTTGCTGTTCCTTTATAATCTTATATATTTTTTTAATAGTCACTAAATTCAAAGCTTATTTATTGACTTCTTGTTGGTTGCTTTAATTACACGTAAGCAATTTTTGCATGTACACCAATTAATATTATAAAAGCATGAAAATTTTATCAAAATATAAATACACTCTATTTTATAATAAATATAGTATTTGAGTGGCAAATAAAACAAATTCAAATAATTTGAATTGAAATTTAATAATTTATTAAAATTATTTACAGTTTAAAATGGCTCAAGATCAAATATAATGTTTAAAATTAACTAGATGCTTCTTAAACTCATATTATAAAATACAATTATTTGCTTAGATTCATATGTGTATAATCAGAATCGGAGTACTTTTTTATTATTATGTCATTACATGCTTTTTTTTATTAACATGTATAATTAAAAAATACGAACTTTATCGATTCGCATTTTCATCTAAATGTATATTAGTTCCATCAATGTCAATGTGGTCCTTCATTGAACAGATGAACACGTACTATAAGATTAGTTGACATATTACTTGGAAAGTATAGTGGCTGGTGCGAGGATCAATCTCTCTCACTCTCTCTGAGCTCACCGGCGTCGCTTGTCACTAAAGTGTGCGCCGCCGTGACTTTGATCAATCGAACGCTATTATTAGCGTCTTTTATTGACAATTCCAATGCTCACTCGACAAGATCGTATTTCTTCGTTTTTGTGTCGTGAAGGAAATTGTGGAATCTGTAACGAAATATTGTGTACCAATACTACCAATACTGTTCAAAATCAAGTCACTGCAATGAAACATTTTATTAAAATAATGTTAATACAGAATATTAACGTTCACTTCACAAACGTAGCTTAACTCCTGTATTTTACAAAATTGAACCCGGCGATATTCACCCTCTCCCTCCCTTGAATAATCAAAGTTAAAGGCCTTATGAACCTTTTCACAGTATTAAGTACACGGTTAGCTTTGCTTCAGTGTGATTCGGCTGCACAATTTTTTTTGTTTCAGTAGCACAAATATCAGAGATAATAGCCGATGAAGAAGCACCTAGCTGTGACGTCACTCACGCTCATTCAGCGGCGACAATATAGGAAAATCCCTGCAAAAGATAGGTCCACTCCCGCTGCAACCACGGCCACAATTTTATTTCTGGAATTTTGAAACTTTACCAGGGCAGTCTTCGATAGTATTTGTCAAATATAGACTGAAAGAATTTTTTTGGTGGCGTGTGTACAGACTGAGTTATTGCGGTAGCAAGATAAGCCAAAAATTTAACATTGTTTTCCTATACAACATTTTCGCTCCTCTTTCTACCGGTTTGTATGAATGTCATCAAAAAAAAAATCTTTCAGGCTATTTGAAAAATACTATCAAGACTGTCCTGGTAAAGTTTCAAAATTACAGAAGTCAAATTGTGGCCGTGGTTGCAGCGGGAGTGAACCTATCTTTTGCAGGGATTTCCCTACATCGTCGCCGCTGAATGAGCGTGAGTGACGTCACAGGTTCCTTTTCATCGGCTATTATCTCTGACATTAGTGCTTCTGAAACAAAAAAATTTATGCAGCCGAATCATACTAAAGCAAAGCTTACCGTGTACTTAATATTGTGCAAAGGTTCATAAGGCCTTTAACCTCCATTGATTTTTGTAATATAGCATCTACATTATTTCAATCAACAATCACTCTGAGACTTAATGAATTATCAGTTTTTATAGTAAAATGTATTATAAATCAACACATTTTTATATAATATTTTTTAAGTAAGTTTTACAGCACATTACCAAAAAGAAAAAAGTCATAGCCAGTCATAATGACTGATGATGTATTATGGTATTAAATTTATAAACGAAAAGTTAAAAAATTCTTACTTGTAAATCAGTTTTACTCAGTAAAGGAGTATTTAACTTTTTAAATTTCTGCACTAGTACAATGCTAAATACAAGTAAATACTTCTAAACTATTATACAATACATGTATCACTAACAGAATTTTTTTGTTTTGTTCTATAATATGTTTAAATTATTGTAATATGTATATTTATGTAAACTTGAGGTAATTTAATTTATAGACATAAGTTTTAATTAGACTTAAGAACAAAAACCTTTGTACCTCTATGTTTTATTATGTACAACCACACGAGGAAATAAATAAATACAATCAAAGGAATGTCGAGTTTAACTACTTTAAAGGGGTGAGTGACGAAAAGGTTGATATACCGCTCGATTGGGGGTGGAAGGGGAGAGGAAAGCTGTTTATTAGTATTTTATATTTCAAGGTGCATGGATGAAGCAATGTGTCGGAGGTTGATTATGTTATAATTATAATTTTACCTCACGTGTTTAATTGTCTTGTGCTGGGATCTTTCAGGGGAGGTGACTGCCCCTAACCCCTGCATATAGTAGATCCTCTCTTCCCCAGTGATCATCATGTTAAAAAGTATCTGAATATTGTAATTTGAGTTATGAATATACATAATAATTGTTACTGCGTATATAACAATAGTCCTAACATGTGACTGTGAGTAGATGATTTCTGACTCTTTTTTTTTTTTTATATTGACACGATATATTAAAAGCGTGCTTATAAATTCATGATGATAAGAAGCTTACTGTTGAATATTATTATATAATTACATTCAAATGTTGTATAAATTTATACATGCACTTTTATTTAACATCATGATATTATTAATTATATACATCACGCATATGTATTGGATATATATTATATAATACGTTTATATATTATAATCTGGTATACTTTATTTGAATATTATGATGAGAGGCTATAATATTATCGTTACTTATTACTTATACAGTATCATCCTGTCAGAGCATTGCATTCATTAAAATCGTTGGTCTGGATAAAGATTATATTAATTAATAACGGGCTATACATTATAATTTGTGTAGAGCTAATATACAGTCTCTTTAATTTTAATTTACGTCTCAGATGGTAGCCATTGCTTGCCAACAACAATGACTTAATACGTATGTTATAATATAACTTATAACATAGACCGGAAACGGAAATCTTAGTCTTTAAAAGACTATATAAAACACGTGACTATATGCTATATACCTCACAATACCATGATGGTAAAAAAAAAATGCAGCCTGAAGCGTGCAGTGAGAAACTTAATTATAATACATCACTCAATGTGATCAAAGGGGTAATCAATCAATCCTTTTGCAATGTAGGAAAATTTACTTTTGTACGTTTTTTTTTTTTTTTTCCTCACCCTATATATCGACTATTAGAAAGCTAATCTTTTTTTTCTTTTTTTGGGGGGTAGGAACTCAACTGAACTGAAGTTTATAGAAAAGTTTGTGTGCCTGGGGGAAGCTTGTAGGCCAATTGCAACAAATCAAATCACATGCAGAGAGAGAAAAAGTTTACAGTGTCTAGCTGAAGAATCCAAATGGAAGCTTCGAGCAAAACTAGCGAAGCAAAGCGTTTGTTGTAATGCAGAGAAGTAAATAATTAAAATTAATATTATATAATTCAATGTAATTTGTCAGTGAGGGACACTTAATGCTTAGAGAGTTGATTCAGAACAATAGTTATCGACAAATTATATGAATAATTGTTTTTATAATATAATTCAGATTCAAATTGTATGTTAGGAGTATAAAATTTTTATTTGCATGGAGAGCTATACATGTAGACGGTTAATATATAATTTAAAGTGCCGATCCATACCCGTAATATCATTTAAAAAAAAGGGGGGGTTGAGAGAGCATACTGTCTACATTGCCCTCTCCTGTATCACAATATTTATAACGTTCAGCCAATGCAGTAATTTTATTGCAGCAGTAATATAAACTGCACCAGTTGCAAATCGTGATTTCAAAGTTAAGATGACCCACATGATTTAAAACGTGCATTTCTCTCCAATGAAAAGTTGCCTGACGTAACCAATGCGTCAATGAAGAACCTCTTTCACGGCCAATTAAAAGTTTTGTTAAGCTATATTATACCTCACGTATCGTGAAAAAAACTCTAGAACAAAAATATAACGAGATAGTCTGTGCCGGAGAGAAAACCTTTGAAACCTTATAACAGGATCGTCTTTCGTGGATTCCAAACAAAAAATACGAACTCTTAAAAAAGGGTAAGATTTCCCAAATGCATGCTTTGTTTCGCAGGGGCAGTAGGCAGCCTTCATTGGAGCGCCGAATGATCTCTACGCTGTCAATGCTGGCTGCCTACTATCACAGCAAAGGTAGGTTGCATGCATTTAGGAGATATTTGTTTGAATGGAGTTAACACAGATAAGACCCTGCAGGGCTATATACTTGAGAGATGTTGGGTGAATGTAGTAATCAAGCCTATAGCTACAGTAACTGGTCTGACGGTGACCAATATTATTTTAGATGCAAATCTTTAAGGCATCAAATAACTAGAAACGAGGTGCCAAAAAAATTTAGAAACGTTGTCTGAGTCTCATTTAAAACAAATAATCAACTTGAGTTGTGTAGCCATAAAATTTAATTTCTAAGGGAAGTTAAAGTGAGAGGGTAAGTATTTTTGCCCTATACTATATTGAGTCTTTAGGTGAAAATATCCAACCCCCAATTCCTCCTAGGGTATAATAGGAAAAATATAAAACGACGTTCTTGTCATTAGGGAAGGGAGGGATTTAAAATGAGGGGTGAATTGAAATAATCCCCACCCACAGCCCATATATTTTCCTTATACTACGACTATTCGATCTCTCTCAGCTACGCCGTGCACTATAATATCTTGGTGACCTAGAAGGGCTTTGACCTCTCGCCCCTAAGCTCAGTAAAGTGCACACCATGCACTCAATCAGGCTCACACGTGCACAACCTGCGGCAAAGGTGCGATAAATAATATTTTACATAATAAATTTGGATGTGGCGTGTTGCGTATTTCTGTGCGTGACAAAGGGTGATGCGAAAGAAATAGAACCAGAGAATTTATAGCGGAGAATGGAACTATTTATAGAGAGAATAAATTTTCTTCAGGTTTGATGAATAAAACTTTTTACAAACTATATTTTATATATTAGGTCACAACAATAATGACTTCACTCAAACGATGTTGCTGTTTATACTTTTTTTGTGTCCATGACAGACGTTATTTTGTTGGCACTATAATAAAATTTAAAACAAAACTTTTGTTAATAGAAGTTTTAAAATTTCGTTGTCCCTATATACTCTCTCCATTTCATATTATAAAAAATATTGCATGAATATTTGCTTTTTTTTTTTTTTTTTTCCTTTTCTTTTCAACTAATATATTGAGTTAGGAAATGAAATTCTTCTTGGGATGGCTCTAATTTGACCCTCCTTAACTGTATTTGTGTGCATTAAAGGAATTGAATTGAAAATTGTGAAAATAATTTTTAAACTACAACACATGAGCATTTTAAATCAAGAATAGCTCTAATTTTTCAATGCCATGTATGTATGTGCATTTATGTAAATGCATAAATTTACATGCTATATAATTTATATTTAAATAAAGGGTCCATTATATGTGTTATAAATCTGTTACTTGTTTCAGTTTGCTTAAAAGATTGTAGTGTACTTGACGAGACTGATTTATCCATGTGACTTTGTTTTTATAGTATTAAATTTCTGTATTGACATAACTAATGTTGTACTGTGACAAATTTTTTGTCACTGTATGTACCACCTGTGGTCGAATAAATTATTCTATTCTATTCTATTCTATTCTATTCTATTCTATTCTATTCTATTCTATTCTATTCTATTCTATTCTATTCTATTCTATTCTATTCTATTCTATTCTATTCTATTCTATTCTATTCTATTCTATTCTATTCTATTCTATTCTATTCTATTCTATTCTATTCTATTCTATTCTATTCTATTCTATTCTATTCTATTCTATTCTATTCTATTCTATTCTATGTGTATATTTGTTGCAAATGGGTACTAAATTATATAGCCACAGCCAAGTCACAATTAATTTTAGTTTAATTTAGTCAATTTAGTTAGTCACATTTAATGTTCTTGTTTTCATTTATAAAATTATAACGTAAAAAACTTTATATGATGAGGTGATTGTTCTTTTACGCAACAGGCCATACCAGTGACCGAATACTCACACACATATAATATAAAAATATTTACATTTTATTTTCGATAAGAATTTTAATACAGTATGTTTATATAATATATTTATACCTTTCATAATAAAATTACTTCTTAAGCTTATATAAAAAGATCGTATATTTATAAAGGATTTCACGCAAGGGTAATTTTCTCTTCTTGATGGATATCGTTTGCGTGGGCCTCCTTATAGCTACTGCTACTGGGCTACTGGATATATATGGGAGGAGTTTTAGCGTTTCGGGGTTTGACCCAATTCAATCGCGCAAGGGCCGGATCGATGCAGGGAGAGGAGGGGTTCCCGGGGGCCGCTGCATGGGGGTTGGAGCTACAACTGCTGCTACCTTCCACCCCTATCCTGCTAATCACACTTGGCCACACCAACAATCAATCCACAACTATCATTAAGAACAATGTAATTACAAGCTGTCGGGAAATCAAAACATCATTTTTTTTTTTTTTTTTGTACAGCTCGCGACAGCCGGAACTTTATCCCCGACTGATTTACCGATTCTCCAATTGACAAAGCAATTTGATTTGTTTATTGGATCCAATACAGAAATTTCAGTTCTAGGATACATTACAATTATTACATCATAAGATATACACATAATCCATAGTACTTACCAATTAGTCTAAAATTTATTATATACGTAAATATACATACACAACTGTATACAGTTCATTAAAGTGACACACAAAAATTATAATATTATACTGAAGTGAGAGATCGTGTTATATTACAGACTTTTTATATAACGAAATTTGATATATATTTATATATATATAATATAATATATATATATATAATATTTGCATAATATAATAATTAATATATTGAGAAATATTAAAAATTGAATACGTCTCGATCGCCTTTATAATAAAATGTTCAACGTTCAAATTTGCAATTTTGGGAAAGGTAGAAAAGAAACCAATGAAACTAGAGAAACCAGTCCACAGTCCAGCCATCGGAAATCAGTTGATTCCATGGATTGCTTGCATGATGAATTCTAAGTATTTAGGTTTCGAGAATTTAAACATTTTTTTCGAATGAAAGATCAGTTTTTTTGTCTTGTATTTCCACGCGATTCCAAATCTTTATCTTTTTGCTTTTTTGTCGTTTTTACTGCACCACAAAATCATGCAGGCATAGTAACGTTGTGAATGCTATGAAATGTATAATACGTTTAATCTAAAAATAAATGCATAATTTTATTTTATCTGTTATTTTTTTGTTTCTTATATATTATATGATACTTAATACAAAAAACAATATATATTTGCTTTTTTGTTTCATTTTTATTTATTTTTATTTTATTTTTATTTTTTTTACTTTTTTATATTATTTTTGTTGTGCTACATTTTTGTCAATAGTAAAAAACGATTTGAAATGGCAAACTGCACATGCGCATGTTATATATATTTTCAATACCTCAGTATAAAAAAAATATAAATTTATATTTTCTTTTGTTGGTGAAATAAAAGTTAAAACGTATAGTTTAAAGTTTTGTATCATGGTAATGTCATAAAAAAATATCGACTAATCTTTCTGTACCTTGAAACATCTGCGCTATACATACAGCTACATACAAAGCAGCTTGAAGTGCAAGTACTAGGCATTCAGAAGCATTTTACACTACGTGCATATAAAAACAATAAGCATTATGTTATATTGTTCTAATATAACGAAGGTAACTCAAGGTCTTTATTAAAGCTATAACATCAATATTTACATTTTATTATAGAACAAATTTACTTATAAATTTAAAAAAACATGAAATTTAAAAATTCATTAGCTTTGGAAATAAAATGCATATAATGATACATTATGTATGATGGAAACTTACATAAAATATAGTACACCTAAGGCTGCACTGCATTTACTCAACAAAAGATATAATGTAATATATGATATAATATGATACCGGTACAATGCTTGTATGGGAATACATGTGAAAAATGAAATATTGAAATCTCTCTCTCTCTCTCTCTCTCTCTCTCTCTCTCTCTCTCTCTCTCTCTCTCTCTCTCTCTCTCTCTCTAATCTCTGTATATACATGTATAACTAGACGCAGCAAACAAGTTTCATAATTTTAAACAAAGGCAAACAAATGCTCTGGTATACCCAGAACTATTATACTTGCGTGGCATCAAAGCACTCTCTGGTAAGTCAATAATAATTCATGCATGATTCTCATTGTTCTGTTTGTGATTTTGCTTAGTTTGTTATTTGTTCAATATTTATTTTAATCCCTTATTCGTGTCTATATACATTCAATATATTTATGAATACAGAACTGTGTCAGTAAAATCACCCTGGCAATTATTGACATTAATAGTTAACTGTGATTATTCAGGCTTTGTTGTATAAATCAAATTGCGCTTATTTACTGCTGCAGTGATTACTGATTATCATACATTGTTCACTCTGTAAAAATTGTTTTATTCTTTGTTGCTTTTTCTGATAAGCTTTTTTGCTATCACGATTTTAAGTTATGAAATTTGTATCGGTAATTAATGCAACTTAAATGAATTCATATTTTTCTGCGTCTATGAAACAACACCAAAATATTTTGTTTTTTTTTATTATTATTATTTTTTTAATTTTTCTTTTATAAATTACTTTAAAATTTAAAAAGATGACATCATGCATAGTTAATGCATGCTCCCACAGAAAGTTTTTTTAATGCATAATTCAACAATTTTTGAAAACCGAATAACATAATTTTATTTACAAAATTTGATGCTCTTTTCATTCAAAAGTACAAAATCTTTACAAATTAAGTATATAATATGGACTAAGTGGATCTTATTGAGACCATTCTAAGGCTCTTAACTAATGTAAACAAACCAATTTCTCCCTTGTTAATTCGAAGAGTAAACAAAGATGGGGGAGAGGTAGCAAACATCAAATGTCAAGTTAATATAAATGTAACTTCAACAATTTCTTTGAAAGTCAAATACATTGACAATTTTTTTCCAGTCTTTCATCCTATAGTATCAATAAGCTCAAAGCTGAATTCAATACTTTTTAATAACTTCTATATGACCTTTTGACATTCTTTAATCTTGTATTCCAATTTCTTTCAACTTTATAGATGATATTACTAACACTCCATACATTAATATTTACTCTAATTTTTAATAAGCATGAACTATATATAATCAATTAACGTTTTAACAAAAATATCTACATGAAGGGTCAACTAGATAAAAAGTGTCCACCGCTTTGAGAGGCCGTCGAGTGCAAAAAGTCTCACCACCACCACAGCAGCAGTGGCAGCGTCTGAGTGGGCGGTGTGCGAAATGTCAGGGGTCGCGATCGATCCTCCTCGCCGCCCGCAGCGCCACCACCCGAGGACCTCCCCATCTGATGATGGTGAACAAAACCCTAAAAGATAAAAATAACATTGATATAAAGTTACTTCTCTGTAAATATTATTATATTTATCTTACTTTTCGATTTTATATTTTTATTTAAGATGTTTTCCGGTACTGAAAAAATAAAAATATGATTGGCATTGTTTTTTAAATAAAAATAAAGTGAAAAAATATTTATAATTAACTTTTAGTTAATTTCTAGTTCAATTTTATTGTTGTTGTTGTTTTTTTAAACAAAATTTCATTATCTTTTTATTATATTAATTAGTATTAAAAGACGGTATGATTTTTATATAATCTTTCAATGCTGAAATGTATTATGCAATTGTATAATTATATATTATTTTACAGTGCTCATGTTATAAATTAAAGTTTTCTTTTATCTGTTGTACATCATTTTTTAGCCATAATCTCTTAACTTTTGTATATTATTTTTAAATGCATAAAGATTTATAGAAATAAATACTGTATCTCTTGGAAGTTGAAATATAAATTTGTTAGGCGTGAAGATAGGAGGTACGTAGTATAAAATTTTACGTGAGAGACGTCGTATGTTTTATTGAAAGTTGCGGCTGGAGATTGCGCATGGTTGTGACGTCACTGGAGAACGCCCCGCCCCCTCGGCGTGCTCTTGACTTTAATCAATGTTAAATCAACAACAAAGGCGCTAGCTGCGTGGGTCGCGCGCGTGGGGGTGCGATTGATAAGAGGAGGAGGAGATGAGGAGGAGGGGGAAGGGTGAAAATGTAGGGAGGGGGTGGCAGTTACGATAAGACACCATCTCAGAGGTTGAAAGTTCAAGGTCACATAAGGTATTGCATTAATAACATATTAAAATTCTACTAGTTTGTATAATGTATTATTAAATTAAATTCTGATGTATATATTACATTGATATACTTTATATACATAAATTTTCATGTATTATTTTATTAAATTTATACGTTACTTTACATCAGAGGAGACCCAAGACCCAATAGGACATAATATAATATATATATATACATATATGTATATATAGTATAATATACAATTTATAACTAATTAAACTTGATTCTCGAGGCCTTAACGTGATTTCTGATAATAACAGCATGTTGTTGTTGTAAAATTTAATTACTGGCTACATACAATTTAATTAAAATTCGTTAATAGATTTTAACATCTCATTAATTTAAATTAATATTTTGTAACGTTGTTTAATTTAAATTTGTTTAAGTTGTATATTAAGGTATTATTTAAATATTGATTTATTTTAAACATGTTTTAAAAGTAATTTAATTGTATTGTTTTAAATGTTACATTTTATTATTTTTCCATAATTACAACTTTTTTAAAATGCTAGTTATTTTAAACATTAATAAAATAGAACATTTTTATGTATCATTAGTTGATAAGGGACACAAATTTATGCTTCAGTAAAAAAATAACAGCATAAATAATTAAATAATAAAATATTTTCCATTTTCCATGCACTTAAACAAGAGCATATTATTTTGTATAATATATAATTATATATATATATATATATATAATTAAGGACTTGATGAAAATATTTGTGGTGATAATGTTAATTAATTTAATTTTGTATAAAATATAGCATCATCATTATACCATACAGTATAAAATACCTAAGTTGTATAATGCTATAACACGAAAATTACATTAAAATTTAAATCCACAACAAAACAATGTTTTAATTAAAATCTCCATTTATTCATTCATTCATTTATTCAATTTTTTTTTTTTTTTTTTTATGCTGAGGCCATGCAGCTATTACAATAACACAATTTGCGCGTCGCCGCCTCAGCTGGTCGAACTTGGTGGCCGTCTATATTAGCCAGGCTGCTGCAACTACTGCTGTGGTTTGACCCTACATAAATCACAACTTACTAGCTGGGGTGGCTCAAATTTAAAATTATTCTATTTTCGCGCGTATTATGGAAGTTTATATATAAAAGGTCACAGGTTAGCAACAAAAGCGGTCATAAATTCTCACGAGCTTGTCAAGCGGCGTAAATGCCACGGAGAGGTCATGAGAGTTACACAGAGGGAATAAACTTACTGCCCTGAAATAAATAATTGCAAAAGAATTGTCTTTATTGAAATTTGATATTGTAAATGTTATGAAATTCTGATACTCGGTGATAATTAATTTTAAAATGCATTGATATTATTTGTCTGTATTTATTTAAGTCTTTTGACACTCCTGGTGATCAGTACATACTTTCTGAGCTGCTGTCCAGCTTGGTCTTTTCTGCAGCCAAAACTAAAAATTTATAGAGAAAATTGAGTAAGAAACTGGTCAGGGGTTTACAGTACTGCTAACAGAACAAAAACAATGTATTCATACATTTTTTATGCCCCCCACCAAAAAAAAAATAAATAAATAAATAAAAATTATTCCTATGATTTTGTTACAATGAATATTGTTGTAATGTTAAAATGATTTTAATTACAAGCAATAGGAGTTGTATAGTTTAAAGTTGCCATCAATTGATTTGTTTATTGGATCCAAAACAGAAGTTCCAGTTGTTGGATACATTGCATGCAAATTACATCATAAGACATAAACATATCAATATTTATTTAATTTTATTTACTATGAAATGGACAACATACATGAAAAAAAATTATTGCAGAAATGAATAGAGGGTACCAAATTATGCTACTCTGAGATTTTTCAGATTTTTTTGAGACCCGGAACTATTTTTAAATAATTATTGAAAGTCCTGTGATTTCAGTTGGCACCCCTGAATTCTTGATAAAAAGGATAGAGACTGGACGCCTATTGACGCCTCCAGGGGGCGTGGCCGCACTTTCAATAATTATTTAAAAATAGTTCTCGGTTTCAAAAAAATCTGAAAAATTTCTGAAAAAATTCAGAGTAGCATAATTTGGTGCCATCCATTCATTTCTGCAATAAAAATTTTTCATGTATGTTGTCCATTGTTCAGTCTAAGGCATTTATGAATAATACCTCTTACTTTTTAGTATTTACTCTGAATAAATTATTGGCTTTGTTTTTAAACACTGAAGCTATATAAATAATAACCGTTCTCACTAATTTCATTTTTAAAAAATACGTACCCGGTACAGTACATATAGAGATGCAGATTGTCCATTTTATTCAAGACATCTTTCACTGCATGTGAAACACTCAGTTTCTCTATAATTTAACAGAATAAGCATGCTGAAGTCACTGAGCTTGCATAAAAATAGTGTAAAAAAAAATGGACTTGTCGATAATTTACTACTCAGAAATTGCACACGGATATTGCTTTTGTCAGCACGCTGAGAATATTAATTTTAACAAGCATTTCTAGCACATGCAGCAATTTTTATCCGTGTAGGTAGCCGTGAGCAGTGAAATAATTACACTTTGTGTTAGTGCGCGGCCTCAGAGGCATCATCACGTGACATTGCGTTCATGAGGGAAGTTAAAACGTCAAATTGTGCACGCAACCTGCATGCTGATCTCGGTGAAAATATTCAGTGTCACGTTTCATGGAGGGCTTACAATGTAGCTTTTGTGTTTTATATTTTTAGCAAACCTGCTTAGCTGTCCTAATCTTTTCATAAAATAAATTACTATTCTCAAAATTCATAATTTGAAAAATCTGTTTAAAAATTATAAAATTTTTAGATTTTTCAATGTATCATATATACATCTATGCAAAGTTAAGTAGATGCAAATATGACTATATATCGATCAATTGAAACGAACGTTAAAATAAATTTATCATTTTGCTAGCTTATTTTGAAGATATTTACAAATTTGGATGATGTGAATTTAAAAAAATGAATGCAAAAATGGTTCGAGACAATGAGGGTGAGGAGGATACTGAATTTGTCAAATTGCAGGAAGGAAACATGCACATGCATTGGACAGTGGGGGAGTCCACCTTTATACTCCACCCAATTCGATACCCCCCTCACTTCTCGAATGAAAAAGTATATCCCTTTTGATTTTTTTTCTATAAAATATGCCTCTAACATTACAAAAATTAAAATGAAACACGCTTATACGCTGTGACGACAAAATTTTGCATAATTTTATTTACATATGCCATGATTATTTTAAAACTATTCATGACTGTAACTTTAGAATACTGCTTCCGTTCTATGTTATTGATGATATATAAAAAAAATATCTTAAAGAAATGAGAATACTTTATCTGAGGTTTTATTGATATTAGCAATAAAAAAAACTCAGGTACATTTTGTTTGTTTCCTCCCTCGGAGAAGCAAAGATGATAGAAATACGATATTCTGGTGTTTTACAGTCCCCCGTCACGTTCCTGCAGGAGGCGGTGGGTGGATGTCAGCTGAGAGCCTGAAGAGTGCCTTTGTCAAAGCCACGTGCTCTGTCATGGTCTGAACACGTGTCGTCCCACGATCTGCAAGCTTGCCACTCGCCAGAGACAAAGGGCGAAACACGCAATCAAGGGGACGATCGTCGATGAGACTCGAGAGACAAAGCATCTGATAGCGTTTTATGAGGGATCAAGAGGTTTTTATTTGATTTAAAGTATAGAAACCCTCAAAAAAGAGAGTCATGCTGGAAAACGTTATTCATTTTAATAGGTGCCTTAAAAATGAAATGAATATTAAATAGATGGAAAACAGAAACTTTCTAACTCTCCTCCTTATTTTTCTGAATTCGTGAAATAAATTATTTAAATACTATTTGCAAATTATTATTGACACAGATTTCATTTTTAAATTTAAAAAATGGGAAAAAATATAATTACATTTGAATATTTATGTAATATATAATATTGTACAGTACATAAAATTGTTTACGTAACTTATCTTTAGCATAATAAGGATACATGGGACTTAGACGACTATAAAACGTCAATAACTGAAGTATAATATATAATATGTAACTCACTACCTGAAAATATAAATAGCAAAATATATTGTGTATAAATAATATAGAATTTATAAAAATAAAATTTCCTTTCAGTATGAAAATAAGTTGAAATTATAATAATTATATTGTAAATCAAGTATTGGTATAAATATATAAATATATTCTGTAAACAATATATGGCAATATTGAAAATAAATCGAATATATAAAATACTATAAACGTTGAAAAAAAAATGTTTAAAAAATTGTGCAAATTAAACATTATGTTTTATTATATTATAAATTTAACTTAACTAACAAATTTTTGCCAATCTGTAAACACTATGTTTTCTACCAGTGAATGCTGCTCATTCAACTAATACTAATATGATATAAAGGATAGTCCAGGATTTTAAGCGAACTAATGCAAGGGTTGATATATATAAGTAATATTATTATATTCACCGATTTCACCCAATTTTAGCATGAAATTCCATCCCATATAGGGAATAATGGTATATCAGTATATGACAAAATTCATATGACTGTTAGATTAAGAGAAAATTCTAGAACAAAAATATATATTTTGTACTACCTAAAAATTAACCTTCTTAATTATACTCTAATCTTATTTGTTCAGAACCTATTATGTATAATAATAATAATAAGACACAAAGTCAATGGCGTATTTTTTAATTACGTCCATCACTTTATCTAACAAGTTTGCAAGTCATTTCTATTTTATTATTATTATTTTATCATTTACTGAAGTGACTTTTTTCCACAAATATGAGGAAGTTGAAAAAGTTTATATATATTATGTTATAAAATCAGATGATACTTGAAAAACTGATAGTAACATTTCAGTTTTAATGTCGTATTCCTATGCTTAAAATATTTTATAGGCTATAAATTGGTGGTGTAATTTTAATGGTGCTGCACCAAACGGTGCTTGTGTGGCTGCAGGGCTCGCTCTCGGCCCGGCTGGTGTGGATCGATAGCAAGCGTGCAGCCCAGCGGTGCCCCTGGCCCTGTGTGTGCCACCCGCCGGGTGCAGCCTGCACCATATGACACCAGACCCTCAACTGCACCCGGACTCTTTGGAGAACCCAGAACGTATACATTCTTGGACTCGGGAAAAACAAGAAGATATAGTTTAATTTATGATTAAGGAGGCGAGTGGGGGAAAGGTCATAATAAGAAAACGGGGGTGGGTGAATGGTAGCCACCAACAGCCCATGTATTTTATCAGTATTGTGATGAATCATTCCCACCTCCCTTTTATTTTACCCTGCTACATTTTCTTCTGTGCATATGATCTGTTAGAAAATTCTCAAAAAGCGAGTCGATTCCCTGTTCACCATCTGATTGTCTTCTCCTTTTGCATACATGATTTTCTTGAAGCATGTAAATCAGATTGCATCTTCTATGTGTCACTTCCTTGAATAACAAATGTCAATCCATCTACCAAAAGCATCACAAAATTGTGAAGAGAAAAAAATATGCAATATAAATTATATATATAAAAAAAAAAAAAAAAAAAACGACGAACAAAACTACGCTGTTAACATTGTTAGCCATAAATATTCCATTCTATATTAAGTACATACAAGTCATATACGTCGCATTAATATACATATTATAAATTATATATTATACAGTGTATATTTATATCTTATATTGTTATAGATAGAGTTCCTGAATGAAAATAAGCGCAGCATAATATTTATGTTAATCGCTATAATAATGCAGTAGAATTTGATAATTAACCGACTTCAAATTAGCACTTGAAAAACACACATTTTTTTGACACGGACTGTATGTAATCTGTGGTGATATCCCAGCTGTCACGGCCCCGAATGTAATATTCACGAGATCGACAGCAGCAGCAGCAGCAGAGCGTTGATCACCGATATGCACGCTCAGTTGACTGAAAGGCTCGGATGATGAGCAATGACGTCACCTATTGATCACAGTGTCTTTCAGCAGCTAACGTCTCTAAACAATGGAGTTATAACTCACATAGTACAAAGTCAATGTCATTAAATTGTTAAACCAAAACTGTACGATCTTTTGTAATGAGTATATTTTTTTTCATGCTGCACTAAAAAGATGTGTCATTTGTGACAGCATATTGTCAACGTTTGTTTACTTGTATATTTAAAATATGAATGTATTGTCGCATGCAGTATTTTAAGCTAGTACTGAATAGTAATACAATACACTTATAAATAAAAAATAAAATTAGTACGAGATATAGCACCGTGAACTTTATACCCCTGTTCTGCTTTGTTAGTGTTATCACGCAGTTTTATGGTAAACTCAAAATTATTTGGGATCTACAGAATGTGAGTGCATAATTTAAAAATACTCACTCTATTTATAAGCAAATAAATTATGGGTGAAGAAAATTCAATTTTTGAAAAAATTTACTATACAAGTTGAGATTACTTGCTTAAAATTTATGCAAAGTTTAAATAACTTTTTTCACTTTCCATAGAGACATTAGACGTGCAACTGAAAAAAAAAAAAAAAAAAAACTTCACAAAAAAGGTCTGACCAATCACAGAAGTTTCTCTACAAAATACAACTCTACATATATTGAAAAGAGCTTGAAGGCTTTCAAAAAATGTCTCTTCAATTGGCCATGCAAGCCCAAATAGAAAAAAAAATGTTTCTCATTTTATTTTTTGCATGCGAATCTTATTATATAAAAAAATAAATGTATAAATTGGAAAAAATTGAATTATAAATTCACTTTCAAAAACGAATATATTATAGGTTATAGTTTTGAATATAAAAACGTTTCTTCATTTAATATTAGATAAGAAAACACATGCAATTATAATACATACTGAACACAGCAGTATTTATTTTTACTATATTCCATGTACTGATGTACATGCATGTATATTATGATACATAATATATATTATATGCATATAGATACATGACAATATAAGAAATGAAGCTCACTAGGTAAATCCATATTAACTTATCGGAAGAAACTATTAATCGGACGCAAAACGCTGTATATACAGCTCTAGTTCTCTTTAAGAACTGTGCATGCAATTCGTCTATACACATCTTTTAGACTTCTAAATACAACATTTTGTATAATTATACTAGAAAGAAGTACGTTATAATCCTATAATTGTTTTCTTCTAGTTTTTAGCGGAGTTACAATTTAATCAAGCAAGCATAAAACATGACTGCATGAAGACTCGATAATATATATTATATAGATGTAATCTAAATTTGCATAACAACTAAACTTGCAGGTGCACTTGCATCGGTTACTGCTGCATCACAGCGTTTGTGAATCGAGTGCAGTGGAGTACGAAATACGTTGCATTTCTGACGTATGCACATGCACTCCAAGCCATCTTTGATATCGAGATTATATCTGATCACACAATAGGAAATACCAGGACAGTTGATCTGTCTATAACCTACAGCTGCTTTTATTAAATCAAACTATTGGTCTGCAACTCATTGTGTGGTATAAATAGAGCGACCTCTCTCTCTTTCTCTCCCTCCCCCCCCCCCCCCCCGGCCCTCTTGCAGGATTAAACTCAACATCAATAAGGCCATAAGAAATTCAACACAATATTGCAAGAAAGAAGATCTCCTTTTGTACAAAAAATAAGGAATACAAATTAATCAAATTATACAGTTTGATATAATTGAAATGAAATAGAAGAATGCATATATTTTTTTTTCAAATAATGTTAACTTTATAGTATAAATTTTCAGTCATTTTATAAATTTTTAATAATGTTTCTTCAGTGTAAATTTAGGATGTTATGATAAGGAAGAGTTGCTTTTGTCCGTGATATATTGCCAGTGGTATATTAAGAGAAGAGATATGAATATTAAGTACCCGAAGGTACTGTACGTATACGCATGAAGCTAAGCATACACAGCCCTAGGATCAAACCCGGGGCTGCTACTAAGCCGGGCAAACATGCTGGAGCTGCCCGCTTGACGAGATGATTTTTTGACCCTTGTTGAGCTCGTTGCCATGACTACGGTTGCCTGCGTCACAGATGCAAAGACAAAGACTCACGGGCTCTTACAGACTCAACGACAAATGAAGAAAAGTCTTAAATTAACATCTAAGAGCCAAGTATATAGCAATGAAAATACCTAACAAGCCTAAAGTAAAGTTTGTGAACTGGAAAGTAAAAAAACAAAAACATGTGTATACGTAAATTATTCTTACTTTATTATAAAAATCACACTTTCTAATTCACGAGAAAAATCGTATTTTAATTATGAATTACATTATTGCCATGGCATACATGCAGTATACAAAATTACAACAAAATTCAAATTTATCTTTCTGCATGTAATTAATATAAATGTATGTTATATATATATACAACGTATATACACATGAATGTGGTTTATTCAAATTTAGTCTTTAAACAATGTGTATATATTTACATTAAATTTACAAATAAAATTATATGTAATGGGTAATTTGGTATGTTTGTATAAATTCTGAACATTCTATCAAAGAAATTATTCATCCTAATTTAATTATTTTTAGTTGGCTTTTCAGTTTTCATCAGAGTTAAGTATATAATATATAACACTTTGAGGAAATAGATATAATTTATTAACTTTTTTTTTATATGAAAATATAAATGAAAATATAGTATATACGTATACTGTATATTTATATATTCATATCAAAATAAGGTTAATATATTATATCCATTTCCTCATGTTATTATGTAGTACCGTAATAAAATATTGCACAAGTACACAAAATTGAAATTTGAATAAGTAGTCACATGTACATACAATGAGATATTAGAATGTGAAAATTTTAGTGGCTGAATCGAAAGAAGGGGTAAAAATTATGGTACTGTGAATTTTTTCAGATTTTTCTGAGACCGGGAACTATTTATAAAAAATTATTGAAAGTCTATTTTATGACGTCACGGGCGGCACTGCCCTATCCTTTTTCCTTAATAATTTTTTAAAAATAGTTCCAGGTCTCAGAAAAATCTGAAAAAATTCACAGTACCATAATTTTACCCCTTCTTTTGATTAAGCCACTAAAATTTTCACATTCTAATATCTCATTAATAATGATTTTCGTAAATTTTATTCTAACATTTTACAATTTCGTGTTCCTGGAGAATTCTCTCGTTTGAGCTTCTGTATTTACCTGAGGCTCCAGGTTACCGGTCCGCTGGCAATGACGCAACTTCGAGTGTTCCGGTGAGAGACAGAGAAAGTAAGGAGAGAAGATGGCTCGGTCACGCCCCCGAACCCGCGGGGACAAAAAATTATCAGGGCAGCTGCCTCATCGGTTCTGGCTCAATAACCTGATTAATCGAAATCTGATGCGATTACAACTTTAGAAAACTAACCAAAAGAGGCTTCTTCATTTCCTTGTATACAAATACATAGAAAATTTTCATCTGATGGATCATCCTACTATAAATTAAAATCATGTTTTTGCTTTCATAAACAAATTTGATATAATCCAGGGAAAAACAAGATTTTTTTTATTATTTATTTATATTCATATATATTTGGCTTACTATTAGATTATAAATATAATATTATTGAATAGCATATTTTATTAAATTCATAATTAAATATATAATTATTATATACATATTTTATAGTAACTCCATAATTGATTACGTATTATGTTTATGCATAATTTCAAATATGAAATAATAAAATAACGAATAATACAACCATGTGCTCGTAATTAATTTATAATTATATTAATTATTATTATAACTCGATATTATAGATATTAATAAATAAATTGCCTGCAGTCATATCGCATTTATGAAGTACCGGCTTTATAATTCTATTTATTATGAAATTGTTCTTATAGAAGCAGCTATAAGAAATGTTTCACTACCAGCTAATTTCATTTGGACCATCACACCATAATTTAATTATTAAGCTTCATTACTCTAAGAGCTTGTTGGACTGTCCTTACTTCTTACTTTTCAAAGAATTTTAGACCTTATGAGCACGAAATGAAGTTTAGGTTTATTAATTCACTTAATTTCATTATATGTATTGAAACTTAATAACAATTTAAAATTACAGTTTAATGGTAGATCAAATTAATGCTTATTTTTCCTTATAATTATCATTGAAGCAGTTAATTGTCAATTTTACGTGATGCAGGTAATTTGTTGGTACGATGTCGTCAGTGAAGCGAGTGTAGCAAAACCAATCAGAAGTACTTATGGTTGTTTGATTGCCAGCAACCACCAAGCGAGACATTAATCGCTTTTCAATTTTCATATCCATCAGTGACACTTTTTGCAGAAATAAATTGAAAAGTCACACGTGAGGCTGCGGGGCACACTGCAGAACAGCCAATTTACTGTACAGCAAAATAGAAGCTTTTGGCTATAATACGTGTGAATAAAAAAATAATAATAATAAAAAACATCAATATTGCTTAATAAATCTCATCAAATAGAAGTTATATATAAGCTCAGTAGGATTACATTTTACGTAATTAAGAAAAAATATTTAATTTTCAATAATATTTTTATTAATATATTGAGCGATCTATGGAAAAACATGTTGATTAATAAAAATATATAAATTTATATTAGAGACTTTTGTGTAAGTTTAATGGTTAAATTTTTAATTGCTGTGATGGAAAATTGGTGTATATCGTAAGTGTACTTAACCGTTAAGAAAAATTTTCTTTTTAAATTTATTACTTTAATTCACTAACTCTCAATACATTTTCTAATTGTTCACATGTTTTGAAAAAAATGTATACAAGTATTTCTATTTTTTAATAGCAGTATTATTCATTGTTTTGCATTTTAATTTAATTTTAAATTAATAAAACTATATATATAATTTGATTTTGAAGTTAATGTAAATTTATTATTTTAAAAAAAAAAAAAATTGAAATTATTGAGTTCCGCAAGCAAGCATGACGACATGAATCAAATTTTATTTTGAAGTATGAATAACGATGATTGTTTTACAACACGGATCACATCCATTGTTTCATGAATTCTTTAAAAAAAATTAATTAAAATTTAAAATACATAAAAAGGACATTTTATACAATATATATGTTCACTCGACGTGTTTAAATTTTACCAGAAACTTTTCATTTTAAATTCAGTTGTCCATAAAAAATGTCTCGTAAAAAATCTGACATCATTTTATTTATTATTATTATTTATATTTTTTTTCATGCACAAATCATTTAAAAAAAAATTAAAATGTCATGCAAGTTGACTTTTCACATTTTCAAAAATAAAAAATACAATAAATTAGTAACATTATAATATATATAATATGTAAATTTCTTCTTAACGGTAGAATTTTAATTATTTTCTCATATCTTAAAAAAGTTGTTTATTCAGGGGTGACGCCTTAATTTTTAAAAACTTTTGATAAAACGTGCATAAAATAAAATTAAAATGTTTTATATTTCTAAATGTTAAATAAGTATAGATGAACAATATTATTATATGAAACACATAGCCACCATAATTATATAATATATATTATAGATCGATTGATATTTTTTCTTCAATTTCTGCTGCAGTAGAAGTCCACAGATGATTGTGTATATAGTGAGTGAATTAGAAAATTAGCAAGTGAACTTTGGATGCAAAGGCCACAACAGGCAATGAAGAGGAGGGGAGTCAAGGTGTAGCACCTACCAGAACAAGAGACCCTGCAATATGCAATATAATAAAATTATATCCCTTTCTCGCATATGTTGCCTTTCTCTATACCCTTCTCCTACTATCCATAGGATTAACATTGCTGGACATTATAGGACAACTCCGGCACCTACATTAATTTTAATTTAGTAGGGACTATATATAGTATATATATTATATATATATACTATTATATAACGAAACCTCTTAATAAAATATAATGCATTAATGCAGGTGTTGCAATGTGTGGTATTATCATGTTTATTATATGAGGCCAAGTAAAGTCTTTGGCAAAGCAATTTTGATAGTGTAAAAGTATAAGTTCTCAATCAGATAGCATGTGTGTGGATATTAATTATTAAACACAATAAAACATTGGTATCTCTGCTACAGTCTCATTTCTGCATTTCTCATGTATATTTTTCGTTCTGAATATTAAATTTTGATGCACAAAATTTTCATCTAAACACGAAGAAATTTTTCACTTGAAAGGATCCTTGCTCTAATTGGGGAAAATATATAGGTCCTGTAATAGAAGTGCATGGATGTGGGTGGATTCACGTTTCTTCCATTTGTTTATTGAATCAATCTTCTCACTCCAAAAATGAAAAGAAAACTTATTATTATTATTATAATTTTTACAGGTGGTACTGCATGATCACAATTAATTGTGGAAATTTTAGGAATAATATAATAATTATGTTGTTGATCATCATAAAAAATAATAAAATTATTGCTATATTTAATATATCTGAGTGCTCATGTACTCAATGTAACTCCAAGAGGCAAGGAGAAAAATATTGCACACCTTGAAATTTCTGACACCCGATTGACTCTGAAGTCAATTCTCTTGAGACCAAAGATGAAACAAGAACAGTACGCCGTGTGTCAGATATTGCAAACCTGCAATTTCTCACTGTTATATGCTGTACGGCTCAGCGTGTCAAAGTCTGAACTTCAAGTGAAAGAATTTTCAGATTAAACTTTCAGAAGCCTGCCACTCCAAGACATTTTACCTTCGACTGACCTTTTGTTAAGCCGCAAACATTTGCCCTCTTGTTTCAACTAAAAACTATAAGACCGGAGCTTTAGATTGGGTTGACGTTAATACTATAATATAATAAAATAAGCGAGATAAGAGGAGATCGAGAGTGTTCGCCGTCCGGTCAGCAAAGAGACTTGTCGTGTCTGCAAATTGAAGCTGACCGTAGCAGAGTGAACTCGATCGCTCCTTGGCCCCTGGGTCCGGCATAATTGATAATCTCTACTTCAGGTCGTGCACGAGTAACAGTGAAGGACCTTCGATCTGCTTACAACTGCTCGTTTGGTGATTTTTGGAAAATATTAAAGTTTAGATGAGAATATTAATTATATAAATGTACTTATAAAGTCTTAGCTATTAATTAAAGTTTTTATTGAACACTCTTACAGTGTACATATTATATATTACATAAACATAAAAAACATAAAAATCTTATATTATACACACAACACAAATTAATAAATAATAACATATACACATATAAATAATTCAACATTAAAAATTATTGAGGAACATAAAAAATATTAAGGAACACAATTATAATTATTACTTGGAAATAATAATAATAAATTAACCCGTATAAATCATACATTATTTGCTAAATATGCTAAAGAATAATTTCGTTTTGGACAAAACAGGGCATGATATGTTTCACATTGTTGGCCACAAAATTTACAAACACAGTTGTCATCGCTTTCATGGTATACTAATTTTGTACAAACACGGTGATGGAAACCGTGCATTGCAAACCTGGTTATAATAGGTCTGTCTTTATATTGACAGTTTTGCCAGTTAGAATTTACAAAAGATGGGGTAATATAAAAATTGGGATTTATCTCTGAGGCTAAAGTCTTAGCTATCAAAATAAACAAAGCTATGTGGGTCTATGTTAGACCTCATCCATGCAATTGGGTAAAAGAAAAAAAAAAAAAGAAAGATCGAATCTCTTAATTCTGATTTTTTTTTTTTTTTTTCAGGTACACCACTCATGCTTAATATGATAAATATAAATTATTCCTCACCCATAAATACAATATTGTCAGTGCTATATTTAATGCCCCTCTTGTAGAAATAAAAGAAACTTCTGCTCTAAATTCAAAATCTTTTGTTAGTTCATTTCTTCTACAAGTATATAATTAAATAATTATATAGTTTCATGTACATGAACATGTTTGAGTTTCTACAACCACCCACCTCAAGCTATACTGTAATTAACTTTGTTCAACTCATGTCATTGCTACTCAATCTTGGATTTTGTTGGTTTTGTTGTTTTTTAAGTGAAATTCAAGTTGCGCGCAAATGATAGCGTTCCTATATAATATAGGCTCAATTTTGAAGTCAAGAAAATATATTTATGAAGTAATTGCTCGTCATATTAATTTTTTCGTGCATTCATGCTATGGTTTTAGAAGTTATAACTGCATGATATATAGGGACGATCGAATGTGTTTTATTTTTCTAATCTCGATCCGATCTCTACAAATTTAGTGTATACGCATGACTTTAATATATTTCATATCATCACAATTTTCACAATTTCCTGCATAATTAAAATAACTAATTGTTATACGAAGAATATAATAATATTAATATGTAAATTTATGTTTGTAATGACTATATATATGCGATACTATATTGCACTAAATATGATTTAAAATTTTTACTATTTTATGTTTATTTGATTTTATAAATGACGAATTATATTTTGTCATAATATATAAACCATGTAATTTATTAGCGAAAGCTAAAATAAAACTCTTTCATTTCAATATATTATTATATATATTAAATATTTTAATAATCTCGATCTCAATCCATCAAGAGTGAAAAAAATCAACAACCAAAACAAATAATTTTTTATTAAATTTTTATAGCGTGCTTAGTTTATAGTTTGCTTGAATCGTAAACAATTTTTGCTTCAGTTCAGTAATTACTTTTTGCAATGTAAAGCTGTGCTCTGCAGTACGCTCAGTTTATTTTGTAGTTTAAATTGCCACTTTTTTTAAACAAATTTTTAGGAATTTTAAAAATATTGGACACTATGTACCATCTAGCGTTGTAAAATAAAACTAATAAAATGGTGGAAAAGAGATGTCAGATAGTGTACCCTACTGTGACTTTAACCAACTAGAAAGGAGTAATACTGGTAAGTTGGGAGCGCTATTATTTCAAAATTATCATTTGAAGTTGAGAAAACACCATCAGCGATGGCGAGGACCATACCAGAATTACCTGAGTTCGGCGAGAGTGCCGAGAGTTGAGAGTTCAGCTTGCCAATCTGCAAAATAATTGTCTAGAAAATAACCATAAGATCCGGACGTATTGTGTGGTACGATTAAGAAGTTAAAAAAATTGAAATCAAACATCCATAAGACGTAAATAAAAACTTCCATGACAAAGACTAAAACTGCAACTGCAATTATATTTATTATATAAAATGTTTGACAGCTGTCCCAGCTCAGTAGAGAATTATTAAACCAGGAGAAAAAAGCTAGTATTTTTTATTCAAATGGACAACCTACACATTAATATGTACAAGAACGGTCCGTTTCTTAGCTGCCTCCGATTATATAATAAGTTACCAAGTAAGATTAAATGTATTGGAAATGTGAAATTATTTCAAACAGCTGTGAAAAAAAATGTTAATTGACAAGTGCTTTTATAGTGTGCAGAAATACTTGGACTATGACTTTAATGATATCATTGTTAATTGATTTTTTGTTTTTAATGTTATATAATAGTGTAATTGTCTTTTTACAGCTTAGCTAGTTACTATTGACTTGTCCTGAAAACCTAAACATATATCATGTATTGATATTATGATTGCAGGAGAAATGGAATTAATAAAAATATTTTGAATTTTGAATTTTGAATTTTGAATTTTGACATATTTTGTTGACAAATGAATAAAAGGATAAAAGGGTGCTAATTTATGCTACTCTGTTTTTTTTTTTTTTTTTTTTTTTTTTTTTTTTTTTTTTTAGATTTTTGAAAGACTGGTGGGACCTATTTAAAAAATATTGAAGGCACAGAGAGAGGTGTCACTTCCTAACAAAAGGATAGAGGTTCAAACCTGAAAATTGCTTAAATTTTCAGCAATTAGCAATTATACTTTCAGAGTTCAGAAAAAAAAATAATAATAATGAAAAATAATCAAAATAGCACAATGAAGTACCGACCTCAATTTTTGTTATTGCAGAAATCGATAGAGGGTGCAAAGTTGTGTTACTCTGATATTTTTCAGATTTTTTAGAGCCCGGCAACTATTTTTTAAAAATTATTGAAAGTGCAGAAAAAGTGCCGCCTCTTGCCGCCTCTCTTAATAAAAGATAGGACCCAAAAGGGACGTGGATTCAAACCCGACCTCGCCAAAACTTTTTAGCAATACTTTCCGGTCCCTAAAAAATCTGAAAAATATCAGAGTAACACAACTTTTCATCCTCTATCCATTTCTGCTATAAAAAATTTTGAGGTCGATACTCCATTTGGTGCTTTCTATTCGTTTCTGCAACAAAAAATTTTTCATTTAGGTTGTCCATTGCGTTCCTTCTCTCGTTGCTCACAAGTAATTCACAAGCAGATGACGAGCTCCCCCCAAATGTCCTGAACAAAATACATGCATGGTGGTAATACCTTCCCGTACACGTCATCTTCGCGTCTTTGATTTCTTCAGTTTGAAACACAACATGTTGTGCGATAGGGTACGTACCTTATAATTCCTCATGATACTAAGGGCTGGATTAAGCGGTTCACTCTTATTGCTCGGAATGTTTTTCGCAACTGAAGTAAGTTCCTTATACTGTTCCTATAGCACTCACCGCGTTAATAAAATGTCTTTCCATTTTTCTATACTTATAGGGAGTAGTCCTAAATAATTTAGGAACTTCGCAAAAGTTTCACCTTTTTCATTTCGAAAACTCCGTCTATACTATAAATAGAATAAATACTATAATAACTAGCACGCTCAGCTAGTGAGCTTGCGTGACGTGGGTGATCTTACAAACCAGTTAACGCACTGCGTCAAATATACCTCTCAATTTTATTTTTTTAAAAGTGTAAGTCCATTCTTAAATTTCTTATGCTTAAGGTAGAGATAATACGAATCAGCTGGCCCAATGCTAAAAAAATCCCATTCATAAAAATTATGAAAAAAATTTAAAATGTTCTCCTCTACATCCCCTATCAGTAGGTAAAATATCAGGTATACAAAAACGAGCTAGTTTTCGAGTTATTAATTTTTAAAGTTGACTAATTTAACATGGAGAAATGGAACTTCCATGTTAAATTAGTCAACTTTAAAAATTCATAACTCGAAAACTAGCTCGTTTTTGTATACCTGATATTTTACCTACTGATAGGGGATGTAGAGGAGAAAATTTTAAATTTTTTTCATAATTTTTATGAATGGGGTTTTTTTAGCATTGGGCCAGTTGATCCGTATTATCTCTACCTTAATAATTGTTTAAACTTCATGGTACATGTGCATGCATGTACTAAATTAAATATATCACATATATGAAGCTATCATAATATCATATTATTATCTTACTGTGCAATTAAGTTGACAGAAAATAATAAAGTCATCTCTATGTTTCAGCAACGTATATTTTTTTTAATGTCACTCTAGAAGCATTAATAATTTTTTGATGTCTCACTTTTCCCAACACGCAGTGAGGATACAGTATAATTATTAATATATATATCAATGTAATATTGTTTATATGGAATAACAAACTTATCACATTTTTTGTCGTCAAACTATAAACAAGTCTAACAACAATTGCTTTTAAATATAATATGTTAATAAAATAATATTTATAGTTTTTGCACCCCCCCCCCCTCTTTTTTTTTGTAAATGGATTTTCTTATTTTACGCTGCTTTGGAGACTTAATTCTCAATGCATTAAAACTATTAAAGTTCCACGTAAAAATTAAGGAAAACGAAGCACTGAAATGATGGCATTGGCATACCTTTGAATTCCTTGATTACAAGTGGCATGCAAAGTTTTAAGTAAAATGGCACGTATATGTCTAAAAATAAAAAGCTTTTAGAAAAAATGGGTATAATAGAAATTTAGAATTGAGCGCTATAGTATTGATTTTTATTTGCTGTGGAACATTCTTAAAATTTAACAAATTTGTAGCTAAATTCACTCTTACAGACATTGAGTTACAGATGTTACTATTTTGTTAATAAACGTTCATGATTTCCAAACGTTACCACTTAAAAAAAAATAATAAAAAAAAAATAAATAAAGCAGCACTATGTTTTTCGCCACGACGGTGGGCATGACACGAACTTATTCACTATAACTACTAAGGTTTTACGACGAGATTTTACGACTGTTGCTCGATATATTTATTTATTTATTTATTTATTTATTTATTTATTTATTTATTTATTTATTTATTTATTTATTTATTTATTTATTTATTTATTTATTTATTTATTTATTTATTTATTTATTTATTTATTTATTTATTTATTTATTTATTTATTTATTTATTTATTTATTTATTAAATCTTTCATAGGCTGAAAATACAATAAAAGATAGAAACATGTGAGCCATATATGGGGCAAATAGAAACGGCTGCAGAAACAACCAAATCACTATACAGTGTCTATTCACCTAATTAAACAAGAACATGGAAAAGCAGAAATATATACAATATATACAAAAATAAAACCAATAAGAAGCATAAACAATTAGACTGCCCAGTAGAATTACATAAAAATTTAGAAATTAATTACATATCAAAAGGGAGAGGCATTGAATTAAACATCTTAGCAGCTCGCGGGAAATAAGAAGTAGCATATGCGACACTATTAGGCTTAGCATACACCAAGGAAAACGGGTTTCCTCTTCCGCGAGTGCGATGTTTAATTGACAATCTATTATCTCCCACAACACATAGGTCAATATTTCCACTAAGGCACTTCTTCAAAAATTTAGAATCAATATCATCAAACACAGAACACAGGTTATTTAAATTTAATTTAATTTATTTATATACCCGTGATTACCCGACAAAACATTAATTAATTCATTAAATACCATCGAAACTTAATTAAAAAAATATTCGGTAAAAACTTGATAAGTATATATTGTGTTCCTCCTTCTTTTGAATGGCATGTTTTATTTTCCAGAAAATATTTTTCCATACAAGAAGGAAATTAATTTTGCATTTTTATTTCATTAAAAATTAATTATTTTCTTCAGGGCAAATATTAAACTAATTTTAGCGCATTATATCTACTTAAGTGAGCTTTTCCTAAAACTTTCAGCGTCTTAACTTGATTGATTTATTAATATAATATTAATTATTTTATTTGTTTTAACTTTTAATTAATTTGTTAACACTCGCTGAGTGGGGAAAATTGTTGATTTTACCCAAGTTAACATTCCCAAAAGATAATCTCAATTTGAATTTTTTTATAAAAATTTAAAATTAGTATTAATCGCATTCAAATCAAGATAGCCAATGTGCCAGTATTTTTTTACAATCTTTTACGCCAATTGAACTCCACCAGAGTCAGAACGCACATGCACCATAGGTTCCTGCAGTCAATGCATCACGGTGAAACTCAGCTGCATAAACTCTGTCTGATTGTGAGTATTGTATTGCACGTTTTTTTGTGTACAAGAAACGTGATTGACTTAAAATTTCCAAGAAATTATTTTGAAATAATACATCTTTGCTGTCATAAAATAGTACAAACTTTTACTACTAAGCCTTTACTTTTTAATATCAATTTTATAGCAAATAATAATTAATTTTGCAGCTGCGTGGATTCACAGCTTATCTACATATTGAACCTATTGAAGCTAAGCTGTTAGCTAAACATTTATTTTACATTTTAATTTTGTAGCAAAACCAGTGGTAATGAAATATAAGGAAAGCTTTAAACCATCAAAATATTGACATTACCGAAACTTGGTAAAATCAAACCAAAGCGACGCATGCGCTTCACGTCCAGCTTTGAAAATACCGCTGTGGCAACTGAAAATCGTTGATGCAATCGTTTAAGTCTCCGCAAAAATCTTTTAAGGTGTTTTGAACCAACAAGACATCCGTACTAACCGTAGACTAGAAAAACGGACAGAAAAAAATAATTAACTTACATGCACGCAAGATCCCTTTACTAACTGTAAAAGTAAAGGGATCTTGCTTACACGTATTATATTACAGTGAATTCAACCGGCAAGAGTCATGTACGAAGACATCTTCGAGGATAGTGATGGACTCTTTACAGTTAAAAAGTATCCACCTTGCCATAGCAGCTTCTTCCTTTATGCACAGTTAGATGTAAAAATAATATTATACATATGACGCCATCTTGCCCCTGACATATATGTAACTTGCTCCGTTTTGTTGTTTAAAGAGTTGCCGAACCTCAAGGGGAGGTGACTGGTAGGAACTAACTGATATTTTGTAAAAAAAAAAAAAAAAATAGTACAACAACATTATTTTTCTTAAAATCACGTAAATGTATACATTAGGAATACACGTTCTCAAAAATGGATACTAACATTTTTTAGAAAATGTGCAATCAGCAAGGAATATATTTTTTATCTTTACCACAGGTCCTAAAACAGTGTGACTCACAAAAATTTATGAATAACAAATAGAAAACAAAATAATAATAATTGCAACTAACCAGCATTAATATACTACAGTGAATTCAACCGGCAATACTGATGTATAATATCCGCCATCAGGATTCTAACTTATTGGCTTTTATGCTAGTTTGATCCTCATAGCCTCTTATATTAGTATGCATACTTATTATACATGCATATAATTATATAAAGTAAAAACCTTTCATAATATTAATTAAGTAATTAAAGAGGCAAAGTTTTTATTTAATGAATGTTATCATTATTTATTTGCACAGTACCTAATTATAAAGTTATTACGCTGCATGCCTATGTAATATGTGTGTTTATATATATATATATATATATATATATATATATATATATATATGCCTTATATTTACATATATTTTAATTTTATCTCCCACGTGAACTTACTCCATGCATATTAAGACACAATTTCATAACTTGAATTGTTCTGCAGCATGCTATTTCCTTTTACTCTACCTTATCTTTCAACTTGCAGAACATTGAAACCAAAGTTTCTCATTGCATGTGAATACCATTTACCATTTTACAGGTTAGGATCATTTTATAATATATTATCGCTTACCATATAGATCGAGCTGGAAAACGTTTATATATATATTATATAATATATTTCATATTATTATATTAGTTATTAAAGTATGTTTGTATTCTGTACAGTCGCAAGCGCCTCAAGATGTACGTTAAGTTGCCTATCCTGCAGGGGCTTGTGAAATCGGGCATGCGCCTGAAAGTCACAACTTTTTCTACACGCAATACTAGAAAAAAGGACGTCTGAACACAGTTAAATCAGGAAAAGAATTTTGGTAGCCTGACATTCACTACGTTTACATGACGGTGTTTAATGCGTATTCGTTGACGACGGATAATGTTATTCTTATGAGGCGTCGTCAACGAATACGCATTAAACACCGTCATGTAAACGTAACAATCATTGGAAAACAGAGAGAAAATATTTAACTACTGGTGAGCATTGCTTTCAAGACAATTTAAAAATATATTAGCATCAATTAAACTGGGTCGATGTTATAATAAAATCGTTTTATTTGCACGAAATAATATATTTTTTGGACCGTTATGGTTCATGGAGTATTGACCTCAATTTTTTTTTATTATTATTGCAGAAATGGATAGAGGGTGCAAAGTTAATAACCTGATTTTTTTTCAGATTTTATACAGCCCTGGAAGTATTTTTAAAAAATTATTGAAAGTCCTTTTTGTGACGTCGCAAGGCGTCTCTCCTTCAGAAAAGGATAGGACTTGCCGCCGCGTGACGTCACAAAAAGGATTTTCAATAATTTTTTAAAAATACTTCCAGGGGAGTCTACGTCAAAAGAACGAAAAATAAAAGAACGAACACAATTTATACGAAAGGCATTACACCGAAAACAAAAAGGACGAAAGTAATTTAACACGAAAACATTTTATATGAAAATATAATTAACCGAAATGGAAAATGCAGTGCGAAAGCATTTATAACGAAACTTAAAAAGCACGAAAGTATTTACATCGAAAACATTTTAGCCGAATTCAATAATCACGAAAACCATTTGGCCGATAGTTATTTGAACGAATTGAAAAACAATGAAAGTAAATTAGAACGAAAACATTTAAAACGAAATAAAAAAATCACGAAAACAATTTGGCTGAAAGTTAATTGAACGAAAACATTTAAGACGAATAAAAAAATAACGAAAACTGCATTTAAAACGAATGGAAAAATCACGAATACAATTTGAACGAACGCTATTTGACCGAAATAAAAAACACCGACGAAGAAAAATATTAATAAAAATCATACCAATATTAATTAAACCAAAAAAAAAAAAAAAAAAAAAATTGTAAATTGAAACGAATGCAATAAAGAACAATTATACAGACTGACTGTGAGCCAGAAATGGTGTTCTGAACCCATGCTGAAATTTGGGCAGGTGAACTTTGAGATATAGAAATTTGAAATTTGGCATACGTAAAGCCAAGGTTTCTAAGTTCTTTTGACATGTGTTAAACAATTTTATTTTTAAAATTAATATTTCCTACCGTTTTAGGGGTGGATTCACGATTTGCATTTCTTAATTCCTTATGGGATTTTCATGTTAAATTAAGTTGATAGAAAAATTTTAGCCAATTTGCACCAAAATTAGTTTTTAAGGTTTTCAGAGCACGCTCTATTTAATGGTGTTTCACCCCTAAAAATTAAATCGTTAACTTGATCCGATTCAAAATATTTAAAGGTTGTTTCTGCATGGGGTAAAAAAATAAGTCCGTTTCAGTAGCATAATCAAAATTTTGATAGAATCATTTTTTCACGTAGTAAGGGTAATTATCTCATTAGGGGTTGTTTTCACCACTTTTTTAATTACACCGTTAAATCTTTTTAAATTACACCGTTAAATTCAACGTGCTCTGAAAACCTTAAAAACTAATTTTGGTGCAAATCAGCCAAAATTTTTCTATCAACTTAATTTAACATGGATATAATATATCTCATAAGGAATCCACCCCTAAAAAGGTAGGAAATGTTAATTTTAAAAATTGCTTAACACAAACATGTCAAAAAACTTAGAACCCTTGGCTTTACGTATGCCAAGTTTCAAATTTCTAGCTCAAATTAAGTTATAACCTGCCCAAATTTTAGCATGGGATCGGAACACGATTTCTGGCTCAGTCTGTATTATACTTCTTTATTGCATTCGTTTTAATTTACAATTTTTTTGGTTTAATTAATATTGGTATACTTTTTATTAATATTTTTCTTCATCGGTGTTTTTTATTTCGGTCAAATAGCGTTCGTTCAAATTGTATTCGCGATTTTTCCATTCGTTATAAATGTTTTCGTTCAAATAACTTTCGGTCAAATTGTGTTCGTTATTTTTTTATTCGTCTTAAATGTTTTCGTTCAAATAACTTTCGGTCAAATTGTTTTCGTTATTTTTTTATTCGTCTTAAATGTTTTCGTTCAAGTAACTTTTCAGTCAAATTGTTTTCATGGTTTTTGTATTCGTCATAAATGTTTTCGTTCAAATAACTTTTGTTCAAATTGTTTTCGTGATTTTTGAATTCGTATTAAAATAATTTCGTTCTAATTTACTTTCGTCCTTTTTTATTTCGGTCAAATTACTTTCGTACAAATTGTTTTCGGGATTTTTGTTCTCGTTATTATTTTGTTTCGTGTTAATTTAATTTCGTGGTAAATGATTTCGTTTATATTTGTTTTCGATGTAATTGTTTTCGGGATAAAGTCATTCGTTGAAAATGCGTTCGTGATTTTTGTTTTCGTGGTTTTGACGTGATACCTTCCAGGGCTGTAAAAAATCTGCATGAAAAAAATCAGGGTAGCACAACTTCGCACCCTCTATCCATTTCTGCAATAAAAATAATTGAGGTTGATACTCCATTGAGCAAAAAAATGTAAGATCATTCCCAAAAACAGACGCGCGGATATTGAAATTGAAATCGTTGCAAAGAACGAATTAAATTTCTATCATATATATTATAAATTTGGTACATTGTTTAAACCTTCTACTTCCGGTTACTTTCGGAAGTAATTTTAGATCTATTGGACTATAGTTTAAATATTCAACATCAGAATACCTGCATTCACATAAAATTGTTAATTACATTAATTACTCTTAATTAAGTCAGCAGGAGAGTTTACACACATGACGAAACATGGCAGAGCTAACGACTTGTAAATTCTTAATTAGCGCAATTGAGTCAAGTTACTTTTTCTAAATGTCATCTGAATCTTACATTATTTTAAAGTAAATAACGTTAATTTTCTTTAATTTAATTTTATTATTTCATTAAAATCATTATATTGTCTATTGTCTATATTATAGTATTACAGATAAATTTGGGTAGAATTATTGTATGTTTTTATATTATACTCGACATGGAGAAAAAAAATAAATAAAAAAATAAATAAATAAATAAATAAATAAATAAATAAATAAATAAATAAATAAATAAATAAATAAATAAATAATCCTCTTCCTATATCATAATTATCGACTAGTGTATATAGTCCGTTTCATGCTTTCTTGCATCTTACACCGGTAGTAGAGGGTGGTAGTATCTCGATCTACATCACGGATATGTGCTACTCAGCTCAGTGCTAGCTATTTAATTATTTATGAAAAGTTTAAACCCATTATTATAAGATGCACATCAGTTCAAGGATTTCATTACTTTCAAACTTCAACAGTAATGCACCAGATGATCTGCGAAGAATACATTTCTAGAGCTAATTAGATCAGAGTTTTGTTGCTGTAGAACTTTAGCCCTGCCTGATTTGCTGGTGCGTATATCACTTAATTAATAGATTTTTAATTTCAGCTCATTTGAGAGACTTTTAATTTTTGAAAGAGCAGGCAAAAAAAAAAAAAAAAATCTAAATCAACGTAGAGCGGCATAAATTTCACGCTGATGTATTATTTGTGGGTTAGGTGCAATGTTACGGATTCATAAAGTACATTTCACTGATTATAGATATTAAATTTTGCACTAACAAAAGTTGACTATTATTTTTACTTTTTAATCAAGCTGTTGTATCTCAACCAACCAGCGATGCATTCCTATTAATTGTTTTGTTATGTTTTCTTTCGATTCTTTGAACATTAAATCACTGTCCAGCACTGTAAGTTCTTCTGCAGCAGCAAATTGGCAACTATCCCAATGGGACGACAGAGAAGATAAATAGCAAAACAAATAAATAAATATCAATGTTTTCTTAAACCTCTCAATTAAATCAGCTGCAGGATCCTCATGTTCTTATATAATATATTCGCATGTATATTTTATATATATAATATTTATATTATATTATGATTACGTATGGAACTATTTTAAATAACTTCATGTTGATTTATAGACTATAAAATTTAAAGACGTACTTATTTTATGTTCCTTCATATTTTTTTTACATGATATGAATATATGAACTAGAAAGTCTAACAGACACTTCGTACTTCCAGTTATATACAGTACTTCCGGTGGTAATTAATTTTTTATTTGTTGAACTATATAACTATAATTTTTTCGGATTAGTCGGATTAAAGAAATTCAGTTTACTTTACCTAAGGAGTCTATACTCTATACAGTATATCAGAGACCTCCATGGCTAGAACAATTTACCACGATTTCATAGATTCCACATATTTCCCGGATCGATAACACTTATTAATCTTATTATGTATAATTATAATTCGTAATCAAGGATGTGACCTGAAAATTAAGTTGCAGAATATTCTAATTTTTCTAAAATTGTCGTAAAATAGCAAAATAATGATAATTAAGTTTAGGAGCTCGGGCTTGGATGGGTGGGTGCCTGAGTCGAGGGGTGGAATTTTATGGATTCTATCCTTTTCCCATATATATTTTATTATAAGTTATATATATATATGGTTATATAATCGTGATGAACTTAAGAACTTTGGATAAACTTCATGAACTTCTATTCGCTGCTGTTCTCCTCCCCCCTTCTTCCGTCTTAATTAATCCCTATATATATATATATATATTATATTATATACACTTATATACGTATATTATAGAAGGTAGAAACATATATTATAGGATTATATATTAGGGAATGCGACGGGACAATATAATATGAAAAAAACGTTGACACGTAACTGTGAGAATTGTGAGTTTCGTCAAGAAAACAAAATAGCTAGTGTACATAATGTACATATAATTATAGCGAATCCTTCACTGATAGTTTTCAGAGACCATTGGATAGCTTTGAGACCTTTATGTACGTATACGTGTACACTTTGAGACTTTTGCTTTAGACCTAATATTATACGTAATATGTGTTGTATAATATCATTGATTATTTTTATTGTTTCATTGTTTGCTATATATGTATGCTATGTAAATTAAAAATGCGTGGAAACAGACATATATATGTACGCAAGACATGCAGCATACACATCATGCAGAGACGTTTATAAGTGCAGATGAGATTTGTTTCTTGTTTTCGAGCTATGGTCAAATTTATGTCATATTCCCTCCTTGCCGGAAGTGTGAGGTTTGTGGCTATTCTATTTTCTATTTGTAATTAAGCTTTGAAACTTTGCAAAGGGGTTCGTCGGGTTCGAATTCGCAGTATATATATACTGCAATTATTACAATCATGATGACCAATGTGTGAAATTGCATCAACGCTGAAATACGAGCAGAAAGACCAGAAACTTTGCACTTTCAGCTATTTCCGGAAGGAATATCATATAAATCTGACTGTATGTACGTGTTTTTGCTTGAAGGTGTATATAAAATCAACTCGTGGGATTTCTCAGAGACCCGGGTCTTTGTTTTTTTTTTTCTAATGGCGGCGAAGAAGAAGTGATGTCGGTGCCAAATTTTCGTCGATTTTCGTTAATAACTGCGTCAGCTCTGTCTTGAGGACTTTAGATTTTGAATTTTGCCTCCATTTCATAAAATTAATTAATTAATTTTCATATATTTTTTTCACTCAAAATTTTAATATTAAAAATTAAAATTAATCATGATACGTATATAATTAAAAGAAAATCCAGTTTATTGTAGTAATTCTTTAAAATTAATTATTTATATTATTTAATGGATCCTGTACAAAGAGGCTAGATTCCAGCGTGCACGAGAGCATTGAAGCAAGAATTATAAAGCCTTCCGTGCGAAGCTTCAAAATGCTATTTCATTAAAAATAAACAAAATATTTAAAACTTTAATTCTTTTAAAGAAGTCAACTAATTTGATGTTTGCTTGCTTAAAATATTTCCATAAAAAAAATTTCCTACAGAGCTGAAAGCAGTAGCATTACACGTGGAGACAGCTATATAGATGGAGTTATTTACAGTTTGATATTCAGGAATGGGGGAGCGAGCGTCACAGCGGGCAGCTTGTTGCAAGACGTCGGCCAGACTGTGATGATCGCTTGATCGTCATTAGCACAACTTCTGAAGCTCCAAGACGTGGGAAAACTGTGTTTATTTAACGCCTCCACATCGCGGAATGAACGAGATATACATGAACAGTAAATTGTATCAGTAAGTTTCATTATATTAACGATATTCGTAAGAGAAATCATGAACACAACAACCTAAAAAAAAAAAAAGTGAACACGAGTTTTTTATAAAACATTTTTAGTGAAGTGTGATTTTTTTGTATTTTAAGTGTTACTATCTTCAATACGACTATTTATAACTATTTACTAAGTACAAGCTTTTTGAACAATCCATTTGTCTTGAATTTTTTATAGGACTTTCCTCATATTTTTTTGCTGAAATCTCGTTAAGGGTAAGGTAACGCCACCAATGTTAAAAAAAATCCCTCTCACAAAAATTCTGAAAAAAATTTAAAATGTTCTCCTCTATACCCCCTATCAGTACCTAAAATATCAGGTATACAAATACGATCTAGTTTTTGAGTTATAAATTTTTAAAGTTGACCAATTTAACATGGAGAAATGAAACTCCCATGTTAAATTGGTCAACTTTAAAAATTCATAACTCAAAAACTAGATCGTATTTGTATACCTGATATTTTAGCTACTGATAGGGGGTGTAGAGGAGAACATTTTAAATTATTTTCAGAATTTTTGTGAGAGGGATTTTTTTTAACATTGGTGGCGTTACCTTACCCTTAACCTTGTGGAAAAATAAAATACACAGTGTTATAAAATAAAGGGACACCTAGAAGTCGAAATCATCGTCTTCTAATTCTTCAAATATTCATTCAATAAAGGTAAGTTGAATTCTTCACAATGTTGGCTGATATAAAGGAATAATGAAATTATAATTATAAACCTCCAAGCTGCCAACCAAAACAATGTGATTCATGCCACAAGGACACGAATATTTTGTGGGAAAATCCAGTGAAACTATGGCTTCATGCGCCTCAATTAGAGAATCGTATCATATACATACGGGTAGTTACTGTAGCATCTAAATTCAGGTGCCCAGGTTTTAGAAATTACTCAAGCCCTGATTGTGTATACAAATCACTTTATTACTTAATTGTGTGATGGCATTTAAATTGTGTTATCCATAGAATATACCAGACTTATTAGCCTTGGGCTCTATGAAATATGCATACTAAAAGTCTGTGGCTAAATAAAGCCCTAACGGTTAGCAGCTATATCCAAGCTACCCTTGTTTTTATATTCGAAGCAGTACTGTTATAGGTTATGGCATTCTAATTTTTAATAGAAGCTAGTGTCAAGCTACTTCTAATACTCCTCCATTACAGGCTGAAAGTTCAGTATATGCATACTTTCATGATTTTCCTACTAAAATATTGTATGCATACATTGCATATGCATACATACAACATCGATGTAGCTCAGACCTAGTGAAAAAACAGTGAACATATCCCAATTATTCCAATAATATTTTCATTGCAATATTTTACAGTACTGTCTTGCTGTTTCGGTGAAAACTATCGTACACACATTGCCCACAACCCAAGACCAAAAATAGGCTGGGTTGTGTATGTATGCATAAACCTTTTGATTACTTCATACTTGTGATAAAGAAATCATATCTTTTGTCACTTTAAATTTGGCCACTATATTGTTCTTAAAAGCTTTATATGAAAAGTTAAATATGAACTAAACTGCAGCCTATAACATTGCTTGAACAAAATGATTATGAACGTCAAATAAGTTCTGCATGTTTATTCTAAAAAATTAGTACTATTTTGACCTACAACCATTCGATGAGAATTGAAGTTATCCTTTTTGAATTGAATTTATTGATGTTGACTTCGGGACATGGAAATTGTCATTTGAAAATAACTCTCAAAACTTAAAAAGTTTAAAAACTAAAAAATCGGGAACTATTAATCAAGAAATACACAAAACCCAGTGCTAAAAAAATATATTAGTAAAATCAGTGCCAAATAGACCCCCCCCCCCTTTCCCATCATATCAGTATCAAATTGCTTTGCAATATATGCATACAGTATAACTATACTGTGTTGAAATAATTTTGTCAAAATGGAGGAATCAAGTAAATTACTACAAAATTAATTTTGTAATTTAGCTAAGAAAAAACTTGGCCAATGCAGTTGTTTTCTTTCGCAAAATGAATTAAATTAATAGACAATTACTGCATGCTACATGAGTCACGTGACGTGGAGCACATGGCCGTAGTGGTAAGGGTGATCTTGACCCGACCGTGCTGACCCCAAACAACACCACCACTGGTCGTCAGTACTGTACTGTACTACTAGCTGCGCTCGCTCTAAAAGAACGGCTTTTTGTTGCTAGTCTCGGCGGCTGGAAAGCCGTGACATCAATTTTTATACTCTCTCGTAATCACCCAATGATGATGTTTCAAATTTAAATTCAATATTTTATGTATTGCGTTATACAACTTGTATTTAAAAATTACGAAATATAAAACTAGACATCATAAATTTAAGAATATTATATTATAATACAAAATGTTATAATCTTAATTAATTATTATAATGACTGCTTATGCAACCTACACATATATTTTTTTTTTCTCCTTGGTAGACAAGTATACTTACGGTTAAAAACACTCCAAACTAAGAAAAATGAGCAGCAGTTTTGTGGCTTTCGCATTGCATGTGTAGGGTGGTATCATGTTTGTGAAGTAATTACTGCATCACACTGCAAAGTGTGTTCTGTTAGTTTTCTAAGCCTGGCTCGAAGGAAAATTGCTGCAGATCTTGGTAAACCCTTAAAATGTGAGCAGCAAAATGAGGGGATATTTTTTTCATACCATTACAGTATATGTTGCGATAAATAGATTACAGTATATAACAATTTGTTTGAATGTGAAGCGTAAAATTATTATTTTTTTTGCTCGTATGCTCTCAAAAGCGAACTTTTAGCTTTTATTGCATGCAGTCCACTTTAAACTTGGAGCAGGTGGAAAAGCACTTAACTGTGTATTAAGGTTCAGTAAAAAGTGTACCTAAAGGGGTGCGTTATATACAGTAATGGAAATACCGTCGTTCAAAAACCAGCTTAAACTATAACGTTGCCCACTTATGTACTACTAAATTTTTAATGAAATTTAGTAAAGTTGTAATTAGATTATCTCGGTTGAATTATTTTTGTAATTCTCTCCTTCTTACCGTAATTTAAGTCAAGCTATATATTCAAGTCCTATTGAGATTAGAGGAGCATGATTTCAAATTGTGATTAATTTTCGTAGAAGTATAGAGATCTTTGAGATCTTTATTAAAACACCAAATTTATTATTTTTTTTTTTTCAAATCATTCATGTGTTTCCACTTCTTTCCTAGCAAAAAAGTCTGAATTTTATTAATTGAAAACTGAGCAAATTTAAGCCTGAAAACCCTCTGTCCTTGAAGAATTATTGTGTGCAAAGAACTTGGCACTGTTATTAAATAAAAAGGAATATTTTTTATGTGAGCTTTCCAAGATTTTATAACAAAATATAATTAATTATTATTTTTCTATTGTGAGTACTCTCTTCGCGGATGCATAATTTTGTTAATTTTAGTCACCGCGGTCGTGGTTTCGTGGTCTTGATACACTGTGTCGGTCTCACCACTTGATATGTAGTTAAGTTCAAACTAAGTCAGGGCATAACCTAGGCCAACCACGCCAGCCAGCTCGGGAAGTAATTGTCCTCGCTTCCTGAGCAGAAAGAACGACGTGCTAATGACTCTGCATGCATGCTTTAGTTCGAGTGCATTCACAGCTGCAGAAACAATGTACAATATCATCAGCTGCATGCATTGTGTTTGCATCATTACGACCTATATAAATGGTGCGCGGATAATTTATTAATATCTAACAAAAAGGTTAAAATATTAGATATATACGTATATGATACGTTATTTGGTATTTGATAGAATTAATTTTCCACTTTTATCTGCAATAAATGAACAAATTATGTGTGAATCATCGTAAAATATACACCGTTTTATTTAATGTCTAAATATTGTGATATCAGATCTATAATAAATCGACCTTTCAACCGTACTGTTAAAGTTCAAATAATAAAAACGTAAAAACAAACATAAAATTTACTTTTCATATTCATAATATTGTCAAAAATGTCACTTTGATCGTATAAATATTACTGTATATAAAATAATATTGACATCACACAAAAAGATCAAATTTTTTATTATATTATCATGGTCATAATGGATTTATTTCCTATACAAATAATATGGAAATTTCGACCACAGTGCATACCGTAGCAAGCGATTACGCTATTGACCTATATTGTTGTATCGAGGAAAGTGCTGTAATAGTAATCATAAATATATCATCGTGTCATGATTTTCGCTTGTTTTACTGCAACAACAACTTTCCTTAAAAATCTTAAAATATCTTCAATTTTATTTTTTACTCAATTTCTTAATATCACTGTTATAATATAATTTTTAGGAGAAAGTTTTCCCACTGTGAGAATAGACCTATTATACATGATGATATAAACATTTCAAAATAATTAAATATATAAACGTGTTTATAAAAATTATATTATGTCCTCGTATTATTATTTTTATTTAATTCTCACACAGTACATAATCAAGTTTTTTTCATTTCTTTATTTTTTTTTCTCATTTCAGACAATGTTTGTAGCTGTAATCTTTAGATGCTGTGTGTACGCTCGCTACACAAGCTTGGTGGTAACTTATAATATGCTTGCTCTCTGCTTCAAACAAGAAAAAGTCTTTCATAGTTTTTTTTTTCTCTTTATAATATTCCCGCATGGCTGCCGTCATTTCTCATGCTGTCATGTGAGTGTTTATTGTGAAGCCGCTGCTGACCGCACCCCTTCTCTGCTCCCCTCGAAATGTTCTCCAATATATTGCTGACCATTCTTGTCTGGTTTAAACTCAATTTAAATTAAAATTTGAAACCAAAGTAGTCGGAAGTACTCTATTTATCGGGCATTTTGGTGCTCAAGCTTGTATATATTGTAGCAGAGATCTTACAATAAAATTGGGAATGTAAGCTCTTTGGCTGTAGTAATCTGTACAGAAATACAGTATGATCAGCAGGAAGGTAATAATACAAAAAAGAAAAGAAAAATAAAAAAAATCCTGATCTATAATAACCTGTATACAGTGTATACCTTTTTAAATGCACAATTAATTTTTAGAGTCAAGAATGAAGTTGAATGGTATATTATAGGATAATATTATCTAGGATCTTTGATAGTGCGTTCATGAATTGTTCATTTTTTTTTTATTATTTTTTCTGGACAGATCACACTTTCATTCACCACCGAATATACGACTTTTTAAAATATTCGTAATGGATAGTTTAGAATTATTGATTTTGTATAAGAAATGTCCCCTCGTTACGTAATAACTCGTTTCTTGCATCCGTTGCACTAAAGTGGTTTATTCCGATCGTAACAGCTGATGACAATGAACACCGTTTGTCCATGTGGAGATAAGGAGCAAAGAAAGTAAACCTTATCGTCAAACTTCTTGCAGATTTGCTGAAAATGCTTATCTTACAGTAGAACATCGTAGCTCGACTCTCGCTGAAAATAGCATTTGTTGTTAAAGGGGGAAAGAAGATATTTTATACCAATAGAAAGGGCTAGACAAAAAAAAAAAAAGGTTGCTTTTTTTTTTCTTGTCATGTTCATCGATTTGATGTATTTTTTCCTCAAATTTTTATAACAATACTGTATTTACTTATTCTATACTTTGAGGAAAGAAAAGTTTCGAAACACGAAAACAAACACGATTGTGGCAAACTCGCTGAGCATGCGCCTCGTGATTGTCGTCGTCTAAATTACAGACCCTTCTCACGTGACTTACTGGAGACAATGCGCACGTGATTATGTGACGTCATCAGGAAGACGCTACTGACGTGACTTCCGATAAAATGATAATGAATTAAAATATTTAAATAAAATTATTCAATGCCAGCTAACATATTATAAAAAGTTGCTTTACCTTATTCGTTAGCAAGTTTACCTATTTAGACCACTGTGTTTATATACGGGTGCTGCCATGGCACAACGGTAAATATTCATACGTCATTTTTATATACCTGTTGTGTATCGCGTGCTGTAAAGGAGGGAGTGAGGTATATAAGTACTATAGGGTGCATGCTGGGATCGACTCGCCGCTTGGTGTGTTTTGGCGCCTTTTAGGGGTTTCCATGACAACGTGAATATAAATGGTCTAAAAAAAGAATAACTGCGGCTGATGCTGCAATGCCTAGGGCATTTTTGGTGATAAATTACGTAACGTTACATAGTCTTTTTTTTTTGCCACATTCAAGCCGTACATTCGTAGTATAAAATTGATATATTTCTTTCTAACTTGGGGTAAAAGATATAGATATACATTTTTTTCTTGCAGTGAGAGGGGGGGGGGGGAAATATTAATATCAGCAACAGTCGATTTTTTCATATAATAAATCATAACTATTTTCAGAATTATTTACTGCAATGACCTTTTAGGTAATAATAATAACTAAGTATATTATATTATAATAATTATATAATATAGGATGAAACTGCAACGCGTGTTTAAAACGTGCTAAATTTTATACTTAGTCATAATGGATGCTATTAGAAAAGTAAAAATAAAAAATCATTCTGACAAAAAAGGTATGTGTGGCGTCACAATTTCGTGATCCAAGAATAGATTTTGTTCGGTAGAAGGTTAAAATATTATCTTCTTTTTTCCACAGCTTAGCAAGTTACTTGACTGCAGCAGTGTGATATATAAATTGATATAATCCGTATCTTACAATCATTTTTAAATTCGACTGAGGAGACCAACCCTTGGTTCTCCTGTAAGTATATGTTTCATGAACGTATAATGGAGCTGCCGTGGTATGTGAACGTGGGAGAAAGTAGTCAGACTTTGGCGAGCCAAGCTATTTTTTAGTAGTCTCTTCCTAAATATAGTCCAAGGACAGGCAATATGTGCGTTGTGACTTCTCCAGCGCTTTGTGATGACCGGTGCCAAGCATAATTGATTATAGATTATATACCAAGTGTAAATTGCCATGTATCCGCTCGGTTACAAAGATGCTGCCAATTGTATAAATTGATTTTCTGCATTAATAATTTTATAAATTTGAAATTTTGTTTTTTCATACAGCAGAGGCTAATATGATTATAATAAATATAATAATCGATAAAACAATATATATGCAGTATATTGGCGTGTAGTCATGCAAGGGTGTATATTGAGGGTGCCCCCTCCCCCACTTTTCTCGATTTGATCACAGTAATATAAGACCACTCTATTGACTGTATTATAATATATAAGATATTAGTTGTTAATCAATGTTTTTCGAAGCAATATCACAAAAAAAAAAATAATAATAATAATAATAATTACGATTTTTCAAGATCGATACATATGACTTTGTGTTGCTATATTGGAACCATCGAACCATTTTGTAATCTTCTCAATAATAATTGCTTCCCTAATGAAGATGTATACGAAAAGCAATCTCGATAGTGATTTTTGTGGATCAAAAATGGTTTGACAAATTGTTGTTTTGACGTCGTGCATGTCACGAAATTAGGAAAGTTTGTTTTTATATATATATATATATATATATATATATATATATATATATATATATATATATATATATATATATATATATATATATATATATATATATTTTTGTTGGTGAGCTTTAAAGCACGCCATCTATGTAAGCCGAGAGAGAGAGGGAGAGTAATTGGTGTTTAAAGTCGAGTTGATTGTGATGGAGCTCGATCGTCACTTTTATAATCCAGCTATACAGCGTACAACAACGGGGACGCTACAAACAGCCCGGCCGGCACGCAAGCAATCAGCGACCGTCGTCATTAGCCTGAGTTATAGGGACGCTATAGCACCATTATCCGAGGTAGGCACAATGGGACTGAGCACCGGAGATGATTTACTTCCCTCAACACATCTTCACCCCTTTCCAGAGAATATCTTTTCTTTTTCCCTGGATACAATTTTTCCGTTTGAAATGTTCGTATTATTGGAACTCTTTTGATGAGAAATACTTCCGAGCACGATACTAACTTTATCTGAGTGTCACAAAAAGAGGTCGTTTATATCATATAAAAAATATATCTGAAGGAAGACTATTCAATTGTGAGCCGAGATAAATATATATTTTTTATTCTTCTTGGCTTACTGGGGTTGATTGAGCATTGTTATGAGAGGGAGCGGTGTAAAAGTGGGCGTGGCTCAGACGAGGGAAAATGTCGAGGTCAGCTGACTTGTATACCTGGCTGAGCGGGATTCCACTTGGCCGTGCATAGCAACCTTACTCACTAAAAACACACTCGCGTCAAGTCTATCTGAAAATTGTAAACATTATATTAAGATTTTTTACTTGAAAAGGCTAAAAGATTATTCAATTAATCTTTGAGAAAACATTTCCTTTGAGAGAGAAAGAGTAGGGGGGGGGGGTGTCGCTGCCTGTCATGGACTAGCAGGAACCCTTTGAGCGCAGCAAACACACAGTCAAAGCTGGCAGGCAAATGCAGAGCATCAGTAATGGGATTGGAGTTTCAAAATACTCTGCTCCTTCGCCAGTTCTCTCTGTGTGCGCATTATTGTAGAAAGACTCAGAAGCTCAGAACCAAGTCGATTTTTTTCTTACAAAGAACTTTTTTAACAAAATTGTTAACTTTGTGACCCAGGTACAAAAGAAGTGGAGGAACGGAATAAAATATCGTACAGTTATAATATACTTATAAATATACAGTATTGAGGGGCATTCACAAAGCACTTTAACCCCAACTTCAGCCCCAAGTTTTATCCCTGGTACTAAACATGGTGCTAAACCAGGGGCTAACCATGTTTAGCTCCTAGTTTAGCACCATGTTTAGTACCAGGGATAAAACTTGGGGCTAAAGTTGGGGTTAAAGTGCTTTGCATGTGAATGTCCCCCATTAAATACTTATAAAAATAATAACTTTTCCTTGACTCCTTCCTTCCTTAATTCTTGTTAAAAGTTATTTTAAGTTATATTATATTTTTTTTTGTATACAATGTTGAGCTGCCATCTATAGTAATAGACGATTTGCACGGTTTTAATTGTTTTGGGATAGCCTGGGCGCCCTTCTATAAATTGCATATCTGCAGCAGCATTTCGTCTCCTGGAGTGGCAAATTAGGTAGTAGGGGTAACACCGCGGGACTGGCGGGAGTTGTATAGTAAAAACAATTGTAAAATATGAAGAACATGATATTATTGTGTTTTTTTAATATAATAGACAATAATGGTTGCATTTTTTTATTTCATAATTAGAAAATCTACATTAAATTAAGCTTTCCTGAATTTTTTCAGATTTTTTGGAGTGCGGGAACTAATTTTAAAAAAATATTTAAAATGTCTGAATTTGGGTGGTACACCTGATGGGACAACCGTGACGTCATCGACAGCCAATCACAGCAGCCGTGACATCATCAACAGCCAATCACAGCACGACAAATGACGTCACGGTTGTCTCATTAGGTGTACCACCCTAATTCAGGTATTTTAAATATTTTTTTTAAAATTAGTTCCCGCACTCCAAAAAATCCGAAAAAATTCAGAAAAGCATAATTTTAGGTATAGTTTCTAATTATGAAATAAAAAAATGCAACCATTATTGTCTATTGTTAATCAAATTTTATAGTTATAACATGCTGTTATGTTATTTTATTTGCCACCGTAAATTAATAAAAATAAATATCTCGTAAATTACTGCTGTTTAGAGCTAAACATTTAAATTATACATCGTGATATTATATGTGTAAGTTAAATTTCCCAGGTGACTGCATGACAACCAAAAGTACGCGGTTATGCCAGACGAGCACCAGTAGTAAATTAGTCAGTCCAATTAAGTGATAACGAATGGCCTGGTAACGCCCTCAACAATCATGCTTACGTTTTACGCTTTTGGTACTCTTCCATTGTTAAAATTTTGATTTGATTTGCAAACACCCGCTAATAGGGAATAAAATTAATTAAAAATTGACAAAGACTTAAATGAAAAATGTGCTTCCCACAAAAGTTGACTAATATTAGTACCCTTAGGATGGCGTACTTGATTTTCCGGAAAAATGTTTTTCCAGGGAGGACATCGATTTCTTGGTTCTTAATTAATTAAAAATTAACTAATTAATTTATGAAAATTAAACTTACATCATTGCGTTAAAGACAATTTGGCCGATTGATTTTAAAAATTTCGTTGTTATAACTTAATTTCCTGATTTTCTGTGAATTTTTAAACCCGAGGTACTCGGAAAAACCGTTGATTTTACCCGACCTTGCGTTATAAAAAAATTCGCCAAAATTTTAATTTTTGCTCCAAAAATATAAAATTAACATTTTCTTACAGAGAATAAGATTCTGCGTGTGCCAGTATTTTTTAATATCGTCTACGCCAATTGAGCTCTCAGCTACAACACTCCAAAGTCGGAGCGCACCGACTTATGACGGCGACAGTAGCCACCTAATTTCCTTCCAACGATCTACTACATTTTGCAATAGCAAGTAAAGTTTATCGAGTTTATTTGAGTGATTTTCGTGTATAGTATATAAGCCTCCTCTCGGGTTGATTTTGTACATATAGCTTGATTTTGTTTGACTCCGTTCTATCGATCATTTTGTAGTGTTTTGATTTGATTGCCAGCACTTGAATGTAAACATCATCAGAACACGATCTTCTTTATAGAGAAGCGATGAAAAGCCGGTGAAAGCAAATTGGCTTGACAACTTGCTAACAACATTAGTGTGTTTGCTGCTTTTGCTTAGTTATGCATGTTATACATGCATCAGTATAATACTGAACACCATTCACACTATTCACTATTCATGTTTCCTCTTGAAGGGAGAAATGTCAAACGCAAGTAGTGTATATTTTACTGAGAATTTGAAACTTATAATAATTATCCTATTTATTTATTTATTTATTTATTTATTTATTTATTTATTTATTTATTTATTTATTTATTTATTAATAAATAATAAATAATAAATAATAAATATAAAAATAACGAAAACATGATGAGAAATTTTTATATTACGTTCTATATAATATGGGAACTTTTATTATTAATATCATATGTAAAACTTTTGTTTTTGATATCCCAACTGTAATATTATACAATTGTGTGTTATTATTATTCTCTCTGAATGAATGTGTCGGTAATGCCGAGGGCTCATTAGTCACATGCATTATATAGCGTAATTTCATAACGTGCAGTATGATACTCGTGCAATTAGAGAGGATCATGAGCATGCAGCCTCTGGGCTCTTTATTGATCATAATCATACGAGGTCTGCTGGTGCTGGTGAATTTCGTTGGGGCGCATAATTTGCCCGCACAACGCGTCGCTATATGGTGCATCCTGAGCTAAATTATACCACCAATATCATCATGCGAGTCACAATCCTCCCGAGCTTTATAATTAACTTTCTCTCTTAAGATTTTATTAATTAACAAAATGAGAATTTTATTTAAAGCCCGGTGTGTGTGTCATGAATTTTTAATGTTAATAAAGTGCGTTTCCTTGTCGTGTAGAGCTTCAATAAGACTCAGTCTAAATAAAGATTTCCAAGGAGATTTACGTTAGCTAAAACGTATAAAACTATATAATATAATATAGAGTTGTAACAATAAACATTGGCTCTGTTAATAGTTATTGTCAGCTGAATTCATGATTTGTTGATTTCTGCATGCATATGTACTGAATTTTGCATGCCAACTGACCCAAAGCATGCAAATTGGAATTAATAATAATAACTGTTTATTGAGCAAAATGAAATACAATACAATATTATGTGCACACAGTATTGACCAGTTAAAATGATTCGTTCAAAGGGTGACATAAAAGGCATAACCCATGCACAAAAGTGATCAGTCACCCAACATATAAAATCAGAAAATTAAGGAATTAAGAGGAAAATCAGGAATTAAGGATAAGGGGAAAACAAACATAAACAGCTTATTATGTATAAGGTGAAAGTGGGGGGGGGGGGAATACATAATTGACATAATTGTTCAAAAATGATCTCAATCAAGCACAATCGAGGAATCACAATTAAAGTAAGGACCAGATCAACTTTATATACCTTGTAAGGACTGTAAGTTAGAACTTTTTTTTTTTTTTTTTTTTTTTTTTTTTATGAATTTACTAGGTATTTACGAACAGACGTAATAAATAACAATATTAATTTTTGCAACATGTAATCGTTGATGTGGCCAACATTACTATAATTGTTATACCAATGGCCAATGGCGTGTGGTTCTGATTCACCATTTCCACTTATATGTGATGCTGCGGGCTGGAGTTTGTCCTCGCTTGGAGCCGCTCCTTGTCGCGCCGTCTCTCTGCAGTGGCCGGCGTCAGTACCCTCCCTCCCTCGCTCCCTTGGTTCTCTCTTCGCCGCCGCCCTACAATGGGCCCATTCACTGAGGACTGTATGTTCCCGGTGCTCGCTAATGAAAGAGATCAAGCTTGCGACACTTTCCGCCGTAGGATAAGATTATCCTGTATAATAGATCGCCGACTTCCATTGAAAAAACAAACTAAAATGAATCGACATTGCAAGCTTCTCGTGATAAAAAATGATTTTATTTAACATCATAAAGCCATGTTTTTACCCACACGAAAGCAAGAAATAAAAGACTTAATTGACTTTAACAAGATCAATCAGTCTAATCTTTTTATAACTGGTATAAATAAATAATGTAAAGCTTGTATTGTTGTTTTAATTGAAGCCAATATTAATGGATACAGTACAATATTACTGGTGCCTGCATACAGGGGGAAAAAAAGCCGCTTATATTTTTTCCAAATTAACTGTGGGAAGTTGTCAATGCTAATTAAAACAGAATTTTCATGTCCCCCCAGCACTGCCTCTGGACCCACGCAGCTGGTATTGAGATTGAGGTGACGTCATAGATTATCCAGAGAGCGTGATGTCTGTATGTACCACGTGTCGACGCAGGTGCGAGTTGCTGGAGTCATCAAAATGCCACGCCTCCTTTTTCTCGCCTTGATGATGGGGTGTCCGCAACCATCCGTGACCACCATGACACGCCCAGTATACTGGCAGTCCGCCCTTGATGACCTGTCAATCAGTTGACCTTTCAGGACCTCGAAAATTAAAGAGAAAATCGTGTTAATAGTAAATTGTTTACCTAGATTTCTCTCTTTTATAACACGCGATAGTATAAACAATATCTAATTAGCTTATCACTTCCTCCTTGCATGACATTAGGTAAAGCTAATAAAAAATAGCGAAGAGTTTAAACAAATAACCTGTATATCTAACAAACTGTAAGAGAAAGAGAAATTAAACGTATTGTTGGTACGTGGATGATCAAAGACGCTGATTGGGTGGTATGTGTGCAGAGCGGCGTGCAAGTGCAGCAGCGTGACTGGCAGACGGACAATGCTCGCGTACTTGCATGACCCATCGTCACTCATCGATGCATCAGCAATGTTACCAACCACAGAGATATTTCCTTAGTCGATTATAATTTTTGTCCCAGAAAAACAATGTAGGGATTGGAAAATAAGTTAAACGCCGCGGTATCGTATATACAACGTAATTAACAAATAAACATTACTTTTGTATTGATGCACATTCAAACTTCAGAGAAACAATAACTTTTGTTCCAAAAGTCCTAAAAATGGTCCTTTTAGAAACTTTTTGTCTGGCGGTAGTGCTCGCTTCGCGTAACGTAAATGGCAAGCGCGTTATCTTTACAGTAGAAAATTACAGTATCATTGTAACTTGTACAGCTTCCGCAATGTGTATACCTGCACAATGCAATAATCCTGAATGCTTGCTTACAGAACAATGATTGCTTTTGTCCTATGCCACCTATAACATAACGTAATATATACTGATGACTATTATAACATGTTGAAGTAAAAACAGCTAGCATTTTGATATGGCTTCACCTGTTTAAAGTAAAAGAGAAATGAATGCTGCTGTATTATATATACGTACATACTGGAAGCCTTATAGTATTGACTACATTATAGGAAAAAAGTATTTGGAAATAGCATATACTGAGTAATATGATGCCATCACTTGTTGAAGAGTTATTTATAGAAATTTATTCATTAACGGAAATTCTTTTGCAATGAGGATACAATTTTAGTGAAATTTAATGCTTAAATTTACTTGTTTTCGTCTCGAAGGCTATTTTCAGGTTAAATACGTATGTGCAATATATGGCACCGCATCACTCCGAAAGTAGGGAGTATTATGCACGTATCGCTTATTGCATCATTGCATGTTATAGTTAAAATGGCTATTTACGTATTTATAGGGAAATATTTACTTTTGGACGGGTCGTCTCAGAACCTCCTTTAAAATGTTTCTTTGCTGAACTGTGATTTTATTTTGTATATAATATATTATATCAATCGAAATATAATACTTCTTATTTACTTCTCTTATCAATTGAGTGCGATCATTGAAGTCTATTGTACTTTACTGCTGCATCCAAATTGATTATTGATACATATAGTGACAACTGCAATAACAAAGGTATACATAATAATATATAATATCCTTTTATAGTATTTTTTCAGTCTTTAACTATTCGTTCTTTAAACTGCAGTATCCTGGATTATTACTAAAGAGCGCGTTGCGTCGATGTATTGCAATTATTCTTCGTTCTGTCCTTGCACCTCTGCAGCGTCTTGTTGTTATTACTCGAGAGAGGCGTGTCTCCTCCTGCATGCACCTTGTCGCTGCTACGGATGATCGTGTAGTCCAAGGCTGCGGCGTGGGAACACCGGGAGCGTGCGGTTTTGCAATGACGAGTACGCAGCAGCAGTAAGCACCTGAGCCACGCGTATACCTTGCGCACTTTCTAGTCTAGCCTTATTCAATGATAAAATGTCGCAATTTCTAATATACTCAGCGAGTATCGTCTACTTGCATAGCAGCAGCTGCGTGTGTGTGTGTTGGGAGATTGTTTACTCCATTTATAATCCTCACCTACTCGCATTTTTTATTTGTCCTTCTCTCTTTTATTTCTTATGGTAACGGCGACATTTTTCACTCTAGGGAGAGGAGAGAGAAAAAAATACACATACATGCTCTAGCTGTGAGTCTTTGTGAGAAACTACTGCTTTGGTTGGCCGCTTGGTCTCGGAGGTATTATAAAAAAAATCTCCTCTGACCTCAATTGCCATGATACTTTATTATAGAGGGCCAAATGAAAAAATCGTGGACCATTAGATTTAGACTGCTAAAATGTGAGATTAAGTGACTGGGTAAAGTAAAAAGTGCCATTGTTACAGATAGCCTAAATGCTCTTATATTTATTAAAATTAATTAAATTGTTGTATGCCATTTATTCTAATATGGTGATGTTGATTATAAATGTATCACTGTGGGAAAATAGTTGAAACACAGTAACATATTGACATAATATATTTTGAAATATAACAATAAAATAATAAAAATGACGGCAGTCATAAAGAAAGATGAGAAAGAAACCTTTTTCAATCTTGTTCTAATGCATACATGGTGGATTTTAATTTATTGTGAAGGTTTGTCGCAACCTTACAGCACAAATTTGCATTATAATGTCGAAATTTGTTTCCATATAATGTTCAAATTTATCCCTGTTACTGTAAACAGTGTAAACTATTGCAGATGAAAAATATAGAACATCGAGAAAGATGACATTAAACAACAATACTAAATTTAATCATTATATAAGTAATATATCATACAGTGAAGCATGTTTATACAAATGTGTTGTAATTTGCTTTTTAATAAACTAATTTTGTGGAGATTGTTCAACCCATGATGGGCGTTATTCGCTCACGGGTTAATGAATGTGATTGTGTGTGCGTGGCCATCCTACTTTGGCATTCCTCCTCAACATCCCACGTTGCCGCGCCTTCCTGTTGTTGCCATGCAGGTGACCGTTACCTAATTTGTGTACCAGTATCATTTTCTGATACCTTGTTCCTGGGTGATTAATTTCTATCTATACTCAAATTAAATGTAAGACTACTTCCGGAAATATAAGGAATTTCTATATTAAATCTGAAAATTTGTCATTAAATCAATCAAATCCTAGAGTACGCTTGCTTTTTATTTGTTTCTCAATCTGCTGCTATTTATGTGCCTTGAAGTATATGATAAAAATATTAATAATAAATTTATCATGCCCTGAAGCTTATGTGAGAAACCTGAAACAGCTGATAACAGATAAACTTCAAGCGTAATATAAGATTTGTTGTCCATTAGAAATTTCAACCTTCTTGCAAAGTTTCATATCTATAGTGACTTCCGGGAGTAATCTCATATTTGTTTAAACTGTAGGTGATGTATAATAATACATGCCATAAAGCCCATTAGTAGCAATAGCAACGTTAGGTTTTGATCATCACTCAATCTATTAATTATTCATTACATTCCGCTGAAGCTTGTAGGAAGTTTTTGGTTTATGTCCACATTTTTATTTTTTGTCACGAGGACCTGGAAGTTAGTGTGATAAACAAATTGTGGTATAGACTAAAAAGGAAATTATCCATTTCCTTGTTTACAGTCATTTTTTAGTCTGTGCTAATTATTGAAATTGCCTCGCATGCAAAACTGTGTGTTTTAGTAATCAACTGACTCTTAATTGGAGCAAACTAATTGAATTATTGAGAATTATTAATTTACAACTCCAGTATTCTCTGAAATTCTTGAAAAAAATGTGTGAGACTATACTGAGACTAATCAACCCAATTAAGGATCGATACAATTTTTACAAATAATCAAGTAAAATCGTCATCAACAGTTCACCAAATACAATACTCCCGACAGTGCAAGTTTTGACGCATTTCTATATATTTCTATTTATATATTAAAAAATAAATAAGAAATAAAACTTTGCAGTAATTTATACTGGGGAGTTCAGCGAAGTCTCAAACTTTTAAATACTATTTACTATTTTATTTATTTATTTGTTCTTTTGTATTTTCAACTTCTTCCTGTATGTATATTATTACCATATAATAAATGGACTGTAGATTTAACGGGACGGGAAACTGCTCGGAGGCAGCTGGCCATTCCGAGGAGGCGCCGGTCATGCCTCACCAAGTGATCAACTTCCCCCACTTATCTCTCAGGTGTCTGGCTCTCAATCGATTTGATGGTTCGTCATCAAGGGGTGTTGTCCACCTAAATTATAATATTTAATTAAAAGCCAGGGTTTTGTATGTGAATGTAACAACAAAGGGGAAAAAATCATTTTGCATTGCAGACTCGATTTTACTGTCATGTTTTCAACATTAAATTTGTTACTGATTGTGAGAAATTACAATCCTTTGTATTTGATAATTGCAATTTTTACTGAATTATAGTGTGATGAGGTATTTTTTTTTTCGTGTTAAAAAATTAATTTAAAATTACTTTGCCGGCGAGTTTTTTTTTTTTTTTTTTTTTTTTTTTTTTTTTTTTTTTTTTTTTTTTTTTTTTTTTTTACATCTGAATGAATTTAATTTATTTGTATTTTTAAATGAGATGTTTTTGTTTAAAAAAATTCAAATGAGATGATGTTTTTGTTCCAAAAACCAAAAAAATTCAGACTACTCAATCTGTCTTTGCTGAAACTAATATTTTTTTAAAATTTAGTTTACATTACTTAATCTGTATTATCTAAATAGTTTTATCTCCATGATATTGATCTCGCGGATTTTATAATAGGCTCCGATATATCATATAACCAATAACATTTTATCATATTATATATTTTTTCGTTTCTCTTGAGAGTAAACTGACGAGTAAAGTGCTGGCACTGGCACTCGTATGATCTCATTATTAATTCATTTTAAGTGAGATTATTGATCTAAAAAAATTGCAATACTGGTATACAGTGTATACGCTTGAAGAGTAAAGCAAAGTTCATATGAGTACGCAATGATTTTTATTTCTGTATGTAATTTAAATCAACTTTATTGAATTTTCATACAAAAAGTTTGGGCCTAGTCTGGCACGCGGGCGGTGGTCTGGGATAGAGCGGTTTGGTAGGGCGGGCGGTCGCATTCCGCGGAGCTGGAAGCTGAGAGGAGCGTGATGCGATCTCACGAGCAGCAGCAAAGCAGCGGGTGCGAGCGGCAAGGCTACACAGCCATCTCGAGGACGGAGCGGGGAGACGGGGGGATGACCCTGCCGCGGGTCAAATGGCCGACCGCTCGACGTGCTACTCTTATACGGAATAACATACGTCTGACGTCACTCTGTACTTAGGGTGGGCACTTTGTAAGATTTTTGCAAGTAATAACACGAGAGAAATCGTTTTTATGATGGTAATTTTGTTTGTATGAAAAATAGACAGAATAAGTTACAGCAAAAATATCAGTCTGACAGTTAATTGTAGAGATGACGAATTAGTGTGAAGTGTTTTCATTACATCATTATCTGTCTTTGTTATTTTTGTGTGTAACAGTAAAAAAAAAAAAGGTTGATGTATTAAATCAAGTTCTAAAAAAAAAGTAAAAGTGCCATTGTGTCTATGAATGGTCATCGCTTACTAAAAGTCGTTTGATCACAAGCATTGTTAAGAAAAATCAAGTCTTATACGAGGTTGAGGATAAGAAGAAATCCATGTTATATAAAGTGAGCACCGCAGTACGGCTATGTAATATATAATCTTTCTGCTCACAAAGAGGGTATTGAATCCTTTTACATCTCGTCACGTTAACGATTGAATCGCAATGCTTGAGGAGGATTAAATTGCTCTCGGTTTCCATGGTCACCATCGCAGACAGAGGGGGGCGGGGCTGTTGGCTGGTAAAGTGGATTGCCTGGTTGTATGTACTAAGAAGCCACCTGTGTTAGTCTTCAGTTAGCTAAGGATAAATATCTGCTAATTGACTTGCTGAGGCCGGGAATTGAAAGTAGCATCATCAAGAGATAGATCTTTGTTATTTTGGTACATGAGCCGGTAAAGAGAGTGAGTAAGCAGAGGTGGCGAGAGCGTGTTTAAAATTAGCCTATCCCTCGTGGTCGTATATACTACGTTCACAATGTGAGCGTGTATATATCGTCCTCTTCTCGCCTCCATCGATTGGATACCCCCTTGGTATAGTGCCGCCGCGAGTTGTGCAGGTTGTGCAGCCTTAGCTAGCTAGATATAGGAAAACGATTACTGACTGCCAAGTGAGCCAGCGAACGTACTCCGTCCGTGCCTTGCTCTAACATATACCAAACTAATTTGCATGTTGCTCTATTACTTGTAACTTGTAACATTTTTTTCATGCAAATTATTGTATGTATATTTTTATTTAATTTTATGGTCCTATTGTAATTGATTCTTTGAAACAAGTATGTTATTTTAAATGTAGGTAATATTATAATTATTATATTGTTGTCGCTGATGCAGGAAATGACGTAAATATGAATGGCTGATGAGAAGGGAGGATAGGCGGGCGACGTTTTACGTGGGGATATAATAATTTGCATATAGTAGCGATGTTGCCATGTGTAGCAGGATCAATCAACCAACGGGTCAAGTTTGGTGCACCGTGCATCTGCAGTGGACCGTAATGTAATGATGATGATGACACGGTCGAGGAGTCTGTCTGCATTGATTTAATATGCACGTTGAGGAGCGCGCTATGTATACCTTTGTCTTCTTAACTCTCGAGACATCTCCAAACTCTCATTCTAATGAATGGCACACGTCTATACATAGAGCTACGTAGGTTATCCTCGAGTTATCATGCAGTGGCGTAGCCAGGATTTGCCCAAGGGGGGGGGGGTTCTTCAGGATAAAGGTTGAGAACAGCCCACTGGGGGGTTTGGGGGGCGTAGCCGCAGGCGCAATTTTTTTAAGGACACGCCCCTTTTTTTAAGGGTAAAATCATGAAAAAATACTATTATATTAGAGAATAAAATATATGGCCTGATGCAATTTTTTTAACATTTTATATTTTTTTCACCCCATTTTTCAATTTCTTTTCAATACATGCGTAATAAATAAAGCTTTGAGTAATCATTTTAATTAAATCAATTAGGTAATTCATGTAATCACTTTTATATTATTTTTATATAACCAGTGTACGTGTCATTTAATTGAATTTGATTTTTAAAATTTATTTAATAAACCAAGTTCACATCATTAAGATATAGTAAAAGAAAAAAAAAAAAAAACTGAATTGCTTCTCTTATTTTTGTTAAATTTTGTCTGCACCGCGTGGAGCAACCAATTAAATGGTAGTGCAGCACACGTGAGAGCGTTTTAATTTATACAATAGTAGTTATATGCATTCAGTTTGTAAGGGAAATAAAACATTTATTTATGAGTCGCACTTTTTCCTGTTAAGGGCATTGGGTGTAGCACCGGTAGTTGGCAACACTGACGTATCTTCACCATGTTAATTTTTGACCATTGCTCCTCGGAGTAATTTTTATGCTAGAGCTAATTGCTGAAGTATCAAGATAATTAGTAGCCCAAATGCACAATTTGGCTAAATAAAGCCTGATTTGAAGAAAAGTATTTTTTTTTATATTTTAGAAAAATGCATGTAAATTTAAAAAATTACTAAAAAATACTCTTCTTTAAATCAGGCTTTATTTAGCCAAATTGTGCACTTAGGCTACTAATTATCTTGATACTACAGCAATCAGCTTAGCTCTAGCATAAAAATTACTCCAAGGAGCAATGATAAAAAATTAACATGCATGGTAAAGATACGTCAGTGTTGCCAACTACCGGTGCTACACCCAATGCCCTTAAAATTAGAAACTAACTTATAATTTGTTTATTTTAAAGAAAAGACTGCTTGATATCCCCTAAATTTCAATTTTTTATTTTAACTTTTTTTTTTCAAATTTCTATAATTTTCCCTTTTTTCTTCTTATATCCAGTCATTACTCAATCTTCATGGGGGGGGGGTAAACCCCGACCCTCTACCCCCCTTTGGCTACGCCACAGGAGTTATGTTACATTTCTCTTATATATACCGCGTCTTATATCGTTCATCGTAGAAACAAACTTTTATTTACATTTTATTACGAGTATAAAAAAAAAAAAAAAAAAATACGATCTGTTGTCAACTTAAAAAAAATATTTATTTTTCGATTTATTCATTACTCATGCATAGGATCAATAAGTGAAAGTATCATGGCATGTTTGAAAACTAATAACAAAGCACACGTATCCACTCTATGCTAGTTATATACAAGATCCCTATACTAGTAAAGGGATCTTGCATGGTATATTATATATCAGAATTCTATATTCTGCGCTAGATTCAAATTTGATTGATTTTTGATAGACGTGTAGTTAGGTAAAAATACTGAGGGAGGGGTGCAGCAATCGGCACGGAAGAGACACCCACACTATTACTTATATATTGATTGTACTTTTGTTCTAATTTGCGTGACTGAACTGCTTAGTTCCCAAATATCAGTATATTATTTATAGTAAATAATAATATTAATAATATAATAATCAACTGAACTTTTATTATATTAGTCAACGGCGTTAAAAATACAACTTTCTTTGTAATTGAAAACCATTGAAAAGAGTTCTGTGTATATATTTATACATTTGCCAACGTACTCTGTACGTTACGCTGCAGTATGGTTGTTGGTTGTCGTGTCTTGAAGCCTGCAGCTGACGCTGCTTGCCCCAAGCAGCGATTTATTTTTATTGAGAGTGCTCTTACAAACTACAGCACAATATGCCCATTCAGCCAGACGAAGCGAGCGCTGTATACTACAGTTAAACAAGCCTTAGATTACGCCTGAGATCACAGACTAGACGTCGCCAAGGCGTAGTAATCTTAATTTTTTAAAAATGTCCCACAACAAGGTTATTTTAAACTATGGAATTTTTTAAAAATATTACATGCTTCTATAATATGTATAACTATTGGAAAAAAGTATAAAAAAGTAAGTTTAATTTGATTTCAAAATCGCGTCGCCACCACTTCGACCACTTTGCACCTCTTCCAGACGAAAGCCTGGGGCCAGTGGGGCCGCATGGAGCCGCTGTTGTGACAACACGTCGACACCAAAAATGCTAAAAACTTGAAAAAAAGTGGTGAAATTAAAAAAAATAGGCACCCTTACGCATTTAAAAGTAACATTCTGGATTTATTATAGCTTCTGGAGGCGTATATAGACGTATATTCCGATCTGTCTTTTATTTTAAAACGAACGCCTTTTTTCAGCTCAGCTGATCGGTTTAGTTCGATTCGGTTCGATTTAATTAATCGATTTCGAGCTCCTGTGACGTCACATTAACAAAAATCATGGCAGCGTGCCTTTTCTGTTCTTGTTTTAAAGTTCGCTAAATTAATGAACATTAAACCATGATGTCAGTACTAATAATAGGTTAAAAGTGTATTAGATACTTGGGATGGCCGCTAGGCAAGTGGATTGCCGCGCCCACGGCCGTGGCGTTCTCATAAACCGGCAAACTAAACTAGGGATGTGATGTTTTTTTCTAATCGAGCGCCTATCATTAAAAAATGAAGATCGTAACGCAAAACGGTACTATTTTCTATTCAAAATGTCTTCCATACGTAAACTAAGGTTTGTGATACTGTACTAAGTATCAAAGCTCGGGCTTGGGAAATCATTACAGCATTGCGGCCTTGTAGGAATTTATGTCCAATGAAATTTACAGTTAGAATTCTGTAAAAATTAATTAAGTTTTATATAAAAAATAATTATCGGACTTTAAACATAAAAAAACTTGGAAATGCTGTTTTTATATTTAAAATATAGCTCTCTCAATTCATTAAAATATTTGACCGGGAGAGTTTTTTTTTATATAATATATTATATATTATTATTATGGCTAAACAATAATAAACATTTGGTATTGAATTCAAATGTCAGGATCATCACATGCATGCTACTAATTTTTGCTCTCTATAATTTGCATTATAAAACTGGGGAGGTACAGCCAAAGTTTATTCATTATGAAAATTAAATCTGTTTATATTACGCAATTGAAATTAAATTTGTAATACTTTTTATTAGAAAGCTAATTAATATTTTTGTTTTGTTTACATGTAATTATATATAAAACAAAAAAACAAAAGTAAGAGAATATAGCGGCCACAATTTCTAAATCTAGGTTAATTCTTAGCCAAAATTTTATATATATTCACACACTATGCAAAATTAGTAGTGTGTGCATTACGGTATATCATAACACTCCTTCCTATGTTGAATACGTGTGGACTACTTGACTTGCAAGTGATGTAGTCAGTCTCGTCACCACAAAAAAAAAGGCGCCAAGGAGCCATTAACTGAATAGAACTTCAACAAGGGTTTATATAAAAATTTATTCATGGAACCACACTAGAGCTCAGAATTTTTATGACTTTTTCCTGTGCTTCAAAAAATATAATAAAATTGAAATGGTCTTCACTATTCCGCAAGAATATATTTTCTATAAAAAAGCACGTAAAATATTTACCGTCTACACACTTGTCATAAAGATATAATACCATATTACACATTGACACAAATCACAAGTATATTGTGTGTGTACTTAAGAAGATTTAGTGAGCAATTGAATTGCTCTCGACGATTGCTCTGATAAAGTTTGATTGAAACCGACGACGTTTAAATCTGCGGCGTGATAAGCCTACATAATCAAGATTATATTATCGTTGAAGCGATGGATTATCGATTAACTCGAGTTTTAATTGGAAGATATCAAGTAGAAAATATTATATAGATTAAGAAGATAATTAATTACTTTTTTTTTTGTCTTATTAATTTATTTGATTCTCATTTTATAATTCATTTGATTTTAATCTGGTTCACAAATAGATTATATTTCTATTGATTTTGTTTTATTCTTTTAACCCAAATAAGTTCTATATTTATAAATATTGACATTACTTCCCCCTTTTGCTCTCAAGAGACAAATGTCTTGAATGATTTGCTGGTGCCGTAACTTCAATTCTTTAAAAGTCCTTAGGTAAATATAAGAAAAATATATTTTTCTTAAAATTTCAGTCAGTATTATGGTGTTCTCGCTATCTAAAGGGACCTTGAGGGACCATAAAATATGTTTTTATCAGGTGAAAAATTCTATGCTGTTTATATACGAAAGTATTTAATTAAGGGCTTAATTACACCATATAATTTTGCATACAATTTTTCCTTGCAAGAAAATTTCATCTCCATACAAACAAATGGAGTTCAAGTTTTCTTGAAAGGAAAAATTGTATGCAATAGTTAGAAAAATTGTAACGTGTAATACCGCCTTAAGACCAGAACGAAATTATTGAAGCCATAGAGGGAAAAAATATTATTATTTTTATTTTCTAATAATACATAGTTTAGTAAAATTATTTACTGCAATGCAGCTACATATTTAATGAAAAAGCACTTTCAATTTTAAAACAAACACGAGAGTTGACTTGAGGTAGTATACTATACTGTATACTTATCCCAAACAAACACATTTCGTTTTATACTCCTCCACATCCTATATAATCCGTACACGTGGGAGTGTAGTGAGCTGCTGCCTTGTTTCCGCGTGCAATCTCGTCCATTGAAGCTTGTGGCTGGTTGGCCGGCTCACCTTGGCGACTATACATTGGCAGGTGCGATCCAGCCAAGGTATCCAGGTCAATCTTACACTCCCGTATATTTACACTTACGTCGGCAATATTTTAGCTTTTCCTTTTCAAATATACTAAAAGTATCTTTGCCCGCCTCACGTCTTCTATACCCCGTTTTCAATATCACATTCAATTTCCAGCAGTAGCTTATCGATTGTGTGGCTGGCGCCTGCCCGCGGGCTTGCTGCTGCTGCATCATCGTCATCATCTCACTCCGTTGCTATATTATAGGCAGCTGATTGCCCTAGGGGTACACCACACCAGCACCGTCTCTTTCTCATCTGAATGACGTAATATCATCCTTGACTTGTCGGCAATTAGCGAGAACCTAATATCCCTTCGTACGCTACCTTAGCTTAATTTTATTTGCACTTTTAATTATTTAATCATAAATTTTAGTATAATATATAACGTAAGGTGTAATGATTATATGACAAGATTATATATATATATATATATATATATATATATATATATATATATATATATATATATATATATATATATATACCTAGAGGGGTATTAAATATAACTTTAATGTACTTTATAACTTTGAAATTGTATAATTATGTAAAATTACTTAAGTGACATATATCTTAAACGTCAGGCGTATATATGAAATTTAAATTTGAAATTCACAAGGAGCTAAAAAAAATACAATTTTCGCAGAATGAAGAAATCTGTTACTCTATGTATATAGGGAGCTCCAAGAAAAGATAAATTAAAGTTAAAAATAAACTTAATTTCAATAATTTCTGCTGCATTTTCTTTTTCTCTTTTTGCCAGGTTTGTGTATGGTGCTGGAAAATTAAATAAAATTTAATAAAACCGGAGAAGCAATCCTCTTTGACATATTATGAGGTTTAAGACTTTGTAAATCCATAATACCACAGTAATACACAAAAAGAAAAAAAAAAAAAAAAAAACACTGAAAACTCTGCATAAAGTCAAGACATTTTCATGGTGCATTACATTTTCTATGGTTCTATATATATCAAAGTGAATGAAATTGCATTGTATTTACCTATTTAAACATAATTATAATGGAAAAAATAGTAACCTTTCTGCTTTTATTATGAAGCAATTTCATTTTGAAATGTAACTTATGTTATACAAAATATGTATTTTTTATTTCGATCTATGAATTGACGACGGAATTTGTATTGAGATGAGTAAAGTGGTTTCCGCGTGCCGGAAATAAAATAATGAAATTAGATCTGTGGTGGCTGCTGCTGCCGGTCCAGTATTTGCCTCTAGTGTCTCTGGCGCCCCCTCCTGCGCTACCGCCGCCACGCTAGCGCCGCCGCCACCGATCAATACTGAAGGAACCGCGCAGTGGAAAGGTCACCAGCAACCCTGTACTTTCAAATTTGTACACTAGATGTCACACGACTGCAGCGCCGTATTAAAATTTTAATAGCTCCAAATAAATAATGACCCCGTGATAATTTGTATGTTTAAACGTAAATTGATTTTAACTGTACGATGTCCCGCATAATATACTTTGCTATACACTGAGTAAATGATTAAAATTTATGTATGGTGAAATAATGTAATAAATTACACTGATAATGTAATTTATCAGTGTGATATAATATATATAATATAAATAATGCATTCTTGCATTATTGAGAGATTATTGAAATCAAATTTAATAAATAAATGTAAAATAATGTTATTGAAGAATGATTTAAACGCTGTATGTATTTTGCTTTCATGGGAACTTTCCAAGACAATTTACTTGAATTAAAAGAACCGAATATTATGGAGTGGAATACAGTTCAAATGAGCACTGATGAACAGTCCAGTCAAATTGTACAATTTCCTCCAATTTCAAAAGCAAATTTTTTGTTTCTTATTTACTTTACTATATTTCATGAGTATTAAATTTTTTATCCAAGTATGTCAGAGTTTTGTAATGTCGAATTTATTATATTGCTTTGAGAAAAGAATCACGATAACTAGCTATTTTCATTCGCAAGTTTTAAATATTTACTTAATTCTTAATTTATCAGAAATTAATTTTTTAGGTACATAATTATGTCCTCATGCATGACTCAATGAATATACACGCGCTTAATTCCTGTAAAAAGAAGCAAGTATTATGTATGCAGCACCAAATAAATTTGGTGAGAATTCAGAACATTTATATAATTCTGAAAAACTTTCCAATTTCCAGATTTTGTCGTTAAATGTAATTTATATCCTGGAATCCTGGTCATGTTTAAACTGTTTAATTTTGCAAATTTTGCATGTATTTTAGCCTAGAAATTTTCAGTACCAGATTTGTTACTGGAATTTAGTATCAAATTTTAGTTTTAAAATTTCTAGTCTAAAATCATAAACTTAAAAAGTTCATGGCTAAAATCTATGTCTGGTCTTTAGTAAATGGCCCTTCTTGGTTCGTGATCTTTGCCAGTGTCTGTACCGTACTCGTTAGCCTGTCTTTGTTTACAATTTTAAATCTTAACCCGCTCGTGTATAGCGCTAGCGTCGGCAGAGAAAACGAAAACTATACTACGAGATTCTATTATCAGCCGCTAGGTGGCTGGAAGTGTTCGATTTTGTTCTTGATGTGCGACGACTTGGTTGGTAGTGGTACTGCAAGTGATGCTGCAACAAGCGGTTACCATGGTAACCAGCGCGCCTGGGAATTCTGCTCTCGTATAAGTCGTATATTGCGGCATAAACCGATCGTGAATGTAGGTGACATCACCACACAATTAATCAAGCTTTAATTTCCTTTTATCTAAAAGAGTTTTAAAAACATTTTCTTGATTCATCTTTGCTGTTAAGCCGGTATTACATGGTACAATTTTTTTAGTTCTTGCATACAATTTTTTCTTGACTTCAACTCCATTTGTTTGTATGGAGATGAAATTTTATTGCAAGGAAAAATTGTACGTAAAATTGTATCGTGTAATATAGACTTAAGCCGGTATTACACGATACAATTTTTCTAGCTATTGCATACAATTTTTCTTTACAAGACATTTTAAACTCCATTTGTTTTTATGCAGATGAAATTTTCTTGTAAGGAAAAATTGTATGAAAAATTGTATCGTGTAATACAGGCTTTACAATATATTATATTTTACTATACAATTTTTTAGTCTAATTTAGATTTATTTCTTTCTATTCTTTGTCCGTAATTCAATGAATTGGGGGCAGGGGGCATAAGCATGACCAAAATATGTCAATTGCCCCAAAATACCAACCAATCAATGAATTTTCATTTAAAATTAAATTGCGTTCCTCTTGAGACTCTTGAGTTATTATTTATTTTTAATGAAATTTATACTTCTCGCAAGCTCGGATTGAGAAGCCATAGGGCCCCATAGGTCGAGCCAGACAGGGTCCTATAAATAAGGCAATACAGGTAGCGCAGGGGCCACCGGGAAGGGTGTCTGAGACCTGACCCAGCCAGTCTTATGTCCAGTCAGAGCCTGCACTTTTCGATGTATAAATATGATTTTTTCTTTTCAAAGCGAATGGATTTTGTAAAGAGCGATAGGGGCAAGAAATCATGAAAAACCTTCCTGGGTCGTTCAAAATTTTAACTTTAAAAACTTCAGTTAAAATATGAAGTTATTTGAACAACAATTTGAAAAATTACAGTTATTAAATTGTTGAAAGTGAGGTTGATAAAACCCTGTGATGCTATAAAAATACAGCAGCATTTTAAAAAAATCAATAATATTTATGTGTAGATGTAGAATATGTAAAAAAATGTTAATAAACAAGCTAGTCTTTAAAGCATGCATATAATATGTACTGTACGGGCCATCCCCATGGTGCCGCTGTTAATCTTTGGAATAGGACGAAATTTCTCTTGGTCCAGCAATCCAAGCGACTAAAAAAATAAACGTTGGCTGTAACACCTTCTCTCCAGCATGCAGGCGTGGATCCAAGGGTTGGGGGGGAAGCACCTCCCGAAATGTTGAATTTAACATGCATGGACAATATAGGGATAGGTATTTTCCCCACTACAATTTTTGTTTTAACATTGGCTAATGGAGGCATCGAGTCAGTTGATTTTGCGGTGTTCTCACCGTCCTATCTAAACCAATGTAAAAAAAAACTAAAAATTGCTTTTTTTTTGGCATTAAAGAAATTTTTTTAGAGGAAAAAGAGTTCTTGATTCATTATCAGAAGACCCCTATATGGGGGGGGGGGGTAGGAGATTTTTTTCAAATTGATTGCTTCAATAATTATCCGCGCCCTTTTTTTTTTTTTCGTTTTGTTTTTTTCGTTTTTGTTTTTGTTTTCGAATGCAAGTTATTGCATTCATGATATACTTTACTGAAAGCAAAGCCAACGGCATGTCCGCGATGTCCGTGTCCCAATTTTTTTTAAATTTAAATTTGGGACTGTCACGTTATTTTGATTTATTAATGCTATTTTCAGTATTTTTCAATGAGAAATTGCAATTTTTATTTGTAATTAATATAAATTATTTTACTGAAAAAATGTGCTATTTATCGCGCCCTTTTTTTTTACATAGAATTTTGTGTATCTATGTAAAAATCATCTCGTTCAATAATAGATCACTAGATGTCGTAAAGATCGAAAATATTGATTTGGGGTGGGGATGATCCATTTCCGTTGTCCATGCATCCCTTGCTCTTTTTTTGTTTTTTTGTGAGACGCGCATTGTGTATCATTCCCTAATCCCTATATTCCCTATCATTGTGTATCGCGGGAACGGACAGCACGTGTGGTCAAGCGCTCCAAGACGTTCGCAGAGTAGAAGGATCCTGTGTCCCTAACTTTTTTAATTCAAGCTAATTTTTTTTTTTTGTTCAATCACCATAATGATTAGATGTGTGCAATATTGTTATGATATTCATACGAATCGTCGTAATGCATTAATAAGAAGAGATCTTCAGAATGAATGGAGGGATCTTGAAACCTCTATTTGGGTTCGTACTTTTTTTTTTTTTTTTCCTTGCATAATTTTATAAAATAAATTGAATTGAGTATGAGTATCGATTTTCTAAAAGTGAAGTACGGCTTGATATCCACAGATATCACTTTGACTTTTATATTTTGTTTGAAATAGCAGCCTTCTATATGAGAAGCTTTAATATTGACGACATGATTAATAAGCATAATATATTATGATACCGCCGGACCGCCGATAGTTTATTTTTTAAGACTTCGTTCACCCACCTGTTATGTGCTCTGTATCATCTGCAAATGTAGTGATGTAATGATGAAGTAAAAACATTTTAATGTTTCGTATGAACAAAGACGAAGAAAGTGAAGTAAAAACATTTTAATGTTTCGTATGAACAAAGACCAAGCAAGAAAGTCTTGGAAATATTCGATTTTTTTGTTATTTTGATATTTTCTGTAACTGCGGACTGCGCTTGCATGTTGAGACAAGCCATTTTGAACATCCGCACGTGGCACGTGTCAAGGACGGAAGGTCACAGGGCTAATGTAAAAGCATCGTGTTACATATGAAAAGAAATAGGTGCATTTCCGAAATGGTTTAATATTTATTATTATGCATATTAAAAAATAAATATTATATATATTATATATATATATATATATATATATATATATATATATATATATATATATATATATATATATATATTATATATATATATATATATATAATATATTATATAAAATATATAATATATATCATGAACTTAAAATCTGGATGGGGGCATACATGACCAAAATGTGTCAATTGCCCCAAAATACCAACCAACCTTAAAATCTGGATGTTGTTTTTTTAGTTTTTTTTTTTTTTTTTTTTTTTTTTTTGGTACTTTCCATTATAATAATTGTTATTTTGATATTTTCTGCTGTAACTGCGAACTGCGCTTGCATGTTGAGACAAGCCATTTTGAACATCCGCACGTGGCACGTGTCAAGGACGGAAGGTCACAGGGCTAATGTAAAAGCATCGTGTTACATATGAAAAGAAATAGGTGCATTTCCGAAATGGTTTAATATTTATTATAATGCATATTAAAATATAAATATTATATATATATCATGAACTTAAAATCTGGATGTTGTTTTTCAGCTTTTGTTTTTTTCGTATTTCCATTATAGTAATTTTTCGCGGCTTTTTAACAAATAAATTATTTAAATTTGTGCATTATTTTTGCAATATATTGAAAAAGTGCATGTAAATAATACAATGGTTATGGCGGTTTTGAACACAGGAATCACAGGATGTCCCCGGATACCAAAGAGGGAAAATGGAGTGCGTGCGTCGCTTTGCAGGCATTTGCATCGCCATATTTCACAAATCTAACATTCGTACTAAGTTAATTCTAAACATAAAATGTTAATATTTACTTATTTATTTTTTTATTTATTATATTTTCCTCATGAGTACATAAATAACAAGTCAGAGGCAGGATATTATTTGCTTCTTGCATATAAGAAGCATGCCGTTTTTTTTATTGAAAATCTGGGGAAGATATTGTACATACACGTGCATGCACGCCATGGAGCAGCAGTATGTTGGAGAAGGCTCTGCCTGTTGTCGGCTCTGCATGCTGCATGGAGACCCCGTGTTGGGTGATTGTTAGTCAAATGGGGCACTAGCAGGAGCCGCATTTGACTAGATTTTGGCGGGAAAAGAAAATGCTACAACATGAAGTACAGAAACTACGTCTTTTTCTTCTGCAACTAACAAATTGGTTTTATTATAGGATGAAATATAAAATTATTTTCAATTTCCTTCAGTTTATTTCAAAAAAGATTTAAATATATTTCTGAATTAGACAGTTTTTAATTACTGACATGACGCAAAAACTGGGATATCTCTTGATTTTTGCTGTTAATATTTCCATGAAGTTTCGATTAAAAAATTTTGATTGCTCTCAAAACCACTCCAAAACTTTTTCCGAGCTACGTCACAGAAAATAGTTTAGGGTGCATGCACGACAAATTTCGATGAAATGTAACATTTTTCTTTAGTATATAAATTTTATATTCATATTCATCTTTATTGCTTTTCGATTGTACATTACAATATAAGCACGTCATAATCAGTGTTATTATAGGAACCTCGTGGTGTTTGTCAATTATTTTTAACATAACAAAAGTAAAATAAAAAATTCAATAACAGCAATAGGTCTGTTCGTAAATACCAGAGACCCTACAGGGTCTCTGCGTAAATACACAATCAGAAAGAATCGATTACGTGTGATGAACCTTATGTTTCATGTACAGAAGGTTCATCACAAATAATCGATTCTTTCTGATTGTGTGTTTACGAACAGACCTAATGTCTCTCACAATTTCAATCCAGAACTAGCCAATGAACACAAGTAAATAAAGATGGATTAATTATAAAATGCAAATTTATAAGTAATCAGAATCATGCTATCAGTTTGAGACATTAGTCAATAATAAAGCAAATATTACATGTAAAAAGACTAAAAAGCAATAAATCATCAACATCATAACGGTAAACGGAGAAAATACCCTTTGATAAAATACCCTCAGATATAATACCCTGACAAAATACCCTAGGACAAAATACCCTCAGACAATTTACCCTAGGACAAAATACCCTTGGATAATTTACCCTAGGACAAAATACCCTTGGACAATTAACCCTAGGACAAAATACCCTTGGACAAAATACCCTGGGATAAAATACCCTTGGACAAAATACCCTAGGACAAAATACCCTAGGACAAAATACCCTTGGACAAAATACCCTTGGACAAAATACCGTTGGACAAAATACCCTTGAACAAAATACCCTCAGATAAAATACCCTCAGACAAAATACCCATGGACAAAATACCCTTAGACGAAACACTCTTGGACAGAATACCCTCAGACAATTTACCATATATTATAATATATAACAGCATCATAGGTATTTCGTAGAATGATAAAAATTATACCTACATCATGCAAACATTTTGCACACATGTATTGTATATACACTGTACAGTACAGTATTAATATTATTATTATTAAAGGGACAGGGTACAATAATTTTCATGTTGCATAAAAAGTTTCCTATTGATATAATAAAATTAAAAATATAATGTGTCAATTGCCCCAAAATACCAACCAACCAACCAAAATTAAAAATATATGATATTTCGGATTTCAACAGTACCAATAATTATAATCATAAATTTATGATTATAATTTCTATAATTTATAATATGTTATTGCAAATTGCCCATGAAAAAGGTAAAATAAATTTCACTGAATCCTGCGCATGATACTTTCACAGCATAATTTATTTTTTATACGTTTAGTTGTAGAGTATAATAATTAAATATTTAGCACCTTTTAATTATTTTATTATTTATCATGTTATTTTTTAAGGGTAAGATAACACGAAGAATCGATTGTTGTAGTCCCATTTGATTAACATGTAAATCTTAGCAACCTCATAATAATTCTGAATTTTTTTTGAGAGACAGTTTTTGGCACCAAAAAAATATGGAAAAAATTTCAAAACAATCGGACGATCCAATTTTTTTAAACGAATTTTTTAAATTTTTAGTATAGGGCTTTCCCATGGAGACCTAAACTAAGAAAATAATTTAAAAAAATTGGATCGTCCGATTGTTTTGAAATATTTTCCATATTTTTTTGGTGCCAAGAACTGTCTCTCAAAAAACATTCAGAATCATTATGAGGTTGCTAAGGTTTACATGTTAATCAAATGGGACTACAACAATCGATTGTTCGTGTTATCTTACCCTTAATGTAGGTTAATTTGGGTGCAATAAATTTGAGCCAACCCAGGCAAAAAGGACTTTGGGGGGAGGGAAATAAGTAAATGTAAATGAACAGGGGAGACTTAATAAAACATCGCATAATTATTATGGTATAATTATTTTACAATGAATGTATGAATGCATTTTTTTCATTATTTTTTAATAAAGAGCAAAAACAAAACAAAAAGTAAGAATAAAAAATCGTCACCTCATGAATAGAAGAAAACATTGCTTCCCCACCCAATTTTTTACGTATTAACATAATGTTACATTGTAAGGTCGACAAGAGATACATTGCTTTTTGCAGTAGAATGTTCTATAAACTTACTCATGGAAACCAGCTATAAAATTATATAAATGTTCATAATGGTTTTAAAATTTATGTTGTCACGGGTAACAACCAGCACAAAGCATGATAGTAAAATACGTATTGCTATTTCAGTTATTTATTTGTTATTTTATTGTACAAAATCATTATTTACCAGAAAAAATTATATTTAATCCACATTTTTAATGATAAGAAGAAATTTTATATTTTTGAAGATATAGAATTACATGTACACATGGTACATAATAAAATTATCTTAAAAAGTATTTAGTTGTGTTAAAAAGCCTTTATAACTTCTTAATGCATATTAGTGACTTAAAAATATTGAGACACCGGGGAAAAAAATCATATATACTTCTTTCTTACCGAACTTTTAGTTATATAATTTTGGTCTTTTTGACCAGACTACGGAGCCGGCCCCGTTAGAAAAAAACGAGCATTGATGTGTATAGTATATTAAAAGATATTTGAGTGAGACGGCTATATATGAACGAACTGAACACGAGTGGGGACATGCATTTTTACCCAAGCGTTTTGGAATTGAGATTCATATATCTATTATATATTATTCAAAACGATGATTATTCTTTGAATGAGCTAGTTTATGAATGTATTGCAAATGAAATATTCCAGTATTTTCAAAAATGTGAATTTCTCGCCCTGAATTGAAACTGAAATTTTTCCCAACCTCAAAGTGATGGGTATTTTATCCGAGGGTATTTTGTCCAAGGGTATTTCGTCTAAGGGTATTTTTTCCAAGGGTATTTCGTCCAAGGGTATTTTGTCTGAGGGTATTTTGTCCAAGGGTATTTTGTCTAAGGGTATTTTGTCCAAGGGTATTTTATCTGTGGGTAAATTGTCCAAGGGTATTTTATCCCAGGGTATTTTGTCCGAGGGTATTTTGTCCAAGGGTTAATTGTCTAAGGGTATTTTGTCCAAGGGTTAATTGTCTAAGGGTATTTTGTCCAAGGGTTAATTGTCCGAGGGTATTTTGTCCAAGGGTATTTTGTCCTAGGGTATTTTGTCTGGGTATTATATCCGAGGGTATTTTATCAAAGGGTATTTTATCCGTGATTCATCATAACAGGAACAATCAGTTCAAACCCAAGATTACTCTACATATATTATGTAGAGTAATCTTGGTTCAAACCTAAGACTATAATAAAATTAAACAATAATTAAATAAAAATTCAGTCCAAACAATAAGCCACAATAATAACAACAAAACTGAAAAACAACAATATGCATTGGACAGGAACCAAAATGGAGAAATCCATTACCTGAAAAATAACAGTATTAGTAATTGATAATTAAACAGAATTTATCAGTAATCTAAATAGTAATAAATTTCTCATTCAGATAATCCTTAACACTGTACAGTAACTAGTATAAGTTTTAAATTAAGAATGCGAAGTAACAGGTGGCTTCTTCATGCAACCATTGCATGTAGTCATTAAGAGCCTCAACCTAAATACTTACTGCTTTTAGTGCGTATACATAATAAATAATAAGAATTATATGTATGTTTTAATATTTAATATATAAATTTGAAAATTTTGCACAGTTTTCTTTTATTCACACTGTTGACGTTATTTTTGTCGTGAAGAATGGGACAGACAGACTCTCGGTGTAACGCGTATACAGACTGTTTACTAACTCGTGTACCACTTTTTGTGTTCACTGGTTTCAAACTTAATTTTTGAGTTTCCGGGGTATGAAAATTTCACCCTAGGTAGTTGAGATAACTTGGTATACGCGGATATTTTGATGAAAGTAGGGTTAAATTTTTTTTTCACCCCTTTTTAGGTGCTGCAGCCCTAAACTCATTTTCTGCTTATGGGGTTTACAATTTTACATGTTAAAAAAATGTTAATTTTTTATTCGATTTTCAAGCTGAAAACATGAATTTAGGGGTATTCCAGCATGGCAAATACTATGGTGACCATAATTTTTTGTCCCTTTGACCCATGACCCTGCAGTGGGGTGCATTTGACCCTTTTAAAAAATATCACAAAAAGCTCCAAATCTTTCATCCCTGCCATCCATGGCTCTGCTGTGACCCTTAAAAAATAAAAAATGTGCCGTGGACGTTCAGCAACAATAAGTGTGTGCTCTTATGGGTTTTTAAGCAGGGCAAACATGATGAAAACGTCAAATCTTTGATCCCCGTCGTTCATGACCCTGCCAGGCAACAACAACTATATAATGGGCCATATACCCAGTATACAGTACAATATATATATAGTCTTTGCCTGCCAGGGTCAGTGTACGTTAATCCACTAATTTTTTATTCCACCGGTACAATCTCTACAATACCAACATCTTCTTACAAAAATGCATGGTTCGCTAGCTCCAAAAACTGATTGGATTATCTGGAACATATTTAGTTGTGTTTAATATTAATGCATTAAAAAGTCACCTAATAATAATAATAATACATAATATAAAGTTAATAATAGTTGCTTATTGAGTATCAGTACAAAATAAAATACATGCAGTACAACAATTCGATCGGTGACATGGAAAGGAGAACCCATTCATAGAAGTTTTCAGTCACACAACAAGATAATAATGGATCGTGCATTGATGTAGTTTTATGCGCATCAGCATGATCTGAATAACAAATGAAATCCATCACGTTTGTTTTATTTCATATACGAATGAAAAATTGGATCCTCGTGCTTCGGTGACAATCTTAAAAAGATTTCATTGTTCAATTTTTTTATTTATTTTTACCATTATTATGCTTGAAAAGATACTGGTTAGACATTTATAATCCTCGCACCTTATTTTTTATGCCAAATTGTCCTAATTTTTCTCTTTTGTGTTACAGGTAAGCCGTTTGAGTTTGAGTGGTGATGCTGCGGAGGGCGCTAGTGACACAGAAAAACAGGTCAGACCTCACTGCAGCTGCTGATCCTCTTGTAAATAGTCAGTGTTGTTCGCCAAATCATTAAGAAGCGTGAGCAAAACCAAGGACACGTTTACATTTGTTCGATCATGTCAGACGTTAAATATATGTTGTGTTTGAGTCATAGTATTATAAAATTACGTTAATAAGGTTAAACATTATTTTTATTAGTTAAAAAGTGTTCTTAAATTATTAAATTAGTTAAGGAGAAGAATTACTTAATGTAATGATATAGTATTATAACTATCATTGAAATTAAAACCCGGTGCTTTATTAGTGTAGAAATTTTTTATTTTTGAATTTACAAAAAACAAAAGTTCATATTTTTAGGAGCATACACCCCATACACGCAGTATAACAGTATTATTCCCCCCAGCCTGTGATTTGTTAATGTTTGTGTAAATTGAATGAACCCTACGGGAAATCACTCTGATAACTCCAGCAGTAGAAACCTCGCGAGATCGGTCCAGCAGCAACTTTTGCTTTCTATGACGATTTTTTTTTTAGTACGCTTGGCTATCACATCACCGCACAATTTAATAACTGGTCAAGACCTTTTGACCGAACAGTTGATTTGTCGAACAGTAATACTATATTGAGAGTTTTTAAATTTCTTTTCTTCAAATGAAATTGTGGGCAGTGAGCATACACCTCAGGGCAACCATAACGTTATCCTGCTCTCTTTGTGGGAGTTAACTCTCGGTCGATGCTGCAAACTCGGTGAACATATTTAAGGTTTTCTTTCATTCCCATAAAACATTAAAAATGAGAAAATATTTTATATTGAAACTGCAACCATGACATAATGCATGTGGGTGTAATTCTTCATGCAGCCTTATAAAATTATGGTCTGTAAAATGGAATTATATATATATTTTTTTATGTTTATATTTATTGTTATTATTATTATTTTTTTTTGTGAATTTGATAATGACAACATTTACTGATTGTGTATAACCAAAGACTGTAAATTTAATAAATTATTCTGTTAGATATTTAGAGTCTTTGCTGTTAGCTGCTTGTAACAAGATCAAAAATTGATTGATCGTGAATAATTTATAAGAAAAACTTCATTATTTAATATCGTCAACAAAGTAATGTGGTTCGACTTCCTATAAGTTAAATGAAGAGTTCTTTTTCAATGTCAGTCTAGTCTAAAGTAGAATTTAATGATAAGTGCTGTCTGTACTCAGGCAAGCAGTAATTGACGATTGATCATTTAACGTCCGGTGAACGGTGTTGAGAAGTTACGCCTGACGACGCAAGACTTTACAACACGAGAAGATTGCCGTTGTGTGTACCGGAGTCGATCCATCAGATTTACTATCGGTGCTCAACTCTTCCGTGCCAACCCGAACGTAACAATTGCGGCCTTCCATTTATTTTTTATTTTAGTTACAGAATATTTAAATTAATTTGATAATAATTGTTTTAATTACAACATGTTATATTGCAATGTAATCGAGGAAAAATTATACCATTAACTCGGGAAAGCTATAAATTACTTAATAAATGCTTTCAAATTTGAAATTTTATCACTGAATGTTATTTACTATATTACATATTTACTCTTTTTTTAATTGTTAAAGAAATAGCATTCAGCTTGATATTATTATAAAAATAATATTAATAAAAACAAAACAGCATATCAAATGAATGCCAGTTGGGTGTATACTTGTTTATAACTATATACCGTATAGATTAAAAGTATAATGCACTAGGTAATACAGTTTTTTTTTTCGGTATGTATGTTAGTATTCAAGTCAGCAAGAAAATAATTAATGTCAGCCTTCATTATAGGGTCGCATTGCAGAGTTTAATTATTATTCTAGCACTGTAGTATAACATCAGTAATGATTTTCTTTTATAAGACTGTCGTCTTTATACTGGGTATTTTTTTTCCCTGGCTGGACATATACGGGTTCATTTTCACCCCAGAAAGCAGATATTATATGAAAGTAAGCGGGGATGTTTATAGTGAGTAACTTGATACTCTCTGGAGACCTCATTGATGGTGTCCAATATAATGATGTACTCCAAGCCCTCAATAGAAGATGTCTACAGTAAGTGACTGCAGAAATAGTACTATACCAAAAACTTGATATAAATCATATAACAGACCTGCTTATGAAACGAAAAAAGAATAGGCACTAATATGATGGGGGAAGGGGGTATCCTTAAAGTAGGAAACTTTATTTTAAATTTTAGATTGCTTTATCATTTAATAAAATATTGCTGCATGCAGTGTTATAGTCTATAAATGTTACACGTTGTCAACGTCTATTAGTTTTTGCTATAGTGCATTTAATTTAAATTATTTAACCACATGACTTGTGTTAATTAATCTACTTAGCTCAGTGCCTAATAGTTGTAGAGTTTACCATGAGAGGCAGATAAATCGTTATTTTTTTTTTCCCCATATTTCCCCTACTTTTGAAAATATTTGTACGATAAAATTATATAGAATATGCAGGCATACGTCGCCTGGTTAAGATAATATCAGTACTACCGGCAATTATCGTTTAGTACGCACATGAGCTGAGAAATTGCCCTCATATCACAGGAAATTGAACCTTATGTTCCCTCCCCTAGCAGCCATGCGTTGGTTACTGATAAGACAGTTCAAGCGTTCAAGCACGGTAAAATGTGCATTGTGCAAGATGGGAACATGCAATGTGTGAGTAATAAATTGGCTAATAAAATTATCTCTGCAAACATTTTTATACCGTATACTGTTCATATTAAAATACTAACTCATTTATATCAATTTATTGAAGTTTCTATTATAGCTATTGTTACAGTTAAATAAATCAATATTTCTCCCGCAACTAACGTTATCTACTGGCAATAATCTTCATGTTGAACTGTAGCTGCATCTACTTTTCACTGTTTTTTAAATTGTAATATAAATAATGGAAGCAACTTTGAAGATTTTAGTTATTACATATTATAGCTTTGGTGACGCCAAATAATAAATAACTTAATATACAACTTTATACTATTTTTTAGAAAGGCCGCGTGATCAAACTTGTAAGACTTTGGTGCCAGATTTTAGTTGTCACAACAACGTGGTGTCCTACGGTCACCGTCTGCAACCTCCCTCCAATGGGCCACATTTGGCTCGGCGGCATCTTGACATCTCGTTCCCACACGAGTGCACGGTGCCTTGCACTTCCTCCTCTGCCTCGCCATCTGGGCTACACATTTGAGCCACACTCAAAACAAAACTTTTTTGTCAGGCACTGAAATTGAAATACGGCTGCAGAAAAAAAAAAAAAATTAATAACCTTGACTTTTTTTAAAATGAAACTGATGATGCTTTTTTTTTTCTAAAGCCTATATTACACGATACAATTTTAGTTACAATTTTTCCTTGCAAGAAAATTTCCTCTCCATACAAACAAATGGAGATTAAGTTTTCTTGCAAGGAAAAATTGTATACAATAATTAGAAAAATTGTATCGTGTAATACCGGCTTAACGTCAATAACGAAAAGTTTAAATTTGTTGGAGAATTGAAACAATCCTGTTTTCTTCACGCCGTCTTCTTTCATCGATTATTTTAGTTTTTAGTGTTTTTACTGCGTGTTTTTAAAATATCAATATTCTTACATGACTAAACTTGTATCAACACGCAAAGATTTTGACGTTTTAGATCCCCCCTGAAAGTTTACCCTGATGGTTACTGAAATTTTGTAAACATAAAAAATGAAAAGATACTTCATTATTTGGACTAGAGTGGATATCTAATGGAGTGCTCTTGTATAGTTCAGACACCGTATATAGCAAAATTACACTCATTATTGTTATATAATGTTAACCCATGCATGTGAGATTTCCCAACCCCAATTAATTTACATGCGTGCGATCGATCTTAATAATTTATTGTTATTAATTTATGGCTGCTTCAACCACCGCTTTATAGTTCACAACAATCTCCCATTACAGATGACGATAATGGCTATATCGGCAGCGTATATTATAGAGTATAAATATCAACTTCTAGCCTCCACTCTTAGGAAACACCGTATTACATGGTACAATTTTTTTAATTCCATACAATTTTTCCTTACAAGAAAATTCCAACTCCACTTGGTTGCATGGAAATGAAAATTTCTTGCAAGGAAAAATTTTATGCAAAAATTCAAAATTTGTTTATCAGTATTGTTAATTAACTCGGCATTTAATTGAAATATTTTATTTTGAGAGCAGCGCGAATGTTCGAATCCTCTTGTATCCATCTTTGTTAATCTCGCGATATCGTCGTCTGAAAGCAGCAAATTTACTTGTGAGAATGGGAGCAGTACCAATACCGGCAAGTGCACCAAAATCTCTGATTCGTCGCTCATGTATCAAAATAATTCCGTCTTTTTCAGCTTTTGTTATTGCCTATCGCTAGTATCGCTGCATGCCACTAAAATGTACGTGCAACCTCTGAACTGTTACTATATACGTTCTATACCTAAAAGGTCAAGTCGTCACTGCCACTCTGGAGTACATGCAACCTCTGACCTGGTATTACTACCACCCCCTAGGCTCCCTGCTGCTCGCGTTATTGCCGAGTGTTACGACCGGGTGGGTCGCGTCACACACTGCCTGCCTTTACCGGACAGACCATGAAACGAAATAAATAAAATGCGAGCGGGTCACAAGTCACAGCGGATGTTTTCATGACATCCTCCATGCATGCTGGACAAATTTAATAAACAAAAGGCAAAGGGATGTAAATAAAATAGATGTAAAAAAAAACATGTTTTATTTGTGATATAAATGTTTTTGACACCTCATAATATTCGTAGTTTTTTTAGTATTCCTGTTATAAATTACTTTATTGTGATTAAAAGGGGAAAGGTAATGCTAAATTAACATTTATTTACAAAGCTATCCTTTGACATACTAAATTAAAATAATAAAAAATGCTTAAAGCACCTAGTTTAATATCATCTCTTCTTGTTTGATCGAAATTTAGTTACGTTTGAGCATTGATTAATAAAAGCAGTACCGCATTATAATAAGAGTAATTCATTGGTTCCAACAAACTGATATTAGCTTTCACAAAGCTATACGACGTAGAGTAGAATGCTATATAAATTGATAAACACGTAGAATTAATTGTACCTTGGTGTGTGTTGGGGGTAATTAGAAGGAACGCAGTAATTGAAACTGGGTGTCGAGTCATGTAGGAGATGGTAATTGATGGCTGCTGGCCATGTATGAATTAATTGGACACCGATATCAGTCATTAATCACGGGTCACTCCGTCACTGGCATTGAGTTGTGTGATCTCATCAGCACCCCTGCAGGCGACAACATCAAAAATATAGTAAACTTTTTTTTTTAAATGTCAGCTACAAGATTTATCATTTTTTGATGGTATGTTTCGCCGTGACGGTAGGCAGCCAGCATTGCTTACCTATATAACATTTGGATGAATCTGAGGTCAATTCATGCAGTTGGTATAAAATTACGGCTAAATAAGAATGCGTACATCCAAGGGTTAATACGAGCTCTAATGCAGTACTTATTAATTATAATTATTCAAGTTTAACAAACCTAAATTTCAATTAATTATGATCATTGAATAAAACAACAATTGGCTTTTTCATTTCAAAGCCAATTCCTTATAAATATAATAAATTTTGGTGCTTGACATAATTTTTTTGACAGGTTTTAATTAATTATTAAAATATTTTAGATAATAATTTAATGTGAACTTTAATGATATTACATTTTACAACGCATGATGATGAAAAAATGCAAAAATCTCATATAATGTTGTGGTTATTAATAATATTTAATACAGTATAATATATACGGCTTCACTAAGAGTATCACAAGTATATGCAGAAAAAGATAATGTGAACTCATTATTTATAAGTAAGCTATAGTCGCTAATTAGTTTAATTAGAGTTATACATTTTTTTTCGGCGATCTTTGTTACTTTGTTACAATATTTTTTAAATTGTTATAAATCGTATTATAAATATACCGTAGTGATATTAAATTTATTTTATAAACATATGGTTTATATGTCATATGTCATTATTTTTAAGAAATAATGACACTTTCGTAGATTATAATTATTATATATAATATGTTATATGCCTGATACGCGTATTTGGTCATGTTACTTGATATACGGTTCAGTAATGACTTTATAGTCTTCAGATATTCATGAACCAAAGTGATGTTAGTGAGGCAGGGATGTTTCGTGGAAGCTCCCGGGAATTTCATTTCCTCCGCCTAAACTCCTACCTTTCTGCTGCTGTTCATCTCCTTGATCGAGGGTTGCATTTCTCCATTTTTTTTGTACCCTTCTAGTCTTTCAATTTCCTTGGTGCAGACGGCGGATTGACAGAACTACCGCGCGAATTTAACTTAAATTAGCCCAGGATTTTCCCGGAAGTTACCGGAAATGAAAATTTAGTGGTCATTTTTACTACATTTTTTCAAATTTACTGTCCATGATTTTATGTTTAGACTATACAAGAATGCAAACGCAGATTATTTAAAAGTAACCTTGTTGCTGGTGAGATTTTACATTGATTTGAGTGTTTTTTTTTCCCCCCTTTATATTTTCATCAGAACATCAAACTTGTCACAACAAGCATAGATTGATATTGGTCAAAAAAATAAGAGACAAATGCTTGATGATAATGTCAACTATATGTGGAAATAAAGTTAAATGGCGTGGAAGCTTTTCATTTCAAAAACTATTTTTGAAATGATTGTGGGTTGCAGTTGCAGTGTTTTTGTAATATATTATATATTATTATAATTATAAAAAAACTTTCGTTACTTTGAAGTTGTTTGCTTTGAACTTTTATTTTCAGAACATTTTTGTGGCAAAAATGTGCGTGGAACGGTGAGATTTTTTTTTTTTTTTACTTCCGATAGGGAATCTTAGTAAAATTGGACTATATTTTCCCTCTTCGTATTAACTGCAAGACTGATGTATGACATCCTTTATTTGAATCTCATATAGTACCGCCATTCATAAATTAGCAATGCTAATCATGCATTATTGTATTACAAGTTGCGACGGGGTTGAACGAGTAGCGCTATGCTGTAAATATAATTATACAGATACCACGTAAAAGCCCTGTTGGCTTGTTTGTTCATTACGCTTTCGTCGCAGTAAAAAAAAAAAAAATTAATGCGATGTTGTTAAAATTAAACTTTGAAAATTTTAGTCTAGTGTAAATTTTCCTGCATTGCGGATATAAGCCTTTTAGATGTTATAATGTGAAGTTTAATACAATTCGTTCACGAAAATTCGCTAGGGATGTGCCTTGTTTAGCTCTTCAACTAATTAACCTAATTAATTGTGAAAGAAGATATAGTCAATTAATTTGTACTTTTACCTCCCGTATATATCTAAACATTTTTATTTTATCATGTTGGTATTATTTTTCTTTTTCTTATATATAAAAAAATCATTATAAATGATAAAAAAAGCGTACAAAAACAATCTTACTAAAAATAAAAGAAAGAAAATAGCTTCATTATTTTTTTTTATTATTTTTTTGCGATGTTTGTAGTGATTCAGAAAGCTATTCTGAGGCGTGAGGTATGAGTTTTGGTCCGGCTTTATATTATTTTCTCCTCCAACCCCTAATCCTCATCCTCCCTATTTCCACCCCTCCTCATCTCGCACAGCCTCCACTGCAGCAGAGAGAGAGAGAGAGAGATCCGCCGCAGAGCCCTGCAGCCCGAACGCTAGCTGCTCCCTTGTTACGATCGATTTTCATCCGCACGAGAGAGAGAGAATGAGAAGGCGAGGGGTGGATTGCTGAGGAGAGGAGAGGGGGTAGCAAAATTTCCCCTTCTCTCCCGCTAGCTGTGCTGCTACTGCACGGTGGCGGCGGCGCGGCGGAGAGTAGAGAGAACTTTACATCCCCCCTCCCCTCTGACACGCCGTGCCCGCGGGCTCCTTCTACGCGAGTTACTGCTGCAGATTTAGCCAGACGAGCGAGACACAAGCAGAGAGTATAAACTTGTGTTCCTAGTGAAGTATAGCAACGTGGTGTGTTCAATAAGTGCTACAAGCCTTTATTTAACAAATAGTAGTGTATTAGAATATTAGGATAAATTTTGTTTTTAAAAAATATAAATAAAGGGTATTACCCTTTACAATTTTTGGAAGTAACGTTTATGTTATTTTGATCTCCGGAGTATATAACAAGCAGCCAAACTGTGGGGATCCGGGAGCTTTTTTCTGCCACCACATGGAGTGTACTACCCTGTAAGTAACAATAATTTTTTTTTGTAATAATCTCTTTATCACTTTTAAGACGTAACCCAAGTATTGTCAAATTTGTGATCATTGATTATCTAAGTTAACCCAATAATATAATAATATTAAAAAATGTATCATACTCTGGGTACATGATGTTATATTGCTTTTGACAAACGTTATGTAATTTATGTCACTGCACATTGCACCCCTAAATAGCTAGACATTGCATTAAATTTATTCGCATCGTTGTGACGTAGAGATTGACGCAAGAAGCAGCACTTGGTTGAATGACCGCAACGCAGTGATGGACGTCGTAGTCGTATCATCCTGCAAAATCTTTATTAAAAAAAGCTTTTTAGTTTGATTGTAGCACTTCAATCGAGACGTAAAAATGTTCTTCGCACGGTAGTTTTAATGAGATGAAAGCGTACACGTGCTGCTGCGGCCATTGCTCCGAATGGCCCCAGAGGGCGCAAATGCTTTCACAGCGACCCCATAAAGAGCAGGGAGGGAGGAGGGAGATTTGAGAGCGTTGCGGTGTATGTTCGTGAAATATGGGAAAATTTTGGAAGCTTTTCAAAGTACCGACATCAAAACGTGTCACCATTAAATATCATTATTAACATCATTTCAACTAATTTGTTTTTTTATGTAATATTTATTACACTTTTACTGTCCCAATTTTTTAATTTGAAATTCTCAAATTATGGCGGAATTATGCATTCTTTTTTTTTATTGTTATTTTCCTTACATTTAGGGGTTTGTAGATATAATTATTTATAAACAATATAAATTGTTTATTATGTACATAATTCATAAGCCCACAACACTGTAGCTATAATATTCAATATTCAAATTTGCAGTTTTCCTCTTTGAATTTCAAGAATACAATTATATTTATAATTTTATGTGATACAATTTTTATGTCTTGGAAAATGCTATATATTTTCCTCTGAACCTTCAGGAGTTCAGCAAGAAACCCACATTGGGTCTGAATTCGCCAACCGGTCTATTTCTTTAAAATGGGCGTCACCATCATGTTTTTATTTTTTAACTCCCTTTGCTCAGAAGGATTGCAGCTAGGTAATAAGCACGTGTAATAAGTCTGACGTCATGGTCTTGCTAATAGTGAATCTCCAGCACTCCTTGCCAGGTCGAGAGCTTTGCTGGAACAATACCGCTGTACAGAGAGTACAGAGCCGTAGGGGGAGTGGAAAAAAAAGAGGGTGCACTAGTTTCACCCCCTTGAGTCATATAACAAGGGGAGTCCAGAGATTGGAAGTGTGACGTCATCACGGTCACCCAAACAAGTGGCGAGGTCGAGTCATATATACATCCATGTTACAATTGTTAGTGCAGCAAGACAGCAGTCGTCCACTTATCGCGTGATCACCACTTGACTCGCTCTGCTAACATGGAGAATCTGCCAGCATGCAATTTTATAAACTTTTATAAGAGAGCTGCTGCTTATTTACATGAAGACACACTCATGCAGCTTAAACGTTGAGACATCAGTTTTTTGTATCAACAAATTGAGCTACAGATAGCTTGTATGAATAAAATGACATGGTGAACCATGATAGTGTCCTTAGATTAACCGCAATGAATTTCACTTCCTTCCTCTTGTATTGCATCTGAGATCTATTTTTTTTTAAAGAATACAAAATAAAAACTGATTTCTGTCCTAGTTCGAATAAAAATTTATTATAATAAACAAATAATGATGAAACTGCAGTTGCGTGGCTATTGTTGATCGTTTATTTCTCCCAAGTCGTAGATGTTGTGATGAAATAGTTAACGTGATCCAAAATTGTGCCATTTCGACCGGACGTTCGTTGATTGCTCGGCATATGCTGGCTAGTTATGTTCAATTGATCCGCCGCCCTCGCGCTGTGCTGACAGCCATGACCCTTGCGAGGCCCCTGATCGTCAAGATGACCCCCAGAAGTTTTTTTTTTTTATCCTTCTCACTGGTTAGTTACAGCTGATAATTCACGGCAGACTTCAACCAATCACCACCCGCGTAGAAACAGAAGAGAAAATAAAAATATTAATGCTTTAAAATACATAACCGTATCATCATCATCGTGGTATATTAAATTGTTTTTCTATTTATTTTTATTCCGTTATAATTATGTTTTATAAAGCAGCTACTAAGAAACAAATTAAACCTGAAGAAATGATATCATTTTACTTGGTGACATCATATCAATTAATACATTTTTTTTTAATTTTTAACACCATATGAGCGCCACATTGTAAGTACATCAGCATCAGCGCGGCGGCTAGAAGAGTCATGGTGCTAAAATTGCTAGAAATGTTTTTTTGTCCGGATTCTTGGCTGCAGTGGCGCTGTTACATCCTTCGCTGTCACTCCAATTCGGCGGCGTCTGCTCTCAATATCGTCCAGCAGCAATGTTATGTCATAGGAAAATAAGTCTTGTGTCAACACTCTTACTCGGTCGGGGTTGTAACCTCTGGCTGTTGCCGACTACAACAGCCATTTCTCTGCAGTCAATATTATTTGACATTGACGTTTGATTTGAGTTTAGAGCTACCAATTTATACCTGAGTGCTTTCCTATTGAATCAAAGATGTAATAATCTCACTTTAATTTAGTAGGGGATTTACAAGAGTGACTGACTACCGCAATGTGATGCAATGTTGGTATATACATGACGTGACATGAAATCCAGGTTTCCAATCGAATTCGTCACGTTGCGAAGATGACTGTGAATGCCATAAGATATTCACGTCACGTAGCTCTCAAAATTTATACTGGGTTCACTCGGAAGTTACTTGTCGAGACTAGGAAAATTTATAAATCGAAATTCTAAATATTAGGCGTCTGCTGCTGTGGGAATGTATTTAGAGACTCGAAGAAAAGTTGATGGCAGTAGTTTGACCAACTAATGTTCTTCTTATCTCTTCCGATAAGGTTAAAGTCCTTAAATTTGTTTTGAGTATTTTTCTAAGTACATATCAGGTGTTGATATGTTAATTATACGAATGACTTTTTAATTTAGTATAGCAATATATAAGTTCTTTTATACTTCCTGCACAAGTAACAAGAATGCGTGAAACAATATGTATATAAATAATATATAAATAAAATAAATGGTGCCATGAAACAAACGAAGGCCTATACAAATTCACGTATACACTGAGATAAAATTATATTAATAAAAATATTATGATCCGAGTGTACATTACATTCCCTCATTATAACGAATCATTACAATAAATGGCAATATTAAATTTCCATGTTCTAATAAATTGTTATTAATATATATATTATATATATATATATATGTTTTTACAATTTGTATTACAATTGTGTGTATATATACGTGTTATAATGTTCCGAGTAATGAAAATTATGCAAAATTGTAAATGTAGTTTCTTTAGGAATATGACGCACATCAATTTGTCAGTCATTAGTTACCAAAATATATGGTCTGTCAACTTGAATTCATCTTGAATCCACTCTTGTTTGTTATATAAATAAAATAATATAAAATTATAAGATATTTGTAAGTCAAATTATTTATTCATCCTGAAGTTCTAAATGTATCTTCCGTTTCTGAAACATTAAATCAAAAGTTTAAGACAAGAGGGCATCTTATTACTGACAAGTGAGAATAATTCATGGCTCATTATTATTTGATGTCTTGAAGTTATGTGGGCAAGTTTTGTTAATGAAATAGCTTGTAAAATATTGATGAGATGGAAGAAGGGACTACTCTTCCCGTGCGTGTGATCTCAAAAATTAACCAATGACAAGTCGCAAGTATATATAGATAATTTACATGCAAATTAATATCCTTGTGTAGAAAGTGGAAGTAATGCGTATATATACCGTTCCTTCAGTGCAGGGGTGTTTCTTACGACTTCCCGCGCAGGATTAAAATTAGCGTAACTCTGCATAAGTGAATTCTGGCAAACGAAAATGAAACACTTACAATTATTTTAAACTGCCATGTTCAAAGAAGAAGAAGAAAGAAAGAAAATAATACTAATAATATAATAGTAACATCACGGAAACATGCAAGTAACAAAACAGAACAAGCAACCTGTAACAGAAGAAAGATAAAAACAAAAACATTCTGAACGGCTGAAGTGTGTGAATAGCGAGAATGCAATGACACAATAACCAATTCTTTGTCGATTGACCCGAACAATAAATTTTATTTACTGCATGATATCTGTTCGTAAATTGACTTTTTTTTTTCTGAAAACGAACACTTATATATATAAAAATATATTAAAATTAATGTGACAAGTTAATATTTAAAAAATTACAGTACCAGTTATAACGCTTAACTAAATTAAAATCTAAAACTCAGAATATCATTTACAGTTTAATTAATATGAACATCACTTCTCTACATTTTATTTTTCTTTTTAAATTTACATTGAACGACCGCAGTCCATTACTATATATGAATGCTTTCATTACTACTATGAAAGCATTGATGGGTAGATTCTCTTTAACATTGATGTATATTTAATGAAGAAGCTGCTGGTCGCTGTTGAGTGATGTAAAGTAGAGGAGGCGCCACACGGCCGCCCGGGTGCCTCGACTGTTAGCGCCGCTCGCTCGATGATGCAGACGGACCCCCTTGTGATCACTGCATATCAGACTGGGGGAATTTTATCCCAGCTCATCTTGCGTGTGCAATCGTCGGAAGTAATGACGGAATAATTTTGTGGAAAAATTGAGTTTCCTGTGGAATATATAAAAATATGCGTAGGTCTAATGCAAAAAGTCGATCGCAAGTCTATATAGTCGTAATAATGTTAGAAAAGAATAATATATGAAATATAGATTTTCTTCGGCACCAGGGGGGTCTTCAAATAACACCACTTAACCTAAAATTAACCTAAGACTGTCTTAGCGCAACAATAAAGAATACGCTAAGACTGTCCTAATTTTAAGATTGTTGTAATTGGTGTTATTTGAAGACCCCCCTGCAGAAAAGTAAAAGAGAAAAGTGCATAAGAATAATAACATTATTGGTTTATTGGTACCCCGGATTGTAAAAGGATGAAAGCGTAAGGAGAGTAATTCAATTTGAGTCATACTGCATTTTCTGTGTTCCTTTTCACTTAACAGTAAGCAAATATTTTTTATAATTGTGTAAGAAGTTATGCTTCAAATATATATGATCTGTAATTGATAATTGCTTATAAACTTTTTTACGATATGCCATAAATATTAATTGTTTTCAAGTTTCATTTTAATGAAGTACTATGAAAATAATAATAAAAAATAACATAAATTCTTTTCTTTCTTTTGTTAACATATAGAGTTCATATACAATATAAAAGCGTAACTATAAATATACAGTTTATCAAATAAAATTTTATTACGTATATAAATTTCTTGTTACATTGTACAATTATTAAATAATTTAAAAGTAAAGTTAATGTTAATCCTTATAACCTTTTATTATAAAAAGATATGAGGATTTCGTTCTTCTAGGGGTAATAAGTATTCCTCTGTGACTGCACGTATATCGATTGTAACAGCAAGCTTATCAGCTGAGAGGGCGGGGCTACCTGCATGCATATTGCATGAGCTATGCTGAATTAACATAGTGTATACCTCGGCGTTCAACCACGACAGCTAGGTCGCCTTAATGTGTCGAGGAAGCTTGCTATTATGGCTTGAGATGGCTTTTGTTAGTTGGTGACTTTGGTGTGATATCTTCACAACAAAATAAGACACGTCATTTCATTTCATTTTTTTTTTGTACGGAAATAATAAACTTATTGTATAGTTTAGATCAATATAACCGGAACACTATACTATATAAAAGGATAAATTGATCTTTCCTGAACACGAAGGTTGAAAATTAAATGAACATTTTGTCGTTTACATTTATAGTCCATTTGGTTCATTTTATGGTTTCGGTCAAGTGCTATTTATAAATTTACAGAGTTGGATTACAGTATCAGCCATGTGCGTTGCTGTTAAGTGTTTTGCTGGTACTGCAGAATTAACGAAGATACTTTCCGCATTCTTGTAATGTGACAAAACCTTTCAATGAACAGAGAGAATTCCTTTAATTATTTAACACTTAATTCGTATTTATATTAAAAATTAATGTAACGGAAATTAATGGTTTAAAATTTAGAAATGTTACAAAACGTTTCCTTTTTTTTTAATATAAAAGTAAAATTACATAGTGTATTCAAGCAAGCAGTCATTCAATTCTATAGTTGATATAGAATGATTAAAAATGTATGAAATTAAAAGTGTCGTCTTCTTGATGATATAAGCACCAAGTAGGATGGAGGCTTTGTAAATATATAAAAAGAGAGAGGAGAAAATCACAGCTTCTATGAGAGAGATGTGAACACATGGCTTGCTCATGCTCCCTAGTCTTTTCACACTCGCACCCCTCCTCTCAAAGTTTGCAGTGGAAGCGTTTCTCTCCTTTCATGTCATCGTTCCCTTTACTCACCCCTCTTTGTACAAGGTATAGGCAGGCAGGCAGGTACTGTACCGTACCGCACACACAATTCGCCCCTACATGACGCAATATCGTGCCTTCCATATCATGCTCTTGTGCATGCACGCACGCAAGGTCTCGTGCCATAGTATAGGATGTGCCTCTCTCCCCCTTGTTCGGATGAATGGTGATCTATGCCAATAAACCCGGGTGTCATCACGACCCATTCAAGACTCATTTCTATTATTGATTGAAGACATAGAATTAATTAAGTAAGAAGAAGAGTAAAGTTAAATTAAATTGTAAAATTAATTATGATTATGACTGTTATGTTTTAATGAAGTATTATATCATTAGTTCATGTGGAAGCTCAAGTAGATTTATTTATAATTGTGCATTTTTAATGTTAAAAAAAAAAAAAAAAACATGAAAATTATGTACATGGTTTACAATTTAACGTTTCTATTTTATAGTGAAAATGCTTTTTTTTTTAAAAATTTAAAATTACAACTTTTAAAATGCTGAATAAGCGTCGTGTTTTTCTTTGCAAGAGTACTTGAAACTCTCTACTGCTGCTGCTGCCTTAACTTGAACTACTCACATTACTATTTAATAATAATTTACCAACTCCGGTAGAGAACAGAACTAACTATAAGCCTTTGAGAGCAAGTTAGTAATTTTGCCTTATTTAAGCCAAAACTTAGATGCTGTGTCACAAATTTCCTCTCCCTACCGTTGTTTACCAGCGTGACGTTGTAAAATCAAAGTTTTAAACGACGACAAAATTGAATTACCCTGCTCTAAATATATTATACTATGACAAAGTTTGTTACCCTTGTTAAGTTTATAATTTATATGCTATAAATATGTATTATGTAATAAGCAATACCCGCATATATATTTTTTTTTTATTTGTCAGTGCGGTGAATTCATTCGGTCGCTGCGGTATTTGATGCGCCACCGTTGGGACGTATGAATATCGCATGTGTTAGCTGCTGCTGGTTTGTTCCCGTGGCGGTGGCTTCTTCTCGCAGATGTGCTATGTTTAGCTGCAGCTTCCTCCTCTGCTGGAGCCCCCCCCCCCCCCCCCCCCCTCTATTACCACGTCTGCAACAAAGAGGTTGTTCTCGTTTCCAGAGTGGACAGTGTACCACTTGGATACAATTCTATAAGTATAAGATTTTTTTTTTAATAAATTGACATTTATTTCATTTCAATAACGTTGAATGAGTGTTAACCACTAACCACTTACTATCAGCTGCAGGAAGTGTAATAATTGTTTTTATAAATAAATATGAATGCTTATTAATTTATAAAGTAAAAGAAAAGAATGAAAAGAATACATACTTCTCAGGAGATCTTTGTATGGGATGCTTATACAAAACTCTTGCATGGATGATTGTGATTTCCAGTTCTTTAGTTCATTGCTGCATGCGCCAAAATTTGAGGAAAAATGCGCTAAAATTTAATAATTAAGTTTGAAAATATTTCATATTTAACTAAAATCGCCAAAGATATTAAATTGAAAATAGAATATTGTGCTTTGAATGTTTCTCCACATGTCTATTGCACCGAGCATGGCTTTTAATGAACGTAAGGTTAAGTGAAATACAGGAATTTGCTCTTTCTGTGAGGTTTAAATAACGTAATGAATATGCAAATCTATATTCTAAACTAAAATGGTATAAAAAAATCACAGCATTTCGTGCCACTCTAGTACGTATACTTCCTCTTTTTGTGTGCAGCAGTAGCAGCCGAACGGGCATTCTTCGCTCTCACACCATGAGTTTAGCCAGCCATTGTCCTTGCCTCTAATACCAGTAGCAGTATAAGCATCTCGTTTAATATAATGGGACGTGTATATAGTTAGACAGCAGCGAGGAGCAATACTTGGCCAGTGAACAATTTATAAAGAGCGTGACTTCTGCTGCTGAAGAGCGTCGTTTTATTATACATGTGAGATGAAATATTCTATAAATAATATATTATAGACCACCAAACTATTGACTTGCGTGCGTTGTTCTCGTTTTGATTTTATGTCAGAAATTTGAAGTAATATCCGATTAAAAACCGTATTGCTATAAAACTTTTTTAACAGCTGTAATGGTATCAGTCAAATTTATTATTATTACTTTTTATTATTCCATGACATAAAACGCTTTAACGTAAAATATGAATAATCATTATCATGATAAATAATATACCGTAAAATTTTTGTTGTTATATTTAGTAAAACATTTGAATGATTTACATTATAATAATTATTACTTATGGGAACTTCTTTTAAGTTTGAGGGAGGGAGAAACAATATAGCAAGTGAAAGAAAATTATTAATAACCAAACAAGTCTTAAAAAAGCTAATTATTTATGAGAAAAGATAATGAGAATATTTAAACAAAAATCCTATTGTATGGTTTCAAAACGTTTCCTTGGAAGTTATTTTTTTTTCTGATTGTGCATGCTATATACATAACATTTTCTTTGTGTTTATTGATATCAACGAACAATAACTGAAAACAGGATCAAATTGAGGGAAAGAATATGAATTTTAAAGGCTTAAGTCTGCTTAATTAATAAATATTAATTAAGATATCTGGGAAATAACATGCTTGAATTGAGCTGAGCCTGCAGAATTCGTACGTAGGCAAATCTCATTGCTTACATGTTGAGCGGATTGCATCTCACAGGTGCAAAGTTTTTATACAGTAAAATAATATTGATTTTTCACTTCTGTGAGGCCTGCTACATTTTATCAAAACTTTGAAATACTGAGCTCATACCAGTGTTCATTGGCAAATTGAGGTAATATGGCAGAACGTTGACTTGAACACCGAAGACTATTATTTTTCATTACACGCGCTCCGTATAGATCTCAATTAGAGGTTGAGTGCGTCTGAAAGACTTGATATTGCGGTAGTAAATCCCCGAATAAAGAGAAGCGTGACCACCACAGTGCCAACTAAACCAACAGAACGGACGGAGAATTAATTTGAACGACTAAAAGTGTTTGCATTGTTATAACTTGGCGATGTAGTCAAAACTTGACAATTTAATGAAAATTATCAAATTATCATCAGAAGTGTAAAGTTTCTAATGCTGCACTTCAACTATATATGGAGAGGTACTCTATAGTTGATAATAACCTCTTTGGTGCATTATAAATATTTCTATAGTGAAGCTTTAAACTTCGCTCTAGTTATTTTTCATAATCGTTATATAGCTGCATTGGTGGTATTTATTGAAGTGTAGAGTAATTATACCGTACCACAATAACAATATCCTGGTACATACCGTTTCCTTCGTATATCTGATATACAACTGGAAAATATTATACTCGTTATCAAGAGTTAAAATATGTTATAATAATTACAAAATATAATAACTTTTGAAACATGTGGAGCTCATTTGTATTTTTTTAATTTTTATCTCATCTCGTTTGTTACACGGTTATGTCCCATGAGGTCCTCCTCTCTCCGTCCCTCTCTGCTGCTGCACTGCAGTATGGACCCGTTTCTATGGCAACAGTTTGACGCTTCTGTTCTCTCCACATACACATACGATGTCCCCTTTGCTATACATTGCCTACTGCTGCTGCATAGATCTCGTCGTTCTTTCAAGTGGCTTCTTATTTCTCAAGCTGCTGCAGGCTTGGCCCAGTGTTGACAGCCATGGAGGCCATGAAAGACGTAGGCAAATGACTCCCCTCCCCCCTCCTTTCCTCCCTCTTTCTCATCTTGCTGCTTTATGTGTGGATGACCTTTATAGTTGCTATATCAAAGTTCTCAAATACAAATTGAATGGCAGATTTTCTTATAAAAAAAAAAAATAATAATAATAAATACTTCTTTGCCTTATATACACTCTGTAAAGTTTCAGTATGAATAAATGAATGTGTTATTACAACACGTTCAGGATGCAAATACAAAATAAATGTAAACCTTATAAATATATGCAGATATTGTATTTTTATTCTATGCGGCTATCTTATACCAAGAAAATATATGCCATGTGTAAGATCTTTTTGGTGAATGTTTTAATTTAAATAAATGAAACCAGTTTTGTTTTAAATAGCTATTAATTAAATTGACACGGAAGAAGTGAATTTTTATGTTTTTTTATATATATTATGATGTTTTGATCATTGCAATTAAATTTAATACATTCTGCCATAAAAAAAATGTTACAAAACCCAGCTTTAAAAAAGGAGAGCTCGGCAACAAATTATCGAGCTTTGATGCAGCTATTGAAGAAATCATTCGTTTCTATAAGTGCTGATGAGAGTCGAGGAATTTTGTAACTGAATTAAACCATTATAATCTGCACTTACTTGAATGGTCATCCCTTGAGTATTCATTTTTTACCCTGGAAAATTACCTTCGTCAGTAGAAGACTGGTAGCGCTAATCCTATAATGTGTTGCTCGAAAAAACATGGTTAATCAATTTATCTATAATATACGACATACATATTATGTTATAATATTATAATATGTAATGTATAATATAAATTTGGGCAATCGTGGTCAGGGGCATTGTTCAGGGCAACGAACATCAGTACGTGCCACTCCGACATAGTATGCAACCTCTTTGGGGTGCTCCGGAGGTCCTGTATTATATTAGTCACTGAACTTTGCGTCTTTCTTTCGAGACTTAAAGTTCGCAAATTCATCAAGTCGAAGTTAGAAGACAAGCTACTTACAGATTCTAAGCTCGAAACTAATTAACAAGACCATTTTTCTCTAACCCATGATCTACATTACAAACAACTTTTGCTGATCTTTAGATGTAATGTTCTCTTTTACTTTTTAACAACGTAAGCAACAACATTGTAATTGATGTTGGCGCCACTCTCTGGAGAACGGTGTTATAAGAAACTAAAGATGTTGTTGCTCTTCTCATTCAAGTCCTTTGGGAGGTGACTGGAAAAAAAAAAAGTAATTACTTAGTAAAGAGGAGGGCCAGGTTTCCTTGATTAAAGTTGGTGTTGTTATTGCGCCTTAGCGTGCTTTTTGCCGATTACAACCTGTGTAAAGCAAGTCATCATGGTGAGCATATATCCTCACGGGGAGAAAAGAGAACTCTCATCCATTCTCCATCCGATGCCATTTCTGTTTTTAGACATTATATTATATATTTTTTTCTTCTTTTTGAGTTACATCATAATACGAGATACGAGGGAATATTTATACATGTTGCTCTGATGGAATAAGGCTGATGCGACGACGCTGGGCGAGTGAGGTGGTGGAGAGATAACCTCTCATGCATGCAGAGAGCTAGGGCAAAGCAAAGCGTTCAGTACGTATAAATAGCTCGAGCCACAGCGGTCCGCAAGCCGAGCAGCAGCCAGTCAGTATAACGTTGCGTGTGATTTCTAAACAAAGATATAGGCCTAGCCCAGTAGTAGTCGCGGTGGTAACTAACAGAGAGAGCGAAGAATTGTTTATTCGAGCTAATTCTAGGGAGTAAAAGAGGGAGCAAAATACATGTGATAATTTCCAGCCTGTTCCGACAGTTTATTGTTACAGCTACCATGTTTCCTATATTATACAACTCTGTATATAGGAATAAAATCTGTCAGGCAGTATAAGAACATTTGGCCTATATGTATGTTATTTTAACGTGTAAACTTTGTGCAAGAGCTTACTTCCTTTGCTCTATGTACGGTGAAATGTAAACCCCAGACTCCATGCATTGCAGCTGTGGTTTAATTGCGAGAGTATATAATCATATGACGTCATTACCAATCTGATTGATGTGACGTCATAGAAACTCCGTGAAACTCCTGTCTTAGAGTTGCGAGATACTCTTGACACGAGCTAAAATGTGCTGAGGGCTGCAGATTGTTGCTGTCAAAGCTATTTTTAACGTAAACTCTGAGCCTCAATTGAAAAGCTAGCGAGTAAAGCGTTCTTGAAAAAATCTTTTTTGTTCACTGCGCGTATAATCTCGGATAAGCCGACGTAACGTTTAGTTGCAAATAAATTGTAGTAGAATATTAAAAAAAATGCTAAATTGAAAAAAAAAAAAATAAAAAATAAAATAAAACGTACATATATGAATTCTCTGCAAGCAGGCTGGAACCTTCGCCTCAGTAATTACATTTCATTGACCTTTGACATTACAAGTGACTCGAGAGTCTCTCTAACAATTACACATTGAAATTTTGAAGTTCTTTAAAATTGCGTTTTGTGCGTCTGAAGGGGGAGGAGCGTTCGGGGTGGAAAAAAACAGTTGACAACGAAAGTGAAGAAAAAGTGGGATACATGGAGGGCGGAATGGGTTTTTAAACAAAATTTTATCTAAAATGTATAATTTCCCATTTCCTGATATTATTAATCCATCTGCATTATGTGGAATATGAACGACGTAGTACAAACTACCCTCCTATACACAACAATAATTGAAGTACAGTACTGTACATATTATATCATTGCTTTGAAAAATGAAAAATTCTCTGCTCGTTAGCAGCTATCGCTATGTTGTTGAATGCTGCAATGTATAATAGAATATCAGACAATGTCAATGAAGGCACCAACTAAATTACATAATTATACAGAAAATGTATTATATATAGACTCCAGTGCCAATTTCCAGCACTGCCACGCCTTCTTTAATTAAAAAGCTTGAAATTAATTTCACAGTTGAGCTGTTTTCTATAATCTATCCACGCAAATCAAGTCCTCGTATTATATCGTCGGATGTCGTCTAATAACAGGAGAAATGTCTAGACTTTTTGTATTCACGGGACTCACAAATACAATTACAAACTTTAGAAACATCAGTTTTTCTGATAAATTGCCCTTTTTTGAAATACAAGAGCTATTACAAGTATAACAGTGGTTAATGGAGCATAGTATCATACGTAGTTAATGATGAGGTGACCATGTCAGGCGGCAGGAGGAGTTCACGCGATCCGGTCCAACAATGCTGGCTGGCTGGGGCCGGCAGTCGCTCGCCCTAATTGCCGTGGTAATGGAGCAACCAATGGGCGCGGACTCTCGGCGCAGTAATTATGGTTTCATTAGTGCTCGGAGTCAGCTCGCCACCACGACTGGGACTGCTCGAGACGGGGAATAATTTTAATTTACCTCTGCCTGGTGTAGCAGCTCTGTGAGCCAAGATGAAATGTCACCACAAAGTATTTAACGTCGCAGCGCCGCGAGGCAGTAGTATCCTGACAGATTTAGAACAAAATTTAATATAGTAGTGAGAAAAGAACAATGTCTTATATTAATAGTATATTTATAGCCCACGGGGGGAAAACTTGCAGTTATTCAATTGTATAAGGGAAAACTACAATAATTTATTAAATGTAAATTTCACAAAAATAAATAAGAAAAGTTTTCTGTTTGAATAAACTAGGGGATATTAAAAGTATATTTTTGTATAAGTTAGTACCATGCATGCATGCTATTTTTGTAGGATTAGAATCCCCTAAGGATGTATAGATATAACAGAAAATCTATATTATATTCCTCTAGTTTACATAATTATTACTATATAACTATACTTGAAGTAATTGGCGTTAGTATGTATAAGTGGCGTATTACTGACGCAGGAGAGCCATTGAATTAGGATAAACCACCACAATGTTGACCTCACTGTATATACGTTATTGATTCTACACGAGCATGGATATAAAACCGGGAGCGTGACTCCGTGATGTTACGTTATTATACATTACAAATATACATGAAACGTACGTAGCGTAAAAATATATTACTATACCGTTGTTGTGTTATCTTCTTTATTCAAAAGTCTTGCATGTGTCTCAATCTGAGAGCTATGCGTCTTTTCTCATCAATCTATGCCCTTTACTGCGTGCTGATGTGGAATCCCAATAAATCCTCCCTCTTCTCCCTCTCTCTCACACGACTCTTACCATTTTATCATCCAGCTCCATCTATACTACTACCTTCCCCTGCTGCTGTGATTCATAAAGTAATCGAAAAATGAAATGATTTTTTTTCTATGTTCCATCATATTATAATGTACTAAAAAATGTTATAAAGGTATATCAAATTTACATGATTACATGAAAAAAACTCCAATGTTCTGTAGGAGAAAAATGTTGGTGCATGGTTCTATTATAAGCTACTTTGTATGATATATTTTTGCTACTATGCGTATAAAGAGATAGAAGCAATTTAAAAAAATAATTATAAATAATATATATATTTTCATTCTTCCTTTTAAGAAGTTAATGGAAAATTAATTTGATTTTGTATCTTAATTCCCGATTGCTATGAAGTTAATGTATATAGTAACGTAGTTATAGAGCTGCCTGTCGCTTTGCCTCTCTCGGTAATCAGGTACCGTTTGCAAGCTTTCCAACCCTCTATATTCATCGATATACCCAGGCTTTAACCCCATGACCTTTTTCTTCTTCTCTATAATATAACCCTGCAGGCTTGAGTAAAAAGAGCGTTTCAATCGTTGTGGCTAGGCTACACTACTACTGCCTGACTTCTTGGTTTTATTGCCATGATTGCCCGCAGGAAATAAATCCTCCCTTGCGCTGTTGAATTTCTAAACAGGTCCGAGCCGTTACATCACTTTATTTCACGCTTCATTTCGTTTGGTTCGTATAAAAGGTGTGTGGAAACAATGAACGACTTATTGTTTTGGAGAACAAACTTTTCTCCGCTGTTCTACATGGAAAATGTATTCGTTGAGATTTCCATTGATTTATATTAAATGCGTCGAAAATTGAGAATAATAAATTGAAAATAGAACTTTTTCAAGAAAATAATATAAAGTCTTATTGAAAATAAGTTAATACCACTCCAAAGCAGATTTATCAAATGAAATAAACTTTTATATTTATTTTAAATGTAGTTTTTTTTTCTCTCTCTCTTTGCAATGGAGGAAGGAAGTAGATTTTAAAACACTTGGTACGTAAAATGTGATTTAATTTTGGAACTGTGAGCAAAAGAATTTTATTTTATTTACTTACTCTTCTTTTATTTTTCCTTTTCCATTCGTCTTGAGTGTTAGAAAAACTAATTAAAATGAGGCGCTATATATTTTGTACAAAGGGAACGTAAAAATATATGGCTTAATTAAATTTCATATTCATTTTAAAATGATGATGATATCAATGCTGTTGTCATTTGTTTTAATTTTTCCTCCTGGGAGTACGTATTGTCACTACACGGTGCTTCAGTTATAGTCTAACTGGCGTAATTGTCATGTGTGGACGAAATAAAATCCAACTCTCTGATAGCAAAGGTTAAATATTAATGGTATACAATCGATAAGTGAAAATATTTTCATTGTAACATCATTATTTGGATTATTGATCATGACAGCAACTACGTTTGATACAGTCTGATCATATTAGTAGCAAAATAAAATCAACATTGGACTTTGTAATGATTAGTTACTCTCAGAAATAAGAGATGAACTTAAGTGATTTATAGAATTTTTTAAAAACTTAACTTACACATGCACGATGCTATTGTGTATTATAAATTATAATATATTAATTTGTAACTGGGGAGGAATGCATCATAACTAATATGGTCATCGATTTCCTCTAAATAATCAACGATACAATTTTAACTCCGAAAATGTAATTTTTTTAAATTCATCGTCAACTTTTTTTAAAATAAATAAAAACATACGTATGGAAATTTCCTCCCCTGAAATTATCATATAAAGATAAAAGTGGAAGGATTCTGGATTCTGGCCTTTCTAAGAGCATTGAAAGATTACAGGAACGAAGTAGTAAATCAAGTCGGGATTTTGTTCTTGGTGTTGTGACGTCGCTAACAAATGTGTCTTTTATGTTACAGCACATGGTGCAGACCAGTATGAGCAGCGCGCCGTACACCGCCCAGTTCCCCCAGAACGGAGAGGCCCCCGGTCCTCCACCCCTCAAGGTGGAGACGGTGGGTGCAGGCGGCGCCAAGGATGGCGTGGCGCCCAGTGTGGGACCACCCTTCTCGCCCCCCAGCGTCACTACCAATGGAGTAGAGCAACAGAACGCCAGCATCGTGAGTACCAAACCTCTGTTACTCCCTTCCCTCTTATTTCACTGAAATCTGTTAGTTTTTCGACTTGGTTATCGAAAAATAGTCACTATCCTGTATTTCACAATATTTATAGGAATGTGTTTGGCATTTTGACTCAGTTCATTTTTACGGCACTACTCTGGCTCTACTATTATGCAAAAAGTCGTGCAGTTCTCCTAATGAGCTAAACATGTTATTATAGACCCCACCTTTTTAAATCTGGATGATAGTAGGCGCCATATTCATATGCAAATACGTTCTATAGTAAACAGAGAGAGTGAAAGTCTCAAAAACAAGAAGTTTTTATAAATCTTTCAATTAAAATGCAAGGAACTTTTAATATGTTTTTATCCAACCTTCAGTAACTTTTATTGATATAGTACGTGAACTAATAATAACCATACAGGATGGCTATTTAGGAGCGCTGAAAAAAAGTAGCTAATTAATAGGCTTAGCCGAGCGTGGGTTCAAATACTCACGACATAACTTCAACAATAACTGTTCAATTTAAACTATAATTTAATATAGTTGCTAGCGTATACCTGTGAGGCTTAATTGTCATGGCAACCGGTCAAATAGCCACTGGATCAGCTGGTAACTGCGGTAAGGTAAGGCTTAAGGCACTAATCTCATTACCTGTGTTTACATTAATAATACTACGTTTCTTTTTATTGAAATTTCAATCTTATTTTAATTACTGTTTGGATTATATTATAAATGTTGATTGTTAAATTCATGAGATGAGCTGAGGAAACTATTCAATGACGAGCTCTTTAATTACGCCATGATGCCGGGGGTGGTAGGGTAGGAGGAGCTGACATTGTTGTCACTTCCTGCCACTTTGGCGCTGCTAAATACATTCAATTGATCCTGGGAAGCGACTTGCGCCTAATTTCCCATATCTCCCTCCTCGCACTCTGTCGCATTCCACCCGTCTGATGAAACGAGGAGGCACTTGGAAATGTTTTACGTATCGGTAAAAGTGCCATTCATTGTTTAAGTTTAAATTTACGTGTAACAAACTATTTTTTATTTCAGCTAATTTCTCTGTCGGTATGCAGAAATTTTATTACTCCCGTTCATTGCGTGCATCACCCCCCCCCCCCCCCCTTATTTTTTCTGTTACATCTGCGTCGTTTTGGTTGAAAAGTTGTAAAATTTGTTCATGGAACATTATCAACGTTCACCTCAGAAAGGGTAGGATATTCAGAGGGAGTGCATGGGGTAATTGTGACAAGACGCCTGGCAGCATCTGTGCGTACTATAGCTATTATTACTAGTAAATTGCCAACAAAAGCGCACTCTGCGGGCATTAATATAATTACACATGGCTTTTAATGTAATTAACGCTTGGAGGTGTGCTTCTCTCCTCTCTTCATTTTGTAGCGCTGCTGTGCGTTCATTTACAAAGACAGTTCAAGAGGGAATGTGATTTCAAACTCTCCTAAGTGAATTTTAATTAAATTGATATTGTTATAAATTAATAGATTTTAATCTACTTAATTTTTAAAATGAAATTTTTCTATCAATGTGTCAATGTGCGGGAATATATATATATATATATATATATATATATATATATATATATATATATATATACGCTTGTAAAAGTTTTAAAAGCTTCTAAAAATCCATTTACATTCTTGTTCTTGTAACCCTGTTGCTCTTTAGTATCTTTGTAAGATGTCATAAAATTTTATGTTTTTCTAAAATGAAAATATATAATATATATTATATATATATATATATATATATATATATATATATATATATATATATATATATATATATATATATATATATATATATATATATATATATATATATAGAAATTATAGCGTATGGTGCAGTGACGTGTATGTTTTTTTATTGTTATTACATAGAAGACGACCTAACTATAAAGTGCGTATATTTTTTATATCATTCTCTCGGGGTGTTGATCCGTTTAATTGGCGGGTTGCGGATCATCGATACGCCAAATAGCGCAATGCGTCGTTGCTGGTGGCACAAGCAGCAAGTCCTAGTAGAACTAGGTAGCAAGTAGTAGTAGCAGCATCCTCCGTGGCCCCGCCCCGCGTCCCTGGAGACACCTAGCCTGAGGTCGATATCGCGCCAGCACACGGCTACGTACAAGATGTCATAATCTTACCTCGCAGGTGCCTGCCGTGTTATGTACCACCAACCCTTCCATATATAAACTGCATGCTAAAGTTCAAAGTAACTCCTGGGGAAAAAGGAGAGTGTTTTAACAATTTTTTTAAATAATTCAAAGTTTAAAAAAAAAAATACGTTCTTAATTAATATATGAATGCACTTAAACAGCTATTTCCAAAAGAAATATGAACTATGTAGAGAACTAGAACTAGTTTTGTTTTGTAAAATATGTATAATATATGAGGTCTGTTCGTAAATACACAATCAGAAAGAATAAATTATTTGTGATGAACCTTCTGTACATGAAACAGAAGGTTCATCACAAATAATTGATTCTTTCTGATTGTGTATTTACGGACAGACCTATAATATATAAATTCATTATAACGTCAGAACTGTCCGAAGTCATGTTCTGCGTGTTGACTTTTTAGGGACCATGTTTTAAATTAATGTTGCCTTGTGGACTTACGGGGAAAAAAAGGAAGTTTTGATAATATATTATATATACGTGAAACATAAAGGTTATGCGTATAGTAAAATTTTTAGCTTTCCAGAATTTTTTTGTTATACTATGCTGAAAAGGAGTTGATTGGCAAATGAAAAATTTTGTGAACTTTTTTTATTGCAATAACATTTTTCATCTTACGAAAAAAAAATATATATATCTTTGTAATATAATACAACAACAAACAAATTTAATTACCATGAATTTTTTGAAAAGGGAGAGCTTAAAATAGATTTTTTATTATTTTCTTTAAATTCGAATTTAGAAGAGGAGATATATTATCTCGTGATGCGAGCGAGTTAGATGATGAATCTTGACTTTTCTTTTTATTAGTTTTCCTCTTATCTTGCTCGCGAGTTATTAATTTGCCTCTTTGGACTCTTCGGTTTTCTGGACGAATCGATTTTCTCTGCCAAGAGGAGTGGCCGCTGGCCGAACCACGTGGACTCAAGCATATTATAGCAAATCCAATTTTTCTTATAATGGCAATATCATATATTATGGGCTCAGTCTATTGTTGACTGCTCTCTCGTCTTCAATCACTAAGTAATCAAATGTCGTCCTTGCGCCTTGTCTACACTGCAAATCGATTCTATTACTTTTACATATAAGTTTAAATTATCTTACAACAAGACCTATTAAGTACAGTACGCTGTTAAGTGTATATTATAATGATATAAAAGTGTTGAGGGCTTTTGCTCGAGGTCAATTTTGCAATATTTTTTATTCGTTGAAATAAATTTGTTTGTATAGAGTGCAGAGGTTCAAATTTGTCGTAGATTTATGACGTCTCGAAAAATAATAACATGTTGCGTAATAATTTATGGCATAGCAGAGCTGTTATGAGATTCACGGTAAATTAATTGTGATAATTGATATTATATATAATATACAGCAGATATTTTGGAACGCGGCCACTAAACTGTATTTCAAAAGATTGACCAGAATGGCATTTAAATGTTTTTTGTCCTATTATTTATATAAAGTTACTTGGCAAGCAAGTTTGCTCACCTGTTAGGTTGTGTGTGTGGTGGCTGACACAAAATACCATTACTATAGCCATGTTATAATATAAACTAGTTTCAAAGGGCACTACAGCATTTGTGTGGCTTGTAACACTCGGGTGTCAACAGAATACGAGGAAGTAATTGATTAATTTGTTGCTGCGCTCACTCCCCCATACAGTAAGCCCCCTGTCTCTCTCCCCTCTACTTCCTCATTAAGGACCGCGCCCACTTTGAGGCCCTGATCCAAGCAGCGTTGCCGCGACCAGTCAGTGAAGTCTGACAGATTCCTCTTTATTATAATTATCATGTTGCGTCATGCTTAATATCCTGCTAGATAGCTTCATCACAAAAAATAATAATAAAATATTTTTATAAATATTACATAATACTTCCCTATTCATTCATAGATTATAAGAAAACTGATTTTATCATAATTGGTCCTAGTCTCTTAGTATATTCATCCATCATCCCTGAAAAAAATAACGTCAATAGATACAATATACAAGGCAATATTGTCGATTTATTATTTCATGTTTTTGCCAGGGAAAAATTTTGAGGAGGCACATTAAATTTTTGATGGTGAAATGAAGCAAAAAAAAAAAAAAAAAAAAAAAAAAGTAATTGAAGACATATTTATTTGCTTTTTTTTAAGATCAGCAATGATAAAAGCAATCGCACAATGATATTTTTGCTAAGTGTTACATACATTCACATGATGATGTTTGATGCATGTATAAATTTAAAGAGAGGAAGGGGAAATGTTTTTGCCTGAATGCATGCAATGCTTACGTTATTGATTTAATTATTAATGCTTTCGCTCTTCTTAGAAAATTCGTCTTGTATTATATTATAATATAGTAGTGTATTAATGATGTATAAATTAATTCAATATACTTGCTCGAATGAAGAAGATGATATCAGTAAATGATGTATCAACTCAAGTTAATTGCTGTTGTAAATACAAGGCAGCAGAATAAAGCCATCAGTTTCTTGTTACCATCTTACAAGTAATGTCACCTGAGACAGATTGATAATAACACGTCTTGTTTTGATGTCTCTAGGTACATAATTTAGTGAATAATTATTAAATTCTCTCCTGATAATAATTAGAGGGGAAGTACACGTGAACTCTTGACATTTTATACCACCTGTGGTGCCTGAGGTTCTATGTCTGAAACAACTACCATTAGTATTTCAAAAGATAATACGAGACAGTGTACTTGCATGATAGATCAAACGCAATGTATATTACCTATACATCATCAATTACATCATAGCGTTGATGCTGTTTCTAACGGAGAGCATGATTTTTTTTATGTCTTGTGACGTCTGTATTATGATAACATATAGTCATTTACACAAAGAAAAATAATGGGTGGTATTCACGAAGAGTTAAGGAGCGTTTTAGGAAGAGATATTTTAAGGAGCATTTTCCTTACCTGTACCTGGTATAAAAAACGCTTCTTAAAATATCTCTCCCTAAAACGCTCCTTAACTCTTCGTGAATACCACCCATTAATATTTTTTAATTGTTTGATGTTATTAAGTCCGGCTTGTTCCTTCACGGCTTGTTCCTTCACGTTGTTTGCTTGCCTAACTTATTTATTGTTCGTGGATTTGAGATATGTCGGAGGAACACTATTTACTTGTATGTTTACTGTATAGTAGCGCTATACATAATATAGGTATGGAAAGTTTACATGAATCATCTGGACATCATCAACTTTTAAATTTTGCCTAGCAGTTAACACATTTTTACAACCGAAAACATAAAAGCACTCTAAAACTTGAAATTTTTACAACTTCCCCGACGTGATTTCTTTAATACTCCATGATGATGATATTAAATTTATATTAGACGTTGAATACGATTGATCAGAAATGTAAATAAAAGGCCTTATTCTAATATCGTTGAAGTCTCAGTCAAGCTCATGGCACGCACCGAGTATAGAACAAGCAAGGAAAGCAGAAGTCAATTGGCTGACATCACAGACCTATAATTTACTTGACCAATTACAAGATTGTCGATTCCCTGCTTGTTCTGTTTGTGCCCGGAATGTTAGGCCAGTCTGTACTGTGGGTGCCAAATATTTTCCAAACTGATGGGGGAGGACAAGAGGATAATTTAAATGTCAGTGCGTGGAGTACCAAAGTACAATAACCGGTATATAATAATAAAGCTCAAAATATTTTAAAATTCTATCAATAACTCTTGTATGCATCTGTATGCATCTGTACGAGTAACGAAGTATTTTTAATTGCTTTTCCTTAATACCCTCGGCGGTGAGCTCGTGCGCAAAGCTTGCCGACCTTAGCCTTGGTAGTCGCCAGGTTCCTAGAGCACATCCGCTCCCCGCAGTGCGACATGCACTTTATGTCCCCCAGCTGCCCTGGCTCTTTAGGAACGTTACAGCCTCCGGCAGCATCTATTTCTAAGAGAAATTTCCCTTATGCTTACGACGTCACTCACTAAGGGGTGATTGTCAAAACCAGTGACCAATGACTTCAAATTAAAGGTCACGTGGTACCTATTTTTAACCAATCAAACTATTTCATGTAATCCCAAGTTTGCGAGGGAGTGCAGTCTGATGCACTCCTCGAGAGAGTTCAAGACAGCGGCTCGAGAGATCAACATCTCAGCTCGCTTATATCAGTTTTCATCATATAAACAGTAAACGTGTTAACGTGCTACAATAATGAAATAAAAAATAAACGGCTAGTGAATATCAGTGAACCGTGCGCACCTGCATTATTACAATGATGCATATAATTATGCAATGCCGCAGTGTCATGCAAGTGCATTCATTGGCCCCTCCCGGCACGTCTGCTGCTATCATCTCATCCAAAAAGTTTACATTGTATAATATAAAATCTCTGTCTCATCTCTGCAATAGGGTTATTTCTCAACCTATGGTAAAGTACATTTTCGTCCTAAATATTCATTGCTTTTTCTTCATGATCATGTTTCAGTGTTTTGGTCATGGATGTAATTATTTGAGATTTCTTTGAATAATTAAAAAGTTCTCATGTTTAAAAAGTTTTCAATATAATATGTGTTCGAAAATACGGTGGTATCGTTCATAAAAAAGTATCCCTATACTTTTTATTAGTATATATATGTTATATAATTCAGGTACTTTTAAAAATATTATAGTTTAAAAAAATATATATATTAAGAAATCAACTGCGTTAAAATATTTAATAAAGTTGATGATCTTTAAGTGAAATCCCTTTTAACTTTGAATAATATGCACTCAAACAATTATATAATGTGTCAGCAGCCTTGTCAAAACATTTTCCCTTGTTGAGCACCAAAACTAAACCTCTATTATAGGCCTGACACCTTAATCCGAAGTAATCCGCTATATTTGGATGCTGATCGAGTTGCCTAACCTTGCTCGAGGTGAGATATTAGGGCAAAGCAGGCACTTATTGATTGTTTTAGTGTGTATACTGCGACATATTATTATGACATTTTAGATATTTTATGAATTCCTATTTGTTATAATATAGTGACTTGATTAGCATGAAAGTAGAAGGTAAAACTTAATCTGTATATTACGAAAAACTGTAGCAGCTTGAAATAATTTTCATCGGTATCACGCAATATTTTTGGTTTATATAATATTTATAAAAACTTTTTGAGTATATAATTTACATATTGTGTATAAGGTTATGTATATTTTAAGCAATATAATATAAGCTATCTCATACTACTTTCTATTCAAAATAAAATCGATTTACATGGGGAGGGGAAATTTTTCTTTTTATTTTAATAAATGTATACGAGCCCGTGGCTTCAGCTAAGTCTCAAGTTTTTTTGCGACTCTCAGGAGAATATAGTCTTTGTTACTGGAAGAATGCAAACACTCAGGTACTGTGACGTCAAAGTTGAACTCTAAGGGGACTCATTTTCGTCAGATATAACGTGACAAGCTTACCAACAGTTCAGACTCGACGTTGTCGTTTGTCGCTTTACCACAGCGAGCACGCTCGCCATAAACAACATCTTTCCAATTCGGTTGAAGTTAACCTATCTTATTTTGCACTGCACCTATTTTTTTCCCCCCGCCCTCTCTTCGCAGTACCATATAATAAATAATACCCTAGAGCTTGCCAGTTCCGAATCGTGCATTCCAACTCATTCAGAGTATAGGGTCATTTATCTGTAACATTCACGCATGGCTTGTAATAGCGTAAATATTTAAATTTACTGATAGTATATTAATATATAGCGTTTATATTTGTACAATAATTTAATATTTATTATACTTAATTAAAACAAGATGGAATTTATTTCACGATAACACTGCAGAGAAATATATATTTAAATATTGTAAAAATATAAAAAAATGGGTTCGATCACACGTAATAGCAATTATAAGTTTCACGTCGTTGGTTCTCTTATAGTGCCACAAATTGGTGCTCTCTTTTTCATGGTAACAAGCGAGCTCTGATGATCACTCGATCGTAGCGTAGCTTTATCGACATTTCAGAGGAAAACGTCTTGAGTTATCTCTATCAGCTGCAGCCTGAGCAGTTTCTGCTGGCAGTCAGCTTATTTACCACTGGCTGGTGATCTATAAAGTCTAAAATATGTGAAAACAAAGAAAATAATATACACAGCACGTTTCATGTAGTAGACGACCTATTTGGGGGGAATAAGGTGTAGATATCGTAATAGTAAAATAATGTAGTTAAAATTCTTTTTTGGAATTATTTAATAGTTACAATATATTTTTATGCAACGTAGGGATATCGAAATATTTTACATTGATCAGTCTTGTATCGATCATGCAATTTTAGCAATGCTTTTCTGTGGAAAACAAACGCATTTTTTTTATGTGCACTATACGTTACTACACACTACGACGTAATACAACATGTAAAAGCAGTCACGATAGAGAAAAGTTATACGACTTTTTTCCGAGCGACTTCCATGCACTCACCCGTGTAGCCTCGTCAGATTTGATTCTATCGTAGCGTTGCGAGCACGCCCGGCTGTGTCCTCCCGTCCATTGAAATGCGACCCTCTCCCCTGTGCCTTCCTCAGCTTTGCTAACTAAAAGCCTCATGCGGTGTTTTCATAAGTACTTACGTTCTCTACCCTAAAATGGAAAATGTAAAGAAACTTCAATTACTAGTTATAATGTCTGAAAACTTTTTAAATCAAACTTTTATTTTAATAGTGAAATATTCTACCTTATTATAGAATATAGATACATAATGTTAAACTATATGAAATACGAAGTTGAGTATTAATTATTTATGTCTTGTGTTAGTTTAGCTGTCGTAGTGTTTGGCTTGAAATTATTAGACTTGTTGGGGGAGTGCGAGCAATCACTCATTTGCTCGTCGTTGTTTTGCCTGCTATATAAAATGAAAATTTACAACAAGTTCAACAGGAAACATTTACCACCCACGTAATAACGTTCAACTTTTGCAGTTTAAAGAGGCTTTCTTGTTACGTACAAGTGTGCTGCATGTTTTTTTCTGTACACTCAGGACGTAAGCTGTAACAAACTTGATTACAACTTATAATTAATGATGCTATGTGGTGTATATATAAAAAATATAATAGAGCATTTTCTTGACATCAGTGTTATTTTTTTTTCCTTCCTTTTTTTCTTATTTTTACTGAAAAGAAAAATTTGATATGCTTTTACCTGCGTCATGTAAGTGAAAATCAATGAAATAATAAATTGTGCCTGTCAACGAAATAAAAGATACTTACAAGTACACTGTTTAGCTTGGAAGAGTTCTATAATCTGTAAATAACATTGTATGCTAACGCACACATGCAGGAATTTTAAAGATGAAAAGTTCTAATTTCGCGACGTCGTTCTTATTATAATTATTACACTACAATTAATTTGTTTATTCCCTCCGAAAGTAGCCGAAAATGCAAGTTTTTTTTTTACCTTCTTGTTTGTATTTTAGTTTTGAGAAATGTTGCCAAGGGTGTTGTTTATAAGTATAGTACTGAAGTAATAAAACATTGATATAATAATATAGTGGTAGCTTCAAAGGAGCTTTTAGCGTTTGAACTGTTTTGGACTGCAGACACTGTTGATAAATGTAGCTGCGTTAGGAGTATTGACTTTTATCACTTACGTATTAAGTTTCTGCATTCAGCATTGCATGCTTGGGATACGATGTTCTTTTAGTTACACATCAATATACCGCAAAATGTCCGCAGCGTAATTTCTTGATATGTTTATTAGGTTTGTTAAAAATAGAAAGAACCTCCCCTAATTTACATATAGGGTTATTTGTACCTGATATTTCATGTTGGTACGTATAAGTTGTTTGGCATTAGAATGTAGTCATTACTCCCACGGGTGCACCTGCATCCCCGCATATGTCATGCTTAGTGGGTGTGTTAGCACCGCCACCAAGTTGTGAAGCTATATACATCCATCTCATGAAGAAGCGCCGCCTCGTGGCGCTGACACGCTCTTCGCTATTATTTACCGGCTGATATAAAATTGCGACAGGCAGCAAGGATGATGATGGCTCTATCTCTTCCTTTCCTCTCTTGACGTATATAACAGCAAAAAGCTAGCAAGCAATTTAAAAAACTAATATTTCATGTTTACATCAAGCTTTCTTGTCACGATCAATAAAAATTATTCTTATCTTTTAATAAATATTAAATAGTTTTGTGTAACATTTATTATATATAATAAACATGATTTAACACATTCAATTTGATATAATTTAAAAAAAAAATCTAAAAGTTATTGCATTAAACAATAAAATTGTTGCCTATAACGGGCGTATGATATTCAAACAGTTTTAAAGGTAGCTTATTCTGTATATAAGCTATTGTAAAAAAATATATACAGTAGCAATTGTCAAATCATTGACAGGCGTGGTTATTGTACTAAACAATAGTCTATTTTGTGTTTTCCTGTCAACAATGGAGGATTACCGGCAGACAATCAATCGATAAGTGGGTGGGGTCCAACTTGTAAGAGGACAATATTATAGTAGCTCTTTGATGGCGCTAACGGGTTTTCCGAACGACTTATTCAATCTGAGCCTCCCTTTTTCACTGTGGCGTATAAGCTTCTTAGCGCCGTCTCTGACAACAATATTGCAATCTCCGCCGTCATCCCTCGTCGAGTGTTGTTGATATGTAACACCCCTTCCTTGCTGTAGGAAATCTGAAATCAATTTTTTTATAATTGATTTCAATTACCCTCAAAAAAATATATATATATTAAGGCTGAGAGTAAGTTTTCTCGAAATATTGTTATTTTTTGTTCATTATTTTATGAAATAAAAAACAAATGCGTTATATTCAATTACATAAAGTTTTTTTTTATATCAAGAGGTTTTTCTTTTCCTCCTTTGGTCATTTCATTTTTTCCCCCCTGTTAAAATAGAAAGGAAGTTATTTACCTTATCCTCCTCTCTCAGTTTGGATAAGATTGCACAAAGAAAACGACAAGACAGTATTCATTTCTCCGCGTCTGCCCCGTGTGGCACACTGCTCGAGGTTATGTGACCCGCGCGACTACGAGGCTCTACTGGTTGCCTAGCAACCCAGGCGCTAGCTGTCACAGAAGCTCTCTCTCTGGACGACGCGTCGTGTCAGGCAGTCACGTCCTGTTCTCTTCCAGTAATAATAACAATCATAGCAGCTATCCGTGACGTCATGTGCCACATGTGCATAGTTTTTTTTATTCATTATGCCACTGCAACTTGTCTAACAACATATTATAGAAAATGGTTATAATAATTCTAGTACATATAATTAATTCTTGACGTTTAGTACTTAAAAGCTCGCACAAAATTGACATTTGAGGCAGGACCCGCAGAACTTGAGCAAAATTAGTTTTATTCTTAATTTAAATTCTATATTGAACGTAAAATATTTAAATATTTAAACTTTTTATGTTCCATGCAGCTCCCTAGCACAAATTTTGTATTATATTACGCGTAACAAAAACTTTTAATTCCAAGTTGGAAATAGTGCAACATAAAAATGCAGAAGAAATTTTGTGCCGTGCGCAAATCTCGTCTTATTGTTATATTGCATGTGAAATTGTATGTGTGGTATGCGTTTTGCCGTCACGTGTGGAATTCGAAGAATTGAAACTAGTAAACGCTATAACGGCGTTGCATCATGACTGTCGAGTGTCGATGATGCAAATCCACCTTTAAGTAGCGTTTAAGCCCATCGTCTTTTAGATTCTCATATCTCCGCTCATTCTTGTCATTAATAATTTGGATCTTTGCCATAAGCTAGCTAGGATAAAAACATATTGAAACACTTTGCAAGACATCATTTTTAATTAAACGTCCCTTTTTATGTGACGTGATTGTTCTAATTGTGGACTGCTTGTGTTGTGTGCGCAGCAGACTGAGTCCGAGTCCGAGGGGGGCTCTCAGCAGGGGCCTGCTTCCTCTGCCGGGGGCCCCCAGGCCGTGGCAGCAGTGGCAGCAGCAGCGGCAGCAGCGGCGGCGGCGGCAGCAGCAGCAGCGGCCGCAGGTTCTCCTGGAACTGTGAACCAGACCACCACCCCTGGAGTGACACAACCTGCCCCCGGTACCGCAGTGGTTCCCGGCACACCTGGAGCCGTTCAAGATCCGAGCAAGAACCAACCCAAGCGACTCCACGTATCCAACATCCCCTTCCGCTTCAGAGACCCTGATCTGAGAGCCATGTTTGGGGTGAGTTACAACCACCGTCATCATTAATCAATATCCCCTTTCATCTTTAATAATCAATCTGTTTGTTCTTCCAGCAATTTGGCCCAATACTGGACGTGGAAATTATTTTCAACGAGCGTGGATCCAAGGTAACGTCATCCTATTATATTTTTCTCTCCCTTTTTTTTTATCATATTGTTTGTTTTATGTCACCGAGTCTTCCTTCTCTCTAGCAGACACATGCTGAGGGTTGCGGCCCTTAGTAACGGCTTAAGTCGACCGTAATCCTTGTGTGTGTACAGTAGAAAGGGTTTTAAGCCTTTTGTTTTAAGAAGACGACGACGCTCGCTTGTATTACCATTTTGAGGGAATCTAATTAACTTAAGATTACCCTTAGTATTCAAATATTGTCAGATTGAAGTTGTACACAATATCTAATCCTACTGTACGTTGATGACATTGCTCATAGAGAGAAGGAAAGCTCACACTGCTTATAAATGGAAATTAAAAATGCGTGTTGCGTTGTGCTCACTAGTGCTAATATGCTATAATAGTTATGTCGCCAGCTGTCCTGGATGCTGTTATGAATTTCTGTGGTTGTTTTTGTATACTACAGGTACCTGAGAGCTGCCAAATATGTGACTTCAGATGCAGACAATAGAGAAAAAAGGACCCTTATAAACTTCAATTTAATCTTACCAAAGAGACAGGAGTGTGTAATCACAAGGCAGTTCGAAATTGAATCGTCTGTGGTTCAATTTAAAGTAACGCAATGCTTTTTGTGTGTCCTACTTTTTTTTTTCTTCCCCCGTCAAAAGTAATTCTGCTCATTCTACACGAATCGAGTTGACCCGTTATCGTGGCAGTATGGTCGGCGCCTCTTGTGGGCTCTACGCCAGCCAGCTTCAGTGCTATTTATAACATCTTCATATCGCTGATGTCCGCCAACCAATGTGCGTGGTACCGCGTGCATAGTGGTAACCTTTCTCCTTTATACTCTTGCTGGTCCCTTTGATGCGCTATTTCGGGAGTAAAAATTACGAAATATGGATTAGATTTGCATAAATTGGTGTGCATCACTGTAAATTCTCCACCCCCCTCCCTGTCTCCATGTTCAGAGCAATGCGCGCCCTTTACCCTTTGCAATTTTTTCACATTTTCTTTATTTTTTTTTAAGAGCAAACTGCAAATTGTGATATTGTTTGTTGAGCACAATGTGACACGGCTATTATTAACTTGCTTACTTGCTTGGTGCTTCTACATGACACTAACCTACTAAAAACTTGTAGGCATAAATTTAATGTCACTAAAAATAATAAATCAATATTATTATTTTGAGTAAAATGTTTCTTGATTCGTTTCATAAAGAAGCATCAAGATTGTATTCTGAAAAACCATTACGTTTTATATTTTTTTGTAAAAGAAGGTTAAATTTTCAGCATTATAATATATTGTACATGAAGTCTTCTATGATATCGATTTCGTTTTTCATATATATTTATATATATCAATGTCACCATTGCGGTGACAAATTTTTGCTCGTTTAAAGGAAACGATAGTTTGAGAACATTTAACCTTCACTATTGTTACAATGTTTGATTAATTGATTTCCTTCGAAGATGGCGCCGCTCGTGTCTGCTGGCTAACTTAAAAGTTTCTCTCTCGTATAGCCCGGCTAACCAGCAAGTAGCAGAAGTTGTATCTGTCCCTGCAACACGATTTATATCTATCCAGTGTTCTGTCGTCGCTTTAGTGTTGATGGCTTTTGATGTGGCGAGCGAGTTTCCACTTTTTTTTTTTAATTTGTTTTAATTATTATTATATATATTATACATAAACGCACTGCATCGTTCATTATTTATTATTTTTATATTTTTTGTGAAGTTGATTAATATCTTGCTTCTTACAGCAAGTAAGATCTTAAAAAAAAATTAGTTTATTTTATTTTTCAATTTTGTTGTTTTCTTTCATAGCTGTTCACTTTAATCCAAGACCTTTGCCATTTTGTTACAAAATATCCCAGCTTACCAAATGACGCCTGCAAGCTACCTCTGTAATTATGTTTTATTTATGAAAATTCGATTTAATAAATATAATTGTTTCCATTTTAACATCAAATGAATTAATTTTATTGAAATTCGTGGTAATTAAGTGTTACTGTAGTATTTAATTTTATTGCTTCACATTTTATTAATTCGTCGTCAATTAATCGATATCAAGTGTTATATGAAGTGAAGTAGTTTAATTTTTTTACGATTATAACATTCCATCGATTTGACTTGGCTTCATGATCGAGAAAATTATGGTTACGCCCCCTCAAACAAACATCTGTCACAAAGTGCGCCGTAGTCGAACTTTGTTATTCTTCATCCCTTCATCGCAACTTTCCCTCTTTCCTCCGGCTGCGTGTAAATTAAGGCAATTGAAGAGGGATCAATCAATGGGAGTTGCGATGAAGTACTTGCATAATTATACCGCGCACTTTATGGCGCTGATCTGCGGGCGAGAGGGCGTGACCTCGATTATCTCAATAATGTAGCCGCTTACATACTTAACGTTTGCATCGGTAAATAATGCTTCAATGCTTCTTATAAATCTTATACAACGTTCAGTAATATTTATTTATAATGGAGAATGAATAATAATTATTTTCAATCTTGGTGCATAATATTGTGTACTGTGTTTTTATCTGACATAAGAAATATTCCGGATTTCAAACTTGATGATCTTTTAGTTTTTTTCTTACGTCCGAGAGAAATAAAAAAAAAATGTTCTCATACCGGAAAAAAACAAAACAAAAAACGAAACGAATTTCTGTCAATTGTTTTGAGCGAGGAGCTTGCTTGCGTCTTGGCGTACTCGCTGCTGCTGCTGCTGCGTGCCGAATGAGTGAAGCCACAGCAGCAGCGAGCCACTCCCCCTCCAGCGTAATCTGCCGCTGTCATTCATTTCCATCAACAATGACTCTTTCTTTCTCTTTTTTTCTCATTTTACAGTACTATTTATTTTATGCTTTTAATTTGTATAATCCTTTACCTTTTTCCCTTTATACATACCTTTTTTTTTTATATAATATTTAAAACGAAATAAAAAAAAAAAAAAAAAAGAAAAAGATTTTTAAGAACTGATCTGTTTTTAATTCAGTTTGTATTTTTAAACAAAAATCAAATAAAAACTTGTCTAGTTGCATAAATATTTTAACCTTCCCTCTAACGCTTATTTTTATTTTATTTAATTTTTTTATCTGTTATTAAAATTGTTACTTTTCGAACACCACCTCTTCCATAAGTATATCCTAGATTTTTATTTTAAAATACCAGCAGCAACTGGACTTGGTTGTTTTTATTCCTCCTACTTTCCTATCCTACCATTCTCACCTGATCTATTGCTGCCCACTGATAATGATGATGTGATGATTATGATAATGTGATGATGTGTTATGATGATGATGATATGATGATTGATGATATGATTATTAATGCATGTTTTTTTTTCTTGTATCTGTTTCTGCATGCAGGGGTTCGGTTTTGTAACTTTCGCGAGTAGTGCGGATGCAGAGAGAGCACGCGAAAAACTTCACGGCACCGTGGTTGAGGGCAGGAAAATTGAGGTGTGCATGGACCAGCAATCTGCAGCCATTTTATATTATATATTACTATTTTATGATATACATAATTTTTGCTCACCAAACGAAAAAAAATATATATATATGCATCATATAAAATATGGGATTGCACAATTAATATTTTTACATGATATGTAAATAATAGTAAATTTATTAAAAATATATTTTTAAGTGTTTGAAAATATTTTTTGTACATTCTTTAATTATTTATGTGTTTATATATTTTTAAAAAATTACATTTTTTTTTTTTTTTTTTTTACCTACAAGTTCCTCCTAACTCCCCTTAAATACACGAAGATCTACATGTTAGTCACCCTTATACACGATTGGTTCTGTGTGTAGTTTTGCGGTACGCCACCCCTTGCTGGGTACCACCGCCACCTGCCCTCCCCGTGCCATCCCCCCGTCGCGAGCCTCACGGGGTGGAAAAGAAAATGTCAACAAACATCAACAGTTTTATATAACACAAATCAGACATTGTATAGTTTCAACTTAACAAACAATAAATTTGTATAGAGACAAAATTCATTTTCATTTGGTTTAATCCGATATATAAAAGTTCCAAAATGTTGATTCTACTTCTGCTGATATGTGTACAAAAACGTTGATGTTTTGTTTGGTTTTACTAATCGTCACCTCCCTCCAAGCCACAGCAGTTGCAGCACGTTGCTTTGCATGACTATGTGTTTCATTAGTCTAATTACATTTTACATACACTGTTTGTGACATTGCACTGTTGCAAATAACTGCTGTGACTTTTATTTTCCTTCTCTTTTATTTATGGTCTTTCAATGAAGAATCAATATCTTATTTTCAATGACTTGTTTCCATTAAAATAGAAAAAAAAAAAAATGTAATGAAAATTAGATCTGAATCTTCTTTTAAAGGTCATCATACGTCTTAATAAAAATATATCATAATTAAAGTAAGGTACACAAAACTATTTATTCCCACTGGACAGATTCCATATATATATATATATATATATTTTTCTGTCAAAGGTAGGTAATATTGACCCATACCACCATTACAACCTCTACACCTTAATGAACAAAAAATACTCTTGTCTGGCTTGGTTGCCCGATTAATACCAACAATAATAACATAGATGCTCTAGCAGTAGAGGCTAGCAAGCAATGCGGTGGCTGGGGCTAGACAGGAGAGGAGAGCCTCCTCACTAACGTTTGGCCTGACTCTTGTTGCAAGGGGTGGTATCAGGACGGCATTAGTGCTGCCGCCGCATGCAGCGGCTGCTAGTTAATACCCGCCTGACTTTTATTAACGTTTAACTGACAAATTATATAAGATATCGGGCGTTAAAAAAACAACAACAAAAATCAGCTGTTAATCTCAAGCCACTATTTTTAGTTTAATGTACAGAAGATATCCCAATAATAATAATATATAAAAAAAAATCAGGTGCCTTGTGTTGTTTTGTTTTTTTATTTTAATTAATGCTGTGAGTGGGGGCCTCATGCTCTGTGCTTCACTTTTGCCGCTAATGCAACTCACGTGCCTTCTTAGTTAGTGCAATATTGACTTCCCCTTAGCCCTAAAAACCTTTATATATCCTTATATTCTTCCCCCCAAAAAAATCTGCTCTTTTAAACACAAGATGTCCACACTTCTGCGCTGATATAAATAGTCCTTGCAATATGATGTTACTTTGTGTGTGCGAGTGTGTTTGTGTACGTAATTTAGAAGCTTTTATTCATGGGTTAATTTTTTTTTTTTACTGTAACACCTATTTTTTTCTATATTTTGCTAGCACAAAAGAATTTTCAATTAAAAGTGTATTATTTCTTTCAATATTATATGTATAATACATTTAAACCAACCTATCATGATATCTTTAATACCTAATATATTTTACTGTTTCCCCCCTCTTTTTTGTTTTATTTTAATGTTGTACACATACTACATACTGTGATTTTTTTTTTGTATTATGTTAGTCAATAAAATATTTTGTATTGGATATTCATGTTACCATAAACTTAATAAGTTTTTGTTGTGCTAATATGTTCTATTTTCAGCTGAGACCCTTTCTATTTTTTTGTTAGATTTAGGAATGATGAAAAGTACTAAATGTTTCGTGATTCCAACAATTTTTTTGTTCCCTTTTGCTTTTCTATAGAGCATCGGCCTAGGTTAAGTTGTAAGGCGTTGAGTGCTGTGTACTTCGGGCCTCGCGGCAGGTAAGGTCGTCGCACTCCAAAAACGTCTTGTCGAGTTCTTGCCATGGATTGAGTATTTTAGCTGTGGTCTTTAGCTCCTCCTTCAACCCATCCTGCTCTCTTTTTCTCTCACTCACGTCTTGCACCAAGATGTAGTAATATATATAATTATGTGTTGATTTCTTCGTTTTTGAACTTGTAGAATATAATGTTATGATTTTTTTGTGCTTTTTTTAATACACAAATATGTAATTTCAATTTTTGCAGTTTATTGCTTGTCATAATTATTCCAAAGTTGATTTTTTTTTCTCTCTCTCTCTCTTTCTCTTTGCTCTTGGTTCAAGACACATGTTATATTATATTTTAAATCCTATAACTTTTGTTCATCCTTATTTATTTTGTAAAACTCTCAATTAAATTAATTAATTAATTTAGAGTGAGAATTCATAATTTAAACTTAGTATTGATTGAAAATTTCTCTGAGCTATAAATCTTTCCCTGCCTGTGTATGCCTCAACAAGTATTTCCTAAAAAAAAAAAAAAAAAAAAAACAACGGAAAAAAAACAACGGAAAAAACGAAAAAAAAAAAAAAAAACTTCTTTAGGTGGAATGCGTCAGTGTTATTGGTCTGCTGCTGCATATATTTAAAATAGGGTTTTCTCACCACCCCACTACCTAAATTCTCCCTTATCCCCTTCTTTCCTTTCATCTCTGTTTGATTGTGACTGCTGCCCGCCTCTCGCTGTCTGTCTCTTCTCACTGGAATGGCCTGTCTACAGGCAGTAAAAAACAAAACAATATTAATAACCTACTCGACTGTGGCGCTGATCGCTCATATTCCGCTGACACTGCTGAGCGTTGCTGCCGCTGCTGCTGCTTTTTGAGAGATGAGGCTCTGCCCTCATCTTCTCTGGCATGCTCCTAACACGGGCCTTCCTCGATATCACCCCCTCTCAGAGAGACTCTTAATTTAATGTAGGCTTCTTTGTTAAATTGTTGTGTTTTTTTTACCCCTTTTCACTACCTTACCAAAAAAAAAAAAAATAGTACCAAGGAATGTAAAATTTGAAAATATTAAGTGTTGGGACCATTTCTTTTGATATTTTTTCCAACCTTTATGTAATACCATTTTAATTGCACAAAATTGATTTTATGTCGTTTTACCTTTTTTTTTCCAGGCACCCTTTCTACTGCTTTTACGTATTTTTGTGCACATAACTGTTATTTTAACAACTACCCCCACTAGCACATTGATGAAATAAATGGTAAATGTGGAGGTCTTCTACTTTTATCTACATAGTTGTTCAAAATCTCCAATGTGCTAGCTCATTAGTTTTGAAAGCCAATACTGTGCAGACTAAAGTGGTGTGTAAACCATGGTCTGGACATACCATCACCATCCTGTCCCTCTCTCCCATCCGACCTGTGTTGTGGAGGGACGGCTGTGTAGAGACTGATGCATCTCTCTCTGGTTGGAATACTTCTCTCTCTCTATCTCTATCTTGAACTTCTCAAGTAACCAGGAATGTGTTGCGTACAGGTTTGCTGGCTTGATAGTTTAATTGTTTTATTTTCAGGCAAGGAATGCTTTAGAGTGGACTCATGCAGACTGACCATGTATTGCCACAATATTATATATATATATATATATATATATATATATATATTATAGCTTGATTGATGTGTGCACCGTTTGCCTATATATTTTTTATTATTTAAATATTTATTAGTTTTAAAAAATATAATTTGTTTTCCCAAATATTTTTTTGTAAGATTTCAATAACATAATTATAATTATATATTTGAATTGGTGCTCTGTTAATTTTTAAGCATGATAAATGTTGTAGAGTATATTTTGTCTGTATGAGGACTACTCTTAAAGTTTTTCAACTGATATCTTTTTTTTTACGTATTTAATATAATGATGTACATTAATTATTTTTTTATTGTTTATAATATAAATAAATGTAATATTTATGAGCTTCAAACAATCAAATAAAAAAGCTTGAGAATGTAAGGGTTCAGGAAATTGTTTTGCTTTTGAATGATGTAATTCTCTTAGATATACGCTGTCAGCCTTTATATAGTTGACCCTGTAATTTAAATAATAATAATTGTGAAATAATATTTATATTTTGCTGAATTGCCTATGGCATGTTTTTTTTTTATTTCTTTAGAAAGCTCTTACTTATTGTTTTTTTACACTTGTTACCATTTCGTCCCAAAGTTTTGGGTTGAAATGTGTGATCCGGCCGACTCAGTGCATGGGGCTGCTGCTGTTGCCAAGCAGGCACGAAACTTTGCACTCAAAAACGTGTGTTGGGCAAGCTCGCTGCTCGTCCACGGAACTTCTCCTCACCACTGTGTTTGCGGTCAATGTCGTTGTTATTGTTGATGTTGCTGTTATTTATTATTATTATTATTCCTATTGTTTTATGTAGGGGAGTCATGCTGGCTTTTTTGTTTATGTTTATTACACCTTTTTTTATATAAACAATATTAATAATCTTATTGCATATGTATACAGATGGTGTTGATATTATTATGATCTGTGATATATATTTTTTTCTTATTATATTAATCTAATTTTCCTCTTCATTGTTAACCTATCCTAATATCCTCGTATTTTTTAATTTAAAAAAAGGCATTTTTTGACAAGCTCTATGCAACAATGCTACCTTAGTACTCCCAGTAGCTTTAAACAAGCTAGCTATGATATGGTTGTGGAATACTATTATTATTTTTTTATTGCTAAAAACAAATGTGCTGTTATTTTATTTTTTTAAACAAATATTTATAATAAGTATAAAAACATAGCTTATTTGCCTTATTATGGGTTTTTGAATGAAATATTTCTACCCCCACAGCACCTTGAAAGCGCGTGAGTGTGAGTGTGTGAGTTTGTTAAGTGTCTTTAGTCCGATATGCAAGGCTATTATATATAAATACCATCATGTTGCATGGATATCTTGTACAACAATAAATCAAAGGTTCTCGACAACGTGGTAACATTATATTTTAGATATTAGAACATCCCGTTTATTGATTTTTTACACAACACACATGACACTGCTTACCTTAAACCCAATCCATCAACCTCCAAGTTTTAGGGGGCAAACTTTAAAATAAAAAAAGAGAAAATATTATATATGCTACAGTTTAAAAAAATACAGAACGATATGTATCAATACATTTTAGGGGAAAAAAAAAAACACATTACATAAATAATTTACACGTCAGATACTTTTTGTTGAAATGAGTAAAATATGACATAAATACTAAGCTCATTGCCTTCATAAAATATTTGTCAAACGTAATCTTAACTAAATATAATTACATTTTATAGTTTTTTTTTTTTTTTTTTTTTTTTTTTTTTTTTTTTTCTACAACAGTTAAGCTTATTATTTTTTCACAAAATACACATTTTTCTATTATTTTATTTCCACCTAGTATTATTAAGTGTCCATTCTAAAGTTTGTTCTATGTCCATCTCGTCTAGGTCAACAATGCAACGGCTCGTGTGCAGACCAAGAAAGCTCCGGCAGTGCCAAACGGTGAGTGATTCTGTCAACTAGTTAAGCTGCTAATGTAGTGCACTCCAACTTTTACATTGAGCGTCTAGTAGTCTTAATTTCTTAGAAGCATGCTATGATGACTAACAGCACAAGTACAAGGCCCAAGGATTCTTAAACAATGTTTCTTTTTTATTTCCATCTTCCTTTTCCCAATTCTCTTCCATTTAAAAAATTAACTTTTTTATTTAAATAACAACTACAGTCTTTCAAAATCTTAATTTTCCATTAAGATGACTGCCATGTAATTATGTACGGTGGAGTGCTTTTAAACCATGCACTCAAATTATTTTGTGTGTAATTATGGAGTCATAGAGAGCTCAGTAGCTAGTTCAATAGACTTCTGTCTTTGAGCTGGTATTGTTAAACTGGCTACTGAATCTTATACAAAAAAATACCCTACAGTATGACTACTGCTGCCATCTAACAAAGCCAAAAAATTAAAATTTGAAAAATTGTAACTTGGTGCAACACAGAACATTAAAAAAAAAAAAAAAAAAAAGCAGGGCAAAGTAGGGAATCTAACATAAAGTAATATCAAACCTATTCTGCTGTTCATAATATATTTTGAGGCATATTTGTTGTGCTTGGTTAATTCCCTAGTTTGCCCTCTGGAGAGCACTTAATTTACACATAACGAGATGTTGTTTCGTTGCATGCCGAGTGCCTCCTGTGTGCTCTTCCTGGTCAGCTGTGTACTGTCCTGAGCCTTGGACTTGACGTAGCAAGTGTGTGCGTGTGTGTTGAAGCAGCGCCATCAGGCAGCCTTTCTTTTTGTTGTGTCTTCCGGCTTATTTGGTGGGCAACATTAGCTGAGAATGAACCATCGTCGTCTTGCTTTTTTTCAATTTAGGTCTTATTTTTTTATATATATATATATATATTAATAGGATGTAGTTTATTTTTATATAAATATTGCTTATGATTTTTTTTTAAATATACACTGTTTGCTGTTACAGCTCTTTATTATTCAAACGTTTGTCCTTTTTTTTTTTAAACAGCAAGAAAGAATATTTGTTTTTAAATATCACTTTTCTTGCTATTTGTTTTTTTAGTTTTTCTCACTAGGAATGGATCAGTTCCCTCTCTGGGTGAGATATGTCAAGAGTTTTTTCTTGATGTCACTCTGGTTGTTGTTGTTTCACTTTCAACATCACAGATTATCTGAGATGTTACTATTTTTGTTTTTAAAAACAGTGCTGCCACTGTTGAGATAAATTTTTTTTTTTTAGTCTAACATCTTATACAATCTTTGATGAATAAATTTCTTCAAATACTGATTGAATTTTGCCTCTTAAATTTACTATCCTTCTGAATGCTATCTCAGAGGCACTAACATACCGTTCATCTCCTCTGATGGATTACTGTACAAATAAAAACCAAGTTACAAAGTCAGTGGAGATGAAGGTAATATAATACAACTTTAGAATTAGAATCCCTCATAAAACAGTTTGCATGTATGAAGCATGAAGCTGACTGGAATTTCTGTTTGTTATTTTCTCATATCTGGTTTGAAGTTGTAAAACTTATTGTGTCTACTACAAATAGTGTTTACTTTTGTCAAATGTCTTGCACAATTGTGGCAATACTAGCAATGTCTCTCTCTTAAGCTTGTCTCTCTCCCTCTTACCTTGTGTCGCTAGACTAGAAAAGAATGCAACCTTTAACCCACTTTTTTATTCTAAATGTATAGTATTAATTTTATTTTAAAGAAATAAAGTTATTTTTAACAATTTATTTACAATTTATTTTCCTTAAAATTTGATTGTACTGGAAATTAAACTTAAAAAAAAATAGTAATTTTCAATATTTTGAATTTTTTTTATCTTATTGTTATTGATTATTTAATTAAATATATATTCAGTATTTAAGTTCCCCAGTAGCGTGTACTATGTAAAACTAGCTGGCTAAGATCTTTTGTGGGCTCACAAGAGATCTTGATGCCCGAATGTTGTACCGCAAACTTAATCTCCTTTGTTTCCTTACAGTGTGCCTGCAGTGGCCAGAAGGTTTGTTTACATCATTGTTCTCTTGTCTTGATGTTTGACTTGAATTGCATCTGCATCCTTTTGTTAAGAGTTGCAGCCGAGTGACAATAATTTTTTACTTAAACAACTTTAAAAAAATATATTATTATCAAAGTTACGATTCCATCAGAATTTGTTTTATTTGCACTCTACTACAGCTACAAAAATATATATGGCCGACAATTAGATATCTATTGCTTATTACTGTGGTGAGCCTTTAAACTTGGGAACACCACAGTTTTGAAGATTTGATTATCTATTGTTGATATTTAATATGCATGAAAAGGTTGTGATTGTTTAATGGTAACACGAATCAGCTGATCGACGTAGTTCCATTTGATTAAACATGTAAATCTTAGCAACCTCATAATAATTTTTTTTTTTTTTTTTTTTTTTTTTTTTTTTTTTTTTTTAGGATTAGCTCTTCATGGGAAAGCCCTGTACTGAAAACTTAAAACTTAAGTTAAAGAAATGGGCTCATCCAATTATTTTGAAATTTTTTCCTGCAACTTATGTTGCTAAGGACTGTCTCTAAAAAAAAAATTCAGAATTATTATGAAGTTGCTAAGGTTTACATGTTAATCAAATGGGACTACGTCAATCAGCTGTTTCGTGTTATCTTACCCTTAATTGAAGAGTTTTGACAAATGTGGTGGATCTAAAACAATTGTTGAGAAATGAAGCTGGTGTGAGGTGAAACTTTTAACATATTCACCTCTGAAGAAATGCAACTTACACCATACTTATTATCGACTTTCGCTTTCCTGCATTTACCAAAATACGTCTTTAGTTTAGCTTTAGGAATTGTAATTTATGAATTTTTATAAGCATTCAATGCAAGCTCAAGTTTTTGGTTTTGATGTTCATTTTGTAAAATTAAAATCTTTACAGTCAAATGTCCAAATGTTAAGTTACACTCTGATATCTGGAAAAAAAGGTAAAATTTCTGTTTAATTAACATGAAGGATTACAGAAGAAAAAGCAGAAATTTGTTTTCAAGGTACTGAGTCGTGACCTTTTGTTTGGCAGGCTTTGAATTGTGAATAAAAATTTGACGAGTTATCTGGCATGCCACCCACATTTTGCACTGAAGTTCCGGAGAAGATGGTTTGCCTTGCTGCACCCGTCACGACCAATTGTCTATCGTGACACTGCACGATTGGCTGGGCTTGCACGTCTTGCATGTCGGCTTGTGACTGTGTTCTGATTGGTTCGTTCTTGCAGCAGCTGCTCTGAGAGGTGTGGCCATACAGCGTGGTCGAGCCCGAGCTTACCCGACAGCTGCGGCTGCAGCAGCCGCCTTCGCAAGACACCCAACCCCACTGCAGGCAGCTGCAGCGACAGCTCTCCATGGCTACACTCCGTAAGTAAAGCCACGGAAAACCACACAGAATATTAGGAGCCAACCAAAGGCATGTCACAATAATTAATCAGGTTTTTGTCATCTTTGTAACTTTGCATTGTGTTCAGTTAGTCCTAGGTAGACATTTATACAACTTGAACATAAACATAAATTTTTTGAGTTATATTAAGATAAGGTTCAGACTTCCTTCAATTTTTTTTGTACTTGTATGACTTGCATTCTGAGACTACGTATTTTCAAACTTTTCATATTGAGATGATTTAAATACCACATATTCATAATAAAATCTTGACAATAAATCAGTGTACTTTTGGCAGCAGAGACCAAGATAATTTGTAATCAGTTGGCTTAATCTAGATTTTTTTTTTTTTTTTTTTTATGGTGTGATTCATTATATATACAACTTAAGAAAACACAAACATTGAAGATCTTTTTATAGCACCCAAAATTACAAATCTTGCTGTATCTTGCGGTCTCCAGGAGCTGCACTCAAGCAAATCTGTTTGGTTCAGGATGTCTCGAAATATACTCAGCTTATAAAAATTAATAGATTGAAGAACTATGTCCACAACATTAGCTTTATTGATGTAATTTTCTAATGTTTCCAGTGGAGTGTACTACGACCCATTCCTCGCAGCACACGCCGCAACACAAGACCCGAACTACCGTCTTCAGGTACGTTTCTATCAGCAACTGCATGTCCTCCTTATAAGCATGCTTACTTACTACTTAGACTTTATGCTGTTTATAGATGAGCTTTCTTTTTTATGATCGGAATTATTCTCCTACTGTCATGTGTGTGAGCCATTATATAACCCCACATAAAATGCACTGGGAATGCTTATTTGGAATGTTATGAGGAGGGAATATGGGAAAGGTCTATGTGATCACTTGCTCCCTCTATTTATCTTTTTTTTTATAAGATGATGATTATGATGATTTGTTAACTCACATTTTAGTAGAAAATCAATATTGTGGCAGTTTTTTTTTTGTCACTTTTAGTCGTATACTTGTGTTAATCTTGGCAGCCTCTAGATTTGATTTATTTTTTTACCTTATTTTTAATAACAATATGTCAATTTTTGTGTCGATAAAATTAAAAATGTAAACATTAATATTGTATTTGATAATTATTTAGTAATGTTAACGAGGCTGCCATGATTCTTTCCCACCAAACCACATTCACTTTTATCAAGTATACCACTGTAACAGAACCTCCCCCCACCCCCCACCCCAAAAATAAATTTTATGATATAATTATAATCTATCACATGTAGATGGACATTATTACAGTGTTAATCAAAAGTAAAGGTGCAAGTTTATATAATTATTTATTTTTTGTGTTGTATTTGTAAATATTCTTAATTAATTTTATTATTAATCAAATGCTGCTTTGTTGTGTCTGGGCCCGATAAGAATGAGTCGACTGCTGCTGCTGCAGAGGGGCTATAGGTCTTACACTGCGATCAGTAGGAGGTGCAGTAGTGGTTCTTGGATGTATTATTATTATTTTTTTATATATTTACCATAATTTACTTACTTATTGTTACCAATGTTAATTATTTTTTTTTATTATTGTCTGTGCTTATTTTGATGTAACAAGCAAGCGAGCGCAAGCAAGAGTGTGAAAGTCTTTTATTATTATTACTATCAAGTCTAGTTTTATTTATTACTATTATTATTATTATTATTATTTTTTTTTTTTTTGGGAGAGCACTCTTGTAAATGTGCTGGGCAGCTAGACACGCCTACACTACTCTTCTCCTCTTCCGTGTATGTATGTATGCCAAGCCTCCTCCTACGTAATTCTCTGTGCTTGCTGCCTGATGATGATGATAGACAAAAAAAAGAGGATGGTTTTATTGTCGCTCTGCTCACAGTAATTAATCACTAGCGAGGCCCAGGATTCTCTCGGGAAGGGTGGCACAAGCAAGCAATGTATGACTAGTTTGACTATACAAAAGTTTAGAAAGAAAAAAAAAATGTTATTTATCATTTTAAAATTTGCAAAATTGTTTCAATTTATTTTTTTATTGGTAGTCAAACTAGTTATACTGTAGATTGAACTATGTAGCAATGATAAAGCCATAATATTTTTAGCAATTTTAATCAAATCAAAATAAAATTATTATTAAGAAAGAAATGCTGATAAATATTTGCTTTGTCATTTTTATCTGTTAAAATAAACATTAAAAAAAATGGTTAGGTTCCCATCTAAAAATAATAACAGATTTTATAAATAGTAAAAAAAAATATAACAAGTTTGCACAACTGCATGAGCTTTTTTGTTGATTAATCTTTTGAGTGATGAGCCCATAGTGTTTTCTGTCCCTACCTTAGTCCTCATCCTTGTGACACCACCGCAGTGTGGTGTGAACCCTAGTTATGTAGTGTTTTGGCAGCAATTGTGTGCTACCTGCTAACTTTGTTGCGTGCTGTTGTGACGCTCTTTGGTGGGGTGCACGCAGTTCGTGCCACGAAAATTTGCCTTTCTGGAGATGACTTGTCAAAAGGATTTTTATTGAAGATATTATAGTATTATACTGTATACAGATAGTACTTCACAACAGTAAATGAGAGAATACAGTGTGTTTATTCATCAAAACAGCTGTTCTTGGATATGGTAGAAAATTTATATGATAAATATCCCTATTTTCACATGACAGTGTTAAATATGGGTTAGATGAATATTATGTCTTGTAAAATAATTTACTAGACATCATCAACTTAACCATATAAAACATAGCCATGTAAATATGATGATTGTTTACAGACACATGAGCTAATTTTTCAAGTCAAGTAATGTCTTTTTAGCTGTTTTACTACAACAGCCCTAGTATTGATTTTTTTAAATGAAATTTAGTATTTTGACCCTCATCCGGAATAATAAGCTATCTGCTTACCATAATCTCCTTGCAATAATGAGCTATCTACTATTTCAGGTGAGCTCAATTATGAGCTGTAAATCAGTATAAATAGCTCACCTAAAATAGCAGATAGTTCATTATTGCAAGGAGATCATGGTAGACAGATAGCTCATTCCGGACGAGGGACGATTTGTTTTGTGTAGTTTTAACAAGATATTCTTTTCAAGTAAAATATCTTATTTTAAGGTAGAGATAACGTTGAACAGCTGTTCGACGTAATCCCCTTTGATTAACATGTAAACCTTAGCAAATTGACAACAATTCTGAAATTTTTTGAGGGGCAGATATTAGTGCCTAAAAGCCATAGAAAAAGTTTCAAAAACATTTAACGAGCCGATTTTTTTAAATTAATTTTTTAGTTTGGCTCTCCATGGGAAAGCCCTATGCTGAAAATTAAAAAAAAAATAATTAAAAAAAATCGGCTCGTTAAATTGTTTTGAAATTTTTTCTATGGCTTTTAGGCACCAATATCTGCCTCTCAAAAAAATTTCAGAATTTTTGTCAATTTGCTAAGGTTTACATGTTAATCAAAGGGCATTACGTCGATCAGCTGTTCAGCGTTATCTTTACCTTAAGCGTTAGCAAAATTTAAACCTTATGATTCATTACTTGTTACGATAGTAAGTTTTGACTGAACTTGCTGTCAATAACTAGCGATTTGTATCGTGACTCATAAATAATTTGTGACTCAATATTTTTAGAGAAGGCAAAAAGCTTTAAAGTAAAGAACATGGTAGTAGCTTAGTTTCTTTTGATTCTTATAAATTGCCTTTGTCTCCCAAGTATCAACGTGCTTGTGTTTCATTTAGAACAATTATCTTCAGAAAGGCAAATCTCTGGCTTGTTTTAAAAAAAAAAAAGATGTTTCATATTTTCAAATACATTTTTGTCAAAAAATTTTTTGATAATTTTTATTTTTTTGGCTCAATAATTAATGAATATATTTTACTACTGCGAGGAACAAAGATCAAATTTTAGACCTTATTTCTGTTTCAGGCTGGGCATGCCACCGACGAGGTAATTAAAAACTTTCAAATCTTGTACTTTAAGTCTTTTATCAACACTAAATGTAAACACAGTTCTATCAATGGCTTTTGTGTAAGAGATAAGAGATGGATTTTAACTGGCTCCTAAAAGTCTACCAAAATCTTTTAATAATTTTTTTGTTTTGTTTTTGCTTTCCCCACATTTCACATATATCCTTTTCAATGGAGAATATATCAATTGGATGTTCATAGAGGCTATGTCTCTTTAAAACCTGGTAAATTTTTGTTGAAAGTGTCTGTGATAAATCTTAAAATGTCATGGAACTTTTGAAAGATTTTGGGAAGCATGGACGCTGCAGTGAGTAAGTGGTCATATTTTGCCGCTTGACTTCATCTGACTGCATAACTGTGTGCAATAGCAAATATTGCTGTAGCAACCTGTATTGAAATTAAGAAAAATGAAATCCATATTTTTTCTCAATTATTTCTCTGTTTATTATTTGGCTGTTATATATTCTTTCCTTAGAAAATTTTGAAATTTTATGCTACTTTTTTAATATGATTATATCACAGTCAAATGTTTAAATTATTATTATTATTATCATTTAAAAATATATAATGCAATATAAGAACAAAATAAAAAGTAAATTTTAATGCTTAATGGTGAAAGCAAATTTAAATGTGGTAAAACTAAACAAATGTTTGTTTAAAATATTTTTTTGTTGAATAGTAATTTAAAGAAAAATGGATTCAATAGCCTGTTGTAACTTTGAATATCTGAGATTTTATCTTTCTTTCACCTTTGACACTTGGGTAGTCCGTTCCAAAACCAACTATAATAAATCAAGGCTGCTTGTTTGTTGATTGCCTCATGATACAGTCAAAATAAATTGAGAACAGTATACACATGAGACTGCCACTTGTTAATAAGAACTATTTTTCTTTCTCTTGATCATTAAAAGTAACCTTTAATAATTGTCTCTTTTTGCATCTGGTGATATCATAGTCTGACAAATATCAGGTTCTTTCTTGTCATCTTGTTAATATGATACTGTACATAGTTAACATGGAGCTTGCAGAGCTACAACAACTGTGGCAAATAATTTCAAGATGGCAGGTCCGAGTGTCATGCTTAACAGACTGTATCTTGCCAGAAGAAGAATTTTCATGAAATTAGTTATTTGGAACTTTATTATTATTATTACTGTATTATTATTATGGTATTGTTTGTAAAAAAAAAATGTTTTTAGTTACTAGATATTAAAAATGTATTATGCTTTTCTACAATGGTGCAACACCTAGGCTAGAATGTGTAATTTTGTGTGTGTAATGGTGCAACATTTTGACCATACAGTTCCCCTTTTTTTCCCCCCTTTTTTTTTGCGGTGTATCTCGTAACATTCCGTGGCTGAAAACGCTTTTATCTTCTTCCTCAGTGCATTTTATGGTTTTTGCTACTACAATGTCAATTACAGGGTAAATCAAAACTCAAGTCCTGAGAAAAAAAAAATGATAATGTGGTGCGTCCTTTATTAAAAAATCAGAGATATTAAGCAATATTCCGTCAGATTATACTTTCAGAATTCCCGTCTTTGGGGACAACAGTAAATATTTTATCATTACTTTGGATTTGAGTTACTGGGCTCACAACAATATCATGCATGTTAAAAAGTATATATATACATATATACATCTCTTTAAAATTTGTTGCATGATATTAGAATATAGATTTTTTGAAGTGATCAAACTTAATTTTTTAAATGTTTATTGAATTTAAATGCATGTTTCTTATATTAGGATATGTTGTAAATTGTAGATTATAAAAATATGTGTTTCTAACTCTACTTTGAGTTAATTACTAACCTAGTTTTAGCAACTATGACATGCTATTTTATATTAACTAATCCTTTAATTTTAGTTTACTTATTCTTCTCGAATTATAGTTTGCATTATTTTTACTAAAGAAACTTTTATCTTACATGAATGACAAGGGAAAGGTAGGAATTCTTCCATGCTAGAACAATGAAAGATAGCTTCAACTTTTGCACAATATTATAATAATGTACAGTCTATTTATATGAAAGTGGAACATTTCGCTTTGCATATAAGCTTGAATGACCACTATATGAAGATCGAGGCCCCTCCTTGTATTGCAAGATGCAACAACACTGCGTACGAGGAGTGGTAGCGAGCATACCAGGCCTACAGGAGTTTGAGGAGAACACGTCCTTCACCTGTGCTCTGCTGTAGCTATCATAACTAAAATAACTACATCATACACAGTGTTGTCGCTTCTTGCATTACATGGAGGGGCCTCCATCGTATAAAGGTCACTCAAGTTCACATGCAAAATACAATTTGTGAAGTGTTACATTTTCATATACTTTATACTTAAGAAGGAGCATTCACAAAGATTTTCATATCGTCGTTGTAGCGCTCTTTTGACCAATCTAGCTTTATAAGTTTTGACTTTTTGACCAATCTAAAATTATAAGTTTTGACCTTCTGACCAATCTTTAAAAATTTTGCCAGGGACAAATGTCCAAAATCTCAAAAGTTACAACTTTCGTTTTATTGCGCCATTCGAAAGAGCGTAAAATTTGCCACAAGATGGCACCACTCGTACAGTTTTAATATTTTTCATTTACGGTGTCGGAAAAAAATAAGAAGTGGGTGTGATCAGCTGTTTTCTCAAACATGTGGGAAATCAAGAATAATTCTGCTATTACTTTGTAACAAGTTTAAAGATATTGTGGCTGCATAATATCAGGTAAGTGATAATAATTAACTGAAGAACATAATTTATGTATCACCTACGTGTTTAATTACTTATGTTTTAAGGTAATTAAATGTAAATTCTTCTTTCAGTGATGGATAGTGCTGAACAAGTTGTGCAGACCTTGGAGCACAGCATTGATCAGGAAATCGGAGCTGTGATACCTCCATACCAACCACAAGTCATCAACATTGAACTGCCTCTTGCTAACCTTTTACCTGTAAATCCAGTTTCCACTCAATCCCATCTTACCAATAGAAAGTCTCGTTTTCGGAAGGTGTCAGTTGACAAATATAATAATATGCGGCTCAAAGAAAAGGCAGAAGCAGTGGCGTAGGCAGGATTTGTCCAAGGGGGGGGTTCTTGAAAATAAATAAGATGAAAAATAGCCCACTGGGGGGTTTGGGGGGCGTAGCCCCCCAATAGCCCGCCGCAGGCGCGATTTTTTTTAAGGACACGCCCCTTTTTTAGGGTAAAATTATAAAAAAATACTATTATAGAGAATGCATGGCCTGATGCAATATTTTTAAAGTTTTATTTTTTTTTTCACCTCTTTTTTTTAATTTCGTTTCAATATTATACGTGCACTAACGTGCTTTAATTGAGTATATTTAAATCAAATAATTCATCTAATACAACTTTTATATCGTTTTTATTAGTTTCATGGTGCGCGATTTTTTTGAAAAAGAGACATGGACTATACATTTTTTCGATGAAAAGTTGCAGCAAATTTTTTATATTTGTAAATCGGAAATTATGTAGTTACAATATTTTTGTCACTACTTTTTCTTATAAAAAAATAGAGCACATTTTAAGACGATGTACTGATGTACGAGCAAGAAAAAATATTTTTATTTAATTTTCAAAACAGGAATATCAATTCATTACATTAAGTATACTGTAAAATTAATACATTTAAAAAATCGGATTTTTTTTAACTTCAATAATAAATTCAAAGATATACGTACAGTATTATACATGAGACAATGAGACTAGCAATTGTAAGATGTAATATACCTATATAATAAATTAAAAATAATAAAATACTATGTCATAATTTTTATTTTTATGCTGAACATTATGCGGGGAATGCTTTCAACATTTTTTACACTTTAAATTGTTGTCTTTACGTGTACAAAAACATAAATAACTTAATGAGGAATAGTACATATTATATTTAGGTTGCTGCATGCCATTTTTTTAGTAGTTCAATTGAAAGAGGAGGTTGAGAAATGCACCTATGAATTTTATGTGATTTTTTTTAGTACTGCATCATACCTAAAATAGAGATGATAAGAGGTCACGTGACCTGGAGGCTTTGTCCGCAACGCCTATGACGTCATTACATTCTTTGGTTCAACTATATAATGCTTGTAAACAACCGCGTTGCTATGGAAACAAATAATAATTTTTAATAAACAAGCAACAATGCAATAATTGTTTACATGTGTTATATAGATAAACCAAAGAATGTAATGACGTCATAGGCGTTTCGGAAGGCGCCTCCAGGTCACGTGACCTCTTATCATCTCCATTTTAGGTATGATGCAGTACTAAAAAAAATCGCATAAAATTCATAGGTGCATTTCTCAACCTCCTCTTTCGATTGAGCTACTAAAAAAATGGCATGCAGCAACCTAATTATAATAATATAGAATTATACCATGATTATATAATCATAATTCTGCAGACCGATTTTAAATAATATAAATATGTATTAACGATGTGTTTCGGGGATATAAATTTTTATTTTTATTATTTTTTTTAAGAAAATTTTTCATAAAATTTTAGCTAAATCGTATCTGTCGAGTCCCATTTTTTGTTATTTTTCCCTTAAAATTTACTAAGGTTCAGCTCTCAAGGGGGGGGGGGGGTTATAACACCCAAAACCCCCCCCCTTGTCTACGCCCCTGGGCAGAAGCATACCTTGGGAGACAAAAGACACACCAAATGGTGTTATTAGAGTAATGAAGCCAGCTGCAGTCATAGGTAAAAGATGTACAAATTGCACAAGCAAGCTTTTATTCTGTAATTCTGTTACTGACGAGGACCGTCTAAAAATTCATAAATATTACAACTCCCTTGCTAATAACCAGAACAACTGTATAAGAAGCGAATTCCGATTACGGCTTCCAAGTACAAACACTTGAAAGAGATATCGGAGAGTGTCATCCCGAAGAAGTACTGGAGTTTCTACCGTAAACTGCCCCACCTCAAATAGTTTGACGTCCATCGAATAAACTTAAATTATCATTTTTCAATGGTAGCCTTCTATCTAACATAAACTATGTAACCATCATAACTAGCAATAGAGGCTGCTGTTGTTAAAATGACACTTTGAGTTTATTCTGCAGCTTGTCTACCAATTTAGCAAGGCCACTCATGTCAACATATTTTCCTAATATTATTCCTAGCAATATATTGTTTTGTATTATGTATTATACTATAAAATGTAACTATAAAATATAATTATAATTATTAAGATGGTTTTTTGTATCATAAAAATATTGTACTGTAGGCATAAAATTCTATGAACTATCATAAATTTTATGAACCACCAGCTTTATATTGTTTATTTAAAATAATATATAAACTATATTTGACTGAATAGAGAAAGCTAAATAAAGATTATTCCAGTTAATTTCATATCAAAATAAATATATAATGCTGGTATTGTATTGTAAAATAAAAAAAAAAAACTTACGGTAATTGTGTTTTAGATTTCATTACATTTCAGCATGCACCAAATTATAATTTAGTGTTATGCACTGCTAAAACAATGATATCCTTTTGTAAAAATTTTTATTTTTTTTTTTGCAGTAAAAAAAGTAATATAAATAATAAATAATATAATATTATCTTGAATTCCCAAAACTTCTATCAGTACCGGTACTATCCCAATAATTTCATTTATTTGTTTATTTATTTTTTTACATAATGGCCAACATTCTTTTATGCGTACTTTTTTTGCACATAAATTATACAGATGCAGTTGGCAGGATTTTGTGTTCTAATTAATATATCTGGAGATAATCAGTTTTTTGCTTCTCCTGAACAATTAAGAAAATAATTGATTGGACAAAAGGTCATAACTTATAAAAAAGAGATTGGTCAGAAGGTCAAAACTTATAATTTTAGATTGGTCAAAAAGTCAAAACTTATAAAGCTAGATTGGTCAAAAGAGCGCTACAACGACGATATACTTTATACTTAAAAAGGAGCATTCACAAAGCCCTAATAAGGCCACATTTAGGGCTCGATAATTTAAAGCCCGATTTTAGCCATGCTTTTTAGACCCAAAATTTCTGGTCTTAAATTATTGAGTCCTAAATGTGGCCTTAAGACTTTGTGAATGCCCCTTAACATGACTTGCAGTATTCTTGTAGTCTCAAGTTGAAGTTGGCTGTCTGTCACTTTCTGCTTTGGTCTGTACCTAATGTGGGAGATTTTCTTCTCTGTTCTCTATTGTATGACTTAATTTAGTATGTTTTGACTAGCTTATATGCGTACCAATTGTTGATAGATTTTTGTCTGTTTTCTTTATTTTTGAAAGTCTTGAATCTTCTTAAGATTTTTCAAGTTGTTGTTTTTTTGTTATAGATTGTACATGGTTTCTGCTTAATTTTGTTTTTGTATAAAATATTTCTATTTGTTCCCAATTATTTTTGTTTCGTTCTGTTTGTAAAATTAAACTTTTTATAATTTATTTGTTAATAATATTATAATTAGGTATGGGCGATGGTGGTACGCTAGCGTGTGAACAATTAAAAAAAACACAATTTTTTTTGTTGACGCCGTTGTTTTTTTTCTCTGATTTTGTGTATGTTGCTCGCTGCCTGCCTACTGCGTGCTGCCTGTGTGTTGTGTCCACTTCGACTCCGTGCCATCAGGCGGCCGTGGCAGCAGCTGCCGCAGCAAACAACCCCGTCCATGGCATGGCTGCCGCAGCGCATGCCCAGGCCCAAGCCCAGGCCGCCGCTGCAGCAGCTGCTGGGGTGCCTCCCCATGCTGCTGCTTCCCACCTCTCGCTTCTAAAGGCCCCCGCTCTCTCCACTGCCCAACAGGCAAGCTACGCAGCAGCAGCGAGCTACACGGCTGCCGCAGCTAGAGCATATGGAGCTGCTGCAGCCGCAGCTCAGCCCGTGGCGGGCTACGCAGCAGTCGCCGGGTGAGTGGGCGACCAACGTTAGCCTCTCCTGTGTGGTGGACCCCCCAACAATTATTTATTATTTATTTTTTTCAGCTAGAAGCAATTTATTTATTTTTTTGTTTGTGTGTTAACTATGATGCCTGGTCAGAGTTGTCATAGAACATACTAAAGCTGTTGACATGGTTTTAGACAAGAGTACAGAAGCTGGAACGTCCCCTCTATAAGGGCATATTCACATGTTATTTAAATAGCTTATGCGAATACACCCTCATTAGTGTGAATTTAAGTTTTCTTGTCTCGAAATTTGTCATTAGAAACAGACTAAGGTATAGTCTCTGATAACTGTTGCCAGTAGTTTTCATTAATTGTAAAAAGCCATCATATATATATATATTTTTTAACTTATTAATAAAGAATGGAATTCATAAGAAAAATAACCAGCATTCTTACTAATGGTGGTTAGTAAGGAAGCTTGTTATCTTGTTTCGTGAATTCCATTCAGTCTATCTTAATTAATACTCATTATTGTTAAATAAAAATAAAATATTTTTAGGTTTTGTACAGCACTTTTTATTTAGGATAAATAATAGTTGTGAACATTATTTTATTTTCTTATTTTTCTTTCTATGTTGCATAGTGCAAGTGCATGAGGGTCTGTAGATGCTTTTTAGTTAATTTTTATATTCTCATAATTTTTTTATTTTTATTTTTTTCTTTCTATGGTTTTGTTATTGTCTTTAGAGAGAGAGGAAAGTGCTGTTTTGATTAGTTTCTGACCATGTCAGGGCATTATCAATCTCGCCTTCCAAGGATCCACAGATGCACCAGTAGGCGTTAAACTATCCATAATTAGTATGTCAAGTACTAGTATCAAGTACTTTCAACGTCTAATTTCCTGATTTTTTTATTTTATTTTTTAGTATTTTTATAAAGTATTTTTACCAGTTCAATTTTTTTCTCCGTTTTTTTTTTTTTTTTTTTTTTCAACTACGGTTTAACATTTTTTTAAACTATTCGTCACACTGTTTGCTCATTATCTAGCTTTTTATTGAAAAATAATAACATTTTAAGAAATGTTTTAAGTTTGAACGAATTAGCAGACAGAGTGACAGATTGTTGGTGGCGATAAAGCTTGACTGACTCATGTGTGGTGTTGGCTAATAGCAACCCTCTATGCCTGTCGCCGGCCAGCAGCTATGGTCGTGAATACGCAGACCCCTACCTGGGCCACAGCATAGGACCTGTCGCAGGATACGGGGTAAGTTTCGCTCGCTGCCCCTTAAAAATTTAATATGTATTCCCAGTATCAAAAACAAATTTAAAAATTAATGGCAGCAATATAATTGCAATTTAAGGGTAAGGTAACGCCACCAATGTTAAAAAAATCCCTCACACAAAAATTCTGAAAAAAATTTAAAATGTTCTCCTCTACACCCCCTATCAGTAGCTAAAATATCAGGTATACAAATACGATCTAGTTTTTGAGTTATGAATTTTTAAAGTTGACTAATTTAACATGGAAGTTTCATTTCTCCATGTTAAAGTAGTCAACTTTAAAAATTTATAACTCAAAAACTAGATCGTATTTGTATACCTGATATTTTAGCTACTGATAGGGGGTGTAGAGGAGAACATTTTGAATTTTTTTCAGAATTTTTGTGTGAGGGATTTTTTTTAACATTGGTGGCGTTACCTTACCCTTAAGCAGATTCAGATAAAAATGGCAATCAAAAAAAGGTTTTTCTTACTCCCCTTCCCCTCTTTCTCCCCCTTCATACATTATGATTATGTAACTATTTCTGTATAGAGGTTATGTGGAAGAATGGTCATTTGACCAAACATCGCCTAAATAAAGATATTCTGTTCTATTATATCCTTTTACTTTCTATAGTGGGAAGAATTTGACCTTATCTCCTACCTTCAAAACTGTTTGTTTTCATTTGGTAACAAAATTAATACTGCTAGTTTAACAACCATTTCCAATTCAGTTTAGAACAATAATTAGGAGTACAAAAAATGTATTGTGTGTATTTTAGTATCCAAATTAGAGGTCGGCAAAGGCCGTCGAACCGTGCCTAGCTATTTCTTGAATTTTCAATGGTGATGTTTTTTTTTATATTAAGAGTACAAAATAATCACACATACATTCTTTTCCTTCTAACAGGGAGAGTTCATAAAGTTTTCCTTTGAGGTGACCTGATGTTAATTTGAAGTTTGATTGTTCACAGGCGGCTGTCTACAGAAGCGGCTACAATCGGTTTGCTCCATACTGAGCACCTCTCCTCCAATCAATCATCCCTCAACATGACAAGATCCGTGCAGCCCTCAGCAGCAACATAGGCAGCTACCACGGAACCCATATTATTATTTAAGCATTAGTAACTATATATAATACAGTGATATAATCTCCGTAAAAATGAACAAATAAATAACATGGTATTTTTTTTTTTTTTTTTTTTAAGTTAGAAAGAAAAAGTTGAAAAAGAAAAAAAAAAAAAAAAAAAAAAAAATCACTAATATACCATGATTTTATGAGGAAATATTTTCTCAGATCGTAATCTGTTTAAAAAATAATTGTTCTATTTTGTCTTTGCGTTGTGAGTTATCAAGTTGTATAAAAAAATAAGTGTTTATCTGATTTTTGGTTCCTATGTATCTATCGCCAACTTTACATAACCGTTTTTCATCAATAGTCCTCCTCTCTTCCCAGAGTGTTTCTTGGACCGGACTATTTGAATAAACACCAACGAGACAACTCACTGTCAGAGAATATCAAATTCAACGTCATGTTTTTAACAATGTCTCTGTATATCAACTTTTACACCCTTTTTAAATATAGGGAAAGAGGAGGAAAAAATATAATTTAAATTTATTTTTTAATCTAGATATTAAGGTAATTTTACAGGACTTGCATTGTACATTTGAGAGTGTTTAATGATTTAATAATCAAGAATGGAGTAAATTTGTAATATATTTTAATGTGGTAGAGTTATTAATTTGTGGTGGTTTTTTATATAAATTAAATCAAGTAAAAAAAAAAAAAGAAAAAAAAAAAGAGAGGTAATAAATTTAGTATTTTGAGCTTACATTTGTGCAATGTAACAGTCCATTACTGAATAAATATTTGAATCCTCTGTACTATGAATCTCTGATACAATCAAACTTGTCTCAGCGCAGAACAAGGTGAAAAAGAAAAGGGGCAAGACCGTTTACATAAATTTCCATAGGTCTTGTGTCTTTATGCAAAACTAAGGGTACCTTTTTCTATTAAAAAATGAATACTGTAGCTTTTTGTAAACTATACCACAACGCACATTAGCAGAAGTTTGTGAATTAACTACAGTTTTTGGCCGATGAACAAAAAAAAATATATAAATATATATTATTAATACTTGAAACCTATTTTAATGGAACTTAATTATACCAGGAGGTATAGTAAAAAAAAAAAATAAATTAAAATATTAATTATAAATACTCAATTGTAATCTGGGGCAGTAGGAAAAATTTGTATTAAATGCAAAAAAAAAAATCAATTTTAAATTAAATGTTTGCAAGTGTTTTTAAATCGTGTAAGTTTTTTTTTTTTTTTTTTACGTCATTTCATATATCGTAGGAAAAAAAAACATCTTTCAATTTTCAAGACATATCTCATTTTTTTATTCTTGTCTCATGTTTAGTTTTTATTGTTTTATTAATGTCCTGAGGCGAATAATTATTTCTACTCTATTTTTAAGAGTAAATGGTGCATAGTGTTGTGGGCGAGGTGGCGCTACTTGCGTGACGAGTGAATGATCGAGTAGATTTAGCCAACGGCAGGACAAACTCTTATATTGTGCACTAACTCCTCTACTTTCCAACACAGTAACTTATCAGTCCCACCTTGTATTTGTCTTTGGATAATCTTTGTATAACGATATCTCAAGTTTTTAACACCTTTCTTTTATTTAATTAAGTAATTGTATGCTGTAGTCTTGTCTTTAAAAAAAAAAAAAAAAAAAACTTCTGTGTCCATACATTAAATAAGCCAATATGTGCTCAAATTATTTTTGGAATACAAATGTAGTAATTGTCACAACACAATCATTCTCTCTATTTGTATTTGCTAATGCAGATATAACAACAAGACTAGTAGTGCTCGTTAAAGAAGAAATTCATAAAACTGATGACACTAATCAATTAATTTTAAATTGATCAATTTTTAACTTTTTTTTATTTATTTTTTTATTTATTTTTTTTGTTGTTGTTTTATAAACCAAAGACGTTGCAGTATTTTACCTGCTCAAACAGCTAATTTAAAAATTGGTATAACATAATTAACATTTTGCACAAACAATTAAAAAATAAACATTTGTTGGAAATACTCTTAACCATGTAGAGATTTTGAAGCAAGTTATATATGATATGATTGTTATTTTATAAGAGTGAGGCCTAATGGAAGTTACAAGCTTTTTAATGAAACTTGTAAGATGTTGATCAACTTAAAAAAAAAAAAAAAAAAAAAAAAAAAAATGGGCAGACTTGATGATGTTAAAGAGCTGCTAATGCAGATGATGCACAAAACTTAGTTTGATTTTGCTTTGTACATAGTAGAAATTAATTTAAAAATATGCTTCGGCTTAGGTTTAAAATATTTGACTTTTAAAGGATATTTTTGAGATCACTGTATTGATCACACACCAGGTACAGGATTATTGCAAATACATCTTTGTAGACAAATTAAACTAAAATGGAATTGTGACCAAGAAAAATGTGCTTGATTTTAACAAGTGCTGTCATGAAGATGCATTTGCTAATCTTTTCTTTTTTAAGTTGAAACGCACAGTAATTTTGTTTTCTCTTTATTTTGTCTTTTAGCTCAATATTGAACAATTAAAATAAGTGAAATAGTTAATTGCCAGAAAAAAACTTAATTAAACATAAAGTTTTAATAAAAAATAATTTGCAGCTCATAAGATATAATAAGAAAATTTTAATTAATATGACGTTTCTTTTTGTTGTCGTTTATTAATTTTAAATTAAATAATAATTTATTCTATGAGATTATTGAACGGATCAACACATCAGGCAAATTTGTGTGAAATATATTGTTTTAATTGCCTGACTTCCAATTAATGAACAAAATTGTTGTCTTCTTCATATTATTATTATTATAATATCATAAGCATAGGACCTGATTGATGATTGTGTTTCAACTTGTTGTCCCCCTGCTTAAGAAATGTGTCATGACAAACAAAAACAAAAAACCTCGTGTGATTGGCCACCATTGTTGAGTGAATGATATCATTTCATTGCTGCTGATTTCATAAATGAAGCAAAACAAACAAACTCTGGTTACAAACTTATGGTAATCTTATGTAGTCGCTAGTTGTAACTTGTAATGAATTGAAATGATAATTAAAAATAACAAAATCAACTCTTTTTGTTTTGTTTCTTATATATTTTGTAAGGCCTTCCCTCTGACTATAACTATAGTCCTATATAATTTTAAAGTTTTTACTGAAATGTATATGATACTATACTGTTCAGTGTTAGTGATTTATATATATTATAGTTTGTGTTAACCTAATATATGTATACTATAATTGCAATATATACAGTATAAAAACAGGTATGAAAATTAATGGGATCATGCATGCAGCTATAGGTGTTGGAGGAAAATTCTTTTATGTTGAAAAGTATTTTAGTTTTCTAAATATTTAAAATATATGCATAACAGCTAGGTCAGCTAGATATGATTGAATGCTATATGCATGGAGGAAATAGACAATTTATCCATGATGGCTATATGGCACTTGATCAACTCAATTTGATGACGCCCGAATTAGCTAGTTGTTTATACCTAGAAATTCAAATATCCTATTAAAAAATGACAAGAACAGCTAAAAAGCTGCTAAAATGTTGTGTCAAATTGTAAATCATTTTTGCCGTGGCATCCTTGATATAAAATCACGAATGCGCCATATGCATGGTCAAAACTCGGAACTATATATTTATATTAACTATGATATATACATTTGTATGTTTATGTTGTGGTTTTGCTTGATCATTACTTGTGGAGCAAATGACATAGCACGTCCATACAATAACATTATATATTATAAGCTTTATTTACTGAGAGATAGCATTTATTTTTTGTTTGTTTTTTTTTTTTTTTTTGCACATAAAATATACATCATCAACGGCTAGTGCATGATATATTATATTGGTATTATAACAACTATGTAGGTAAAATATAGTTTTGATATTTCCTATAAGTCGCGCGGTTTGAGAGCCTGCATGCAGTGGTCTCTTTACGGTATTATAATTTCAAAGTAGTATGTAATTAGTAAATAGAAGTACCCAATGGGGTTTGATTAAAATTTATTATAATTAAAAAAACACTTATATTTATATATATATATATATATATATATATATATATATATATATATATATATGTATGGTAGTACTTCAGAAGGAATTGACTTTTCTGACAAAAACTGTGTAAATTAATAAATTATAATTTAGGAACTTAATTACAAATTATTTGAAGATATAAAATTTTAATTACAATTAAAATAATTGTAATTCAGTGAATTAATTTATAGTTAATAATATAAATATATTAAATACACAGTTTATAATTTATATACGTATATAGAATTATAGAATGTGGTATAATAAATGCATCGAATATATATTATATATATATATAATACAGGAATTTCATGTTTACATTTTGGGTAGCACGGAGATGCCCGAAGCCGCCCGAAGAGCTTCGGGATGTAGGCAGAAAACCCTAAAATCCTATGCTGTGCGTGTTAACATAACTCACAACACCTCTTTTCTCATGACAGTTTTGGTCACCAAATATTTTTTTTCACTAGCATTCAAATTGGTTCTTCTTGTCACCATTTATGAAAGAAATTTCTACGAGAAATGATACGAATCGTCAGGAGAAATTAATTTCGAGACCAACTTTAACACGTATTTGCTATGCCACTGACAATGTTTTGCCTACACAATTATGACGTCATATTGTTTTGTGACGTATGGTGAAAGACCCGTTTGAGCGTGGCGCAGCTAGTGCATTGACCGGTTCTCGTTAAAGATCACAGAAAGTCATGCCGGCTACGTTGCGCATATGCTGGTTATATATTTTATATATATATTATACTCTTGGATGGGTTGACAATTTCAAGTAATAAATTACACTGCTCCCTCCCTGGGGTAAATTTACGTCTCGCTTTCCACCTATAATAGTGCAGTGATGCGCACTTGTGTCTTGTGTGTGGTTCCCGGCCCACGCAGGCTTAATTTGGACATCATGACTTGGGTCCATTAATTGATAAAAAGTAGCTAGAGATCGATGAGGGAGGTGTCCCCGTCCTGATCGAGACTATTAATTAAGGTTTATTTCCACAGTTCCCTCAGTCTCACGTACCTCAGCAAATGCTGGGACGCATCCTTTCCGAACCTTATCCCTACCCATTCGGGCCACTACCCCGCCGCGAGCTGTAATAGAGGCTCTTTTAATTATAGGGGTGAATCCTTGTAAAAAAAAAAATATCTACTGACTCGGACTGTGCTGACTTAGTTTGTGCAGTTGGCGCGTTAATTTTGCGCTGTGCTTTTTTCACTTTTTTGTTGTATCAATCAGCTGTTCCATTTTACTCAAAAAAAAAAAAAAAAAAATTCTCATGCTCATGTCGCACGTGTTTAACATGTTTGCTGACAGTTTGCTTGTTTATTTCTTGTAATACTCTTGAATTCGTATAATAACAAAAACAGGACACGAACTGCTTTTCAGCATGGCTAGCCACATTTGGATAGTAGAAAATTCGTTTCTCAGCAGTGCGTCTGCTTATCAAACCAATCCGGGTATGTATGCATACAGTATGTTAAAATATTAGTTCGATTCCAGCCATGCACCGCCAAACTTGTCAAGGATAAAAAGGATAAAAATTTAGTTTATACTGCGGCAGTTGTGGTCACACCACTATGGCTCACAGTTTGTGTCCTGCTTGAGGTCTTGAGGTCACAAGTGGCGGTTGCTAAAGAACACCCACGTGCATCCGGGAGGTGATTGATGGCATCCTCCATCAATTGCCGATCATCCTGACGGAGATTTCCTCAGTCACAAACAGACGAATGCCGGGATGGATTGCTTGGGCCATGGCCGCTCCGGTTTGGAAGGGACCCACAAAAGTAGGGTCTATGAAAAATCGGGAGGTTATATAAATTCAAATTGTGGCCAGTGCCCTATATATGTGCATACCAAAAAGAGTTTACAGTATATATACTGTACAGTATATAGAAACATAAAGTTTGCACGCCAAGAAACAGGCTAATTACAGTACCAAGGGCAGTAAGATGGCACAAACATAGCCATCATCTACATTCAATTCTAGCTAATTTCAGCAGTGCAGGCTGCAAGAAATTAGGGAGCTAATCTCCAAAATCAGGTTGCCTTGGAAATTAAAGCAACAACGAAAGTATAATAGGGACTAATAGCGACACAACATATTAAAATCATAATTAATAAACTCAACATATACTTAAAAATTCAATGCATGCCATCACTGTGACAATCTTGGATACAGTATCAAAAAGCTAACTTTAACTACTGTTAATAGTTTTTATTGTTAAATTTCATAACATGACACAAATGTTTTTAAAAATGTTTCAGAAAGTACTTCCACATGTTTCAAAGAAGACTATTGTAATGGTAGATATTGGGATATAATTAATTCAAATAAATCCCATGAAATTTTTAAAAATTGTACTGAAGACATAGCCACAGAATTAACGTGGCTTCAAAGATTACAGAATTGTATCACAAATTATGCAAACAATAACAATCAGTCAGAAGAAATGTAAGTAAAAACAATTTTTCGCAGTGTATTCGATGTATTGATTACTTAACAAATTATGCAAACAATAACAATCAATCAGAAGAAATGTAAGTAAAAACAATTTTACGCAGTGTATTCAATGTATTGATTACTTAGAGTCAGATTAGTAGTAAAGAATCATTATTTTTTAAGCGTTTTTGTATCTTCTTTTAAAATTTCAAATATTTTCATTCAAATTAATTAATTATTGCTAGTTTAATTTTCTTCCCTTTTCTTCTTCTGTGTCATCCATCTTTACCCTCTATTTAATCCTCCTTTTATTTCATTTTCCCCGGCTTGTATAAGTGGTAATTGTGGGTTTGTGCAGCTATAGGCCTGCCTGCATATTTAAACATTTGACACACCAAACTTTTAAAGTAACTGCTAATGAAGAACTTAGTGAAAAAATTTGTTAGCAGAGGTTCAGACATACCTTACTTGTTTCGTTGAACTTTTTCCTCCACTTCGTTGCTTAATAAAAGCGACAGTTTCGTGAGAGAATCTTCTCACTTCCTCAGGCTTGCCAAGACTAAAGCATCTCGCCCGTCTTGACGTTGTTGCTATACCGATCACACATGTGTTTTGTACCGTTAGGTGCAGTGACGTAGAGGGTAGCTGCCAAAATGTTAGCACGTTCAGATATGTCAAAATAAATAATAACACTCATTTTCATTATATAATATTTTTACACTTAAAAAAGTCGCAAATGTTACGGCTATACTCATACAACAAAAAAATGCAACATTGCAGTGCATAAAATTGACAACAAGGGACAGTAAAATTTAAAGTTAAAAGTCGCCGTGCGGGTGTTATTGTAGAGAGGGCAGCTACCCTCTACGTCACTGCACCTAACGGTACAAAACACATGTGTGATCGGTATAGCAACAACGTCAAGACGGGCGAGATGCTTTAGTCTTGGCAAGCCTGAGGAAGTGAGAAGATTCTCTCACGAAACTGTCGCTTTTATTAAGCAACGAAGTGGAGGAAAAAGTTCAACGAAACAAGTAAGGTATGCTAATGAAGAGTTACACTATCATCAAATAGCGTGACTTGGGCCACAGTTGTATTACTCTGCATGGCCTATGCTACTTTGGCATAGCCTTGCTCTCATGTAGAATTGGCTTGGAGCTTATGCCTCTCTCTTTTTGTCATGCTGTTGAGGCCCAGTAGGCCATAACAGTGGCAAATGTATTATTTATGAGAAAAAAAAAAAAAAAAAAAAGAATAAAAATAATACAGTAACGTAGTAAATAATTTTCTAAAAACGAGTGGCGAGTCAAACCTATACATGCATTGCATTGTTTTATTTTGTTTCTCTTTTTGGTAGGTCAATCACGGCTAAGTCAAAAAGTCAAACTATCTCTTCCCAAAAAACCTTTTTCGATCATATATATATATTATATATTTATATATATACGAAAAATACATACAGGTATATAGTTTGTGGGCTGGCTCATCCTTCTACCATGACGAAAAGAAACTAAATTATTTTCCTTGTCCTGGCTTGGCCACTGACATTAGTAACATTAGCAAACTGCTCTTACGTAAAGACACACATTACCCGACAACTTTAAGTCACTCTTATAATATGCTCTCCAGTGCTCTTGAGATTCTGCTCCTTGGAGTGTCAGCTCTCCAGTACTTTGTACGTCTCAACTGGACGGGACCTGATGATCCTTCGTCAGTGTCCTGCCCGGAAATGTTGCAAGACGTTGAGGGACTGACTACAGAGCTGGCCCTGGATGCTGAGGATGTGTGTTCTGTCCTGCAAGGTCCTCAGTGGCTTCTTTTAGCCAGGACGGTCCTTGTGAACAGCCCCGAGATCTTCTCTAAGCACCAGGTCAGTTGGATTGGATTTACAGTACAGACCAAAGACATTGTTTTACTAAAAAAAAAAAGTACAATAATTATTATTTTCTTCATTATCTAAAAATTACCTCAAAGTTAAATTCTGCTTGCAAATGTGCATTGCAATTAATACCTTAGATGCCTAAAATATTATACACAGTCAATAAAATGTTATATTATGTCTGGTTTCATTTGTTTCCATTTTTCTTGCAACTTGATAGGGAAATTAAAATTTGATTGAAAGATAAATGTTCATCAAGTGGAATTTAAAACTTCTTAAGGGGCATTCACAAAGTCTTAAGGCCACATTTAAGGCTCGATAATTTAAAGCTTGATTTTAGACGTGTTTTTTAGACCCAAAATTTCTGGTCTTAATTATTGAGCCTTAAATGTGGCCTTAAGGCTTTGTGAATGCCCCTTCTTGTATTATAGCATATTGTCAAGGTAGCATCAACTTTGTAGAAGTCACTTGGTAGAAAATCGCTAGGGAGATAACTTTATACCATCAGTTAAGTGATTCAGATGCTATCATGATGACATAGTGCTTTGAATTTTGTTTAACACATGGTTTAATTACATTCATATTCAAAATAACATCAAGCAACTTTACGAGAGGGAACTTCTGCAATAACATCTCTAGCAAATTTAGCTTCACAAGGTAGCAATAGAATGAAGATTTTGTAATATTTGTAGTTTTCAAAGTGAATATTTGCTGTGAATGCATCAATGTAGTTAATTTATTTATTTATTTATTTTTATTTTGGAACTTCTTTTTGGTTGTACAAGACAAACATATGTTCAACTCTTCGATTCAATTTACTCTTGAAAAGTAGATTAATATCTAGTTTGCTCTGACGGTTGTTTATAGAAAGGCTTGGAGCTTGCGGTCTCGTGGTGGGCTCTGAGGTGCGTGTCGGTGCACCAAGCGGTGCTCGAAGAGACGTCTCCCCAGCTGCACTCAGAGCTGGCGCAGCTACAGGCACGTCTGGTGAATCTGGCACCCTGGCTGGCCAAGGAGATCTCTCTCGACCTGGAAGAAGGGGAAGAGCAGAGAGAACCTCAAAAGTTCCCTGAGCTGGAGGATGCAGTACTTCGTCAGGTTCGAGCCTTACTATGGGTGGAGCTTGCAAGTGCAAGACTGCAGTATAGTGAAGTCCACAAGTCCCGCATATGTCTGCAACAAGCCCTCAATGCCATTGGACTTGAGGCACACCTAATCGGTGAGTAAAATGCTCTCCTCACAAATATCATCAATAGAAATAAATATATTTTTGTACCATATAAATTCACTAGATTTAGTGGGAATTTGACCTTACATTATATGTTTAGCTTCAACTAAAGGTTGAAATTTCCTTCTAAAATTGTTGCTGCTTTCTGTATACAACTTAAATTAAATATGTTGTCTACTCACTACACCAATACTATACCATATAATAATTTATCATATTAATTATGTAAAAGTTTTAAAATAAAACGGTTGCTTGAAATTTTTTACACATATTATTGATATAATATGTAGACATTATGGGGGGCATTCATAAAGCACTTCAACCCCCATTTTAGCCTTGATTTTTATCCCTGGTGCTAAAAATGGTGCTAAACTAGGAGCTTAACATTGTCAGCTATTAGAATAAATGAATGTCCCCCTATGTTTTTACCTTAATAGCAAAATAAGTACTCTTTAGTCCTTGCAACAAAATTCTTTGTCCTATTTACACTGATCACTTGGCTTATACAGGAGCCCTCGGCAAGAGGACGTGGTTCCAGGAGAAAGCCTTGCCGCAGCTCACTCTCAGAGTCAGTACCCTGGCTCTCAGGTCAGGGGAACAAGACCCTCAGATGACACCACCAGCAATCGAAGACCTGCCAAGGGTAAGTGGAAAATAACATAAACTCTGTGTAATTTTTCTGTGTTGAAAACAAAAGATAAATGTTGAATTCTGTGCAAAATCTATATTTTTTTACCTTCTTACAATTAAATTAATCATTTTACTCTTCCAAACACATTTTATTTCACAGGCCAAAGATGATATTCTACAATTTGTGGCTCTAATTTTTGCGTCTTGTAGGACATCAAGCTGAACGACGACGTACGACGACCCCAGACAAACTTCGTCTCTGAAGAGGATGGCAAGGTGCCTTCGTTGAGTCCTGTGGAACAAGCCGTGCTGCTGGCATGCTTGTGAGTTTTGACGCTGTTCTACAGTCTTTCAAACGTTAGAATACCCCTGTCAATCATCTTCGGCGTAGTGATTTGTATTCTTCCGACCCATGTTGCCAACAAAATACAAAAAAATAGTTCTTTCACTAGAAAAATAAAGTAGCTGAAAAAAAAATCAAAGACACTCGATACCTGTTGCATAATAATTGCTAAATTATTGAAACTTCTTTGCAATATTATCTGTCTCGACTTATGTGAAAATCTTCGTAAAATATGAACATATATTTCTGTCCACTAGCTCTATTGAAAATTTTTTAGTGTTGGCTGCCATTTTTTACAGCTGTTGCAGTTGATTGACAGGTCATCCATGAACTATTTTCCATGGGTATTCTAACGTTTGAAAGACTGTAGCAATGTAAAACACAATAAATCATATCTTATCTCTTGCAGTGGCCAGGTACTGAAATCTCAACCTAAAGATGAATACGCACAAGAAGAGTTGCTGCCTTACCTGAATGTAAGTGGAGGGAAAAAAATTGTTTGTTAAAAAAAATCAATCATGAAATGCTGCATTTTTTTGTTTTCTTTTTTTGAAAATTGTTGAAGCTGTGTACTGAAGATTCTCTGTTGGCAGTGCATTCTGGCACAGCCTCAGGCATGGCCCATCCAGCTGTCTGCCCTGCTCGCTCGCTGCAAACTTGAGGCCTTCCACCGTCGCACTGTCGAGCGATCCATGACCCAGGCACAGGTCAGTCAGCACCCCTACTACCTGTTTCTCCAGATTTCTGTATGATTTTGTTATGAAAAAAGTGATTTACCCACATTTTTGTTATTACTTTATGTTTGAATCAGAAACATAAAAACAGTACAGTATTGATGAGTTATGTATACAGTATATGGTTTCTTTTATAATTCTAACGCAAGTAACCCATAAATACTTAATAACATAATTATATTTTTATTACTAAATTGTTGTTTCAGTATTTTTCTTTCTATATATATATATATATATATATATATATATATATATATATATATATATATATATATATATATATATATATATATATATATATATATATATATATATTTACTGTTGATTTTTGCTATTAAAAAAATTAAGTGTACGATACAAGGAAATACAAGTGTATTTTAGGGCAAGTATGACTATTAACTGTGTTGATTACACCAAAATCAATCGACTAACCAACTTTATTTTTATCATATTTGTTGAAGAAGTATGATATTTATTTGTTATTCATTTTATTTATTTGAACTTTTTCGATTGTACAAGACAATATAAATTCACCTCAGACTTGATATTAACAAAGATATGACATTACATCTACACATAAAAAAACTGTTTCACATACACTTTACCTGTAACTGAAAGAAGCATTACCACTAAACCATGATAAAAGTAATAGATATTAATATGTATTAAAAAATTACAAAGATATAACACTCTCAGGTAATTTACTGCTTTTAAATGCTTTAATATAATGACATCATTCATACTATATATCCTATTAGAAGAATTTGTACTGTAACACACCGTTCTCAAACCAAAAAATTACATGGCTCACTTATTTTGACAGCTGCTGGTGGACTGCATCTCCGCTGAGCGACCGGACTCTGCCCAGCGTCTCAGACTCATCTACGCTTCACACTTGCCTCCACGATGGACAGTCGAGGTTTGTAAATCATACAAAATATATTCAAGCTAGCTGAAATTCTATTGAAACTATTCCATTTGAATACTAACAGCTTTTTGCAAAACTAAAATATCCAGTTTTGAAGCTGATGGTTTTACTGGACTCGTATAAATCTTAGCTACATGCTTTCTTTTTTAACTAATTATTATTTGAAAAAGCTGATTTATAAACACATAAAAAACAAATTTTATCTAAGCTTGCTTGACTGTGTTTAAACATATGACAAAATAGGCGGAGCTGGCATCACTGCTGATCAGCTTGGGCGCAGTGAATAGCGCCCTTGACATTTTCCTGCGCCTCCGCATGTGGGAGAATGTGATCGCCTGCTACCACCTGCTGGAGCTCCGGCACAAGGCAAGTGATGAGCGATAGAAATAAGAACGGGAGAGTTGGTTGTACAGGCTCGCTATAAATTATAAATATCACTAGTTACTTCAGTACACATTTATTGTAAAGATAAAGATAAGGAGGTTATGATTATTAATATTTTAATTAATACATGTATGTCATTGAAATAGTATTGTGGCATCAGCATCTCCTTGTCTCTTGTTGGATCAATCCTGGAATGGATAGGAATGTGTGGGTACCTATCTCAATTATAATAATGATAATAAGATGTACTGGAAACAATGGACAACCTGCATGAACAATTTTTATTGCAGAAATGAATAGAGAGTAAAAAATTATGCTACTCTGAATTTTTTCAGATTTTTTTTGAGACCCAGAACTATTTTTAAGTAATTATTGAAAGTGCTGTCACGCCCACTGGAGGCGTCAATAGGCGTCTAGTCCCCATCCTTTTTATTAAGGATTCAGGGGTGCCAACTTAACTTACAGAACTTTCAATAATTATTTAAAAATAGTTCTTGGTCTCAAAAAAATCTGAAAAAATTCATAGTAGCATAATTTGGCACCCTCTATGCATTTCCGCAATAGAAATTTTCATGCAGGTTGTTCATTGTACGTTGGATGATATTAAACAATTTTTTTTATTGTTCTTTCTTAATGATTTTTATTACACATAGGTGACAATAAAACTTGTTAATAAGACTTATTTTTCATTGTTTCTACTGTAATAAAGTCCCCTGTTGGTGTCGCAGGCTGCGGAGGTGGTGCGCCAGGAGCTGGAGGCCCACCCCTCACCGCGCCTCTGGTGCATGCTGGGAGATGCTACAGACGACGTCAGCTGCTACGAGACGGCCTGGCTGCTCTCCAAGGAGCGAAGCGCCCAGGCCCAGCGACACTGGGGCTTCCACTTCTACTTCAGAAAGGAGGTGGGCAGCTTAAATTAACTGTTGATTTTTTTTTTTTTGTATTTTGAATCTTACTATCTTTGAAACAACAGAATTTTTTTTTGAAAAAAATTATAATTTGTGAACTCTTAAGTAGACAAATACCAAATACCAGATTCTATGTTTAATGTAATTCACAAGATTTGTTTATTGTCCAAGACAGACCTTAAATCGCTTAATACTTCAACCAAGTTAGAAGTCAAAAGTGTGCTTTGTTTATTATGATATACTATATCTTATTTAATAATCCTATTATGTATTTGACATTATTGTACGTCACAACATCACTTCAACCCCACAGAATGAAAAGAGCATTCCCCACCTCGCTCTCTCGCTGCAACTGAACGCCCTTCAGCCGCTGGTGCTGAGCCGCCTCGCCTTCGCCTACCTAGAGCTGGAGGACTGGACCAACTGTGCCCGCACCTACCGCCAGCTGTGCACCCTTGATAATGAGGTGAGGACACCAGTAGGAAAATTTATGTCCTTTGTCACTATTTTTGCTGCATAGATTTGCCAAAAGTTTTTCTTATCTTGATTTAAAAAAAAAATCCTACGTATGATAAAAATTATAATTGAATAAGGCTGAACAAAAAATGTTAGTATCATGTAGGATATTGTTATTTTCTTTTTATTTTGTTCATTGTTAAGTTGGGGATAACAAATTACAATATTAATGAAATTACACATGCATAATTATATAGTTAAAAAGAATTTTGCTTTGAATTTATGACAAAAACTTGTGTGAATTAAGATTTTTTTTACCAGATTACAGTACCATTTGTATTTTTGGTTAAAGTAAAGTGCGCGCTAGAAAAAAAAGTTGGGTTAGTATTTTCTAAAAATAGTTCAAGTAGTCCTCCATATCAAACCAAAATTCAAAAAATTCTATCTCAAATAGGTTTGCCAGAAAAAAATTCCAAAGTCAGAGTGAATGCGTCGCTTAACATGGGGCCTTACCTGACAAAAACCCTCGAATATCTCGAAAAAATACACCGTTAGGTGGTATGAAAAAAATATAGTGATGTTCTATGACCCAAGCTTTAACCAAAAACCGATTAAAAAAAATTTCTCTCGAATCCATTTTTCCGTAAAAAAATCAAGAAAATCTACCATATTAATTCCCATAAGATTTTTTATTATTTTTTTACGGAAAAATGGATTCGAGAGAAATTTTTTTTAATCGGTTATTGGTTAAAGCTTGGGTCATAGAACATCACTATATTTTTTTCATACCACCTAACGGTGTATTTTTTTGAGATATTCGAGGGTTTTTGTCAGGTAAGGCCCCATGTTAAGCGATGCTTTCACTCTGACTTTGGAATTTTTTTCTGGCAAATCTATTTGAGATAGAATTTTTTAAATTTTGGTTTGATATGGAGGACTACTTGAACTATTTTTAGAAAATACTAACTCAACTTTTTTTTCTAGCGCGCACTTTACTTTAAACACAGTAATTACTAAAACGTTGCTTACTGATTCGACATTGTTGCAGAACTTTGAGGCGTGGAACAACTTAGCAAAGGCGTATGTGAAGCTGGGAGAGAAGGGGCGGGCGTGGAAGGTCCTGCAGGAGTCAATCAAGTGCAACTTTGAGAACTGGCAAGTGTGGGACAACCTGATGGTGGTCAGCATCGACTGTACAGAGTACCAGGAGGTGAGAACTGCCCAAGGTGATGCATGAGGAGCATGGAAATGAGAGCATTTATCATTGCAAGTATCTCATTATCTAAGAATCTCATCCATAAGCTGTAAATAATTTAATGGACAAAGTTTCTTTGTTATTGACCTCAGGTACAGTACTTTAATGCTTACTTCCGTTTAAAAAATTATTAATTATAATTTATATTAATAGTAATAAATAAATCATAATAATATAAATACTGTATAATTCAATAATATGTGTAGTAATTTTTTTGAAATTACATCCGAACTTAGAAAAAAAAATAATAATAATATTTTTTTTTTTTTTTTATCTTACAGAATGTGATAATTCAAACACATTTTATCATTAATTAATATTCATTTTTAAATTTACAGTACAGTATACAGTTTGAGACAAGTTTTATTATTCAGAGTATTCAATTGATTTTTAGATTGACAGTATTGAACTGCATGCATAAATATGTAGTTTTTTTGACCAAATATGAAATAGACGATCGAAAAATCCTTGATAAAAAAAATATATACATATTAAACAACAGGACCTCTAACACACATGAGACACCTTAATTCATATACCAGCTCTGTTATGCTGTTGTTTTTACAGAATCTTGAATAATCACTTTGACAAGAAGTAAGAATAGTTTTAGCATGGCAGAGACTCTGTCTTTTAAGTAAATAAGACTGAAAAGGTGCTAATTATTATTAACCCCTCCCCCCTCTTTGTGTTGCAGGCGATGCGAGCGTACCACCGCCTGCTAGACCTGCGAGGCTCCCACGTGGACACGCAGGTACTGGGAATCATCGTCCAGGCTGTCACCGAGAACTTACCTGAGAACCGAGGCCAGAACGCAGGACGGCTACGCAAGAAAGCCCTCGAGCTCTTTGGCAGACTCACCAGCATTGTAAGATATTGTAAAATGAAACAAAAAATAATTTGGGCATCCTTAAATTAGGACTTTTAAATCATAGAATAGAATTTAACCTGTGTTAAATTGATTATGGTAATTAATACATCATGAATTTTTTAATTAAAAAAAAATGTTTGTTAATAAAATTTTAAAGTACATATTGATGGTGTTCCGTCAAAAACGACTATCTCATTTGATCGCGTCCTCTCAAAAACAACTATCTCATTTTATCGCGTCCTCTCAAAAACAACTAACTCGTTTTATCGCGAGCCGAGATGGTTGCTTTTGCACTATGGGTTTCCAGGTATACATTTTTTTTATACCTGGAAACCCATAGTGCAAAACCAACCATCTCGGCTCGCGATAAAACGAGTTAGTCGTTTTTGAGAGGACGCAATAAAATGAGTTAGTTGTTTTTGACGGAACACCATCAATATAATTATGAAAAATAGAACAGAAGAAACATGCTGTGGTTCACTTGTATTTAACAGCAGCATTGAAAAATAGTAAATGAATGTGACAGGCACTGTAATTGACCGAGTTAACCATCAGGTGGCGAATGATGCAAAGGTGTGGCAGCTGTATGCTCGGCTGGTCAGCTCTGAACCAACCCCACACACGCCTCAGTGCCTGGAGAAGGTGGTGCAGCTACTGCAGAGGGCCCAGCGGTGTGCCACACAGACCCCCAACTGGTTCAGGGAGACAGAAAGCTGCAAGGAGGCAGTAGCCATCATCATTAGTCTGGCCGACAGTGAGTATCCGCTGCAGACAGAATATTGAAGGGGCATTCACAAAGTCTTAAGACCACATTTAAGGCTCGATGATTTAAAGCTTGATTTTAGACGTGTTTTTTAGACCCAAAATTTCTGGTCTTAAATTATTGAGCCTTAATTGTGGCCTTAAGACTTTGTGAATGCCCCTTCCAACAATTTACCAAGCATATCTGAGCTATGCTGTATTTAAGATGAAGTAGTATATTATCATTCAGTTACAACTTTTTCATTGTTAGCCATTGTTGCATGGAATCTCAGCATGTAGAGAAACATACTTTGTACATAATACACAATATACAGTATTAACTATCTTTTTCATGTTCTGAAACTGAATTTTTATTCTTAAAGAATAAAGTAAAAGAAAATTCAGTTTTAAGATAACTTTTACTGACAAGGCTAAATATCGGCCTGACCACACCCGAAAGAGTAAAATGGTGTCAAGGATATTTTTTTTTTATTATTATTAAGCCAAGTGATGGTGCAGGCCCTCATTCCAAATTGCCACCATCATGGATACTGTGTAACAGATTTGGTCACAGCCAGTGCTGCTCAATTTATGATACAACTTGTTTGCTTTGTGTTGCAGCTTGCCTGGAGCTGAGCTCTCAGACCACCATACCGTCAGATGGTGTGAGGCTCATTGCCTCTCCCCGTCTCACCATCAACTCCATGCTGACCAAAATAAAGGTATTTTATCATTGCAGTAATATGCAAGTAACGTTTTACTTTTAGTATTTTAGCAATATATTTTTTGTGTGAAGTTAGATTAATTTTATTTATGCAGTGAAATGAGGCTACTTTGATCACTTTTAGCTGCATTATTGCCTATAACTCTAAAAGTAAATTTTTGCTGGTCATTATAAAAATACCTTCTGGTAGGGCTCAGCTAGCTCTATTAAAAGACATGGAAGCTGTTTTATTGACCTAAAGCATGTCCTTGTGAAAAAAATTATTAAGGCTGATCAAAGTTACCCCGCCAACGGGGCTACATTGATCAGACTTTATAACTTGTACAATTCTTGCTTATTTTGTATGATAAAACACAAAATAAAATAATGAAGGTAAATAGTGAAGTGCAAAAACATTTTTTTTTTTTTAATTTTCTGAGACAATGAAAAGGAAATAGCATTAATAACATTTAATTACTACACATGGGAATTTAATTTTGAAATGAAAGCTAAAAAAATTTAAGACGGCTTCTTTTTTTATTGATTTCTTAAATTTACAATGAAATTCAAAATCAAATAATTCAGCATGTTTACATATAAGACCCTGTCAGCTCTGGGTCACTGTCAGACATCACTCTCACAATTTGACTAGCCGAGTCAGAGTCGTCTCCTTCCGAGGATCACGAGGCATTCTGTGCGTCAGCCCATCAGCTACCGGTACACTCTTGACAGGGATAACAATCAGACATCTTAACTTACTCTTTGGCGTAGTGGTTAGTACACTTGGCTCTCGTCCGAGAGGTCCCCGGTTCAAATCCTGAATACGGCAGACTTTTCGCGACTTGGAATGGGTGTGACTGGCTACTAGATGAAAGAGTTGGTAGGAGGAAGGCAGCTTACGGCTGTCTATACTCCGCTGGGGTGATTAAGACCGCGGAATGTTGTGCAAACAACATACGTGCCCCGCTAAGAAACGGTACTTAACTGTCTGGCGTGCCGACTGGGTATTAGGAGCCCCAGAGAGCACTGTGAACAATGTTGAAAAAAAAGTTCTGCCATTGGTAACCAAACCAACCACAATCAGACATCAGTGTTGCTTTGGGGCTGGTTGAGAAAAGACAGTTGGTGCACCAACATGCTTATGTCTTATTGATAAAGTTGCATTGCTGGAGAGAGCACTTGTCGCTGCAACTGGGGATTCTTGCTAAATTCCCTCGGCTTCCGTTACTACCAGTATACAAAGAGGAATCACACAGTATACGATTTCTAAATCTATAGATCGAAATCTCCACTTCAGTAAGAAAGAAGATCATTGATTTATTTATGTACCAAAAAATTAATCCTTGTTTTTAAAAAGTAGTTTCTAACTTTAAAATAAGATGATTCATCTATATTTATTTCATTAATTTTTAGTTTAAAAATGCATTTCATTTGTAAACAGAAACCATTCAATAGCAAAATTGGTATTGTAATAAATTTTTTATTTAACTAATTTCAATATTCCAATGCCAAATTGAATATGTCATCTCCCTGCTCATGCCAATGTGGTCTGCAGACACAGCACACTGACGCGGTGACCGGCTCAGTGCCCGAGGAGCTGGCAGAGACGGTGTCTAAGCTGGCAGCCAAAATGGAGGAGTTAGTGCAGCGGAACAAGAGCCTGCTTGCCACAACCTGAGTTTTTAATAAATAAATGTGCCTACTGCTATTCTCTCAAACAGCGTGTTATAATTTACCTGTCCATTAAAATAGATTGAGTTAAAAATTAGTATGTAGTAGTATATACTACTACATACTAATGTAATATGTAGTAGTATACTTTAAGTATATTCAAGACTATACTTAAAGTGGATGTTTGAAATCTTAAACATCCTTATGGGAATTAACCCACAAAAATTGAAAAAAAAAATCCGGAATATATATATATATATATTATATATATATATTATTTGAAGATCCATTAATAAATTCATCATAGATTACAGAGGTATATTTTTAATTGGTTTCATTCTAAACACGAAGTTTGAATAAAAATCTTTTTCTGTACCATATATATTATATATATTATAAGGATCGATGCAAGCCTCCGAAACACCAACTTTGAGAATTTTTTTTTTGTAAAAGCTATTTGAGATGGAATTTTTTGGTTTTCATTTCAATAGAGGACAAGTTAAACTGTTTTTAGGACATAAAATTTAAAAAAAAAACAATTAATTAATTTACTATAATTATGCATATGGTATAATTTTTTTTATATACTCTACTTTTTAATTAGTTAATATCGATCTATCATATATCTGTTGCCTTTTATATGATACCAATACCTTCTATGTATTCTATGTTCCTCTGATATGATCAAAAGTGATATTGTCCATTAAGAATTAAGGGTAAGGTAACGCCACCAATGTTAAAAAAAATCCCTCTCACAAAAATTCTGAAAAAAATTTAAAATGTTCTCCTCTACACCCCATATCAGTAGCTAAAATATCAGGTATACAAATACGATCTAGTTTTTGAGTTATGAATTTTTAAAGTTGACCAATTTAACATGGGAGTTTCATTTCTCCCATCAAGTTCTCTCTGCACGAGCGCCACCTAGTGCAAGGAGGATAGATAGATAGATGTATAGATAGATACATCTATACTATAGATAGATAGATGCATGGAGGAAATAGTCTATAATTTATCCATGGATAGATGTAAATAAATTTTATTCGTATTAATGACGGGCTTCTTCTTTCAAAACCGATCTGTCAGAGTAACGGTGTCCTACAAGGAGGGCCGTCTAGTCCTACATTGTATAACTTTCTTACCCATGATATTATCGAATATTTAAAAAAGTTTTTTGAAAACGAAGAAGATGTATATTTTTTAGATGTCTATTATATGCCGATGATATATGGCTATTATGTGCAGAGATCTAGTTAAACTTCAACAAGTATTGAACAAAGTGGTTGACTGGTCCAAAGAGAACGGTCTAACTATCAATGCTTCCAAAACAAAAATTGTTAAATTTAGAAAAGGAGGTATATAGGCTTAGCAAGACTGCATGATGTTATGTTTTGTAACAATGAAAAAATTGAGTTCGTTAGTAATTTCAAATATTTAGGAGTAACGTTCCAACAAAGAGGTACGTCCTTTACTTCCCATATTACGGATCGGTGTAAGGCAGCTCTCGCCGCTTCCTACGGTATTTCCAAATTACCTCTGTTATCTGTAAATACTGCCCTTAAGTTATTCCATCTTAAGATTGAGCCAGTCGCCACATATGGACTGGAAATTGTCTGGCCTTATTTAAAAGTTGGCGATTTTGAAATCTTAGAATCAATAAAGTCAAGATTTATTAAATTAAAAGGCTTCTCTCAGTATCCAAATTTTCATTCTCAAGGCTGGTGTATATGGTGTATAAGCTTATCGATCAAGATTTTTTTGTCTCAGAACTTCAGAAGAAATACAATTTTCCTTGTACACCAAATTTCAATGATTTTATGAAAAACAGAATTTTGAAAGCTTCGGAGATAAATCCCAATTTTTATATTACCCCAGCTTTTGTAAATTCTAACTGGCAAAACTGTCAATATAAAGACAGACATATTATAACCAGGTTTGCAATGCATGGTTTCCATCACCGTGTTTGTACGAAATTTGTATACCATGAAACCGATGACAACTGTGTTTAGATTTTAACGCTCTGCGGCAAATGTGGCTAAACCACGGTGGCTCGCAATATAGTGCTCATTAGTGCTCAACGCACTCTTAAATCCCCCGTAACTCTCCGCCCCCACCACCTCGGACGGCAGGGAGTTCCACTCCCTCACTGTTCGGTTTATGAAGGAATACTTTCCCACATCGCTTCCACTACCCATGAACTCCAGATTGTAAATTTTGTGGTCAAAAATGTGAAACATATCATGCCCTGTCTTGTCCAAAACGAATATATTCTTTAGCATATTTAGCTAATAATGTATGATTTATACGGGTTAATTTATTATTATTATTATTTCCAAGTAATAATTTTAATTGTGTTTTTTAATATTTGTTTTTTCTATGTTCCTAGCTCAATAATTTTTAATGTCATATTATTTATATGTGTATAAGTTATTATTTATTGATTTGTCATGTTGTGTGTATAATATAAGATTTTATGTTTTGTATGTTTATGTACACTGTAAGAGTGTTCAATAAAAACATTAATAAAAAAGATGTATTCTCCTTGACCTAGTGGATAGCCTCTCTATCGCGATCGATGAAATCGATTCAACAATCGATTGTTTAATCAGCTGTTTGAAAATTTCGAACTTGGTTCACGAGTTTATTTCTTAACTTTATTTGTACTTATTAGTGCTTAAAAGTCAAAATTGATTTACAAAGATTATAATTTCACCAATCTAATTAAAAAGTTCGTTATGGCAGAAATTGTCGAGACTACAGGTATGAGCGTTGCAGAGAAAGAACAAGTTAAATCGGTAAGCACACAATAGTGTTATGCATACATACGGTAGGGAAAGGGAGCTAGGAGGTTAGGGAAAGTGGCGTAGCGTCGAAATTGCGTAGCATACAGTATGAATGTGAACGCACATTGTGTTTAAAACAGTGTCTAAATGTCCATAAACCAAGAAAACAACCGGAGAGCAATAAAATTAAGACCCCTCTGTATGCTGTAATAGGTGACTTGTCCTTACACTGATCCTCGCCATCTGTGCGAGTGGCGCTGCAACTTTATGTACGGTCAAAGCATGTAGAAACGAAATAATACCTTGCGAAGATGGGGAAAAAAATTTGTGAACCGCGAGTTAGGTACGAAAGGAAATAAAAAGTTTTTTTTTTTTACAAGGATACACCCCTAAGAGCTTACAGCTCGCAGCGGGGTACTGGGTAGTTAACATTTTTCACTGCCAAAACGTGGTATAACTATTCTAGTTTGCTTCAGTGCAATTGTTTTCACCCTAGCACTGCTCAATTCCAAATACTAGCGAGATAAAGACAACTACCTCGGGCCACCGTGGCTCGCCATGCTGCCAAGCGATTCTGCGATTGGTTGACCACAGAGCAGCCATTGATGGGTTAGAACGACATGACGTCATGCTGTCAAGTGATTGGTCGACTTTGAACTGCAAGTTGCAAAAAGTTGCAGCGCCACTCACAGATGGCGAGGATCAGTGTAAGGACAAGTCACCTATTCACTGCCCACTCTAGACTCAGGGCTATTCTCCTATAATAGGGGGTATACGCGCCCCTGTCTGACTTATGGCGCTAAATACTGAATTCTGATTGGCCTAAAAGTGGATATTGGAATTGCTCTGATTGGCTTAAAAGTGGATTTTGGAATTGCTCTGATTGGCCAAAATAAAGTTGTTGATTTTTTTCTGATTGGCTGAAATTTTAATTGTTGGAACTTTCAAGTGATTTCATTGGTTAAAGAATATCCACTTTTAAACCAATCAGAGAGCTGCAATAATAAAACACTTTTTGCCATAATTTAATTTTAAAAAAGACTTTTTATATTATGAAAATTATTTAAAAAATCATAAATGGTAGAAAATATTGTTATAAATTGTTATATTTATTTATTTCAAAAATATTAATTATTTATACAGGGACCAAGCGCAAAATTTCAACAATAGGAATTTGCAACTGAAAAATCAACAAACTCTCATCAGCCAATGAGAAGCGTCCAACTTTCAATGCTTCAAAATCAATGTTTTCACTGAGTGAATGTCTCCATCGTCTCAAAAATCGTTCCTTTCGCCCTTGAAAACCCCTAGGTGCATTTGGTTAAGAATGTAAATCCTCTGGAGCTCCAGAAAAAGTATCGAAAAATTCGATTTTAACATTGAGTTACGTATCCCCGACGGTGAAAATATCCACTTTTTCCGATGCGCTTATACCCGATAACAATAGAAGAATAACCCTGTCTAGACTCTACCAAGGCCTGCGCACTGCGAAGAGATAGTATGCATATGCCACCTCCATGCAGATGCATGGTCCTAAATCCCGTTGTACCAGATCATTGTATCCCTGACTAAAAGGCACAGTTGGGCACAGTTACCCCCCACAGTTGGACTAAATATATGGGACTCTCTCAAAATTCACATGTTAATTCAACTTGGTACAACTGTACGTCCCATTTGAGACCAGCTACAATTAAGGGGATTATGAACTAGGCTGCAAAGTTTAAATAACATTGGGAATAGATATGAAGGTTGAACTGGATGCCAACTGTGCCTTTGAGTCAGGAGTCGGTCATTTTTATAAAAAATTCAATTTAAGTAGAATTTTCTTGCTATTTTTACAACCTTGCAGGCATAATTTCTAAACCGTTTATCTTGCCATATGTAAAATTAAAAAAAATCGAGAATCACTCCTTTCATATAAATTTTGGGATCAGAGTTTCATATGTATGTATGTATACATCTAAATGAAATATTGAAAATCTAGTCCAGGACTACTATTTCAAAAACAATCGCATATCATCAATATTCAGTGCACAGGCCTTGGTAGAGGAGGGGGTTGGTGTGTAGTTATGCATGCTTGTCCAAGTTGTATGCATAGTCTGTATGTAAAAAAAAAAAAAAAAAATCACATGCATCAGTGCAGGGCAGTCTGCTACAGGCCGTCTTACTCCCCACCACTCTTTTTATTAGTCGTCCGACTGAGCGGCCGGCTTACATGCATTCTTACGGGAGAGAGCCCTCACTTTGCGCCCGGGTTATAGCGATTTCACGGTATCTAGAGATTTGAAATTAAAAGTAAGTAAATGCTCATAGAGTCTAATATTGCTCAACAACTTCTTTTTACCTGCAAAAATAATATTAATACGTTTAAATATGATTTTTATAAACCGGACGACTAGTATAAAAAAAGTCTAAGCCCATTTCTAAAGCGATGACGTGGTATAGACTTTACTGTATATATATTTTGCATGACTGTGGAATTGGACTCTACCTTAATGTGAATATTTACATTAATTTAACATCAAATCAAGTTAATTCCTGTAATCAAAATATTTATGAAGGTTGATTTTCTGTTTATTTGTGGTTTTGATATTCTGTAACGTCATACTATATTACTAGACTTATAAGTTATAACTCAGTTCCCGCCTTGCGTTTTTCTCGAAAAGTATGATATTTATCAAATAAATAAAAATAACAGTGTGTAGAAAAAAATAATTCATGGACATCAGACTACAATTTACTTTCATTTTTCCACATAAATATTTTAAAATAAATATTTTCTTACACGGAGGACCCATTTATTTTAAAAATCCGGACGACTAATATCAGTGAGATGACAGTCGAAAATCCATGTGAGACGGCCTGTAGGAGACTGCCCTGATCAGTGGTATATATAGGCATATAAATTAAATTGATCCAAAATAAAAGATTAATCTCTTTCTCTCTTCTTCTACGTAGTTAGTTGATAATATTATAGAAAACGAGTGTAAGCAAATTCATAATAATTATATACGTATGTATATATATGTATTTTTGATTTGTTTTACGTTTTTTTGCAGTTCCGAGATTTCTTGATGTCTTACAACAAGTTGTCGGAACTTTGCTTCAACGACTGTGCCTGGGACTTCACAACAAGAAAAGTTAGGGACCAAGAGGTGATTATTGAAGTATTGTTGAGTTGATACTAAACAAGAGAGGTGAAATCTTATTTGATTTAATGATCAATAATAGTAGTATATGTACAATTCCAAGAGATGGCTGCTGGGTGACAGAGACCTTCCCTGAAGTTTCGAATTTAAAGCAGAAATGACCTCAACACAGTGACCCTAAAATGTTTAGTTATTTCTAAACAATAAACAATAGTGCTCCCCTCCATTTGGAACCTAAATCCAAAAGAAATCTGTCTCACAAAAGTTCTCCAGAAAAAAAAAAAAAAAAACAATTCCAAAGTCAGAAAGAATGCATCATTTATCATGGGACCTTACCTGACAAAACCTCCCGATTTTCTTGAAGAAAGTTTATGGAATGGTGGAATAAAAATAAATAAAATATTTTTATTAAGAAAGCAAGTTTCTGGTAAGCTCTTCCGGAACTTGTCATTGAAGATTTTCTTCATTTTCTCACCAGAAACTGTTTTCATAATTAAATTATTTCAAATACTTTTAGTTACAGCTAGTCATATGGAATGTCACACAAAAAAAATTGTACCACCAATCTATGAACTTTCTTAGAGTAAATCTAGGGGTTTTGACAGGTAAGGCTCCAAGCATGGGGGGAATTTTTTCCATGGCCCAAGTTAACTGACGCATTCTCTCTGACTATGAAATTTTTATTCCTTTTTGTTCCCTTTTTTTTTTTTTTTTTTTTTTTTTTTTTCGGTTTCATGTGGAGGAGTACTATTTATTTAGTTTTTTAAATAGGGTACTGACTCAACAATTTTGGGGTTACTGTATTTTGAGTTGGGTTTAATTAAATTAACTCTACTTTTACATCCCATGCTCATAGGACCATTTTGAAACTCTTCATCTAAATATTTAATTAATAACACTGCTTAGGAAATGAGCCCTTACAATTGAGTTCCGTTTCAATTAAAAGTGCTCCAAACATTGTACAATGGTACACATGCAATAATAAATCTGAAAAGCATCTGTCAAATACACCAAACATTAATTCATTTGTTGCAATAGAGGATCAACCTCATTTTTTTTTATTGCAGAAATGGATAGAGCGTGCAAGGTTATGCTACCCTGATTTTTTTCAGATTTTTTAGAGCCCGGGAACAATGTTTAAAAAATATTGAAAGTCCTTTTTGTGACTTCACGAAGCTGCAAGTCCTATATTTTCCTTAACGAGCGGCGTCTCGTGAAGTCACAAAAAGAACTTTCAATAATTTTTTAAAAATAGTTCCTGGGCTCTAAAAAATCTGAAACAAATCAGGGTAGCATAACTTTGCACGCTCTATCCATTTCTGCAATAAAAAAATTGACGTTGATACTCTATTGTTGCTGAAAATAATTAGATTATAATGTCTTTGCTGCAAAAGTTGATCTAATATTTATGTTAATTTACTTTCTTTATTTCAGGATAAGTGTGCACTAAATTGCATGGAAAAGTACTTAAAGATGAACCAAAGAGTGTCTCAGCGTTTCCAAGAGTTCCAAATGATTGCCAACGAGAGTGCGTTAGCAGCGGCACAGAAAGTTGGTTCTGTCTCCAGTTGAAGTATCGCTGCAAGTTAATGTTAAGATGAATCCTCATTGTGACGTTATGCTAGGACTATTCTGATCTTCACTGGTATGATTTAAACTAGTTTGTTGTTATGTGTTTATGTATATTGTGATTTAGCCACTTCAAAATAATAAAATAATTCCACTTTAAAAAAGTCTTAACGATTAATCTCAGTTACTGCTGGAGTCAAAGAATATTTCCCTGCAAACGAATCGAATGAAATAAATTTTAAAAAATAGAGAATGTTCTAAAACTTAATCGCTTATGGTTTGAGCAAATTCAGTCTTGCAGTTTTGTTACAACAGCTTCATTTCCGGTTTTCATCCATAAGGCCAATGTTAAACTTCTGCCTCAGTTTTCACAAAACTGATAAGACAGATTCGCTTCAAAATTTGTATGCCACCTATTGATGGTGAGTTCTAAGTCCCCTGCAAATCTTGTTGCATTCAGGTGGTATGATTGTGAGATATCAACCTACTGAGATTCATCCTTAATAAATAAGAATTAATATATAATTTTGTATTGGATCTTAAGTTATGTAGAAAACTGCTATTACACGTCATAGCATATAAACTTGTAAACGATGAATTCATAAGCAATTTTTCAGACACCTAGCTATTATTACTTTTTCTTTTAATTGGCTTCCCCCAATATCTAACCTGTCTACTCAGGAGTATGAACAGGGATGAAGGGTGGTCAGGATTGTTCAGGAAAGGTTGGAGCCCATATATACACCCTTATATAATTATAGTGCACTAGGGTGCCCAGACGACTCTTAGGATGAAAGGAGCAAGGAAACCGGAGGATGACGTTACTAGGGTAGGAAGAGAGGTGAACCTTTGTTAGGTAATGCCTCGGTATTCACTTGGTAGTGATGATGGAAAAAAATAAAACATCACCCATTAAGGAAACTGGCACAGGCGCGGATCCCTCCGAAATTTTTGATTTAACATGGGTAATATAGGCATTTCCTCCACTCCAATTTTTTTTTTAACATTAGCCTTATGGAGACAGCCCCTCCCGAAATTTGGTTCTGGATCCGCGCCTGAACTGGCACAGTGGTGAACTTAAGCACCTTGAGCAAATATAACGTCTCAAATATTTAGTTAAATCATTTAGAGAAATTCAATACTTAACATTCAATTTTTTATTGTAGATCAAAATTCTCTGTTACATGTTACATACAATACATTAGTTTAATGACGATTAGCAATCGGTAAAAAGCAAGCAATCTTTCCAAGTTCTTAACTTCAAGATAGATTCAATCAAATGTCTAAAGTGCTTTGCTTGATCTTTTTACTGTTGTGACACCACTAATTAAACCTCAGAATATTTTGCTTTGTGAGAAAGAATAGAACACTAACTAGTCAATTTGAATTTATATTTTTATACATAATTAAGGATCATATAAGGCAAAAATATACAGTACATCATTATAAAAATCCTATATATATATAGAAATAAACGATATTGTGGCTACATATATAATCTTCAAGCTAGTTGAAAAATGAGTGTGGAATTTCAACTACGTCTTATAAACTGGCAATATCACACCATTCAATAAATCATATAGCACAGAGGTTGCATACTCAGCAAGTATGAATTTAATGTTAAAAGTCAGTGCAACATGTCATATATGCATTTGTTGTCTACTTTGAATAAATTATCCAGAAGCTAGTGTAGTGCTTGGGTGAAGAAAAAATGTTGTCACGTGGCGGTTTAGTTAAAAATAATAGTAATTTATTAAGTAACGCGGAAGTGCAGCTCTGTGGTTATGCACGCAATGCTGATGCGTCTAGACGCCGCATCAGCATGGCAGTGCAATGGCCTGCAGGTATTGCTGACACTTCATGTTTGGGAGTTATATAAGCCGCCCCGTGACTTGGTCACTGGGTTCTCCGAAAGAATACAAATACTTATAATCATTGTACTCCTTGCGGCCGGCCCTGCCGGGCTCGGTCGCATGTATTACTATACTAATTAATTAAAGTGGATCCACAAAATCATCGAGTCTGCATCCTTGTTCCCATCCACGGGAAGGTCCCGTTCAAGATACACACGGAGTGGTGCAACCAGCCGCTCCGTGACAATATAATATTATAGAAATAATTAGATCCACATTCATTTCTCGACATATACTCAGATAGACCATATCTTTAAAATGTAATCTCATTTCAAATTCCTTTAAGGACACATTTCAAAATTATAGTTACGTGCGAAGATTTCTTGTATACAATTGCATACACAAGACTCAAAAATCAGGTTCATCTGTAAATTAATTACTTTAACATTAGTTTTCTTTACATTTATATAGTAGATGAGCTAAACTACTAGCATATCAAAAAAATAACAGGATATATATATATATAAAAAAAAAATGAACTATTAGAAAAAGGCTTTAAGTTTGTAATGTTTCCTTGATATATTATACTTAAAAAATAAAAAAATTAATATCAAAACGAACTTATAAATAAATGAATACACAATTTTGTGTGATTAAAAGAACTTATTCCTTCCATTAACTGCACATGTCTGAAAGCTACACACACCACTTTGAAAATAAAAATCAATCTTGTGGATATTTTATTAATGATCAGAAAAACTTTTATAGCACAACCAAATACTTCTGTCTTTGGAAAAACAAGAGTATTTAGAAGAGGGAGAAATGATCTAACAAGAGTTTCTAATAACTGCAAGATTCAGAGTTTCCGTTTCTTTTTGCCAGAGGTTTCCTTGACACCGCTGGCCTTTCGCTTGCAGTCTCGTGGTAGCTGCTTGTTCGCCAACTCCGCTATGCCCGAAACGGAGGGGGTGTCCGCTGCTTTTCGCTGCTTACTTCCATACTCCTCGAGCAGACGTCGCATCTCGGCAAGTTGTGTGCCCTGCTCAGCAAGCTTGGCAGAGTTCTCTCGAATCTTAATGCGCTGGTTCACAAGCTGGGTGGTCTGTACGCGAACCTGGAATGATAGTTTGCAGTGAAGAGAGCTAAATGTTTGAAAACAATTGAATTTGAGAGTATTGATAATAATTATTGTGTATAATGTAGTATAAATGGAGAAAAAATATCACAAAAGAGAGGGCAGTAATTGATTAATATTATTAATGTAAATGTTCTCTTCAAAGAGGACATTAATCACAGCATTAAAATCTAGTCCTATTTTTACTGAAAATAATTACTTGTGTGCCTATGCCTATAGTATCATATTGGTCATTCAAAACAACATAGTTTTCAAAGTAGTGTATATTTACTTTATTCACATAGTAGTGACAATAATTCAAGATTTAAGCAACAAAAGTTGGTAAGGGTAAGGTAACACATCCAATGTTAAAAAGATTGCCACACATGAAAATTATGAAAAATATCTCAAAATATTCTTCTCCTATCAGTAGCTGAAATGTAAGGTACTTGTATACAAATTCGATCTAGTTTTCAAGTTTTTAATTTTTAAAGTTGACTAATTTAACAAGGAAGTTTTAGTTCTCCATATGTATGTTAAAATAGTCAAATTTAAATAGCCTTTAACTCGAAAACTAGATCAAATTTGTAAACCTGATATTTAGCTACTGACGGGCTGTAGAGGAGAACATACATATTAAGATACGTTTAATAATTTTCGCGTCTGAAAATATTTTTAACATTGGGCGTATTACCCTACCCTTAATATAATAAATAATTTATTATCGGTTGCAGCTTGGATCGATGGTGGCACGACAATTCTAACTAACAGCGACTGTTCAAACTGACACAGCAAATGATCTGTAGCTGCCGAAATGACGAACAGCTTTTAATGCTCAATGGCAAAAAGAACTAACATATGGAAACCCGGCAACACTTTAGTTTGTTTGCTTCATTGTCAATAAATAAGTGAGTTTAAGCAATCAAAGTAAGCACTGTAAGTCAGAATTGCAGTCACAAAAGTTTTTTTTTCTTCAATATACAATATTATTTTACGGAAAGAAAAGGACAGCAAAGCCCCATAAAAACACAAAATTATCGAAAGATATAAATTCAAAGGGGCCATAGAAAAAGATTGCCAAAACACACGGTTTGATGTGGCCGGTCCACAGCAAGCTTAATTACAAAAATGTTAACTTGCAAGCAAAGAGAAAATTAACAAATTTTAATGAAATGGCAATATATGAAATGTATAATAATTCAAACATGAGAACGAAAGCTCTAGACAGCAAGCTGTTTCGTCCCTTAGCCGGGACTCGTCAGTAGAGCAGCAAGCTTGAAAGCTTGAACCGTAATGGTTTGCAGTTGTTGTAGCGAGACTAGTGGGTACACGCTGCGTGTTATTGCCCCCCCCCCCCCCCCCCCAGCCCCCGATATATCACCAATCACGTCGCACGCTCAGGTGTTGCCACTTCGAGTGAGCCAAACAACAAAAGGTCACGCTGTTGCCAATTTTATCACCTGAATCATTTCTCACTGGCCAACCTTGCATGTTCGGACTTGTCATATTATAAATTTCAATATATTGCCATAAAGAAAATTAAAGATGATAGAAAGAATTGATAGCTTTTTTGCCTACAAATATATAATAATAATATACAATATTAAGAAATATTTTGTTCAGTTGATACACAAAAAGTCGTATAAAAAGAATACATAGGTTTGAAGACCATTGAAATATGTACATAGTTTTAGTTAGTATTGGCTACACATAAAGGCATAGCACATCCTGTACACTCCATTAAAATAAAAATGTCCGATGAAGCATGGCTGGATTGGACATTTTTAGCTCGAACTAGAAATAATGAACTGTATGATTAGTAAGCTGAATATAAATTTCAGCAATATTTATTAAATTCCTCTAACTAAAAATAAATTTAAGAAAAAACTATTGCCTGCATAGTTGCCTCACCTTAATCTGCTTAATCTGAGAATTTTGGAAAAAGGGGTGGGGTGACCCTAGTTACATATACTATTATGTTAATTGGGAAGAATGCGAGGAAAGAAGGTGCAATGGTTGTATAATGATACCTCTATTATAATACCTGTAGTTCACATTTTTTAACAATCCACCTGAGAGGGTGATTATCCTAGAACTCCCCATGTCTCCTAAATCTACCCCTGGTTATCACCTTAGATTTCAGGGCTTTGATTTCCTTCTTCATAAACACTGAGGACGCCTTGGCTTTCTTCATATTTCCTCTTATGTCCTCCAGAGTCTGAATGTCATCGGATGTGTGTGGCACCATCACCGACCCTAAAATGATTTTGTAAATACTGTACATCCTGATGGCAATTGATGTGACGCCTTTAGGGAATTTACCAGAGCAAGCGGTAGGCATAAGTAGTCAACCATTAGTGTTTCACCTTTATTGCTCAGGTCCCCGGTAAATAAGGAATTCCAAATAGGTGTGATGTCGGCAGCGTTTTTCTCAAAATTCATTTTCTACTTGGACAATACAAATGAAAACTTCAATGTTGGGATTGTTGGCTACTTATCACTTGCTACTGATATCCATTTACCCTAATTATTGTACATAGAATGGAAGGAGTCACCATAAAAAAATATGTGACCAGTTGAATAAAACCAGCACTCTGTCAGGAATCAAATAATCTGACTAATTTATGATATTATTAATGATAAATTTCCAATTCATTTTAAAAAAGAGCTTATTAAGAATAGTGAAATGCATATTTATAATACAAGAGGCTGCAATAATTATTTTAGAAAAATGTGTTAACAAACATAGATCGGAAGGATCAATTTATAACTGTGGTAAAAAATTGTTTAATGAATTGCCTATTAATATAAAAACATGTCCTACAAAAAAAAATGTTTATAAGATTATGTATAGAATTTGTTAAAGAAAAATTTGTGTATACCAGATAAATGTATAAGATTATAATTATATGTAATAAGTCAATAATATATATTTTTTTTTATATAACTATAATTGGTAACTATAAAATGTATAATAATTATTAAGATGGTTTTTTGTATCCTAAAAATATTGTACTGTAGGCATAAAATTCTATGAACTATCATAAATTTTATGAACCACCTGTTTTATATTGTTTAATTAAAACAATATATAAACTATATTTGTACTGAATAGCGAAAGCTAAATAAAGATTATTTCAATTCAATTCAATACAGGACGACTTTTTCCTGGAAAATAATAAAGGTGAATGTTCCAAAAACACCCCACTGCAAGTAGAACCTTTCTCTACCTGAGTCGCTGGGACGGAGTACAAAGGAATGACGCCGCGAGCCGCCTGGCTTAACGAGTAAGAGGCCGGCAGTGGAGACACCAGGGTGTAACTTCTGCTTCAACTCAGGCGCTATCTTGTCGTCAAAATGTTCCATTGCCATAGAACTAATATCCCGTAACTCTTGTAGAATCTCGTGCGGACGTGGAGGACATTCAGATCCTCTTACCAGACGTAACAGTCTATACATTTCATCTAGCACCTTAAAAAAAAAGAAATTAACAGTTTAGTAAAATCAATTTTGTGAACTGTTGAATCAAACAAACCTTTCCAGGAATAAAACAAGTTAAACCTGCATCAATGTATTTAGCATAAGTCATAGATAACATGGAAATTCTTGTTTCGATGGCCATAAAGACATCAACATGTCTTGCTAGTGGGTGAGTACGTCTCTCGGACTCCCTTCTTGGCAATTGTAAACGTACTTCTTTGAGACACATGTTGTGAAATTTTTCTACTCTAACAAGTCCTTTGTTGAGAACCTCTTTTCCCACTTGATTGAAGTCACGATTCACCTGTAAATAATAAAATATAATAATTAAATTAGTTAAATTCTGGTATATATACAGTATATATTTTTTTAAAGATTTTTCAGTTTAACTCCACTCCACAATTAGCTGCAATATTTAGACAAATGGTTAAATCTCTTTAGTAAAATAAGTCATTGCATCATTGCCCAGATCCCGATGCAATAATATTATGTGCAACTTGCCAATATGCAGCATAATGAAAAAAATATGATTACATACAAGGAGGTTCAGCATTTCCAGCAGCATTGGCAACATTGGTTCGTTTAGCATTAATACTTACAACTCTTAAACGAGACACTTCATCAAAAGATAGATACGAAAATACTTTTTTAATTACTATATCTGGCAAATTGAATAATTTAATGCTACCCATTTTAAATCCTAAATAAAGTTAAATAATTAGAAAAAATTGTGACATGCACACAACACATCATCTCAGCTGTTTCATTAGTTTCATAAATTTGCTTCTGGAACAATCGTAAATTTCCGTAATTCATCGGCAATTTCCGGAAATTAAAATTTTTTTTCGGCAAGTGCTGACATCTAGTGAGAACGCCATGAAACCATTGCTCAGCTGCGAAATTCGCCGCAGTTTCATCATGGCGTACAATGGTGATGGACCTATGAGCAAGCGTCCACGAACAGATTTAGACTCTAAACAATTTAAGGTGAGTTTATCGTAATTTCTCTTTATGCTACTAAATAATATGGAATGTCTTTCATGCATGGATTATCAGTTCCATTCTGACTAGCCTTTGTAAGAGCTATGATCAATCGTTTCATTCGGTGCAAACTACCAATCGCGCGCACGAGCTCGTGCCGGCCTTGCATGAATACAATTGTTAATTCTGTTCTTTGAAGGCATTGTAGATTATAACACACTTAAAGCAAGTAATAGTTACGATGTGAGCTATTTATTCCCCAGGTGGTTAGCTTTCATCGATCTGAGGCTGCATGACTTAAACGAAGTTTTCTTATCGCTCCGGAAACATTGCTTCAGCGTGACTAGATTAATAAAACTTATCCAAAAATTATACCCTTGTTGGTATTTTAGATTTTAGGGTGGTTGTTTCTCTACTCGTATCTGAGAAAAGGGAATATTTATTTACCTGTTCCTTTGTTTTTATTGTTTGTAAACATAGCATTGAAAGATTACAATATGCATACATAATAATATGCATATGCATACCTCTAAAAGTCCTCTATTATCAACCACATATTTTATGTTTTTTTACAGTGCTGGATGCAAATTTTTCATATTTCATAGTGCATCACTTGCATGATAAAAGATACTGGACTTTATACGCATAATGTATCAAGTTTTTATATTATTAAAGAAGCGAATTGTGAATAGATGCCTTCATTAAATTTATATACAGTACAGAAATTTCAGATAATACATATAAATATGCTTACATGTCAATGTCAATATATCATTAAAAACCCAACGGTCGGATCTGGAATGCAGAGTCTTCTGTTTCTCTGTGTTAATTAGTACAGTTTATTTGTTATTACTGTTTTTTGTTAATTAATAAATTGTCATATTCATCTTCTAAATTATAGGTATGCATATACACCGGTATGTATGTATGCATACTGCAGTATAATATTTATACTAGATAGAATAAAACATTATAAAATTTGAAATTATTATGTTGAAATTATTCGTCCTCAATTTCACAAATATCGGTTATAGGTGTACAAAATCATGATAATGTTCGTTGAAAATGTTGGTTTATATTAAAAAAAGCTCGTAGTAATGTAGTATATAATTTTATATATATAATTATGACAATATCATAATATTACTAAATGCATACTGTGTACGTTTCATTGAGCTTAATTATTACAGGATACAATGCACAGAAGAGGTCTGCATGAGGATAATTTTTTTTTTTTTTTGTTTTTTTTCACTGTAGTTTCTATAATAATAACAAAAAAATTATAGCGTAAATAGTAATGATTGATGAAGAATAATATAACCTGGAAACTTTCAAGTACAAATGAAAAGTATATTGTGTGATAACTATGATGCCATATTATGCTTATAAAATAGTTTATGGATGGCTAGAAAGGAGTATCCTGTTCACATAAGAAGCCAATCAATCAAAGCAATTGCACAGATTTTAGCGAAAAAAAATTTGTATCACATTACTCCATGTCCACAATATTTGAATAACATTCAAAATAAAATATTTAACCGAGTGCAAAATCTGACTAATTTCTTAGAGGCCTTTGTAATTATTTATCGTTTATTAATACACCCACAAGAGGGGAGAAACGGTGAGGGCTAGTGTCAGTTTTCTGAGTTTTATTTTGATTAATTTATTTGTTTACTACCACACACTGCTACGTGCTAAAAACATTATTAATAAATTATTCTATGTTCATATACAGTGCATAATTTTACTAAAAATAATTACTGTACATTTAAACCTCAGTTATCTTTTACTTCGTCCAGCTGTTAGCGTCACCGTTTCTTCCCTCATGACTATCATTATTTAATAGAGAAGCGTAAAACACTAACACAGGGGTCTTAAAATAAATCTGGAAGACGCCGGGTACTGTATTTTTTTCGTCATTGATGAATGACTTTGTTTGGATTAATTCGTTTCACTATAAACAATTTTTTGCTTGGCACTTTCGTTGATATTGTGTTTATTATTGCCATCATTCTAACATGCATTCCAGCACACGTATATATATATATATATATATATATATATATATATGTGTAGGTGTCGAAAAGAATTTTGACGGGCTGGCCTGGGGGGTAGGAACGAAAAAATTAAAAGACCAAAATTAATGATAAAAAAAAAATCATGACGTGAATCCCAGTTTTTATTCCTATAGGCTAGTCATTCGTAAGAGCTCACATCCTCATGTTGTAACGCTGCCTGAGATATCCTCGGAATTCGGCTAATTGCTAATTATAGCCAGTATTGGAAACATTGTCTCCCACGATGTATTTTCTTTGCATGGACTTTTAATAAATAAAAAAAATATATATACGTCCTATTAAACTTTCTTAGATCTCTATATAGATCTAAATATTCATAAACAAATCTTAAATATTAAAATTTATTGGTGGGCTTTTCCAGATGTATATAATATATATATTATATAAATATATATTTTACATAGATATTTTACTTTTAAATAAACATTGGAATTCCACCCTCGAATGTTTATGTCTTGATCAAACCTACTACTGGTGTCAATTTTGCCAGCACGCGTGCAAGGACCGAGCGACCACGTGTCTGGGCGTTCACTGCGCTATTTGCGTCCTCTGCTCGTCGCTACTTTGTTGTTGGTTTCCCTCGTGCGTGTGGCCTCTTGGTACACTGGAAAAAAACAGCTGGCTGGATTTGCTCATAAATTTCTTTGTAACACTTTAATTCATTGAGATAAAATTAAAACGGGGCTAGCGAGAGGATAAATCTGCACCTCTAGTAATAGCAGTTACCTCTGGTCCCAAAATTAAGAATTTCTTTTATTTCTTATTATATGGAATTACAGCGTCAACGCCGTCAGCAAATCAGTTTGTGCTGTCCGAGCTGTACAGTCGATTCAGAATCAGACGAACCATTTGTTTGTTTGTTTTCAGAATCGATGTAGCTATTAGTAGATAAAAGTTGAATTAATTTTAACATGTAAATTTTTATGAATCTAGATAGCTTATTAACTTACGGTAGGCAAAAGGCGAAATTCTTGATTGAAGAAAAGAGAAAAGGATTTTTTTTTTTTTTTTTAGATTTTTAGAGCCCGTGAACAATTAATTTATATAATTATATATATTTGAAGTACAGAAAGAGGTGTCCATAAGCGTCACTTCTTAATAAAAGGATAGGGACTAAAAAAGACGTGGTTGTAAACTTCAAATCCAAACTTCGCATGCCCAACTTTTTAGCAATACTTCCCGGACTCTTGCAGAAAGAATCTGCATGGAAAAAAAAATAATAATAATATTAAATAACATCATAACTTTTCTGCAATAGCAATAAAAAATTTCATGCAAGTTGTATCCATTTTAACAGTTATTCAGTCAATTTTTAATTTATAAGCCGATATGAAGAAAATTTAACTTTGGACTCCTCTTGCAGCTATAATGAAAAGCTCGCTGCATGCAGATCAAAGTTGTGACTGTTGAGGGCAGAAGGGAGGAGGGGATTTCTCGCCTTGACCTTGGTCTGTGTCTGCTTGATATCTCCGGGCAATTTAAATGAAGCAGGGTATTATTATTTGCATTCAACAAATTCAGAACGAGTAAGCATTATTGTTTAATCAACTTTGAACTGCATTGATGTTTATTTATCTAAAATTAGTTATAATTTATAACTGAATCTGCTTCGTGCGTTTCCGTAAGAGCTCGCAGAGATTGTAATCGATAAACGAACTACTGATAATTATATATGAGATAAACGAATGAGTGGGATTGATCATCATCTTCTTCGCGCTTCTCAATGTTATTATTTTCTGCTCGCTCTCCGATAGTCACTTTAAATTATACTTGCCGATGTCCATGAAGCTGCTGCCATATATATACTTCATCTTTTTCCAATAGCAATTTGATACTATTAGAGTTTTTTCGTGAAAGATATGAAGACTGCTTTGTCAATAGCTGCTTTTCTCTCTGATCGAAGACATTTTGTGATATCGTTTCAACACGCACGCTGTTGACTGTTATATCCTTGCTATATTATAATTATACTGGTCCCCCAAGGTGCTGGGGTTCCATCGTGTCCCCCTCCCCTAGGCTTGAAAACTAATCATGTTCATAAATTTTAATTAAATCAGCTACTTAAATATATAATGTAACTAATCCAGATTTCCCTGATTGGATTTTTTTTTTTTCTTCAAAACTTGTAATAATGCGGTTTGGGTCTTTTTATTACCAAGTATAGATGAACTCAAAAAGTATTTTTTCATCCAATCTCTTTATTTTTTTAAAACTTTTTTTTAATAAAATAAAAAAAGGTTGAAACCAATTTGATTGCTGTACTGAAATAGAAAGTGTGGATAAAATTTTATGATTGGTCCGCCACCGTTGCTGCTCTCCCCGTTTGACCCGGCGTGTCACGCTGCGAGCTCTCAGGACGTGAGCGCACTACGTTAACAGTGGGCGGGCGGGGCTCCTCCTCAACGATACAGCCACAGCTAGCACTGGCGGTAAAAGACGGTGACGTAAGGCGCGGTAGCGTGGGACGTTCTGTACCATGGTGGCCTTGAGAGTTGGAGACCTGCTCTCGTTTTCTGTGGTCACGAGCACTTGCATATAATAGAAGATGATTGTGTTCGTATATAATTACCAACCCTGATTCACCTTATCCTAAAGACTCAAGGAATTGAATGTGGAAACTAGAAGCCATCCATACATACAGGCTTTATGAACAGACCTACCAAGCCCAATAATCTATTTCGCTGAAGATAGAATGATTACAGTAAATGCAGCATATTCTTAGCCGATGACGAGGTAAAACATAGGACAAGCCAGAAAAAAATGTTTTTGAGGTATAAATAAAGTGGCCGCGTAATAAAAGATACAGTTAAAATCAATTTGATATACCATGCAGTACTAAAAAAAGGGCAGAAAAAGAGCGCAGTTGAAAAGCGTACCGGTTATATATTATATATAATTATACTAATATATTCATCATCTTTTATCATTTAAGTGTTTATAGCTGAGTGTATAAATTAAGGAGAGTCATTGAGCCGTATTGTAAATGGTGAATAGTTGAACACTAAAGTTTTTAAAATAGGTCATGGTCGTTTTAAAAATTACAATACCTGAATTTAAAACTAGTATACTTTTATGGAACTCAAGTACAGTTATTATAGGGATTAACCTTAAAAAAAAAAAAAAAAAAAAAAAAAAAAAAAATGCAACTTTTTTTTTAATGCTTCAAAATTGAAGAGAAATAGAAATACAGTTCAGTAGACTTATATAAACTTGCATGGGCGTCTATAAAGAAATCATTTTCTCATTATTGACGCCAATGGAAAGGTAGTTTGCTTGATTTAGTTTGGAGGAAGTGTGGTGCTGCGCGGACGAACGGACGCATGACTGACAGTGCAGTGTGAGGCAGCACCAGCTGCAGGTAGGCAGCCCAGGCAGGTGAAAGCGCGCGACCTCCGCCGCCGGGCCGGCCCGCGTGGGCTGCTACTGCTCTCGCGGCTTGTAAGGAAACCTGCCCCTCCCCGCAACGACACGCTCTGCGTCTGTCTTGCACGCTACACTTTTTTACCGTCGCTGTCAATAAAAAGATATCATATTACACTCGCACATAAAAAAGGTATATTATTAAAAATATAACAAGAAGGGCAAGGTTTATGGCCTTCATATTTAATACGAATATTTCGCTATAAGCAGTAGTATACTTGTGGATTTACTGTAAAAAATGGCTCAAAATTTAAATGTCAGTACCATTTGTGCTGAAAATCCTGGCTGAAGTCCCCATGGTCCCTTCAGTCACCCAAAGAGAATACATGATGAGATATTACAAAGTTATTACGACTCACAAATGCTAGGTGGGGTTTAAAAATATCGGGATGTTAAAATCACAGTCGTTGATGAGCTTTTCATCTTGTTCAGCATACAACAAGAAATAAGATAACAATTATGAAGCATTGCATGCACTTCCTTCCGAATGTTTATTGTGTGCTGTCGTTTTAAAAGCTTTCCATCTTGAAACGTCTAAAAAGTCTAAATATTTCACGTAATCCGAGTTGCTGGTTGGACGGAGCAGTGCAAAAGGTCAGCAGCTAGCGGCTCAGCTTCTCTCTTTCTTTCTGTGTTGGCCCAAACTCAATTTTGCTGGTGTAAAGCCGGGGCTGCATGCTCCCCAGAGACACTGCTGCGTCCAAACGAAGAAATACGCGCCCAAGCTCGCCCTGCTTGTAGCTTTTAAATGTGGAGAAATGTGCGGTGAGAGCAAGCAAGCATTCTCAGCACACACACATATTGTTACCATCAATTCAAATTTACCGTCAAATAATACACTACTAATTGCTGCTGGCTGTATAATATCAAAATAATAGGTCGTTGTATCAATATAATAAAAATCTCTTCATTCTCTTTTTTTTTTTTTTTTTAGTACGTTCGTCGTAAGTTAACCGTAAAAATGTTGACACCTCATAGCAATAAATGTTCTGTATGGGTCATAAGATTTGATACAGTGTATATTTCGGTTGAAGCCAACAGCGGCCAGCCGTGAACCTGAAATAGCTTAATCACGCTGCTGTCGATGTGGCCCCCATCTTGCCTCGTGTTAATCGACCTCGAAATAACCACAGCAATACCACCAGAGAGAAAGGGAGGATGGCGAAAATAATTCGCTTAAATACCCCCCAGGAACCTTTCACATGGCATTAAAAAGTTAATCTTTAACAAGAATCCAGGATTAACTTTGTGAACTTTTTCACCACTTTTAAAAGTTACGTGTAGAATGTAGAGGTGTACATAAAGTAAATTTTAAACCCCTTATTCGTACTTCCTTTTTCAGTAAATTCAAATGATATAAGCTTACAGAGTGCTTATACATTAGTACTATTTTAATTTTCATACATTTCAAGGGGAATTCTTTTTCCATTTAAAAAAAGTGATTTCCTTTTTCTACGTCAAATTTATGTCTTTGGTCGTAATTTCTATGCGTGACGACGCTCCCCTTTTATATCTGATGCAGAGCTGAGCTATTCATTACGTGAGTTTTACTGCAAGCCTCGCGTATACTTTACTTTGCAATTAGGGTTCTTCTTGTTAACAATATATGAGTAATAAAACAAGGGAGGTGATTTGATTGTTTGATGTGTTTGTGTTTCAGAACCACAACGAGCAATACGGGGGCTACCAGGATGAACCAAGGCGGAAAAGGTTAGTAGTATCCATCTTGCCTTTACGTCCAATATACGGACGTAATCTAAAACTAATCTTGTCATAGTAATCTCACACTATAGTTTCTCCTCGAGCGGCAACAAGCGAGATACATGTTATATCCCGTATAATACCGTTAATAAAGTGTCGCCCTCTTTGCTGATTAAAATACCCTGTAAATTCCCAGCTCGCTTTGAGCTACGTATTAAACTCTTTGTATTTTACTTAATGAAATTTTGATTATGTTATCTTTTTAATTATTAAATGGGAAAAAAATCTTTTATTAAGGTCATCATGCTATTTTTATAAAATTAAAAATGAATTACGTACTTTTGTTGTTTTTAATTTTCTAGAGTTAACTTTATTTTTTTTAATGTTGCAAAATAAAAATCTAATTTTAGAAAATATTTTACAAGAAGGAAATTCTTAATTTTTCACCGAGATCGGAGTATAATTGAGACGGAGTAGTGGTGCATGTCTCACGCCAGGAACATGCACGTATTGCTGTCAAGCTGTTCGTATCTCACGCTTGCTTCACTTGACACAACATGCTGCACATATTGCCTAAGAGGTCGCCCATGCGACAACGAGAGAGCCTCCTAATACGGTCGCGGTACGCAGGAGGTAGATTGTACGATTTCTGTTTTTGCTGTTTCATGTCGCTCTTCGCTTCACTTGACTCTTCAGTAGGATGCGCAATAAGATTACTTTGTGTTGTTGTGTGTTATAACGTTGGTGTTGTATACGATTGTACGCAAGCCAAGTACACCTACTGGCAACGTAGCAGCCAGCCCAGGAATCCTCCCTAATTGGATGATGGAAATAGTCGCAAACTGACTCACTCATTCCCGTCTCTCATTATGAAACACTAATTTTATTTTAAATTTCCCATCATCCATTACGTTCTCTCGACTAGACTTGTTTATTTTTTTGTTATTTGTGTTTTTTTTTTTTTTCTTCTCTCCTGTTAGTTATGCAACTTATGTTGCTAGCGTGCTGTGCGGGTTTGCGGGGTAAAGCCAGAGTAGGCGCTTCACGATGAAGGCTCATTTGGCGTGTCGCGTGAGCTGACCTGCTGGCACAAACCCCGTGCAGGTGTAGCTATGACTCATCCTCCAGCGGGGTATAGCTGACAGATTTAGGGATGCTAACAACCAGCGAATTGGATTTTGATTACAAGCCAGAGCAAGAGGCCTAGATTCCCAAGAAAATAGTGAGAAGACTTGGTATATAATATATATTTTTTTATTTAACGCTCATCTTAAGAGGAAGCCTGGGGACGAAAAACTTGCTTTCATCGAGAAAAAAAAAGTTTATAAAAATGAAGAGCAAGGGAGAGAGGGAAGGGAGTCTTTTATAGAGTTCCTTTAGGGCTTTTTTTTCTGTGAATATTCAAATGATTGTTTTAAAAGCTTTGAACGTTTTATTTAAAAAAAAAAATGAGCTCTAGTAAGGGAAGTGGGTTGGAATTAGCCTCCGTTATATCGTTCGCCTTCGCTCTGATGTGATTACCGCTGGATTACAGGATTATGAGAGCGTTCCCTCCCCTGCACGCACGGCCAAGATTGAATTTAGACGACCAAAATTGATCGAAACACGAACTTGCGTAATTCCCAGTCACGTGCATGAGGACTCTGCAGGTCAGCGCTGACTCGAGATGTGCGTCAGAAGTTTATACAACAGTAGACCTTGCAACAGTCGTTTTGTCAACAGCTTGTATTATTAGTGGGCATGTAGCGTCGTTTATCATTGCCCACAGACCCTCGCGGAAATATGCGTTTGCAAAGTCTAACCCAGTAAACACAACTGGTCTAGTTCCGAGACTATTCGGCCAGTACTGTGCCAACACTACAGTACCGGTCCAAAACACTCTTGCCACCCTGTGTTTACTGGGAAAGACCCTACAAGACGCAACTCATTGCATGTAGTGAGTTCCTAGTAAACAAAATTTTGTTTGCATAAAAGCCGGACGTCTTTGCAGTCTTTGGTACAACTAAATGGAAATGGAAAGTTGGTATTATGGGGTTTAAATTTTAAAGCATTCATTAATAAAAATAGCAGCGTAGCTTTTTAATTATATTTTCATGCAAAAGTTTTAAAAAGTTTTTTGTGTAAAGGAAGTCATTTTTGCGTTAAGATATTTGCTCATTATATTAATTCCACGGTAAAGGTTTCATTAATTAAAAAAAACTTTTGTTTATTTATTTATAATGACCCTCCTACAAGTTTCACACCAGTAATTGTGTTATATATTATATACCGTGTCCATTTCTTTTAAATTTAAGTGAGAATGTAACTATTTATTTATACGGTACTGTACATGAAGAAGAAATCGTTATATATTTTCATCCCAGCTCTCAGCATGTAATGCAGTAGCAGCACACTGAATAATTTGAGTAAAATTAAGGACTTATTAAGTCCATGATAAATTTTCCGCGACAGTCGTAGAAATTATTTGCTTCAAAAGCTAAATGGATAACCATAGGATGTCATCATGTCAATTTTAATACTAATAAATTACACTGATGATGGGTGGAAGAGAAGCTACAGTTTTATGTCAACTTACAGTTAGTGTTGACGGAAAAAGTTGAGATACGTAGTGATCTTGATGTCTGTTTATATGTTTTCTGATAACGCAATAAGTAAATACACAGATTAAGCGTGTTTAACATTCCGTTAATTATAGCTGTCGTTCTATCTGCAACTTCTCGCAATCATTTCGTCCGATTGCCGTTGTCGAAATAGGTGCCAAGTTTGATGCCGTGTGAAGATCCGGTGGTCGCGGTGTCGAGGAATCCGTTTTTAGCCTCCAGCGAACTCGCTCCTTTTTCTCCAGTTTTTCTTCTATATATTGGTGGTGGCACCGGCTTAGCATCTCATTTTCTACAGCTGCGGAGAAGGCGGCAAAACTTGCTGCCGCTACTGCACCGTGCTACAAGGCAAGAATAATCCGAATCAATAGTCTCCTCTACCACCGTCTGTCTTTCCTCGCCGTGTACCAATATGCTGATGTCGTAACTTTTTGTCGGGACACAATCAAATTTCACGTCTATCGAAAAGAAAATCTTGAGAGAAAAGAAAGAAATATCACTATGGAAAAATTCTTCATCTGACTCTATCTACAGCACAAGCTGATTTGCATTAGATAAAAGACGAAGCAGACGACGTAACAGGTTTATCTTCGTATTTCGTATGCAAAACTGTGTTAAACTTGATAACAAGGTAATGTAAAGACTGTGCCTGAGGAATCAAACGGAGGGAAGGTATATAATCATACATAATGTGATGTACTTTAATATGATATTGTGCTCAATGTTATTAGGAAATTTCACACCTGCAATGAGAGAGAAATAGTCGTAATTGCTATAATATATATAGAAGCAACTTGTAAGAAGTTGTATTAATAAGTAATTACAAACCGCAAAAGCACCATGCACTTTCAAAGTTTATGATATACTGAAATTTGAAAAAAAAAAATTTATTATGGTCTGTGGAAGAAAAAGAACCCTTTTTCACTTTAGTTGAACAAATATTTATATACCCTCAATTAAAAAAAAAAAAAAAAAAACTTTCTATGCTTAAAAAAATTCTTTGTTAAAGTGTATTCGTTGGTCTGTATTCCCTGAAGTCTATCTTGGCCACATCGTTATTTATAATCGCAGGTTTAATATTTGTGGTACACCACACACACATATAGGAGGCGCGTGCGTGCGTAAAGTTGTATTCCCTGCACGCGGGGAACAATCGCCGACCTTCTTCCCTCTCGCGGCTCACAAACTCGCGCTATACCATTGCTGCTGCACTCGAGTCAATAGGCAGCAGGAGGATTATTTGATTAGGGCAGGCACGTCTTGGGCCATGGTGGTGCTTGGTGGAGTTTTCAAACTGCTGCAGAGGGGCGCAGGCTCAAAGGTTTCCGCTTCCAAATTAGACTTCATTGAAGCGTGACACAAAATTAATGAGAATATAAAATCGTCATCGTCGTTTTCTCTCCACCTCCTTTTAAAATTGTTATTTCTTGATTCAATTTATGTTCGCTCTATCTCTTAATTCACTCTCTTGTCAACTTTATGAACGTAATTAATTAATCAAATATTTTTTTATATAATTCTTCTCTCTTATATAAAAATAACGATGTTATTTAATATAATGTAGTTAACTATAAGGGGGTATATTTCATGTTATTTATTTATGATAAAGCATATACTGAGAGTTAGAGATGGGACGTAGCTGCTAACAATACAACTTGGACCTAATTAGCTTGGCCATTAATAACGCAATTAAGCTTGCTAGCTGGCCATCAATCATGCGGACTATATAGGGAGGCTTAATGTTCTCTCCTGTGGACGTTTATGAGCACTCATCCCTGTTCGGTCGCGGATTTGGCTCGTTTTTATTTGCGGTATATATACGTAGGTTTTTATTTGAAGCGAGCACGATCGATTCTCGCTCATCATCCTCCACCCCTGAGGCTCTCGTGAAAACCTGCAATTCTGTCATGGAGAGAAGACTTTCTTCTGTTTTTATGTTCTTGTACGAAAGGAGTTAAACTTTAGCAATATTAGCCGAGAGTCTTCTTCTTTCTGCGTGCCTGCTGCAAAGATAGAAGAGAGAAGACGACGGTGAATGGCTGCTCGTACGTCGCTCTTGGCCGTTTCACATCGTCGTCTTTTCCTTCGAACATGAACGTGGCAAATTAACTTCCAGTCTCAAGACGTCAGAAAAAAAACAACATCTTTTTAACTGTAAACAACTCATCAAAATAAACATTTTGTTTTTAATTAACAAATTTACGCTTATGAACATAATATATTTTGTTTTTGTCTCATAATGAGATTTCATTTTAAGTTGTACGGTATACTCCGAAGGCGATCCTAACTATTGAGGTATATGTTGTAATAGTATTCAAACCGAGTGTCATATATGTTTGATATGCATATAGATGCTCTTATTACGTGTCTTGTTACTCTCGTGTGGTGAGGTTGTTATTGAAATTAGGCACGTACTGATGCAGACATGTATAAAGTTGGCTCGCTGCTTAATGAGACAGATTGTGCAGTCGCTCGTATTGCAATTGGATCGTACTCTCATGGAATAATAAGACCCTGCAGCGAGAACTTACACTGCCCGAGGGTGACAACCCGTAAGTAATGACAGGTAATGCAGGGGTGGAATTGCATATAGTTCGAATTTGAATAATATATTACCGACTTGAACTTCAAACTGCTCAGATCTAACATATGGACTGCATGACGTTATAAAATGCAATCACTTTTATTTCCATATTTTTTCTACAATAATAGATGAAAAAGTGCAATAACTTTATAATAAAATATAATGATGTTTGCGCTGAAGAAATATCAAAGAAATATTGTGAGGGGCGCCTCAAAGCGTACTCTTATGAAAAGTAAAAAGTAAACCTTATTAATCTCAGTGCATTCCCTTTATATGCATGTCATATCATACATGTAATAAAATATATTATATTGAGTATTTTCAATCGCACTCTAAATAATTTAATGCTGTAGAATGATTTACGCTGTAAGGTATAGGCTTTGAGACAACTCAAATAACAAAGGTAAACACTTACCTTTTCTTAGTATACATTAAGTCCCTTGAGGATTTTCAGAATTGTTTTATTTAATTAAATATAAAATATATAAATAATACAATCAATAATACATTGTTAGTGAAGTCGTTCCATTTATAAATGTGAGCCAAATTAAATTTACTAAATGAAATCGAAACCTGCATCAAAACCTCAGACCAGGGCAGTCTGTAGGAGACTGCCCTGCTCAGACCTATGATATTTCAAATGCATCTTTTCCTCCAGACTAAATTTGAATAGTTAGTAACATAAGACTCTGAGCGGCTACTTCCGGCGAGACTCAAGTCAGTCTGGCAGTAGTGGTGCTAACACTCGACCCCTGGAGGGGGGCGGGGCGACAGGAAGTAGAGAGGCGCCTGGTGCGTGTTGCAGTTGTCCGGCGCCTTTTCCGTGATCAATCTGTAGGCGTGGCCTCTCCACCCGCACCTCGCTGATATTGCCGCCAGCAGCAGGCTGCGTGAAATGTCACGGAAACTATACATTTCTTATTGCGATAAAAGGAACTCACAAAATGTCAAAAAATGAATTATCAAAGAAGGGAAAAACTTTATTTTTTCTTCACATTTTTTTTTCTTGGCATATTTTATAAATGTATACTATAATTTGATTTGACATATTATATTTATCTTCATTTAAATTATGTTCATGTATGTTTCTTGTATGATAAATTTATTATACTTGAAAAACATTTCATCAAAACATGACAGGGCAGCTATGTAAAAAAAGAAGGAACTAAATTTTATGATCATTATTTAATACTTTTATTTAATTGATTATATTTGACAATTATTATAATTTCTTTTCGTGTTTTTGATAGCGTTTAGATATGTTTGTTTTTTCTTGTTTTTTCTTGTGTATAGTTTTTGCGCTTTTCCATGGATTCATAACGTCTGTGCACTCCTCGGGATAGCGTGAATTAATTACTACGACTACAGCTCCAAAAAATAAAAATTTGTTTTGTAATTTTAGGCGGTAAGAAATCCACCCAGTCTCCAAATTGTTTGTCTGCCACGCCTCCACATGACAACCTCGACAAACAGATCAGGGTAAACGTTTATGCTGTTCCGAGGTGTAATACAGTACGCTGTCAACACTCCACTGTCCACTCGACCGGAACCATCGTTTACGCAGATCTGGCAGATAAAAAATGATGATTACTCGCCTTGTGCGATTTCAATGCCATATCTATTCATCAATATCTATATTTTTACTAAGCAAACCGTCCGCTGGCTTAGTTCACACGGTCCGTCATGAAGCGTTTTTCATGCTCGCATACCCCATCAATCTTGCTCGTCCGCGGGCAAATATCTGAAAATAGTTTACCTTTTTTAAAAAAATTATCACGTGATTAATAAGTTTAAGCTGCCTTTCATGCAGTCAATATCGAATTTTTAATTTGTCATTCAAATGACAATAAGGTAAATTAGTGGCAGAGATTTAAGTACAAGTTCCTTTTTAGTATACTATATATACGATATATCGTATAAATTCAAAATGTCAATAACTTACTCTCTCAATAAAGTTGTTGAAAAGTTATACTTTGAAAATTGTGATAATAAAAAATATAAATTAGTTACAAATGACACAACGTTCGTGATACTATATAGTGTATGGATGTTATATTCGTTAGTTCCATAGATTTCATGTGTCGTTACTGTATTGACGTGCATGGAGGAGACTACCAATTTCTGTAACGGCGTCGTAATAAGTTGAAGTTGTCTTTGAGTCAATATCGAATTTATAGATTTTTTAATTTGACTTACTCAAATGACAATAAAGTAAATATAGTGACAAGAAATTAAATTACAAGTTCCTTGTCTTTGCTGCTCTTTTTTAGTATCGTAAATTCAATGTAAATAACTTACACTCTCAACGAAGTAGTTGAAAAGTGTTCTTTGAAAATTGTGAAAGTTAAATTTGATTTCATGTAATAGTTACAAATGACACAAAGTTTGTGATACTAGTGAATGGATATATTATATTCGTTAACTCCATGTGTCGTTACTGTATATAGACGTGCAAAGAGAAGACTGCCAATTTCTGAGACGGCGTCGTTAATGAGCAGTCGATCCCACAGCGACGGAGACATGCTCGCTGGAAACCACGCGCAGCTTCATAACTCATCCGGCGACGTAAACACTACGCACTCGAGCGGCAGATATTCCATGAATACAAAATCGTTGTTTTATTTAGCCGACGTGCGGTGGTGCATGAAATTTGTGCCACTAGAACCTTACATTACAGTGAAGGAGTTGTATAGCCGAAATTGACATAATAACATTGTTACTATGGCAACAAGCAATTTATATTATTGCCTTCTCTCTCAATCACCTTCAGTTAAGTAAAGGGTAGGTCTCAAATACACTTATCTATACAATCGGTGTATAATAATAATAATAATAATAATAATTGTTTATTGGGTTAAAAATACATAATTTGGAGGGAAGCATAATAATAAATAAATACCCATAACCCAATTGGTGAATGTAAAAGACGAAAGTCCATACACAAAATGCGTACATTCACCCAATATACTTCTAATATACTTCTAATATACTTCTATTATACTTCTAATATGCAGACACGCAGAACATCAGTTTTGTTTATTAAATTAAATTATCATTGCTTGGACAAAACTGCCTGATATAAAATACATATAGTAGGATTACTAACTTGACAAGTCTGTTTGCACGATTACAGACAATTTTCTATTCATGTCATTCTCTGAATTTAACAGCAACTGCCTCAAGTTTTGTTTTACCAAAGAAAGCACATGTTTTTATCATTATTTGTTAAACCATCCATCCACGTAATACATATAATAATATAAATGTATACTCTTGTTTTGACTATACATTCACATTTCGTTCTACGTATTACTGCGACTGACATATCGCAAGGTGGAAAGTTTCTCCTACACGTCTGTGCTCGCTACCATGTGGAGTAGACATATGAGGATTGTGAGACGGCGGCTAGTGCAGCAGTAGCAGCTCGTCAGCCGGCTGTCACAGCCACACGAGACGCCCGCAGTGACGAAGATATTGACTTGAGGTGTACCCAGCTCTCAGTATCTCGGGCCAAAGGTTACTGCTTCATCTCATGCTCCATTGGAAGCAAATCATCTTTTATTACTTTCTGTTATAATATATATCTTACTCGCAAGAGAAAGGTTTTAACCCACATGCACGATACTCAGATATAAACGTGATGTTTGATTGCAGTAGTGTAATTTGAGTAATTGCTTTTTTTGTGCCATACCGTGAGGTGAGATTGAACCGCACCCGCCTCTGTTTTCATTGTCTCTCGACTGCCGTGTTGTGTTATCATTACTATACGGTACTGTGCCTTAATTAATGGTGACAATCGGAAAGCCATAGCTCTTGTATATGTAACACGAACAATCGTGATTTATAGCTCGGGCAGTGGCGGCAATTTTACGGTAATGGATATTCTCTCTCTCTCTCTGCCTCTATCAATTGCATCTCTTAATATTTACAACCAAGCCGCACTAGTGCAGTCTTTTTTATTGCGCCGTAAACCATAAATTCCACACCATACAATCGTTTACGTTATATATATATATATATATATATATGCGAAGGTGCAAATTTTTTTTTTATGGAAATTTACGCCTTTCTTTTTCTACGATATGAAATATTATTTATTTTGATATTGTAGTGCAAAAGAGCCCATATAAACTGTCTCTTACAGGTGAAATATTAAAATTGTGCGAGGTGGCGCCATGAAGTTTGAAACGAGAAAATATTGATGCACTTCAAGCTGATGTTTCGTATATATTATACATTTTATAGCTAGAATATTATTTTCATGTATCATACGTTGAGAATATTTAAGTTAATGCAGTTTATGAATCACGATAAAAGTGACAATTGACAAATGTAATATTTTTTTTACGAGTTCATAAATTATAAATAAATTGTATAATATTTAAGCTATAAAATGAAATCACATCGGCACGCAAAGCTGGTTTTGGTTTTAATGAAAGATATTTGTCTATGGAAATGTTACGACACCAAGCAGCACGCCCTTATCTCTCACGTTATCTCGGCAGTGCAACAGCCCTCCGAGCACGTGCTCTGCCTGCCTTCACACTATAAGACGCCGCCGTAACCTATACTATACATAGGCCGGCGCCTGATGGCGCCGCCAAGCCCAGAGATGCAGTATAGTGCACCTGATTAATGGTGCCGCCTTGGGGCTGCATATCAACCACCATTGTTCAAAAAGTACTCTTTCTCCGTAACTTATAGATAGTCGGCCCTATAGAGTGTTGTATTTTATATTCTCCTAGCTCGATACTATCTTTTATATATTGTCTTAGAGAGAGGGGTATCTTGACATTCTTGTGCTTTAGCTTTTAACAAAAAAATTGTATTAACTTTGGGTCTGTAATTTCAGCTCCCCTCAATCTTTTCGTTCTTTGTTATACCGGACTTGATTAAAACTTATAATTTTGCGTATCAGTTGCATTCGTTTTTTTTTTTTTTACCCTATTTTATGTAACCTTTCCATATAACCAACATTAGACACTAAAAACATTGCAACCTAATTTTAAATTAGAAAAATTTTGAACAAATTTAATTTTTTTGTACTAAATTTGACGGCTAAGATACTGTAACGGACAAATTTTATCTAAAATCGTAAGCCTTAACTCTGGGTTAACTATTATATATTATACTCCTAAAATGGATCAAATTTTTGTCCCCTTTCTGGGCAATTAAAATTAGTTTAAATTCAAATGAACAGTTTGACATATTCGCTGATTTTCATCATGATTTGTTTTTTAACCAAAAGTCTTGTAAAATTTGTAACATACTGAATTTCGAGGAAGGTCTCTTGGAGGTTGAAAGGAATCGATACGTGAGTGTCGTTTGATCGAATACTAATTAGCGGAGAGCTATAATAGCAAACGTCCATATGTCGTGGCGAGTCAATATAAACGAATTCAATATTGCGCCAAAGGCATCATGGCGGCCGTGTCTGCTGGGGCGCACGTCAAGCTATCCCTGGGGTCCACCACGTGATCTATTGCCATCCTTTCTACCTAACCAGGAACTCGTAAGAACCTCGCAGAACCAGTAGAGCTTTTTATTGAACGACAAGCAAAAATATCGTCAAAGCTGACCCCCATTCATAATAGCATTGCAATTTTGTCGTTAACATATCAAATTTTATCTTTTGCTCGTGAAATTAAATTGTCATACAAACTTGTACATGCGTATCGGTATATGTTCGTGCACGCAATCATTATATATAGAAACAACAATGTACCATAAATATTTGTATTGAGTCACTGACCTGTAAATTAATGGAGTGTTAAAAAAACAAAACTCGCGTATATAAAGTTTTATATTGTCGAAAATTATAATTTGTGTTTAATTATTTAATATACCTGAAACAAAAACAAATTATTATTATATATACGTATATTGAATATTTACAATATTGATTGTTCATCAATCAAAATTTATCGCACCGTGAAACCCGTCATCAATATTTACAATAGTAAAATTACATTTTTATTTTAGAATTTAATTTCAAAAGGAAATTTGAATAAATAAATAAAATGAAAAATATATTATAAAATGAAAATAATAAATTTTTTAAACCCAATATTCATATAATTATACAAAAAACGTTAAATTGCATGCTTTTATACAATCATGCAGTCATTCTAAATTACTAATAATAATAATAATAATAATTTTATTTCGATCGTTGGCTTTACAGCATAGATCACGTCAGAGTTGTTACATAAATCATACATAACAGGTACTTAAATCTAATTAAAATTACCTAAAATTAACATACATAGGTTTACACAAATAATTTTAAGTAAATTTATACTATTAACATATATATTATTCATTATTATCAGGTTCTTTAATCTTGATGTTTTTTTTTTTTTTTTTTTTTTTTAAATATTTAAAAATAGTTTAAGTTTTCAAATTCACTTTCACTCTTTTTAATATAATTGATTTATTATCTCCACATATGATTTCTTGATGCACTATTAAATAGATCACTAGGGCGGGGGGCCTTTACGAAAAGGCCCCAAATCAGTGTGCAGTGATCATTTGCAATGCCAGTCTTAATTTTTCAAAAAAAGTTTCAACGGGTTCGAAGAAATTGCAGGGGTTTTAATAGGGGGCTTGGATTTGATAATAATCATGTTGTGAAAAATATTTGTATCAAAAATTATACAGAAATAAAAAATAAATAAAAATAATAATAAAAAATAATAATAAAAAATAATGAATAAAGCGAAGATACAGCACCTCTGAATCGAGTAGGTCCACTTTCTTGTCACCATTTATTACAAAGTCGTCAGCAACAGCAAAGCGAATCGTAGAAGGTAGGGCTCCTTAATCGGATGAAACCGGGAAAGCGGAATTCGGTAGGACTTTTTAATCGGATGAAACCGGGAAACCGAAAAGCGGAAGGGGGCTTATCAGAAGGAACCTGGTAGCGGACAGAGATTTAAAATAAATTCAATAACCATTCACATTTTACCTTGCAAGTCTTGGTATCTGAGTCAACCTCGCTAGTCGGCGGTCAGAGAACGAATGACTGTTGAGAACGTCAACGACATTCTCAGAAATTTTGTAATCACGTCCTCTCACCGTTCCCAACAATGCTTGTTTACCCGTTGCCATGGCAACGACGATCCACAAGCTGTGACGTCATGCACATTACGGAGCCTCTCGAATGTTGGCGGGAAACCGTTCAAACCGCGGTGCACGCGCGATATAATATGCATGAAACGTGTTTCCCACCCAATAATGATCGCCAGCAGATTTAAATATTGCCGCCCGCTTTATTTTTTTAATTTCCCGCCTTCCTCGATCATTTCCGGTTCCCGACAGTACTAAATTCGAGTTTCTGGCATAATTTTACATGATACTGGACTGTAGAGGGAAATTGATATGGCTCGCAACGCGTAAGAATAAAAAAACATGCGTTCGTCACGGGTCCGCCATTCATACGCAGCTCGGCTCCTTCGGAGACCTCGCCTAACCATAAAATGGAATAAAATATTGTGGCCTTTCGGAATACAGCTCGGCTCGTTCCTCGCCTCGCTTAAAATTCTTGGATAGATGCGTGCGGGCAACGAATAACATTGCCAACTCATACGCAGCTCGGCTCGTTCCTCGCCTCGCTTAAAATTGAATATAAAATAAAATATTGATCTGAGCGTTAAATAGTGGTTATTTTCAAACTCCAGGGATGTTTTTACCTATAGAAATACAATTTAATATTTTATTTACCCTTAAATAACACCTGTACAGCGAAATCATGCATGAAATCCCAGCATAATATAGTGCATATACGAAAAATAGGTATTTCGCCCGCCGCCATCTTGTTTTTTGAGATAGGCAAAATCCGAGGCCAGATTCGTGATCAGCGTGGTCGATATAGTCAGAAACCGTCGAAAACTCAATTTCGATTTTTCCCCCTATCTTCCCCATGTATAAGCGGTGAGAGAAGGGGTACCCCTTCTGAAATTTTTGTCAAAAACATAAAAGTCCAAAAATCTCGAGAACTGTAGGTTGCAGCTTAAATCTGAAGACTGCATCTTGTCCGGCTCAAAAAACTGGTCTAGAAAAGTTGGACCAATAATTTTTCGGGACAAACACTTTCCCGAAATCGGGATATTGGATATCGAAAAATTCGTATCTTCGATCGGGCCGCGTGGGCCCCCTATGTGCCGGAAAATTCCCAAATTTGGTTTTTGGGCATTGTTTTGGGTCCCCTACAACCTCCCGTCGAGAGTTTGCTTGAAAAAAAAATCCTTCCCCGAGTTTGGCGCAACCCGTAAAAAATGGGTATTTCAGCCGGCAGATCCGCCCGCAATGCTAATCAAATGGCCCCATGTTATTCTTATGGGGATTTGAGACCAGGCTTTCGTTTTCAAAAAAATGCACTTCCGGTGGTCGCAGGGGGTCGAGTCGGATATCAAATTGAAGGGCACATGGTGTAGAGTCCATAAAATGTCACAACAAAGTTTTGGGACGTTGCGCTCGGCCGCCATATTGGATCCAAAACGCGTACTTGGAAAGGGGGGCCCTGCGGGCCCCGTAAGACCCACATTCTTGAAACGCATATTTTTAGGCGTGGAAAGTTTAGTTTTAACAGGATTCGATGAAAAAACACCATGTAATATCGTAAAAAAAAAGTTATTCGGGAAAAGGATGCGTTTCCTATGTTATCCTTATGGGAGGAGGTTGTTTTGCATTTCCCGCTTGCCTGGGCTAATTCTCATAGTTGGCATCGATTTGAAAAAAGTTTCTGAAAGAAGAAGAGTGTGGACAACTTTCATACTGCGCGAAATTTTCGAATTCAGGTGTGCTCAAAAGTTATTCGAGAGGAAAAGTGGTCGATTTTTAGCATGCGTAAACCCTATGTTCCCATGCGATTTTTTGAGTTTTTTGAAAATTGAAAAATCGAGCCGTAGAAAAGTTAGGACTTGTAAAGAGCTTTCAGAAAAAGTCTCAAACTTGTTCCTAGCCGAAAAATTGTCAAAACTGTTGGGGGGGTTCACCAGATTGAAGCTAGCGAAAGAGCTTTTAAAAACTACCCCTCTGGAGGAGGCCCAAAGAGCCCCAGGGGCCCAAATTGATATTGGTAAAATAGTCCGTTAAATTTGGGTCCTGATGGGTCCCAATAAAAGAACCGGGGACTACTTCGGGGCTCCCTTTATGGGGCCCAAAAATAAAAGTTGCACCCCTAGGGGTTTTTGGTGCCATACTGTACGGATCCGGCCATAGCACGGTAAGTATGCTATGGAGGTGCCATGTTTGTATTTGGCGAAGCTGCGTCGTCTGTCGGGACACACTTTTGCCGTAGGAACCTCTACCGTAGCTCTTCAATCTAATGATTTAAGGCAAAGGCCGTAAAACACCTTTTTTTCGAGGTCCCAAACTTCCGGGGCCCGCAGCCGCGGAACTAAAACAGATAGGAGGGAGCTCACATGAAGCTAAAAGATGCCCGACACAGTCTTCTAAACGATTCGACCGAAAAAAGTTTCAGTTTCCAACTTTAAATGACTTTTATGGCAAAAACCGCAAAAACGGCGATTTTTTTCGAAAAAAACACTAAAACAGCGATAAAAAATTTTTGGGGCAAAAATTAAAAAATAACACCTCCCATATAAAAGTTTACGTCCCGGGCTACATTTCGCCCATTGGGACCTAAGCTCTAACTCTCAAAACCGCTTACCGGTGGTATTTTAAAAAAATTAACATTATCGCTTATGGCGGGCGAACGGTGCGCCGAACGCCATCTTTGAAGGCAAAAAGTAGGGGTAGCGCATGTTTCCTAAAGCCGTTTTTGGGGTCAAAACGTCATTTTTCGGAAATTTTTGAAATTTCGGGAATTTTGGAAATACCCCCCGGGAATTTTTGGGAATTTTTGGATTTTGAAAATGACGGGTGGGGCCCTTCGGGTCCCACCCGGGACGCGCCCTGCGGGCGCGGCGGGGCCCTGCGGGCCCCGCGGAGGGCCCTCCGGGCCCCTCAAAGATTCTTGACCATGCATTTCAAATCAGAGATTTAGTGCTTTTAATATAATATAACATAACACTTTGCACTATAGTTCACATTGCACTTTGGACTAAAGTGGATGTACAAGTATATATTATATACATGGCAATTTAAAGAATCTCTGTTTACAAAACGCAATGCTTGACATTTAAAAGTCGTTTAACTGTTTTTGAAACGTTAATTTATTCTTTATGCAGCCACCGAGAATAATTTTTGGAGTCCCGTGTAGAAAGCTCTTACTATATAAAATATAAACATCATAAACTCTGTGTCGGCTCTCAGCCAACAGCAATATTGCAAATATTACCATGCATACATTACAACACGTGGTGTTTGCGTTACCCAATGTAATTAAGCAGTTTTAGCTGGAGAAATCGCACGGCGCCCCGCGGCCTACTGCCCGTTTGGCGCCTCCCCTTATCAAGCGCCTCTATACGGGAGTTAAAGCACGCGCACGCCCAAGGCCTAATCTTGAAATCGTTTAACATTTATGCTAAGTGGGCTTGCTCGCCTGAGAATAATATAAAACATTCCGTCTCTATCGCATTATATATATCATGAGATTTAAAAAGAAGCTTTTTTCTCTCTCTCACTGTTTTATTGCAAATTACAGTCAATTTACATAACTTCCCAGCTGAATAAACGTTAAGAGACAATTTTATATATTATATAGAAATAATTTATGTAGACTTTTCATATTATAACGATATTATCAATACGTATATAATTAATATAATTATAATATATATTATAATGAATTAATATTCACTATCATTATTTTATAATATGATTACACATTATTAGTAGTATATGAAAGTCATCATGTTATAATGTGTGTAATAATAATAAACTTTAATTTATGCATATAATAATATATTTACCATGCGGTTGTATGGGCAGCTCCCCGTTGACATGTTTACATGTTCAATTTGAATAATATGCATGTTTAAAATGGTTTATATTAATGCAATCACTCATGCGATCTTTTTTTTTTTTTTTTGTGTTATTATTTTTTTATTAAGTTATAAAATACAAAACTGAATACTAATGGTATATTTTATATAGTCATTGTATAAATTTATTGCTTTTGTAGTTGATTTTAACAACTAGAATGTTGAACGGTGGGCTCAGTGGGTAACCTGGCGCTATTCCATAATACTTTAAAATGTAATCGTCATCACCTCATACTGCAGAAAGTTTAAGCTTGATTTCCGTCGGTCGAAAGAGTCTTCGTTATACGAAGAAATATTGATTCCACATCACTGCGCAAATAGTAGATTAATAAAAATTTGTTGTACTGCGGTAGACGGAATTGGATTTTCTATTGTGTAGCAAAAATTCTCGACGTAAGTGCAGAGAAGTTGGCTTGACACTTCTGGACAACTAAAAAAATCACCCCTCTCTGTGATGTGCTTGCGTCGCAGACCAAGTCCAAACAGTTTTGCGATTTTGAAGATTTCAGAAGAGTACCCGCCGGCATAACCACAAGAGTTGAATTTTCTCAGCATAACTACCTTCGAGAAAATCTTATAATTTTGGACAAACATGTGTGGCAAATTAATCAGCGCACTGAAACAGCTTAAATATAGTAATATAATTATATATTATGCTATGCATATAGTAACGAAATGACCTTTCCTTTTGTTTCTGAATTTTATTTTTGAAAATTTAAAATGGTAACATTATATTTAGTCGAACAGTGCGCTTGACCGGGTCTCGTCAGATCACCGAAGTCAAGCAACGCCACGCGTGTTTAGTAGTTGGATGGGTGACCATTTTCAACAAAAACCACGTTTCCCACCCAGGGGTAAAACGTTGCGCTTTTCCACTATGTGGTTCCCCTGGCTTTGAACCATTGCACTTCCGGTTCATTGACAAAAAGCTGTAGCGTCCATCCTGGCTGAGGTTTCCACGTTTCCCTCAGCCGCAGGCAAATGCCGGGATGGATTTGCAAGGCCGTGGCCGGCCTCGTTCCAGAGGAGCCCGCGAAACGCTCAAGTTAGGGTTTCGGAAGGTTCGGGGTTTCAAAGTAGTATAATGTAATTAGTAAATAGAAGTACCCAATAAGGTTTGATTAAAAAAAAAAAAAAATAAAAAAAAAAATAAATATTTAGTCGAACAATTGTTCAGTGACTATAACCAGGACCATCTTTTTTGTTTAACCAATAAAGATGGTCCTGCTATAACTAAATCTTCTCTATTGCTGAACGTTTTTACATTAAGAGAAGGGGGCGATGTTCGGACTGTCCACAGAGCTGTTAATTTATATTGTAGTCACAGCATATGAATGCCTATTGGATGGATGTTATGCAGTGCTCTTCTTGCATCTGAAAATGTAGAAAATAAGCATTTCGTTTCAGCTGTCCCAAGTTGTACATGAAGTAAAAAATAAAATGTTGACATTGGTGTGCATGTTAAAATGAAGTCAAAGTTATATGATCCTACTTGTTATACTGATAAGGCGTTTGTTAGACTGTTTACACATAACAATTATAATACCAAAAATTTCAACAACTGAAATTTCCAATTAAATAAAGGAAACGGTTTACGTTGTTATCATCTATTTACATAAATATGTTACTGTATCTTTTTTATTATTTTACAAATATTGTGTATATTTTATATCGCAGCAATTTGTAATGGACTGCTAGCATTTCTCTCGTTTTCAAACGTACTCTTATCACGTTGTTATCGTACTACCATAAAGCTAACCGTTTCTCCGGTAATTTGTTTCCGAACCTCTCCTGCTGTGATAGGTTTGTTCCATTTGTTAGGTACCGTATCGGTTATACGGCGAATATTCACTTCCGGGACCTGTTGTTGCCTTGTATACACTAAAAAAAAATATGTTAATTGCTATTTTTAATGACATTTTTGCTACCATGACATTTGTTATCATGACATTATCATGACATTATTGTTAGGTAAATTCTCATAAAAAATGAAATATGTGGTATGACCGCTAGTTATCAACATCGTTCCTTTTAAGTTTTGTAGTTTTATTTTTACATCATGTCATGGTCATCTCCATGTTGTGCACCTGAGGGACTTTGGAGTCACCGAGCATGTTCGTGCAGCAGCCCCTCAGTGTGCATCTGTATGCATGCAGGTCAACCCTAAGAGCAGCCACACATACGATATTGATCCTGCCATCGTCTCCCCTCCACCAGAGATGCATGCACAATCTCCTCTCTCCATCAGCCACATTAAAATTCCTCCCCTCATCTCTCTGACTAGTTCATACACAGGCTGATGTCCATTTCACATCTACATTAAGCATGCACACTTTCACGTAGCCGCTTCTCCCTAGTCGCTCACTGATGCAAAAGCTCCATCCATTATTTAGCCATACTCATATGTTACATGAGCATATGGCTGGACATGGCAAAGCTCACACGCTCACTGCCACTCACTTCAGGTGTATATAATGTAATTTTATGAATATTTTAATGAATGAAGAATTAAAATTATTAGATTAACATGGAATCTAAAATTCAAAACAAGCATCAATGAAAAATAGTACATACACGAGTGATTTTTTTTCTACTGTCCATCACGTCCAATAGCTTTATATACGGTGTTAAATATATTATTAGAAAATGATTTGTATCGATTGAAACATACGAGTGTTTTACTTTTTTATGTGTATAGAAAAAGCATTGGCTAATTGCTATAATAATATATATAGAGCTACAAAAGAGAGATGGTGTCCGATTTTCATATAAATCCACTCTGCACTGAAGCTGTAACGATCAAACGACGGATCAAACGACGGTCATTATAGCTGCAAGTAATGGCAACAGCCTTCGTGTCTTGGCTTGGTGCACTCATAATATTAATCTCGGCACTTTGGTGGGCGTGGCACCGTGAATCCCGCTGAGCCACGCATTTTATCTCGTAATTTTTTTCACTATAGTACAGTATTAAAAACGGATAACAATACCCAGCAGCTTAATTTCTATACTAATCCTTTGTTTTTTTTGTTTTTTTCTCACAGCATAACAAAAACGGGATTATGTATTTTATTGGAATTTTATGATTCAAGAGAGGACTTATCTCCACATATATATACTGTACATAATATATTTTACTTACCGTGCACTAAAATCATTATGTATTTATAAATTATGAATACATAATACATAAATTGTTTTCATAATTAATAAATAATAATTTTTTTAATGATTTTCTTTATTAATGTAATAATTTTAATTAGTAGACATAAAAGTAAGCAATAAAAAAAGGAAGTGGAGCAGTAACTTCCACATGAGAGGGTTTATATAGTTTTATAATGCTTCAATCGCACCAGTCGTTGGAATTAACGTTTCACGAAGGAGGGTTTGTCTCTCTTCTCTCTCACACAGCCCCGCCCCTCTGCTGCAGCCAGACTTTGCCATCCATCTCGCCGCATGATGGTCCTGAGAAAATTAGCTCACCACCGATCAATGCCGGCTGATCTTCAACTCAATCTGCCGCAAATCTTTGCTGGGGATTACACCTGTAGCCACGCCCACCATATCAATTCTATAATAGACACATTTTACTTTCATTTCAAATGCCAATCAATTTAATAAGGGGGAGGGGGTCCTTCTTTCTTTCTTTTTACTGGCAGAGGTATTCGTACGTCTATAATAAAGCATGTATTATCTTTTCCCCGGGCCAAGGCTATAGTAGTAGCCCTGGAGCTGCTGCTACTACCGCCGCGAGCAGCGAGCTCTAGGGGGGCTTAAGCAAATTAGGGCTGCTGCCGTCAAGTCTCCCGACTGCCACACTGCATAAATCATCACGAGAAAGCAGCGTCGCCTTGTCGCAGTAGTAATTTCCCCTTAGCCTGAGTGAAATCCTCTGTTACTTCATTTAACCCAATCCCAGACTGCTTGCACTCTAAACTGGAGGTTGTATTCTTTACATTTCGTTATAGCAACTTGGTCGATCAACTAAGAAAATTTTAAGTAGGAAAAAAAAAAAAAAAATCGAAAAGATTAACTATTGATTATCAGTGAAGTGAATCTCTGTATTATATAAGTATTGTGCATTATTTAGTTCACCAAAAGTACTTGAAAATTACATTTTAATAATGTTTTATTTATAATAGTATGAAAGATTTCAGTGCTCAATTATTGTACTTTTAAATTTGACTGGAACACAATAGAGACAAAAGATACTTTTATAACAGAATAATTTTATTACAATAATGATTTTCAATTAAGTAAGCTGGGTATAAAAAGCTTTTAAAATATTTAAAAAAAAAGTAGAAGATATTTCCAATGTTCTATGTATTTTTATGTATATATTATAAAACGCGATTCTGCGCTTCAATTTATTGAAAATTTCATGCAATATGACTCTTGTAAAATATCTGCTTGCATTAATTTGTATAATATAAAATATAAAAAAACCAATAAAATACAATTTTTCAATACAATCACGCGCGTATTATAGTAAAGTTTATTCAAAATGTTATTTCGTTCTTTCCAATATTTTCCTCTGTTCAGTTCTGTCTCTCCTTATACCGAATTGATTGTGTGGGGTGTGAGCTCTTGTCGTGGTGATGTGATTTGCCGTCAATCCTCCCTCCCACTTCCATTTGCCGAGGTCACGAGGTCTTGTGTCGCCGTACTTATGTACGCCTCTAGGGAGCCCCACCCCTCCATCATTACTGACATTATCGCTGACAGTAGATGTCAACAAAGTAAACAACTCGGCGGCGTGTATTTTAGACCACGTGACACGCTCGTCAAAGATGATCTCGTCTCCCTCTTCTCTGACACGTTTAATCGCTGCTTGTCTTTTGTTATAAAGAGATTATTCTTGATAAATCTCAAGTATCAACAATGCTAAGCTAGCACAAAAAAAAAAAAAAAGAATAACGTGATAGTCGATTTTATTGATTTCATAAATTCATTATTATTATTATCATCACCAAGTTAGAATACAAATTTTTACTTGTATATTGTAAACATTATTTAGATTGCAAAAGTCAATTAAACTTAAATAATAAATAATAACTTTATTGAAATAATATTGTACATTTTGTGATTTCACGTTTAATTTTATAGAGTTTGTGTTGCTGTTATTGTAATAAATATTCTAATTTGCCTTTTCATGTCAAGCAACACAATAAATTCATCAACTCACGTTTTCTCTCCATTGATTCATTATTATATATGCTTTGAATATATACCTTTGTGTAAAATATTGAAAACAGCTTGCAGTATTATAATATAATCCTTTGATAAAGCTTTGCAATTACTGTCTTTGACATTGTTCGTAAATAGTAGTTACGTGTTGAGAAGCTTTCCATTATAAATTTCCACGTGAGTCAAATGAGCTCCTCGTGTTGTGTTACTACCAGGAACTTACTGATGAGTAGTTCAAGTATATACATCTCAGTGGGTGTCTTCGCTGTCGTATAGTGTCTCATCTATTATAAGTGAACGTCTTTTCCCTCGCTCTCTCATTAAACGCCGGCACTCGATCAGTCTCTCTTGCTCGTTCGTTTGCTCGCGGAACGAGGCAGTAAAACCGTTGCCGAGACCGTATAGTGAGGGTGAATGAGAGCAGAAGGCAATGTGCCCATGCGTCCAATCTTCGCCTGCTGGCTGTTAGTCCTCGCGCCCTACAGCCAATTTCCACGCTTCACAAGCATTAATTCAGTTGTTAAAAGTTTGAGCGAGTTTCTCGTTGTCAGCAATCTCTGCAAGCTAGTCCAGGTCATGACACAAATAATCTTCCCTTCATTCCCCGGAGCTACAATACTACCTCCCTCAATGTCCATCTTTATTGTGATCGAAGTGATTGAAAACTCTAGGATGATAAATTAGAGTATGATAGTAAATGATCTTTCATTACAGTAATCTACTTACTTAATGAACAAACTAGATTTAAAGTTAAAGGTAAGCGAGGAACTTTCATCAAATGTTTAGTAAGCTATAAATGCAGCCGTTTCATTTAGTATTTTCAATCTGAAACTTTTGAACGTTGAATGTATTGGACAGTAAAGTTTTAGATAAAAATGTCAATAGTATATATAAACCTTGCATCTCTGGCAAATAAGGTACATGACAAATATTTCCTACTTAGTTCTTTGTCATTTAGGGAGGGTGGAGTAAGTAGATCCGCACCCATTCATTGTCCATGTATTGTGTCCTATACTTCGCTTTCTTGTTTATTTTGGAAAGGTTTTAACCCTCAAAACTACCCTTCACTTCCCCTGGAACCAGCTTCTCATTACTCCTCGTGACATTACAACAATGTTGTGCTGACAAACATTGTGTCCCTCGTTTTTAGGTGGCGGTTATAATCACTCTGATGTTGATTCGGATTAACGTCCTTTCATTGGAGATTTGTAGCGAATCTGTATCTGTCACACTGACGTGACACTATGACGAACAAGCTCACAGGGCTAATGAATCAAACCGGGGGATTATCTCTGCTAGCACTTTTATTTAATGTACCAAACACGCAGGATAAAATTTCATTATCGTATACAAATTTGATTAATGCACTTAATTTTGTTTATTGTTGTATGATATTTCAAAAGCTCTTGGTTTTATTTATTATTATTAAAATATAAGATTATATAAAAAAAAAAGTCGTTTAAGATGTGACATAAAAAAGAAGTTGGTACTAGGGTTATATAAAGCTACATTTTTTTACAAAGTGAAACTCTTCTTTCAAGTTGGAATATAAGCGTTGAGTTTGCTCTGCTCCTGTCCCCTGAGGTTAGGTCATGGAGGTTAAAAATGTTTCATAAGACGTTGCTTTCCATTAGGTGACCATGTTATATGTTGTCTTTCTTGTGATGGCATCAGTTCCTTTGTACGCTCGGTGCCGGTGGCGGCGCCGCAGCTTCCTGCAGATATCAAAGACTCTATTGTTGTTGTTGCAACAAACAGTTCGTCGGATAGTGCGCCTGGCTGATCTGCTCCCTGCCTGACTATCATTCATACTCATGAACACTTTGCATTGAATGGTATATAACATCATGCTTTACTGAACTACCGTCAAATGATATTCAATGACGAAAATGTTTTAACTTTTTTTACGCTGTGTGTACCTTTTCTATCTTCAAATTAGAGGGGCACTCCAAAATCTTGTTAGCTTCTTGCGTAGTAGTTTACTTTTTTTTCTTTCCTATTTGATGGGGGGAAACAAAAGCAGAGGAAATATAAAAAGAAAAAAAAAAAGAACTGGAAAAACTAGGAAAAAGACCAAGAGAAGAGACGAAAAATAAATTCAAGTTCTGGCAGCCCCTTCCAAGCCGCTGTTTATGCAACCTGGTTGGCAGATGTGACCGACAAGTAGCCTAGCTTACAAGGTAGTTAGGGAATTAATGGCAAAAATCGCGCTATTGGTGATACCGGGCTGAAATTTTCAGTACTTGCTAATAACATCATTTGCATCAACTTTTTTGGCGGATCCCAAAAAAAATTGTCATACCGTGACCTTGAGTGACCTTTGAACTTTGACCTCCGATTGATTAACGTTTGATTTTTTTACAAGGAATCTAAGGCAGATACGAAAAAAATTGTCATAAGCAAATATGTTTGTACTAACACGGAGAGTAATTAGCAATTTTTGGAAAAGACCTAAGTCCATAGAAAACAAAATGGCGGCCGATGAAACTTTTATTTACCTCTTTTTTGGCAGCTTTCTTGCTTATTTTAACCAAACTAGTAAACTTTTTAGCTTAAAATAGCAACTATCAATTGTCTACTATCATTACGATTAAAAAAAATCATAATGCTTGTTGATAAGAGAATAATAACTCGAGATATTGTAATTTCTACCGTAAAATGAGCACTTATTCCCTATGCTATTATAATACGTTTTTTTACTAAAATCCATACTTTTTGTGACAAAAGCATTAAACATACAGAAATGATTAATTGCATCATAAGAACCTTCAAAAATACTGTACCCTCAAATTTTGAACCACCCTTTGACCCCTGGTGACCTTTCAAAATGGCGGATGTGGAGAACAGGAAAGTATTATTTTCAAGCAAACCAAAGGTCGGGATAAAGATATATTCAGCAGAAAAGATGCTTAGATGGTTGCAATTATTTAAAAAGAGTCCCTAATTATTTTCAAAGTGCAATGTTGCCAAATATAGCACCCCTAAAGACCTAAATTTTATTTGACTTTTTTTCAGTTAAAATCGTATAATATCCATGCTTTCTGAAAGTGGAGCTTCTAATTTTCAAGCATGATTAATTAATTGGGGTCACGAGAACCAAAAAAATAAGAACCCCCTCCCCTCACCCCCCCCCCCCCCAAAAAAAAATTAAAACATTTTACGCCTCTTGCCCAGGGTTCTTTAATCCATGATTGACTCGGGGAATTATATTATATTTTTTTAGGCCATATAGTCAGTGCATTGAAGTAATTGCAGTTAGTAACCGTTTGTCTATATATAGTATACGTATTTCTACTAAATAAAAATTAAAACTAAGAGTAATTTTAAGAAAGAGTTCCCTAATTAAAAAAAAAATATGGGTTTCCAAGTCTTCCTAAAATCTGAGTAATCTTTTTCTCGATAAACAAGCATATATGAATCACAACCCTGTTTACTCTTTAAGATACCAACATATAATTAAGCCTCCGCCCCCCCTCTCCCCTATGTACATCGCCCCCCTAAATTGACTTTACAGAACATGAAGCACCTCTGTCCTTTTCCATTATAATAAAAAACTCCGCTGGATCACCGTTCTTGCTAGCTAATCATATGTTATCAATTAAAGGTTACACTCTATACATACGAATATATAATCAATGACAATAATAAAACTATATAAATCTTACTATCTTAGTCAAATTATAAATGCATTACAATTAATTTTTATACTTAAATATATTGTAAATCTTTACTGGTACGGGGGGAAATACCTAGAGGGACATATCCCACTTATTGGGTTATTACCAACATGCTAGTTGTCTCATAATTAACTCCCTTTAATCGTTTAAAACAACCCGGCAAGGACAATATTGAAGGAACCAGATCCAAAATGTAGTTCAATGTAGCTAAAAACCTAACATTTTGAAGTTTTGAAAAACCGTTCTTAATGAGTGAGGAACTGAAAAATGCAAATCAACATATTAGGGTTCCACTATCATCCCGGAGTTAGGGATGAAAATCAAAATGTTTAAAATTATCATAACCGACAAAACGACAGAAATGAAGCCCGGCAGTAAATTTTTAGTACTATTTTTTGACGCAGATTCAGCAAAAATTTAATTCTTTTAATTCACCTTCTCTTATTTTAGAATGGAAATTTGAAAACAAAAAAAAAATTTTTACACACTTCTCTAAGCAGGTTTGAAAGTGAGTGCTGGAAATGTGGAAAATAATAAAATATAGTAATTGGGAAATCTTTTTTTTTTTTTTTTTTTTCCTCTTGTTGTTGTAGCTTATCATAAATACGCAGGACTAACTTTTGATGTTGGTACCTTCAATATTGCCCAGGCGCGGATCCAGGGAGGGAGGGGGAGGGCTGATATGTTTTATTTAACAAGGGCAATGGCAATATAGGCATTTGCCACACTCCATTTTTTTCTTTTAACATTGGCCTTATGGAGGAAGCACGTCCCCCCCACCCCTCTACCCCCTCCGATTATTATTATTTTTTTTCTGGATTCACGGCTGATATTGTGATATTGCCCTTGCTGGGTTGATTTAAACGTGTATATAAAGGGGGTAATGTATGCCTCCGTTGCACCCCCCGAAAGTCGCTCATAAATTAACGTTGCAGATTTGGAGCATTGTGCATATGCACGAACACGTACCTTTTCTATTTTAGAACCCCGCTGGATCTCCGGTCGTACATACTTATTTTATACAAATTGTACATATTTATATATTGTACTGTGAACGAATGGTTAAAAGCATTATCATAAAATTAAGTGAACATTATTTATATAAATACAGTATTTTTAGCATATATAATATGTTATAAAACATTTGTTATATTTGTTATATATTTATTATTTGTTTCTCGAGAAAAAGATTACTCAGATTTTAGGAAGACTTGGAAACCCATATTTTTTTTTTTAATTAGGGAACTCTTTCTTAAAATTACTCTTAGTTTTAATTTTTATTTAGTAGAAATACGTATACTATATATAGACAAATGGTTACTAACTGCAATTACTTCAATGCACTGACTATATGGCCTAAAAAAATATAATATAATTCCCCGAGTCAATCATGGATTAAAGAACCCTGGGCAAGAGGCGTAAAATGTTTTAATTTTTTTTGGGGGGGGGGGGGTGAGGGGAGGGGGTTCTTATTTTTTTGGTTCTCGTGACCCCAATTAATTAATCATGCTTGAAAATTAGAAGCTCCACTTTCAGAAAGCATGGATATTATACGATTTTAACTGAAAAAAAGTCAAATAAAATTTAGGTCTTTAGGGGTGCTATATTTGGCAACATTGCACTTTGAAAATAATTAGGGACTCTTTTTAAATAATTGCAACCATCTAAGCATCTTTTCTGCTGAATATATCTTTATCCCGACCTTTGGTTTGCTTGAAAATAATACTTTCCTGTTCTCCACATCCGCCATTTTGAAAGGTCACCAGGGGTCAAAGGGTGGTTCAAAATTTGAGGGTACAGTATTTTTGAAGGTTCTTATGATGCAATTAATCATTTCTGTATGTTTAATGCTTTTGTCACAAAAAGTATGGATTTTAGTAAAAAAACGTATTATAATAGCATAGGGAATAAGTGCTCATTTTACGGTAGAAATTACAATATCTCGAGTTATTATTCTCTTATCAACAAGCATTATGATTTTTTTTAATCGTAATGATAGTAGACAATTGATAGTTGCTATTTTAAGCTAAAAAGTTTACTAGTTTGGTTAAAATAAGCAAGAAAGCTGCCAAAAAAGAGGTAAATAAAAGTTTCATCGGCCGCCATTTTGTTTTCTATGGACTTAGGTCTTTTCCAAAAATTGCTTATTACTCTCCGTGTTAGTACAAACATATTTGCTAATGACAATTTTTTTCGTATCTGCCTTAGATTCCTTGTAAAAAAATCAAACGTAAATCAATCGGAGGTCAAAGTTCAAAGGTCACTCAAGGTCACGGTATGACACTTTTTTTTGGGATCCGCCAAAAAAGTTGATGCAAATGATGTTATTAGCAAGTACTGAAAATTTCAGCCCGGTATCACCAATAGCGCGATTTTCGTGAAATTTGGTTGTTGATTCCCTAACTAAGGGTCTGTCCTTGCCCCACACCTGCTTCAGACCTAAGTAAATAAATATTTACGTTTCTGTGTACCTTTTTTTAATTTTAAAGTAAATTGTAATGTTTGAAAAAAGTAACAGTAAATATTAAAACACCGTAAATTATTTGAAGTCCAAATACTTTTTTACAGTACGAGTATTCATATCCTGTGTAGGATTTCAAGTTTTTTGCTCAAACTTTATATTGAAAACTACATCATATTATTATAAATTTAGTAAATGGATTTATTTGTTATATATGTAATATATATTTTTTTACTGAATCAAACGAGTCGATTGTTTGTTTTTGTTACATCTCTAAGTTTATTTAAACTGCTTCTGTTGGTCGTACTAATGTAGTCGATAAAAGTTAATCCCTATAGTTTTATTTCCTCTAGTTTGTGATTTTATTGAACTTGATCGAGATTTTCTTCTCGTTCCTTAACAACAGCTGGGAAAGATTGTGATGCTAAAAATACACGAAGTTGGAACATGTCATGCTATTGTTCGCGCTTGACGCCCCGCCGCCGCCGCCAACGCTGAGCACTCTACCTAATGGAACCAGAGCTGCGATCGCATGATGAGCCACCTCCTATTGTAGAACCCGATATAGCTTGTTCGCCCTTAAAATTCCTCCTCTTCCCTGTGCCACGACGCTAACCATTGTTGCATTCCGGGTCACCACCACGCAGTAACCTCCCACCCTTGCCAGTCGAGGCCTACGTTACGCTTTAAGTTTCCTCTTGTAGAATGCTTTCATGGGCAAACGTGTCTCGTAAATACAGCTTACCGTCAAGCTAACCTGCCAAAAAGGTCTCTTCTATAGTGTCCTAAATCTAATATATATATATATATATATATATATATATATATATATATATATTCCTTTTGTAAGATACCGGTGAAAGCAATCAGTACTTGATGAGATTTTACCTCGCAATATCGATTTAACCATATAGAATGCGTCGTCATATAATAAAAAAAAATCAGGAACATGACAGAGAATTGCATTAGCTCTGAATGCTATTAACAATGTACATGTTTCTACACCGTGACAGTGGCGTGTTCACTGTGAATGTCAATTGTTATATAACAAATGACTGCGTTTGCTAATTGTTGTTCTTGTTTTGTTTTAGAACGGAGGGCGAGAAGCTGAATCATGTCCTGCTATTCACTATTCTCAACCCGGTGTACCCCATCACAGTGGTAAGTTCACCCCGTGCCATTGTGGCCTGTGTTCTATAGAACACCTGCGTGCCTTCACCTTTTTTTTTTCCTGCACCCACTTGATATCCAAGATGCTATTGTGTAACGATCCTTGTGTGTGTTTTTGTAGCACTCAATACGCACATATGCGATGGGGGTTGTTTTGCTAGCTGACTCGGAGTAAGGGGGGAAAAAATCAATATAATAATATTTTATATGTTTAATATATAAAATTATATATAAATTATATTATGTTTATATCAGTCTATTATTATAGTTTATTATTATAATTTATCGGACTTAATTTATGTGTATACGTTATATAATATTTAATACTCTCAGTATGCCTTTTTTTTTAAAAAAAAAAAAAAAAAAAAAAAAGAGGTGTGTATTTTTTTTTTTTCTTTGCTAAATATTTCAGTATCATTGAAAACATTATTAAAATTTAACAGAGCTAATTTCAAAGTAAAATATAATATACTTAATTTAAAATAAAGTGAAGTGATATAATAAATTTATTTTAAATGCTCATTTTCCTTGTAAAGGCAAGTATTTAATGTTGAATTTTTTTTCCCTTTCTGCTTAAGTACACTCATAAAAATGAAATTTTATTACTCTTCTACATCGAAATTGTAGACTTTAGATTTCATTAATATTTTAACATTTGTTTTTAACTGTAACATCATGAAACTTGTATTTTAATTTATATTTACGTGCAGGTAGAACAGTAGTTAATTTTTATGACAAATTAATGAAAGCGTCTTTAGCATATCAATGTTTTTTTTTTATTTTTTTTTAAAGATTCTTGTGTGCATGTTACTAAAGTTTTACTATTTGATAATTCTAAGACTGTTTCTTATCAGAAATCTGTAAGCATAGTTGCAGTGACTCTCTTTGATTAGTTTGGTCCAACTTTATTCACTGTGCCGTGAGTGGCATGCTAGAGTTAGCTCCACGCGGGTGGGCGTATACTGATCAGAATATTAGAGCGATGGCCCTCATGCTTTTGTATTTACAGCGGCAGCTCGTTACTTCTCTCATACCGTAAATCATCCCGCAGCTTTTAATCGCCTCAAATGTGATGTATATGTTTGAGTTTAATTTAGTTTTCGCACCGCCGCCACCGTTCCAATTACCGCGGCTAGCGCGAGGTCTCACGAACGAGTGAGCACGCGGTATATAGCAGACGGCGTGCATGTGATGCCACGCGTTGTTAGGAGACGGGAGGCATCTGCTACTCCGCGCAAATGTTTTTAACGATCTGCAGAAAAGAAATATGACCGTAATTTTAAATAAAAAAATGCGTAATAAGACTTTTTCTTCTCTATCTTTTTATTTATTATTATTATTATTTTCTTTAAAGAAGAAATTTATGTTGTTTTAAATTTATTTTATATTATTTACAACACCAAAAAATAATCTAAATGTGATATTTATTTATAAACATTTTTTAAGGTTTCTTAGCTCTTGAAAGCTTCTTTCAGTTATGTCTTACAAGTAATATTTATTTACTCGAATTTCTCATCGTTTGCAAATCTGGCATATAAAAAGAAACTCAATCCTTCAATCCTTATTTTTCATGTTCCATATTTTTACATTTTTTTTTTATCTCAGGTTACATGAGATTTTTTTCTTTATCTTCAATATATGTATGTTATATAAACATTGCGCGTTACTCTAAATTGCTTCTATATAAGGGCAAACATGATGGCGATATCGGCCGCTGGGATGCTGCAAGGAGCGACGAGCATCCCCCGCGCGGGGTCTAGAGGGCCCGCGGTGGCGGCGTGCCAGCCTGCATCGATCGGCCTGCACCGCCCCCAGACATTAAAAACACACTGCTAGCTGCTCTGTTGTGTAAGCTGCACTCGGGAAGTTACAAAAATTTTATAAACTCATTTCTTTTTCACGCGAAATTAGCTACGTTATTGTTAAGAATTTACTTTTTTTTTTATGAGGCTTATTTATAATTTCACACTCCCGAGTTTTTATTTGTTTACAGAAATTCAGACTTAATGTTTTGTTTTGTTTTTTCTCTGTTTTTCATTTTTGTAAATAAAGATAAAAGAAAATACGCTCGTGATTGAAGCAGTTTCGGATTAAAGCTGCACATAAAATGTTGTTAAAACAACGGTGTTATCTACTCGACGTAAAGTGTCTTGCTTGGTGATGCGGGGGCGGACTTACAAGCTTGAACCTCGATGAGCTGGAGTGATAAGACGTAGTGAACGTGGCATTCGCACAACTTGACGAGATTATGGAAACTCAACATCTGCGCCGCGGAGACGATCAAACCTCGCCACTTGCCTCACAACGGTTATTACATTTATCGCTATAGACTCACGTCAGTATATAAGTGTAACCAATCTTTAGATTTCGTCAACCAGCTATAATGGGAGCGATTCACGAAGCTGTTAGCCAGATTTCGAACCACGTTTAACTTAACCACGTTTAACTAGGTGGTTTAACACGTAAAACAGGTATAGTTAAACGTGGTTAGAAACCTGGCTAACTTCTTCGTGAATCGCACCCTATATATAATATACTCAAACTTTATACAGAAGCTTATTTGAAATTTAGAAAAATTATTAAAGAATATATTATAATATATACATTGTTCAAGAGAAAACAAATATATTAATTGTTACAAAGCGGGTAGTACTGTACATTATAAACATTTTCTATATTTTACAATTTATCTTTATATACGAGAAAATTTCAACTCCTTTTGTATATAAACCCAGTATTACATACATATACAATTTTTCCTTATAAGAAAAGTAAACATCATTTGTTTGTATGAAGATGAAATTTTCTTGTAAGGAAAAATTGTATGCAAAATTGTATCGTATATATAAATAAGCGACTTGTATACTTAGTTTGTATTATAAAATATATATTTTGCTTACATACGTTTTTTTATATATAATATTATATATTAATTAACTATTTATATTAAGTAAATTATTTTTAAATGATAATAATAAAATTGTATTTTTTAAATCCTTTACATAATATCTTAAAATTTTTCATGTATAAAGGAAAACTATATTGGGATAAAAAAAAATCAATTTTTCTTAAAGAAATTTATAAAATTTTCGTAGTGAAACTTCAAATTTCAAGGTACGGTCAGATCAATTTTATTTTCCTAGCTCCTACAGAACTACAATTAAGGCTTCTGATGTGAGACTATATAGGTATATATTCCATGTTATAATATTATTGCTACTCATATACTGTTTTCATCATCCGAAAGTAATTAAATTTTCCTAACGACAGGACTCTGAAGTATTTCTCACGTGTTCCAAATGCTCTTGAAGTGCCTTCCTTTTCTGAGAAGGTTTTAGTGTAGGTATTGCGGGTTGCCTTCATTGCGAATTGCGGGTTACCTGCTTGCAGAAGATAAGCTCCGCCCTACGTGGTAGAAACCTTGTGGTCTTTTGAGACGCGAATTAAGCTCATTTCAGATTCCTGGTTATATTCTGGAGCATATCTCTGCAAGCAGGTAACCTCTGCAATATGCGATGAAAGCATGCAACCTTCACAAAACTGCGTCACTTTTATTATTGACCCTTTAGCTTTATTATGCAGCAGTATACTGTTTTAATTTTTTACTCTCTGGCTTTTTTTAAATATCATATATGTATATATATATATATATATATAATTATATACTTATAATATAAGTATATAATATTATATACTTATATATAATATAAGTATATATATATCTCAGGGCTCGGTTCCGCGAACGTTTTTCGCGGATCCGGGATCCAGATCCGCGAACGTTTTTCGCGGAACCAGGATCCCGGATCCAAGCTCTCGGATCTTTTACGCGGAACCGGGATCCGGGATCCAGATCCGCGAACGTTTTTCGTGGAACCTGGATCCCGGATCAATGTGCCAGGGAGTCTATCGCGGAACCAGGATCCCGGATCCGAGCTCTCGGATCTTTTATGCGGAACCGTGATCCGCGATCCGGGATCCAGATCCGCGAACGTTTTTCGCGGAACCTGGATCCTGGATCCATGGAGCGGGAAGTTTATCGCGGAACCGGGATCCGGGATCCAGATCCTCGAACGCTTTTCGCGGAACCTGAATCCGCGATCCATGGAGCGGGAAGTTTATCGCGGAACCAGGATCCGGGATCCAGATCCTCGTACGTTTTTCGCGGAACCTGGATCCGCGATCCATAGAGCGGGAAGTTTATCGCGGAACAAGGATCCGGGATCCAGATCCTCGAACGTTTTTCTCGGAACCTGGATCCGGGATCCAGATCCTTGAACGTTTTTCGCGGATCTGCATGGATCCGTGAACGTTCTCGGAACCGAGCCCTGATATACAATGATATGTATTGTAATATACAACTATTACAAAAATAAATATATTACATATTATAATTATATAAGTCTTATATAATTATAATATGTAATATATTTATTTTTGTAATAGTTGTATATGGTAGAGTAATTAAGTCTGATAGTCTGTCTCAACTTTGATTCCTAATATATAGGAGTACAGCACAGAAATTTAATATGGTGGCTTCCTCAAAGAGCTTTTTACACTGAAATATTTGGTCTGAAAGCAGCTGATTTCTTCAAAAGGACAACCCATAAACTGAAATGACGTTGGATGGTGGAAAGCGTCTTTTCTACTTATCGTAGTACATGCAACTTGGTGAAGTGAAATACTCGTGTCTGACATTGTCTTAGTAGGCATGCAGAGAAAGAAAGACGAAGTCGTCTCACGCGGTTATTATTCCCGCGCAGTGAATCTGCTGCAGCCGAGCTTGTAAAGTGGTTAACGAGCTTGTTGTTACAGTAAAGCTGCGGAAGCGAGCTCGCGAGCAATCGAGCGAAAGAGTGCGCGGTGCCGTCACCCGGACGACGACGAATACGAGGAATATTTATTTGCAATTGTGAAGAGGAGCTTTCTGTCAAAGCATTTATTGTTCTCGAGTCATAAGGCTTCACTTTTACCTGAAGTACTTAATGAGATTTCATATATTTGCTGAAATTGGAGAAGAAGCAAGGGAAATTTTCCTTTCACTTACGATACCTCCTTCTTCTCTCAAAGATGTGTGTCTGATCTTTCTCAATGTCTCTTTGCGCTCACCTAACGGCAACGTCAGCTTTTCTATCAAAGAGAGAAATCTCATGAGAGCTAAAATAAACTGAATTTGCTTCCTTTTTGCCGCCGGAGGATTACAAGGTTTGAATTTCAATATATTGCTATCTATATACGTAAAGTATATACATTTTGTACATGTTATTTTAAAAGTATGTAAATAAATGTTCACTGTCAACCATAAGAGTTTAATTAAAATTGAAATATTTATGATACCTCCCTTGTATATAACAAGTATCTAAATTGGAATGGATCACCTTATTGTTGAAAGTTGGAAGTGTTATTGTTTGCTGGTTTGTGTAAATCAGGTAGGCCAGCAACCACCTTGTTATACGACAACGCCTCCAACACCCCTGTATGTGTTTATCCCCAGAAGACAACCCTGTTCGCCCTTAGCTGAGTGCCTCTGTTTTCCCTCCTTTCACCTGCCCGCATATACTCCTGAGGCTTTTACCTCCAAAACAGAACCATCTATTAGCCAAATTACCGTCGCGTCTCGTTACGCCACCGCCACATAAACCCTCCTTCTGTTGGTGTGCTCCTCGGTGGCGGTAGGCCGCTCTTTGATGGCAAACAAGGTCGTAGCAGCCAAGCATCTTCATATCGATCCCAACTCCCTACTTCGTGTATATTTTTATATAATATTTTACGAGTTCCAACTCACTAAAAGTTAAATGTTTTTTTTCTTTTCAGCATTTTAGTTTTAAACACTTTATCATATAATTCGATCTACAATTTTTTTATCGTATTACATTATGAAAAAAAAATCAATAAAAAATATGAAAAGTCGTTTTTTACTATATAATTTTTTTGTCACCAAAAAAAAAAAACAAAAAAAAAAAAGAAAAAAAAAGGGGAGCAAAAAATCATAAAAACGTGCGATATGAAGTTATAATTTTGATGGTGATGACCGTCATAAATTTTTTCTCCTGCTCCTTATATGTGCACCAACGACAATATGGCGCGAACATCCCCTTTAAAATTTTTACCCTACTCAACCGAAATTTTGCTTTATGATGGTTTGAAAATTTAATAGTGACCGTCGCCTGAGCTTTATAGCCAGCAGAAAGAGTGTGCAGGACATTTTTACTCATGAAACGAGACCCCAATGTATTAGCGAGGTCACGCCTATACTCCAACTACACCTTCCAGTTTGGTAACGTCACACCACGCGTCTGACTCGCCAATATATAATAATGGTTGGACGATATATTACAAAATTTAAGCATAAAATATATATATATAATAGTTTTGAGTTTTGACTATTAAAATCTACCACCTCAATAAATTTCAACAATATATAGTGGATTATTTTATACAAAGCTTTTATATACATAAATGTAAACTAACCTTATATTTACTTATAAATTTATAAAAGAATTTATAGCAACAAGAAGGTTATACAAATAGGTTTGTATTTATTGCGGTACTAACTTACTGCTGCAATAATAAGTCCATACACAGCTAAAAGGGGGACTGGTATATTCCAAGTTTGCCCGTTCGCTTGAGCCCCCCAGTGCTCGGTGTAGTGGCTCGATCGATGCCCCGGCCACGTAAATTGACACGTCAAGTGCTCCTCGCCGCTCTCTAATTCCACCCCGCTCACCGCCACTGCCACGGTATATATGTGTATGTGTATATGCCTACTCGGTAGTAGTAGTAGTAGCAAAAAGTAAACTCATCTCGCTACCAGCCGTTACCACCGCTCAGGGAAATTCAATAATGCAAGAGCTACCATATATGTAAAAGAGCATCTCTCTCAACTCCCTCTCTTGGATGTGTATAGATGGATTAATTGCAGTGTTTTAATTAATTTTGTGGTTTTAATACTGCTATATGTAGATCTCATATGATATGGATTTTTTTTTATATATTCCAACAGATAATGTAAATATAAATCTTTACAATATTTGCTCTAGAAAATATTTTTTTCAGTATAAGCAAGATATATACATAAAAAAATACATGATAACATATCAAAAATATAGAATCTATAGAAAAATAATATGAGATGATATATAAGTTTATTTTTATGGAAAAATATATAGAGAAGTATATAAAATTATATATTTTTTCAGTAGATATGAGTTTGATGTTTTTGTTACTTGGAAAGATGTGTTGTTATCGGAGCTGACCAAGAATTGCATGCACGTGACCGGTCTTGTTGACGTTGTCAGCGCTTTGGTTAGAGGCATCATATCAGTCTGTTCTTTGGAAATTTCAAGAAAATATATAACCATTTTTCCGTTCAGTACCGCAACTCGTTTTCCTTCACTTCGTCTTTTATATATGTAATATATATACATGATAGTCGATATCGAAGTCTAGTGCCGTAAGCTGTAATCCATATCTCAGATAGATAAATATAGTGTGGATCCATCCCGGTTATATTGCACGATGAAAAACGTTGCTCCGTACTAATAAATGTTGTCTATGTCTATCGACTGTATGTGAAGGAAAGTCTTCCCCTCACATGTTGGAATCAATCCACCACGACGGAAAAGCTGCAGTTAGAAATATCGTCTCTTCTTTCCGTGACCTGCTGCTGGTCCGTCGCTTTATTGCCTGTGCCATAGTGGGTGGACAGCGGGTGAGATGGCACGGGCGATAGCACCAGCGGCGTCATACTATATAACATATCGAACCGCCGTCACAGACGCTCACACCCTTATAAAACGCGTCAAAATGTTGGTTAGTAGAGACACGTATAGAATAAGTCTATTGTTATACAGTATATACAGTACTAGATCAGTATATATATTAATGATGATTTAAAGTTTTCAGTTTTAAATTTTTATATAATGATCTTATTTAAACTGAGTTTACTTCCCCTTAGGTCTTACTAAAAAAGAAAGTAGAAGATAAATAAAAGTTTATCTCTACACTACTATTTTCTTCGTCGCTGGAGACACAGAGAGAAAAAGAGATCGTTAAATTTTCCGTTCGGTTTACTGTTCCTATAGGATCATGTGTATATGCATATTTTGTATATAATGTATGTATAAAGAAGAGCCCATGGGTACAGTTCATTCTGTTAAAATATTTTATATACTTTTTGCACGTAAATGCAAAATTAGGTTATAAATTTTATCCTCGTTTATATTCACTTTTAAAACATGCGAGTTTTGTTTGTCCTCTTTTAACAAGTTAGTGCGTAAGTTTGAAATTGCGAGCCACTATTTGTTTAAGTTTTGTCTACCGGTATAATTGTATATTGTCAACTAACGCTATATAGGTATAACATTTAAGTTCCGAGACGAAGCATGCAGGACAATTTTCCAGACCGCAGACGACATCCTTTGTTAGAGGACGTCCACTCTCGCTTGTTTGTCACGGGGTGATGTTTTCAGTAGAGTCTCCCTGGAGATCTCGCATCTCGCCCGTCGTGTGTCGCTCCAACTTGAATTCGTATAGTTAATCGAATGTAACGTTACTCCCGGAAGTCATGCTTTCTGGCTGTCCTATGTCCTATCTGTATATATATATTGAAACTGCAGAGTAATTTTAGTCTCAACACTTTTCTCTTTGTTTCCTTATTGTCTTTATATATATAATATATATATATATATATATATATATATATATATATATATATATATATATATATATATATATTTATTTATAATATATATATACAGTATATATATTATTAGAATGGGGAGGATTGACATTAAAAAAAATTATAGCATTGATTGAAAGTGTAAATTGTAATTGAAAGAAAATTATCAAATTTTGTTCTCATGCTTTTTTTTTTTTTTTTTTTTTTTTTAATAAACTGAAAAATTATAACCATGCTTCGTTCCAGCGTAACTCTTTCCTTTAATTAATATATTAAGAATATATAATTTATTTATATAATTTATTATATATAAGACGTTGACGGCAAAAAAGTTTCGTTAATTTGTAAAAAAAAAAAATCTTTGGCTATGTAAAGGTGGATTTAGATAGCGACAACGGCGATGCGACGCAATTTTGACGTAAAAGCTGTGAAATCCTATGCGGTGGCGAATTTTCGCCGGGAATCGCGTTAATTACGTTGCTCTTTTTCTTCTAATTGTCAAATATGGCCGCCAATGGATGTTACAACAAGTGAGCATTATTCGCGTCGCGTTGCATGATAAAAATCGCCATGTGAATCCACCATATGGAGAAATTAATGAAAAGAAAATAGTCTGATTCTCGAAGGCAGTTATCCAAATTTCTCAGTAACCACGTTTAGTGTCATTGAATTAGGCTAGCGCTAACCACGGTATATGGATAACTTTTTGTATAAAGGCGGATTCACATGGCGATTTCAACATGCGACGTGATGTGAATAATGCGCACTTGCTGTGACATCTATTGGCGGCCATATTTGGTGAGTAAAAAAAAAAAGAGCATCTCAATTAACGCGATTCCGCTGCCGCAACCTGGCGAATTCGCTCGCCACATAAGATTTCACAGCTTGTGTGACAAAATCGCGTCGCATCGCCACTGTCGCCATCTGAATCCGCCTTAACTCTTTCGTGAATCGATTCCCATTATGTATGCTCTATTTATTTTTGCAGCACATTTTGCAAACAGGTTTTAATCTTATCATATACATTGACTGAACTCCATATAGCTAGCCAGGTCGTTTAATCTCTCCTTTATTTGTGTGTTTCAGGATGTGCTACACACGATCTGCGCTCCAAACGGCCAGGTGGTTCGTATCGTCATCTTCAAGAAGAATGGCGTGCAGGCCATGGTCGAATATCCTTTTCAGCGACCGTCTTTGTGACCTTTTTGTATACCGTGTCTCGGGGGCTGTCTCTCAACTGGCAAACAGGCGCCAGCCGTGCGGGATTTGATTAAACTAGTCGATGAAGGAAAAAAAAAAAGAATAAAAAAAAATGGTTATCCCAAGAAAGGCGTGAAATATTGATGTTGCATGTTTTATAGCTTTTAGAACGACGAAAACACTCTCATATTGAAATTCAAAAAAAAAAAAAAAAAAAAAAACTAACTTTGTTTTGTGTCTATATGTGTTTATAGATATAGAGCTAGCTACTTGTTGTTTTTTCTCTCTCTTCATTCTTTTCTTTTATAATTTATAAAAAGCACATGAGACACATTCTATTTTTAACATTAAATATTAAAAAAGAATTTTGCTTCTTTTTTAAGAAAGATAATCTGTTGCCGTGCTGGTATATAAAAATTCCTAGTACCGTTCTTCTTCTTATCTTTTTTAATTTTGTGTAGTAATGATCTGTGCTAGGCGGTGGTAATGAAGTCTCCGCTCGTCCATCACTGCTGGCTTTCACTTAGCCCGGCAGCCGCCACTGGGGCCCGTGTTCCCCTCTCCTGCCTGGCCTCCCCCTTTCTGCCAACCGCTTTATTTTCATAAAACTACATCTCAGCTCACTTTACGCCACTAGAATACGGAAAAGTTGAAAATATAAATAATGGATTTTGATAGCACAGCAATATTTTAGACAAACCATGTATATATACCAAAAGTATAATTTTTATATTATATTTTTATGTTGAAGAATAAAAAATTTCCATAATGTGTCTCAAACAATAAGCTCTTCCGACAGGAGAAATATATGTTTCATATTTAATTTACATATATTAGCAGGCAACAACAAAATAAACTTGACCTATTTTTATAGTTGCATGTCATTAGTAATAATATAGAGGAAATAAATTAAGCTACTATGTATTAAAACAAAATCCTGTCAAGTTAATGCACGCAACTTGCACGCTAGTCAGAACATTCCATAACAAGTCATATAATAGCTAGGTGATAAGATCAATCAACATTGTTATAACAATTACAATAAACCCGTGTCAATAAACGTTAATATAAGCATTTATATGCCCAGACTGATCAAATTGCACGTCACAACAGTATGTCGATATTGGCAGCTTGCAAAGAAAAAAAAATAATAATAAAAGAAGTCATATTGACAAATGGCTTTCTAGCTACAGAGAAATGTTGCCTGTCTGCCATTCAATAAGTTTTGAATGGTTTTGTGGAGTTTTGGCTGGCTTGATGGTTACAGCTCGCGAGGAGAATTTCATGGCGATGGGTACCATGCTATTGCTGCAGGCAATCGTGTGGAAGAAAGGATAGGCGAGGAATGTATGGCGATATATGTGGCTGTTTGAGAGAAAGAGAGAGAAACGATGCACGGTAACATAAAATGCGATACATTTAGGCCACAGCGCGGTGCTCTGATCCCATCCAAGTCCCCTTATTTACGTCAGCTAGCCACATGTCCAGCAGTGAAGCAGGATATCTCCCGAGAGGACGAAATCTGCCCGACTGGTCGCTCGTTCTCCAAGGCTTATATAACCCGCCGTCCACTCTCGCTACAAAGCCGTTGTTGGAGTCACAGAAAAACTTATTCGAAAAAAATAAAAAATATTTTTTTTCCCATCTCCATTGTGAGTACTTTCAAACTGACTCCGAGCATATGGTCAGAAGCTGACTTCACTAAACAGTTTGATGCGTTGATAGAGAAGCTTCACATTTTTTAAAAAATGAGATTTTCGACGTTGAAAAGGGGTAGACAACTACTGCTATCTCTTAACCTGTCTCTCACTTATATGTAACAGTAAGATACCTTTAAAATATATATACTAAATGTATATTCTTTTTAACACGTGTTGTAAAAAATTCTGTGTATAAAAGAAATTAAATTACAAAGCTATACTCTGAAATTAATTAAAATCCATAATTTTTTAAGTAACACATTTTGATCATTTTATTTTCAGATTCAATCAATATTCCAATCAGAATTTTACTGACCATTTTATCTGCGCTGGCCAATTTTAATTTTTTTCCGCCCCACCTAAACGTGACGATATAAAAAAAAAACACGCCCTTTTTATGCGTTCAGTTCAAAGCAAATAAAAAAACAAAACATAAACCTCTACATTCTCTTAACGATTTTTAAAGTTTTTTTAAACCCTCCAAGCAGATATACTTTGCTTTCACGTCACATTCTGTCTACAAACGTTACATTTACCGGGAATTGAACTTGCTGCTGTGTGTGAAGAAGGTCCTATTGACGCTGCTGCTGGCAGACCCAGGTAATCCATTGGCGAGTAAGGGTGGCTAGATTACCCCGGTATACACGCAGTGCTAGAATTCCCGGGAGCACAGCTACAGTCAAAACGAACCACTATCCCCATGCATGGGCAAGATTCCTTAGAATGACCACATTTTCTTTTTGGATTTGAGTTTTTGACACAGTATAATTACTGTATGTCTGTATGTTGGTTTCATTAGTAAAATATGTAGAGGAATTACATCAAAATTTAAGCTTCCGTTAAAGACTTAAAATTATTTTTACTATTGTGGCAAGCTACATGAGCCCTTGTCGGGATTCCTCGTGCGCAATCCTGCCGCAGCAAAATGTAATTCACTCTCCAACTGGATGGTATATAGAGACCCAGCCAAACAGTCAGTCGCCTTCCCGATTGCAAACCGCAATATCATCTTCCTACCTCGCCTCTTATATAGAATATATAACATTGTGCAAAAATATATGAAGAATTCAATTGAGTTCCACGCTTTTCATATCTCAATATGATATTTTCTTCCTTTTCATAAAAACAGCTTTCACATTGTTGATTTTTTTTCCCTTGCAATAAAAAAGAAAAATTGAAACGGATGAAAAAGTTTACTAACATCGAGAAAAGCGTGGGCACATCATGTTATATATCCGTTGCCAGAGATACATTGTATGTTCTATAATATCAACTGCTTTATATTTACCTTATGAAAACTTTTTTTTTCTCCTTTTCATAAGCTAGAAAATTTTGTTTCCTTTGCTTGGGGTTAGGTAAATTGTAAGGATAATAAACATATGCCAGTCATATCGTTACTTGGCCTAATTAGAGGTAATGAGCACGACGGAGGAGACGCCGCCGCTAGCGTGCCCCAAGATCGTTGTGATGTATGCAACCGGTTGCACCGCTCTGCGCGCCTATTAGCCTATCTGGCTAGGATAGAACTGCAAAAATAATGTGAGACTGGAATTAATTACTTATTGTCGTGCCATTGGCCTCCTCTTCCCTCTACTTTCAAACTGATCCAATTATAGGTCAATATATTTATATACATGATACATATAATTATATAGTCAATTGTTTTACAAAATCCGTTTACATTTTGAGTTATTAATATGTAAATATTTCTCTGCTATTAAAAAAAGGCACACATTTAACATGGCTGGCTAATTGAAAATTAAACTAGAAGTTAAACATCTAAGTATAAATAATATACTTTGAAGTAAAATTTATGACTTATTTTCAAGTACCAAGCTTATACTGGACAATGTAACACTTAGTTATTGCGAGTATAGCTGGCGATTCATTACGCGCTGTTAATGACGTGTGCTTGCCGGTGGCGGTGGCACGTGTGACTATATCGTGTTCATAAAGAGTACAGTGTGTAGAACAAGCTTGTTACCGAGGGAGAGTCGTAAAGTGTTGCTGCTGTTGGCTGACGGGCTATTGCTACTGCATACTTGACGCTTTATTGCTACTGCACCCGTCCCACTATAGAGGCAGCTGATGAGCGCTATAGCAAAATTTTACTGCAGTACAAAGTTTAGTGTAGGCTCCGTACTTTGTTAATATTAGTGTCACCATGCAACGTTGAAATATTAAATTTGAAATTTGAAACTACTCTCGTAAAATAGTGTACAGTTTTACAATGCTCTACCCTATAGTTAGTAACTTTAATATAGGGGTCTAAAGGAAAAGTTTTTGGTTTAGGTTACCAGTTTTGAACTTAAAGGTCGAAGCCAATAAATATTACGTTTTTATTGTTTATTATTTTTTTAGTATCAACAAATTTATCGTTTACTATTAAAAACTAATCTCATAAAATGGAGACTGAAATATAATATATATTATCTTCTTTCATTAGCACTAATAGTGATTTGCAGCTTTGCTTGATACAGTATAAACACAAAAATATTGTTATATTAAAACGTAAAAGTCTCGTTTTTTAGATCATTTGTGCAGTTATATGTATCGTAATATTTAATAAGACATTTTGTGACACATGCGTGCTATGTTATTAACACGTGATTTTCAAGAGCCTTTTATGTCTTGTATACCCTTATAATATCTCCCCATGGGTATGATTATATGTGAAACATTTCGTTTCATATGGTCGATGACATCACCACTGCGATGGTGGCGCCACATCTGCTGTGGACATTAAGGCTAGCAGTGGGCGCCGCGGGTGACTGACAGGTTATGGCCCATGTCAGTGCGCTCGGCCGCCTGCCTGACTGCCTCTCTAGACGGAAATACGCGCTAGAACTCAAGTACCCCGTCAGTCCAAGCACGATAAATCGACGCTTAAAAGCCCCATGGCCATCGGGAGATGATCACAGACGCGTGTGATATGTGCCAGTCTTCATCACAAATTGATACCTTATTCTCTCTCAGATTTTTCCCTTTATTGATTGTTTACTTTATATAATGCAGTAAGAAGTAAAAATAAAATAAAAAATGGTGCATTTTATATGCTCATGGCTATACAAAACCCGCATCAACATTCCGCTTTATAGAACTAACAAAGCAAAGCAATTAGCATATTGCAGTTTGTGTTATAAAAATAAAACAAAAACAATCTTGTACAGTCTCATTTACTTTTTATATATATAATGCAAGTGTTTGCTTCCATCTATATATGTACTTATGTAATAACACTTTTTTTTAACGTTCCACAAAGAAATTGAACGACATAGAATGTCTCCAGACAGAGAACCCACTTTCATGTTTCATCTTTCACGTAAGCTGATTACGTCGTCGGTCGTAATCCTAGACTATGACTTAAATAAAAATACTACATTTTCTTCATTTTTTGCTATATTTGTTGATATAACGTACGTATACTGTAGTATAATTCCGCTGTCTGCACTTGAAATCGCTTTTAACTGCAAAAGTAGGAGGTGCCAGTGATGGAATTATGAGTGTTAGTGTTGGATAGATGCCCACAGCCAGCGGTCTGCTATGATGGTGATGGCCAATTATCGCACCATTACTCTCGTTACCGTGTACTATCTGTAACCACTTGGCTCCTGTCTGTACACCGGTGTCTTTCTGCACAGTTTTGTTAGACACGTGCGCAAGTGTCAGGTGTTAGCGTCCTCTCCAGGGACGACGTAAAAACAGTGGGGATGCAGGACGTCACTTTTTAAGAATATATTACCTCTTAGATTATTTGTTTGTTTTTTTAATCTTGTTCATTTTACTGCATACCGATGAACCCGCGTTCAATATTTAAAACGTTTTTTAACAAAATATTTTAGAAATATTAATTAAAATTAATTGAGTTTTATGTTTATTACATGTTGCAATGTTGGTCATAATAATTCGAATTAATTACCCATATATAATGTTTATTATACATTAATGAAATATGATTCCGTACTTTATATGATGTACATTATTAAAATTCGTAATTCGATACATGTATAATATACTGTATATAACGTATAATTATAATTTATAATGTAAAATTTCCATTGGTCAGTTTTATTCTCATATCAAATCCATAATATATCATTTTTGTAATAAGGATCGATTAATTTCAATTTTGTTGCTATATTAGTACAATTTTGATAGGCTGTAGTTTGTTTTGATAAGTCAAGTTCAGACATGAATATGCAGTGGGGAGAGGTGATTGGATTAAGATTACGCCGACCACCAACCACCCCTTGACCGCTTGCTGCTGGACCGACGGCCGGGGGTTGATCGATAGCGAGCAGCAGGGCCACGACCCTCCTACTCACTTCGCCCGTCCTAACGAGAGACTTACCAATTACAGCGTAAACACTCGCCTCACTGCCTTTTAAATCTATTACCCCGAGCTTGAGAGTTAGCTGCTGGGGGTGCTGTCCGAGTGGAAATTATTTAAGGATAGAGAAAAACTGTAGAATGAAAAATTATTTGATGTAAGCAGAACTATAAACAATAGTATTCACAGAACTTTGCAATATAATATATTTGTTGTCATATATTTTGCAGTGTAAATTTTAATTTCTATTCTATATACACGTTATATTTTCGTTATAAATCATTCTAGTTTATATTTGTACAAGTCATTGTGAAAAACCATTTGGAAATGTAATACGAAGTGAACGGCGGAAGGCGAGTGAACACATGCCACTGTCTTGAGATTTGCTACTCGGAAGGAGTTCCTTACAACTGAATTGAGTTTCTTATCTAGCATTTTTGTACGCCATTTAAATTTCATTCGTTTTACTGTGATTTCCCTTGAGAAACAGCAACAGCAGTATATATATATAGATATATATATATATATATAAACACACGAAATATACAACATATTTGTGCCTTAGCTCGGCAGCAACAAACAAAACACGAACGTATGTCATTCATAATGCAGCCAAACTGTGTTGGGTGGGCAAGTCGTTCCCCAGATGATAAAACACAATATGGCCCACGCTAGCCGATAACTAGAACCTTCCGGCCATGTTTATTGGTTTCCGTAGGGGATGAGGAATACGTAATAGGTTCTATCTTTATTGGTTAGAGAAGAAATAACTTCTTATTCTAATGTAAGATTTTTAAGGCCCATTTCAAATTTAAGTGCTGCCTTACTCAAATTTTCACAATTCAATTCATTTTATCTTTACAAAGTAAGTTAAAAAAAAATATCACGTAGCTTGTTATATAAAGAAATTACTTTGTATAATTTTTCATTTAATTCTCGCATTGATCGTATGATTTTGTAAAATTTTATAGGAGCCTGTTGTACGAACAGACGTATCGATTTACCAAGCATTCCTTGAACACGTTTGTGTGCGTGCTGCGAATACATTATGCTTGAGAAAATCGAGTGTTTACTGAAGGTTTGCTTGAATGTCAAGCCCAAGTGATTGCCGGGTGCTAATGTGTTCTCTACGCCGTCACCACGTAATTATTTCGCTCGGAACATGTCAACTGTGAAAATAATTTACACACTAAGCTTCTACATTAAAAGAGAGAAGAAAAGAGGAAAAAACAAGGTTTTAAATGCTATTAAAATTTCATTGTAGTTTAATATATCCTCTGGCGTTTTTTAAATGGTTATGTTATATTTTTAGGTTAACAAAAAAATATTATAGCTCAAGTATCATATCACGCTTTTTTATGTGGATAACCAAATTAAATACTCTTGCAACAGTTTATAAATATTTAATTAATATAAAATATAGCTTAAAAAGAAATATAACAAGTTAAATATATTATATATATATTAATATATTATTATACTTTGTTGTGCATAGTGATACAAGTTGTTATTTATGTATAATTATGGACGATCGACGTTATGTCTTGAGTTTAATATTATTGACTTGCTTATATTGTATAATCAATCGAAAAGCAATAAAGATTATGAATGTATGAATGTATGAATGTATGTGTGAGAGAGTTATTGTTCTCCTTTGCAGTGAGATTAATATCAGGGTCTAAAAAAAAAAATACAAGCAAAGTTTATTCAGATTAATACGTGTGTTGTAACAAATGATGTTTTGTTTTTGTTTTTTTTCTTTTTATGTTTGTTCAGTTTGTTGTCATATGTGAAGCTTGTTTACCTTAACTAGTAGCACGTTCGACAGCATCGAGTCTGCAAAGCGCGCCAAAGAAGCTCTCAACGGCGCAGACATCTACTCGGGGTGCTGCACGCTCAAGATCGAGTTCGCAAAGGTGAGTGCAAACTTTGAACCAACCTGCTGACCACAATCAACGGACTGTTGACGCTTATTATAGTTATTCGCTATGTGCGTGTTTATAAGAATTAGATTGTGGACACACTTTACAAAGAATTTCAGAGTAAGTGAGCAATATTAGCATCGCATCGTTCTGTAAACGCGTTCGTTTACAAGTAAATACTAAATCCATCGTAATTCAGATAACATTGTCCCACATATACCATATATTCGTTTCAACAAATAACTTGATTGTATATTCTGCTTTATAACTCGTGTCTGAAAGTAAAAGTGTAGCATGTTGTATATCGGAATTTTTAATCACCTATTGGAACCGATGGCGTGAGGTAATTAGTGAGATAAAGTTCTAGGAACTTTAATGAAGCATGTTTAACAGATAGTGTGTTGCTTATAGCATTGTATATAGTTCGTAGTATATGTGTGGTGATACTGGACCAATTATCACAGCTCCTTGATTACAAGATAGAAATTTAACATAATAATTAATAATAACTAAAAACTCTGCTAATATTCTCTGATGATCTTCATGAAAAATTAAACCCATTAATTAACAATATCAAGCAAACAACAAACTAAAAGCGATAATTTTTAAATTAATTTTGCGTTTATAGTAGTTCGATATTTACCGGTCTCACAGTATCTAAATTGATTTTTTTCCCCTTCTCATAATTGAGTTAATATGATTTATAATGATGAATGCATTAAATTACAGTTAACTTCTTACAAAAATTACCGAAAGGCAAAGGATAAATGTTTTAAAATCTAAACACATGCAGACTTAAAAACTTTCACTTGTAATTGTTCCATTGATGAAGGCCAATTGAGATATGAAATGCAACGTTGCCAGCATGTAATTATGTAAACAAAAGAACGCTTTTCCTTACGACTTGGTAGAAACAGAAGCACATTTTATAATATTTAAAGTTTTATATTAAAAAAAAAATACACAGAATGATAATGTTTAGAATCACATAAAGTTTTTGTTTGCTTTTATTTCTTATGTTATTGTTTAGATGAAAGTTGTGTTAAATGAAGTCGAAGGAGAAGAAGACATTTAACACGTATTATCAACCGCCATGAAAATGTGTGTCTTATATCATTCAGAGTTAAAAATTTTAAAACTGAAAGAAACTTTTTCTCGATCGATGTGTTAACGTATACAACATTCTGTTTTTAAGAAAACACAGAAATAGATTATAACGTCATGTGGTACATTTATTTCCTTAGTGAATTCCACTTTAACAACTCATTCCGTATTTTTAGTACGTAAAAAAGAAAGAAGGCTCTTAAGTAAGACTCATCTTTTTTACAAAAGAAAGGCAATCATCAACATTTCTTTGCCCAGTCGAGACTTGAATTCCGGCTTGCCACGCCTCCCATATATATCAGCTGGTGGATCTACGACTGACAGTCGCGTGCTCATGTACTGCTGCAGAAACTATCCTTTGTGATCCATGCTCAGTACACGACTCAGTGATGTATGTACTTCAGTAGTATATATCCAGTCGTCGCTTTTTAAGCACACTGTAATAAATAGTACTTTACGTGACGGCGTGGTACATGCTGCTGCCAACTGCTTCTCTACGGCATATTTTAATCATGAATATTAAGTGGGAGGGGCACACTGAACATCAGCGAGTGATTTTAATGAATATCTCGCGAGAGAAACTTTCAACTTCTTATATTTATTTGTTGTTTTTGTAAGCAAACTTTGGCAACGTTTGTGACATCTTCTTCTTCTCTTGAAAGGGTTTTCAGTTGAGACGACAAAATCGTATTTAATTCTTATGCACACATTTTCCATTCAGTTAGTCACCGTCTCTGAAATGCTCCCGCGCGCCTAACGTAGTTTTTGTCCGAATTGTTTCTCCTCCTCGCCTTCTCTTTTTCTCCCTCCCCCTCTCTTACTCTTGCTCAATATTTGAGCACCCTCCCCACAATGTTTTCCATGGAGAGGTCCGCCGTTATGTAATTTTATGCAAACTTTACCTTCGCGTGTAATTAAAGAAGCTTTTCTTATATAATGGCCGGAAAAAAAAATGTTAAAAAAATACTTTTTAATACTGCTTTATAAAAAAAAAATATAAGAATAATGAAATCACCATAGTAATGGCATGATAAAACTCTGTTTAAGTGCTCCCTGTTGAGTATTAAATTTACAGACCATCGCTCGTTTTGAATAGCGATCACTTGTTTAATATTTTCATTTCGCAATTTTGCAATGTTATAAAATGTACCGTACAACCTTATGTAACATTTTTAGTGTAATGAATGTGTAAATATTATACTTCACATATAATGTGTGCATTACAAGCGCTGTGTATACACAAAGTGCACGTGAGTGGAAAAATAAACATGAATGTTTGTGTGTGTTTTTTTTTCTGTAAAAAAATAAGGGGTTTATTTCAATAAGTGTAATATAAAATCAATGCTGCTGGATTACTCATATCGTTCTCGCTTTAACTTCAATTGCCAGTTTAAAATGCATATGCAGCCCAACAAATGTAGGTATTTACTCTCGGAAGTAGTCAAAAGTGGAAGGATTCTATAGCCTTAATATAAATATTGATATTTTAACAATTTGTAGAGAGGTTGAAAATTCTAAAATGCTTTCAGCAAACTTTGAGATTTAAAACATAAATAAAGGAATCTTGCACTTCTGAATTCTACTTCTATATGGGAGTACTATTAGTTGTGGGCTGTGGTTTTGAATGAACATTGTTAATGCTAGTCTATCGGTGAAGGGAAATATATATGCTTTCTCTTCATAAACAGTATTTGAAATCTTGTGCAAGATTCCTCTCACAATTCAATGTGCATCATGGCGGCCCCATCAGCTGTTCAATTTACAATGAATTCATATATAGAACGTGACGCTGATAAAATTGGTCTGGAAGCACCTACTTTGAGTAACGGGACCATAGGAGAAATCGAAGGTTTAAGTGGAAAGGTGAAGTTCGAGGTATTGTCAATCTCCTCTCGTTGCCCCCCAAAACCCTGAAAAAAAAATCAAATTCCCTCTCTCCCACAAAACCGAGACTGGGATCCCTTCTTGTGTATATAATATATATGTACACGTGCTTCCACGATAATATTATATCGCTATTATTCTGCTGTGCGAGCGCTGGAGTGTTATCTCCGAGGTTCTTTGTTGCCTGAGAGCTGCTCGATACACTCGCGATCAAGTGTCAGGCGGGTGAGCATCCAGCCCTGCTTGACCCGGCAGCTCGGCATGTGTAGGGCCCTTCATCGGCCGCCTGTTCATGGTAAAGGAGGAGGCACAAATCCGCCAGTATGTATGTTGTCGCTGGGAAAACATGCATGCACCTTACAAGAGAGAGCTGCAAGAGGTTTTGAAATTTCTTAAATTAATATTATATTCGTACAAACTCGGCTTCTTTTTTATAAGTATTCTAATATATTCCATGTATATTGTATAAATCTCTTCTTTTTAAAATGTGATTTTTCATGTTGTCGTTTACATGATCGTTTTAGATTTTAACCGTATAAATTTTAGTAAAAGCTTTTTGATTAGTTGTATACTAAAATGAATTGGACTTGAACATGTGCCAGCAAGTACGTAGTTAGTTTGCTTGCTCATCTGATGAATTCTTCTAGCTAGTTTGCCGCACGCTCTTGACACCGTGGCAGGTAGATACAGTAAAGCGAATAAAAAATTTCCAACAAAAGTAGATTGAACTAGCGTGAGAATCTCCAGTTAGTATAACTGCGTCAGGTTATATTTGGCTCGTAACGAAAATCTGACGTTCTGATATCGTACAAACCAAAGTTGGCTTTATACAGGTTAAGCCTTCGATTTGACCATTGTTAAAGGGCTTAGCCTATCAGATTCAAGTATTTCAGGACCCATCGTGCCGCGAAACTTTGAATGCTCCCATGATTAGTTGACAGTTTGCAACGAAGGATCTAGATAACTGGCCCAATACGAGCCGAATACTTTCGAGCATCCCATAGCCTAAATGAATATGACGGCCAGTGGAGCTCAAAGCCTGTGTTTCATCTTTGAAATAATCATCAAGTCTTTTTTTTTTTTTTTTTTTTACCTAGAATTCTTGTGTTTAGTATTTTACGTATAACATACGAGAGGATAATTATACTGATGTGTACAGCACACTGCATGTCAGCTTATTAAAAGCAAGATCCCTTTACTTATTGTTAGTAAAGGGATCTTGATTAAAAGAGAATGAGTATTCGCATACAATGATACAATTAGTTTAGCCGTGCTACTTTACGCGGAGAGACTAATGTCGTATTATTAGTGTAGCTAGCACGTAACACGTGACTCGTGAGCCAGGAATGAATTGAGTCAATCCGCTGGCACGCAGCGTCGGTGTCGCCGAGTGATCGGTAAAAAAAATACCACTTTGTCCCCACACAGGGCTCTTGATAAATTTAGTTCCTGACCGCTGCCAACGCCAAGTTATATCCTCTCTTATGTTCACCACACACTCCTCTTGGACCACAGCATAAATTGTGGTACACAAGGCTAGGTCGTTTAAATGTGGTAAATAAAAACTTGTAAGAAGTTTATAAAACATGGATGTATCTCTATGCCAAGATCTCTATGCCAGTTTTCACTTCTCGAACGAAACAATGGTGGTGATTGCTAGCCAGCATGCATTCATCATTTCATACAGGGAATTGAATAGAACTGATGTCAGTCTCGATATATTCTGAATGTTCATTGATTGGCTGCATGGTTTGAAAGACCGGTTGATGGCATGCAAGGTATAATACGAGCGTGAGCGCCAACCGATTGATTGTTTCAATTCATAACCTAGTCGGTAGCAGCTACCGTGCGCTGTTGTTGAAGTTCCGCAATTCCATCCACCCTCTTCTTCCCTCACTTTGATTTCAGTATGATAAATTACAGTAATTAACCCCCGGCCTTATCGTACAATAGAGAATGTACTTTGTATAATGTGTATACCACCACCACGAAAATTTATCGTGCATACCAGATCTTGTTAATAATAATAATTAATTTTCAGTTGAGCTTTTGTTTTAATTAAAATCATGCCAAAAAGTTCCTCTTTTGTGTATATATATGTAACCCTCTACTCTTGTGTTTATCCTCAAACATTTTGACATAAAAATAAATATATAAATCTTAAATATCTTGTATAATTTAACTGTTTTTTTCTTCTTTATTTGTATTATAATTTGAATGCTTTAGTATTCCCGTGAGATACAAAAAAACAAGAGACTTTATACACGATATACAGTATACAGTGTCACATAATGGGAATTAATGGGATGAAATCTTCTCTAAGATATATACTTTGTGCCCTTGTGTGTGTGTGTTGGAACATTTTAGCTACTACGTTACGCCGTCACGAGCCAAGAATAGCTAATTCGTTATCTCGGGTATTTATGACGAGCACAGAAACGTTGTTACTCTTATGACGTGTCTAGCGAATTAATGAGGTGGCCTCAGCGACGGTGTGCGGAGAGATGCGTCGTCGTTCATCATGCGTGGTAATTTGTCATCGTTCTGAGCGACCGCGAGGGCACCGCGCAATGATCACCACGTGGCACACCTGACGATGGAATAACGACGTGAAAGTCGCCGCCCAAATCTGAGATAAATGGACGTAGTTACAGCAGTTCACAGTCTTGAGAGAGTCCCAAACTGGGATTCACCATTGTTTTACCTTACACTAAAAATTTGTCTCAGATAAGGACAAAATTTGAACCTAAAAATCTCCCAAAATAAACAGAAACTCGATGCAAGATAATTTGAATACATTTTTAAAAACAGAATAAGAATATTTTTAATTCAGCTCTAAATCATGTTTATACATTTGCTGTTGACCTTAAACTGGGTTTCACATGATGTATCATTATGGCAATTTAAAATACATATGCGACTTACCTTTAAGGTAACATAATCTCACTACAAGAATTTATATTAAAAAATAATTTTGATCCGTATACATATTATATAATTATAGTGAAACTCTATCCTAAGACTATCCTCTAACTAATTCATTTATCTTTAAAATGATAATTAGAGTTTTTCCATTAAAAATAGCTGTAGAATGGGAGTTAAATTAAAATGTTATTTAGCCGGCATTAAGCGACACGATAGTCCTTCCTTCATCTTCAATTTCATCTCCTCTTGAAACGACTATTGTATTGTATATACACGAGGACCGGCAATTGTATTGTAAGGTCGTATCATGTAATACCCGCTTTACTCGGATGTTTGTTTCTTTTCTCTCTTCTCTCTCTCTCTCTCTCTCTCTCTCTCTCTCTCTCTCTCTCTCTCTCTCTCTCTCTCTCTCTCTCTCTCTCTCTCTCTCTCTCTCTCTCTGTTATATTGTGAATTGTAAAAACAAATAATGAGATTACTGGACAACTTTCTTGTCCAACAATGTACAAATGATATTAAGAGTTTTTGTTTTTTTTGTAACAAAAATAAGTTCATGTTTTTATAAAACATGAAAGACTCCGAGCGAGAAAACTTTACAGTGTTACATTTCTTACAATTACTATAAAAACATAAAAGAAAGAAAAAAAAAAGCTTCTATTGACATCTGAATTAGTGGATTTTATTATCTAGTCAGATCAGTAGCCAAATTAGTTCAGTATTAATATATCCACGATTTAAGCTCGGTTCATTGTAAATCAATGATGTATAAATTTAATTTGGAACGTAGACAATTGGATTATTTTTATTTAAATGTTGGAAATATCAAAGTTTAACCTTCACTATATACAACATCCCAATTATTTCACATCAAGTTTGATGTAATTGCAATGCGGGATATTTTTTATTACTTAAAAAAGTATATAGCATGCGTGGATGCAATATATATCATATTAAATTGAGACAGTTTATGAAAAATGAAATTGAGTTTTAAATTGAAATTTGTGTTATGGTTAATTTAGCATGCGGTGATTTTTGAGGCGAGAAGGAATATATGTCACGAGCGGCCAAGTGCATAAAATCGTGTCGTGTGGGACATCCCACCACCACCACCCTCATGATGTAAATCACACGTTCAAACGTGATTCACCCACCGGGCCGTGTGACCCTTGATTTACTTCACAACCATAACTTTGTTTTTGTTGCTGATGCGGGAGTTTAATTAAAGCGCTGTAGACGACCGGCACAATTTACATGACAAAGCGTGCTGCTGCTTCACAGACCATATTTCTCCAACGTTCCATAAATATTTGTTAGAACCTCCCGCCTTCTTCTTCTTCTTCTTGTGTTGTTGCTTCAATTACGTAAATTTACTCAGACTTAATGTAGTTTCGATCTCACTTTAAATCCTGCAGCAGCTGAAAAGTTTTATTATTAATAAAACTTTATTAAAACTTTTTGTATAATAATAATTAATTTAACTGTTTCACCTCGTTATGTCGACTCATCTCACAATCCGTTGTGACGTTCACCACAACGTTATAATATATTGATTACATTCATCTTAATTATAAATCGTTTTGTGTTTTTATATATTATAAAAAAAAAATAATGGAACTTTAATAAAAGAGTTATATAACTCCTAGGGGCATGTCTTGATAGAAAGTTAAGTTCTAAAAGATAAAAAGAATTTTAAAGATAATGACTCTCTCTCTCTCTTCTCTCTTTTATATAAAGGGAAGTTTTAAGACAAAAATTAATTGCAATCATTATATCTGTGCAGTTCATCATGGGGAATATAAAATTATATAGCTTTTCTATCAGACCTTAACACTTTATGTGTGTTTTTTGGTATAATGTATTTTTTTTAATGGTTGCAAAGTTTTAATGAAGCCTTCATGTCTGGAAACGTGCTCTGTAGAAATGTTACTGGGTCAGCTTGGAAATGACATTTTGCAGGTAAATATTTGATGTCTCGTGGGACACACTGCCGGTGTGTGTATGCGAGAAGTGTTGTCGCTGCTGCTGTCTCTCGCAGCGACACTCTGGAATTAGCCGTCACGTCGGCCGACGGATCCCCCCTCCTCCTTTCCCTCCTCTCCGACATGACGGTCACCTAACTACATACAGTCCAAACGATTCCTGCTCACAAAAGTAAATTCATTTATTAATTTTAAGTTCCAGTGGAAATACAAAGTTTCTGGACCTTAGAACCATTCTATAAATTTAAAATAAACTGCTTTAAATTTCAGTTACGAGCTTAAGGTAGAGATAATACGGATCAGCTGGCCCAATGCTAAAAAAATCCCATTCATAAAAATTATGAAAAAAAATTAAAATGTTCTCCTCTACATCCCCTATCAGTAGGTAAAATGTAAAATATCAGGTATACAAAAACGAGCTAGTTTTCGAGTTATTAATTTTTAAAGTTGACTAATTTAACATGGAGAAATAGAACTTCCATGTTAAATTGGTCAACTTTAAAAATTAATAACTCGAAAACTAGCTCGTTTTTGTATACCTGATATTTTACCTACTGATAGGGGATGTAGAGGAGAACATTTTAAATTTTTTTCATAATTGTTATGAATGGGATTTTTTTAGCATTGGGCCAGCTGATCCGTATTATCTCTACCTTAATTAAGTTTGCATCCAAATATATTTTAGATTAAACGTGACTCAAAATGTAAAATAGCGACTTGAAAGCTCTCCCCCCCCCTGGTGGGTCAGTGATAATAATATTACCATGAGCTGGGAATTCTAGGGTTTACTTGTATATTAAGTTTCCTTCTTTTATATGGACAGTTCGGACTGATCAAGAATTTAAGACTGTCAAGTTTGTGTGACTGCGAAGTCATGCATCGCATAAGTTTTAACATTGCAAGTCGTTGAATGGCTGCATTGCATGCACAGGCGCACATGCCACAGTTTGACGATGGATGGTTGACAGGTTATTTCCAGAGCCTCATCATTGATATCACTCTCCAGGCTCTTTCACATAAACTGCATTTATCAAACATTTTTAATTTTAAATGTCATCAGTGTCATCACATATAACCTAACAATCATTTCAATAAATGTTGTCACAGAGCTCTAATCGTGAGAAAATTAAAATTGAAAATAGCTAAACCTTGCGTATGTGTTAAATTTGAATTACAAAACTTTTTTTTTTTTTCTTCTTATGAGCCAAGATTAGCGAGACTGCCATGGAAATGTTAAATAACAAACGTGGAGATTAATGATGCCTTTTTAATTTTTTTTTTTTTTTTTTTTTTTTGCTCAACTTTTCATAATTTAAAACATTTTATACACAGTTTTAAATAGATTAATTTATTTTATGTACATAGTGATATCACGTCAGTAATTTTGCATGATTGAATGCACCTTTTACTGCATGTAATGTGTTCACTCTTTGAGTTAATGTATTGCACATCGTGCATACATATGTCTGGTCTATTTATACTTTAGTGCAGAGAGCGTAATGTTCTCTGCAGTGAGGCGTTCGTTGCATGGTGGTTGAGCGGTAGTTGCAGCTCATCGTCAGCAGCTTGCTGATCACTCGCTCTTGCTCATTAGCGAACAGCGATTGCCGCAATTGTATTAACTGTGTGGCGGTCGTAGGGTCGCTCATATCGATACAAGGATGAGAACTCTGGCTGGCTACTGTTTTAGCAGCAATATAATTCCCATTAACGAGAGTGCTGTATAGTTGGAAGCCCTCTCGTAAATCATTTAAAATTGGATTAATATAAGTATAACCTTTCAAAAATAAAACAACATTACAATTTAAATAGTATAATTCAAGTAGTACATAGTATACCTTTACATGCCAGTTCGTTTATTAATTTTATTATTAATTTAAAGCCACATATATACACTGGATGTTGGTTCTATAATACATTACATATACTATATAGTATATATATATATACATACATACATACATACATTTTTTTTTAAACTTCTTTTGTTAATGTTAATGTGTATGTTTTTTTTAACAAAATATTATTCCACCTAATGCTTTTAATGTTGATGTTGGAGCTAACTATTAGAGTGTACTTTCCCATCGTTATGTCCATTTTGACCTATGACTTTTTGTTAATGAATCCACTTGACCTTTATTACGTATAAAGGTGCTACCTGATACGACATGACAGAAGAACTCTTTAACAAGTCTCATCTTTGTAACCTTGACCTCGTTGACCTCTGGTGACCCCGTACTGTTGTGTTTGCAGCCGTCCAAGCTGAACGTGTATCGGAACGACAACGATAGCTGGGACTACACCAATCCAGGCCTCGGTAAGTAGTCACGTGACAACTGGAAAAGGCGCACAACACGAGGAAACTGGAACGTGCCACACCCACTTAAAAAAAAGAAGGCGTGACATTTTCCATTTTAATCGTATTTGTATGTCTGTGTTTAAATAGCCAATTTGTAACCAAAAGTTCAATATTCTGTTTTCATTCCTTGCCATAGTATTTACTATAAAAAAATATACACTCTTGGCTCTTTTCTCACAGACGCTTTGATTTCATGTATGAACACATTTAGGCTTATTAGAGGTAACAAAATTAAAACTAACGCAAGAGAGCTTATCTTGTAATATTCTGTACATTAATTATAGCTATGAGATTAAAAATTGAAGACTTACGCCTGAATTAATTACTTTTTACTCTGCGGTAAAAGTTTCACACAACATTTTTATAAATATATTAATAATATAAGGCAATTTATTTAAATAACAAGTTACTTCGTACATAAAATGAACACTAAAATAAACAAGCAAAACACACTATATGTAACAAATATTCGCAGAAAACTTCCTTACATATTCAAAAATGTTTCTTAAAATATTTACATATTACCATAAACTTTTCATATATTATGCATAATACATCATGTTTTCTGTCATAAATCATACTAAAAATATTATTTGAAACTCCAGATAAAATACCATTAACAATATTATTTATTTTCTACTCAAGTTATTGGAAATACAGTAGAAGTAGCGACGATCTTCTATTGAAAAACTTTCTTGTATCTGCTAGAATCGTTTGTATCCTGGAGCAGACTTCTCGTTATGCAGACGGTTATGTACTCAGTAGCAGGTTTTCTCGTTATGCAGACGGCTATAGTGTTTTCCGTATTAACTACAACTCCTCGGGGCCTGCATGAAGTATATAATGCCTTAGGCAAAGTTCCTCAAGGAACGTATGTTTGCCTTACTCGTGGGCTAGTCACCTTGCGTCTACTCGCTCATTTCCCTGCGAACAATACGCCGCGGGCCTGTAGTGCCAGCATGTACACCTCGGGACAGCCCTAACGTTACTCCCTTCTCTGATGTTTAAGGACGTTATGATAGATTATATTTCGACGTAACATGGTGAACTTAAAGTCCTATGTAATTACAATTCCCTTCCCTGAAATTGTAAATCTGCTTATAATTTTTTTTCTATTGGAGCTAATTCTAAGTAAATGAGACATTGGTAGCCTTCCTACTGTCCGGAGTTGTACAGGTAGTCTGCTACCGTGTACTAGTACCGTGTTTGCCCAGAGACTACTAACCATTGTTCACAACAATACCCCCTTCGCGACTTAGCACGCATCGATCGTGAGGCAGTATAGCAGCAGTCTCCTGCTGACGTTATGGCGTAAAGCCTTGGGCACACATAGATGATAATGCCACTCGCTCATGCATGCCGTCGTCGCCACGAGGCTTATACGTGTGCGACAAGTGGATGACGTATAAAGAGAGGGGGGTCTGGAACGTACCCCCTCATCTCACGTAATCGTCTGATGGGACAAGATTTAGATAGATCTATACTGTGTTATTTTTTGTCAAACGATCAGGCACCAGTTAACCGTACCACCACCGTATAGTTTAATCATCTGTGTAATAACTGGAAGTAGGTCAAAATATAAGTGCATACAATTGCACAATTGAGGTATTATTCATGTATAATACATTAATGTTTAAATCAGGTCATGGAATTTGCATACAATATATGATTTTCGTATTACTATTTTATTAAATTGTTAAAAAGTTTTTCAATTAATTCACTGTTAGTAACTTTTGGAATAATAGAAAATATATTAAATTTTCAAAAGCGGTACTATAAAATTAATAAAGTTATATTAAACAGGTAGTAATAAATTTTGTGCCCCTCTCTCTCTCTCTCTCTCTCTCTCTCTCTCTCTCTCTCTCTCTCTCTCTCTCTCTCTCTCTCTCTCTCTCTCTCTCTCTCTCTCTCTCTCTCTCTCTCTCTTTCTCTGGCTGTCAATCTAATTTACATGTGGCGTAAATTACACAGTCTTTAACCACCGCCGCTAGCTGCTGCCGTTGGCTGCGCTAAATGAGCCAGTTTGGTAGCTCACCACGCATGACCTCTCAATGCAAATTGCATCCCCCCTACCCCCCACGTGCCGCAGTCATCTCATGGAGACACGCCTAGCATCTAATATTCCATTACCGCAGCTCCGGTTAATGCAGAACCGAGCTGCCATTACAGGCGACCCGTGAGCCAAAATGGACTTAAGCCTTTTGTAGCATTAACCCAGGATTTACAAACAAGCTTATGTAGCACCGGACTGCGTCAAGTTCTTATTGATCTTAGAATAATAACTTGCACTATTTGTATACCTCACTTGTCTTACTGACTTTTCCATAGTAGTAAATCTACGAACAAAACATTTAAACTATATTGTCATTACATAAAGTAATTAGTCTTTTTATTCTCATATTTCTTATACAGCTGTTTCCAATCAGCAGTTTTGCAGCTAAAATTTCTAATCTGACAATGTTGTAAGGTAAATCAAATAGAGAAAATGCCATGAAAAAAAAATTCAATTTTCTATTAAGTTTCAATCGAACAGCTAGTCTGAAAATAGCTGATATCCAAGAGAAAAAAAAAAAAAAAAAAATCTTACTGTAGTTGCAAGCAATAAAAAATTATCACTTGTTTAAATAGTACTACAGTAAATTTAATTTTAGCTTAAAGTATACGTTGTAAACTCGATGAGTCTCATTTCCCGTCTGGAAGTATAAAAAATAACACTGTGTCACACATGTTTTCGAGGACAGGAAATAAAAAAACAAACTGCTAACTGTCATTGGCGCGGCCAACAACTTCCGAGATGGTATAATGTTGTTGCTGGATATAATGATGTATTCTTCATTATCACGACAATATAGTTAACAAAAGTCTAAATTATTTTCAGTTATAAAATTTTACTCGTCATTAGCGTAGAAAACATTATAATTAATATAAAATATTTTTATCTATATAAGTGTGAAATCACCAGTTAAAATCTTATAATTTTAGCAAATTCCCATCTTAATTATGAAAGTTTTGTATATTTATATCGAAGGCAACCGGGCTTTATACACGGTCCACGCGCTCGCGCCTGCTGCGGCTTATATCACCCTGTGTGTTTACGACGGATCAGGTTTTATGAAGCTCCGTCGTCGTCTTTATCTGAACAACAGCCGCGAGAGGATTTGCCTGCGAACGAGATAAAAATCCGGAGAGAATTTTTAACGCGATAGACACTACGCGAGTAGCTAACTTTATATATAATATATAAGTTTATAAAACCAAACTTCATATCGTCATATAGATCAAGACTTTTATTTTTTTTTATATATATAAATCCACAAGAGTTTAGTAAGTTTCGAATAACTTATAATAATAGTGCTTTTGTTTACTTAAACATGCATATATAATATGAGACTCTATGTATATATATAGAGTATACTTTTTATTCATGAACAGTTTGTATTTATTATGCATGGAAACGTTAAGTTAGTGCAAGTTAGAATTTTAACGATGTGGTTTTTGACGCTGCTCTCGATGAAGTGAATATATATTCAACGTGAGGTGTGCTGCTGCATGCTCTGCTGTTGTGTGACGAGCCATGCAATATTCTGTAGTACTTGACATACTCCCCGGTACTGTGCATACAATGTTCAATTAATATTCAAAAGCAAAGCAATGAGTATACTTACTGTTTCACATGCAGAGAACAATTACGCTTAATTAATTACAGTGTCTTATTGTCTCATGTTCATGTTTCTAAAAGTAAAGCATATTCATTTGATGTGGTTTCTTTGCTCTGTTGTGAAAGAACGCCAAGTTAATTCAATTTCCATCGTCATACTGTTTATGGGTAAAAATTTAAAATTATTGTTATTGGAAATTCAGTCTGCAAAAACATCCTCTTATGAGAGAATAAGCACTGGTTTATTTTTTTATCCTCGTCACATGAAAAGATTTAATCAAATTTAATATTACAGATTATTATGTTACACATAAAGAACAATTTTTGAATAAAAATTGAATGTATGGTTAAAAAGAAAGAAAACAATTTTATTGGTTGGTATATTAAAATAAAAAATAATGATTACTTTTACCGTTCTATGCTTTCACCTATATTTGCTCTCACAATTTGTTTTCGGAAAAAGTTTTCTATTGGTTTATTGAACAAGTTGGTGCGGTATGCGATTGCCCGGGGGGTTAGCTGCTAGGTGGGTGGTTTGCTGGAAGTTGTTGGTTATATTGGATCTGATGGCGCCACATACAGCTAGGCGCCGGTGCGAGAGGCGCCGGTGTTAGAGGCCCAAGCTCACAGGTTTTTGCACCCGCACATCCGCGTGCACCCTCCCCCTCCCTTCTATACACCATCAATCAGAGCGTCCGCCGCGGAACTAATCAGCCCCCCCAGCCGTCAAAGCTGCTCTGTCCCTCCCCGCCCGCGTGGCAGCTCCACCCAGCGTGCCTCGTTATTCACGCTTCTCCAATATCGACTTCATTTTCACATTTCTCCGCCTTGTCATTATTTTTTGCCTCCAGCCTCTTAGTTTGTACGTTATTCACTTTTTTCCCGCAGACTAAGCAATATTTTCTTGTTTTTCATTTTTTTTTTACTCCCTCTTGTTCGCTCTTTTCATTTTAAAAATACATTTTAAACTTGATAAAGAAAAAAAAATACATAACATGTGGGTCTTATAGTGAGTTCATACAACTTCATACCTTCCTCTATGATGACGTTTAGTCTAAATCAGTGCGTTTTGTGCTAATGTGCTTGTCCATTTAAATAATTAACGTACTTCATCATCAAGGAAGTGCGAACTCTTTAGAACTTTATGTTGTTGTTTTTTTTACAATTTACCATGTTCATAAGAATCTCAATACGATGATAAGAAGAATACGTCTTGTATTTACTGTCGTTTGATTACGTCACTTTATTCGCTCGGTACTACGGCTTGTTGATTGGAGGCTACGAGACCGGAAATGTCCATCTGGTGCTCAGTGGCGGCGAGCTCTTGCGGTGTCGATAGTTCACCACACGCTACCGACGAGGCTTATAAGACCACAAGGTTAGCGTGACATGCCACGCCTCCTGCTACCAACCAGATAAACACTTTGCAAAACTACTTCTAGACTATAATATTTGAACAAAAGCTAAACAATAGAAGTTTCAAAATGCATTATTATAGGTTAATATATTTCACTATTTTGTTATTAGTGCATTAATCCCGATTTCATTGAGTTGACCATATATTCTCCAATCTACTCTGCTGGTGCATGATTAATTAAGAAGTTTATATTCACTGTCGCTTGTGACCCTGCCATAGGTTCATACAAAAATATCATAGAGTAATTTTTGCAATTCGTGCTGTTTTGTTAATTGGAAGCTCAGTTATAATAATCTAGTGACAGTAATTTCTTCTACTTCCAAGATGGTACTGAATACTCCCGACAGATTCGCGCCCAGACCCTCCGGCATCAGAAAGCACCCTCTCGCTCGCCACTAGCCCAGACATGACACCTTCATTTTCAGGACCAGTCGATTGATTCGGAACTAAAGTGTTAATTCACCTGAAAATAATGAGGTTGAAAATTCTTTAGAAAATCTAGCTAGATCATAAGTATAGACGTATAATATGAAATTTTTTGGCGTGTGTAAATTACTCTGACTTCATCTTAAATTTTAAATAATTCGTCAATTGTTGGTTATTGTATATTAAATAAAAATGTATATATACGTAAAAAGAAATCACTGAAGCAACAACGTCACACGTGTATGCATGTATGACTCATATAATTGTTTCCGTGAGAGATTATTTTTAAAAAATAATTTATCATATTGCATGAAAATATGTGGGTGACAATTTGGGATTTCAACTGACAAGATATACTTTTGAGGTATATTTGCGACAGGTTGGTCGTTAGTTTTAAAAAAAAAACGTAAAAAATCGCCTTATCAACGGAGAAAAAACCACTCGACCGTAATATGTCACTATAACTAACCTTTATTGCCTATAAATTTAACATTGAAATTTGTGTACACCAAATACAAACTTTTAAGGTTCTTCCTATTTCATTATCATTCTAAAAACAATATTTTTTGTCAGTCCATTGCGCTCATGAAGCATGTATAAGTTCAGGTTGTATAATAATTATGGTATTTTTTTTATAATGTATAATAATAAAAAAAAATGGAAAATAAGTCAATGCTAACTGCGAATAATGATTTGATCTTTTTATATTACATTTATAAATAGGTTTTATTTCTTGTCCTTGATTGCTTTTTGAAATTAGGAATTTTCCTCAAATGTTATAATGTCATATTCGTGCTGTAGAAAATTAACAGTGATAAAACAAAAGGGGGAGGCTTTTACTGAATTTATGTAAAAACACAATAACTAGAACTGTAGTAAAAAATTAATTTTGTGTGTCACTTCACTAATTTGAAGGGAATTCGTCGTCCTGTTCCACCTCGGCTGTAGTGTACAGTATTTTATTTTGAAAGAATTGAATTCTCCCCTCGATCCGTAAGACGCTCAAAAACTGCCCCTACCGCCGTTAACCCGTAAATATTTTATGGGGTAGGTGCATGGTTTGCACCTTCTGGGGGAGGAGGGGGGAGGGGAATCCCTATAGCAGTAAGGTGTACATGGAGGTTCGGTTCCTTCATCTACTCCATATTTTATCAGTTAATATTTTCAGAAGTAAAAAATATGTTATATAATATAATATGTTTTTAAATAATTTGTATACTTATTATGCCAGCCCCACACTGATGCGAGCCATTAAATTTTTACTGGCGTCCATCGCCCGGGGACCGCGTTTACAGCCAAGGTTTTATAGTTAGGCCAGCCCACATTGTAACATAAAATCGCCTCCTGTTTAAACCGAACCTCCTCCCTTGTCGATGATAATCCCGGTGATATCGGCGTGGTCTCGCTGCTCCACCTCACGCCAGCCGGCTGCTCGACGCCGAGTTTCTCATTAGTCCCAAAATAAAACCACGGCGGTGACTGTCCTCCTCCGCTGGCTCATCGCCCAGACGCGCGAATTCATTAAAAGATCATATCTTGCCGCCACTTAGATCTGCTGACTTACATATGGTGACAGTACCTAACAACCTCGACCTTCTCTACCAGGATAAATATCTCCCCTGAGTATAGCTTTGATTTATTTATTGTGTAGAGCTTGGGCCAATATGGAGAGACGGTACACAATTTTTCCGCCAATGATTGAAGATGTTATTTAGACGTGGAAGGTCGGAAATTGCCGGGTGGCTTGTGCCTACTACCTCGTGATGTATAGTCATGCAAAACTACTGAGAGTACTCTAACGTGGAGTTGGTGATGGATCACTGATGGTTCTCAAGAGCTTTCAACCGGCAAAAAAAACTGCTGACTTGTACACTATATAGCATTGCTGCCGTGACACAGAAATATGCGACAGTATGTTATGTTAAAAATTGTCGTTGCTTTGATAATAGCGACACTAATATAATATATTGTACTGTAGAGTTTTTGTTGTTACCATAAGTCATACTCATTTTTGAATTATATAATAATAATATAAAAAATAGCTGTGCCATAAAATGAAAAGTTGATGACATTTTCATTTATAATTTTATATAAATAATTTTAAATTAGTACAAATTGTTTTACTAACAAAGCATAACTTTTTCCCATTGTTGTTATATAACAATAGAATAAATAATATAACTAAACTACAAAATGTAATCTCAAAATCACTATTTCTATGTATTCTACAATACAATATATTCTTTTTACGCGCTCACGTTAAAAAAAAATGTTTTAATTATTTTTTCCAGTTGTTCTTTTTTTTCTCTCTCTTGTTTAGTTATATTTTTGTTTTGTTTTCACAAGGGGAAAGAAGGCCATATAGTAAATTGTTTTAAAAGCCTTGTGTATATAACTTCTTTGTTGCGTATATAGGTATATACACTATACCTCGCACGGTATTAAAGTTACCATTTATTTTTACGTCCATAAATTTGGTAGCTCGCCCGCCCACAAACGACTTAATGAATGCCGTTGCTCGTATAACAATGTATACAAATTTGCGCGGTACAGTAGCGGAGTGTTTGCGGCGGCGAGTGGCTGATAGGGCTGCTATATGGTACCGAAAAACAACAACAGTACCGTGTATCATCAGGGGAGGTAAAATGGCGAAGCGAGTTCCGGAAAATTCCACCTACATCGGTAGACAAAAGGTATGACAATTCAGTTGATTACGCCACGTTGGGACCGCTTTTTTTTTTCTTCTTCATTCTCTCTTTTTCACAACATTGTTTCATATTCACCAGATGTTACCACCTCTTTCGCTTCTCTGGTACTATTTTTTACTTTTTTTTATCACAGCAACGTCAAATAGCAGAGCAAATGTCATTTCCAAGTGCCCACGTTACGTGATAAATTAGATGAGACCGTCTGGTATTCAGACCCAATATCAAAGCAAAACCTTTGCTGTCACATATACATTTTCTTCTACTGGTATATGGGCTTTTTTTCACCCTCTTTCTATCGTGTTTCCTCTGAAAAATAACATACATACATTTTATATTATATATACATATTACATAGTGATGTTATATAGAGTTGAAAAAGAATTCAACACATACATACTTTTATAAGCATTAATCTTTTTTAATGAATGAGTATTTATGTAGCTCTTGCACAAGTTCAATCAATTATCAAGATAATCGTGAGAACATGCAGGGTGTTAAAAAGTTTTGTGTATACGTCGGTCATGCCTACAAAAGTCAGCAACAGTAACGTCCATCTCCCCCCTCCCCTTTCTGATATCCCTTGCTTGTGCCGGGGTGGTCCTTGCTGATAAATGGCTTGTCTATCCCCGGGACTTCAAACGATTAGCCGGTACCTATTCTGGTCGTAGTGCTGCAGCAGCTTTTCTGTTGCCATAGTTACTGTACTTGAGGCCGTCCTCGAGCACTCGACCAGATGAACTGACGCGATATACACAACGTCACAAAGCCAACATCCAATCACTCCAACTTGTCAGGCTTAATTGTCTTAAATGAATGGGCAACTTGACATCGAAAACAATCATTGAAAAAAACACACTAAAACACCGATTTATTTTGCTTGAAATTCGACTCCAAAACAGCTTCATTTGCACGACTTGGTTCTTTGCTTTTATTTTTTCAATTATAATGTGACACTTACAACACTGTTTATCCTGTAGTTAAATAGCAAAATATATATATATATACATATTAAATATAGAAAGGTTATTTGAAGTTTTCTAATTGTTTTTTTAAAAGACCTTAGGGCGTCTTTACACGTCTTGTGATGTAACGAGAGTTGAAAAGCTCAAAGTGATTTCACTTCCTGACATCCAAGTGACAAGTTCTTGTTTGGACTAGCTAGCTAGGCTCTATAACACTATACTTTTTTTTTTTTTTTTTTTTTAAGACTAAGTTTCGTTGCCAGTAAATCTGTCCTCATTGTTTATAAATGTTCACTTCTTGTTGTGTTCCCAGTGTATATCGAGTGATTTAATCGATGAAACGTGCTTGAAGCACTCATGTGATGAATCATCAAAATAATATATTATCTTCCAACCATCTTTTCCTAATTCACGCATTTTCACGCATTTTATATTCACACATTTTTTTTTCTCTCTTTTTATTATTATAATTTTACTACAACAAAGACATTTTATAAAATGTGTGTATGTGTGCCAGATCAAATAACAAGAATACGAGACAAAATAATAATAATAAAAAAAAAAAATCTCACGCCCCAACTTCAAAATACAACATTGAGAAAACAAGATGAGGGAAGGAGGGGAAAAAAAAAGAGTGAGAGAGAGAGAGAGAGAATGTGAGAGTGGCAAGACCCAAGACACAACATTGCAAGATACAACAACAACAACATCAACAATAACCATATACTCCATCCAACATCAACAACAAATGCACCGGGGGAGATACAACAACAAAAGATGCAATGATAGAGGAGCACGGAGCACTACATAAGCCGCTTGCATGCCGTCCAGCAGTGTTGTAATGCTGTGTCCTGCAGGAGCTTCTTCTTGTCCACTCCTCCCTCCCCGCGGCGGCGGTGGGTCCGCCCAGCTGTTGTTGACCTGTCGGGTGTCCGGCTGAGGAGCACCTGACGACTCGCCCACCTCAAGGTAACTAGCCACGTTGAAGACACCAACAAGACACGCAAGAAGGGAGAACAACTGGAGGTGATGTTGGTAAATTTTGAGGAACAGATTTCTGGGGTGTGATTCACGAATTAAAGAATCAGCATGATAAACAGCTTTCTAACTAGCCATGGTTAGTATATAAGAAAGCAGGTTATCTCATTCGTGAATCGCACCTCTGTAGATGTATTCATTTTCAATATGAGGACAGATTAGGAGTGTATTAATTATGTAATAGAAGTGTCACATAATGTTTACGTGATGGTATGTTATCTGAGATACAAAGCAAGTTGTAATATAGAAATTACTCAATTAATGTAAGTAGTTGAAGAAAAAGCAAGCCAACGTTTCTACTTTTATTCCACAACGTGTCAGGGGTATATAGGATATATATTATAAAAATAAGTATATTTATTTTATTTACAGAGTTTCTAAATTGAAGTGCACATACGAAGGCTACAAAACTTTGTCCTTCTATATATTTATGACAACTTGAAAGTTTATCCTTTTGTTGTGTCGAAAGTCGTCCTGTCCTGAGTAATCCTAAGTTAGGAGTAATATCGACTCGTGCAGTAAGGTGTTAGAGGCTGTTTCCGTGGCAACACAAGTTAATTATTCAACGTTATTGACCTTTCAAGTCAGACCTGGTGTATTTAGACTAGTGGATTCTTTTGCTCGAGTAAATTATACATTTGTACAGAAGCTTGCGGTGGTTTTGTGGTGGTAGCTACAACACTATCTCTCACGGCATTTGCATGTACATGGCAAATTTTAGTTACAACTCTCACGTGAGGTCTAGAGAAGTTAAGACACAAAAATGTTTATCAGATTATGTAAATAATCTCGTTATCATTTTTAATGACTAAGGTATTCCAACAAAAAAAATATATATATTTTCTCTCCAGGATAGTTAAGAAGATTGCAGTCATGTTTGTCAGTCTCAAGTTAAACAAAGTTCCGACACGACGTGATTTATCGTCGAGTTTAGGTCGTAGGTTACGTTGGCTCAAGCTAAGGTCTCTTTGAGTGTGTGTGTTTTTCAACGTTAAAATAGACAGCCAGCCCTCTCAATTCCAAACATTCTAAATGTACACATCAGGACAGTACGTCGTATCTATAGGTGGTTTAGCACGTCTCTTAATTCACTAGAAGGGTAGCGCTATTAAGATAGTCTTTAAATATATTTGCGGCTACTTGTTGTTTCTCTTTCCGTTGTTCAATTTTAATATAGTTACGGCATCAACAAATTAATTAAGATAATGTATAAGTTTACAGGCTCATTTTTTAGGCCTATTTTCCTCCAATGTAGTTCCAAGAATCGAATCGGGATATACTTGAATAATATTGACTAATATAATGTTTCGATTGCCTATATAATCGATTCTACCAGTAAATCAAATTACGGTTTCCTCTCGTAAGTGGCAGGAAATAAATCGTTTCCCATTAAAATTTTGTCATTTCTTTATGCCAACGATTTTATCAAGCTTGGTGTAAATCTATATAAAACATATATAGAATATAATATAATTTGGAATATATAGTATTATAGAAAGGTCAAGAAAACAAGGCATTTCTATACAAAATTTAGAATATAATATAATTTGGAATATATAGTAGAAAGGCCAAAAAAAACACGTACGACGGCCCCTGGTAGTACCGCCACCAGTTGGGCATACATGTTGTGCGGGTTGCATCGTTTACTAAGGCAGGGGCTCACAATACGCGGCAGTCGCGATATGTTTGCTGCCTTGACTTAATTAGTCCCTGGCGAGTGCTGCAGCAAAATTAGCAATATTTGCTAGCGTAGAGGGCTTGTCTTATCGACAGCCTCAGGCGCCGCTGAGAGTCAGACACGCCTAATCTCGAGTTGAGAACATGACGAGGTTTATGCGATTACTTGCGTCGTGTCACTTCAGCAAAAAGCTTACTTTCAAATTAGAGACGTCGAAATTGAAATTTACTCTTTAATGTATTGCTTTTAATCTAGAAACTGTAATGACAACATGTTGACTGTAATCACCAGTAAAATTAAGTGAAAATAATATTGACTTAGGCTTGGAAAGTAAACATAGAAGAGCTTTAATCACGCAATCAAGCGAAAATGTTAACATCAGTCCGGTTTGACTTGCTAATGATGTTTACGTGTATAATATATTCCTTTTGTTTACACAAAGCCGTCAGTTTTTATTGGAAACTAATAAGAAAAAATTAATATCTTATATTCTTATAGCTTTATTAATTAATTAATTGATTAATTAACTCCATTTTGCACTTTAAAGTGCTGAGAATAACGAAAATACATTTTAAAGAGATAGAAAGTGACGTGTCGGCTTACGTAAATCTAGAAATATTAATAAGTTTTGCTTCTAGGGTACAAAGTTTTGTTTCTATATATTATGACTAAATTATTATATAATGCTATATACAAAACGGTATAGCTTAACTTAAATTTTGTGGTTTTAGACTTTATATACTATACATATATATATATATATATATATATATATATATGTGATGGTATAAGGGGCTGGCTGCTTGCATTTGAATATATCCCCATTATTATCCTGCTAGAATCACTATATATAGGAGCATGCTCAAGCAGTCCCACGCACGTATTAGTATCGTGGAGATGAGGCGTTGTCGTGGCCGCCGGTAATCGATTGCATGGCGACCGTCCGGACCGCTGGACTTGAATATTGCATGCGGCCCGCGTGCAGCAACGACGTTCGCTCAAGTCAACTCGGCAGCAGCAGCAGCCTGGGGGAAATTATATAGTGGTAGTGGCTGTTCTCTTTTTTACTCTCGCTGCTGTGGTGGTATTATATTGCACCCCAGTGTGTATGTGTATATGTATGTGTTTGTAAGCTGAAATAGAATATTCTCATCTCAAGTTTCTAAAAAATGTTGCTCTACCAGTTCAGTAAGTAAGCCATCAAACGAAAGAGAAAGAGGGGGAGATAAGACAGGTTAGTTATATAAGCATAAAAATATTTACACAAGATCATCAAGATTTTTTTTTTTTTTTAACTTGATATAAATACCACAAGATAAATTTCTTATTATAAAGTTGCTTCACAGCTCGTAATCGATATTTAATATTGTATATATTTTTTATAGTTTGTATTTAAAAGGTAATTTAATTTGAATATTCCAATAATTAGAATAACTTTTTTTTAGTTAATATCAAAGACATTTTAATTTAATATTAAAATATAATTAATTGAATTTTAATATGAAACATTTTCATAATGTAAATAAAACTATGTTAACATACAAAATTAAAGCTTTAAAAATTAAATTGTATTTAACATCAGCTATACTGAGCTTTAACACAGTGTGGTATATAATATAAAAAATGTGTAATGAAAAAGGTAATCATGTGCTCGGCTCACCACATCAAAGGCTTTTTGCGTGAAATTAATGTTTGGTCGTGTACAGTCCTGGGCATTCATAATGGAGCAATTCATATTTCTTGCACGGTTGATGGCGGAACGAATGAAGCAACAGCGGAGCACGCCCACCACTCGTCACAAATCTCGCAAGATTTTTATTTTTATTTATTTTTTTTTTTTTTTCTCATCAGAGTAAAATTATGCTAGCTACAACGTAGTGAAAACTAGCCTAATCTCTCATGCACCATTAACTTCTTTTTATTTATCATTTAATTTTTATTACTTACCATGTATCAGTTTTTTCAACGAAACTTTTGCATGCCAAGTTTTTTTTTTATCTTTTATTTTTAACATGTATTTTATAAGTTAAGATTGATAAATATTCATGTACTTTTTTTTTATTTATTTAGTGCCATTTTGGGTTATCAACGTAAACATTGCTGCTGTTGAAATGGCAGGCCATCATGCAAGTATAGTAATTTTTAACTGCCAGCAGCAAAACTGGGTACCGCCGGTTAATGGAATCAGCGAACGTAACTTGCGGTGTACTGCTATTGATGGGCCTGGGCCTTAAGTCATTTGTACGCGTCCTCCGCGGCTTTCTCGAACCGTGAAGTCGTACCACAGGGACTGGCGCAATTTACCGTTCTTGTGCAGAGGTGACGTAGCAATTATTGGACTGAGACGCTTTTTATACCACCTCTCGTACAGTCAAATTAGTTTTACACTCCCTCTCAAATTTGCCGGCAGTGCAAAACTCCTGATAAAATATCAGTTTTTGAAACTTCGCAAATAAACTTCAAAACTGTGAAACTTAAGATAGGTTCTGACTTGAATGTTTCAGATTTTAAATATCAAAGAAAAAGGCTAAGCTGTGTACTTCCGGTTTTTTGTGCATGGTTATATTTAATCAATTTTACTGTACCTTGCATCCAATCACGGAAAAAACAGATAGGCCACTAATTATCCGCGGGCAGGACGTTTTTAACAACGTACAATAAAAAGATTGCTTGGCAATTGGGTCATTCTTTCTCTCCAAGTAAATGACATCACGTAAGGGAACTCGCTAGCTGCCTACATTTAGACAAAAAGCAATATTTTCATCGCGTTTTTCACCACCAGCCTTGCGAATTGTAAAATTGACAACAGAGCTGACATACTCTAAAACAAATCATGCTTTATAAAGATATAACTAATCAACTAATGAGGTATTGGAAATCTCAATAACTTAATATATTAGCCTCTGTGGCCGGAAGTGCTAGGTGTTTATTTTTGTGAACTGCAAAATCTATATAATATGACTGTATTAAATTAATTTCATTCAACGTCGATGCAACTAAGCGAACTTGACCCAACATGCTATTTTTTGAACAAGTGTCAATTAAAACAATATAATAAAAGCGATTTAATCAATGACAATTTTATAAATATATTGTGTTATTTGAATTATGTAATCAATGATAATAAATTTCTGTCTTTAATTTATTTGTTGCGTGTTGTATATATAATAACTTTTTGTCACTGTTGTATGTTGCTGATAAAATCTCTGTATGGTATAAAACAATAAATCAATTTAGTACCAATTAATGAATATATATTGTTACGTTTACTGAACGTAATTTTAGTTTTGTTAACTTTGGCATAATTTAGACGTAAAACAATTAGGCAAGGATTAACAAACATGTCATAATAAAATGACCACAAATTGTTACCAATACATACCATAGTTTCATATAAAGTATAGTTATTATAATATAATGGTGTATTGGGAATATTCATACGAGCGATGTACGTAGCTTTTTATGTGCGTGCAGTACAAGAGAAGCCTTTCTCGTGATAATGTTTCGAGTCTCGTTCCCAACGGAGAAGGTGCGTGCAACTCCACGAGCAGCAGGAGCTCTAGCTCGAGTCGTATATATATTCGTTGAGCGTGCAGTATATACCTTGCTGCAAAGATACGTGCCTCGCGGGGACCCGCTCGAGTTCATTTTGTGGTATTTAAATTAAATTCACTGCTCTATACTGTACTCGAAGGAATTAATAAACCCAGGCTATAGACTGTAGAGTAACTGGAGTTATTTAAACTTGTAATTTGTTATCGATTTTTGTTTTAGTATAAGTAAAAGTTTTTTTTTTATTAAAATCAATATCACGTGAAGTAAAATTAATTTGGTTTATTAATGTTCAATCTAAAAATGAAACGTAATGAACTTATCACGCTATCAATTATAAAATGTAACATTTTTTTTAACTTGTTTTATTTTTTAATGAATATAAGTTTCACTATTGTTTTGATACATGACACATGTCAAAACATTTTAACATTTAAAGGTCAAGTAGACACTTGGAAGTTAACTCGTTAATATATTATTAAAAAACATTGTTGTATATATAATTATGTTTAACATAAAAAAATTTAAAAACAACAACTTTTGTTGTTAATATTCCACTGTCAATTATAGGCTGAAGTTGACGTGCCATGTCAATTCCATTGCATCTTGATTATTTATTTCACTCCAAAATAATTTCCAAATCACTGATCGATGTAACAAACTAGGTACCGACACGGGCAAGGGAAAAAAAGTCCATTATTAACATCTGCTAAATTTTACTTCTATGTCAAACGTTGAAAATGATGTAAACCATGTTTCGAAATTTTTTCCTTGCTGAAGTGTACCAACATGGTTGAGTGCAGCAGGCCCGTGAAGATCAGTCTGAGGACGGTGCGCGCGTTTTGTTTCGCCACGACTGGCGGCGGGTCGCTATGGCTGGCGCCGGGGAACCAGCTGCAAGCGCGCCCGCCCGAGTGCCGACAGAAATAAGCGTGCACATTCCTTGTCGTACCACGTGACTAGATACCACGTGATCCAACATGACAGCAGCCTCCTATTCTCGGTCCGACCGACAATAGGTCGCCGTCTCTTCTATTTGTGACGTCACACGTCATTCGGACCGCGTCAAGAAAACCTGCACGTAATGATGCATGGGACTTTCATGCCTCGTGAACACGTTGGATCTCCACACTGCTCAATATAGATCTAACTAACACTTCAACAGTTGCAGCAGAAGAAATTGTAAACAGGAATTTCGCTCCATCAATTCTATCTCTAGTTATATAATATATTAATTATTAATATAAACACTGGATTGATTGTAATTTTTAATCGAGCAAAACAAAAAAATTAAAATTCATGTTGATATTTTTTTACAAAACAAAAGAAGTTGCTTTTTTTAACAAAATTCAGAGAGAGAGAGAGAGAGAGAGGAAAAAAAATAATGTTCATGGTCAATTTATTTTTGTTGTGTATTTTTAGTTAGCATAGAGCAGGGTGTATACCATCTGGAAAAACCTGGAATACCGGGAAATATCATGGAATTTCAAACCCTCTGGAAAAACCGGGAAAAATCATGGAATTTCGAAAAAAATGTCAAAAAAACTGGAATTATCACATTTTTCAGTAACCATTTTCTTAATTATGTAATTTTGATGCCGAAAATCTTGATACCGTTTTGTTTTTTTAATCTTTTGTCAAGTTCTAATATTTATTCAAATCGATTAAATATTTTTTCAAGCATTGGAGATGAAAATGGGAAAAAATCGTGTGCAAAAGCGTGACGTAAAAAGATCGCGATTTACGAGAGATCGCGCGCGTATTATATTGACGTCAATATTTCGGACGAATAGTTCAATATATTTACTGAAAAGTATATGAATGTTTCAAATATTAATTTGTAACTAAAAATACTCCTTCAATTAAAACAACTTTAATTATAAACCAGAAAAATATAATTATATTATTTTTAACGATGCAAGTGACCATGCATGCAGTACGTAGTGTAATTAAAAGATAGGCAATTTACGCGAATATTACTTTAAAAAAGTTAATCGTTTGATGAGAAAGCATAAATATATACAAGAGATCATTATAAATTATTATAATTTAACATATTCAAGCACAAAAAATTAAAAGTAAAAATTATGGCACTGTAAACGTCATGCTTAAAAACTAGGAAACAACGCTATGTTGCTGTAAGCGCGGCGTGAGCTCACTTTATTTTATTGATCATACCTCGTGTACACAATTTTTGCAGTATTTTTTATTTTTATTTTTTGAAAAATTCAGTGAACACAATATTCAGCATTTCAAGCATTTAGATAGAGGGAACTAAATTGAAAATTTTAACCTAAATTTTTTAAAAATGTTTTGTGTCCTAATTTATGGTTCCTAAACAGAGCGGTCTCATACGTATATAGAAGACCACTCTGTTCAAGACCGCTCTGTTCCTAAATTTCTGAATTTTCAGGGAAATGTTTAAAATAATAATAAAAATTCCAGCAATTTTTATCACATTCAATTCACACGGTTCAAACCGGACTAAAATTTATTTTAAGTGGGACTTTTAAAATTAATATTTTTTTCATTGAAATGACACTGAACACTGAAAAAAAAATGTACTTATACAGTAATAAAAGTTTTTAAACAGACCCGAATAAAATTGTATTGAAGTTAAAGTTATATCAATGCATTATTGCTGGATTTTTTTTTGTTTTTTTTTAAACATTTCCCTGAAAATTCAGAAATTTAGGAACCATGAATTAGGACACTAAAACATTTTTCAAAAATTTAGGAAAATTTTAAATCTAGTTCCCTCTATCTAAATATTCTAAATGATGTGTAGTAACCACAAAACGTATTTTGCAAATTTACTTCTTTTGTAAAATGAAGAGTTGCATGATCTGCATTACATTCATGCATGCACCATTTATGATAAATATAATATATTGGTGTTATAATGTCATCAGACAAGTCAATTTCATTTTTTTATTTATTTATTTATTTATTTTTGCGATTTTTAACGTTCCCTATTATTATTATCATCATTAGATTAAAGTATAAATTTAGTATATATTATATAATCATATACAGTATAATTGATGAAAAGATTGTATTTTATTAATTATAATTTCATCCAAAATTTGAGCATTAAAATTTTCTTGTCAAAAAAGTTGCTCGCTACGCTCGCAATTTTTTTTTTATACTTGTATTATACTGTGTTTGGTTATTTTTTCTTGTTTATACTGGGTAGCATTTTTTTTTTTTTTTTTCATGATCTGTATCTTTCAATTGATAAATTATGGATTTATAGTTGTTAAGAAAAACAAAATATAAAATGTCAAGATTTTTTTTTCCTTAAGGAATTTAATCCTTAAACGATACCTTAAAAAATTAAATGGTTCAAGTAAATTTTTATATAATATTCCTCCCCCACCCCCTCCTGAACGCTAAAAAAATACCTGGAATTTTTTAAAATTCCCTGGAAAAACCTGGAAAACTCATGGAATTTCATTTGGGAATAATGGTATACACCCTGATAGAGTCACACAAGACACTATAAAAACACATCAGAGTAGTATAATAACACTACACATGCATGCCAATCCTCTGAGGAGACTTTGTGCTCACTATAGTTGCCTTGTGTTTCAATGATTCTTCTCATTTTTAGCTAGTGGTGTCAGCCAAGTGGCATGTGGCTTTGGCCACGGGCTGGCAGCTTGTAACATGCTGCACTGTCACAACACACATTAACAATATGCTAGCCCTAATGCACTCGCCAATGCACACATGACACACTGTCGTGGCCAGAACGTATGTCACAGCTGCTGTCACCAAATAACCCTCCAGCGATGTTTCATATTTTATGCCAACTCATCTCTCATCAAAAATAAAATAATTTCTAAATTTTATATATTTTATTAAAGCATAAAGAAACGCTCTTCAATATCACTGGGACAGGTTGCAACTGTCCACGTCACCCTTCTGTTCCTTGAAACACACGTACCGCGCTGGTAGCTTGGAGGGTAGAAAACACTAGCAGACTGACGTGAACGTGAGACACATAATCGATAAAATTAATGGACCTCATCGTTAAAAAGCAGTAAGGAAAGTCAAGTATTTTTTCTTTTTATTTTTTAATAATAAAGAGAGGGTAAAGTTCTTAACGATTTACCACCCCCCGAAGTTGGTGTCACTAAGTAGGGAGGATTTGAGAGAGAAGAGGGGGAGGAGAGCGAGGTGTGTGGCGGTGTGACATTTATAAATAGCGAACGATCTGTAGTGTCGTCGTCCCTAGAGAGAAGCCGCGAGTGAGCTCACAGGGGAAAAAATAACGGAGACATTTGAAAATGTGACTGTTTTACTAGGCGCGTAATATGCAAGCACATGGGAAGAGAGAGAAAGAAAAAAAAAAAGAACATAAATGTAGTCTAGTAAGAATATATATTAATGTTAGTTACATAAATATGACAAGAAATTGTTGAATAATTATATCAACATGTTTGTACAAAGATATGTTTAAAAGAGAATTCATGTCACGTACATAATAATTTGACGTAAATTTTATGTAGTAAGAACATGTTGTACGACTAGGTTAAGACTATTTGCGCACGCATAATTAAAGTCGTCATTACCCCCATCTCTTCAACTAATCACGGCTAATTGTTCAACCGGTCCTGAAAATAAGTGCTCACCTCGAGCTAGTATAGTCCCTCTCTTACTCGCGTGATGCTGAGCCATTTAAATACCTCGCGATTAAGTAACCTCCCTCCACCCGACCTCGTTTTAATGAGAATTAATGAGAATGCTACTCCTGATTTCAAATAAGCTTGTTAACTTAAAATGGCTTTCAAATTTAGAGGAAATAATGTATTAAATTACATCATTAAAATAATTAATCTATATAATAAAACTTAATGACAATCAGTTGAAACTTTGTGACGATGGTCTAAAGTGGTTGTTATTAATTTATATTATAGTACTGTATAATATATTTTGTAATTGTATTGTAGATAGAGATGAGAGAGAAATTTTGCTCCTTTTTGTGCCATACGATAGAGGTGTTTTTAGCACATTATACAGTTAAATAGCTACTGTCAAACTATTGGTGGCGAGTACTTTCCTCCACCCTCGATCAAAATGTCAACGGTGTTATCTTTCACCGTAGTGGTGATAACATTGACACCCGTCTAGTGGCATATCAAACATCGCGTCGTATTTGTTCTGATCAATGGCGTTGATAACACTCGAGGGTGTATTGGAAATGGATCAAGTTACCTTCTTGTTTTAACAATGAGTGACTCGCAGGATATAATATGGTTGTCATCTTGATCGAAAGCAAAACTTAAGATGTACATTACGTTTTATATGATTTGAAGTTTAAATTGCAGAGAGAGTCAATGATTATTGAAATCGAAATTAATTTTGTTTTTGAAAGCAGTGTTTCATGTTATTTGTATTTTGTATAGTATTTTCAATGGGAAGCTGTGATGATGACGTCATGCAACCTTTGTCCTACCATTTCCTTACAAGAAAAGACTGGGCGCACGTAAGATCCTCTACGGAGAAATTTTTCGATCGCAAATTGTTAATTTCTTAACACAAGTTCTGTTTTCGAATTTAAAATCACGTATTGTCACTAACCTTTTACATTTGTCACTATTAAAATATTATTTGCAACCCCAGCTCAGTTTAAGTAAAGGGACTCTAAAAAAAATTCGCGGTACTTGTATTCTGATTTTGGAGCGGGAAATCTGCGCAGGAACGTTGCGCAATAGTGTCAAAATCCGCTGATCTTCAACATATAACGAATATCCTCCAGTTAGAATATGGCGACCAAATCGGCAGGTCACAGCTTCCCATTGGTTATATCTCTATCTTTTTCAAAAAATAATAAAACAAAAATAAAACGTGTTCAATTTACTTATAAACTATTAATTAAAATAAATTATTTCCCTTCTACTTTTTTTAATAATTTTTAGTAATTATTATTATTTAAATTATTTTTGTATGGCGGCCACATGCTGCAGTCCCGCAGTTTGTAAAACCCTTCTATCCACCCTCTAAGTATAGGATAAATCTTGTTGGCTGTGCTCGCACGAGATATAAGCAACAACAAAAAATGTCACTCAAAATCATTTTTTAGCTGGAATCCGTTATATAATTCAGAGCTGGAATCATTCCTGGACTGTGTTTTAAGTAAAAACGAAGAAAGTAATCCTGGATTTATTAATGTACATAAAATACAACAGCTTAAAAGCTCCAAATTTCCATTTGATAAAATACAAGTTGCTAAATTAATATAGATTTTTTTTACCATGTCATGTGTGAAATAATGCTTAAGGGTAAGGTAACGCCACCAATGTTAAAAAAAATCCCTCTCACAAAAATTCTGAAAAAAATTAAAAATGTTCTCCTCTATACCCCCTATCAGTACCTAAAATATCAGGTATACAAATACGATCTAGTTTTTGAGTTATAAAATTTTAAAGTTGACTACTTTAACATGGAGAAATGAAACTCCCATGTTAAATTGGTCAACTTTAAAAATTCATAACTCAAAAACTAGATCGTATTTGTATACCTGATATTTTAGCTACTGATAGGGGGTGTAGAGGAGAACATTTTAAATTTTTTTCAGAATTTTTATGAGAGGGATTTTTTTTAACATTGGTGGCGTTACCTTACCCTTAATTTACAAAAAAAAAAAAAAAAAAAAAAATAGTAGCATGATATATTTACATAATAATAAATAATAACTACAACTGTAGGCTCTCAGCCCGCGAGTATTAGTTGAATATTTTTGTTTTTCCTCCATGAAGTTTCAATTTTACATGATGTGTTACAATTACAATCATAACAACTCTAACGAAAGTTACATATTTTTTGGGTGTTGAGTTCAATATACATATTTGTCAAAAAATTATCAAAATTTATTAATTAAATTGTTGAAAATTATGAACAATTAAAATTATTATTATAATTAATTAATTCTGTTCTTATTTTTAAGATTTAAATTAATAATATGTTGCGATTCATAGAAAAATCTTGGTATAACACTGTCAAATTATCTTTTCTTCTTCAGTTCAAGCAAACTACTTTCCAACAATGTTATAACATTGTTGTTGCTGTATGCCGTTTTCTTTTATAACATTGTTGTTGCTGTATGCCGTTTTCTTTACCCCAGTACTTAAAGAAGAAAAAAAAATGGTATTTTTTTTCTGCCTTCTTCACAGAGGCTTCTGATGTTTCCTATAGAAAATGCTCCATAAAAAAAAAAATCATCAAAAGAAATATTGACTTTTTCCTAAGTAATTAATTAAAGTTTTTAGTTTGAACCAGTAGAGAAATTCAGGTTTAAAATAGTGTTATATTTTTATTCTAAATTAGCAATTATTATTACAATTTTAATTATATATATTTTTTTTTTACTTGAATCTATGATTGTCTGGTTTAACTCTTTGAAGTTGAATCTAATAAGTTGTTGGCTGGTGTTTCAGGAGGTGGTGAGCAGACTCGCACGCAGCACCAGCCGTATTCTCAGGGACCTCCTGAGCGCTACGAGGAGAACTACGGTGGAGGACCCCCACAGAATGGACCAGGCAACTACCAGGAGCACTACACACCTGAGAGGTATGCCCTCCAACCTCCCAGGGGGGCAAAATACAATGCTAGTGAGGAGCACTTCACACCAGAGAGGTAATAAAACGGTGCTTCATGTGGGGTCCACCTAACTCTATCTAACTCTCTTGCTGTACTAACATATTATTATTTTGTATCTACTGTACTCTCTTCCTTACGATATTAAGTGTGTAAACATAATTAAGATTGACTATGTTACCTTATTCTTTATTGATATGGACTTGTTTCTCATTTTTCTGGTTAGAGCTAGAACTTTGTACCATGTGACACATGCACTATTCATACTTTGTATGCAGTTAAGCTCAGATATAATTAGTCCATTATTGGTTGTTGATACAGTCTTCCATAAATCACTAGTTCTACTATGATCATTCTAATTGGCTTCATGTAATGAATATTTTTCATCTGTGTACCATTTCTCCTCTGTTCATCTAACTTAATTGGGAAGCTCGTAAATTGATGTTACTCTAACATTAGCTTGTTGACTTAAGAGGATTGTGTGTGGCAAGTGATACTACACTGATGCATCTTTAATCTTTTTGTTTCTCATTTTTTTAAGATAACCCTATCATAAAAACAAGTATTTTGTAAAAATAAATAATTATTTACGTAATAAAAGTTTATTATAAATTCCTTTGTCGTGTTAATATATTTTAATATAATTTAAAACAACATTAATATTAAGTATCTTCAGGTACTGCCAAAGAAATTATTAACGAAGCAAATTTAATTATGTAAGCTGTGTTTCATTATTTTGTTATGTCAACACTAAAGCTAGGTTAATTAAATCTTATTCTTGTTTTGAATGTGAGGATAAAAGGTTATACCAATACTATAAATAAATATAGAAAACTATTATAGTCTGATGACTTCAACTTTACGTTGTACAATAGTGTATGATTTTTTTTTTTTTTTTAACTTGCTTTACACTAAACTTATTTTCTGGTGGTTTGAATTATTATTAGTCTTTTATTAAACACAGAAAGTGTACATATTAACAGCACTAGAAACATACTGAATATGATAAACAAAAATGGAGACTCATTTTTCTATTGCAGTAAATTAGTGAGTAGAGCATACAAATTATACTACTCCCACATTAATCCCTCATTTATGAGTCAAAGAGGATATTTTAAAGGGATTGTTTCCCCATTGTGTGCAATGAAGCTGGTGTTGCAAGGACTGTGGTGTTGTGCAGGCCCGGCCCCGGCTATGGTGCTGCCCCCGCCCAGAACGCTGCAACTGGTGGTCCCAGCAACCCGGTACCCCAGCAGGGCTCTGTCATGATGGTGTACGGCCTGAACCTCGACAAAGTCAACCCGGACAAGCTCTTCAACATCTTCTGTCTCTACGGCAACGTCGTACGGGTGAGACCACCCAGATACATTAAAATATTCCAATTAAGTTATTCTATATTTAGTGTTGTTTTCTTATGTTCATCATTAGCTCCTAAAGTTATTTTGTTTGTGTGTGGCTAGCTTGTGATCTTTTAGACTCACTTATTAAATATGATGAAGGATGAAAAGAAAGTCTGTCTGTGTGATTCATGACATGTATTCAAGCAATTAAAAAGTAGCATCAGATTATAATATGTTCAAGGTCATACGGTCATACTTGTAAACTTTTGGCCTTGGTTAATTCTATATTCAGTTTTAAATGTTTGTATGTAAAAAATTTCAAATCAAAATGAAATGAATAAACATTCTTCCAAATGTCCTTTCCTCTGAAATGATTGAACATTCTTCCTCTAGCACGGTTTTGTTAATAAATTAGTACCACTCTCTCAATGAAAAAAAATATATATATATAGAGATATATATATAGAATTATTCAGCTCTTATCAATTTAGGGGTAAACCCTCCCCTGCTAATTGCCATGTCACTGATTATCAGTTGTTGACTGTCAACGTCTTTTTCTGACAGTGAAATTCTCTTTTCATTGCAGATAAAGTTCCTGAAGACCAAGGAGGGATGTGCCATGATCCAGATGGGAGATGGGCTGGCGGTGGAGCGAGCTGTGCAGAACCTCAACAATGTCCTGCTGGCCGGTGCCAAGCTGCAGCTGGGGTGCGTCATAATACAGTTTTCTTGTCCTCTTCTTCTTTTCTTATGCCCCGAGAGTTGGCTTATAGTAAGCCAAAAGAGAAAGGTTTTATACTCTTCAAGTTGCCATGCTACGAGCTTGCTTACTTGCTTGACCTGTGTACACTAATACAGTATATCCTATTAATATTTATATACTATCTACATATAAAATTCAGTGTGCGGTGATTCTTTACAAGTCCTTGTTTTTCAACGTTTTTCGTGCCTGCAGGTACTCTAAGCAAGCGTTCTTGAGCGATGTTCAACACCCATACCAGCTGCCTGATGGCAGCCCCTCCTTCAAGGACTTCATGGGCAACAAGAACAACCGCTTCATCAACCCCGCCATGGCCAGCAAGAACAGAATACAGCCACCCTCAAAGGTAGACCACCTGATTGAGAGCATTCACTGAAGAGAGATTTAAAACATTTTAACTTGATTCAGTTTTCTTGCTTGCTTTCTTGCTTGCTTGTTTTCTTGCTACGTGGGGTGCTTACCGGAGGACCTTTATGTTTTAAATTCGTGGTGCTAACGTGAGCACACAACCTCCAAAAAACTGACAATGTGGTCAGTAAACACAGTATAAATTAATGAGTGAATACAAAAACGTTCACTCATAGTGATATTTAGATCCATGCAGTATAATGTCTGCTTTGCTACTCTGTTGGTCCGCGCCACGACCTCTCTAGTAACTTTTTGAAAGTTCTAGAAGCCGTTGGTAACACGACCAATGGGGAAGCAGAGTGACGTCATGATGAGAGGTGGGGGAAGCAAGCTGGCAATAAAAGCCGGTGCTCTCTCCCGTCTCTCATCAGTTGCGAACTGACTGCTTCGGCAGTCAGTAGCAGCCTCTTACGAGCCATACTGATGAGCCTTGGAAAAGGCGAAACTCGGGTCTATGGGTATAAGAGTGAATGCTGCTATGGAACTGAATATCGCTATTTTATACTGTGGCGCCAAGGTTCAACACGAAAGCTGATGTAAAAAATCAACAATCGCGACCTTGAAAACTCACCTAAATGCATTTTCTTGCTATGTGATAACACAATTTTTTTTTTTAAATTTTTCCTACTGATTTTTTATTTCATATTAATGTTTCTCTCACTAGTTTTATGGTCAAATAGTCTGTAAATAGTTATTTTAAAATGTGTATCTGTGTTCTTCAGTTAGGAAATTCTGTAATTATTACTAATCTTTATTCAATTTTGCTTTTACAAAAAGACGTACTGTCACCACCACATTCTTTGTTCTTTATTTATAGATTTCCATATGGTCAATAATATAATTTGTATAAATTTTTTTTTATTGTGGATGGTGTGTTTATTGTTGAAGTCTCAGTAGTATAGTCTATATTGGCCGAGTCTAACCATATCTTATTGACTAAACACTGTCTCTCCTCGGCAGATCCTACATTTCTTCAACACGCCACCAAGCCTCACTGAGGACCTGATGAAGGAGGTGTTTGACAACGCTGGCGTGAATGCGCCCAAGACCATCAAGCTCTTCCCCTCCAAGAGTAAGTACTCTCTACACTCCTCTGCTCCGTCCCTTTGATGCTAACTCATTTTTGTGTGCAGCTGAACGAAGCTCGTCAGGCCTGCTCGAGTTCGACAGCATCACAGACTCACTTGACGCACTCATGGTGTGCAACCACGCGCCAATTCAGAACCCCAGTAAGTGTGATTCCCTCCAACTTGGGACAATTCACAATCCCATAAGCATGCTTTCAGTTTTGGATTGTACAGATACAGAGTAATCTTAGCAAACAATCAGCCTTGAAGGCAGTAGACAAAGGTGTAACTTCTGATATTTGTTGTTTCAACTTTAGTTGCTGACAGGTTATTAAATTTGGTGCTTCAGTCTTAAAATTTTACTTTAGAGAATAAATAGCTATTGTACTATCTCCCTAGAGTTAAGAAAAAAATTAAGATTTTGGCAAGTAAGGTAATTATAAAATTAATACTTGATTTTTACTTGATAATATATTTATAGTGAGGCCTAATATTATTTAAGAAAGCTTTAAGAAATTAAGTTTTAGCATATTTAATTTAAAATATAGTTTATATTGAATTTTATAAGCTAGAGACTAGAATATTTGCAATATGACAGAGTACTGTGTCATACATAGCCCTACAGTAATAGTCAAAATGTATGTAAATATAATTTTAATGGTATGAATTAAGTTAGGTTTCAAGATATTTGTTTGATGTTTCAGATGGCAAGTTCCCATACATCATGAAGTTGTGCTTCTCTTCTTCGCGGCAGATCCCCAACAACCTTGGACCGCACCACCAGGGGAGCAAACGAGATGATGAGGAGAGCAACGGCAAGTCCGAGTAGCCCCTCCAATCCTCCCATCCCTTCCCGCCGTGCCAACCCCTCCTGAGAGACCTTCACAGTTGTAGCCACCAACCAGTCACGCTTGGAGTCAGACGATAGCGATCAATATTACCCCCTCAACATCATCTCTCTATCGCAATATATTTTTCTTTAACAAGGCTACATGTGGAGATGTCTCTCAGTTACATACACATTTTATAAAAAAAAAATAGATCTCTCAAAAAGAAAAAGAAAGAAAAATGAAAAAAAAAAAAAAAAAAAAAAATATTGTTACTACAATAAAATACTGTAAGGCTATACACACAAAATCATCACAAATTAAATTTTAAAAAAATAATAATAATAAATATGTAATACACAATATTATAGAAGTGATGATAATTTCCAGAAATGTCTAAATGCTCTTTCCTTCTTTCCCCCTTTTTTTCCATTCCCCTCATAATCTATTTACCCTGCAAACACTCAGGAAGCCCATGCCGATATCAGCTAAGCCCGCCACCAGCCCTTGATGACACAAGCGAGCAAGTGACGGAGTAGTAGCTGTGAAGATCCGTGGTAGGCGTGGCACCCAGAATTGACTTCTAGAGACAGAGGGACAAGAGAGAGATTAATTAACAACCTCAAATAATAAATAATAATAATAAATATGTTGAGGGTGAATTTTTGTATTGATGATGATGAAGGTGATCAGAACATATCAATTAGTGCTTAAAGGAAGATTACTATTTTTAGCAACATCATTCCTTGTAAAAACAAAAACAAATATATAGTTCTTCATTTATGCTTTATCTTAAAAGTAAAAGCAACTTTTTTTTTCTTTCTTGGATACGGCTCTGTCCCAGGATGCATTTTTATAATGTGAAGGGCAATACCTAATTTGAAATTGCCTCCAGATTTTCTCATCTTTTATTAGTTAGGGAGAATGATGCCATTTGAAATTTAAAAAAAAAACATAAATTATATATATGCAAGAAGTTTGCAAAAATAAATGCCAATATAATATAATTATGTTAATAATAAACAATATCTCCCTAATAAAAATAAGTTTTTTAAAAAAATATAAAATTAATTGAGTTTTAAACAAATCTTTACCATGCAGCTAGCTTTGTCTAGTTAGTAGAAATATTTAAGAGACAGCAAGTTAGCTCTATCTGTGTATATAAAATCCCTGTGACTACTTTTAGCAAATTTTTGAAGATTATTTTACTTTTCTAATTATAAGGTGCATGTGAGTGAAAAAGGGGTTGAGGTTTAAGAGTGAATGACGAGCAAGTGTTTGGTTGGGGTGGAGCCGTGTCTCTCTCTGTAGTCTTCCTCCTTGCCTAGGCACGTTTCTGTAGCCCAAGACTGTGTGATCACGAGGTACAATGTTTCGCGAATGACTGAGAGAGTGCATGACCGTATGGGCTGGAAAGGGTTTTACTTTTTTTTTTAACTTTTATCGTTTGTTTTTAAAGACAGTAATTCTAAGATTAATAATTTCGTAGTAAATAGCTTCTTTTTTTTTAAGATGAGGAAAAAAATATTAATTATACTTAAATTATGATTTTTGTACTCATCTTATGTGTGTTTATTTTTATGTATTTTTTTTTTTTATGTTAGGAGCAATTGAATGCTTTTTTTTATGCCTTCTGTCTTTTTGTTTCACTGTAAAAAGTAAACAAAAAAGAGAAACTACATCACATGTAAATAAAATTAAAAAAAAAAAATGAGTCTCCTCTCTGTAAGACTCATTTTAGACTAATTGTGTTCTTCTGTGCTACATTTTTCCCACAAAAATGTATCTAAACTAAAAATGATTTTAACAAAGAAAAACAATATATAATATTCTATTATGTATACTTTACTTTCATTTTATTTTTTTGTTCTTTTGTTTCTTTCTTTTTTTTTTTTTTTTTTTTTTATAAAACAAAAAAGTATTTATATCATCAAAAATGGAATATATATTATAATGTAATGGAAAATATATCATCATCATTTTTATTTTTAGTACTTGAATCAAGTAACAATGCATGTCGTCACATCACATTTTTATCGTGTGGAGAAACGTAACAGAGCTCTCTTCTCACTCTGTCTCTGTTCGTTTCTGGCCCCCTGGCCAAATTTCCTCTTCAGCTGACTGTCCTGGATTTTTTCCTTCATGGGAGGTTGCATACTTGCTGGATATTTCCGTACTCAGCTGTGTACTTATGTGTGGAGAGATGCACCTCTGTTTAACTAGCATGCAACCTCTCTCTATAACAGAAAAATGTGAAGAGAGAGCTCTGAATTTCCCTTCCTTTCCACACCCTCCCCTCTCGTCCCTAACTAGATTTTAAGGAATGATTAATTTTTAAATGAAATATATATAAAAATTAAAATGAATTAATTATTATGATTAAATAATTATAAAAAAAAACAATGGCCATGTATCAAGTCAATTATGCAACTACATTTATTCGATGTCTCCATGTCACTCCATTTTGGCCATTACTCCTCCTTGAATGTATGATATCATTTTCATTGTTGCAAATCGCTAAATAACAAAAGTAGGCCAATATTTTAGCTCGCTAATGCTTGCGAGACAATTTTTATTAACTGCCTGTTGCAAATGAGTTATTTCATCATTGTTGTATATATTAATTATATATATTATAGGTAATGCAATAGACAATAATGTTTACATTTTTTTATTTCATAATTTAAAAATATACATAAAATTATGCTTTTCTGATTTTTTTTTCAGATTTTTTGGAGTCTGGGAACTAATTTAAAAAAAAAAATTAAAATATCAGAATTAGAGTGGTACACCTGATGGGACAACCGTGACGTCATTTTCTCGCGATGTGATTGGCTACTGATGACGTCACGGTTGTCCCATCAGGTTGTACCACATTAATTCAGATATTTAAATGTATATATATATTTTTTTAAATTAGTTCCTGCACTCCAAAAAATCTGGAAAAATTCAGAAAAGCATAATTTTATGCATATTTTCTAATTATGAAATAAAAAAAGTGCAACCATTATTGTCTATTGTTTTTCATAGTTTTAAAAAATAAAAGTATGAAAAAAAATAGGCTCAAGGTGTAATAGAATCCTTGTATGAAAATTTGACTCTTTATCTTAGATGTTAGGATTCCTAGCAATATATTACATAAAAAAAAAAGAAAAAAAAAACGTTTGCATCAGGCGGCAGCAAAGTGGTAGGGACTTAACGTCACTGTTGTAGCAGCTCAATTCATTCCCCCCACGATAATGATGAACTCGAGTCATCATTGTGTTTCTTCTTTGTATCAGTGTCTGTATATGTATTACAAATTTGTGAGCAGCAGCAAAAGCATCACAATGGCATGCAGAGCCAAATAACTATAACCCAAAACTAGATTCACTAATTCTTATATAATAAATAAATAAAAAAAAAGTAATAAAAAAATAAGACAATTTTAACAAAACATTTTTTAACTTCTACAATAATTATTAATTTATGTTCAATTTTAATTTTATATTTATTTTTTAATACAATAAAAATGAAAAATATGTAACCATTTTTATAGGATAGAACTTGAACTGTAACATTTTATTTATCGTATTTTTTTTTTTTTTTTTAATATAATAAGGCTTTGCTATTGGTTGATTTCCATTATTATATAATAAAACATTATTATATAGTACAGTGCATTACAGCAGTGTGCATGTAATTTAGAAAATTGAATGTATGGTTGGTTCACTGTCATTTTCTCTTAATGGTAGTTAATTCATTAATAAATATGATGTGTAAAATGGAATTTAATTTTTAGCAAACCTAATGTAACAAATAAATACTATACTATCTGACCAATAGATAAAAATTTATGACTGACTGATGTTCCGTCATTCTATATTCAAAGTATTTTTCTTGTAAATTTTACTATAGTGTGTACTTTTACCCATGTGTGGTACTTTGTACAACGTTCAGGTTCTAGTCCTCGAAGCATCTTGTACGCCTTGGTACAAAAAGACACCAAATTTGCTTGAGGTTAAGTTTCCCTGGCTGGCCTCTAGAGCATTTTTACGGCAGCACCACAACACTCGTCCGACAAGCAACACCACTGAAAGAAAAAACAATCGGTAGGATTGTCCAAATTTAAGATTTATAATTATCTATTTGGTGCTTGCAGGAGTGAACTCATTTTTTTTTTAAATATAATAATTTTGTTGTGTTTTTGTGACACATTTTTCTTAGGTTTATATAATTTTTTGTAGTTTTTACATAGTTCATCCAGAAATAAATAGCTTGTATAACTTTTACCACTTGTTGTGGTATAGTTATAATTTAATTAAAACATCTTTGTATGGCACAGAGGTAAAAATAAAAATTTGAAATCCATATTATGTTTTTGTTTTGTTTTACTCTTTCTCCCCATTCTGGTGCCGGTAAAAAAATATTGCAATAAATATTTAAATATTCAATTAGAAATAGTATAATATATATATATAGCAGGGTACGTAGAAATGTCACTTAATTTAATAATTATATTACAATTTATGCTAATAAAAAATATAATAGAATTTAATAAATAAAGAAATCGATCAACTCTGTTAATTGTATAACTTGACATACTCGACTCTAAAATATAAGAATGCAACTAAACACGTCTACATTGCAGCCTTACATATCACACACAGAGTTAATTTTAATTAATTAATGTTATCTTTAAAATGTCGATCAATTTCATCAATTAATATATATTATAATATCGATAATATTCCGCGCAGCAAAGATATATAACTAAAGAGAAAGACTACTACTGTGTCGGTTCAGTGTCGAGACTGCTAGACCAGTACTGTGCCAACACTCTGAAAATTTCATCGAATCGGTCTAATTTTTTTAATATTTATGTATATATAATATATCATCTTTATTTATCTTTATCATCCCGTCATTTTTATGCCAGTGTTCAGGAATATTTGTTGAAATTTTCAAAATTCTGAGCGCGTAGCTCATGGCGCTGCGATCGTTTTTATTGAAAATATTGACATTCACTTGTTTTTCAAGTCGCAAGGCCAGAAGGTTCTGCACGTGGGGTACAATAATTTACATTTTCTCTGTTTCTTAGACATAATTTGAGGTGAATACTGACTATAGTAAAATGTAAAAACCTTGGTGCTACTGGAAATGACTTTTTTTGTATCTGTGTGGCAATAATCAGTGAGAAACTACAGAACTTGTGCGGTCTCTCGCGACACCAGCAACATGGCGCATCTTTGCAATGCTGCATTCTCTCAGGACGGTCAATATTTTGCATTTTACCACACAGATGGTAAGCTCAAGATATGGGATACCGCTTCAGGAGTACTCAAACAAGAATACACACCGAATGAACACCTCACATTACCATGCACAGCTCTTGCATGGGTGACGTTGCCGCATTTGACGGTAAGACGCCATGCGTGGTGCGGCTTTTGCCACATCAATTTGTACTTTCCTCTCTAATTATTGCATTTCTCATAATGCTGCTTTAAAAATTTATTATTGTCATAATTATTGAGGACATGTTATGTAATCATATTATAATTGTTTGTCAGCATTTCAGTTTTTTTAATGTTTCTTTGTGTGCTTTGTGACTTTGCCCCTAGGTCAGCTCAGCTCCTAGGAAACTACGTATTTCTTTGCACCTTTGTCATTTAAGTTTTAATCAAGATTATTGAAACAGACGTCGCAGTTAATTATTTTATGCCTATTCAGCCTGATTAAATTTCTATGGTTTTCCTTCCGATATTTTCCTTACGTTATCTTTACTCCTATGCATACATAATTATACGTACTGTACGTATCATATGATTTGCATACCATATTTTCTAGGCTGACAACTAATAATGCATACATTATGTATAAATATCATACTTTAATGCACACAGTAGGAGTCATTTGCAAAGGAGCTCTGGTATGCATATATTATGCATAGCTAGGCACTGAAGATGTATGCATACGTACTGTATGTATGCATACATTTCAGTCTCGTTGATGTCTGCATATTTTCGTCGTTACAATTAATATGTATGTATAACGATATGATAACCAGTGTGTACGCACTACACATACTGTATCAATGACACTTTACTGATAAGATGACCTAGGACATCAAATCGAGGATCACAATATTCAATAATTTTCATTGACCTTTGAGGAAGTCTGCCAAATGAACAATAAGCTCGAGCAGCTGGTGGCTGATCTGTGTGGTGACGTCAAAGATCCGACACGTAGCGCTGGTGGCAACTTTGAAAGTTAAGCCTCCAGTAGACAATTGGATCTAGTTTATGTAATATGAATTTTAAAAGTACAGTTCCTACAGTAATGTCATGTTTTTTTTTAACCACATTTTTGTGGTTAAATGTCAAGCTCTGGATTGGATTCATTCTGTTAATCTAGATTCAATGTACGTCAATAAATACAGTACAGTATGCATACTTGTATGTTTGTTGCTTAGTACAGTATAACAGATCTCAGTTACCACTAGACGGTGCCGTCTATCTACTGAACCGTCTAGTGGTAAACTAAGATCTGTTATACGGTGACAAGAAACTATGACATGAATATTGATCATATCTTCTGGATATGATCAATATCAATAACTTCATCGTCTGGAATGAAGTTATTAACAGAAATAAAAAATATCTGGAAAAGATGATTGTACATCACGAGTTAGTCTCTGCTCAAAAATACTTTCAAGATCTAAATTTATTATATGTAACTGAAATATTTTATAAAATCTTTCTTCATCTCAAGATTGTAACGGAGATCCCAAGAGTCTTTTAAGTTCTTGACAGATCTATTACAACATTGAGAACATTTTTCCACCCATGTATTATAAAGTTGAAAATTTTGACAATCAGTTATGTATTTAAAAAAAAAAAGAAAAAAAAACTATTCCTGTCATCAGGTTTCATTAGTATATCCATCATGTTTCAGATGTCTCCTGGACGCAAGAAAAAGCGTCGTGCAGATGAGGAGGGAGGTAGTGGCAGCTTGTTGGTGCTGCTGGGACTCTCCTCTGGCTCGGTGCTTCTCTACAGTCTGACAACAGGCACTGTCGAGAACGAGCTGGCTGGACCAGGCCTCGCAGCAGCTGTACGTTCCTTGGCGTGGGCTAAGAATGATGTTTTCAGTGGTTGTGCTGATGGCTCCATCGCACAATGGATCCTGCCTACCAAGACAGTGTCAAGGTAAGCCATTTTAACTTGAAAGATTTGAAAATACACCTCTGGACAGCATATATGCAGTTGTTTTGAATTTAAACCCTTTTTTTTGGGGGGGGGAGCTATAGTTTGTATAGTAAGCTTTACTTACGTCCTCAAAATTTGGACATATTTTTTCTCTTACCAGCAATTCAGGTATGCAGGCATTGTGTTTTTGCTGTCGCAATGTTTAGAGTATTCACTGTGCATTAAACATTTTAAAGAATTTCAGCAACCCTGTGTGATACAACTACCTACCTTCCTATGCCCTGACTGCAGGTAATAACAAGGGTACCGGTACTAGACATGCCAGAAGGAATTCATATATGGATGAGATATTTTTAGCTTGTGATATTTAAAACAAGAAATTTTTCATGGTGATTCCCTCTGTTGAATAATGAAACCTTAGCTTTTACAGGTACATTTAAAAGAAAAAAAATGTTTGATTTGACAATGTACAGTACTGTACTTTAAATATCATTCAATACAGAGGATTTTGAAGTACTGTTTAAGTAATAAATGACGACACATCTTGATGTGATTACAGCAAATGGCGTGCTGGCCGCTCGCCCGTGACTGCTCTGCTGGCCCACTCAACACGCCCCTGGCTGCTCAGCGCAGCCCAGACAGTAACTGTGTGGGACCGCAAGCGCCATACGGAGCTGCGAAGCTTTGCAGGCCACGCCAGCCCTGTCTCGAAACTGCTGCTGGTGCCGGGTGGAAACTACGTTGTGAGCGTTGCTCGAGGAGACAGGCACATCAATGTATGGTGAGATTCTAGATTTTTTTTTTTTATTATTTAGACATTGGTATTTTAGTATAGGTTTCTAGTGTTTCCCAGAGAATTTTTCTTTGTACATGAACCTTTTTAAAACTTCTTAAAACACGTGCTAATTCGAAAGCATCTTCTATTCTCCCCCCTTCTCCCTTTTATTTTCATTTTTGGGGTCTTCTGATTTTGAAATATGACCTTACTCTCCTTCCGTTCCCACTACTCCTCTCCTCCTCTCTCTAACCCTTGTTTTTATGCTTAAAACTACAATTTCTTGTATTTCTTTAGACATTTACACCTTCAGTTACAATTTCACTGTGCACTTTATTCCTCAATCCTACATTTGTTGACCAATTATATTTATGAGTGAGGCACAAGAAATGGTCTCCTGAGGATTAACTGAGGTTACTTGCAGGCCACTAGCGGAAGAGGGCGGGAACAGCCGTGAGGTTGCCGCCTCGTTCGTGCTGCCCGACCAGCCGGTGCACGTGGAGGTGGGGGGAGATGAAGCGGGCAACGCGAAGCTCGTAGCAGTCACCGAGGGAGGAGCCATGCACTGCTTCTCACACCACATCAATGGGTGAGTGAGATATGGATTCTAAATTCAAAACAACTACTATTTCTACAAATTACTACATCTTGAGTTTGTTTCATCATAAATGCATCATAAATTCGAGTTCTTCTTCAAATCGATGTTTGCAACAATATTGAAGAATAATGTGTGATTCGAGTAGATTTATTTCATTTATGTAATACTTGAGATGCAGCATTATATCATAAATTTAAGAGCAGCCAGAACTTTTAGCACTGTCCTGTTTTTAACCAAAGTGAAAAAAATGCCTCCTTTTTAATGCACCTATTGAATAATCCAACATTTTCATGCAATGTTTTAAGTGATTATTCGATATTCCTACTCTTATTTCTAGACAATTTTATTCCAATACTCGTCAGTAGTGTCACAGATGTTATTGACAACGGTTCTCGATCTGCCCCAAATCAACTTGTTGTTGTGTTACAGCAAACGCCTGCCGCCCATGAAGCCCCACCTGACAGTGCAGATCGCTGCGTCTTCTGCTGAGGCCACAGACTCCGCAGTCGTTGACTCAATTCCTATCCTGGGTGCCCTCGTGTCACAGGACGACCCCTCCGTTGTGCACATCGTGCATGGCAACCCAGTGGTGCTACGCTTCGAGAAAATAGTGAGTGTAGATGTCGAACTATCAGCTAACAGAAAAGAGCCACTTGCAATTTTCTTTGCATATCTTCATTTTGCATATAAATGTCTCAATTGCCCCAAAATACCAACCAACCAATCAACCGTTCTCATAACTCATAACCAATACTATATTTGTAATTGCGTTAAAACTAAAAATACTAAATTACCGTATGGATTGTAGTTTTTTTTTTTTTTTTTTTTTTTATCTAAACAAATTCCAAAAAGTAAGTTGTGTCAATAGAAGCAAGAAAGCCAATGCTATTTCAGTATTTCTGAAGATGCTTCACATGATTTTCGAAAATGTTGTCATTTATTTAGTAATGGGGAATTCTCTTACAACTCAAATTTTAATTTAACTACTATATCATGATAGGGTACATATTAACAATAAGTTTGACTTGCGTTTCAAGTTTTTTAACTCAAATTTGGGGACTCTGAAGGGATTATTAGAATAGGGGCAAAGTATGCAACCCGCGCGCAAACCTGAAAACTGTGACGTAGAAACTCCCTAGTTAACACACAACAACTGCCTGATATCATAGTTTGAGCGTCAAGGAGGGGTTGGCTATAAATTTGAGTAACACGATCGAAATCAGCGGGTTTTTCTACCCTAGTATCAGTAGTATCAGTATCAGTAGTTTTTTCCCTAATATCAGTTTACTTTAAGAGTGATAATCGAAAATATAAATTTATTGCAGGAAAAATTCGCCTGCTAGCAGGGCCGTCCCATGCGCACGGTGCATACGTTTAATTTTTTCTGCTCTATTATAGAGTTTTCCGTAAATTAATAGCCACGGCTTAGAAAAGCTGCGCAGAAACGAGTTTTAAATGTTAGTAGTCTACTGCGCATGGCTCTGCGAAGTGTGCATGATAAAAAAAGCTTGAATCCAAATGAAGCTGCGCAAACGCTAGGTGACTAATCTGCGCACAGCCAATAGCAACTTTGTATGCTTTATGAACAAAGATACGAACTTCTACCCCAGATTGCTTGCGAATCGCAGTGTTTAAAAATTCTTTTAATACGTTACTGCAACCGGTTTGGCTTGTAGTATTGCAAATAAATATCAAATTTGAGATGAGATAAAAAGCAACGTTCTCGCTAATGTTGAACAAAAATTCTGCTCCGGTAGGGGCCCCTCGTGCAGCAAAACAGCTGTTTTGAGCTCACTAAGTGACGTCACCTTGGGTGTTTTTGGCCAAAGTGCGCAGATCAGTCCAAATTCGTAGGGCTGATGGACCTATCTATTATAGTTGTATCATGGCCTGCTAGGCAGTTTCTACGTCACGTTTTGGCGGTAAATTCAAAAGAAGGAAGATTTTTAAAAAATTCCCACGTCTCCAATTTTGAAAATTGAAACTTTTTTGTTTTGGGACATTTAGTTTCAAGGCAGAGAGCATTTGAAAAAAAAAAATAGATGTTGGAGAATTCCCCATTGTTACAGAACCAAAACCAAAAACTAAAAATTTAACCAAAAACTAAAAATTTAATAATGCCATACATCCCAGAAAAAAAAAATGAATGAATGAATGAATGAATGAATGAATGAATGAATGAATGAATGAATGAAATCTACAATTTAATACATTATACCGGTATTTGTTTCAGAGTGTGAACACTTCGAAGGAGGTGATGTGGCTTGTGAGGCAGAACTCGAGAAGGATAGGCCAGGAGCAGCAGCAGCCCTCCACCTCAAAGGTAATGTCTTCTACTACCCTTGGAAGTAGCACTGAACCTTTGGAGGGAATTTGCAAAGAGAACCAAGAGTCTTTTGCTTCCTAAGCTATTTCACCTTAAAAGTATATTGATCAAAGATTTTTTGACCCATAAAAGCTGAGTTTGTCTCTCTGAAAACTAGCTTTGGTTAATGCTAAATGTGTAGAACACTTACAGAATTTTTAACTTGAAGGTCACCGAAATTCTGGAGAGAAAATATATTGTTATTGTAATAAGACCCTATGTTAACCAACGCAATCACTCGGCCTTCAGGATTTTTTTCTAAAGAAACAATAGCAATTTTTTTGTACAATATATTTTCTCAACTAAAAAAAAAAAAAAAAAAATGATTACTCCATTTCAATTTTTTTTTTTTATGTTCTATTTAAAATGTGTTTAAAAAAAAAAAAAGAGTAATAGTAAAAATATCAATGTTTATTGGTTTATTGAGCAAAAGAACATAGTACAGTAATACAAGTCTGGCGCCAAGGTAGAGTTCTGTCTTTATTTTTTTCAATTTATACAAAAAATTTAAAAATACCAGCTTTCCTTTATGTACTTTCCAGTAAGTCTTTAAGGATGAGGTAACACACCCAATGTAAAAGAAAAAAAAAAAAAAATCCCACAGATGAAAATTATGAAACATATCTTAAAATGTTCTCCTCTATACACATCCTCTATCCCCTATCAATAGCTAAAATATCAGGTTTACAAATTTGATCCAGTTTTTTAGTTATTATTTTTTAAAATTCACTAATTTAGCATGAAAGTTCCATTTCTCCATGTTAAAGTAGTAAAAATGAATAACTCAAAAATCAGATTGAATTTGTATACCTGATATTTTAGCTATACCTCGTGTCAGCTACGAAAATCGTCCGCAAGGCTCATATTCCTATCCTGTAGCGTTGCGAGAGGAGTGAAAAAATGATTCTCTTATGTGATTTTTACTATACTAATAGGGGATGTAGAAGAGAACATTTTAAGAAATGTTTCATAATTTTCATGTGTGGGAATTTTTTAACATTGGTCATGTTACCTGACCGTAAATGTCAATATTAATTATAATGAAATTGCATAGATGTACTGAACTTATAAAGTAGTTGTGCCATTGATTAATGTATCTGCTGTAGGTAAAGGCTGCAGGTGCAGACAAGGCCCACTACGTGAGTGCAGCAGGAGTCAAGCGACCGAGAGATGCAGGCAGTGCCAAGCAGCTGCCCATCGAGCAGCGCATCAACAACCTATCAATGACATCAAGCCAGCCCGAGCCCAGCAGCAAGCATACCCCTTCCTCCGACAGCCTCGCTCAGCTGCTGGCCCAGGTGAGTGTGACAACATCATTAGTTATCATAACAAAATGATAAAGCTAAAAATATACACTTCAACTTGGGTCATAAATAATATTTATGTAAAGTAGGATTTTAGAACTCTTTTCCTAATTTTAAAAATGAAAGATTTTGCCATGAATAAATTAATATATTTGATCAAACAGATGTAAGCTAAATATACAGTATTTATGAATATAAATTAAAGCTAGTTTTGCACATGATAATTTTACAGTTAAACTTCATATAGTCTTATCCATGTCTTGAATGATCTCATGGATAAAGCATCTTATAATATTACTGTAATCCCTAATGAATATTTTGAAGAAGTATGCCATTTAGTTGAAAACTTGTTTCATTATTTTCCATTCACCAAAGTGACAAACTTTTCGTCACAGTTAAAATCAACCTTTACCACGTTGAAATTATTATTGCATTGAGAAAACATAAATATATGTCTGCTGCCGGTTCAAAGTGGTTTGTAACTTTGTTGTGATATAAGAAACTAGGGACTCTGGGCCTGATGAGTGATGTTCCACAGGGTCTGCAGAGTAGTGACCAGAAGCTCCTGCGGGGCATCCTGCTGACCAAGGACTGCGGAGTGGTGTCAAGTACGGTGGCCCGCCTATCGCCCGCACAAGTGCCTCTCCTGGTCCAGGAGCTGGCGGTGCTGGTGCACTGGAGAGGATGGAAGTGAGTATTGCCATTACATTTTTCTTATCCCCAATTTTTAGCTAACTTCTAGTACCGTACTTCTGAACAGATGTGCTGTGCCCTCTACCTCTTTTATAAAAGTAATAACCTCAAGACAGAGGACATCTGTCCAGGTGCTCAGAATTATCAGTATAACTGGGTTATTTTTTTAGACTGTTTAAGAGGCAGGAAAGAATATTGGTTTTGCAAAACATGGTCCTCAGTTATTCTAAATTTCTTTGTCAAAACTTTATTTTGAGAAACAAAAATTTGGTGAAGCAATTTGTCAACATTTTCAACACATACCAGTCTCGCTGCTCACCGTTGAGTCATTGCTAGTTCTAACACCTTTAATTTTGTTGTGTCCTCCAGGGGCGAGGCTGCTGCCCGATGGCTCCATTCTGTGCTAGTGCACCACGGAGCGCTGGTACTCGCCAGTCCTGAGCTGCCTCAACTGTCCGGCCCACTGCTGGGCCTCGTAGAGGCTCGGCTCGCCCAGGTGGCGCCTCTCGCCAGGCTGCGTGGCCGTCTCTCCTTGCTGCTGGGGCAGCTGGCTCACGGACGAACTGCAAAGACCTCGACAACAAGCACCGCCCAGCAGAGGCCACTGACTCAGTACCAGGATGGAGAGGGTGAGTCTGCCTGCAATGTTTGCTACTCTTGACCAGCTGAGCAACTAGACAAATCTTCTGACTAAAACTTAAGGATGTGTAGCACTCTGTAAGAACTGGAATTGTCAGGGAATTTGAGGGATTAGAAAATCAGGAGAAAGCTGATGAAATTTATTTGTGGAAAAATAAAAACCTCAAAGAATTTACTTTGCTTCTTAAATTGCGACACCTACACACCATTAATAAAAAACTACAAAAGTAAGCTAGTTTTCAATCTTTATTTATTAATTTTTTTTATTTATATCGCTAACATAAAGTAAAACTTCCCTAACATGACACTGAAATGTTAGATGATACTCCTCTTGCTAAGTTGTGTGACCATCTGGTTGCAGAGTCGTCTTGTGATGAGCTGAGCCTGCCTGGTGACTCGGACTCTGAGGAACATTGGGAGGAAGGTGTAGCTGCTGAGGAACAATCTGAGGACGACGATGATGACGATGAAGAAGAAGAAGAGGATGAGGAGGAGCTCAATGGGGGGGAAGGGGAGGTGCTGGAAAACGGAGGAGAGGGGAGCAGCAGCAGTGACGAGATGGAGACCTCTAGCTGAGTCGCCACCCCCTCCTGTTGCCATCCCTTTCTCAACCCCATTTGTTACTGTTAAGGGGAAGGCAGCCTCAACACTTAACCCTTCCAATCCACATAGCGAGTTTTTAAAATCTTTATTTGTAAATATATACATTGTTTTCATTTTTTTTTTAAATGCAAATTAAGTCATTGCATTTTGTTTTTTGCCAACATATTATATTTTATCATGTTTGACTGCGCCATAGGTTGTATAATATTTTTATATTCCAATTTTATAGTGACTTTCTCAGTCGCACTTGGCAGCAGTGAGCTCTAGGTCAAGCCACAGGTGATTTTACAAATGTTGGAGATGTGGCGAGACGGGTTGAGGAGCGAGGCTGCTTGTCCTGGTGTTCACAGTTCCAAATGTGCTGATGACACCATTAAATTTGTGCAAAATTTACCTATTCTTCTTTCATTTGTTTACTCCTTATCAGAATAATTTTATTATTAATTTAACTTAGCTATATGTTACAAAAAATACTACCTTATTAAGGTAGAGTTAACGTTGATCAGCTGTTCGACATAGTCCCCTTTGATTAACATGTAAACCTTGGCAAATTCACAAAAATTCTGAAATTTTTTTAGAGACAGAATTGATATTAGTGCCTTGCCTAGGCAATATATCTGCCTCTCAAAAAAATTTCAGAATTTTTGTAAATTTGCCAAGGTTTACATGTTATTCAAAGGGGACTACGTCGAACAGCTGATCAGCATTATCTCTACCTTGAAAAAAATGTCCCAGAAATATTATAGTTATAATATTCCTCTTTATATTTAAAAAATTATAAATATCTCAAAAAAAAAACGAATTTTTGTGACTTCGCAAAGGTTTACATGTTAATCAAAGGGGACTTTAGTAGAAAAAAAAACTTAAGGGTAAGGTAACGCCACCAATGTTAAAAAAAATCCCTCACAAAAATTCTGAAAAAAATTTAAAATGTTCTCCTCTACACCCCCTATCAGTAGCTAAAATATCAGGTATACAAATTCGATCTAGTTTTTTAGTTATAAATTTTTAAAGTTGACTAATTTAACATGGAAGTTTCATTTCTCCATGTTAAAGTAGTCAACTTTAAAAATTTATAACTCAAAAACTAGATCGAATTTGTATACCTGATATTTTAGCTACTGATAGGGGGTGTAGAGGAGAACATTTTAAATTTTTTTCAGAATTTTTGTGTGAGGGTTTTTTTTTAACATTGGTGGCGTTTACCTTACCCTTAATTAATTATGACAAAATGTAACTTCTTGGTCCAAAACCTTAATTGTGTCTATTTCTAATTAAGGCTTAAATATTATATAGACAAATGAACTTTTCATTGTGTGATCGAGTCATATTAAAAGAGAGTGGCGTACGCAGGATTTCACCAAGGGGGGGGGGGGGGGGGGGGTCAAAAATCATAGGGGGTCTGGAGGGTGCAAAAACCCCGTCTGAGTCTCGATTTAAAAAAAAAAAAGGCGCGTGGCTTATTATTTTTTTTTTTCTATGAAAAGTTGCAGCAAATTTCTTATATTTGTAAATTGTGTAGTTACAATATTTTTGTCACTACTTTTTTTGATAAAAAATTTACCACATTTTAATTAAGACCATTTTACAATGATATATGTGCAAGCAAGAAAAATATTTATATTTAAATTTTCAAAACAGGAAAATTAGTTCATTATACTTATATAGAGGTATACTGTACAAAATGTATATACACCAATTAAAAATTCAGCTTTTTAACTTCAATAATAAATTTAAAGATGTAATGTACAGTGTATAAAAAATATAAAGGGGCATTCACAAAGTCTTAAGGGTAAGGTAACGCCACCAATGTTAAAAAAGTCCCTCACACAAAAACTCTGAAAAAAATTTAAAATGTTCTCCTCTACATCCCCTATCAGTAGTTAAAATATCAGGTATACAAATACGATCTAGTTTTTGAGTTATGAATTTTTAAAGTTGACTAATTTAACATGGGAATTCCATTTCTCCATGTTAAATTAGCCAACTTTAAAAATTCATAACTCAAAAACTAGATCGTATTTGTATACCTGATATTTTACCTACTGATAGGGGGTGTAGAGGAGAACATTTTAAATTTTTTTCAGAATTTTTGTGTGAGGGATTTTTTTTAACATTGGTGGCGTTACCTTACCCTTAAGGCCACATAAGGGCATTTATGGGTGCAGCACCGGTAGTTGGCAACACTGACGTGTCTTCACTTTTTTATCCTTGCTCCTCGGAGTAATTTTTATGCTAGAGCTAAGCTGATTGCTGTAGTATCAAGATAATTAGTAGCCCAAGTGCACAATTTGGCTAAATAAAGCGTGATTTAAAGAAACGTATTTTTTTTATATTTTAGAAAAATGCATGTAAATTTAAAAAATTCCTAAAAAATACTTTTCTTTAAATCAGGCTTTATTTAGCCAAATTGTGCACTTGGGCTAACTAATTATCTTGATACTACAGCAATCAGCTTAGCTCTAGCATAAAAATTACTCCGAGGAGCAATGATAAAAAATTAACATGATGAAGATACGTCAGTGTTGCCAACTACCGGTGCTACACCCAATGCCCTTAAGGCTCGATAATTTAAAGCTTGATTTTAGACGTATTTTTTAGACCCAAAATTTCTGGTCTTAAATTATTGAGCCTTAATTGTGGCTTAAGGCTTTGTGAATGCCCCTTATTCTACATTAGACAATAAAACTTAACAACTGTAAGATGTAATCTATTACATATTATATAATTAATTCAAAAAATTATGAAATATCATATAATTTTAATTTTTATACTGAACATCATGCAGGGAATGTTTACAACATTTTTTATATTATACGGATCAGCTGGCCCATGCAATGCTAAAAAAATCACATTCATAAAAATTATGAAAAAAAAAATAAAATGTTTTCCTCTACATCCCCTATCAGTAGGTAAAATATCAGGTATACAAAAACGAGCTAGTTTTAGAGTTATTAACTTTTAAAGTTCTCTAATTTAACATGGTCCACATGGAGAAATTAAACTTCCATGTCAACTTTAAAAATTAATAACTAGAAAACTAGCTCGGTTTTGTATACCTGATATTTTACCTACTAATAGGGGATGTATATAGAAGAGAACATTTTAAATTTTTTTCATATTTTTATGAATGGGATTTTTTTAGCATTGGGCCAGCTGATCCGTGTTATCTCTACCTTAATTAAATAATCATAATACTGGACGCATTTTAAAAGAAAATTTTTCATAAAATTGTGTATCTAAATCGTATCTGTCGGTACCATTTATTTTTTGTTATTCCCTTGAAAATGTACTAAGGTTCAGCTCTCAAGGGGGGGGGGGGGGGGGGGCCTTGTCTACGCTCCTGTTGAAAGAAGAATTTATAACTCCACTATATTTTAATAAAACATTTCATCCACGTATTTTTTAACATTTGACCTTGATACCACCCCACAAAAAAAAAACTGTCCTATAATTTGTATATTTTAAGTTTTTATTTTTTTAACTTATTTATGTATATTACCTGGAAAAAATATTGTGTTTTTTAGTCGATCTGCATGCAGGAAAAAAGGCAAATTCTAACAACATTTTAAAGAAATTTGATGAATATAAAAATTAATATAAAATTTATGTTAAAAAATTAAATAAAACTTACACTGACAATTTCATAAAATATAGAACACAGAGGGCTATAATCAAATCTACTCTGCAGATTTAAATATAGAGTTATAAAATATATATTATGTATAGGCTTCATGAGCTTCATCATCTCTTACTGTGATAATCGCGCGGTCACAGAACTTTAACCGCTTGAAGGCACAAGTGAGAGTGCGCCGCGCGCGATCCGCGATGATTGTTCACCGGTCGGGTTTTAATTGCCGAGTCCCCTCCCCGTGACCTCGCGTGCACCTGGCGCCTCACGCAGCCAACCAGAGTGGCGCCACGCGAACGGCCACGCCCCCTAGCCAGGTGTACGCCAATAGGAGGGCGGCTTGAGGCGCCATGCTGGCTCCAGCGCGGATGCTGGGGAGATGAGGGGCCGGGGCAAGCGCAGGTGGGGAACGGGAAACCACCCGATCAAGTGCGCCGCGGTGTAACTCCCGAGAACTGCAAACACGGGTTTAAAGAATAATTTTTTTGGAATTTATTAAATAACGTAATATATATATATATATATATATATATATATATATATATATATATATATATATATATATGGTTCAAACTTTTAGCTATTTTAATTTCACCGTATACATAGCTAATTAATTGAGCCTGATGTCTCACAAATTAATACTCCGATTGATTTCATATTATAATATATTAAGAATTAACTTATATAATATATACATAATAAATAAATATATATATATATATATATATATATATATATATATATATATATATTAATATATTAATTATTATACTGTATTATGGGGCATAATTATATACTTGACACATGCAGGGCGATTTCATATTCACATATACCAAGGAGGATAATTATGGAGGTTGAACCATTAATATAATATATTATCTATACGATATTTATATAGACGAGTTAAATGAAAATTTCATGCTAAATTTGTAACGTTATTGATTACATGTTGTTTTTTTTAATGATGTTACATTAACATTCTATAAATGAAATATTTATACATTTTATTACGTAATAATGAATTAAAAGACGCACTAATTTACTAAGAAAAAAAGTGTGCTTTCCGACTTCTCCGTACCTGTGTTGGTTTAATTGGAAGACCTTTTAGGAATTTAAGACTGCATAATAATATATACAATATGACGATTGTAACATTGTAACTTTTATATAAGCTATCTATAGTTTTAAGTTATATACATTTTAATAATGATTGTAATATACACCCACACCCACCCGTTTGTTATATAATATGTGTACTATTTTTATTTTAACATAAAAAGATTAAAAAGTGAAGCAAAGCTGCTAAAGAAAATAAATAAGGGAGAAAAAAAAAGGAGTGAGATATCGAGTTTATAATATACAATATAATTATAGTTTTTTTTTTTTTTTTTTTTTAAATTTAATTTGCAAAGAATGTAAATATAAATACTTACTATATTATATATATATATATATATATATACTTATATATCTACTTCTATAATAATATAAGTATAGTTATTACATATGAAGATGAAATAATATTAATAAAATATTTTCAAAATTATAAGAATGTAAAAAAATTTGTGTTTTTTTCGATCGAGCTACATACATACGTATATGCATGGGAACGTTTAAAAAGTAGTTCTATAATGTATAGTGTTGAAATTTTAAAACTTTGATCGTTTGTATTCATCGTAGTACGTTCCATTATGATAACAAGTTGTGATTTCGTTCCATTTGATGGATGCGTCACTTTCAGAGATTATACGCACAGCCACTGCATGCACACGCAATTTCCCACACCGGCGCACTCCGAGCCGCGCGCTCCCCGCGATCGATTCTCCCGCAGCCCCTGCCGCTTAGGCAACGTGGCGAACACGGACGCAGCAAGGGATGCCTAGCGGGACTGGAGCTGTACTTAGAAAACACGCCTGTAAAACGAGAAATTTAAGTCATCAGGTGTGACTGGAAAATCAAATTCCTATAACATTTCCTAAAATGTATTTATAGTGTATATTGTTATATTATTATAATTATATTATAATACGTTAAAGTAATTTGAAAGACGACAAAGTTAAATTTATTTAATAATTAATAAAAAAATAGATAGGTAAAATTCTCCGTGTATTTTTGAACATGAATTTATTTTTATTTCTCTCTCTCTCTCTCTCTCTCTCTCTCTCTCTCTCTCTCTCTCTCTCTCTCTCTCTCTCTCTCTCTCTCCTCTCCTCTCCGATTGTTATTTCTTTACTTGTTTTGAATCCCTTTTTTAATCTACACATTGCACTCTTTCGTGAGAAAAAAATTGTATCATATTGTAAAATTTTAGGATGTCACTGACTGCGCATGCATGCAGTAATATATTTAAACAAATACTGCGTATGATGTGAATAGTTTGATAATACTATATTATACTGAAGTTTTATATTATAAGGTATAATAGTCAAATGAATACCAGCAATGTTGTTGTTGATGCAGCAATTAAAAATTAAGCATCAGGAAGCCAAACAACAATCTTAAGATCAATTAATATATAGTTATATTTACATAATAGTCTCTCATGCAGTATAATATGCAAGCAGCATGATCTCGACTCCTTTTAATAATTTATAAATAATAATTTAATATAAATAGTTTAAAACTTAAAAAGTCTTTGTACAACGGGTGGAGCACTAAAATAAATAACATACAAGCTCCATATATAATAGGTGTCTCCATATATAGTTGTACCATTCCTTAATTAAAGTTCAGACGCAAATTATAGCTTACTAAATATTTTAATCTTATATATAAAAAATACAATCATGTTTTAGTAAAAAAATAATGTTTGATTCAATTTTTATGGAATATATATTAATATGATTATAGAAATTGAATATTAATTACAGTAAGTATTTTAATTTAAGTTACATAGACGAGTGTCATAACACATTACATCAAATTAAATTAACGTATAACATGTTGTGCAGCATTAATTATACATTATACACATTTGTAAAATCATTAACAAAATTGGCAGATAATTGGGACATTAATTATATTTTAGATTATTATTCTAAAATTTGTAAAAGAATATATAATTATATATATAATTTTATATGAAGCAAAATCTATTTTAATTTAAAAAAAATGTTTTATAATCAAATAGATTTTTATTCAAATTTATTTCTGCGTCACTGCCGTATATATTTACTTATAAATTTACTTATTTATATAATATATCTATACGTCCTATGGTCCTATATAGCCATTACGTTGCACTGGGCGGTAGGCGGTGGGTGATTATTGCCGTCCCCTGCTTTCTGCCCGCCCCTCCCCCCGATATTACCGCCAGCCCCCCCCCCCCCTTCCTCCCTCCTCCTCCTGCTCTCGGCAGCCGCGTCTGAGAGCAGAGCGCGCGGTGAGAGTGCGAGCAACAGCAGCAACAGCGGCGGTGCAGCAAGCGTGTGTCACCTCACGAGCGTGCAGCGAAGGACCTGCTTCCAGTGCACCTCACCACCGAGAGCATCTTTGCAGACATTACCGGAGGACCACTGACACAGGTAAGTCAAACCTTACCCTAAAATAATGAACTGACCCAGTGGCGACCGTTTCGGCTCCGTGGTGATTATTTGTGTCTTAATTTGTATTGGATTGTCCATGAATTGAAAGAAATTTTTTAATTATTAAATAAAATCATTGTTTTATATTTTATTTTAATATTCGTTGTTTGATTTCCCAATGAGTACGCATAATGTCATGAGTCAAATTTTGAATTTTTATTATTATTATATAGTTTGAAATTAATAATAAAAATTAATATTTCAACAATCTAGGTATATAATATATTAATTGCAATATAATTGGTAATACATTTCGGTGCTAGTTTTTACTTGATGACGCAGCTGCATCATCGGAGAGGGGAGGTTGGGGTGAACCCCCACCCCCAACACCCCCTTGAGGGGAGGAAGACAAAACAACGAGCATCTTCTCCTGTGACGTCTTACCTACGTGCGCTGTCGTTCGATTGTTTAATTAATTCATCACAGCTGCTTTTCATCTCGTAATTATTTGGAGCTTTCGATTAAAATATCATTAATTATTTATAACATTTGCAAGGCACTTATGAAAATAATTTAGAGTTTTATTTAAAAACGAAACCATATACAACAGATAGAATTATTGTAAATTAAGAGGTGCTCTACGACAAAATTAATTACTTATTGAACACATTTTTTTTAATGTTTTAAATAACAATTACTATTTAAAGTACCTTCGGAAATTAAAATTTGTAGTGTGCATATATATATTGCATAAAGAATATATTTCATTGTATTCGTCTTCATTATATATAATTATTAATTTTATTATTTTAATTTTTATATCTATAGCTAATAATAGATTTCTTTAGTATACTCAACTGCAATTGTCTATAATAATTTTGAGTTCACTGCTAATTTATTACAATACAACAAGTGTTTTTGTAATAATGAAATTAATCATTAATTTTTAATTTATTGATATATACATATGCTGAAATTTACATTTTAATTTTTCTTTACTTTGCTTACAGTTTTTCTGGCGACTTAAATGCCCGTAATGTTTCTATACTTCGTTACAAGCTTATTTTCACTTCAATGTTCTTCACTTACTGATTATGGTTATCTCTTATACTGCATGCATTCCGACTGCAGCAGCATGCATAGGATTAAGCATAATTTCACATAACATAAATAAAAATATTAATCAACTGCATGGGATAGTAACTAAACTGATTGTAATTTAACGTTATTCTTAAATTTAATATAAAACAGCAAAACACCATTAAGATGCAACCGCATTTAAAGTTTATTAATTAATTTTAAAAAATTGCTTTGCTTCTTTGTTTATCGTTTGTTTGTTGCTTTGCTTGCTTTAAAATTTAAAGATTTACTCTAATATTATAAGTACAACTAATTAAAATTGGTCACAAATAACTCTTGGAACGTATTGTATTATATATTTTTCTGTAGTAATATTATAAATTTCATAAAACTATATAATATAAATAGAAGTATTAATGAAACGCTCTCCGGCTCCATTGCGGATAAAATGCTAAATATAATATATAATAATATATATATAAATATATACCTGCAAAAAAAAAGTACTAGATGATCACAAGACAATAGTACGTTGGATCAAACAAAATAATCAATTAAGATAAAAAAAATCGCTGGGCTTGATTGCATGATGGCACAGACCCCATCAGCAATATACAGACAGTTTTCACACTTGATGTGACAACAACGCTGTGAAGTGCACGAACTACAAATTTCGACTGAATTTATTGACGTCGTAAAAAGAGTAAAAATAATGAAGTGTAAAAAATGGTGGTAATAAGTTGCAAAAGTTATAAACCAGAACCTAATTGATTTGCGTGCCTCGTGCGTGGCGCCTCGCCGAATATTTAATATTATAATAGCATCTCTACATGCAGAGTTGCAAAACTATAATATAAACACAACATAAAATATAAATTTGTTTTGCATTAGACTTGCATGAGAAACTCGTAATTGTATTTTGTAAGCATTTGATATTGTTTACAACGAAATTCAAACAATTATTGCACTTTGGGCTCTCTGCATGCATGCATTGTATTATATAAAATGTATATTATAATTTTCTTATTATATTTATTTATTTATTTTGTTGCATTGATGTATATTGTAAAATTGTAGTAACGCCCGTATGTATTACGACTAAGTATTAATGTAGGGTATAAATGGTCAGTAAAATTGAGGTGAAAAACTATATATATAGCTTTTAAAAATTATGAATATAACATAATAAGATCAATAAAATCAATTATACAATAATGCTGAAGAAATAATAGGAGTTTGCAAAAATCATAACATAATAATAATATAACAATTTCATAGGGCACATTATATTTAATCACAAAAACCTTTATTTTAGTTCTAATTAGAAGCTCTCTCTTATGATATGCATGCGCCTGCATGCAATCGAAGTTTCAATACATTATAATTTAATAATGATAAAAAAATATTTACACGACATAATGTTAGAGTCTATAACAATATCTCTTTATAACTACATAATGAGTAAATTTACTTGACATCTCATGCTATAAATGCAAATTGTCTATTGTCTTCCATCCAGGCATACCACACACCACGATATATTTAAGCATATAATAAGTATAATGCTCCTCACAGTCTTCACACATAATATACAAGGCTCGTATGCATTGAATTTTTGAATATATACTACAATATAATTAATTATACTATATATACTATGTGCATATATAATTATATTTATGCACATTGCAATAAAATATATATTAATTTTATTAATTTTTACATGCATAAATATTTGTTACATTATTGATTTATTTGTAATCGTTTTACCGTATACCCATGATGAAATTATAATTACATCATGGTATTCATGGTCTGATATATGCCTATGTCATTTAAAATGCTCAATGTTATTTAAATTACTAAAAACTTCATGTAATTCATTTGTGCGACTTTTTACACCGCTTGTCGATAACTGTGGAAACTGTGACATTTTTCTTGTTGTTATCTTACTTTCAAATGTTTAACGCAAGAAACATTGCACATGTTTTTAAATTAAAAACTTTGGTAGTTGACGGTGGATGTCCTACAATTATATAATGTCAGCAATTAATACTGATTTTCAATAAACTCCATGTTTATTTACATGATAGTTTGATATTAAGTACAAAAACCATTATCCTCTGACACATAGAAGTTACATTAATTAATTATTAAAGTTGCCTCCTCATTAACCGACCAGCATACAGCGATGTTCGGCCGCGTCACCCGGCGCTGGTCAGTCGCGCACTCCGCGGTCTTTAGCTGTGGTCTGAGCCGCTTGGTCATCGCTACAATCGACCCTCAAACACTTTTAATTGTATCAATGTAGCAGGTGTAGTGATGCCGTGTGAACTGTGATCATGTATATCATAGATTGAGCAATGCTGTAATGGTTCAATAAAGAGTCTTTAAAAAATTCACATGTTAAAATAAATCGAATCGATCGTAAACGAATGAAATGAGAAAAAAATAATATTTACATCAAATTTTAATATAATAATGCATTGCATTAAATGCATACTGTTGAAGTTTCATAAACTTTGCAAAACTCTGCGTGATATTGATTATATTTCATGAGACTATATTATTTTTAATTTTGGCTAATTCTGCTGCATTATATATTTATATACGTATATATACATAATACATGAACAGTACAAGGCTGCACGGAAAAAAAAATCACATAGCATTAAAGCAAAAAAATTAATAAAAAGTTTGAACCACATTTTCAACTGGTCTAATGAAAATATTACATCGTTAAAGATTATACATATTATTAATGCATATACGTAGTTAATTAACGTCTGGTATGAACTGCATGTGAATATTTATGGGAGTCTTAACATTTAATCCCTCAAATTATATAAAAATATATCAATATATAATTATAATATGGATGCTTTATATTTATTATTTATATTTATTTTATATACACAGTTCGTTCAAGTTCGATTCTCAGACAGCATGTTATTTAAAATAACACCTATTGTATAATATGTACATTATTTATTTTTCATCCTATTTCTGATATTCTCGTGTCATTATTTGATGTACGTCACATCTGTTTGTCTCCATGTAAACACTCCTTCTTCACTATCGACATGCGGTAACAAAATGTCATTTGGATACACAGAGGTGACAGTTTTCGCTAAGTTCGGGTAGCTCAAACGGTAAGCTGCTCGGCTTTGTAAATATTTGAGTAAACAAATCGTTCATGAAGGAGATGCAGTTTTATAAAACGTGAAGGTATTGCAGAGGAGGCTTTGAGACGTTATGTAAAAATAATTATTGTTCATTTGTGCAGTATTTCTCTTTGCATTTTAAAATTAACCCTTAAATATACATATACGAGTTGCCTAGTTGTTTCAAAAACGGCTTTCAATTAAAATCATTATCTCATCTTTTTTTAAGGTTGACACGTTTTCGATATATCTCATAGTGCATGCATGCATATCCTACACCTTTGCAACTGTGAATTTTATTGGTGCATGATGTTCATTATTGATTACGATCAGCTGATTTGCCTGCTCTCAATGACTAACATCAGAAACTGCCATGCTCTTATAATTTTACTATTGATTTTCAAATTTACATGATAGCTTTATTAAAAATATAAATATCAAAATATAATTTAATAACAATTTAATTTCATATTTTTTAATCTTATTTGGACTCTATTGATGTTATTACATGACAAGTAATTACATTTAAATAAATTTTAATTAAATCCTGAGTAATTAAGTAAATGACTCGTTTATTCAGGCACAGATGTTCTCTTATATATACATGGAATCTTAACCTTACAAGAAGAATATTTACGTGGATATTTAAGTCTGATGAGAATTACTAAACCAAGTTTATTATATTTACCGATTATTGTATAATAATATGATATGAACATACTCGATGTTTTGCTATCAATATTTTAATTCCAAGCACCGGTTGCGAGATGTTCATGAGCCATATAAGATAAGATATTATGTTCATGTAGGAGGTTCATGGCGGTCCAGGTGGCTAGCACTGAATCATGTTAATAATATAATGTAATATGCTGCTGGAGAAGAAGAAGTAGAGGCGGTCGGAGACTCAATAGAGGCGGCAACTCAGGAATGTGTCGGGCCACAGATCACGGCTACCGTGCTGCTCTCTCTCTCTCTCTCTCTCTCTCTCTCTCTCTCTCTCTCTCTCTCTCTCTCTCTCTCTCTCTCTCTCTCTCTCTCTCTCTCTTTCTCTCTTTCTCTCTCACCTCTGCTCGGAATAATTCACCTCCTCCTCCAGCACATTAGTCCGCGTCATCGCCTGACGTCATCATAGCTCGCTGCACAGTAAAATATTCATTCCAAGTTACACAATTCCTTGCTGTTGCTGCCGTGTTAAATATTTATAATGAGAAGATAAAGAGAAAACTTTTTTGAATTTGTCATTATTATATTCAAATTCATCATCTTGCATGAAAAAGATAAAAACAACGTTGAAAATTTTAATGTGAGTAATTTGGAAACTTATTTAAAGTATATTTGAAAATTATATTATAGTAATATATTTAACATTTTCACAACCTTCTTTTAAATCAATAATTAATATTAAATTGATGAAGTTATAGAAATATTACAAAAATGGATCAATTTTGAAAGAAACTAGCACGTTTCATTTTCATCCGTATATTATAATTTTAATATAATGGATAGCATCACAAATAGGCGCTTATTTATGAAAAACGGACGCTTACCAACGATTACCTGCATGCCCTTCCATAAAAACACCTTAAATTTATTTTGAAATGTTATATACTATAACCGTATTATATACTGCTCAATCGCCTCTCTCTAATCGTGATTAAATGCCATTGCAGGAAATGACACCGCCTTTTCTTCCTGAAGAAAATTCCCCTGCCGCTATATTAATACAGTAACAAACTATAATAATTTATATCGAGTTTGGAAAAAAAAATCATATTCAAGAATTTTCTACTTTCAACGAAAGCCCACATCTCTAGTGCGTTGTTAGGCTGTGTTTCCGATGAATTGTATTGACAATTAAGCGTCGTGGCTTAAATGCAGTCGGCTTGATGTGAGCAGGCCACCCATGCGTGCCATGCATTCGGGTGCATGTGGAGCGCATCTCCATTGTTATTATAAGCAGGCCGAACTAGAAGTAGAAGGATTAAAGGTCAACTTATAAAAATTAACGGTGACATAACAGTTATATTTATTATTATGATACATAAAATATAATCTTAAAAAAATGAAATAAAACTTGTTTGTAGTAACATATTATAGTTTTGTATTGTTAAAATTGTTATATAATTTTAATACCATCCATCATACCATCATGCATGCAACAATATATTGTTTTGAAATGTTGTAAATTTCATATTATTTGTGTACATTATATAATTATATACGTCCTGTTTGTCTCGATTGTGACAAGAAAAAAACATTACATTAATATGAAATTTATTGAATTAAGAAAAATCTCTCTCTCTCTCTCTCTCTCTCTCTCTCTCTCTCTCTCTCTCTCTC